>CM073734.1:4155565-5499846 GCA_037113605.1 Calophaca sinica | reverse complement strand
TGCTCCTTAGGTTAGTAGTAGAAAAAGTTTTCGGCTGAACCTATGGAGGTCCTACCTGAATAAAGTTCAGTTGAATCTGTGGTAAAGGTCTTGCTTGGTCAACGTTCAGCTGAACCTATAGTAAAGGTTATGTTTGGACGTGTGGTTGTTCTTGTTGTGGTATTGTGGTACTCCAAATTTGAACATGTTGTTCACCTTCATGGTCCCACCAACGTGTCAATTTTGTTGTTCACCTTCATGATCCCACTGGGCGTGCCAATTTTGTTGAAGCGCCATGCGAATTTTTTGTGCTTAGCCGACCAGCCATTTGCTCAGCTAATTAGTCATTTGCTCAGTTGAATAGTTGTTTGCTCAATTGATTATTCGATAGGTCAGCTCACTCGCTCAGATAACAATAATTCCCCTTTTGATCAGGCGGTTACGCTGAGAAAGGGACTCTATTTTTCAGCTATGGGTTCCTACCCTACGCCAAAGAGCATATAGTGTACAAGGTTAACTAAGGCTGCATCAAAAGTAAAGGATAAAAACAATAAAGGAAAGCGATAAAGAAAACATAAATGTAAAGACTTTTGTTTGTTTGATTGGGTGTGTCAAACATAATCTATGCAATTGGTATTTATAAACTTAGACTATATAGGAAACCTACACTAACACTGTTTGTCGCGGTCTTAACCCACTAACTCACATATTACATCATATAAGATCATTGCTAACAACAAAAAGATAGGTAACTACCCAGTCAACTAAGTTACAGCTCAAAATTACTTGATCAGTTAACTTATTGACTGCCATATCAGCTAACCACGTCCAGCGTAACCCTATTTTTAAGGAAATAATCCTTCATGCACGTTTTTGACTTGATTAGCTCATATCTTTCACATATCTTCTCAATCAGCTAAGTTATAGGCCAAAAGCCACTAAATCGGCTAAACTGCCCATCAGCTAACCAAGTTCTATATATCCTATTTTTAAGGGAATGGGTGCACATTTTTTGGAATTGAATAGCCCTTGATTACAGGTGGTCATCATCTTATCTTCATATTATCTCTCAAAATCAACTTTAATCTTCATCCCAGAAATTTTGGAAAGTTGTTATAGCACTTTGACTTAGTCATTCCATGCTATTTCCTTTTTTCTCTCTAAATATATATGTAATTATAGTCTCTTGAACTCTTAATCAATATTCACACGAGTTCATTAAGACTCACTAATAGCCTTCAAGTCCATCTAGACTTAGCAACTATGTTCAGCCGATTCTGCATCAACCGATTATGGTCAACTGCTGCTCCTCAGCTTCATGTTTTAGCCGGCAACTGTGTTTGGTTCCATAGACCTTCATCAGCCGATCTTTGAATTAGTCGACCTTAAGTTATCCGATCGTGAGTTAGTCGATCATAATTTAGTCTATTCTTGTTCAGCTGATCGACAAATACCTGCATTTTAACGGATTGACTTAATATAGGATCAGACTAACTATTCTTTTGTATGTTAACAAACCCAAAAAAAGAAAGGGAAAAAAAAGGCATGAAATGCAGGATTTTTGTTCATATAGAAAAGTTTAGGTGAAATGCAGGTTTTGAAAGAAAAAAACAAAACAAAAAGGCACAAACTTTATTTTGTTAATTAATTTACAATTTTTGATTTGGGTAATTAGGTAATTTCTCAAAAATAGTTTTTTTCATTCCTCTTACTTTTTATTTAGTTAAATGAGGGTGGAGAAAACTTCTAATTTCTTTTCTTCTAGTTTCACTTCTATAAAATAAAAATAATAAACCTATTATTTAGGCTAAAATATATTTTTGGTTCTTTATCTTTTACTCAAACTTTATTTTGGTCTTTTATTTTTTTTAAATATTTATTTTAGTCTTTTATCTCTTAACGTTACACAATATAGTATTTTTTTAGTCATTAGATCAAGTGACTGATGAATTCATTTTAGTCCCTTATCTTATTTTCATAATTTATTTTGGTCCTTTATCTTTTAAATGACAAAAGATCAAAATGAGTTATGAAAATAATATATGGGGTCAAAATGAATTTTGAAAATAGTGTTGGATGCCACATTTTAACGTAGTTGATGGAAAAGACTACTTTATGTCACATTTTCTTTTCCTTTCATTTCCATTTTCAAAGGGGATCAATAGTCGTCCCCACTACTCCCAATATGACTCGAACCCACGTCTCTTTGAGTGTAGGTGAAGCGTCTTGACGACTAAGCTACACTGTTTGATAGATAAAAAACCAAAATGAATAGTTTAAATAAAAAATGACCAAAATAATTTTTGAATGAAATATAAATTACAGAAAGTGTATTTTAGCTTATTTCTTTTTCTTTTTTTTATTCTTATTTTAGCTTATTTCTAACTCACTTTTTTTCTTCTATTTTTTTTCTCTAACTTTTTTTGTTTGGACCAAACAAAGCCATCTATATCTATATCTATATATCTATATTTTATATAAGTAAAAGAAGCTCAAGTTTTAAAATTAAATGCATATTTATTTTAATCCATGAGTTACAACCTTTCAATTGCTTTTATTAATTAATTTTATCAATTTTTACTCTATTAAATATTAGTTTATTTAACTTTTAAATATGAAACTTCTTAGAGATTCTATTAAATAAAAATTGATTATTGGTAATATTAATTGTTAATTACAATTTGAAAAAAAACTAAAAAACAATTCAGTTACACTATAAATTATTAATTACTATTATCAAATAAAACATATAGTGGTATTTATTAAAGGTAGTTCGTGACAATACTAAGTACTATTTTGTTAATTATTGATTACAATTTGAGAAAAACTTAAAATACAATTAAGTTACACTATAAATTATTAAATATTATTACCAAATATAAAATACAGTTTTATTTATTAAAATTAGTTCATGACAATACTAAGTGCTATTTTCTATTTAGAAAATATCTTAAAAATAATTGTATGATATTTATAATGGATCATATATTAAAATGACTCAACATCAATTTTAAAGGATAAGTAAAAAAATTTAAAATTAAGTAAAAGAAGCTTGAGTTTTAAAATTAAATGCATATTTATTTTAATCCATGAGTTACAACCTTCCAATTGCTCTTATTAATTAATTTTATCATTTTTAAATCTACTAAATATTAGTTGATTTAACTTTTAAATATGAAACTTCTTAGAGATTCTATTAAATAAAAATTGATTAACGGTAATATTAATTATTAATTACAATTTGAAAAAAAAACTAAAAAACAATTAAGTTACACTATAAATTATTAAATACTATTATCAAATAAAACATATAGGGGTATTTATTAAAGGTAGTTCATGACAATACTAAGTGCTATTTTGTTAATTATTGATTACAATTTGAGAAAAACCAAAAATACAATTAAGTTACACTATAAATTATTAAAAAATATAAAATACAGTTTTATTTATTAAAATTAGTTCATGACAATACTAAGTGCAATTTTCTATTTAGAAAATATCTTAAAAATAATTGTATGATATTTATAACATATCATATATTAAAATGACTCAACATCAATTTTAAAGGATAAGTAAAAAAAAAATTTAACTTCAATTTTTAATGTGATTAGTATATTCAAGAAAAGCTTTATTATCACCGGAGTTTATATCAATTGGAGGTCAATTATAATATTATATTGACTGTAAAACTTAAATATATTTGCTATTAACAATGTGTTTTTAATGATTAAAATAAAATTCTTTAAAAAACATTCCTAACATGTGAAATTAATCCATGAAAATTAATAGTAACGATTAATTATTTTTATGTTAGCATTGACCCACTTTATTATTTCTTCGAATCTGTTTATTAGTTATGACATATGCTCCTATTCATATATTTAGTTATTTGTTACCATAATGTTTAAAGAATCGCAATCTTACTATTATGTGAAACCATATTTTAAAAAATTATTTAAAAAAATTGGTGCAATCTTACTATAGCATTTATTTTAATTAAGAGAATGCCTACTATTATCTTATATATATTATTACTTTAAATTAGTGAATTTACTAAAAATAAGTTTTATCTTAAGTTATGATCAAATTTGTTATCATGTATTGTTTATTGCATTTTTACTTTTATTTTAACTTATTATTATTAATGCATGATTAATTCATTTTAAAAATCATTATTTATTATTTAACAATCATAGTGACTAAAAATTATATTGTTCTACGAAAAATTTTACAGAAAAACTTAACATATAAAATATACTTTGAAAAACAAAATACATAATTTAATGGCATAATTGAAGAACCGTAATATAGTACCAAAATTTAGGTGAAAATATATATTAAAAAAGTTAAATGAGACTGACATTAATTTGTATAATTGATGAAAACCTAAATTTTACTATATTTACAACAAAAAAAATATTAATTATGATACTAAGAAATATTAATATTATATTGGGAATGCGTAGTGGAATAAAACTTCTTATTGTAAGAGATTAAATCATTCAAATAAAGATTATTATAAAATGTGAAACCAATATTAAAGTATATTTTTTGATGAAATACTTAATTATTACATGTTATTTTATAGTTAGTAAAATTTTATTTATTTACATTTTTTAGTAAGGATGGCCTAAAGCCCAAAGAAAAAAAACTAAAATCTAACTCTTCAAGATGGGGATAATCCTTCCAAGTCCATCAATAAAAACTAAAAACGTTTTAAAAGATGACGATGTAACAAGTGAATATCAATCTGTTGAGAGATTTGTAGAAAATATGTTTACATATTTAAATTATATAGCTTTAACGTAAAATTAAATTTCAACTTTCAGGTTCATTTTTTAATTAATTGTCATGCATTGGTAATTTAATATTTCGGCTAATGGGAACTAATATTTCGGCTATCACATCGCCTACCACTACAAAAACGAGTGTTAATAATTTAACCACATTTAAGCACATAAAACGTGATGGTTTAACATGTGGGAAGTTGAAGGATGAAACCTATAAATAAGAGTAATTAGAATTAGAAATAATAACAATTAATAAAAGAACGTAACTGGTCAACTAAAAATTAAGTCTACAGTAATTCTATTGCTCTAAAAAAATAAAAAATGCAAAGAGCGTAACTGATCAAATAAAAATTAAGTCTACAGTAATTCCATTGCTCTAAAAAAATGATTATTAGCTTTTGTGTGGTGCATGCGATGCAAGTTTGCTATAACCAGTTTACTTATTTGTTCAAATATATTCTACCTAATATATTTGGACTTAACCCACGTCTAAATACGTGGCCACTTTCTTCTCTTTTCCAAACTCTCTTACCAAGCATTGCATGAATTAATGCATAATTGACCGAATTTTTTGAGCAGTGTTATAAAAAAAAATACAATCAAACATTTAAGCTTAAATAATCCTATAATCCTAAAATAAACACAATACAATCAAACACATTTTAAGCTTATTTTTTTGCTACCATCCTTCATTCCATTAAATTTTGGAACCTGAAGCAACCAAACAAAAAATGCAAATATTCATACGAAGAGGCAAAAACACATAATTAAAAAGACACATAAGCAAATACTTAAGAAATAAAAAAAAACTGAATTCAGCCTCTTCATCGCAGCCATAAAAAAGAAAACTGATATCAACCTTACTCCTTATTATCTTGGGCTCCAAATTTATCTCCAATAAAATCCACAAAACACAAAATTCATTTTTTATTTTCTCTCTTACCTTATAACCTATATAAACAACACTAATCATTCACTTTATCTCCAATAAAATCCACAAAACACAAAATTCATTTTTTATTTTCTCTCTTACCTTATAACCTATATAAACAACACTAATCATTCACTTTATGCATGACTCCACATTTTACATCATCAGCCTTTTTCAGAGCTCATTCCACCTTTAGGACTTCGTACCTGAAAGGCTGAAACCATGGTTACTACTGATATCAATGTCAACAAGTAAGTAGAACACTTTATATCCCACCAATTTATTTTTCTATTAGATTTACATGTTCAATGTATTTTTTTCAGGAGGAAAAAAAAATAACGATGATATTATCCATAGTTTTCTAAACAAACTATCCAACACCACTGTTGGATGTAGTATAAAAGTGAGAATTTCAAGACTGTGGGACACTCTCAATATACGTCGGAACAAAGAATTAATGAGTACATATATGGTGTTAGTTGATGAAAATGTATCAATTTCTATAATGATTACAAAATTATTATCAAATTAAAATAATATTTCTTTTCATAAATATTTTAAATATTTTTTCAGGGCAATTGCATACATGCTACTATAGGAAGGAATTTTGCAAATGTATTCTTGTCAATTTTGCAAGAAGGCAAAACATATGTCATTAACAAATTCAGAGTGTCAGACAATAAAGAAAAAATTGTTGTTGTTGAAAACAATCCCTCAATGATTGAGTTCTATGCTATGACAACGGTGAAGGAGGAAGAAAATGATGATAGCATAATCCCTTGACATATTTTTGAATTTGTGAATTTAGAAGATTTGAAAAATCGATGTGGTAAAGATGTGCTGACAGGTTAGTTTGTCATATTATTAAATGCATTGTTTAGTCATTTTAAATCCTATAAACATTTGTATAATTTCTTCCTTATCAGTTGTCATTGAGTTATAATTGATATAAATCCAATTGAAGAGAACACAACAGCTACCGGCAAAGTTGATATGATGACACTTCAATTGAAAGGCATGAGGTACAACTTAATATATTATACCCGACCTTTTATGTTAATTGTTGCTAGATATGTACGACAATTATATTGCGTGCCTAGGAATATACAATCATGAAGCTATGAATTTTTTAATATAAACTTAACAGGGGAAACATGGTCAAAGTCACATTATGGGATGAATATACTACAATATTTGGTCAGACATTATAAAAGAATATGTTTGATGCTCCTAAACTAAATGTTGCAATTTTCGCATCTACTATAGTGAAAGAATTTCAAGGTAACATATAGTATAATTTTTTATTAAAAGGTTGATCTAAGGTAAATATAATACCCCTTATTTTGAACATTAATATTTATTTAAATTTGAAGACGAGGTTTTTATTTCATCATCAAAATCAACAAACATCTATATCAACATAGACATCCCAGAAGATAACGAGCTCATGCAATCATTCAAGTCAGTAACCCTAAGAAGTGTTTAGAGGAAATTGTGTGAGTGTCAACCCTCTCCTTAGTAAACACTAATGAGTTATAACCCTAAAATTTACTCACGATTCCTAATGAAAGGGGTCGTGATAATAAACTCTTTACTAAAAAATATTAAATTATGTTAGGTCATATTTTTTTTTCCACATAGGTTTATCCACCGGAGGTAATCCTTTTTTAGGCATGGTTGGGTACTAAATATGGACACCTCTCCTAGCGAGAATTCAAACATTGGTTCGCCAAATTATGACGGACTTGCCCCTTCTGCTAGACCCAACCTCTATTAGTTGTTAGGTCATATTTTTAAACAATATTAAAATAAATTGATCCAATCTTACTACAACATTTATGCTGAGATAATGTTTATTATTATCTTATATCTATTGTTATTTTTTATTTATGAGTTTAATAAAACTATTTTTCATTTAAGTTATGATCAACGTTGTTATCAAGTATTTGTTTACCGTGAGTTTTACTTTTATTTAAACTTCTTATTCTTATTATTAATTAAATTACTAATTAAATTGAAAAAAATTATTTATTATTTAATAATCATAGTTGCTAGAAACTATATTTTTTGTGACAGAAGTTATAAGCAAGCTTCACATATAAAAATTAGTTTAAAAAAAATTGTATAATTTAATAGCATAATTGAAGAGCAGAAAATAGTATAACTATTTAGATGAGAATGACAAAATAATTCATATAATTGATGGGCTCTTAAAATTTACTATATTTATAAATAAAATGTACCAATTTTGTCAACAAGTTTTTTAATATTACTATAAAAATGTATAATAGGATAAAACTCCTTATTATGTGAAATTAAACATTTCACATAAATCCTTATTAAATATAAAAAATAATCTCTAATAAATAGATTACATTTAGCGGTGATAACTAAAAGCCAACAATTATTAAATTACGTGGACTAAATTTGAAAAAAAAACTTATGTTTTATCGTAGACAATTACGTATCTCATTGTCAATAATAATTTAACCATAAGGATTGAAATTATTTGTTGATAAAAAATATAAGAAATATGCATATTTAAAAACTATTACCATAATGTGTTTAATAAACTTATTTGATAGTGTTTTCTTTCGTTATATTAAAGTTTCAATGATAACCTTACTACAAAATAGATAATTATCAAAAAAAAATTGAAAAAAAAAACTTATGTTTTATCGTAGACAATTACGTATCTCATTGTCAATAATAATTTAACCATAAGGATTGAAATTATTTGTTGATAAACAATAATAAAAAATATGCATATTTAAAAACTATTACCATAATGTGTTTAATAAACTTATTTGATAGAGTTTTCTTTCGTTATATTAAAGTTTCAATGATAAACTTACTATAAAATAGATAATTATAATTATTAAACATGATAAAAAATATTTCATAAATAAATATGTTATTTAGTATAAATTTGTAATATAATTTTATTTATTTATTACACATTATTCCATATTTAATAAAATTACTTTATGTATTTTTTTATACTAAAGTTGGCAAATGACCCAAAAAAAACTATAATCCAACCGTACGAAACATGAATAACTATATCAAGTCTTTTAACAAAATCTGAACAACAATATATTGAGTGATTTATATAAAATAATTTTATATTTAAAAATTGTATAATTTTCACATAATTTTAAATAAATCCGATTAACGTTAGATTATACCTAGTAATAGGTAATTGACGATGGCATCGGTTAATTAGCAGCGGCAAGCTCCCCAGTGGTACGGGGAAAGCATCTGAACCGAAAATCTAAATCTAAATCAAATCTCACTGCATTAATTGGTTAGCAATACGGCTGGTTCTCGCCTATCTATTCCATCAGCCATGCATAATTACTTCTTGACCTTAGAATGACCCTGGCCCTGACATCATTCACAAAATCATAATGCAATCTGATCTTTGCATTTGAGTATTTTGCGTGCATGCAGTTTTTAACTGAATTTTTTTTCATAAAAGAAGTGAAAATTTTTATAAGAGTTTTTAACTGAATTTATAACACACCCCTATATTTTATTTTTATATTTATATCCCTCTATTATGATTTTTTTTACTCGACCTATATTATGATTTATCATCTTAATTTGCCATCTCTAACGCTGTGTTTGGTTTGGGTTGGAAAGGCACGAGAGAAGTATGCGAGAGTGAAGTAAGCGAGAAATGGTGGTTTTCTCGTGTCTGGTTTGCAGCGATTTAGAGCAGAGAGAAAAAAAAATTGTGGGCCCCATGTCATTTCTATTTTTTCGCTCAACTGCGAAGAAGTTGAGTTTTTTTTTCATTTCTAATTCTACCCCTATTCTCTCATAATATCTCAAATTATTTAAATTTTTAGTCAAGGATATTAATGTCTTTTAAAAAATAATCAACACTTCTCTCTTCTCTTTTTCTCTTTTTTTTCTCATAAACCAAACAATACCATAAATCTACTCTATTTCTCACCCATTTCTCTCTTCCTATACTCTCTCTCTCACCTATTTCTCTCTTCACAATTTCTCTTCAGAACCAAACACACCCTAAGCGTGTGTTTGGAACAAGGAAAGAAAAAAAAAAGTGGGAGAGAAAATAAAAACACAGATTTCAAAAAAATTCTTTCGTTTGGTTCAACAAATAAAAGCGAAAGATGGAAGCATATCACAAAAACCAATGCAAAAATCATTTCCTCCCAAAATGGGAAGAAAAGGAGAGAAGGCTGAAAACCATCATAAATATTAAAACGAAATTACAAGAATGTCATTGTTTACAAAATCTTTCAACGTTGTTTCTTTCATATAATTTTGTAATTATTTAATATAAAAATGTTAATTAAAACATGTTAAATATATAAACTGAAACTAAAAAATAATTATATTAAATAAAAATATATAAATTGGGTGAGTGTTTATTTTTTGTATCATTTAGAATAAGTTTTATATTTTTATTCTTTTTACTAAAATAATTTTTTTACTTAAGGTCATTTATGTCATTTTGTAGACATGTTTATTTCTTTCTTCTCCCACCTTCTTTTCATTTTTCCTCAAACCAAACTACTAAACAATCATCTCATTTTCTACCCTTTTTCTCTTCTTCTCACTTTTTTCCTTTCTTTTCTTTTCCTCTATCTTTTTTTCCTATACCAAACAAACCCAATAATGTGACAGACCAATAATAACGTGACACATCATCAATTTTACACTTTAACTAATAAACTTTCTTTTCTCTCACTTTCTTTCTCCCACTTTCTTACATACCAAATATAGCCTAAAGTAATTATCCTGTCACAAAGTTTGCTGCAAATGGTAAACATATCACATAAGAGCGTGAGTTTGAATCTTGCTGCCAACGTGAGGACTTCATTGGTGGTTAATATATAAGTACATTTGTAAGCGCATTTTGAGACTTAAGGCTTTCTTTGACCTCAGTGAGCCTGGGGGAACCAACTCGCCTATAAATTTTAGGGATGGCAAAGCAGGTTGCGCCCAACGGGCCGACCTGCCACCCGCCTAAAATGGGGCGGGTTGGGCTACGACATGTTAGCCACAACCCATCTAGCCCAACTCGTTTAGTCTGTCAAGCCGTCGAGCCACAAACAGGTCAGGTCTGATAAACTTGTCGGATTAACATATATTTTTTATTAATTTATTTTCTTATTTTCTAAAAATTTTCCTTTTTTTACATATTTCGGGTAGGTCAGCTCTCTATTTTGACCCCGTTTTATCCCGAATTTAAATTTTTGTATTTATTTTTTGTTTCTTGATTTTTTAACGGGCTGGCGGGCCAGCCCGTGAAGGGACGGGTTAGGCTAACCCGTTTTTGAGCGGGCTCATGGAATCGAGTCGGACCGGCCTGTTTTTCCATCCCTAACTCTCAATCATAAAAATAAAAAAATTTAAATTGATTATAATAATGCTGGCAACACCTCTGTAAATAGTATATATACAACAACAACAACAATTCTTCTCATAAAAAAAATAATTCATGTTTTTTTTTGTTGTTGTTAAGATAACAATGGTTATCAGTTTGAAGTTTGAACAAAGTAAGTTAAAATAAGTAACACATACCAATAGAAAAAGTTGAATATGAACTTTAGATACGGAAAAAATGAAATTTGTCTCCAATTTTATTACTAAGTGTTAGAGACACCAAAATTGGAGACCAATTTTGTCAGTCTAATTATAGAGCTGAAACGTAGTTAAATATTTTGCATACGCCAAAAGTAAATCTTAATAAAATCTCTAGCTTGCCTAATTGAAATATCATGAGAATCTCTCAAAATTGAGATCAATTATAAAGTAAATAGAAATTTAGAACTTATCAAAATAAAAAAAATAGTAGAAAATTTAGTCCCCGAAAGTGTAATTTGGTGTCAATTCAGTCCATGAATTCCATTTTAATTCAAAATAGTCCCTCATTCTGCACTCCGTCTATCAAATACATCCAAGCTTTGATCCCAGTTATAAAATCCGTCATTATAGGTCCTTTATTCGTAGGCAGAAACTCGATTTAATTCTACTTACATTTTTCTTCTGTGTAAAAACCATGCTTAGAATGTAAAGATAAATTGGTTTCTACCTACAATTCACTAAAACACATTACTATATATTAAATTAAATTTGTCCCACTGAGATTTGTTAAACATTACATTTGCAAGTTATATACATGTACGACCTTACACACAAGTGAATTTCACTTCAATCCTGGCAAATCATGCATAAAACTTATGTTTCTCTTTTAATTTATCCATTTAACCTACGGGCAGACCTTATCGATCATGTCGTGGCTTTTTATTTACTTGATTGCTTGATATTGCACTTGTGATTAAGTGATTTCAGCTATTTTACTCTGTCTTTCAAAGTCTCTCTCTTCCTCCCCTTGAAGCTATTTATTAGAGTCTATAATTAGAAAAAAATTGATTTAATAAATAGTAACATATTTTAATGACAGGTAATAATCGTAGGTAGAAGTTAATTTGTTTTTACATTCCAAGCGTGCTTTTATCGATAGTCAGAAACCTTAGATAGAAATAAATGGGTCTATAGCTATGAATGAAAGACTTATAGTGACGAATTTTGTGACTGGAGTAAACGTTTGGATGTATTTGAGAGACAGAGTGTACAATAAAAAACTATTTTGAATTAAAATAAAATTTATGAACTAAATTGTTACTCAACTACACTTTTGGGAAGTAAATTGCTTATTCCCTCGAATAAAAAATCACCAACTGTCAACGTTCAGAAGCACCATCCACACTAATCTTAATTACGGGTCTGCCATCAGGTGATTTTCCTACGGTTATTTCCATGTACCTGCTCAATGCCTGATAAAAAGGAAAAAGATTTGTACTATCAATCATATATTGCAATTGCAGTCAAACAATCTTTTCCTTGACGAAACCCTGACGCCCCCCCTCACCTCATCGCATCGCATCACATTATACACATTCATTAGTAGCACCCCTTGCTTTTTCATTTCCACTGTTTGCTCATAGGCACAACCTTCCTCATTGCTAGTACCACTCTTGCTTTCTCTTCTCCTCATATCAATGCAGAGATTAATAACATATTTGGAAATACAGTGAAAGAGTTGAGTTGAAAGGTGAACTTAGACAAACGTAAGCTTGATTTGGAAAAAAAAATTAAAATATTTTATTGTTTAAATTTTTTTATTTTTAAAAGTAATTTCAACGATGATAAAATGTAATTTTTATGTTAAATTCAAAACTTTATTGCTATAAATTTATTTTTAAAATAAAGTTGTTAAATATGCCTTGTTTCATTTTAAATTTAATTTTTTTAATCAAAATTTATGTAATAAATAATAAAATTAAGATAATTCCGTGCTCGCTCAATTATTGTAGAAAAAAAGAATAAGATGACGTATGATAAAATTACTTTTAAAACATAACAAAGTGCAGTTTATGTGGGGAGCAAAAGGAAACCTCTTCACACTTATTCTCTCAATGTAGTTTCGCTTTGAGGATTTGGGACTATCTCAGATATGCTCTAAACATGAATATTGATCACTCTTCTATCATTTCTATCCTTTCTGTGCATGTTAGACAGTAATTGGAGTGAGCAAGCTATGGATGTGATTCTAGTTTTTATAACTAATGCTGATTGGACTATTTTGTTTTGTAGAAACCAACTCAGGTTTCACAATAAATTTGCCTCTCTTCAAAATGTGCTTAATGTCACTAATTAAATCTGCCACTTCCATAATCATTGTAGGGGCGCAATGGCTTCTAATATGGAGGAATTTTATCTTTTAAAAAAGTTTTCTATTGTTTGTCACATTATAAAAACCCCTATCATAAAGTAGGTTGATTGGTATCCGCCTCTTTGTACTTGGGTCGAGTGTAATACTGATGGGATTACTCGTTGTTGTAACACCTCACCTAATTTAATTATTTAGCTTTATTAATTTGGGCATTTATATGTTTTGAATTAATAGTTGAGTAATTAAATTGGATGGTATTTATTAATTTAGGGATGTATGTAGCAATGGTATTATTAGATATTTTAGTAGAATAAGAGCATCTTTATTGCTCGGCAACTAAACGCTAGTTAACTATAAGAAACATTGCATATAAGAAATCACCGTTGGAGCAATCCTACGTGGCACACAATTCACTTAAAATTAGTTGTCGTCTCTTCTGCGCTGGACGGTCCTCTAACAATTAAAAATCATTTTCTCTCTCAATCTCAGCAAAATTGTCGTTAAAACAGGGGGGAAAACTGATTGTTGAATTGGAATCAAAATCACTACACAGAAACTGATACAAGGACCAAAAAAAATTAAAACCAAACCCTAAACTGATACACAAAAATTAAAATTGCTGCGTAAAATTGTAAATAGAAATCACCAAAAAATTTGACTTTGTGTGGATAGATCTGGAGCGGATCTACTACGGGTGACGCTCGCCGGAGTAGACTGACCACGGTGGTGGTGTCGCCTTGTCGAAAAACGTGCGGTGGTGGTGAGACATTGTGAAATCGGCTTGCATGGACAGATCTGGCCGCAGTGGTTCAGTGGGTTGAGAGAGCCGAGACAAGATGAGAAGATGGCGCGTAGAGATGAGACAACAGTGCGTAGAGATGAGGCGACGGCGCAGTCTGAGGGAGATGATGTAGATGAGGCGACAGCGTTGTAACACCCTGGACGGCCACCCATTTTTGGGTCAGAACAGGTGTGCGACCCACGCTTCTACGACGATACCGGGCTCATCGACCTCTGCAATACATACTAAAGTGTCCGATTCACTCACAGGACTTCACCACCCCCCTTTGGATTTAATCCAAATTAATGGTGTTTTTGCTTTCCCTAGGAATCGAGCCATGTACATAGGGGTTAAATACAATGGTTTTTGATTCCTAGTACCAACCAATTGAGTCGTGGTACGGCCCAAAAATAGGTGGCGGCCCAAGGTATTACAAGCGTGGTCTTGGAGATGGAGAGAAGTGTGAGAAGGGAGATGAAAGGTCGTGAAAGATGAGGGGAAATGAGGGAAAAATAAATTTGTGATTGAGGGAGTGAGGCAGATCACAGTGTGTGTGTGTGTGTGTGTGTGGAATCTTCTGGAGAATGGAGGTGAGGGAGTGAGCTGAGGGAGATGAGGGGTGAGAATGGGAGAGTGAGGCCAAGGGTTCTGACAAGAGGGCGAGAATGAGAGAGTGAGGCAAAGGGCAGAGGGTCCTAGAAGTGGGAATGGGTTGTTTTTGTGATCATGACCCAATTCTTTACCCAATTGTTTGTGACCCAACACTCATTTTTTGACCTTTTTTTTGGGCAACGGCTACAAATAAAATCTGCCCGTTTGTTTCTTGACCGTTTGAGAATTTTAGCATAAATAGAGGTTGAATTCACACCATTTTGTATACACATTTTTTTCCACAACTCTATTCTTTTGTTGTTATCAAGCCCAAATTTTGTTTATAGCTTACGCTTTGAAATTTTATGTATTAGTCATGAAAATCTATCCTTATTTATCCAAGAAATAGTCGTTGTAAAACTAGTCGTTGTATCCTTATCTATCATTTTTAATTATTTTATATTATGTATTTCTTATTGTTTTAATTTTATTATGCTAAAAATTAATTAAACTAAAATTTCTATTTTTTTTAATATTTAACATTTTTATATGTATTGATTGAAATAATTGAATTAATATTTAAATTTGGATAAAAAAGTGCAAATAAAATAATATAAATATGTGGGGTCAAGATGAGTTGCTTCCAAGAAACCACCATTGGAGCAAAAATTAGGTGGGTTGCTTATGGGTTGCTTAAATCGCATGTGGCACCAATGGCCCACAAAAAGCAACTTAAGCAACCCATTTTAGTTAACCCCACTAAAGATGCTCTAAAGGGCAAAGTGGTAAGAATGCTTTAGTAAAATAGGGGTAAACATGGAAAGCCACATTTTTCCCCTTTCCCTTTTCTCCCTCACGCCCCAGCCCCCCTCTCACTCCCTCCATCGTGCTTCTTCAGCTGAAAAAGAAAGGGAAAGAAAAGAGAAAAGAGAGGAAGAAAGAAGGAAGGAAAAAGGGAAGTTAGGGTTGTGGGTTTGGAGTAAAAGAGAGAAAGCTAGTAAGACTTCTTCAAGTGTGGGGTAAAGAAGAAGATTGGAGCTGATTCTTGGCATTTGATTGAAGATTTGAGGAAGCCCTAAGTTGAACAAAAAGGGGGAAATCGAATTGAAGAAGAGGAGAAGAAAAATCAAGGTTTTCAACCTCCATAGCTCAAGCTTTTGAAGCTTATTGGTGAGTTCTTTTCACTTAGAGGTTTGGGCAACCATAAAACCCACCACTTAGGGTTTTTCCTTTCCCTTCATTTGTGTATTCTTTTGATTCCTAAGCTTGGGATGGTTGAAATGCATGAATAGGTTTGGGTAGAATGGATATGCTCATAGTTGATGCATTTGATGATATTATGATGTGTTGAAGCATGATTGATTGTGTTTTTGATGTGTCATAAGTTGCTCTTGATCTTGTATGGTAGTTGAATGCTTGATTTTAAGTCTCAATCTTGGTTGAAATTGCTTTGAATTGAAAGGAAAGTAAGGTGGGAGCTTGGATTATGTAGAAAAACAGAATTCTGCAGGTATGCGCGTGATGCACCTTACAGGTGCGCGTGACGCGCGACAAAACAGAGGCATTTCAGCGAAATGTGCATTCAAGGTCACAGTAAAATGCGTGACACGCATGCCGTAGATAGAGGCAAATCTATGAAATGCGTGTGGCGCGCCAATTTAAGCAGAAATGTGTAATTTCACCTATTAAGAGCTTTTAAAGCCATGAATACTTGATTTTAGTGTTTTAAACTAAAAGAGATCAAAGGGATATCATAGGATTCCCTTAGAAAAGCCATTTCAACATAAGTTGCTTGAAAAGCTTAGAGGAATAGTATCGGGGCTATTGAGTTCATAATGGTTCTAATAAGTTAAGTGTACAATACAAGGTCAAGCCTAGCGGTAAGGTAATGCCCCGAGGTAAATCCTTGGTTGTTCAGTTAGTTGGTTAGTACAGGGTCAAGCCCCGTGGTTAAGTAAGACCCAACGGTAAATCCTTGGCTATTCTAGTCAGTTGTTTAGTACAGGGCCGTGGTTAAGTAAGACATAGCGGTAAATCTTTGGCTATTCTAGTCAGTTGTTTGGTACAGGGTCAAGCCCCGTGGTTAAGTAAGACCCAGCGGTAAATCCTTGGCTGAACAAAATAGTATAAGGTTGTCGTATTGCTGTAATGTTTATAATGGAATATTATTGTGAATATGGCGAGTGTTGGTGAGGGGTCCGTGAACACTGAGATTTTTTATAATCTCACCCCTTTTCTCTTTTATTTCAGATAAGCAGGTACCGGAGAGGAGAATCTAGAAGTTTTTGATTTCTAGTTTATTTTAGTTTAACATTGTACTTGACTCTTTTTGTTATTAAGAACAAAGATTGGTCTTGTATTTTGTAATTCCCAAGCTTCGTACTTGGATGACGTTGTAACATCTAATTTCTTATAATTATGACATAGTTAACATTTGGACTTGTATCTGGTGAATCAAGTTTAAATTTTTAGTAATTCATGTGCTTTAATGTAAATTGTCTTATTTCAATTATTATTGGAGTACGGATGTTACAGTTGTTCTCTCGGACATGCGGCCTGTGGTGATATTTTTAGAGATAGTAGAGCTTCTGGTTAGTTTCCTTTTCATATTGATATCTCTTCTGCTATTCATGGTGAGTTAGCTGCAACTATGATTGCTATTGACCTAGCTTTTAAAAAAAGATTGACACAAGCTCTGGTTTGAATGTGATTCTACTTTTGTTGTAACCGCTTTCAAAAAGGTTGAGTTTGGTTCCCAGGTGCATCAGAATTAGGTGAAAGAATTGTCTAATTGTTACCGACAAATGCAATATCTCACATTTTTAGAGAATGTAATAATTATGCACATAAGTGAGCTAGCTTCCTTTGATATTTCTAATACATGTTGTACATGGTGGGATTTGCTCCCAAGGTTTATTTTGGACTATTTGAACCATAATAGGCTAGGCCTTCCCACTTTTAGATTTATTGTCTGTTTGGGAGAGTGAAAAGAAAATAGGGAGGAAGGAAATTTTTTTGTAAAGTGTGAAAAATATGCATTAATAAATGTGACAGATCAATAATAATATAACACATCATTAATTTTACACTTTAACCAATAAATTTTCTTTTCTCCCACTTTTTTTTCCTCCCACTTTCTTACATACCAAACATACCATTAGTGCATTTTTTGTTTCACTTTTGGGAGGGACAAAAGTAATTCTAGAGATGTAAAATTAATTTTGTCATGTTTGAGTGCTCTCTAGCAGAATTGATTTTTCCTCTAGAATTGATTCTAATTTGAAGCTAGAATTTGTAGCTTTTGCTTCTAAAAGTGATTTTTTTACTCTCAAATTTATTGTTCAACTCACTTTTACGTGAATGTATATATACAAACATAAATCACTTTACATTCAACTCACTTTTAACTAAAATCAATTCTATAAAATCAATTCATTCAAAATCAATTTTTTCCACGGCAAAATCAAACACACGCTTGTTTCGTGCATTAATCTTTGGCTGATTCCCCATGTTTTGGTATTCTTTATTTTTATTTTTTATATATAATAAATTTTGTGTGTGCTACATATGATTGATAACGTTATAGTGTCAATATAGTTAGGATTAAAAAAAATGAAAAAATAATAATTTATAATAATTTTTTTATGTCAATTTTTACTTTAAAAATAATATGATAATTTTTTAAGAAAAGGGCCTACCCTAGAGATGTTTACGAACTTCTAAAAGTTGTATCCCTACGGACTACATAGAGCCAGCCTAGAAAAGACAAACATGTAAATATGAGGGATTACGGTCTTATCGAAATTGACAGCAATATCTACATCTACATGACTACATCTATCTACATCTACATCTACATCTACATTTCTCTAATAAAATACGTAACAATTTTCAAAAAATAATGCATTCACTACCTTTTTTAATTCGATTATTTCTTCAACTCAAATCGATATAAATACCGTCTACCATTCGCAGGGTCCCCAGCCAAGATCATTTTCCGTTGAAGAGCACCCACCAAAACCATGAACATCGAAATCTTCTCACACACGACCACAACAACAACCACCTTAAACCTTCCGAATCCATGCTACCCACTTCAACAACCTCTTGCTTATTCTTCTCACGAAACGACTCTCGAAGGAATCGCCGCGGTTGTAGGAGAACACGTCCTCTTCGGACCCCACCACAACCACAAAACGACACCTTCGGGTTGCGTTTCGGAGCCGAAAAACAAAACAGAGAAGACAGAAGAAGAAAAACAAAGTAACACTAACAGCACTACCTCGTTGAACAAGAACTACAGAGGAGTGAGGAAGAGACCATGGGGGAGGTGGTCGGCAGAGATACGCGACCGAATCGGTCGGTGTCGCCACTGGCTAGGAACATTCGACACGGCGGAGGAAGCGGCGCGTGCGTACGACGCGGCCGCGAGGCGATTGAGAGGCTCCAAAGCTCGAACCAACTTCAAGATACCTTCGGTTTTGCCATTACCACCGTTATCGCCAACTTCGACCTCGTCTTCTTCGTCCTCGGAACCCAAACCCAAAACCGCTAAGCCTAAAACCGCACGCAACGGTGCTACGAAGTGCTCTGTGGTTACCTCTGTGGAAGAATTGTTCAGTGTTGTGCCTGAAGTTCGAAGAGAAAGAGAGAGTCGTTGTGATGGGAATGTGGAGGTGGAGTTCGAAAAGTTTGGTGGTAGAAGCACTGGAATGGTGGTGTAGGTTGAATAGGATACTATAGAGTATAAATATTAAAATGTGTGTACTTAGAAGCTCTTCTTCCTATTCTGGGTTTCTTTTTGTTTTGTGGGGTTAATGTGGTTGTTAATTTGGGCATGAATCTGTTTATTAAATGTCTATATAATCTGGAAAAATATATGTACTTGAATGAATGAAGGGCTTTGTTTTATGAGGAATGATAACGTGTGTGTAGTGTGTTTGGACTGTTGGTATAGAAATTAAATTGACTAGTTAATAAAAAAAAAGAAATTAATTTTTTTGATACTATAAAAAGAAATTTAATTGACTAAAGCAATATTTGAGTATTATTATGGCCATTAATTATTGTTTAAATTCACAAGTAGTTTGTGTTGTGGAAATTAAACTAGGATTATTTGTCTCTACAGTATGAATGAATCCTTGGTTGGAAGAACATGCTTTGCTTTAAAAAAAATATTTTTATGTAATCTATTGTTTACTTAAATTTTGTTGTTTATTAAAATTTATCACATTATATATATATACATATTAATACTAATAAAGTAAACAGTTATTTTGGTTTTTAAATGTATGAGGCCATTGAGTCTTCTATAATTTTCATAGATAAAACTAACTCACCAAAAATATATTAAAAAACTAAACTAACTAATAAAAAATATATTTAAAGACTAAACTGACAAAAAAAAATATATATATTCAATATTTCATGAGTTTAGGAGCCACCATGAGTATTTAATTGATTTTAACTCTAAGATGATTAAATGATATCTTTGGCAGAGAGATTTTTTAAATATGTGACACTGGCGTATTGTCGCATAACAAATGTGTACAACTGAGAGTACTTCTATTCCTGGACTTGCATATAGCAGTGGCAGTTGCAGTTGGAGAGAAACTTCCAGAGGTCAGTTCAAAGGAGAGAGGAAAAAATATGGAGCCAGGCAGCTGACTGGGGCCGGTACAAGTTACAACACATTGCAGGTTTTATTTTTCTTCAAAGCGAGGCTGTTGTCTTGGGTGCACCACCCTCTCATGCTGCACGGATAGACCAGTATCTCATGCTGTATGACATAATAATTTATATAAATAATTTATTATATGAATAGTTGTTATTTGATGACTACAATTTTTTTTCTCAGTTTTTTTTTGATAATATTTTTTTTCTCTCAATTGATCACTACTTCCTTCTCACTCAAATATAAGAAAAATAATTAAATTCAGGTTAATTATATATATTAGTCAACTTTATCTGCGACAATATAGTAAAGATTTTTTTACTAAATTCATGTTAATAAAAAGTTATTAAATAATTTATATTTCATACCGAAAAGAACACATATTTGTTAATCTAATAATGTTTCATTTTTGAAATCGTAAATGTTCCCTTTTCTTTCTTAACATTCTTTTGGATTAGCACTTCTTTTGGTTCAAGAGAATAGAAAATGACAGGAAGAAAAATAGTAACGAAAAAGATTTAGGAAAAACAATGTGTTGTTTAGTTTTCCAATTGAAAAAGAAGAGAACAGAATTATGGCCGGTTCCATGTTAAAATTGTGAGCTCGAAAAAAATGAAGGAAATCAACTGGTTGATTCAAAATTCTAATTTGTGTTGGAAAATGTTCACTATCACAAAGAAAGTGATAGAGCACACAAAAAATTACGTGGTTCGGCACTACTTATTTACGTTCATCTCTAAAAAAAAATCTGGTATTATCGACAACCAAAAGTCGTCGATAATGCAGAATTACTTACCTACGGATTACCGATGACCATGAGCCTCAATTCTTGCCTTGTTAGTAATCTTGTCAATGACTATAAAAAAGTCATTGGTAATACAGACGATTTAGCCAGCCGTCAATAACTTTAAAATAAATGTTGGTAAATCTGTCAGCCAATCATTTGTTGGTGGTACTTATCGACGACTAAGCTATCAGTAATATAGACGGCCTTGTAACTGATAATTTAGAGGGACTAACTGACAACCAAGTCATCCTGGAGCATTGGTGATATTACTGATCGATTGACTTGTTTACCGACGAAATATTTATTTTTATTTTGTTTTTACAACCATCCAAACACCTCTATACAACAACAACAACAAAAACAACAACACAAGCAACAAAGGCCTCAATGGCCATCATTAACAAAACATCTCGATCATCAAATAAATATCTATACATAAACACAAAATATCCCTATAAGTGTCATCATAATGGTAAATTCATAACAATACATGTAAATCCTGATCTATATGGTCCTTGCGGCCAAACTTATCCTCCTCATAGTCCGGATGGCGACGTCGACGGGAGGACACAAGCTGCACGAAAGAAACACTATCCGACAAGGCCTTTAGCTGCGCCACCAAAGCTGTAGTGCGCGCCTCTACCCGTTGAATTGTCTTCGTAGGGCGCAGCTCTACCTACTAAGCAGACTCCCATGCATGTCGAGCCTCATCCTTTACCACCTTTGCTCGCTGCTCAATTACCACCATCTGTTCAGACATGTCGGCAGAGTACAGAAACGAAGCCTGAGTTATACCACCAAAGGCACGTGACTCCTGAACGTGAACACAAGAAGGGGGATTGAATTGTGTTAAAAAACTTTTCGCAAACTTTACTTAATAAACACTTCAACACAGATTTTTCAAAACTGTTTGTATATCGGATGCAGAGAAATTAACCGGATGCAGAAAATAAACTGCTTATGAAAACTTGTTTTACTGAGCAAGGTAAAGAGAAATGTAAAGCAGTAAAGGAAGAGACGCAGAGATTTATACTAGTTCACCACCAACTGGTAGCTACGTCTAGTCCCTTCGTTCCTGAAGGACTTTTCACTATAATCAACTGATTACAATTTTTCTCAAGAGTATTCTACTGTCACAAACTTGACAATACTCTCAACTTCTCAAAACGACTCAGTGCAGTCGAGCCTTTGAGGAACAAAGCCTTCACTAGGCCAAATACAGTTTACAAAAGGGATTATACTGTTGAATACACTCAAAATATCTCTCACAGAGAGGATGAAAAGATTAAGCTCAAAACAGAATAGCTTTCTCAAAGAAAGTATAAGACGCTGAGTTCAGTTCTTTGTAGACTAGAAACTTGGCACTAAACTTGATTGCTCACTTGTGTAATGTTGCCTTCAGAATGAAGTTTCTTCACAGTTTTTCCTTAACTTCTCTTCAATGAATACCTTGGGGTATTTATAGGAGTCTTCAAGGGTATTACCGTTACAGTAAAAACAGCTCCTTTCCGTTGAGTGAGGTAATTTGAAATGTAGTCCTTTTCTTCCTTTCCAGGGAATATCAGAATAGTACACATTACCGTTTTTGTACTATCTGCTATTTGCAATTGCCTTGTACGATTTTTGTCTTATGCTAAAGGTGTCACCTTTGCTTCCTCGTACATCAAAATGAGCGCATAAAATCAAATTGAATTAGTTCGAGCGATGCGAGGCTAAGAGCAAAGACGTGATCATCACGTGCTTCAATAAAGAGATCAGACGCTCGCTTAGAACAGAGGACGGACGCTCACAGCAATTGAGTATTCCACATGTCCAAGAGTAACACTACTGCACGCTTGCTGTTAGCAAGACGCTGAAGTGAGTTCGGACGCTGACACTAGTGGATTGTATTCAATTCTTTTGTAAATTTCTTCTTCTTCCTTGAGTGCTTTGTACATATATATGAAGCTTTGATACCTGTACACTCAAAGATATGTTAGAAGATAAATTGTTCTCTTGAAAATACTTTGTTATCATCAAAATTAATGAGGGTCTAAACTTCTCAATCGTTTAGGTTCCAACAATCTCCCCCTTTTTTATGATGACAAATATCCAAGGTTGATGAATAATTTAATTTCAAAATAATATCAAGGGTCTCCCCCTGAATTTAACAATTTTGATATATATGAACAATTAAGGTATTAAGGCGATTGTTGATAAAAAAATTCATTTAAGTGATCGCAAAAAAATACGTAGATGTATCAGAGCATATATTTAACAAAGTGAGATCGGATGCTGATTTTCATTTTATCAAAAAGATTTTCATTGTACCAAATTATTGATCATTATTAGAGTAATGGATCAATGAATACCAACGTATTAATAGATATTAGAGCAATGAATAACTACACAAATGCTATGTATGAAATGATATGCATGATACTTCTGTTTTAGTGTATCCATCGGAGTTTGAACATCGGACGGTGAATTTTGTCAATCAAACTTTTACGTGTTCATCAAACCTTACTTTTACTCCCCCTTTTGTCATCAGAAAAAAAGTGTAAAGCACATCATAGTCAAAATACGGCTTAGAAAAATTTGAATATATATATATAAACAGATAATCGGATATAGGTATATATATATAAACAGATAGTCAGAGCAAAAACAATAAATATATATATAAGAGTACCAAAAAAAATATTTTATATCACACAAAAAAAAATTTAAGGGTTTGGTGGAGGTGGTGGAGGGATATTGAGACGTTCATATAATAACTTCAGTGCATTCTCTAGCTGAGTAACTTTCAGGTTAGTGGCCTTCATTTCTTCAAACTCTGCTTTAGGAATGGTGACCATCTCAACTGCAGGAGTAGAAGTAGAGGGACCAGCTTCTGATACTGGTGCAGGTTTCATCTTCTGATGCTCTGCTAGCACCCAGTTGGATAGCTTCAGTCTCAGTTCCTTATTTTGTTGAGCTTTTTGAAAGAACGCATCATTTGGTATAAACCATTTGATGAGACTTCCAAGTTTCCTCTGCTCAGATTCTGCTTGAATTTTCCTTCTTTTCTCCACCTCTTCTGGATATAGCAAATCCATGAAGATATTTTCTCTATGCAGAAGCACATCAGCAGTGAAAGCATCAAACTTGTTTCCAGCATCTTCTCCCCATATTCTTCTGATGAAGACACTCAATGCTTCAAAAACGAAAGAGAGTCCTTCATTTTCTGCCAGGTATATTCTTCGCAGATTTTCCCTGTCATCTTCTGCAAGCACTAGGGGGACGAGGCATGGTAACATAGCTTTGTCTTTCCAAGACTCCGACCATTGACTCCAAGTAAATCCAATGTCAAAGTGCTTGGTCATAGCAGCCCATTGGACATATGTCTTCATGCAGTCAAGCGGCCTGATTACTGAACACCTGAACGTATCATCAAAGTAGGTAGTTCCCAGATTGGTGTCAGTAACTCTGCTGATAGTGCCAACTGTTGGAATTGTGGCTTTCTCGGCATTGCAGCAGTTTGAGGAGCAAGTTCTCCATTCATCTTCCTTCAGAGAACTAAGGTAAAACCTTCTGGCATGATCCTCAGTGATCTTGGCAATCGGAAGCTTAGAGAATTCTTTAAGATTATACTTCTTAGGAGCCTCCTCATACTCTATGAGCCCGATCTTGCTGAATGGCAGCTTGCCAAGAGCAGGTTCTTTCCTCTTTCCAGGGTTAGACCAAGGTAGCCACCTTTGTCTATCTGGCACAATTTTTACGGATACAGAAGAAGGATCCCTGAACTATCTGATAACTTCAATTTTCTTCATCTCAAGACAGTGTGCCATGAAGGCAGCTTCTTCATCCGTGATCCACCTTCCACACTCCTCCAGTGTGAGAGGTTCAGTTTGAGGTAGGGATTTAGGAAGGTCAATAGAGAAAGGAATTGCTCTGCTACCAGGTTCTGGTCTCAATCTTCCTTTGAATGACATCTGAAAATGGTCTTCTCCATCCTTAAAGGTAGCATTTATTGGAGAGGCAATCTCCAGTCTGGCAACTCCAGAGGTGAAGGTTTTCAAATGCCATGTAGAGGGACGATTGTAGATGCTGTGATATGACTCATACTTAACAAACCGAGGTTTGTTAATGCACGAGACATTCTTCCTTCCACCGAAGTCTGTAGGTTTATGGGTAATGGTGAGTGAAGTGGGAGTGGTTTTGGTGATTGTATAGGTTTTAGGTGTGTAGGGTTTGAAGGGATTAATGGGAGGTACTTTGAATAATAGGTTGAAGGGGTGAGAGTGAAGTTTGGAAATGTATGTGGTAAGTGAGGTATTTGAGGAAATATGTGGTAGGTCAAGGTTGAGTGTATTAGATGGTGTTTGGGTAGGTTTTGAGGGTATGAGGGTAGAGGTTTGTCGGAGGCTCATTCGGGTTTTCTTGGTTTGTGGTTGTGAAACAGACAATGGGGGTGCATGAATAACATCATGAGAATCAAAGATAGATATTGACTCATCAGTAGTAAAGTCGAGTACTTTTACTTAATAAACACTTGAACACAGATTTTTCAAAACTGTTTGTATATCGGATGCAGAGAAATTAACCGGATGCAGAAAATAAACTGCTTATGAAAACTTGTTTTACTGAGCAAGGTAAAGATAAATGTAAAGCAGTAAAGGAAGAGACGCGGAGATTTATACTAGTTCACCACCAACTGGTAGCTACGTCTAGTCCCTTCGTTCCTGAAGGATTTTTCACTATAATCAACTGATTACAATTTTTCTCAAGAGTATTCTACTGTCACAAACTTGACAATACTCTCAACTTCTCAAAACGACTCAGTGCAGTCGAGCCTTTGATGAACAAAGCCTTCACTAGGCCAAATACAGTTTACAAAAGAGATTATACTGTTGAATACACTCAAAATATCTCTCACAGAGAGGATGAAAAGATTAAGCTCAAAACAGAATAGCTTTCTCAAAGAAAGTATAAGACGCTGAGTTCAGTTCTTTGTAGACTAGAAACTTGGCACTAAACTTGATTGCTCACTTGTGTAATGTTGCCTTCAGAATGAAGTTTCTTCACAGTTTTTCCTTAACTTCTCTTCAATGAATACCTTGGGGTATTTATAGGAGTCTTCAAGGGTATTACCGTTGCAGTAAAAATAGCTCATTTCCATTGAGTGAGGTAATTTGAAATGTAGTCCTTTTCTTCCTTTCTAGAGAATATCATAATAGTACACATTACCGTTTTCGTACTATCTGTGATTTGCAATTGCCTTGTACGATTTTTGTCTTATGCTAAAGGTGTCACCTTTGCTTCCTCGTACATCAAAATGAGCGCATAAAATCAAATTCGAATTCTGTTCCAGAACAGTCTGAGGGTAAGAGCAAAGACGTGATCATCACGTGCTTCATTAAAGAGATCAGACGCTCGCTTAGAACAGAGGACGGACGCTCGCAGCAATTGAGTATTCCACGTGTCCAAGAGTAACACTACTGGGCGCTTGCTGTTAGCAAGACGCTGAAGTGAGTTCGGACGCTGACACTAGTGGATTGTATTCAATTCTTTTGTAAATTTCTTCTTCTTTCTTGAGTGTTTTGTACATATATATGAAGTCTTGATACCTGTACACTCAAAGATATGTTAGAAGATAAATTGTTCTCTTGAAAATACTTTGTTATCATCAAAATTAATGAGGGTCTAAACTTCTCAATCGTTTAGGTTCCAACAACTCCTGGGTTAGACAAGAGACACTTAGCCTATAATGTAAGGACATGTCTCTGGTACCGTAGAGACGTCCCCGAGAGTCTTGCCCTTGGGTCATCAGTAAATTACGTTTTTGTTACCGATGGCTTAGCCGTTGGTAAATTGCCTCTCATAACGATAATATTTTTTAATAACCAACAGCAAAGTCGTTGGTAAAGTTCTTCTACAAGTATCGACGGCTTAACTATTCGTAAACCCCCTGTTTTTTAACGATGACCTCTAGCTGTCAATAATTACCAACGACATCTGATCATCGATAATTACCGATGGCTAAGTCATCTATAACCCCCCAAAACATAATGCTTCGCATCTTCATTAATAACTACAGATTACCAATGGTTAGGCCGTCGATAATTTATGTCTTTCCATCGATCACGGGGCCATCATTAAATGGTCGTCAGTATTGAGAAATATTCTTATGATGACGAAAATACTCTAGCAAAATATTCATAATCTCAAATAAGATTACATGTTTTGTTGAAACTTGAAAAAGCTCACACCAAGTTGGGTATCACCATACCAATCCGACTATCCCTATAAAAAGTTACAAAATAAAAAATTATAAACATTCACTCAAAAGGTATTTTCTCACTAAAAGTGATCACCCGCATTTACTTTTTTCTCTTGGATTTAGATGGTTTAACTCTTCACAAGACCCTCTATTTGTAGAAGGAAATGGCTTCTATTGTTGAACTTGAGATAGTGGATATTAATTAAGCCACCATTCCAAGAGTCTTCATACAATGATTATAGTGGTCTCAAGAGTCAAGAATAAATGTAGAGTTCACAAGGGTCCAACAATAAACTTCTACTTGGATTAATGTTTGAAAATTTGAAATGTTTTTAACAACTCATACTTCAATTGAAATATCCAAACTTCTACCTGATTAGAAAAGTTCACCTTCCATTCTTCGTCCTTCTTATGGTTTCTCTTTCTAGGTCGTAAATATTTTTCTTATTTTTCTGCCTTTATTGCATGATCTAGCCCTTCATTATGTATACCTTGTATATCCACTTCAGACTAACAAACAAATACCTTTTTTATGTCGTTTGAATTACATGACTAGGACTGATCATCCTTTGCATGTTTTTTTTATGAATAGCAAAAGAAGCATTGTATTAAAAGAGAGTACTAGGAGTACTCCAACCCAATACAACAAAAGAGGTGAGAAGAGAGAGGGACGAGGACCCTCCTCAACCTATCCAAGATACAAACAACGCCTAATTATATAATCAACACCTACATACCCCCAAGATACAATCAACATCTACATACCCAAGATATAATCAACACCTGAAATTTGCAACAGTCCTCCATGTTTTGTAGATGAATCCAGCCTTTGAGATTTCTTTACTCTGCTCCGAAGGTTATACCTATTAACCTTATGATCTCCTACTAATGATACCTCCTTTATTAACCCATAAAAAGGTTCACCAACCACGTCACTAACCACTGAGACTAAGCACGAGCCTTAAGTGACATGCTGTTTTAGACCTTGAGAGCCCTTTGATATTGCCATTAGAGGCCCTCCCAAAACCCCTCCATGTTCCACGTGAGATTCATAAGCATTACTACCCTCAACAACAGGTGCCTCCACCCTGGTACGTGAAGATTCAATTAAGCTTGGAGTACCATGTTGTGCTTCACCTAAACCTTAAGTGCCACGTTGGGCTTCACATTGAACATCATTTAATACAAGCTGCCCAATTCTCACACCTCCCACGATATTGATTACACCTCCCTCTTCTCCATTCAAACCCTCATTTGAAACCGTTGCAAAATCACCTCCATTTAAAATATTTCTACACTACACATGTTCCCCCACTCCCCCAGGCAAAATACCAATAGTACCCCTAACAGCTATATCGCCTAGCAGTTCTTGAGACCCGACAGATTTGACCTCCATCTGTAGATCCGTACAACTCGCACCATACTCCCCATTATGCGAAGGAGTTGCATGTGCTTCCTGCTTGTCCAAATCTGCAATTTCTAGCCCCAAATTCGCAAGTGGTAGCGAGTCTTCTGCACACACGCCATCTCTCTGCCTACATCCTACTGTACTAAGCACAGTTGCAGCAGCGGCCCTACTCAACTCTCCCTCTTCACATGGGAATCCTTCTTCGCTGGAAAAATCACCCTGGCCGCCACATGTAGACACTACGGCCGCCGCTGGTCGCACCAATAGATCCCCATAGTCAGATGAATCCTCACTACCACACGTAGATACCCCTGCCGCCACTGGTCGTGCCACCGATCCCCACACCCAGATGAATCCTCTACAACTTTGATCTCATAAACTTGTCCCTGAATTAGGACCCTCACCAAAATGTCTATCGACACCATATCTGATACTTGTACTAATAAACTACCCATATCCATCCTCCATTTACTCTTGGTCGATTCACCTACTGCTAGTAGCTTCCCAAATCTACACGCCAGATCAGAGAAAAACCCTCCTCCCAAGCTTGGGGTGGCATCCCATAGCACCGAAGCCAAACACACTTTTCCCGTGGCTTTAAAAAAGTATTCCATGGGGCCAACTCCTTCACCCAAAGAGAGAACCAGTCTTTGTTCGCTTCCACCACCTCCAAAATGTCCACTCCCACATCGCACGATAGTAACACCCTTGAACCGCCTAACGTAGTTGCTTTCACCTGCATAAGACCATTCATAGTAAGCAAATCTTGGAATTTGAAAGCGTCCCCTGCATCCGCCATAGTCGCCAAACAACACCTCTGGAGCCACTTTGCCATGTCCTCCTTTACCTCATACACCATATCATTAGCTTGGAGAGGCTTCGATAGACCCCCTCGAGGACCATTGTTGAGCCCAAATCCATCCCCTAAAGCCCGTGCAAATGATCTACCCTGTATCACAGAGCTCGCTTTTGTCGTCACCACCGAGCTAACCGGAACCTTAGTGTCGCTCTTGTTAAGAACCCTATGCTGAAACCTCTGAATGTTAATGGTTAGCTTGGCCTTGCCTATCCAAATATCACTTAGACGCTTTTCCAGATCCACACCATCTTGAACTTCCCTAAAGCGAACGAAGCCAAATCGTTTACCAAACTTATCCCTCTTCTTCGGGATGAAGACATCCGTAACCCCCACGAACTTGAGAAACACCATCCACAAATCTGTCTTTTTAACTACCTCAGAAAAATTGGACATGAAGAATGAGAGAGTACCCTTCTCCAGAATCCTAAGCCAGCCTCGAGAAGGCCTAGCCCCATGTTCGCCATAGCCGCTCTCTGTTTTCTTTGTCATCCCTTCTTGGTTGTCATCTTTGCTACAGTGTCGATTACACGATCCAAAATCAATTAGTTAATAGTGATCAATCTATAATTGCTGGAATATAACTTGTAGGAATTTATCTGTAAAAAGATGAATGACTTGAAATAAAAAATGCATAATTTAAATAACAATAAAATAAATTGAGTAAAATAAATTGCTCAAATTAAATTGCTGAATTTAAATGACAAAAATAAAGAGCAATAAAAGAAAGAGCTAAAATATAAATTGCTGAGAGGTAAAGGAGATAAAGAGCAAAAGAGAGCACACAACAATTTAAATAGGTTCGGCCACCAAACACCCCTGTGGCCTATGCCTGTCCCCAAAGCAAAGCACTAAGGGATTTTCACTAAAACACTAGCTTTTAAATCAGGTTCAGCTAGAAGCCTTTACAGCTTAAAATAATGCTCAAGAGAAATTCCTCTTTATGAACCACTTGGAATTCCTAGCGAAAAATAATTATACAAATAAACTGGTGTGAAAGAGATACACTCAAAAGTGTAGATGTAACAAATTGACACTACAAGAAAACGCGGGGATATCGACGACCTATTACCGACGGCTAAAGCCTATCGCCAAAAAATTGGCTTTTCCGATGGCTTAAGCCGTCGGTAAGTCCAATCCATCGTACGCTGAATGTTACCGACGGCTGAGACCGACCGGCTAGCCTGTCGGTAAAGTTAATGAGGTCGTCGGTAACCTCTGTTTACACCCAGACCACGAGACCTTCTCCTCCATTTTTCATTCTCTCTTATTATACTCTTTTTTCTCTTGATTGTCTTTCCGATGCCACCAGCCAGCACCCACCCTCCTTTAGTTGAAGCACAAGAATGACGACTACCATAACAAAGCAGATCCACCTGCTTCTCCGTCTGCGGATTCTTCTCCCCGTTTCTCTATTTTGCACGGGTTCGTGTCCACCTCTGCAACTCTCTTCCTCTGTCGCACCGCGAACAGGCTGCCACACTGCTCTGCCTTAGTCCCTTTCTCTGCCACACAGCTCCGTCTGGCACCGCCACACATCTCCGCCGTCGCATCGCTCATGGCTCTGCGTCCAACTCTCCACGCGACCACTCTTCTGTCCGGTAAATTCAAGATTCCACTTTTTTTACAATCATGGAACTGTGTTGATGAAATTAGAATCATGGAACTGTGAAGAGTTTAATAATTTACAGTTCATTTCTTTGTCTAATGCACCGATTGTGTTTATTGTAACTGGATGATTCTTTGCTTGGTACGGCACTTTCACAATTAATGAGTGGTATATGCTGTTCATTTCTATTGTTTGTTTGCTATGAATCTGTTGCTTGTTTGCTTGTTGACTTGTTGAACCTGTGAATCTGTTGCTTGTTGACTCAATCTGTTGTTGAACAATTTTGAGTCTCGCCATTTTGGGGACATTATAACAGCACCCCAAAACTTTACTAACAACACCCCAATTTGAATTGATGTTTTGTAACCCTTTTTTTAATTCACTGTAAAAATGATACGGTTGGCAGCCTCATGAGCAGTATGATGAGCTTGATGTCTGCTCTGCTCCCCTGTTTGGTATCTATTGAGTATTGACAAATAGTTTTGATTATTGCAATTCTTTGGCACTTTATGTAGATAATTGTTGTGTATGTTGCTACGGAGTAGCATGGTCAGGGAGGCATATTGCTTTGTGTTGTGTTTTTAGAGTAAGTTTTTTTTGCAGCTGGGAAGTAAAGGGGGAGGAATCAAAATTGGAGTTGATTTTTTTTTCCTAAACTGATGCTACAACAGGAATCTAATTTTTCTAACATTTATGTCATTAGTTTTATATATTATGTTTATATTGCTCATGTGGCAGTGTGTGTGATGTTGCAAGTTTAGCAAGAAATAGAAAAAGCAGCGTATCTCTTGACCCTGCAGCCAGTGCTTCTCTCTTCTTTTTCCCGCCAGTGACCTCGCGTAGATGGCAACATTATTTTTGCTTCTTGCGACTTCTTCTTCTTCCATGTATATTGTAAAACCCCGCTGAGACAGGGTGTCACTTTATCCTGACTCAGCAATAACACATTTCCAACTCAATTTCAAAGTACGCAACAAGACACATTGGCCGTGATGCAACACTGCTTCCCAGGCTCTGAGTACTTGATTTTCTTGTCCATCTGTTATTTATCATCATAAAATAGAAACACACCAGAAAACAAAGGGGTAAGACACTTATCAATCACTAATAAGCAGGAAAACAACATAGCAGAGTAACTGCTATCATGCACACCATAATAACAGTATATCACCACAATCATTAACATGACTATTACCACAGATACCACACTCAAAACTCTAGAGCACACAATCACGGACCAGACCATACCGATACATCATACTGACAATCCTGACCACACAGTCACAGACCACATCATATTCTGATACCACAAACTGACACATAGCACCGGTCCTTCAGGCTGATCACCGGCCTTACAGACCCAATTGACACAGAATACTGAGCTTTTGGGCTGATCACCGGCCCTACTAACCCAACCACATATCGCTGAGTATTGCGGGCCATTTACGCCCTCCTCCCGAGACCGATCACCAGTCTCAGGGCACAAGAATGAAACATAAGTTGGGTGTCCCGGGAATATATCATGTTACGCTACTAACTCCGATTACCGATTACGGCATCCCATACTACCATATCTGATTGTCGGAGTAAGGTACCATCCCGTGCACTAGGACGACATTCCCTATACAGAGAATGGCCAAGATTGTCCACCCGTCAGACATGGAGTCCCGGAGACTCGTCCGGATGACCGAGTACACATACCCTCGAGGTCAGCAACTATCTCCAAACCACTCCGTACATTCGGTACCACGTACATGGAGAGCCTCGTCCGAAAGACTGAGTTCACATACCCTCAAGGTCTTGGCCGAGTACACATACCTTCAAGGCCACCGACTGATCTCATCACCATCCCGTCGATACCTCAGGTACACCAACCTCGGGTACACCGACCCGGCTATCAGCACAAATAGAGTATCGACAGTAATATCTGCTATTACCGTCTAGCGATTCGTAAACCTCTAACTAAAGGACGTCACCCTTGACTCTAACACCATACATCAGACTCACATACACCGTATACAACCAGCACATAAATATCAGACATAAAACAGAATATCATTAATCATCATTTATCATATTTAACAGCATACGAATTACTCCTAGCGTTGCATAAGCGACTATCTACTAATCTCATAAATTAACTAAATAAACATAACCTATGTTGGTTGATAGGTCTACGACGACTATCCTTAGCCACCGCATACCACAACCTCTCTCCTGAAGTGTTGCTACTATCAACCCCTGGTAGGGTTAAGGTCCCCTACACATGCCAGCTACTCTACTACCTATTTTCCTTAGTGATTAAGGTATATTCCCCCTTACCTAGCTTAGAGGACTACTGTTGCCCTTGTCCCGTCCCCGCGTCCCGTCGTGCCTCCAGAATCTCCCCCACACGCTCCCAAGAATGCCTTGGAAGAAGTGAGGAGAATGGAGGGTGAAAGGTGGTATTTATAGCCATTTTTTGTCCATCGTGTCGCGATGGTCTTCAGGCACAAAATCCATCGCGTCGCGATAAGGGACACATGTCAACAATCCCATGCTCCGAGCCATCGACTTACCCACTGACTTATATCGCGTCGCGATGCTCTCCTTTGTATTCTCCGTCACGTCGCGATGGCCCTTAAGGAGAAAAATTCCATTTTCGTCCTTCTAGAAGATTTTAGCGTATTCTATGCTCTTCCAGGAGTTTCTAGGCTATTCTTATGATTTCTATCTCCTTTCTAGGGTTTATGGGTCCCTCTTAAGTCCATTTTACCGCTAATTAAGGTTTTAAACACTCGTTTATCACTTAATTACTAATCTTAATTATTTTCTAATACTGTTTTAAAAATCAAGATGTCACATATGTCTCTCAATTTTCTCCCCCATTGCTTATTTTCGTTCTGCTTTGAAATTGGTAGTTTTTGTGGGGATTAATTTTATGTTCTTTAGGCCCATGTGTTATGTGACTTGGTGCATTGTGACTTAGGATTATTTTTTTAGATCAAAAAATGGGTTATGAGTTTTAATGGTTGAAAGTGAAGATAATAAAACGCGACTTGTTATCTGCGTTTTAATGGTAGCGGCATATTTTGTTCTGCTCTCGTTGTTCATGCAAAACATAGGTTATTTTCATTGTCATTGTGTTTGTACTTGCATCTTAGTCATTGATGCATCTGTAAATCTAAACTAGTAGTTTTTGCTTGCAGCTTATTACAGATGTGAATATTGCTGTTGCTGTTGAAGCTATCCAGGCTATTGGCAATCTTGCTCGTGGATTAAGAACCCACTTTCTGCAAGCTCGCCAGCCGCCTCCGCCTCCGCCTGTTGGTACTGATGATGTCGCTGACGCGAATGGTTTAGAGCGTCTCGATCATGATCAGGACTACCAGGATTATTAGTGATGTGGATATATATAAATATATTTTTTTATATTTTTGATATTGTTCGGATATTTTTTTAATTACTGATGTTTGTTCGGATATTTTATTTATTTATTACGTTTCTTTTTTAGTTTGCGTTATCACATTTTTTATAAATTAATAATTAAATAAGTAAATAATTAATTAATTAATAATTAAAATTAATCAATTAAATTAAATTAAATTAATATTTAATTAAATTAATTAAAGAAATTAATTAATTTAAAAATTAAATAAAAATTAATCAATTAAATAAAAATTAAATAAATTAAATAAATAAATTAATTTTTATAAATTAAATAAATCAATTAATTTAAAAATTAAGTAAATCAATTAATTAAATTAAATATAAAAATTAATCAATTAATTTAATTAACTATTTAATTAAATTTGGGAAAAAAATTAAGAATACCGACGGGTATGGCATCGGTAATCACCGCCTGACATTACCAATGACCTGGACCGTCGGAAACTTACCGACGGCCTTGTCCGTCGGAAATTACGGGCGGATGTTAACCGACAGTTTTGGTCGTTGGTAATACTGACGGTAAAAAAAAAATCCGTCGGTAATCATTTGCGACGCCCATTTTATCGACGACCTAGTGGCCGTCAGTAATTTAACGTTTCAGACGGCTTTTCGGAGTTACCGACGGCTTTTGGCCATCGGTACGCCCGCGTTTTCTTATAGTGTGAAGCTCAGGAAAATACAATTTAAACTAGGTCGTCGGTAAGCCCGCGTTTTCTTATAGTGTGAAGCTCAGGAAAATACAATTTAAACTATGTAGAGTAAAAGGTTCTTAAAGAAAATATTGTGATCAAATAAATGTGAGTGATAGAAAATTATTTTGACAGAGTTTCAGCATAAAAAACAAGTAAGAGAGTTGTTGTGAAAATGCACACGGTGCTGCTCTTTGTATAGGCAAAAGAAGGAGCGTGCAACATTAAAAATAATTTGTTCCTTGCGCTCAATCTGAAAATTTGACTTTTGAATAATCGATTATATGTTTAAAAATAGAATCACAGAGAGCATTTTGAAAAGGCATAATTGATTATATAAATGTCGTAATCGATTATGTAGAACTATCAAAACACAGAGAAGTTATCATTTAAATAAACGATTATAGTAGGATGCATAAAGTCATAAACGATTATCCACGGTTTGAGAGACACGAAGGAGTGAGGCAGAACCATAAAGCGATTATGGGCATTTTGTTTCCCATATCAAATAAGTACAAAAAATAAAGGATTTTCCCAAGATAAAATTATAGGTATTTTTGGACACTCTTCAAAACATTTTTCAAAATATTTAGTGACTGAAATAATTTAGGAAAAATGTCATAAGATTAATTTTAGATAAAACATTGTGAGTATGCGATTTAATTTTAGTTGAGACCTTTTTACTACTACTTACAAATAGTCCTAAGAAAAATAAGTGAATACCCAAAACCCAAAAAGTTGAAGTCCTCCATTCCTTGGTATGTATGCAGCTTGGTATTCTTTTCCGCTTTTTGCACGGTTGACTATTTGTGAAACTCCCTTTTGTCAGTCATCAAAACAATCCTGTCAAGGCATGTATTCACAATTGGTGGACCTGCATAACAATTGGGATTAGTAATTAGGCATAATCAATGACTAAAAGCTGTTCTTCCAGTTATTCCAAAATTATTTGCTCTTAATGCTTTTCTTGGGCTAAATTCACAAATTGACCAAACGTGGGTTGCTCTCACGGGAAAAAGATAATTCATTAATGGCTCAAGTGGATTGTTAACTTTAGTAGAGGGACTGGTAATCTTAGACTTCTAAAGGAACTAAATAGGATTGAATAAAGAAAAAAGGGTAAAGGGACAATTGAAACCAAGAACCTATGCTCCAATCACTGCTATCTAATTTGTGTGTTTTTAGATTTGGTAGTAACTAGGACGTCATCATACAATCTATTTGCCTAAATAATAACGAAATCTGAGTGTGATAGATACTCGTCATTATTCCCTGTGGGTTCGAAAACTAGGACTCCAAAAGTCCTACTTTTATTACTACTTGCTATCAGGTGCACTTGTCTGTGAAGCAACATGATGCGTTCAACCTTCATTTTATCACTATTTCCTAACATAAAATGGTAAAACTCTCCATTAGTTTTCAAGGTATCAAACGTCACTCGGTCTCGACAAATGTGCTTTAAGGCAATGGAAACTCCACATATGCAAAAATGTAATATTTTGGGGGAATTTGACACATTTGGGAGTTAGATTACATTACATTTTGGGTGCTTGTGTTCGATTGCAAGTAGGTTGACGATAATAGCAATGTTAATCATGAGTTAGGGTTTATAGATTGGATCTTAATCAGATGGGATAAAAGACGAGCTCTTTACTTTAGCAACATAAGCTTAATAACTTTTCTATGTCATTGATCCTGCATATGTGAATTAGTTCATTGTTTTGTTGATAAACAAATAAAATATCAAGATACAAATCCAGAGGAGAATGATTCTCTCTCCGAAGCATCACATTTTACTGAGAGTGATCCAACTTTAGATGATATCATGTATACAAGAGAAGATTATGATGATGGGATTTGGATCAACCCATCATTTCATGTAAATAAGAGGCAAGCAGGTCTAAATCTAATGAGGAAGAAAAAAGGATCGACTTAAAAATTGTATGATGTTTAATTGTTTTTTAAATAATTTCATTATCCATTTTGATATATTATATATCCTTTTTTTGGGTACATTATTATATATCCTTTTTTATCGGATATTATAGCGTTTTATAATTTTCTTACAAGTGACCTTAATATATCTCCTACGTATGATTTTGTAATTTCAAATGTTGGAATATAAAAGTTTTCTTTATAGGGGAGCTCTTTACTCACAGCCGAGCTCTTGCCTTTGAGCTTGGTTGCGGACAAATTATTTGCGAATCTGATTCACTTGATGTTATTAATCTGATCTTGGATAAAGACCATCACAGGTTTCACGTTTTTGCTAGCTTACTCGTCCAAAATCACAGCTACTTTAGATAAGGATTGGGATGTGCAAATTGTTCGTGTCTTCCGAGAGGTGAATTCTTGTGTCGACTTTTTAGCGAAGGAGAGTGTTCACTCTTCAAAATATGGTTTACCCTTTATTGGTTTGAGATCTCATTTGTTGAGGGATGCCATAGGGAATAGTTTCCCTGTTTTCATTTGTTTTTCTTTTGCCTCTTTTTTGTATGTACTTCACAAAAAACATGAGATTCACCTTAAATTATTCAAAATAGCTCAAAATAATTTCTCGTACTCTCAGTATATCATCGAGGTGATCAATCTCTCTGACTTATTTTTCGAGCATTCAGGGTTTTATCGCTAAAATCACTTTTCTTAAAAATTGGGATGTTACAATACCACCCCCTTAAAATAGTTTATTCCTCGAAACTACAAGGATAGTAAAATACGAAAAAATTACTTTATCAAAACCGTAAAATATTTTGCTCACAAGAGCACTCACAATACTTATTATTGTACATGGTTCTATAATATTCATAACTACATAATATAGCATGCAATAATTATAACCACAAGCATATACACATAGCACATCGTAAGGTAAGCATTGTTAGTAAACGAAAGAATTCCTTGCGGCTAATTGATGCTTCTCCCCCGATCACGACCTCTGCTCGTCCACGATCACGATCACGCTCCCGAACACGGGTACAATTTACGGCTTCACGCCATTACTACAGTTATAATGCTAACCTATTCACAAGCAATCAGGGTTACACATACCAAGAATTCAAAAACTATTTAAAACTTTAGAAGATTGAACTTCGTTCTTCTAATTCAAACATTTTTTTTAAAACTATACTCACCCATATATGGACTTATAGAACACCAAAACTACTATCTTTTACACAACAAGAAACAAAATCATTTCCAAGTTTTCATTACAAAAACAGAATTTAACAAAAATCATCATAAAACTTAAACTATTGTCAACTAGATCATTAACAAAGATACAAGCAATGAAAACAAAGAACTAAGACACTCACCTAAAACCTTCCAGGAACCCGCGGTTTGGAAACAGTAAGAGATAGGAGGATTGCTATGATCACCAAACATAAAATCACCCACGACGTCACCCAAGGGTATAAAGGATATAAAGAACAGTCCTCACTTGACATCTCTCAAAGCTTTGGCTTAACTAAGGAATGGAAGGAAGCAAATTCCAATTTCTTACACACTTCACGTACCACACGGTCTAGCACTACTTAAGGAAGTGATCAGATAGCATAGGGGTCTACTAACAGAATCTGTTCCAAGCACATAAAAGGAAAGAAAGGAAGGAATCGAGAGTTGTCACTTTCTCTCTAAACTTTGCAAGGTCTCTCCTAATTCTCACCACTACACGACCTATTTAGAAGAATAATCGGACAAGAATGAGAATCCCTAGAGCAAGAGGGCGCACGGCGCATAAGGGAAGGAAAAAGTAAGGGAACTAAGTTCTCTCGCCCCACCACTAAGGTTAATCATGCATCTAACTATTCTTCCTTATAGGTAAGCGGTTGGCCAAGTAAGTACCAGAAAAGATGAATATAACTTATTCCACTTTACTCGGCTTCTACTCTTAAGGGAAATTCCGTGTTCTAAAACTTAGGATAAGGTCTGGTAAAAGAGTTTTGGGTACTACCCACTGCTGGCTAGGCAACCTGTCACGTACTAAAACTATTACCCGCCACTCTTACTAATTTTCCAGTTCCCATTCAACCGAGTCAAATGGTTCCCGCGTAAATTAAGTTATCATAAGACAATCAATTCTACGCTTGCTAGAAAGTAATTCGCGTTTAATATTTCCATTGGAGAATATTAATACGCTCACACAAATAATAAACACACAATCAGTCACACATATTCGCAGCAGTGTAAAAATAGACTATCGCGGAAACACAAATGTTAGTGGCAAACATGTCACACTCAGAAAATCGTGAAATAGTTTTGATTTTTCAAATTCAGTACGTATCAAAATAATTCAAACATCACACATTGTGGCTTATATCTAGAACCACTAGTACTACAAAGATTCAGACTAAATATTAAATATAACGCGTCTCTTACAAGCAATCCTTCTTCCAAATTTTTGTCCACATGTAGCTCCTTATTGTTGAGTTTCCCGAGGTGAAGTCCTCAAATGACGAGCTCTCTCCTCTACTCATCGAGTATATGCGTCCCTCTGGAGTCGAGTGTTGAACTTCCATCTCATCGGCAGTTGTTTCCATCTTTGGGTCTCGGTAATTCTTAGCATAATGGCCCGACTTCTTACAGTTAAAACACAGTTTCTCCTTGAGTCGCCACTTACTGGCATAGTGTCCTAAGCCTCCACAACGATGGCAGAGTATTACCACTTTGGCCTGTTTCCCTTTTTCTCCTCTTCCTTCGTTCTGGACTGCAGTACGGTGATCGCCTTGATTATCCTCTTGCAGACGATGGTATGGCATCTTCTGTTGTCGTTCTCCACGTCCGTGATCCTGGTGGTTGTACCTGATTGGCCTTGCTTCCTCGTTGTTCAACCAAGGGGCCTTGCAGTCTCTAGCTCTGTACCCCGGTTTCCTGCAGTTGAAGTACACGTTTTTCTTTTCAGAGCAGTTGATTGCATAGTGCCCTTGCCTACCGCAACGGTAACAAGTCACGTCCAGTGGCGGAGCTAGCCACTTTTCAATGAGGGGGCCAAATATAAAGAGTAATTTTTTTTAGACAAAATGAACTTCATTAAAAGAGAATCAAATGTTCTGAGTTAATATACATAACGATAATTAGGGAAAAATAACAAAATCCTATTTTAACAAATATACACTTTAGACCCTGCAAAATGCCAAAATAGAAGTTGCTCCAATTCTTCCATAGCAAATGACTCAAACTTGCACAAAACCAGTTATCTCTAGCAGAAACTTCATGAGCAGCCCAACAAAAAAGCACCTAACAAACAACGAAGCCCACTAGAGATCAAAATAATTTGCAGCTGATCTGCTACCTCCTTCAACATACAAAAAACTTCAATGCAGCTGCAAAAAAAAAATTATGAATTAGTCACTTACCCAAATAAGCAAAAAAATTACAACGTCTTTCACTAATACAAAATGTAAATTAAAACAACAAGAAGGGAAAGAAAGTCTTGCAATAGCCATTTAGGAAAGTTGAACTCGACGACGCTTAAAAGCAGCAAACTCATCAATAATTGCCTTTGTACTAAACTGACTAGCAATGTCTTTTTCAATGTAAATAACTAAGCTATTTGCAAGAAACCCGTCATCCATTTTGTTTCGGAGTCTTGTCTTGACAATCTTCATTGCTGAAAAAGCTCTCTCTGTAGTTGCTGTAGAGACTGGAAGTGTCAAAATAAGACGAATCAATCTATCAATCAAGTGGTAAATTTTTGACTTTCCCATTTCTGCTAATTTTTGGCACAACTCAGAAAGTGTTGTTATATCTTGGAAAGCTTGATGTTGAGGTATGTCAAGCACGTAATGCCTTAATTGTAATCTCAAATGAAGCCTTTCTTGCTCAGTGAAATCACAAGGATAAAAACTCTCAGCTAACCTGTAAATATCATCAATGTAACATATTAGTGTTGTAGTTTCATATTTTCATTAAAAATTTTAATATCATATGAAATCAATTTTGGTCAATGAAATCACAAGAATAAAAACTGTTTGTTAACCTGCAAATATTATCAGCATTGAATTCCTTGTAATTATTGCTAGGATCCAAAGCTGCACTTAAAGTTAGAAGTTCCACTGTTTGCTCATTGAATCTCAAATTTAATTCATGCAACTGAGAATCAATTACAACCAAGAAAATATCAACCCGATAATGATGCTCCATAGTTACATTCGGTTGACGAGATCGACCTCTTCCCAAAACATATTGTGCATCCATGTCAGGAATCTCTATCTCATGCTTTAGACAATATTTTTTCACATTCTCTAACAAATCAGACCATCCATCGTTTCTCAATTGCTGAAGGAGTGATTTTGTAGTAGAAACAAGATGCATTGCATTTAAAATATCTTGTGAGCGTGATTGCAATGCTTGACAAAGAATATTGGTGATTCCCATGATTTGGACATCAAGTGAAGTATGAAAATAAACTCAAATGAAGATAATATTTTACTAGCGTAAGAAGCATTGCCTCTTTGAGAATAAGTAGACCTCGTGCATCAATAATATTAGTAACAACATCAGACCGCATCATACATTTTCATTAAGCTGCAAATAGATTGAAAATGAGAGCTCCATCGAGTATCTCCAGCTCTTTTTAGAGTACCAACTTGATTTGCACCTTTACCTGTTTGGAGCTCATCATTGGCGATCATGTCTATTATGTTAATTGCTTGAGTAGCTTGCAATTGGTCGTGCCTTTTAGAAGAAACACTAACAATATTTACAATGAAAGTTAGTTGCGTAAAAAACTCATGAATATGAACTACTTCTCTTGACGCCGCAACCAAAGCTAATTGCAATCTGTGAGCATAACAATGCACATAATATGCATATGGACAATCATTAAGCACCAAAGCTTGCAACCCATTCCATTCACCACGCATATTACTAGCACCATCATATCATTGACCTCGAATATTTTCAACTTGAAGGTTGTAACGAGAAAGAACAGATAATAACTCTTTTTTCAAGGTCATTGCACTAGTATCACTTACATGGACAATATCAAAGAATCTTTCTTGAATAAAACCATCACCATCAACAAACCTCAAGATTATAGCCATTTGCTCTCTTTTTGACTCATCTCGAGCTTCATCAATAATGATACAAAATTTAGCATTTCCTACCTCCTTCCTAATTTGATTTCTCACCATATTAGCCAAAATATGCAAAATCTCCTTTTGAACACCATTTGATGTATATTTAGCAACCTGAGGAGCATTCTTCAAGACAACTTTATACAATTCATCATTGTAAGATCCTAACAATTTCAACATCTCAAGGAAATTTCCTCTATTTTTTGAGAATGTACTTTCATCGTGACCTCTAAATGCACAAGCTTGAAAAGCTAACCATCTAACACAATCAATGGTAGCTCTGAGTCTAAGTCGGTTCCTCTCAATCTCTTCTGATGTTTGCTTTTTGATAAATAGATCAATATGGCGAGCTCTTGCCAACAAAGCCTCACAAGATTGAACAGCAATACTATGCGGAGAATTTTGTTTTTTTCCAGCATGATTTAAAAGGGGACAATTTTCTCCACTATTTACTTTCTTCCAAGTATTAAAACCTTTCTCAATAAAAGCATTAGAACCTGGACGATTAGAAGCCTTTTTACCAAAAAGGTAGCATGGCAAGCAAAATATAGCATCTTTTTCACGAGAATACTCCAACCAAGAAGGATACAATTCAAACCAAGAAGCATTAAACCGACGAGGATGATCATCATCTGATAAAGGGTAATTTTTAAGAATAGGTTGGCATGGCCCACGTTTAAGATAAGCATGACGAATTTCATCCCTTTGATTTACAGGAATCTCCCATATCATTGGTCGCAATCCTGGATCTGATTCAATATGAAAACTATCCATTTCTTCAAGACGAATTCTAGGGCGTTTTGGCTCACATTGCTCTTGTTCATGAGGTGAAGTGATGATGTTAGCTGTCTCACATGAAGAACCAGGGACATTTGCATCCTTTCTTTTAAAGAATTTGTCAATTGTCTTCAGTTTTTTCATACCTAAAAAAGAAACCAATTGGCTTTCAACTAAACAAAAAAATACTTGGCCTACAATAATGTCCAATATACTAATAAGACAACGAATTGGATAGCATTATCCCCCTTTATTTAATCGGTACAACATTGTGATTTTCCCTTTTTTTTCATCAATACAATATTACCTCTAAATCTAACAGTGTTACAGTGTCAAATGTCAATGACAATAAACAATACATAATAAACAATACATAATAAACTCTTATTTTCTTTTTGTCAAAAAAAATAAAATAAACTCTTATTTTCTTCTAACATTGTAAAAACATTCTCATTCAATATATTCTGAACAATCTTCTCTTCGGGGATTTAGGTAGGGTTCACATACTTGAGATTAATTTTTGTGAAGCAGATACACCTTTGCATGAGGGAAATTATAGACCAATCCTGGGTAGTAACATAACGATTCAAGTGCACCTTTATATTGTCTTCTCCATCTTGCAAATCATTCCATGTCCAAGTTCAACAAGTCTATGCCTCGGGCCTCGGCTCTGTGAAATGTCTCTGAATCGCAAAAGCAGAGAGTGGAAGGATATGTATGGGATTGGGTTGCCTTGCCTCCCTCCTTTTGATCCTTTCCCAGCAAGCAATTAATTTTCTTTTTGGTGTTGATTGATTCTTCGCTTCGCAGAAGAAAACTCTAGAAGAAGCCACACAAAAAAATCCCCCAGCAAGTTACTTTACCAATGGGCCAATAGCATTGGACAAAATAAAATATTATAAATGACTACAACACGTTTTTTTCATCAGGAACAACACTTTAAGCAAACTAGTCAAATAAAATATTAATAGCACCTTTTTTTTATAATAAATTATTACTCTGTTTTGAAATATAAGCAAAAAAAGTATCTCAAATATAAGCAGCTTGAATATTTTTTTAGTGTAAATGTTTTATTTGATAAATATGTTCTATTAAAATTTTTTTTGGGTAGCAAAATTCTGTATTACTACACTGGTCTTTAGAATTTTTTTTTTTTTTTTTGGGTAGCAACGGCTACCCCATTGTAATGAAAGCCTCCGCCCCTGCTAATCGGGGTATCTAGAACTATGATTGCTACTGCATAAGTTACTCTTTAATTGTATTATTAAAATTTTGAAAACTAGAAAGATATTTCATTTTCATTTCTGAGTAAAAACATGTTACTAGGTACATGTTAACAACCTTTAACTATTTTAAGGAAAAACCATTAATGATAATACAAGATCTTGGAAATCAATACATCTGGACTAATTGAAGCAACCTTCAACAGTTCAACGTATTTAACTTTTGAAACCTAAAAGAGCTGAACCATGCCTCATTTACGATCAATTGAAATGTGGATATGGCTACTAACACATGATGGAGCTTAAAAAACTACCAACTAGCAAGGGTCAGCAAGTTAGTTAGCCTATGGATCATAGTAGCTAATGGACTAAAGTTACGCACAATTGTGGCCCATTATCATGTTGGGGGCGCCTGAGGTTGCCAATATACTGTTGACTAAAACCCGAAGAAATAATTGGTTCTGGAAAAAATAAAAATAAAGGGGCAACTAAGGACACCCCGTTTTTTCTATCACGGACAATGCTTCCTGAAGTTAACTTTTGGAATTGCATCATTTTGTTGTCCGAAAATATATAATTTTATGCTGTCCAGAAATAAATTCCGAAAATTGGGAAGTGTTTTGGAAAAAAAACATGGTGTCAATAGTTGCATCCAAAAATAAAATGATTTAAGTACTTTGTAGGTCTCTAAACTATTTGAGAATTTTTAAATAGGCCATTGAACAAAAAACGTTTATAATTTGGTCCCTAAACTTGTCAATAATTTGTAATTGGGTCTCTATACTTTTAAATAATTTGTAATAAAGTCCTTGTTAAAGCAGAAAGTTCAGAGATCTGATTAAAAATTATTTAAAAAGTTCAAGGACTTAATTAAAAATTATTTAAAAGTTTACGAACCCGAATAAAAAAGAGGGACTAAATTACAAGTTATTGATAAATTCAGGAACCTAATTAATTTTTGTTAGTTCAAATGCTATTTAAAAATTTTCAAATAATCCAAAGACCGACAAAATAATTAAAACAAATCCTTGTACAAATATGATCCCCCCCAACCCAAGTAACTTTGAGTATATTTGGAGATTGGGATAGAAGATTTGAGTCAAAAGAATATTGTCATATATTATAATACTAGTATAATAACCCGTGCCATGCACATGTATATATTACCTTTTGAACATTATTATAAAATTATTTAATTTTGATATAATTTTATCTGTTAAATTTAGTTTGAGGCAATATTTTTACAACAAATTACATATGAGTATTTTAATTTCAATTATGCGTCACAAAGTATAGCAATCTATAAAATAGTAATTACTACTGTCCATTGTAAAAAGTTGATTAAATAGGAGGCTAATTATCATATTTAACATGAATACAGTGGAGAAAAATATAAATTACTACTAACTTGAGAGATTAAAAAATTGTTATGAACTTATATTTTTACCGAACTAATGAGGGAGTTCTTAGTACAAAAAAAAAACAATTTTTTGTAAAATGAAATTTTCAAATATAATAGACTTCACTCATGTGATGCACGTGTTATACGGGGTACGAATGAGATACATTCTATAGTAACAACATATCTATTGTATGTTGACGGTGTTTATTAAAAAATATAAAAAAATCGTGAAAAATTTCATAAGAAATTATCTAAAATGTACATAAAATATGTTTATAATGAATTTGTTTTACATATAAAATATTCATTCCCGTGTATTATATCTTATCTATTGATTTTATGTAAATTTTTCATTCCTGTGTATTATATTTTATAAAGAGAATCCAAATTTCTTTATTACGGACAATGGACAAATTTCTTTAAAAGCCAAATAACATTTTAGAAAATGGACTTCTAGCTACGGACAATTGACTTTTAGTGACGGAAAGGACCAAATTGAAAACTAAAATAAAACGTAGAGGACCAAAATAAAACAAATAAAACGTAGAGGACCAAATTAAAACATAAAATAAACTTAGAGGACCAATTTTATAATTTAGTCTTTAATTTATTAGGCTTGACCATTTGATCAGAAAGTGCGGTCGGTTATAAATGATTCATTAGGCTCGGTTGACAAACAATGCATGTTTTAAGTTTCAGGGTCGGAAACCAATTGTGTCTGCTATTGAATCTCCTTTTGCCATGTGTAACTTATTAGGCTCGGTTTTGTTGTATCGGTGCGAACCTGCCAAGTCTGCTTCGTTCCATTTTATTGATTCTAAATTGTATTCAAAACCAAAACACTTAAGAAACATAAAGAAGTATCAACTTGGAAAACGACACAAAGTTAAAGAGTGTGTTTGATTTGCAAAAAAGTTAGGGATTGGACAACACAAAAGTTCTATGTTTGATTTAAAAAGTGAGGGACTAGTAAAACAAGGGATAAGGAACCGGACAAAAGCTTAAAATTTTGTCCTTCATTAAACCAAGATATATCTTCTTGTTCTAAGGACAAAGCATCTAAAAGATTAAAGTGTTAAATATGTTTTTGGTCCCTGTAAAATAGACGAATTTTGGTTTTAGTCCATATAATTTTTCTTTTATTTTCATCCCTCCAAAATTTAAATGTATTGATTTTTGTCCTTGTAAAATGGGCAAATTTTGATTTTAGTCCCTGTAAAATTTTTTCTTTGATTTTCATACTTCTAAACCTGAAATCACTGTTTTTGGTCCCTAGTATTGATTTTAGGGCAGATAAGCAAAATTCATTTTAAGGGTCGTGAAAAAAATTTGGGCAGTTACATGCTAATATAGCATCACATAAGCCATTGGGTGTCACTTGATATGGTCACGTGACCTTTTATAAGACACATAAGTAGTTCACAGACGTAACATGATTGCAGGGACCAAAAATAATATTTTCATACTTTAGAGGGATGAAAACCAAAGAAAAAATTTACAGTACCAAAACCAAAATTCGCTCATTTTATAAGGACCAAAAATATATTTAACACAAGATTAAAATAACTATTTTTATTTAATACTCAATAATCTCTCTCTATCTCTCTCTCTATAATGTATTTATATATATATAAGCAAAAAAATAAAATTCACACAAAATAATATTAGAATAATTCTCACAAATAAAATTAACACAACAACATAAAAAAACAAGCAACAATATATATGCAATTAAATAAGAATAAAGCCAGTGTAAGCAAAATTGTCGAATTTGGCTGAGGCGTGTAAAAACACTTGGATTAAGAATATTTCACTACCACAGGTAAATTATCCGATGCAATTGGTCTCACATAGCTAATACTCTACAGGATGCAACAACTACTTCTCACTAACACTGCACGTGAAATAGCAAAGGTAGAGGAACAAATTTTAGATGCTCATAGGAACAAAAATATAAAAATAAGATAAAAGAAACCTTCTCAAATTTTCTTGATAAACCATGCGTAAATTCTCTGGTCACACAATTCCTTTTATTTGTTTTCAGTACTGCATATTGATGATTTCCAAAGGCTATATATTTTTGAATATGGTGGTGGCAGCAAAAACAATCTTTTATGCTAACAAATATAGAAGCATATGAAAGCCAAGCCAAGGAGGTTCAAAACGTGAGAATATGAAAAAGTATTTTTCCTGAAACCGATTAAAGCCTCTAATAAGCAAAGAACATACACACTAAAATAAAAGAGAAACGGTGCGGTAATCGAAAAACAACTTCGTGATAGAAAAATGATATTCAAACACCACGATTGTGGCTACCGTATATGGCCACCGTATTTTCGTACGGTCCGTACAGTACGGACTTGTACGGAATCTGTATGGGTTTTTTCTTTTTTACAGCAACAGATTTTTTTTAAGTGGTTAACAGAAGTTATGTAAGTGGTTAACACGAGTTGTGTAAGTGATTAACGCAGTCCACTAACATTAATAGACACAGATTTTTTTAAGTGGTTAACAGAAGTTATGCAAGTGGTTAATACGAGTTGTGTAAGTGGTTAACACGAGTTTGAAGTGAGATACAGTATATTTTGAAGTGGTTAACTGGCTTTCTGTAAGTGGTTAACACAAGTTATGCAAGTGGTTAATACGAGTTGTGTAAGTGGTTAACACGAGTTTGAAGTGAGATACAATATATTTTGAAGTGGTTAACAGGCTTTTAGTAAGTGGTTAACACAAGTTATGTAAGTGGTTAACATGCGTTGTGTAAGTGGTTAACACTACTTTGAAGTGAGATGCAGTGTTAACCACTCCAAACTCGTGTTAACCACTTACACAACTCGTGTTAACCACTTACATAACTTATGTTAACCACTTAAAAAAAATCTGTTCCTGTAAAAAAAAAAACCCATATGGATTCCGTACGGATCCGTACAAGTCCGTACCGTACGGAAATACGGTGGCCATATACGGTGGCCACAATTGTGGTGTTTGAATATCATAACTCTCGTGATATGATGAGAGTATTGATTTGCAAAAAAATAAAAAACCCAGATGCCTTATCTTTTGTAACCCAAAACCCACTTTATAGACTTAAGTCATAATCGTAATACATTTGGATTGGTAGTATAGAATGGAATGGAGTGGAATTGGATGGTATATATCCATGTTCCATTGTTTGCATTGTCAAAATAATAATAGAATGACATGGAATAGGGTGGAATGCATTCCTCCCTCCCACCACTTACCATCACTTTTGTTCCCCTCCAATTTGGGAGGAATGGGATGAAATTTCATATTAGCATTTTTTTTAAATTATTAAAATATTATTTCATCGTTATTGCCATCTTTCCCATTTTTCACAAGCAATCATTATACAATTAAATCAATCATAATAGCCCACTCAAAAATGTTTTAATATTATCCTTTAAAATTGATAATAAATAAATAAAAGTATTATGACTTTAAAATAAATAAAATAAAATTTATTTCAACAATCCCCCACAATTTATTTAAAAGTAAAAACAAAAGTTCCTAGAGCATGACAAATCAATGCATAAGTACTAGTGTCTTTTGGACTATGAACTAGCACATAGAGCAAATGAGTTGTGGCTCACTAGAATGTCGGTGAGATTAGAATCTCTATGAACCTCAATCTGTTTGTGAATCAGTGAATCACTCACACTGATCTCTCGTCCAAAGTTGTTCAATGTCATGCGGTGCTTTTTGTCCTTGCACCATTATCTGGATTTCATGAGTGGCTCTAGAAAGTCTGTCCAAGCTTTCATAGAGGCAACCCCACCTCAACACTCATATAGATGAATCTATCAAGTGTACACTACAGTTAAGCACACCACTCATTCATGAGCTATATATTCATTAAGAGTATTTACTCATCCCTCTCGATGTATCACTCGCTAGCTTTTTGCTTAGCGGTTTTATAAAATGATCCTCACATAGTTTAGGGATATAACTAGTGGCGGACCTAGGACCTGGGGTCAGGGGGTGCAAAAATTTTTAAAATTATATGTTGGCAACGGTAACGAAAAGTAAAACTATAAGAACATTCCCAAACGATTAAGCTATGCAAAATTACTTTAGATTACAACTTTGTATTGTGTGTCTTGAAAAACAAATCCATCATTTATAAGGTGGTGTGTGTTCAAATCCTTCCCATCCCAAAAACTAACATTACTAACAATATCTAACAACTAACATTTGACATCCAAAAAAAAAAATTAAATGATTTAAGCTCCCTTCCCCTTCCCTAAAAAAAATTTCAACATTGGATGAGAGCAAAAATTGAGTTAGGAGAGATTTTGCACCCCTCCTCTCCTAAAAATTAAACCAAACATAAAAAATTTAAAATAACCTCTCCTCTCCCCTCCATACACCTCCAATCAAACAAACACTATCTGAGAGTGTTCAGGTTTGGATTAGGCTTCACGGCTTGTCTCGGGAATATTGGCGACCGAAGATACTCTTTGAAATTGCTGGTGCTATTGGAGTCCCTCTTGCTCTTGATGATCCTACGATGAAGAGGGCTTTAGGCCATTTTGCAAGAGTTCTAGTAGATGTGGATCTAAACTCCGAGTTGCAGGACCGATTACTGATGGAGAGAGATGATTTTGCATTCTTTGTGGATGTTGAATATGAGAAGTTACTGCCGTTCTGCCCCTCTTGTCAAGTTATAGGTCATAATTTGTAGAATTGTAAGCACTCTAGGCTTACTCAGGTGCCACGGTTTGCTAGTGTTCATTGCCAGGTTTATGTCCCAAAACCTGCTCCTGATAAGCTTTCCCATATTGGTGATAAGCAGAAGAATGCAAATGATAAGGATGTGGTCCTAGCTGTTGAGGATATTGAGGGCCAACGGACACCTTTGAATGCTAAGGAAAAATCTAATTCAGTTGCAGCTGAGATCGATAATAGTGGTCAGGTAACACATGTTGCTTTGTATAATTCTTTTAAGGGAGTCAATAATGTGCCTCATGTGCCTCTTAATAATTCGGATTCTGCTACCCATGATGATAATCCACTTCTTGGATTTGTTCCTCTTAATAACTCGGGTCAACATGCCCCTGAAGGTGCTGATAAAGATGCTCCAAAAGATGTTTTAATGGGCCAGCAGAAGGATAAGAATTTGTTGAATGAGGTTGAGAGCCTAAATGAGGATTTTCATAGCCCCACAAGTTGTGATGCGACCTCATAGATTAATGTTGTTGAGAATTCTCAACATTCGGTGCTTTCTGTGAGTGCTACTATTAGTGGTGTTAATGTTCAGACACCATCTGTTCATCATAATTCACAGGTGGTGAAAGATATGGCTATTATTTGAAAATTATGGAGTGATTCTATGGAGAACCAGTTGGATGATGAATTTTATGATGAGTCTGAAAGTGGTATAGAAGGTACAGTAGTGAAGGACACTGGGTTTACTAATGTCCTATCTAAATGCCAAAAGAAAAAGATGCGCAAGAAGGAGTTGAAAATTCAGAGGAGCGCTGGTTATAGAACCCAATCTAAGAGTGGCCCTTCTAAGTCTGCCTAATGTTAAAAATCTTGTATTGGAATGTCAGGGGTTTTGGCAACCCTGACACAAGATTAGCTTTGAAGAATCTGTGTAGATTGTACAAACCGGATGTTCTTATTATTTCTGAGCCTGGGATTTTGTTTGATCAGGTTCCAGTTGGTTTTTTTTTGTTCTCTTAATTTAATTTTTATTGCAGAAAATAATAGGGGTAGCTTGCCTTCAAATTTTTGGTATTTTTGCACTAATGATTATTCCCCAGTGGTGATCAGGCGATTTAGGCAATTTGTTGCCTTATCTTTGCATTATGCAGGCCGTATTTTTTGATATTGTTGTTGTTTACGCGTCTACTAATTATATTACTAGGAGGGATCTTTGGGCTGATTTGCATGCTCTTCGTGGTGCTCTTTCTTCTCCTTGGTGCTACATAGGGGATTTCAATGCTATTTTGGGGTCTCATGGATACCGAGGTAAGGGAACTCCTTCTCAGATTTCTTGTTTTGAATTTGGCTCTTGGTCAGATACAGATCATCTTATTCATTTACCTACCCGGGGTTCTTCCTTTACTTGGTCTAATGGTCGGTAAGGTTCTAATTATGTGGCTAAGCGTCTTGGTAGAGCTCTTTGTGATGAGGAGTGGATTAATTTTTGGAGTAGTGTGGATTGTTGTACTCTTCCTAGAGATAAATCTGATCTTTTTTCTCTTCTTCTCACTATGAAAAAAACTGAAAAAAAAAATTTGCTTCTTCTTTCAAATTCATGCAAATGTGGTTTAGACATCCTGATTGCATTGGTCTTGTTAAAGAGGTTTGGCAGACTCAGGTTCTTGGTTGCCCCATGTATGTTCTTTCCCAGAAGTTGAAGCTTCTGAAATCTAGATCCAGGGTTTGGAATAAGCAGTTCTTTGGTGATGTGCATGATAAGGTTTCTAAGGCTATGGCTGAGCTTCAGTCTATTCAACTTGATATTAGTAACATTGGGGGGGTCTGATGATTTACTTAGCCAGGAAAAATCAGCTCAGTTGAAGTTACAAGAGGCATTGAATTATGAAGAGGATTTTTGGAAAGAAAAAGCTAGAATTAATTGGCATTTGCATGGTGATAGAAATAGAGTTTTGTTTCATAAAATGGCTAAGGTTAGAGAGGTCACTAAACAAATTTATGTCATTAAAGATGGTGAGTATTTTCTGCATGAGGCTGCTGATATTAAGAATCATATTCTTCATTTGGGTTATTTGCCAGTAATAATTCTTGTTAGCTTAATGATCTTATTAATAAGGTTATTCCCTCCTCTGTCTCTGAGCAGAGTAATGATATGCTTACTAAATTACCTTCCTTTGATGAGGTAAAACATGCAGTTTTTTCTTTGAATAGCAATAGTGCTTCTGGTCCTAATGGTTTTGATGGTTTCTTTTATCACACGTACTGGGATATTATTTCAATAGATGTTTATAATATTGTTCTTCAATTTTTTAGACAAGGTTGGATGCTCCCCAACTTAAAACTAATCTTGTTGTGCTTATTCCAAAAATTTCTGGGGCTGAGAGAATTGATCAATACATGCCAATTGCTTTAGCCAATTTTCAATTTAAAATTATTACTAAAGTTTTAGCTGACAGGTTGGCTCTGGTTGCTCCTAAAATTATTTCAAAAAATCAAAGAGGATTTATCAAGGGTAGAAGCATATCAGATTGTATTTGCACGGCTTCTGAGGCGGTTAATTTGCTTAGCAAGAGATCATATGGAGGCCAACTAGCTCTAAAAATTGACATTAGGAAGGCTTTTGATACTATTAATTGGCAATTTTTGATTCAAGTCTTGCAAGATGTTGGCTTAAATGAAAAATTTTGCACTTGGATTAACTTAATTCTCCACCCTGCTAAGTTATCTATATCTGTTAATGGTCATCCTATGGGTTTCTTTGGCTGTAAGCGTGGTGTTCGTCAGGGTGATCCTTTGTCTCATCTTCTTTACTGCATTGCGGAAGAGGTCTTGAGCAGGGATATTTCTAAGCTAATACTCTTTGAATCGAGCTAATTCAGATTATTCCAACATTTTTATTTGTTACAAAAAAACTTTTTGAGTTTCCTGTAAAAATGGATTTAGCTAATGAAAAGGCTTTCAATGCTGTCCAATATCCCTTTTTTTTCCAATAAGTCTTCTGAATTTTTTTTTTGATGAGGGCAAGATTCAGTTGATGACGGGTCCTAGAGGTTTCAGGATGTCGAGTCATGTTTTATATGCTAATGATATTATGATTTTTTGCAGGGCAACTAAAAAGAGTATTTCTAGTCTGTTGAACCTTTTTGCTGATTATCAGGATGCTTCTGGTCAGGTGGTTAGTAATGACAAATCCAAATTTTATCATGGCAATATCTCTCGGTCCAGAATAGCCGCTCTTGCTAATATGCTAGGATTCTCTGTGGATTCTTTACCTTTTACCTATCTGGGGGTTCCTTTGTTCAAGGAAAAGCCTAAAAGAGCTCAGCTGCTTGCTGTTGCAGATAGAATCAAATCCAAGTTGTCTTCTTGGAAAGAATCTTTATTCTCTATAATGGGCAGAGTTCAATTGGTTAACTCAGTTATTACTGGTATGTTGGTCTATAGTTTCCGTGTATACATGTGGCCCTCCAATCTTTTATCTACTATTGACCAATGGATCAGGAATTTTATTTGGTCTAGGGATATTAATACTAGGAAGATAGTAAGTGTTACTTGGAATAAAGTCTGCAAGCCTTTCTTAGAAGGTGGACTGGGTATTCGTTCTATCTCCTCCATTAACAAAGCAGGTTTGCTTATGCTTGCCTGGGACTTTAAAGTTACCAAGTTGTTTTGGGTGAACTTGTTATGTGCCAGAGTTTTCAAGAATAATGTCCCTGTGACACACCATGTTTCCTCTTCGATTTGGCCTAGTATTAAATCTTGTTTGTCTAGCATTGATGATAATTCTTTCGGCATACTAGAAATGGTAACAAGGTTAATTTTTTGTCTGATGCTTGGCTGTCCAGACCAATTTTTGATCTTTTAGATATCCCTCCCAATTTTCGGCCATCTCTTAAGGCGTCTATTGGAGACTTCATTCATAATGGTTCTTGGTCTATTCCAGAGGATCTTGCCTCTCGTTTTCCTAGCTTGTTAGAAGAGATTAACGAGATTGATATTCCTAGTTGTCCTGCTGATGATTGTCTTAGGTGGGTTGGCAATGACTCTGGCATTTTAACTTTTAAAGTTGCATATTTGTTCCAGGATCCTTTGGGACAATCCATTTCCTGGGCTAAGTTGATTTGGCGTAGGCCAGTTCCTCCTTCCAAGTCTTTTATTACTTGGTGACTTCTTCATGACAGACTGCCAACGGATGAGAATCTCAGAAAGAGAGGTATTATTGTGGTTTCTATTTGCTCCTTATGTGGGAAACAGGATGAAAATACTCATCATTTATTATCATTTATTTTTGGAGTGTTCTTTTGCTAAATCTATTTGGAACTGGCTGGGTTTTATTTTGCAAATTAACATTGACTGCTCTTCAGTACAATCTGTTCTTAATATCTTTCACTGTTCCTGGAGTTCCCAGGCTCTAGATGTGGTTGCTGCTAGCTTGATTAATGTTTTCTGGACTATCTGGAATTGTAGGAATAAATCGAGGTTTGATAACAAGTTTATTCCTATACAATCTGCTATTAATATTATTATGTCCAATGTTCATCTTTCTGGAAATCATAGTGCCGGCCAAATGTCCTCCTCTATGGGAGAATTTACTCTTTTGAAAGCATTCAAAATAGACTGACATCCTTGTTGTGCCCCTAGGATTAAAGAAGTTGTTTGACTCCCTCCCCAACACTTCATGATCAAATGTAACACTGATGGGGCAGCCAAAGGTTGTCCCGGTCCTGCTTCTTGTGGGGGTATTTTCAGAGACATAGTGCTGTTGTGTTTGGTTGTTTTTCTACAAATTTGAGTATTAAAATTGCTTTTCAGGCTAAATTGTTTGGGGCTATGTTGGCTATTGAATTTGCTTTTAAAAAAGGTTGGCACCGTCTGTGGTTAGAGTGTGACTCCCAACTTGTTATGGCGGCTTTCAAGAACTCTTCCATTGTCCCCTGGCGTCTTAGAAATAGATGGAACAATTGTTTGGCCTTAACCAGGCAGATGACTTTTATATTCTCTCATATTTACAGAGAAGACAACTCCTGTGCTGACAAATTAGCCGCTTATGGATCTTATGTTTCTGGTTGTGTTTGGTGGAACACTATTCCTAATTAGAAGGAAGACATTATTTTCTTCCATCAAAGAATATTGACTAATATATTTATTAGTCAACCAATTTCTTAATGCTCCATATTAGATTTAGACTATACATGTATGCTTGGATGACTTTTAAACGACAACAACTCACAAAGAAAAAATTAAATACACTTGTAGATTTATTATACAGATCTGCTTAGACAACTTCCAAGCAACAACACTTCACAAAGGGTAAGAAAATAGATCCACTACTATATTTATTCTCATATAAACCAAATCTAATAAACATCATTGTATCAATGTAATACAATGGAAAATCTACTAAATACAATACCATAAATCATAGTATAAGTGTCTCATGAGTCTAGTAAGTGCCACAAAATATATCTAATATTCTTTCCAATAGACTTCCAGGAATATTTCATAATGAAATAAAACTTCTCAAAAAACTTCTAAAACCAATTGAAACATACACATTTCAAAATCAATATTCACAACATGGCTATCATATGCCCCCACAATAAAATCTATTTAAATAAATTTCACTAGAATTGAAGTGGTTATGCACCAACAAAATTTTAAAAACCAAAACATTTTTTTTCCAATTTGAGTTAGTGAAAAAAATGTTATGCAAAACACTATCATTGTATCACGTGTCAACAATCCATTCCATCAACATATAGGCTTTAATTATGCAACTTGCAGCTCGATCCAAGTCTGACTTTAAGACAATGCAAATGTCATCTTACGAGTTGGAAAAAACCAGCTCCAATAAAATGAACAAATTCTTGTTTGCAGTTGCAACTTACGGTGTCAAAACTAAGGCAAAAATTGAAACGAAATTTTGTTAAAGCCTTTTTTTTTCCTTTCATCACAAATAACGCATTACAAAAATATATTAACGTCTTTTACCTATAAAACTCCCACATTTTGATAGTACAACTTTGACACTCATTTTCACATGAAAAATATTATTTAATGAGAGGTGGGAGGAATAATGGTCTCAGTACAACAAGTTATAGATAATATCAAGCACACGTGTGAAAGTAATTTCCGTTTTTTTCCTTATTCTTCCTAAATAAAAAAAAGAACAACTTGTCATATTCGCAACCTCATACTTCAATTTTGATAACTTTCAAATAACTCAAATCAAAAGAAAGCCTTTAGATATTTCATTTATTGAGCGGTCTCTACCCTTTTCTTGCTATAATAATAAATCAAGGACAATTTAACAACACCAATAAAATATCCACGATAAAGAGAATACTCTCAACATTGTTGAAAAAATTGGTTGCTAAATTAGCAAAATATAAAATTCACACAAAATAATTTTAGAATAATTATCGCAAATAAAATTAACACAACAACATAGAAAAACAAGCAATAATATATGTGCAATTAAATAAGAATAAAGCTAGTGTAAGCAAACTTATCGAATTTGGAGTATTTCGCCACCATAAATAAATTACCCGTTGCAATTGGTGTCACATAGTTAATACTCTCCAGGATACAACAGTCACTTCTCGCTAACACTGCACGTGAAATAGCAAGGGCACAGGAACAACTTTTGGATGCTCATAGGAACAAAAATATAAAAATAAGATAAAAGAAACCTTCTCAAATTTTCTTGATAAACCATGCGTAAATTCTCTGGTCACTAAATTCCTTTTATTTGTTTTCAGTACTGTATATTGATGATTTCCAAAGGCTATATATTTTTGAATATGGTGGTAAAACCAACTTTTATGCAAACAAATATAGAAGCATATGAAAGCCAAACCAAGGAGGTTCAAAAAGTGAGAATATGAAAAAGTATTTTTTCTGAAACCGATTAAAGCCTCTAATATGCAAAGAACACACACACTAAAATAAAAGAGAGACGTTGCGGTAGTTGAAAAACAACTTTGTGAGAAAATGAGAGAATTGTTTCCCAAAAAAAACAAAAAACAAAACCCAGATGCCTTATCTTTTGTAACCCAAAACCCACTTTATACTTTATAGACTTGAGTCATAACCGTAAAAGGATGGGAAATCAAAACACATAATTATACAATTAAATCAATCATAATAACCCACTCAAAACGGTTTTAATACTATCGTTTAAGATTGATAATAAATAATAAAAATATTATGATGTTAAAATAAATTAAATAAAAAATTATTTCAACACTTTATATATGTTCGTTGTCTTGCCTTATCTTTTGAGTATTGTTGGTATAAAAGATTTTACATTGTTAACCAATCACAAACCATAATATGTGTGATTTTTGAGTTAGTTACGATTAAAGTAAAAAACAAATCTATGACATAGCAATTTATGATTGACTCATAGTGTAAAAAAACTTTATACCGATGGTACATATATATTAAATTCATTATTATATATTATCCAAATATTCATAATATTATAAAGGGTATTTTAATAAAATTCACATTATATTACTTGTGTAGTTCATTATCTCTTAAGTCATTTTCATGGGTTCATCGCGGACTCATCTAAGCATGGATCCATGCTAAAAATCACCTCCATCGAATATTTCTTTTTCGTTTATAAAAAAGTGTAAATTGGATGTTTATCCAAAAAAGTGTGATAATACTAATTACTCTTTACGGAAAGAGATCACGTCGATTCACAAGCATGCTGCTTTTCTTATGTTTGAGCGTCACCTACTAACCTCATGTTCTAGCAACAGCTTTTGTGATAAATTAGAATAAGATAATCAAAGCACAATAAAGTTGAGAGAACAAAAAAAAAATCTCGAAATCAAATTAGAGGCAGACAATTATATTAATTATAGACCATGTAATTACAATTATATGAAATTTTTTCTATAGTAAAGGAGGAGAAGGATGGAGGGGCCAAGAATAATTTTGGACAATGTAGAAACCATGAAAGAAAAAAAATGGAACTATATATGCCTGATGTTGGAAGGATCCCTACTGACTACACTACCCTCAATACTAGCATGAATTAAAAAATAATTTTCCACATGATTTTGACTGTGTGGGGAAAGTGAATCACTTAGCACCTAAAGTTACACTAGCATAACCTAGGTTAGTACTGATGTGTTAGATCTTATTGGGTGATCTAACATGTGGGTACATCCGATTCTTTACTAAATTATCGAATTGAAGTCAAATTCCTCCTCCTCTAGAGGCAGATTTAGATCAGGCAGCAAGAACGATGGTTCTCGGTTACTAATCTCTTGTTGCCTGGAAGAAGCATTTGCTGCACAGACTAGTGATTCGTCGTCAAGAACCTTCTCTTTGACTGTTTGTGGCGGCGAGAGTAATTTAGATGAACCAGATTGTGCCTCCACAAGCTGTGGTGAGACAAGGACAGCTTTTCCGGACAGCAAATGGGTTGTGGCTGTTTTTGAGCTCTGTCTTGACACCAAATCAAGCTGTTACAAGAGACCAAAGCATAATTAGATATAATACATAACACATCATGTACTTTTGTCTACATCAATTCAATTCAAGTAGTAAGAAGAGGTTTCAAACTTTGGCATGTAATAGAGAAAACCCATGAAGCATAGATATAGACACAGAAACCGGACACGGACATAGACACGTAGACACCGCTAATTCCAAAATATAGGACACCGACACATATATATATATATATGTATACATATGTATAGATATATATAATATAAAAATAAAGTATGAGTATCATTTATAAAAGATCTAAATCGATAATCAAGGATGAAGTAGATACTAGAGCGAAGAACCAAGAGCGAACTTCGATTGCGAAGAGAGTGGAGGTATCAACGAGATGAGGCGGAGAAGCATTGATAGAGAGGGAGAAGTCTACCATGAACAGAGAAGGTCGAGAGGGAGGGAGACATCGACCGAAAAGGGAATCCGAGAATGGAAAGGAACAAGGAATATTAGAGAAACTGAACATGCGTTATGACATGTGTATGTTACAAAAAACTTGCTTATGCGGGTGTCTCATCCCACCAAAAGGGTGTCTCATCCATGTCAGAGAGGTGTCACTACAAAAAAATATATTTTTTTAATTGGACATCTAAATGAGATGTCGGAGACATGTCGTACACGGGTGTCGGTGTCCGAAACGTGTCGGACACGGGACACGACTAAAACAAGAGGTGTCCGTGCTTCATAGAGAAATACTAGTAACTAATTTTGAACTTGTCAACTAGGAGGAAAGTAACATTCGAAAAAGGTAGAAGAACAAGAACAAGAAGGTCACCTTCATTCTCTTTAAGCTTTCATTTTTGGCTCTCTGTTTCTCGACAGTGAGATGCATGGATGCCAATTCCTGTTCAAATTTTCAAAACAAAAACAAACAATAAGAAATATATCTCCAAGCAGGAGGGTTTATATACTCTACAGATATGTGAAACCAAAAAATATACAATATGAAAACAAGTACAAATCATACATCTTTCAAAGTTCTCCTTTCTTTCAGCAGCAATTTCTCCTCCTCAAGTAGTTCAGGTAGAGACTGCAGACAGGATACAAGTTTAAAAGCAGTAAGATATTAAGCAAGTAGATGAAGACAGGAACAAACAAACAATGAAAGCCTTTTCTTTGAGATAAATGCACATACACAAACAAGGAGAAGAGTATTTTATTTTTGACCCATGAATATGATGAAATTATTTTCATTGTTTACTGCAATACCATGAAATAATCTAAACAAATGCCGTGTAAAATGTAAATTGATAGATATCCATAGAAAAGTTTTTGTAATTACCCTTTTCTTTCTTGACCTTTTGTTGGCAGTGGCAGTTTCGCTTTGCTCATCAACCTGCAAGATATAGCAGAACTTAGACATAGTCACATAGATTACGTACATTAAACTAAAAAATAACAGACCAGAAGAACATGATGATATGATACTTTGATCTCATATTCTATCTTTGAACTTGAGTAACAATATTTTTTGGGGGGACAGAGTTGCATATCACTTTGGCTAGTAAGAGTTATTAAAATATCACTAATAGACAAAAAAAAAAAAAAAAAAACTTTCAAAAATAATTAAAAAGAACTTTTGACTCCAAAATCATACTAGTTGCATAGTAGTTCTCTAATGAAAAAAGGAAGGGGAGGACTAAACAAGGTAGAATCTAACCCAATTTCAGAACTGCATCTGAAGGCAAAGATTTTAAAGCAATGGTGCTCAACATACCATTAATTTTTTCCTCAAAAAAAAAAACATACCATTAATTTTATAATTTTATAAATGTAATAATAATAATACCCCACCCGTATGGTCTGCAGAACACGAGTACCATATTCTATCGTAATGTCATATTGACCCACTCTGCTATATTCCGTACTAGTATCACGTAAATCCCACTAACCTCAAAAGATGCCATGATTTCTAAAATAAATACATCACCTATTCTACCGGCACGCATTCCTATGTCGTAGTCATAACTAAATTAATCTTCACAATGTGGACAATGAAAAAAAAAAGAAAAACTAACAATTATGTCCTAGTCATAATCAAAATAATCTTCACATTGTGACCAATGAAAAAAGAAAAACTAAAAATGCACTCTTTTCACAGATTTTTTTTTTCAATTTTTTACTACTGAAATAAATTTTCAAGTTGAATTTTAAAATAATCTAAACTCATTTTTTGAAGATGAAATTTCATTCATTTTTTTGTGAAATGATATTTCATTCATTGAATAATAAAAATACTAAAAATAAATATTAAAGAAATGTGTATACCAAAAATAAAAATATTAAAGAAATGTATTATAGCACTTTTCTCAATAAAAAAGGGAAACAATAATGTCTTTTACTACCTCCAAGCCCCCTTTGAAAAAAAATTGTACCATTTTTATAAGCTCATTTTCAAATTACTAGACGCATTAATTATTTTTTTACAAAAATATTTCTAATTAATTTACATTGTTTTTTTGTAATCAATAGTAAATGAGTGACTATTTCTCTCTGCTATGTCAATAATTGAAAAATAGTTTTAAAAAAATAATACATATTTTAGAAAAATTAAATATGTTAACTAATTTTTTTTAATTTGTGTTTTAATCAAAATGGACTTATATTTAAGGACGGAGTTAGTATTTTGGTCAAAGGCAATGATAATGCCTGAAACAACTGTCCAGCCCACAAAACTAAAATAAGACAACCTCAACCTCAAATCTCAATTAAATTATGGTTATTTTTTTTTACTGGAATTAAATTTGGGTTCGGAAGGCCCATATTATTTTAAGACTAACAAACACCAATAATTACACCAAATAGGTGTGGCTCAGTTGGTTAAGCAGTGCTGAGTTGGTGGAGGAGAACTATAGATTCGATTCCCACCGAACGCATTTTTTGGGAGGAGAGATGAGCCTTAAGCTGTGACCTGACACGACGTAGCAGGCGTAGAATATGTCCAAAAGACCGGCGAGATCTTCCGGTCGGCCCACTCGGCTACAAAGTGGCTAATTAAAGTGGATCTCAGAAGAAAAAAAAACACACCAATAAGTACAGAACTAACTTAAGTAGTCTTCTGTCATTAATTCGGTGATAACGTTTTCCCCATTTGATGGCGCTACCAAACGGTCTCTATCTTTGGTACACTTTTTCCTCAACTTCAACTTCATTTTCCCTTCTAGGTGGTTTGGTTGCATGATTGCATCACATCTTCACTACCACTTTTTTATTGTTCAGAATTACCAAAAATATAACTAAAAGCAAATTTCCATAGTTTCTTTTCGTTTCACCATCTTATTTTCCAACCGAAATAAATTTTAACTCATCTAAAAACTTAAAAAATATAACATAGTCATTAATTAAAAATTATTTGTAATAGATTATAAGGTCATTAAAATATTTGTTACCAACTAGGGTTGGTTGGAGTGGAATCAAGCTCGGACCCTAAGGCTCTGGTTGGGAGTTAGGAGGGGAAGGAAGGGGGCTTTGGGGGGAAGGGAGGAGAGGGAAAGAGAGAGAAATCTTCAACATTATTTGAGAGTGTGTTTTTTTGAGAATAAAAAAAGAATATTTATGACTGATATATTTTTAATTTTAACGGTAATATAAAAAGATAAAAAAGATTTGAAGAATTTTTCTAAGCCCTGCAAAACCCTTCTCCAATACATTTTTTAAGCTCCCTGTATTAGAGGATTTTATAATTACGAAGAAAAATAAACTTCTCATTCAAGGTGGGAGACTATCTTTCCTTCTGATTCCTTTTCCTTCTTCATTTTTCTCAAAGCTCTCTCCTCTCCTCTCCTCTCCTCTCCTCCTAAACTCCCAAACAGAGCCTAAGGAAGAGAACCTGAGTTTGATTCCTAACAGGCGTCCCCATTGGTAAGTCGCAAAATCCAACAGGTTAATTCCCATGTGTCTACGCAACTGAATTGGGATCAATGTCGTAGTTGTTCCAAAGGGCCGAAGCTATGTGAATACCCCAGTGGACCCACAAATTTTTACTGGACCCACTCGGGAGCTAAATGACCTAACCACGGCACGTTCTGAATCAAAAAAAATATTAATTTTTTATTATACAAATTAATTTTTCAGTAAATCACTAGTGTTAGAGGAGTTAGATTCATGAAAAAAATTGACCCACCAAAAAAAATTGATCATTGATTCTTATTTCTTAATTTCTGGACCCTACCAAGCATAAAAAGACTATCTTATCCTTTGCAAAACAACGCCAACTGAAAACCCGATTACCCGCTATTTCTATTATCTCGGAATTACACGTTGCTCTCAAGCTGTCATGCAGACGCAGCAACAGATATTCATTCCGAATTTGACAAACAATAATTACAACCATGAATCTGAATCAAAAAAAAATACAACTATGAATCAAATGATCATTTTATTTTACTTAGTCGTAACTTGATTGTACTTGCAGGTGTTGGTATGGGTATGAATGAATGAAACTAGAATGAAATAGACGAAAGTGCATCCGCACGGAAAGGTTCAGTGAGGGAGATCGCAGTGGATTATATTCCGCAATCTCAGTCTCACTACGCAAGCACCTAGAAAAAGGTACACAACCACTACTACGGTACACGCCAACAGAAAAAAGCAGGTGTGGACGCGTCTGATATTACGGAACTGCCCCTGACAATCGTTCGCCGCTGAAGGCATGTGTTGAAACGCAACAGTTATAAAGACATATGCAGCAAACAACATTTATATACTCATTAATTCTCCAATAAAAAAAAATTACTCCTTTTTGTTTCTTTATTTATTTAATTTTTCTTAAAATATTAATTATCATTTATTAATTACGTTTTTATATTTAACTAGTAATTAACACCTGTCCAAAATATTTATCTAATTAAAAGATTAAAGAGATAAAAAAAATGAAACTTACAAGATATAAAAATATTAAATTCTCAATATCTAACAGTGTTTTGTTTAACAACAGTCAACTATATTTAGAAAACATTGTCAAAAAAAAAAAACTATATTTAGCAAATATAAAAAGCATGTCACTTTTACTTTTATATAACTTAAATAAAAAGAAGGAAAAAAAACCCATTATTATAGACGAAAATGTCCTCGGAAGTAGGGTATTTTCGGTAATTTCCTGACTAATGCGGCGAGGAAAAACGCGAGGGGTGTCAGAAGTTGAATCCTAGGGAACGGAGCGAAAGGCGTTCACGGCGGCTACAAGATCGGAGGGAGACGAAGGAGAGAAACCGATCCGACGAGCGGAATGGCGGAACTACCCCGAGGGGTAAAATCGTAATTATAACAGTTATGGAAAGGCATTTTCGTCCAATGAGAAAGGGAAACTCGAAACTGTCATGAGTCAGACCATAAAGAAACAGAAAAGAGAGTTTCCAACTGGGTGTTTTCAACCGAGGCACGCGTGACACACGATTAATATAACGCGTCACACACGCCGGTAACCGGAATGGAAGAGTGAAAAAAAAACGAACCGTTAAAAAAAATGAAACCGGAATCAAAAAAGAAAGAGTAATCGAAATCGAACCTTATTAGATCTTGAGGTGTGAACCGGTTTGGTAAGACGACTGGACTCTTCGGAACCGTCGGCGGCTGCGGCGCTGGCGGGACCGCTGGCGGAGGTGGCGGCGCTCCAGGAGAGCGGCGTTGTTGGACTGGCTCTGGCGGGTTCGGTTTTCTTGTCGGCGGGAACTTGGCGGCTGGACCGGGAACGGCGCTGGCGAACGGTCCAGTTAAGGTTAAGAGAGGGAGAAGAGGTTGTTGTATTTTTTAAGCGAAGGAGAAGGTTGGCGACGAGGGTGGCGTCGTCCATGGCCTTCTTGGCCCAGTTATCGTCAACCTCGCACATCAGCTCCACGCACAGAGAGAGAGAGAGGGTAAGAGTGGGTGTGGGGGCGAAGAAGAAGGGAGAGAGAGAAAGAAAAAGAGAGGAAAACCTTGTGGGTTGTGTTGTGTTGGTGTGGGAATGAGTTAATTAACAAAATAGGGTGGAATTGAGAGAAGTGAGAAGGTTTATAAATTGTGATGGTCTTTGTTGTCGTGGTTGATGACAAAGAAATTAGAAACCTAGGGTGGGTTATCGCTGCTTGGCCCCAACACACAACTCCTTTGTTTTACGTGGCATTCCTTCTGCCCTTTTCTTCTTTTTCAATAGAAAAATGATTATAGAACAAAAAATTGAAAATAAATATGGGATACCGTATCTATGTATTGTACAGATCGTATGTCTATACAGTATGAATAAAGTTTTTTTTTTCAAATATTTTTTTTATTTTTTTTAATTTTTTTTAACTTGTTAAAAAAATATTTGGCATTAATCGGATAATGAATTGTATTAACTAGATATTTGAACTTGATTAACCAGATAAGAAAAAGTTTCAGGACTTGGCATTAATCAGATAATGAATAACATTAACCAAATATGTGAACGTGATTAACCAGATAAGAAAATGAGATGTTCAAAAGTTTCAGGATGTAGCATTAACCAGATAATAAATAGCATTAACCAGATATGTGAACGTGATTAACCAGATAAAAAAAATTAAATTTTTTTTGAAAAAAAAGGGGTATGTACTGTATGAACATACGGTGTCTGTGTTTATTTTTATGTTCAAATAACACAGTTGTTTTCAATGCCCACAAATAAATGAGGATAAATTATGCATAGAATAAACCCTCCATGTAGTCCTTGAACTAACACTTTTTTTTCTATTTAGTTCCTAAAATATATAAAAATAATTAGTCCCTAAAGTTTGTAAAATCTGTCAAATTATTTCTTAAAGTTTAGTAAAATTCATCTCATTAATTCCTGTAAGGAATTACTTATAAAACTTTAGAGTCTAATTTGACGGATTTCACAAACTTTAGGGACTACTTACATATTTTATGGGTTAAATAGGAGAGTGAGTGTTAGTTTAGTGACTAAATTGAGAATTAACTCTTATAAATATATAAAAAAAAATAGATATAGAAAACTATTGAATATTGATCCACTAACAGGACCCACCTTCGTTGTGCTTACTGCTTACGATAATCGACTTCAATTTTTTGTTTTTCTTTATGGATTGTGAATTTGGTTTTTAGAAAACTAACTAATTTTTTTCCTTCTTTTATGAATTTTTAGAAAACTAATTGAATTATGCTATGGGTTGAATTTGTATGTACTACCCCCGGTCTCAATTATAAACAACAAAAACCTCATATTTTTTTGTCTCAAATATAAGCAAATTCAACAAATTTTACACTAACATTTATAAAATACCCCTATTAAAATTACTTTTTCATCTCAAAAATAGTGAAAATCGCTTGAATAATGGCCAAAAATTCTCGAACAAAACAAAAACAATGTTTGTGCCAATGTTTCTTAATTAGTGTTTTTTTTTTTTTTTGCTTAAATTGGAGACTAGAGGGAGTAAGAAGCGAGATTTTTTTTTGTGGTGGGCGTATGTATGAAGCGAGATGATATCGATTTAGATTTCACGGTTATTTTTGTAGGTAATAATGTGTTTTTGTTTTGGTATCCAATGTGTTTTTTTTTATTTAGAATTTAAGAATTTAATTATGTGGATATTGCGAGATCTCGTGATAGATAAATGTTATTTATGGGGGATTCATTCAAGTTTCGGATACAATTTCTTTGATAATGATACTCGGTGTATAACGTCTTTTTAAATTGAATGGAATAATTTCCCTGTAAGAAAGATAAGTTAGGGAATTGAGGATAGAACTCTCGTAGAGTTACACTCATTGGAAGGTTGCGAGCTAAGGAACAAAATCATGTCCAATTAGTCAAACCATATATTCGTTTTATAACGTGCATGAAAGGTCTAAGTAGGGGAAATACTCCAATAGACCACTTAATCTAAAGGGGTAATTAGGATGGGTTTCGAGAAAAAAATTTAATAGTGTAAACGTACAGTCAGTTTTTGAAAAAGTATTAATGAAATTATAACAAATTATATATATATATATAGTAAATTATTAAATTATTGGAATTTAAATACTGATTTTTTTTTCAGTCAAAAAAAACTACTGATTTTTAATTATGGATGAAATTTGTTTTAAAGCCAGAAGGAATACTAATTATCACAGGTTGGTTTCGTCAATTTTTTTTAATTATGGCTGAATTTTTAATCTATATCTTTTGACAAAACTAAACCCCAGGGACTCGTGTTTTTCTTCAAACAACTCAACTTTCCGCTCACTCTTCTTTCTCAACATTCATTGTCACTTTTTTTCTAGGCTCTCTCTATTTTTTTCGACTTAAAACACTACAAGAATAAACAGTCTTACCTACAGCCTTTTTTCGTGGGCCAACACAGTAAGTAATTATCGTGGGCCAAAGCCCTATAAAATAGCAAACGTGAAACATTATCGTGGTGAGCATTTTCGTGGGCCACGTCTCACACTAAAAGCAGCCTACAAAAAATTCTGACACGTTGACCAGTTATCGTGGGCACTTCTCACGGTATAATTAACGCGCAAAATTAACGTGGGCCTTGTCCCACGATATTAGCAAAGACCGCGGGTAAAAAAAATCCTCGTGCAGTCTGCCTCATTGCTTCCCGATCCTTCCTTTTCTTTCATCCCTCCTCTTCATTTTCATAAAACAAAATTTCCATCTTCTTCATTCATGAGAGCGTCCGCCTAGCTCCTCCATTCCTTCTCCCTCTCTTCTCAATTTCACTCCTAACAGTAAGTTTATTTATCTCTTTTAGTATTTATCTCTTTCATAAAAAAATTATCTACACTAATCTATATTTCTTTTGTTGTTAGTAAATCCGGAACCACCTCATCGGAGTCACCACCACAGGACTCACCACCACCAGAATCATTTACTCACCTGTTGGTATTATTTGGGTTTTTAACAAAATATTTATTATATATTTATTTAGTAATTTATTAATTATATAAATATATTTATTGACTGTTAATATATTTTTTATAAGGGAAAATATATTATGTTAGTTAATATATAATCTGAATTTTTTTTTATAAAATCTGAATATTTGTTTTGTTATTAATGTGTATAATATTCTGAAATTGTGTGAATAGGAAATTGTTTATACTAGAAATTAATTTATTGACCATTAATATTTGTTTTTTAATTAATTTACGTTAGTTTTAAGTTGTATTATATTATTTTTAGTATTAAATGTAGGTTATTTGTATTTAATAAAAATGTGTTAATTTTAGATAACATATTTAGGATTAGAGATTAAATTAGTTTTTTCTTATATATGTTAATTGGTGATTGTTAATTGTTATTAGGATTATGGTAAGTTAGACTTATGTTTAGGAAAATGTAGGTTATTTGTATTTAATATATGTGTGTTAATTTTAGATAATACATTTAGGATTAGGGATTAAATTAGTTTTTTGTTATGTCAATTGTTAATTTTTAGGGTTTATGATGGTAAGTTAATAGAATGTTAGGGGAAATGTATATTAAGTTATAATATTAGATTACTTAATTATAACAATATTTTTTATTGTTATAATTGATTGCATTGTATAATTAGCGTTTATGTAATATGCAAAAAATGGATCGTAGTTGGATGTATGATAGGCTTCATCCTAGAAGAGGGGGTTTGAAACAAGCTTTTGTAAAAGGGGTTAAACAGTTTGTCCATCACGCAAAAAGCCAGGATAGTTACCGCATTGAAGGGCGGATTCGATGTCCGTGCGAGGTATGCAAGTGTCAAAGTGTTAAGACTGGAAGTGAAGTCAAGTATGACTTGTATATGTGGAGGTTCAAGCCTAATTATTGGATTTGGACTGCTCATGGCGAAGTTGTTCCCAGTGTTAATTTACGGGTTGAAGAGAATTGCACAGGTGCTTCAAGCAGTGGCCCACCGGATATGGGAGATCAATATTATGAGCAGTTTGATGCGATGCACGGGATGATTTCGGATGCTCTTGGGGTGAATGTGTTGTTTGAAGAGCAGCAACATGATGAGACTGATGAACTTCCGAATGAGGCAGCACAAAGATTTTATACTCTTCTGATGGAGACAAATAAGCCATTGTATGAAGGGTCTGTAGACTCTAAATTATCAATGTGTGTGAGGCTTTTAGGTCTCAAATCAACCTTTAATGTTCCCAAGCAGTGCATGGATTATATGGCCAGAATTATGTTGAATGCAACACCTATTAGAGCCGGTTTGCCATAAAGTTATTAAGATGCTAAAAGGTTGGTGTCGAAGCTGAGATTAGGTGTTAAGAGGATCGATAGTTGTGTGAAAGGTTGCATGTTGTATTACGACAATGAATTTGGCATAAATGACGGTGCTTTGACTGAATGTAAATTTTGTAAAGAGCCAAGGTATCATCTTCGCAAAACAGGGACAAGTCGGAGTAATCCAGTTCTAAGGAAGGTAATGTTTGATTTGCCTATCGTATCAAAGCTGCAGAGAATGTTTGCATCAATGCAAACTGCAGGTAAAATGACATGGCACTATGAAAATAGAAGAAGTTCAGGTGAGTTACGCCACCCGTCTGACGGTGAAGCGTGGAAGCACTTTGATCGGGTACATCCTGATTTTGCCATGGATCCACGCAATGTACAACTTGGGTTATGCTCTGATGGGTTTACACCATATATCCAGTCAACGGCTAAAGCCTATTCTTGTTGGTCAGTTATTCTCACCCAGTACAATCTTCCTCCTGATATGTGTATGTCTAAACCTTACATGTTCTTATCATTATAATCCCGGGGCCAAATTCACTAACAGCTGGTATTGATATCTATTTGCAACCTTTGATCGATGATTTGAAGAGGTTGTGGAATGGTGTTTTGACGTATGATATTTCCATAAAGCAAAATTTTATGATGAGAGCAGTCTTGATGTGGACCATTAATGACTTCTCTGCTTATGGCATGTTATCTGGATGGGGGACTCATGGTAAATTGGCATGTCCGATTTGCATGGAGGACACAAAGGCATTTATCTTGCACCACGGAAGGAAGACTTCTTGGTTTGACTCGCACCGCAGGTTCTTACCAAATGATCATCCATTTAGGAGAGATAAAAATGCCTACGTAAGGGGTGTAGCTGAAAATTTGGTCCCACCACGTAGGCTAACATCGGAAGAGGTATGAAATAGAGTCAAGGATGTGCCAAAAGTACAAGTTATAGGTGGTGTTATTCAACGATCGGAATATTATGGCTTGTGGCATAATTGGACAAAAAGAAGTATTTTTTGGGATCTCCCATAATGGAAAGACAATTTATTGAGACACAATCTTGATGTTATGCACATTGAGAAGAATTTTTTTGACAATATATTTAACACTGTGATGAATGTGAAAGGCAAAACCAAAGACAATGACAAAGCCCGGAGGGACTTGGCTATTTACTGCAGGCGAAAGGACTTGTTGTTGGTAGGTAATCAGGCTACCGGGAAGACCGTAAAACCGATGGCCAATTACACATTATCACCTGAGGATGTAAAATCAGTTTATCAGTGGATTACAGAACTCAAAATGCCAGATGGTTATTCTTCCAATTTAGCAAGATGTGCCAATGTGAACAGGGGGAAGATGCAAGAAATAAAGAGCCATGATTGTCATGTATTCATGGAGTGTTTATTGCCTATAGCCTTTAGTAAGTTGCCAGCACATGTTTTGAACCCACTAATTGAAATTAGTCAATTTTTTAAAAATTTGTGTGTTACAACCTCGGGAAAGGATGATCTTATTAAGATGGAGCAAAATATTTCATTGATTTTATGCAAGTTGGAGAGGATATTCCCCTTGGTTTCTTTGATTCTATGGAGCATCTCCTATTGCATCTTGCATATGAAGCTAAACTTGGTGGACCTGTTCAATATAAGTGGATGTATTTATTTGAAAGGTATATTTGCAACATGTTTCCTATATAAATATGAAATCTATACTTCCATTTTCATCAAAGATACCAAATTTGTTAACCTTGTTATGTAGGTTCATGGGTGATTCTAAACAATCGGTGAAAAATAAGGTTCGAGTTGAAGGATCAATTTGTTCGTCTTACTTACATCGCAAAACAACCCATTTGTGTTCATATTGTTTCAACAGATCAATGTTATCCCCACGGAATAGAAGGAATGAAGTCGTTACTGAATATGAAAGACATCCATTAGCCTTATTAGTCTCTTGCCTGCCCGGTCGTCATGCTGGGAGAGAATCGATTCATTGGTTAATGGATGAAGAGTTCAATTCAATACATGTTCATGTACTGATTAATTGCACCGAAGTGAAACCCTATCTAAAGTACGTATATCATGTAATAGACTTATTTTCTTATCCAGAAACCCTATCTTGTTTATTTATTATCCAATTTCATCACATTCTTAGCAGAACAAGGATCTTTTGCGGATATACATGAAAACTTTCCTGGATGGTATAGGCAATAGGTACATACCTAGAGACAAAATATCTGAGGTGTATCACAATTTCACTAATTCCTCTTAACCAATTTCATCATTTGCATGCGTAGGTGTATTGCAGTCCACTAACTCCTCTTAACCAACACTTGAGGAACTTATCTGATCGTCCTCGTACATGTGTTAATGAATGGCACACATACTTTGTGAACGAGTACAAATTTCACACCCAGTCATGGACAAAGGGCAACGAAACAATAAATAGTGGAGTTTACATCAAATGTGACACCAGAGGAGGTGAAGATGACTTTTACGATGTCATTGAACACATATACGAACTAGCTTACACTGATCTAGACTATAGTAAAAGGGTAGTGTTATTTTATTGCAAGTGGTTTGATCCATCTGATAGAGGCACGAATAGGAATCCAAAATCTAATACGGTGGACATTAGAATGAGCAGAAGATATCAAAATTATGATCCGTTTGTGATGGCACATCACGTGAGACATGTGTATTATCACCACCAGAATATCACGTATTACCTACTAAATATTAGGGAGGGCCATTTTTGTGGTAGGTAATTTTATATTTACCGTGGGTCAAGACCCCGGGTAAAATTCGTAGTTCATTACCATGGGTTTAGTGACTTTTTCGTGGGTTTTAGAAACTGTTGCGCCGATCGTGGGCCGCTATCCCACAGTATGACCCTAACGGTCAAATTCTGACACGACCGAGGGTCTAGGCCCACGAAACTGTGTGCAGGTTTGACCACATTGAATTCCCTGCAACAGCTATATATGGAATACGCTGGTTATAAAATGAGCCACTCGATCATTCTCTTCCTCTCTTCATCATTCATCTTCATTTCACCTTCTTCTTCTTCATTTCACCTCTTCATTTCTTCTTCTTTATTCCAGTATCACAGTAAGTTTTTCTCACTTGTCTCTATGTGTATGTATATCTCATGAAAAAAAGATTACTTACTGGTTTTATTTTTTTGTTAATAGATCCGGAGCCACCTCATCGGACTCATCACCACCGCATGAACAACTCACTAACAGGTTGGTAATATTTATTTATTTATTTTTGACAGAATAGTTATAATTTGGTGTTGTTTTTTATCAAATAATTTATAATTATTATTTTAGGATGATATTATATATGTTTTAGAGAAATATATATATATATTTCTTTAGGATATTATATATTTTTTATTTAGTAATTTATTAATTGTATATATATTTGTTTTATTATTGAATACATGTTAGTTGTAAGTTTTATTATATTATGCTTAGTATTATTAGGAAAAAAATGTATGTTAGTTTAAATTAATATATTTTATTTCGGATATTACTGTTAGGATTAGAGATTTTTTGTTTATTAAATTAGTTTTCCCTTATGTTAATTATTAATAGTTATTAGGATTATAATAAATTATATGTTAGGAAAAATGTAACACCCGTGTTTTAGCTGTAGTTTTTTCGTGAAACTTATATTAGGATAATTTAATACATTTTTTATTTGTTTGTTAAATTAGTTTTCCCTTATGTTAATTGTTAATAGTTATTAGTAATATAGTAAATTATATGTTAGGAAAAATGTAACACCCGTTTTTTTCATGATGCTGTGACAGAAAATGTATGTTAAATTACTTAATTATAGCAATTATTTTTATTGTTAGCATTATACCGACGGGATTAGATCCTATCGGGGACCATTAATTTTGGACTCAATCTGAGGTTCAATATATATATATATATATATAGACTCAATCTGAGGTTCAATATATATATATATATATATATATATATATATATATATATATATATATATATATATATATATCTGAGGTTCAATATATATATATATATATATATATATATATATATCATATTAGCCTATATCAATCTGCATCTCTGTACGTAATATGCAGCAAGTGGACCGAAGTTGGATGTATGATAGGACTTATGCTGGAAGGAGGGGTTTGATAAAAGCTTTTACAAAAGTGGTTGATCGGTTTGTCCGTTATGCAAAGCGCCAGGATAGTTACCGTATTGAAGGGGGGATTAGATGTCCATGCGCGACATGCAAGTGCCAAGGTGTGTTGACTGATGAAGAGGTCATATTGCACTTTTATCAGGTGGGGTTCAAGCCTAATTATTGGATTTGGACTAGTCACGGCGAAGTTGTTCCCACTATTGATCTGCATGTTAAAGACAATTTCGCGGGTGCCTCAAGCAGTGGACCATCGAATATGCAATATGAGCAGTTTGATGTGATGCAGGGGATGATTATTGATGTTCTAGGGGTGAATATGTCGTTCGATGAGGAGCAATATGATGACACGGAAGAACTTCTGAATGAGGAAGCACAAAGATTCTATAATCTTTTGACAGAGTCAAACACTCCATTGTTTGAAAGGTCTGATCAATCTAAGTTATCAATTTCTTTGAGGCTTTTAGGTCTCAGATCAACCTTCAATTGTGCTGAGACGTGCTTGGATTATATGTCCCAAATTATGTTAGATGCAACACCTGTTAAAGATGGTTTGCCACATTATTATGATGCTAAAAGGCTGGTGTCCAAGCTGGGTTTAGGCGTTAAAAGGATCGATTGTTGTGCGAATGATTGTATGTTGTATTACGATAATGAATTTGGCACAAATGACAGTGCGTTGGTTGAATGTAAATTTTACAAACAGCCTAGGTATCGTGTCCGTAAAACAGGGACGAGTAGGAGTAAACCAGTTCTAAGGAAGGCCATGTTTTATCTGCCTATTGTATCAAGGCTACAAAGATTATTCACATCGATGCAGACTGCAGGTAAATTGACATGGCACTATGACAATAGAAGAACTTCAGGTGAGTTGTGTTATCCGTCTGATGGTGAGGCATGGAAGCACTTTGATCGGGTACATCCTGATTTTGCAGCGGATCCACGCAATGTCCGACTTGGGTTATGCTCTGATGGGTTTACACCGTATGTCCAGTCGACGACTAAACCATATTCGTGCTGGCCAGTTATTGTCACCCCGTACAATCTCTCTCCTGATATGTGCATGACTAAACCCTACATGTTCTTAGCTTGTGTAATTTCGGGCCCAGATTCACCAACAGCTGGTATTGATATATATTTGTAACCTCTGATTGATGATTTGAAGAGGCTATGGACTAGTGTTGTTACATATGATATTGCTCGAAAGAAAAACTTTATGATGAGAGCAGCCCTGATGTGGACCATTAATGACTTTCCTACTTATGGCATGTTATCTGGGTGGGGGACTCATGGTAAATTGGCATGCCCGATATGCATGGAGGACACGAAGGCATTCACCTTGTGCTACGGGGGAAAGGCTTCTTGGTTTGACTCGCACCATAGGTTCTTACCAAGCGATAATCCATTTAGGATGAATAAGAATGCCTTCAAAAGGGGGGTAGTTGAAAATGAAGGCCCACCATGTAGGTTGACATCGGAAGAGGTATGGAGAAGAGTTAAGGATCATCCAAAAGTAAAAGTTATAAATGGTGTTGTTGAACGACCAGCAGAGGGTTATGGACAGTGGCATAATTGGACAAAAATAAGTATTTTTTGGGATCTCAGGTATTGAAAAGACAATTTATTGAGGCACAATCTCGATGTTATGCACATTGAAAAGAATTTTTTTTACAACATATTTAACAATGTCATGAATGTGAAGGGAAAAACCGAAGACAACGAGAAAGCTAGGAGGGACTTAGCTATTTACTATAGATGAAAGGACTTATTATTGGTGGATGACCAGGCTACTTGGAAGACCTTAAAACCGGAAGCCAATTACACTTTATCCTCTGAAAAAGTGAAAGCAGCTTATCAGTGGATAAGAGTACTCAAGATGCCTGATGGTTATTCTCCAAATATATCAAGATATGCCAATGTGGACAGTGGGAATATGCAAGGAATGAAGAGTCATGATTGTCATGTATTCATGGAATGTTTACTTCCGATCGCCTTTAGTACATTGCCAGCACATGTTTTGAACCCACTAATTGAAATTAGTCAATTTTTTAAGAACTTGTGTTCCGCAACATTGAGGAGTGGTGATCTTATCAAGATGCAACAAGACATTCCACTGATTATATGTAAGTTGGAGAGGATATTTCTCCCTGGTTTCTTTGATTCTATGGAGCGTCTCCCAGTGCATCTTGCATACGAGACTCTTCTTAGTGGACCTGTTCAGTATAGATGGATGTATCTATTTGAAAGGTATATATAACATATGTCCTTAATTAAATTTCAAATTTATGTATCCATTTTAGTCGAAGTTACCAATTCAATTAACCTTTTGTATAGGTTCATAGGTGATTCAAAACGATCAGTTAAAAATAAGACTAGGGTTGAAGGATCAATATGTGCATCTTACTTACATCGCGAAACAACCCATTTTTGTTCATATTATTTCAACAACACAACGTTGACTCCACGAATTAGAAGGAATGAGGTGCCTACATCTGAAAGACATCCATTAGCCTTATCAGTTTTTTGTCTGCTCGGTCGCCATGCTGGGGGAGAATCGATTCACTGGTTGACAGATGCAGAGTACAATTCAGCGCATGTTCATGTACTGATCAATTGCGTCGAAGTCAAACCCTACCTAGAGTAAGTATATATAGCTTAATTTACTTGTGTTAGCCAGACACTATACATTGCTTATTCGTTGGTCATGATTGTGATCAGGGTATTCTTGTCATCCGAACCTTCTGCTCACATTCACCCAAGATTTCCAATTTGGTTTAGGCAACAGGTGCACACGTCTTCAAAATATTTGATATACTATTTGTAAATTATATGCAAATTATGTATATAAGCTATTCGTATGCATGTGTATAGGTTTATAGCCAAGAACCTACTCCTCTAATTGAACACCTAAGGAACTTATCTGATGGTCCTCGTAAATGTGTTAAACAATGGGACACATTTTTTGTGAACGGGTACAAATTTCACACCCAGGAATGGACGGAGGGCAAAGAAACTACAAATAGTGGTGTTTATGTCAAAGGTGACACTGGGGGAGGTGAAAATGACTTCTTTGGCTTGATTCAACGCATATATGAAGTATCTTACACCACTTTAGACTACCGTAAAAAAGTGGTTTTATTTTATTATAACTGGTTTGATCCATCACATAGAGGCACAAAATTGAATCCAATAACTAATACGGTGGATATTAGACTGAATAGACAATATCCTATGTTTGATCCGTTCATCATGGCACAAAATGTCAGACAAGTATATTATGTCCCTTATCCATCAACAAGAATAGACAAACGCGGTTGGTGTGTTGCAATTAAGATGAAGCCAAGAAGTCGCATAGAAGCAGATGATCCAGTGGAAGAAGAGCCTTATCAGGTCGATGAAATGTCCAACGTAAATGCAGCGATTGAAGTTGAACACATTAGTCGCCTAAGTGATGGCTTGGCAAACACTAGTGAAGAAGTGGATGGAGAAGAAATACTGGATACGACAAATCAAGAACGAGTTGGGGAGGATGAGATTGAATCCGAAGGAGATTTCGACGAAGAATGGGATGAATAGCTAATGGCATATATATTATATATTAGTATTGAGAATGTATTTTTCCATGGGTTTTGGCCTAGTCCCCTCATTTGTATTTTAATTTTTTTATTAATAAAATGTAGGTGAGTAATCTTTTCCCTTCATTTGCTTTGAAAAAAATGCTAGTATCATGTAGTATCAAATATGTCTGATGGTTATTCTTGCCTTATTTTGCTTGTGTAGATATGGCATCAGGAGGTCGAAGTAACGACACACATCCCACTGGTAGAAAAAGGAAGGAGAAGGCTGTTGCTCCTCGTCGTCGCAAGATGACAACTCACATTATTGAGGATGTGAGTAGATTTTTTTCATTTGGCAGTATGAGCAGTCCGTCTATTATTCCATCCACACAGACTACTACTGCACCAATTGCACCTGAGGTACCTACGTAGCACGCAACGGAGGTACCGACGCATCAGGCCTCTACTTTTGCGATCCCTGCAGGGTCCCACTACACTGCTAGTGGTACTCCTACACTGTCTGATGACGACGAGGATGACGTCGACAGTCCTGGGTTGCATGATGTAAGTGATGAGGAGGTGGAGATGTCGTCGGACGGGAAATATGTTATTAGACCTGCTGCTAACGCGTAAGTATTGACACAATTTTGTTAATTATTTCAAAATTCTTAATTAATAATTTGTTTTTATTATTTAACATCTTTTTTATAGGTTTTTTTTCCATCTAAACCATCTTCTAAAGCAATCACAGAAGTAATTAGAGAGAAGTATAACTAACCTTAGACCACTTGGGGGCCTATTAAAAAAAATGAAGCTGATAGGAGCATGATGTTGAAAGCTTTTAATGTAAGTGGTGATTAATATCATGCATATGTTATTTTGGTTGATTATTTAATTTGTATTAACCTCTAATGTTAATATAGGACAAATGTATTTGGTTGCCTGAGCACAATGTGGAGGTCGAAAGAATCTTTCACCATAGAGCTGCACGTCGCTTATCTGATATGCTTAGGGATACGCGCTTGAACACTGAACATAAGGGACGTCTCTACTGGATAAGAGAACATGTCTGGGCTATGTTGCAACAACATTGGGCAAGTGAGGACTTCAAGAAAGTTTCTGAAAGGCATAAGACAAATAGGGCATCCGAGAAGGGTGGTTCCCTGCACACAGGAGGTTCGTCAACACCGCACAGATCCGGTAACGCTTGGTACACACATATATATTAAATGTTTTTTTAAATTTATGAAGTTAGTTAACATTAGTTGCTTCTCATTCCATCTATTATATTGTGTTTCTCGGTGTATAGGAGAAGAAGCTAGGGTGACCAGTGTCTGTGCCTGAGCTGCATCGCCGTACCTATACTCGAAAGGGAAGTGGCGATTATATTGATGAGCGGTCGCAGAGAACTCAGGTAATTATATTCATTATACATAATTTTGATTATTTATTGTCAACTCTTTATATATGGTTGTTTATTTTGACTTACATGTTTTTAAAATTATGCATTTCAGGAGGAATTTGAGGCCAATATGACTCAGTATCGGGCTAATTCTGGTGATGGCAATGATGAGTCTAACCCAGATGAACTCAGTCGTATTGAGCTACAAAATTAGGTGAATGTTGCTGGTGGGAAGAAGAAGGGACGAATGTATGGCACTGGATCCCTGTCCTCATGCTACCGTCCTAGGGTTTCTCGCCTAGATATTAATGCATCTTCCTCCTCTAGGGGTAGTACTGGACGCTCGTACACAAACATGGATTATTTGGAGGTCTAGAGGCAATCACAAATTGCATTGCATGAGGCGCGGGCGGCCAAAAAGGGGCAGGAAGATTTGAGGAATGAGGTTAGGGAGTTTCATAAACAGATGTTTGAATTACTATAGCAAGGTGCCAGACCACCTCCACAGCTATATCCACAGGCACAACCATATCCACAGGCACAATCACAGGCACAACCACTTCCACTATACTGCTATGTGCCACCTATGCCACAACCTCAGCATTCACAGAACCAGCAACCGCCACAGTACCAGTACGAATTTTGGCCACTATCGTCTCTAATGTCACAACCTTTTCATCCAGCACCAGCAGCACCACCACCAGATGCACAGCAAGTTTACGTGCCGGATGCACCTATACAACAGGTGCCAGCACAGGCAGGTCAGGGCACCACCACTTTAAACGAAGCGGCCAGTGATTTCACAGGCATGCTGGAGGAGCCGGGTTTTAACTACCCGTTCCCTCATGGTGGCAACAATGGCAACGATTATGATAATTATTAATTATGGCGGTGCTTCACCACGTATATTTGTGGATTTATTATATTTTTATGGTACTTATTACATTTTAACTAATTTATTAAATGTAATGTATGTTAGTGTTTTATTAATTTTTTTAATTGTCACGTAATATATGCATCACTATTAATAACTGTTTGAGTGTTTAAAAGTTCTCGGGACAATCAAAGATGAAAAAAATTTAAATTAAATGAATAATCTTTTTGTATAAAATAAAAAATACATTCTTAAAAAAATTAAAACAAACATTTTTTTCTTAAAAAAAAAGAAGGCAAAAAATAACAAAATATAGTGAAAAAGAATTGAGGACTGAGAAAAAATTAAGAAAATAATAATAATAATAAATAAGGAGGTGCAAATTATTTTTATAACAACTGCAAATAGTAACAGGCTACTAGGCTGTTGACCCAGTCCAGCCCACACCAACTATTTTTTACTCTCTTGCACCAGCTTTTTTTTTCACACACCCCCCCTAAGCCCATTACCATTGGCCCAAACCCACTTCATAACCCTAAAAATATATAACCCTAAAACTAAACCCACCATCCCTCCTCATTTAGATGCGCCGCACGCACCCACCCTCCCTCCCTCCCTCATCTCTCTCATCTCCCTCATCCTTCCTTCTTCCTTCTGCGCCGCACCGACCCTCCCTCATCCCTCCCTCATTCAGATCACTCATTCTCTCTTCTTCCTTCGTCCTTCTTCCTTCTGCCACTGCCACCGCTTCCTTCATCAATGCTCAATCCAAGCTTCAACATTCTGTGGATCCTGTTACCAAAGGTGTTGGGCCCGTCAAGGGTGAACCGAGAAGTGAGAAGAGCAGTCTCAAAGAGCAAGAGAACGAGATCCTTCACAGAAGATCGCACAAAATAGAGCCAAACAGAAAACCCTAACCGTGGCTTTCTGTCCAGTTTTCGGTCACCATAGGCCTTCATTGGAAAATCTAATTCGAACAATCTCTTCCCCACATCGTCCGCAACAAAACCCATAAAGAAGTTTTTGAAACGGAGCACTTTCCCCGGCGGCCACTGCATGGAACCAGGGGCTCCGCCCCTTTCTGGTTATGTCTTTTTCATCTTCTTCGCTCACTCTTCCTCTACTATTAATTGTTCTTAATTTGTTCTCTTTTTATTTCACAGGTTTCTTGGAACCACCTTCACAGGCGTTTGGTTGGTTCGTGAGTGTGTGTGTGTGTGTGAGAGTGTGTTTCTTGGAAGGGTTGAAGAAGAAGGAGGACTTGTGTTGTCGTTGTTGTTGTGTTTGTGTGGGTGGCAGTGATAAGTTAAGGCGTTTGGTTGGTTCCTCTGCTTCTTCTTCTTCTTTGGGTTGTGGTGGGGTTGGGGAATGGAAGAAACAGTCGAGCTTAGGTTGAAAGGAGAATGATGAGGATGATTATGATGGTTAAGGATTATTATTGGAGTTGGGTTTGTGGCTGAGAATCCATTCGGTGGCTTTGACGGTTGATTTGCCGCCGGTGGCAGCCAAGGCTTGGGCTGCAAGCTCATCTGGGAAACCCATGCTCAGCAGCTGTTGCATCTCCATCTTCCGTACCTTCTGATTCCCACTGATAATGTGTTTTGTTAGTTACTCATCACAAGCAAAACCAAACCAAACACCCTCCTTTTTCAACCCTTTTCTGGTCTCTTTTGATTTTCTGGGGTTTCTCAGAACCCTAATTTATTTCTGCATTTTGTTTTTCTGCAATTTAAGATATTGAATGATCATTTTTGCAATTAATTAAAACGGGCTGGTTTGCAAAATTGATATCAATTTTGTCTGCAAAAAAAAGGACTTGTTTTCTTCTAAAGTTGGACCATTTTTCAAATTTGTATCACTTTGGAAATTCCAAAATTACGCTGAAAATGGAAAGGACCCTTATGCAATTTCAATAAGGACCCCTATAATTAAATTTAATCAACCAAAAGCTGATTAAATTTAATTATTTTTTTATTCTCTGTTCGTTCAGTACCGTGGGTCTCATACCCTCGGTTTTCATCAGTTTAACCGGCGGCCTACTTGCCTACGGTAATTACCTGGGGTTTCAGGCCCTCTGTAATTATCAGCGGCCTCTTAACAAAAACGCTCGATAAACATTACCTACCATAGATTATCCTACGGCTACTAGGCCCTCGGTTGGCCCACGGTAAAGTCAGATTTAGCGACAGTTTTGGTACGTTAGTGAGGGCTTTTGTCCCACGGTATACCCTTATTTTCTTGTAGTGTATGTCCCTTATCCATCAACACGAACGGACAAACGAGGTTGGTGTGTTGTAATTAAGACAAAACCAATGTCTCGCATTGAAGCAGAAGGCGATCTAGAGGAAGAAGTGCCTTATCAGGTGGATGAAGTGTCCAATGTGGATGATGTGATTCTAGTTGAAAGCTTTAGCCGCCTATGTGTGCCAAATGTTGGTGAAGAAGTGGATGACAATGACGCAGCGGATGCAGAAAACGAAGAACAAATCATGGAGGATGGGATTGAATCCGAAGGGTCGTTCGAGGAAGAATGGGATGAATGATCCATATTGTGTAACTATTATTTGTATTGTTTAGCATGTGTTTTATTTGTTATGGCATGTTAATTAGTACTGAATATAGTATTCGTATGAAATAGTGTTGAAAAGTTCTTATGATCCAAAGGTTAATTTGTCTACAATTTAAATAATTAACTTGCATGCATATATATATAGACTTGGTTTCAGGAGGACGTGATCCAGCACCTTCCTCTGGTGGAAAAGGAAAGGAGCTGGTTCCTACTCATCGCTGTCGCAGGCAGGGGCCGCGTCATATTATTGAGGATGCGAGTATTTATCACCCTATGCCCACCACCAACAGGCCACCGATAGCCCCCACATATGACAATTCTACCTTTGAGCATGACACTACTTCTACAGTCCCTAGTGATCCGCACCACACTGACGATGATGTCAACACTACTGATTCGCCCTCCTCCCCGAACGATGGTGATGAGGATGACACCCTCGGTTCTAACTTACACAGTGGTGTTGATGACGGGGTGATGTATACGCCAAATGGCCGAGTCGTTATTAGACCCGCGGGGAGCGTGTAAGTATTTATTAATTTTTTTGGATATTTAAGTTTTATTGATTATTTTAGTTTTATTATTCAATAATTTCATTTTATTGTTAAGGTTTATTCCCTCTAAACCGTCTTCAAAAGCAATCACAGCTATTATTAAGGAGAAGTGTCACCAACCGTGGACCTCATGGGGTCAGATTAAGGACAATGAAGCTGATGCATGTTATACCCTAATTTTGTCCACCTACCTCCTGTAATTTATTTTTATTTTTGTTTTTACTTTATTCTTAGCAACACATTTTGGGTTCATTTTTGTTAAATCCTTTGGGCTAATTTCAGCCCAATTGCAATAAAAAAAGGGAGGTACAAGTTGCTGGCCTTTTTATTACAAATTACAATCACAAGCATAAGTCCAATAATAATAACCATGTCCATTACAAAAATTGCAAAAATACCAACAGTCCATTACAGTCCATTCCATACAAACCAAGCCCAAAACAATTACAAAATCAGAATGAAACAAAAAAAAAAACAAAAATACAAAAAAAAAGCAAAAAAAAACAAAGCAAAGCAGGAGTGCAGCGCCCCTGCCACTCCCAGCAACAACCAACAACAACCAACAGCAACAGAGGCAGAAACAAACAGAGGCAGAAGCATTTGGAGAATGGGTCCAAGGTGCTTTCTTCTTGTTCCTTTGCTTTTTTCCATTTTTTCTCCAACCAAGCAGCTTTGCAGGCACCACCCAGAACCACCAGTGATAGGGCCACGGCAAGTGTACCGGGTCGTTACAAGTAATAATTTCGGTAAATACCGGTTATCGTCCTCAAGGATCGAAAGCCAAATACCAATAATTGACAACAACTTCTAAGTGAACACCAAATGGTTTTGATTATGATTGGTGGTGGTACGAGAATAACAAAGGCACAATGCAACTAGTGATTTAATTCAATGGAGAAAAGTGTTGGAGTCAAGCTTCATTCTAATTCAACTTTGGAATATTTCAATATAGCAATTAACACAACGTGGTTCACTAGTTTGTCTATCAATTTCATTAAACTAGTTAAATCCCAATTCCTTAGGTAAATAACCCTTTTTATCTAGCTAGAAGTCCAATTCCTTGGATGCATTCAACAAGGTAAAAGCATGAAGCAAAAGAAATTACAGAGATAGCAAGTTCCCAAAGGCTATTCCTAGCTCATAAGAAACAAGGGTCACCTTCCTAGAGCGCAAAAGCATATTAAACTTCCATTCAACACACAATTCAAAAGTTCATTCCAAGATTGATCAAGTCTCAAAAAGCATTAAGAAAAAGTAAGGAGACCACCAAACTAAGAGAAATCACATGCATTAATAGGAAACTACATCAAATATCCATCGTGTTCATAGAAATCCACTTAACTCCAACAAAAGGAGATTTAGTTCAACATGATGATAGTAGAGAATGAAAAGAAAAACAGAGAAAAGAGATAAGAACCCATCCACAAGCCAAGGAGTTGAGCTTCCACCCTTCTCCTCTTGCCTCCTTCAATGGGTGTGCTAGGGTTTGTGCTCCCAAGTCTTCTTTCTGCCTCTAATTCGTTCTCCCCTTTGTTCAGACCATTAGTTAGGTATTTATATCAACTGGGCCTGAAAGAAAGCCCAAAACGCGCAAGGACACAAAATAATGAGCGCCTGCGCCTATGGGCGCTGCGCCAGTGTTCACCGAGAGCAGCGTCAGCGCCGCTTCGAGGCGCTCTGCACCTGGTTCTTCGCTTGGTGGCGCCTGCGCCCAGGATCACCGAGATCAGGCGCCAGGCGCTAGCCTGTCTGAGGCGCCCTGCGCCCTGCAGTCTTCTGCTACCAAGCTTCCCAGCAGGCGCCCTGCGCCTGGATTGGCTGGGCGCCCTGCGCCCTGACTTGTGCAGCAACTCCACTTCAATTTGCTCTCATGATCTTAGGTACATGTCTCAAATTAACCCTTTTCATACCTACAAAAAGGCAAGACCACAATAAGGACATTTCTTCCGTCAAAACAACAAAAGAGCTAACATGATTGTCAACTAGAATTTCTCCACAACAATGACTCAAACACCTAAGATTAGAGGCCAAACAAGGAATAAAGTCTAAGTTTGCATGAGAATTCCCTTCAATTAAGTGCATGAAATTAAGCATACTAGGGAACAATCAAACACTCCAAACTTAAACCTTGCTTGTCCTCAAGCAAGAACTCAACAAAAAAAAACAACTACCCAAAATGTCAATCTTGATCTAACCACTGGACTAAACCCCAATTTTTCACCGCTTTCAAAAATTATCACACAAAATGTACACCAATCACAGATTATTTTACTGGGCTTTGTCATCATCAGAACCAATATGAGACTATTACAAACTAGAGATTGGAGTCACATAAGCAATGAATTCACCATTATAAACTCAATAAGTAATGGAATGTACAATTGAAACTTTCAATGTGATTGAATGCTTTCTTTTTCTACTCACAAAGATTAGGAAGAATTTTCACTCCAACTCTCAAGTGTTTGGGGTTTGTGTTTCACTCATTCGACACTATTTAAGCCCGTCCCCCATGGATTTGATTTTCATCTCTTTCTCACATGAGTACCACTTGCACAATGCTCCAATCAAAAGGTCTTTCAAGGTTGTAACTTGGCCAAGGTTAGGGTGGATGGATTAGACATTTAGGCTATCACCCTTTAAAGGTAGATGAGCATCAACCAACTCTAGAAATTTTCACTATAATTCCTCTTTTCTTCAATTTTCCAAAGGTGGTGTTTTCCAAAGGCTCAATCCTTGAACAACTTGTATCACATAATTATTAATTCCCCCAATAACTCAAAGGGGTACCAATCCAAAAACAAGCCTTTTTTTTTCCAGCTCAACCCATAACCAATCACAATGTTGTTCACTTCCTCCCAACTCCAAACTTAGTTCTTTGTCAACCTTAGTCAATTCATGCTCATCCAACCTTCTTAGGTGGGTAACAAGTTAATCACACGGTTAAAAGCTATTGTTTTGATAGGTTAACAAGAACAAAATGTTTTAGGCTCAACGGGGTTTTGCAAACAAAAGTCATATCATGTCGGGTTGGCTTTTTGGCTAATTGGCTTCCAACAAAATTTGCCTTTTTATATCAAAGCATTATACAACCAATAACATGCAACAGAGACTCAATCAAATTTAGGGGAATGTAAACTCAAATGTGTCCTCTCCAAAGAATTATTGATGGAGGCTCTACAAACACCACAGGACAAACACATATCAATCACAAAGATATTATAACACACCAAAACAATTGAGCAATGGTTGACTCACTTCAAAAAGTTTTTAGTCTCAAATTGTAACTCTTCAGCAGCCCACTTAACATCACACCAAGTGATTGGTGCTTAACACAAAATTCAATTCACAAGTGAGTTCAAATCATAGTTCAGCCAGCAGTTATTTCAATTTGACATCCAGGATTTACAAAACTAAAAATAAAGGAACTCCAAACTTAAGCTTTGACAACCATGCTAAAACGAAATCAAACAGACTAAATTCTAAAAATTGAATGCAAGAGAAAGGGATAGAAACTCCCTCGCATGGGTTGCCTCCCATGAAGCGCTTCTTTAACGTCACTAGCTTGACGCATGAAGAGGTTGATCATGGCTCCTTGAATGAAGAGAAGAAGATTGAAGCACATCCATCTTTAGGGAGATGCACACCCATGGCATTGGGTGCTTGCAAAGAAATCACCTCCCTTTTCTTCATCGGTCTTCTTTTTCTCCTCTTGAATTTATAAGGGTGGAAATTGTCATCCCTCACATGTTGAGTGCACTCTTTATAGGAATGAGTAGGTTTTGCTTGTGCATTCTTTGGACTTTTGCACATTGGGATTTGTTTCTCATCCTTTACATGCATACCACCCTTTCTTTTTCCTTGCACTGGCAATGATGCAAGGGACATAGAAGTATATTGCTTATTAGAGGCACCATCATACATATCATCAACTACATCCATGCGGTAGCATTGTTCTTCATCACTTACAGGATGTGTAGCCTCAAATACGCAAAATGTTACCTTCTCATCTTGCACCCTAAGTATGAGCTTCCCTTGTTGTACATCGATAAGAGCTCTACCAGTTGCTAGAAATGGTCTTCCCAGTATTAGAGGGACCTGAGCATCTTCCTCCATGTCAAGGACAACAAAATCAGCTGGAAAAATGAATTTATCCACTTTCACCAGGACATCTTCTATAATACCATAGGGGTATTTGACTGATCGGTCCGCTAACTGGAGTGACATCCGTGTAGGTTTAACATCATCCGTCCCTAATTTCTTCAACATGGACAGTGGCATGAGATTGATCTTTGGCCCCCAAGTCACATAGTGCCTTCCCGATAGACATATTCCCTATAGTGCGAGGAATTGTGAAACTACCAGGATCTTTTAGCTTTGGAGGAAGCTTTCTTTGTAGGATTGCACTGCACTCTTCAGTCAAAGCAATTGTTTCATCCTTCAATTTCCTCTTCTTTGAGAGAATCTCTTTCATGAACTTGGCATAAGTAGGCATTTGCTCCAGGGCTTCGGCAAAGGGAATGTTGATTTGCAATTTCTTGAATACATCTAGAAATTTGCCAAATTTTTTCTCATCCTTCTCCTTACTCAACCTTTGAGGATATGGCAATTTGATGATTGGCTTTGGATAGACCATTTTCCCTTGCACAATAGGTGGATTAGGTGCTTCATTTGGTTCCTTCTCATCTTTCTCCTCAGGCTCACTTGGCTTCTCCACTTCTTTCCTGGGTATGGGCTCAATCACTTTTCTGCTCCGGGTAGTGATGGCACTAACATTCTCATGTCCTTTGGGATTTGGAACTGTATTGCTTGGTAGAGCACCCGGAGGTCTTTCTGTTATTTGTCTAGCCAGCTGACCAACTTGAGTTTCAAGGTTCCTGATGGAGGCCTCTTGATTTCTGAAAGCAGCCCTTGTTTCGGTCATGAAAGCTGAGGTTTGCCCGGCTAGTTTTTCAATAGCAATTTCCCAACCGGCTTTCTGCTCAAGGGCTTGTGGTTGAGATGAAGAACTTCCTTGCAGTCCATGTGAGGCTTGAGCACCTTGATCCTTCCAAGAGAAATTCGGGTGACTTCTCCAACCCGGATTATAAGTATTTGAATAAGGATTGTTGTATTGCCTTTGAGAATTGTTGACAAAGTTGACCTGTTCCGAATCTTTGCTAATCTCCATAGGGGCAACACAATCAACGCTAGCATGTCCTCCTCCACAAAAACCACATTTGGGGTTTACAGAACCAACTGAATTTATGTTCATCCCTCCAATTTGCTTGGTTATAGAGGCTAATTGTTGACTCATAGCCTTATTTTGGGCTAGAATAGCATCCAATGCACCCACTTTGAGCATTCCTCATTTTCTTTGTTGCCTATCGAATGGTGCATTCATGGTGTTTTCCGCCATAGCCTCCATAATCTCAAGGCTTTCAGCTGGAGTTTTTAAATCAAAAGAGCCTCCGCATGCAGCATCGATCATCACCTTAGTGTTCGGAATGAGCCCATTATAGAATGTCTGAGCTTGAAGCCAATCGGGCAATGAATGTTGAGGGCACTTTCTAAGCAATTCTTTAAACCTCTCCTAAGCATCATAGAGTGTCTCCCCCTCCTTTTGAACAAAGGCAGTGATTTCACTTCTCAGCTTGGCAGATCTAGAAGTTGGGAAGAACTTGCTGACAAACTTGTTGGCCAAATCATCCCATGTGGTGATACTCCCTTCAGGTAGAGAGCTAACCCAGCTTCTAGCTCTATCCTTCAAGGAAAAAGTAAAGAGCCTCAAGTAAATGGCATCATCAGTAACGCCATCAATTTGCACGGTGTCACACAACTGGACAAAGACTTCCAAGTGTTGATTCGGATCTTCATGAGGCAAACCGGCAAACTGATTCTGTTGAATAACTTGCAAGAGGCCTGATGGAATGGTGATGCTATGGCCCTCGACACGGGGCCTGACAATGCTCCCATAATACCCCCTGGGAGTGGCCTTGGAGTAATCTCGGAGAGTTCTCCTTTCATTGTTCGCGTCACCCATCACCTCTTCTGGTGTTTCAACAATGGGTTCCGAAATTGTTTGTTGTGCTTCTCTTTGTTTTAGCCTTGCTTCTCTAGCCCTTTCTTCCTTTCGGTTAAGTCGAGTTGTTCTTTCTATCTCTGGGTCAAACAATAGCTCTTGAGGATCTACTGTTCTACGCATACACTGAAAAGCAAGCACCTCAAACAAGTGTCAAAGCAACTGAGAAATAAAAAAATATTATGAAAAATATGAAAAAGAAGTAATTAAACTAACACTAAAACAGAAATTAAAATGGGTTCGAAATAGAAGTCGCCTTCGAAATTACTAGTAATGGTAAAGTCGATCCCCGGCAACGGCGCCAAAAACTTGATAGGGCCACGGCAAGTGTATCGGGTCGTTACAAGTAATAATTTCAGTAAATACCGGTTATCGTCCTCAAGGATCGAAAGCCAAATACCAATAATTGACAACAACTTCTAAGTGAACACCAAATGGTTTTGATTATGATTGGTGGTGGTACGAGAATAACAAAGGCACAATGCAAATAGTGATTTAATTCAATGGAGAAAAGTGTTGGAGTCAAGCTTCATTCTAATACAACTTTGGAATATTTCAATATAGCAATTAACACAACGTGGTTCACTAGTTTGTCTATCAATTTCATTAAACTTGTTAAATCCCAATTCCTTAGGTAAATAACCCTTTTTATCTAGCTAGAAGTCCAATTCCTTGGATGCATTCAACAAGGTAAAAGCATGAAGCAAAAGAAATTACAGAGATAGCAAGTTCCCAAAGGCTATTCCTAGCTCATAAGAAACAAGGGTCACCTTCCTAGAGCACAAAAGCATATTAAACTTCCATTCAACACACAATTCAAAAGTTCATTCCAAGATTGATCAAGTCTCAAAAAGCATTAAGAAAAAGGAAGGAGACCACCAAACTAAGAGAAATCACATGCATTAATAGGAAACTACATCAAATATCCATCGTGTTCATAGAAATCCACTTAACTCCAACAAAAGGAGATTTAGTTCAACATGATGATAGTAGAGAATGAAAAGAAAAACAGAGAAAAGAGATAAGAACCCATCCACAAGCCAAGGAGTTGAGCTTCCACCCTTCTCCTCTTGCCTCCTTCAATGGGTGTGCTAGGGTTTGTGCTCCCAAGTCTTCTTTCTGCCTCTAATTCGTTCTCCCCTTTGTTCAGACCATTAGTTAGGTATTTATATCAACTGGGCCTGAAAGAAAGCCCAAAACGCGCAAGGACACAAAATAACAGCTGGCGCCCTGCGCCCTGTGTTCACCGAGAGCAGCGCCAGCGCCGCTTACAGGCGCCTGCGCCTGGTTCTTCGCACCGGTGGCGCCTGCGCCAGGATCACAGAGATCGAGCGTGACGCTAGCTTTGTCAGGCGCCAGCGCCGCTTACGGCGCCTGCGCTGGTTCTTACGCTTCACCGGCGCCTGCGCCAGGATCACCGAGATCAGCGCCAGCGCTAGCTGTCTGAGGCGCCTGCGCTCGCAGCTCTTCGCTACCATGCTTCCAAAGAGCGCCTCTACGCTGGATTGGCCGGGCGCACCGACTTCAGGCAAAGAACTCCACTTCAATTTGCTCTCATGATCTTAGGTACATGTCTCAAATTAACCCTTTTCATACCTACAAAAAGGCAAGACCACAATAAGGACATTTCTTCCGTCAAAACAACAAAAGAGCTAACATGATTGTCAACTAGAATTTCTCCACAACAATGACTCAAACACCTAAGATTAGAGGCCAAACAAGGAATAAAGTCTAAGTTTGCATGAGAATTCCCTTCAATTAAGTGCATGAAATTAAGCATACTAGGGAACAATCAACCAGCCCTCCTCTGCATCACCAACCATACCTGCAGCAAACAGCCAATACAAGGGTCAGCAACCATTGTCCTGTTGAAGCCCCTTTGCTCTATAAATGCAACAACAGAACAGCAAAGAAAGGGGGGAGAATTCTTGGCGTTTTTACCACCAACCAAAGAATTAGAGGCTCCACACTGAACCCCTAATTCACCAAATCAGAGGCAAAAAAAGAAAAGAAAACCAAAGAGCAGAAGAAACAGAAGCAAAAACGCAGAAACAAAAAAAGAAGAACAGAAGAAGAAGAAGGTTTGCATCTCCCTCTCCCTCTCAGCGTTTGCATCTCCCTCTCCTTTCTCCCTCTCTCGCACCCACTCCCTCTTCCTCTCCACCTCCCTATCGTTTGCAGCCGTGCACGGCCAAGGACGGCGCGTGACGATCGTCTCTCCCCCTCCCCCTTCCTCTTCCCCTCGGACTCTCTCTCGCCCTCTCAGCCTCCCTCTCTCTTTTCCTCCTCTCGGCTTCTCTCACCCTCTCTTCCCCCTTAGCCTCCTTCTCCCTCCTTCTTCCTCCCTCTCCCACGATCTCTCTCATTCTCCCTCCTCAAGGCCTGCCTCTCCCCTCTCCTTCTTCCCTCTCTCCCATTCGTGAGCCTTCCCTTTTTTTTTCTCCCATGGTCACAAGAACAACTTTCTTTCTTTTTTAGGGTTTCCAATGAAACCCAAATAACTCCCCTCTCCCCTTTTGTTTCACGTTCTGCTTCCCCTCTTTATTTTTTATTTTTTTAATTTTTTTTCCTTTTCCTTAAGTTGGGCTTCAGCCAGCCCACCTTCCTTTTTCTTTTTTAGCTGGGCTTCATTATATGCCCCCTCCCCTCTTTTTTTCCTTTTTTTCTTTTTTGGGTTTCAACCCATCCTTTTTCTTTTTACACCCGTCCCTTTTTATTTCTGACCCCTCTTATTTTCATTTTGGGCTTCAGCCCACTGGTTTTGACCCAATCTAGGGTTCCTAAAAAAACATGTGACTGTTTCCCCTCATCCTTTTTATCTGTTAACCATACTTTTTTTTATTGAAAAATTCTTCAATCTTCTTGAATAAATATTAGTAGTGACAACGCCAAATCCGCTTTTGGTTTGGTTACTATGCAAACTCTTTTAAAAAAAACATAAAATCAAGGACTACTCCAAATCCTCTTTTGGTTTGGTCATTGCAACAATCTAAATAACATATCTTAAAATATTAGTAGTGATTACGCCAAATTCACTTTTGGTTTAATCACTACGCAAACCATTAAAATTAAGTCACAAATCGATTAATTAAAATCAACAAACACACAACCATCCAAGAACTACGTAGCCTTTAATTTCTCCACTGCACCCGGAGATACGTAGGAGCAGGAGCATACTCCTGTCAAGCGCAAAAATAAACAACATTTATTAAGTCTTTTTTTTATTATTTCATCATTGTAAATTCTTGTCTATTTTTTTTAAAATAAAAGGGAAATAAATATTTTTTAGTAGTTAATATAAATTTTGCACAATTAATTAGAGGTGACCTTTTTTTTTTGAAAGGATGTCGTGGGGTGCTAATACCTTCCCTACGCATAATCGACTCCCGAACCCAAATCTGGTCTCAAGGACCATTTTCTTCAATAAAAGTTTTTCCAATATTTTTTCCTTCGAAATAAATTATTGGTGGCTGCTCCATTAAACTCGAACAAATCCCTCCGGATTTTTCGGTCGTGACAGCTGGCGACTCCACTGAGGACATTTTTTTCAGAGAGTCAAGCCTAAATAATTGATTGTACTAAATAGTTAACTCTTATGTTTAGTTTCTCTTGTTTTATTTATTTATTTATTTATTTGTTTATTTGTTTATTTATTTATTTATTTATTTATTTATTGTTCTTTTGTGAATATTTGTTGTGAATATTATGCATATATTGAACCTTAGGTTAGAAGACCATATTTTGTATATTTCATTTGTTTTGCAGCTTGGGTAATTTTAGGTTGCCTCCATCAGACACCTCACTTACACGCCTTTGACACACACTTATGAGTGAGACCCTATACCCGGGCCCGAGTGCAGCTTAGGGAGTGAGAGGTTGTTAGTGATAGTCACTTCGGATCTACTTTCGATTTGGGTATCACGAGAACCTCATCTAGAGTGCGGCCGTTTCGTGGATGCCCACACGTAGGATCCTCTTCCTATTGGTGGTCACATCCCGAAATGGTACTTGGCTCTAGAGACCTTTGGTGAGGAAGTGCAAGTACCACCTATGAAAGTGTTCACAAGTCGAATGACCTATAGATCATCAGAAATAGAAATCCTCTAATTTAGAATGACCTTGTTTAGGACACAAGGAGGCAGTCTTACTTTTGGTTGACCTTTTTAAATGCTTCTTTTCAAAGTAGTATAGGCATCCCATCATTTACAAACATTTCAAAATATGTCCCTTTCATTAGTAGTTGCATCACTCGTCATGTTCATGCATTTTTTTTAAATCAAACATGATAAAAGTTTGAACATATTGCACTCATCCCCATTTCATTTTGAATAGGTTCACCAGGGAATCGTGAGGAAGAGCTAGCTTGTAAGTATTTGCAGCAAAATAATATGGGATCAAATAAGGAAACAGTTTCAAAAAAGCTCATACATGCCAAAGCAAAGATGCCAGAAATACAAGGTTTAAAAGAATTTGGGAAGTTGCTAACAGGGAAAAACCGCATAGCCTTCAATGATAAATATGGGAAGATTCTTGCATTGATGGAGGTAGATGTACAAGTAGAGGTCATTCTTGCACTAGCTCAATTTTATGATCCCCTGATGAGGTGCTTCACATTTCAAGATTTCCAAATGGCGCCCACTTTAGAAGAGTATGAGCAAATTTTAGGGTACCCTTTGGAAAATGCTAAGCCTTACCATTATATAGGGCATTATCCCTCCTACCCAACAGTCCCTTCAATTTTAAAAGTTGAGGAAAGTAAGTTGAAAGCCAACATGAAAAATCCAAATGGTGTTGATGGCTTCCCACTAACATACCTAGAGGAGAGATTAAAGTCATTATCTGAAGGTTGGGAATGGGTTGCTTTCATGGATGTATTAGCCTTTGCCATTTTTGGGATTGTTCTGTTCCCACAGATAGAAGACCATGTTGATTTTGCAGCGATTGATGTTTTCATGGCAGTAAAAAACAAGGGCGAGAACCCTGTACCCACTGTGCTCGCTGATACATATTACATCCTTAATACCTGTCATGAGAAGAAAAAGAAGAGGATATCTTATTGCCTACCGGCACTCTATGTGTGGCTTGTCACCCATGTATTTCATGATGGGCGAAGAGCACTATGCCCTATTGTTGATTCCAATTGGTGCTCCGTGAAAACTAAGAGCAAACCAGAGTGGGCTCAATATCTACGCGACCTTGATGAGAAGACTATTCGTTGGTATCCCAAATGGCAAGAAGTGAATGAGGTAATCTACCAGTGTGGCAGTTTCCCAAATGTACCGCTCTTAGGAACGAAGGGTTGCATAAATTATAACCCCTCTATATCACTAAGACAATTGTGTTATCCCATCATGCATCCCCCAGCCGAAGAGTTGGTAACCCCTTTCATTGTGTATGGGATAGATAAGAAAGATACAGAGGAGCACAAAAGGATCAGGCAGGCGTGGAACCAAGTCGTCTGAAAGGGGAAAATACTTGGGAAAAGAAGCACCGACGCCAAAGAAAGCTACCGTCAGTGGGTTAAAGATAGAGTTCAGGAAATCAAGCTGCCTTTCAATGGGATACCTCTTCCCGAGCAAGAGACACATGAACCTATCCCTATTTCAAATGAAGAGGTAGAAGAACTTAAGGCATCACTGCTGAAGTCTGAAGAGGAAAAAGAAGGGTTACAAGCAAAGTTAGAAAAAACACTTCAGGAGAACAGGAACTTACGTTCAGAAAACACTCTTAAAGGGCAATTCATCGAAAGAAGCAACAAAAGAGAAGTAATAGAGGAAAAAAGCAAGCATGATATACAACTTTGTCTAAGAGGTGCAAATGAACAATTAAGCTTGCGTAATCAAGAGAGGGATAAGGCTATAAATAACGCTTATATATGGAAAGGATTGTGGAAAAAATCCTCGGTTGCTGAAAAGAATTTGCAAGAGGAGCTTGAAGGTTTAAAACAACATCTTGAGAAGGTGGTAGCTGGGTATAAGAACCGAGCCCAAAAGAAGAAGCGATACAAGGAAGAAATGGAAGAGATGCTTGTGAAATATCAAGATGCGCTGAAAAAAGAGCAAGAAGATGCCAATGAGTTGCGGAATTATATTGAATACCAAGAGAAGATCTATGACGAACTAAAAAATAAAAGCATGTATTGGGAGAATCGTTTTACAAAACTGGTCAGTCAGATAGAAAATCAAGCGCTTTTTAATGAACTGAGGAATGAAGGCATGCATTGGGGGGACTGTTTTTCAAAGTTGGCAAGTTTGGCCAATCAAGCAATCATAGATATCCCAAGGCGTCTAGAGGAGGCTGATGCGGCGATGCACCCACTGAATACTCCAGTCAATGTTTACAAGTTTATTGAGTTTTGTAAAAGTTTGATAGAAGAATTGAGAGAAAAGGCTGGTTGTCCTATTAAGAAGAAAAAAAGGGCAGCTAATTGATGAGGCTTTAGTTTGAGTGAATTGTACTATTTTTCTTTCTCATCAACAAAGGATTTGTTACTTTGCTTATTGATCCCATTTTATTCACCAAATTACTTAATGCTTTTAAAGAAATAAACGGATAACTATAACAAAGCGATGAGGCCTACGGTTTCCTGGCACAAAATGAATAGACTCATACATCCGCATCCATTCATTCATTTTTCCTTCTTACATACTCATATCATTTTTTTTAATCAGAAGAAGAAAGTAATCAAACAAACTGGTTCCTCGACACCCTTATCGAACTCGCTCTCAATCAAAGATCATGGATGACCAAGAGATGAAAGAGGACGTCAACCAGCTGAAGGAACAGGTGAGCAAAGTTTTGGAGCTTCTGCAGTCCCTAAACAAAGACAAGACTGCAGATGGGGTATCTCCAGCAGTGAATGATGAAAGTCAAGCTACACCTTCCCACCCACCTGGCTTCGGTCCTATGCAGTTGCAATATGGTCTCAATACTCAAGGGATGATGGTGCCTTTTGTAATTTACCCGCATGGTCCTACACATTCACCAGTTAGCAACCCTCAAAATCAAGTACCGCAGTTCCCACTTTACGGACTCCCACCTGGTTATACGTCACCGATGGCCAATGATGATACTGCGAACCATAACCCTCAAGGCCCCCAGGCACAACAGTTCCCGCTATTTGGTCTCCCGCCCGGTTACACACCACCAGGTGCTAACAATAACTCTGCAGAAACTGATTCCCAAGCACTTGTTGTGCAAGATGTAGCTCAAGGATCCGGTTCAGGTACTGAAGCCATACCAGTTCAAAGCTTAACTCCTGGCTTCATGACATACACCTTTCCACCTGGTTATGCACCACCCCATGTCGGGAATACTCAAGGAGTCAGTACGCCTGTAGTGACCCCCATAGTGAACCCCCGACCATTTGGTTACCCCTATTATATTCAAGGAAATCCATTAAATCCCCAGACTAACCGTATTGCCTGGTCTCCAGCTATGGGGGGACACAATTTGAGCCTCCCAGTTGGGAATCAATGGTCTGATACAAAGTTGCAAATCCTCGAAGATAGACTAAGAGCTGTAGAAGGAGTGAGTTACCTCGGTTCAAGTATCGCTTCAGATTTTTGTCTCGTACCAGATGTGGTTGTACCACCGAAGTTCAAGGTGCCAGACTTTGACAAGTATAAAGGGACAACTTGCCCGAAAAGTCACTTGACCATGTGCTGTAGGAAGATGGCGTCCTATGCACATGATGACAAACTTCTGGTTCACTTCTTCTAGGATAGTTTAACAAGGGCAGCATCGAGTTGGTATACACACCTTGAGCGATCTCATATTCGATGTTGGAAGGATTTGGCGGATGCCTTTTTGAAGCAGTATAAGTATAACATTGATATGGCTCCTGATATAATGCAGTTGCAAAACATGGCAAAAAGAGACAATGAGACTTTCAAGGAATATGCCCAACGATGGAGAGGATTGACAGCCCAAGTGGAACCGCCTCTGATTGAAAAAGAAATGGTGGCCATGTTCATGGATACTCTTCAATCACCCTTCTATGACAAAATGATCGGAAGTGTATCATCAAACTTTTCAGATATGGTCATCGTAGGGGAAAGAGTTGAAGGAGGAATGAGGATTGGAAAGATTGCCTAAAGTTTTGCTGGAACTAGTAATATCAAGAGACCCCCGACAAACTTCGTAAAGAAGAAAGAAGGGGAAACCAATATTGTGATAACGAGCCCGAGAGGACAAACACAAGGAAAACCATCCCAATTCTTTACCAATTTCCCACATCCTTTTCCATACCCCTACTTTCCACCTCCATACATTGTCGCCGCCTCTCATAATCCAACCCCTCGGCCAAACCAACCAATGATGCCCTTTCGACCACCTTCCCCCATCTAAACACAAGCACATCCAGTTGCTCCCACCCAACTGAACCAAAACCAGAAACAATCGAATGACCAAGAAAAGAAAGCAGTCCAATTTGATCCTATTCCCATGACATATACGGATTTGTTCCAGCACCTCATCAGCAACTCCTTGGTTTCTCCACGCTCAATGAAACCACTTCAACCTCCCTTCCCAAGAGGGTATGACCCAAATGCCAAGTGTGAGTTTCATGCAGGGGCAGTAGGTCACACAACTGAAAATTGCAAGGCTTTGAAGTACGTGGTTCAAGATCTGATCAATGCCAAATGGTTGAGTTTTAAGGAGGATGGTCCTAATGTGGGTAATAATCCCCTTCCAGGTCATGGAGGTTCAGCAGTCAACGCCATTATTGAAGAGTTTAGGAATCAGCCCCTGATAATGAAAGTGGAAGATGTTTGTACTCCCTTAAGGATCATTTATGCCAAACTCTGCAAGTTCGGTATAATTGAGATGAAATACAAAGATAGGGACTTGTGTAGCTTGCATCCTGATGACAATCATTGCATAGAGGAATGCGAGGAATTCAGGCAAATTCTCTAAGAATTGTTAGACGGACACTTGATACAGGTAGGTTGTATGAAGAAAGATGAAAACATATTGACCCTTCAGTCAAGTGAAGATAAAAACACGACCTTCCCAAAACCATTGGAGATTTGCTACAACAAGGGAAATCTAAAGCCAGTCCGAGGCGTGCCTAAACCGATAACTATTCATGTACCAACTCCTTTCCCTTTCAAGAACGTTAATGCAGTGCCATGGGATTACAATATGAAGGTCTTTGTGGATAATTTAGGGGATGACCAGTTAAAAGCGGCGTCTAGATCTGGCAATCCTGCTATCACTAACATCTCAGGAATCGGTGGGATGACCCGAAGTGGACGAATTTATACCCCTATCGGACCCATGGACAAAGTTTGCAAGGGAAAGGATAAAGAAGAAGAGTCCATTGATAAAGATGTGGGTAAGAAGGCAAAGAAAGAAGAAGAGATCAAGAAAGTAATGTCTGAAGAAGAGGCTTGTGAATTCCTGAAATTTATGAAGCAGAGTGAATACAAGGTGGTGGATCAGTTGAATCATACTCCTGCAAAAATATCTGTGTTATCACTTCTTTCTTTGAATTAGGCGTCATAGGGAATCATTGATGAAAGTTCTAAATGAAGCCCATGTCACCCATGACATCATGGTGAACCAATTCGATGGGATTGTGGCTAATATTGTTGCTAGTAATTACCTTACCTTCACTGATGAAGAAATTCCAGTTGAAGGAATGGGGCATAACAAAGCATTGCACATCTCTGTGAAGTGTGGGGACTATATCCTTGCTAGGGTACTCGTCGATAATAGGTCATCTCTAAATGTTATGCCAAAATCTACCTTGGCAAAGTTGTCTATTGATGGATCGTATATGAAGCCCAGTACCATGGTGGTAAGAGCTTTCGATGGGTCTAGAAGAGAAGTTATTGGAGAAATCGAGCTACCTATACAAGTCGGCCCTCGCACATTCGAGGTAGTCTTTTAGGTGATGGAAATCGTACCAGCATACAGCTGCCTCCTTGGAAGACCATGGATCCATTCAGCTGGAGTTGTGCCTTCAACCTTACACCAAAAGCTGAAATTTTCAATGGATAATAAGTTGGTGACTGTCTCTGGTGAAGAAGAGATGCTAGTAAGCAAGCCATCCTCCACGCGCTATATTGAGGCTACAGAAGAAGCTCTTGAGACGTCTTTTCAAACGTTGGAGATTGCGAATGCCACCTTCGCGGGAGAAGGAGTCCTAATGAAGAAACCAAAGCTGTCTGAAACCTCCATGATGATCGCTAAAGTTATGATGAAATGTGGGTATCAGGCCAGATGTGGATTGGGAAGATATGAACAAGGGATCGTGATGCTGGTAGAACTTCCAGATAACAGAAACAGATATGGGTTGGGATATGAACCTAACAGGTTTGACAAAAAGAGAATTGCCAAAGAAAGAAAAGAAAAGAGGATAGCTAGATTGGAAGGCAGGGAGCCAAAAGATGAGAATATCCTTATCTGCGACATTAGGCAAAGCTTTCGGAGTGCAGGAATAATGAATCCAAATCAGATAGCAGCTATCAAAGATGATCGCAGTGCAGAAAACGACAATGTCAACCTTGTCCACCCTTGCTCGCCGAATGAAGAACTTGGAAATTGGGAGATCATTGAGTTTCTCGTGATCTTTGATTCAAAGTAATTATGTAATGCAAATTCTATTGCTCTGCCCAAGGCTTTAGAATAATTTATTGTCAAAAGGGCGCACATGTTTTATTTCAGTATCATTATCAATAAAATGCATTTTGAATTTTCCAATCATTTCTCTTTTCTTTCCTTTTCCATCTTTTCCATCTCTCTTCATCTTTTTCCGCTTTTCATTTCGTCATTTTTTACTAATGCAGATCCAAAAACATTGTCTTTGAAAATAACGATGCCAGTAACTCATACTATAATTTTGAATACCCCATTAATCATACTGAGGAAGATAATGAGAACAATTGGTATACCCCTCCTGAATTAATGAGGTTGATGGAACAAGAAGCTAAAGTGATTCAACCCCACGAGGAAGAAACTGAAACAATCAATCTGGGCACTGAAAACGACAAGAAAGAAGTTAAGATCGGCACCACAATGAAAAGCAGTGAGCGAGAAAAATTGGTTAAACTCCTATTTGAATATGTTGATGTTTTCGCGTGGACATACCGAGATATGCCTGGATTAGATAATAGCATAGTCGAGCACAAATTGCCATTAAAACCTGAGTGCCCACCGGTCAAGCAGAAGTTGAGAAGAATGAAACCAGAGATGTCACTCAAGATTAGAGATGAGGTAAAAAAACAGTTCGACGCCGGTTTTCTGGCTGTAGCAAAATACCCTCAATGGGTGGCTAATATTGTCCCAGTCCCAAAGAAAGATGGAAATGTCCGAATGTGCGTTGACTATAGAGATCTAAACAGGGCCAGCCCTATATTGATGTCTTGGTAGATAGCACTGCTCAACACTCTGTCTTCTCTTTCATGGATGGATATTCTGGCTGTAATCAAATCAAGATGGCTCCCGAAGATATGGAGAAAACCACATTTATCACTTTATGGGGAACTTTCTGTTACAAAGTAATGCCGTTTGGATTAAGAAATGCTGGGGCAACATACCAAAGAGCAATGGTGGCTTTGTTCCATGACATGATGCACAAAGAGATAGAGGTCTATGTGGATGACATGATTGTAAAGTCCAAAACAGAGGAAGATTATGTTATTAACCTACAAAAGCTTTTTGAGCGACTGAGGAAGTATAAACTCCGGTTAAACCCAGCTAAGTGTAGCTTTGGTGTAAGGTCAGGCAAGCTGCTAGGGTTTATAGTCAGCCAGAAGGAAATAGAAGTTGATCTGGCCAAAGTAAAACAATCCTGGAAATGCCGACTCCTCGCACTGAAAAAGAAGTTCGTGGATTATTGGAAAGATTGAACTACATTGCTAGATTTATATCCCAGCTAACTGCTACTTATGAACCAATTTTTAAGTTGTTGTGTAAGAATCAGGAAACCAAATGGAACGACAATTGCCAGAAAGCTTTTGAGAAAATTAAATAGTACTTACAAGATCCGCCGGTTTTGGTTCCCCCTGTGCTAGGGAGACCCCTCATCATGTACTTGACAGTGTTGGACGAATCAATGGGTTGTGTGCTAGGACAACATGATGAATCTGGTAAGAAGGAGCATGCCATTTACTACTTGAGCAAGAAATCCACTAGCTGCGAGACGAGGTATTCATTGTTAGAACGAACATGTTGCGCGTTAGCCTGGGCCGCACATCGTTTGAGACAATATATGCTATCCCATACAACTTGTTTGGTGTCCAAAATGGATCCGATCAAGTATATTTTTGAAAAGCCTGCTCTCACAGGAAGAATTGCTCGTTGGCAAATGTTGTTATCCGAGTATGATATTGTGTATGTCACCCAAAAGGCAATTAAAGGCAGTACCTTAGCTGAATACTTGGCTCATCAACCTGTGGAAGACTATCAGTCAATGCAGTGTGATTTTCCAGACGAAGACATAATGGCTCTATTTGAAGGAAAAGAAACCCCTGACGGTGAAAAATGGATCTTGTTGTTTGACGGTGCTTCTAATGCATTGCGACATGGGATTGGAGCTGTGCTGATTTCCCCATAAAGTTATTTCATCCTATTTACTACAAGATTGTGTTTTGATTGTACAAACAATATGGCAGAGTATGAGGCATGTGCTATGGGCATTCAGGCGGCCATTGAATCGAAGGTCAAAATTCTCGAAGTATATGGAGACTCGGCTTTGGTTATCCATCAGTTAAAAGGCGAATGGGAAATGAGGGATTCCAAATTAGTTCCTTACCACGATCACATCAAAGAATTGACGGAGCAGTTTGACGAAGTCACCTTCCATCACATTCCCCGTGAAGATAATCAGCTAGCTGACGCCTTAGCTACTCTATCATCAATGTTCAAAATCGAATGAGGAGAACCTACCACTCATAAAAATACAGAATCATGACCGGCCAGCACATTGCCTAGCAATAGAAGGAGAGCCTGATGGCAAACCCTGGTATTACGACATCAAACGATACATCACAAGTAGAGAATATCCTCCTAATGTCTCAGAGAATGATAAAAGGGCATTAAGGCAGTTGGCAATGGGATTCTTTCTAAATGGTGAAGTGCTTTATAAGAGAAACCATGACATGGTACTTCTCAGGTGTGTTGATAAAACTGAGGCGGAAAAGATTATGCGAGAGGTTCACGAAGGTTCCTTTGAGACTCACGCAAATGGGCATGCAATGGCAAGAAAAATCTTGAGGGCTGGCTACTATTGGTTGTCTATGGAGACTGATTGTTTCGGTTATGTGAAGAAATGCCACAAATGTCAGATTTACGCCGATAACATCCATGTGCCACCAGTCTCTTTGAACATCTTAACAGCACCATGGCCATTCTCAATGTGGGGATTGGATGTCATTGGACCCATTGAACCTAAGGCATCAAATGGACATCGCTTCATTCTCGTCGCAATTGACTATTTCACTAAATGGGTTGAAGCAGCTTCATATGTGAGTGTGACAAAAAATGTGGTTATCAAATTTATCAAGAGAGATTTGATTTGCCGCTATGGTTTGCCAAATAAGATCATCACTGATAATGGGACTAATTTGAACAACAAGATGATGAAGGAGCTATGTAATGACTTCAAGATCCAACATCATAATTCCTCACCGTACCGCCCAAAGATGAATGGGGCAGTTGAAGCTGCAAATAAGAACATCAAGAAGATTTTCCAGAAGATGGTTGTAACATTTAGAGACTGGCATGAAATGCTCCCTTTTTCCTTGCACGATTATCGAACTTCGGTTTGCACCTCAACAGGGGCAACCCCTTTCTCGCTGGTGTATGGAATGGAAGCAGTGCTTCCCATTGAAGTCGAGATCCCCTCGTTAAGGGTATTGATGGAGACAAAACTAGAAGAGGCAGAATGAGTTCAGGCTCGGCTGGATTAATTGAACCTCATTGAAGAAAAGAGAGTGATGGCCTTATGTCATGGACAGCTATATCAACACAGGATGAAGAGGGCTTACGAAAAGAAAGTTCGCCCTCGGGAATTTCAAGAAGGAGACCTAGTGCTCAAGAAGATCTTGCCCATCCAAAAGGATTCTCGTGGAAAATGGACTCCGAATTATGAAGGCTCGTATGTTGTGAAAAAAGCTTTTTCTGGAGGAGCCTTAATCCTCACAAGGATGGACGGTGAAGATCTCCCACTCCCAGTAAACTCTGATGCAGTCAAAAAATATTATGCCTAAAAAATATATAAAGTGCCAAGCAAAAATGAGCTCGTTAGGTTGAAAACCTGAAAGGGCGACCTAGGCAAAAATTAAAGCGCCCGTTGGATTGAAAACTTGAAAAGGCAATCCAAGCAGAAGTTAGGGTCTGAAATTGGACATTAAAGTCAGCTGATGCATCGAGAGGCTCTTACCCAACTGGGGCTGTTCTATATATTCAAAAGTAGAGTAATGAGTATTCAAAGTTATGGATATGAGAAGTTGGCATTTGTTCCTACAAAGACACAAACTATAAAATATCTGCTTAGTTATTGTCTTTCTTTGTTTTTCCCTCTTCCCGCATTTTTCTTGATGTATTTTCAAGTCTGTGTAACTTCAGTCCACATACACATGACTCTTTTTTTAAATACCAAATACCTCCGTTCTCTTATTTCAAAATGTTGTTTTATGATAACGGGCACTGAATTGTTAAAATATGTGATGATACTGAAAAGCATTATGGTTATTATATACGTCTTAAAAATCACGGGGAAACACCAAATCTCAACAAATAAGTTTCGAAGGGGCAAAAGGATTACCTTTAAAAAGTAACTAGCGCCAGATCGAGCACGCGCTCCTCCCAGTCGAAAGCATAGTATGAATAAACCCGACGAACCTCAGTCTGTCCCATATCTTTAAGCACTAGAGATCATACGGGACGAGGAATCAGTAAAAATAATAATCGCATTGCATACATGCATCACGTACCATATATTCATGCATCATCTTCATATCACCACCTTTTAGCCGTTTTGTTACACCTGGTCCGTGCACCAAATTTTGATCCTTCACTTTAGTTTACAAACAATGTGCCGAGCATTGGTCCTTTATTTTGCCTCCTAAAATGACACGCCAAGTATCGCTCCCTCTTTATCGCTTTAAGATTACCGCGTCAGTACCCAACCTGGCGGTAATCCCTCATTATTGCTTTTTGACTAACATATCAGTTCCGGACCTGATGTTGATCCTTCTTTATTGCTTCCCATCGATGCGTCAATACCCTACTTGGCGTCGAACCTTCCGATCACCGTGTCAGTACCCGACCTGGCGGTGATCCTTCTTTATTGCTTCCCATCGACGCGTCAATACCTTACTTGGCGTCGAACCCTCATTATTGCTTTCCGATCACCGCGTCAGTACCCGACCTGGCGGAGATCCTTCTTTATAGTTTTCTGATAAACGCGCCAAGCGTTAATCCCTCATTATTGCTTTTCGATCACCGCGTCAGTACCCGACCTGGCGGTGACCCTTCTTTATTGCTTTCCGATGAACGCGCCAAGCGTTAATCCCTCATTATTGCCTTTTGATTACTGCGTCAGTACCCGACCTGGCGGTGATCCTTCTTTATTGCTTTTCGATTAAACGCACCGAGCGTCAATCCCTCGTTGTCATCCTTTGCCTATCCTGGTTCGGGACAAAATTAGTGTCTTTATCTTTACTTCTATTTTATGACGAAAATATGAAAACCTTTGTTGTTCACATTTTCTAATAAAATATAACTAAAGAGGGGCAGCTGTTATACCCTAATTTTGTCCACCTACCTCCTGTAATTTATTTTTATTTTTGTTTTTACTTTATTCTTAGCAACACATTTTGGGTTCATTTTTGTTAAATCCTTCGGGCTAATTTCAGTCCAATTGCAATAAAAAAAGGGAGGTACAAGTTGCTGGCCTTTTTGTTACAAATTACAATCACAAGCATAAGTCCAATAATAATAACCATGTCCATTACAAAAATTGCAAAAATACCAACAGTTCAATACAGTCCATTACAGTCCATTCCATACAAACCAAGCCCAAAACAATTACAAAATCAAAATTAAACAAAAAAAAAACAAAAAAAAAGCAAAAAAAACAAAGCAAAGCAGGAGCGCAGCGCCTCTGCCACTCCTAGCAACAACCAACAACAACCAATAGCAACAGAGGCAGAAACAAACAGAGGCAGAAGCATTTGGAGAATGGGTCCAAGGTGCTTTCTTCTTGTTCCTTTGCTTTTTTCCATTTTTTCTCCAACCAAGCGGCTTTGCAGGCACCACCCAGAACCACCAGCCCTCCTCTGCATCACCAACCATACCTGCAGCAAACAGCCAATACAAGGGTCAGCAACCATTGTCCTGTTGAAGCCCCTTTGCTCTATAAATGCAACAACAGAACAACAAAGAAAGGGGGGAGAATTCTGGGCGTTTTTACCACCAACCAAAGAATTAGAGGCTCCACACTGAACCCCTAATTCACCAAATCAGAGGCAAAAAAAAAAGAAAACCAAAGAGCAGAAGAAACAGAAGCAAAAACGCAGAAACAAAAAAAGAAGAACAGAAGAAGAAGAAGGCTCAGATCTCCTCTCCCTCTCGGGCTTGCATCTCCCTCTCCTTTCTCCCTCTCTCGCACCCACTCCCTCTTCCTCTCCACCTCCCTATCGTTTGTGGCCGTGTGCGGCCAAGGACGGCACGCGACTGCCGCGTCTCCCCCCTCCCCCTTCCTCTTCTCCTCGGTCTCTCTCTCGCCCTCTCAGCCTCCCTCTCTCTTTTCCTCCTCTCGGCTTCTCTCACCCTCTCTTCCCCCTTAGCCTCCTTCTCCCTCCTTCTTCCTCCCTCTCCCACGATCTCTCTCATTCTCCCTCTCCTTTGGGCCAGCTGCCTCCCTTCCCCTTCTTCCCTCTCTCCCGTTCGTGAGCCTTCCCCTTTTTTTTTCTCCCATGGTCACAGCAGCAGCCTTTCTTTCTTTTTAGGGTTTCCAATGAAACCCAAATAACTCCCCTCCCTTTTGTTTCACGCTCGCTTCCCTCTTTATTTTTATTTATTTTTATTTTTTCTTTTCCTTAAGTTGGGCTTCACGACCCACCTTCCTTTTTCTTTTTTAGCTGTGCTTCATTATACGCCCCCCTCCCCTCTTTTTTTCTTTTATTCTTTTTTGGGTTTCAGCCCATCCTTTTTCTTTTTACACCCCCTCCCTTTTTTATTTCTGACCCCTCTTATTTTCATTTTGGGCTTCAGCCCACTGGTTTTGACCCAATCTAGGGTTCCTAAAAAAAACATGTGACTGTTTCCCCTCATCCTTTTTATCTGTTAACCATACTTTTTTTTATTGAAAAATTCTTCAATCTTATTGAATAAATATTAGTAGTGACAACGCCGAATCCGCTTTTGGTTTGGTTACAATGCAAACTCTTTTAAAAAAAACATAAAATCAAGGACTACTCCAAATCCTCTTTTGGTTTGGTCATTGCAACAATCTAAATAACATATCTTAAAATATTAGTAGTGATTACGCCAAATCCACTTTTGGTTTAATCACTACGCAAACCATTAAAATTAAGTCACAAATCGATTAATTAAAATCAACAAACACACAACCATCCAAGAACTACGTAGCCTTTGATTTCTCCACTGCACCCGGAGATATGTAGGAGCAGGAGCATACTCCTGTCAAGCGCAAAAATAAACAACATTTATTAAACCTTTTTTTTATTTCATCATTGTAAATTCTTGTCTATTTTTTTTAAAATAAAAGGGAAATAAATATTTTTTAGAAGTTAATATAAATTTTGCACAATTAATTAGAGGTAACCTTTTTTTTTTGAAAGGATGTCGTGGGGTGCTAATACCTTCCCTACGCATAATCGACTCCCGAACCCAAATCTGGTCTCAAGGACCATTTTCTTCAATAAAGGTTTTTCCAATATTTTTTCCTTCGAAATAAATTATTGGTGGCGGCTCCATTAAACTCGAACAAATCTCTCCGGATTTTTCGGTCGCGACAATGCAGACATGATGTTCGACACTTTTAAAGTAAGTTGTGATTTAGAATTTCATGCATAAGTAGTTTTAGGTGATATATTATCTTTTATATTTTAATATCCTATACTGTAGACAAAATGTGCTTGGGAACCCATGTACGACGAGCAAGTCGAGCAAAACTTTCACCACAGAGCCGCACGCCGCTACTCCGATATGCTTAGGAGCGTGCGCTAAAGGGGAAAGCGTCCAATGTGGATGGGAGCTAATATTTTCAAAGCCTTGTCCGCATATTGGAGCGAAAGGTACCAAAAAATTCGCGAACGGAACAAGATTAACAGGGCATCAGAGAAGGGTGGTAGCTTACATACCAGAGGTTCCGTTAACACTGCACAGATCCGGGAACGCATGGTGCATGCATATATTCTTATTGTTATTTTATACTTAAGTAATTAATATTATTTATTATTGTTCACTGTTATATATTTTATATGTGGAGTTACTTATAGGAGAGGGAATACGAGCGACTTATGGGAGTGCATGAGCTGCATCGCAGGGTCCACACTCGGAAGGTAGATGGCAAATTTGTTGATGATCGGGCGAGGCAGGTTCAGGTAATTTTAATTTATATTATTTTTTTTAAATTGTAATGTTTATATATGGTTGTTAATTCGGACTCATTTGTTTTTATATTTAACAATCATCAGGAGGCCTTTGACGCAACGATGAATCAACATTTTTCTGAGGCTCAGGCTACTAATGACTCGGCCACACCTACTAACCCAGATGACTTGAGTCGTTTTCAACTAAAGAAATGGGTGGAGGTTGCTGGCGGGAAGAAGAAGGGATGGTTGTACGGCGCTAGGGTACTATCCTCATGTTACAAAAAAGGGGGTTTCTTACCTCGACATTAATGCTTCTTCTTCTTCTTCTTCTTCTTCTTCTTCTTCTTCTTCTTCTTCTTCTTCTTCTTCTTCTTCTTCTTCTTCTTCTTCTTCTGCCGCCAGTTCTGGACGATCTTGCAGGGATGATGCCTATGTCAGGGAGATCGAGAAGAGACTAGATGATACGTAGCGTACGGCGACTGAGGCTGTTCAGAAGAATGATGCATTATAGGCAAAGTTCGATCATATGGTAGAGCAGCAAAGACAGTTGATTGCAATTCTGCAGCAGTAGGGGAGGCTGTCGCAGTCGCCACCGCCACCACCACCAGCAAGTCAACAGCATTACTCCCACCCACCGGCACACTTTTACAACTACTGGCAACCACCACCACAATCATATCAGCAGCCAATGCCACACACAATATCACCTAACGACTACAGGCCACAACTACCTTAGCAACAAACCAATTTCAGTAGTCAGGCGCCACAGACTGGGTAGGGCACCATTGCAGACGCAGTGGCCAATGATTTTACTACCATGATATCGATGGCAAGTCTTTTTAACCCGTCCAATAATGAGCCACATAATGGACAGCCACGGGATGGTGGGAACGATGACGTTGATTATTACGATCGTCCACACGAGGATTAGACCTTGTGTATTTATATATATATGACATGTATGGTGTTTAATTTGTGGATTTAATTTATGTGTGCGAACCATAAAGATTTTCGGTGTGTTTGTGTGGGACGTTACAATCTATGTTAGTGCCTTTCCATTAAATCTATGTAGTAATCATTTATTTTGTCCGACCTTGTTTTAAATTTATTTTTTCTTAAATTTAAAAGCAATGATATTAAATAAAATAATGATAGTAATATTTTTTGTCTCAAAGTGGAAAAGAAGAAGGTAAAAAAATAATAAAGTGTAATACCAAAAAAAAAAAAAAAGTGAAAATAGGTTACAAAAAGGAAAATGGTGGGTGCTAATAGCATTGAAGAAACTGGTGGGCTGGCAGCCCAGCCCAACCAGCGCACACCCAGGCCTCCCTCTCATTTTTTATTTCACGCACCCCCCATTTTTCTACCGCGCCCCCAGGCTTTCATTGTTGAGACGCGGCCCAAATAACCCACTCGGCCCAAACACCCAATCAACAATAAATACCTAAAAAAAAACCCTAATCTTCTCTCTTCTCTCTTCTTCTGCCGCCAGCGTCCTTCACCCTCGTCTTCTCTTTTCTCTCTTCTTCTACTTGTCTCTTTTTCTGCCTCCTCCGTAATGTTTAGGTTTTTTGAAAATTGATTATTTTAGTTTTTAATTAATAATTAAATTTAATCAGCTTAAAAACTGATTAAATTTCATTATTATTTTTTTAAAATTCCTTTTCGTATTATCGTGGGCTATTTTTCACGGTGATCTCGCATATTACCCGAGGAACTAGCCGATGATAATTACACACGGCCTACAAAAAAGCCCACAATAACAGTTACCGTCGAGCAATTAACCGACAGAGCGCGTCCCACGGTGAGCCCATGGTAATATGCTATTTACACACGACCTTTGGAAATTAGCGGGGCTATTGGCCCGGTAATAACATATTTTCTTTTAGTGAAAATTTCTGTTTCCATCTCGTCTCTCTGTTTCAAATTTATCGCTCAAATTTCATCCCCATTCTCTCTCTTTCTCCTCATTTCAAATCTGTTTGAACCCATCTCTTCTTTGCCCATTTGTCTACCTTTCTTCTCCAGTTTTTTAATTTCAAACAACATACAACACACAGATTCTCTCTTCTACAAGTTCTACTTAGAACAGAAGAACACAAGTTCTACATGCAAATTCTCTCTTTACCTTCTTCTTATTGTTATTTTTGCTTTGAGATTTTTTTTTTCCTTCCGATTTTGCCTCTGTTCTCCAATCGGGTCCAGTTACATTTTTGGTTGTCTCACTATCGGCTCTTCATTTTTGCTTCTACCTTCGTTTCTACTATGTCTCTTCCCATCCTTCATTTCCAGCTTCTAATTGGGTGAATACTTTTTTGCATGTGGTAAAGCTTCTGCCTTTGGGATTTTTCTTCCCTAGGGAGAGTAAAGCTTCTGCCACTTGAGTTCAATGATTCTTCCAATGACACATGAAATATTTTGTTTGGCAGAGTGGAAAATATCCACGTGCTTCTTGAATGGTAATCTTCTACTAACTACAGTGGGATGTGGGATGGGGAAAAACTTGCATATGATTTGTATCACCAAATGTTTTTGTCTCAAATATGATTGATTTGCTTTAGGGTTGTTTCTTCTTTGGTTTCAGTATGCTCTGCAGCAATTACTTCCTTGATTTGATCCACGGTCACAACACCTTTTTTTTTTTTAATGAAGACTGTCACAACTCTTTTACGTTCTACATGTTTAGTTTTGGAGTATAGTACTTTAAATAATGTTGATTTTATATAGACCTAATATTATTATATTTATAAAAGCGGGTATAATTTATTTTATCACCTTTTCATAGCTTTTTAATTGCTTGAATACCATCAGTATATCCCTATCTCTAGAAATTAGGATAGGTAGTTTTATAATGTTTATATTAGTTATGTCAAGCTTTGGCAGGCCTGGAAGAATAATATGAAGATTGCTGCTATATAGTATCATATAATAGTAGTGTTTATATGGTATACAACCTTGGTTTACTATGTTATATACTATTACACTTACTGATTCATTAATTTCAGTGGCAAATTCATTAACCTGCCAACTTTTATTTATCTGCTGATTTCTTTTTCATTGAGTGGAAGTATAATTAAGGCTTCTTTTAAAGAAAATATGATTGTACTAACAAAAAAAGCATGCAATATCCCACATTCACCTGTTGTGCATGCAATATGCATACTTGATTATTTTCTTTGTAAAAGCAGCACTGTTTATGCTTATTTTGACTTTTTCTTTTGACTTTTTCTAAATTACTACCTTTTATGCTTATTTTCTTTGTAAAAGCAGCAATGTTTGGAATTAGGCTCGATTTTCTTTTTTCAGTTTGATAGCACGAAGTACCACCCGTTTGATGGATACTTCATTTGTTGATGCTGCTATTGTAAATGCCTTCATTTGTTGATGCTGCTATTGTAAATGCCTACTACTATAAAGCTGCCTGTGACATATACAATCAGAACCATGAGTTCAAAACAAAAGTATGACTAACGGCTTTGATGGATCCATTTATGCGTGGAGCTTTATTCTATTAATTTCATCAGTTCAACTTTTGGTCTAAAAGATGGTATCATGCATTAGGAAAAAAAAAAAAACAGGCACATATTGGTTTATAATATATTTGTTTCATTGGTTCAGATTATATGACGATCCTTAATGTTGAGGTACGAACCTTACAACTTAATGCTGAGGAAGGTAATTTGCACTCTCATAGATACATTAAAGGATTAATGTTTCTCTTAATGTGTTCTAATCTTGCTCTATTTTTTGCACAAGGCAAGGTCCAAGAGGAATTTGCACTATTCTCATAGATACATTAAAGGGTCTTGCAGATTTACTGGTCAAGAGGAAGTTTCCCTGCACCACTTTTGGTTAGCATTTATTTTATTTACAATATAAAGATAAATTTTCTCCTGATATTTTATTGTCGCCATCGTCACCACTACTAAGGAATATTGGTCCCATGTTGTTTTTGCACCTTATTACTGTTCAACTGGTCCCATGATTTGACATACATTTTGCTGGTATGGTAGAAGATGTTGAACAAAGAGAGAGGTGCATATTTAAAATAAAGGCAAAAAATGTGCATATTTAAAATAAATATGAGCTTAGTGGCATTTGAATTCAATAGTGTTTGGTAGTCTTACACATTTTTCACTTTTGAATGGGTGTTATTGATTTTTTCAGTTAATATTGCTTAGAAGCATAAGCCAATGTACATGCACTTTCATTGTTAGGATTCTTGCTTCAAATATGATATTGAAGAAGCCTTCATTGTGTGTGGCGCCTAACTGGCAAGTTCTCCGGTACCATTTTGCAACAGGGGAAAGGAAGTGTGGTGAGTTTTGCAAATTGAGTCCATTCAATTGTTCCAGAAAGGTGGACTAGCACTGTATTTGATAAAGAAAATTGGTCCCTACTCCTAATATTTCATGTAGTCTTGCATACAGCAACAATTGAAAGGAAAAAAAAGGGATAAGAATATGGCATGGATTTGAGTTTAAAATTTTTCTTTTGATTTACATCTGTTTTGGACTTTATATATTTGTGTTTTGGTCCCTGAGCTCCAGAATTGTGGGTGTGTTATCTGCTTCCCAAAGAGAGTGTGGTCTCCGAACACCAGGCCAAAGTTGCAGAGCTGGGGGTACAGTCTTTAGTATTTCAAGGGAAAATTCTACATTTTTTGGATCTTCATTCTCCAAAATCTACGGTAATAAAGCAGTTCATTTTATAATCATTAACAATTTTATCTGCTGAACTTTCGCTTCATATTGTTTTCTTTAATCCTTCCAATGATATCAATACTAATTAATGTTTGTTTTGAGTAATAAGAGACTTTCAGAAAATAAAATAAATATTGTATGGATTAATATATTCATTGACTTATACGAGTAGTTTGAAAGATTACTAAATATATTTATAAAACAAAGATTACTGAATATGCGATATTTATGTGACAGGAACGCTCGAGTTATGGTGCAAGGAAGCACAAAACGATCTGTATTAGACAATGAAAGATTATGATAGCAAAATAAATATAATCAACTATCCGTTATGTTGAAAGATCAAGGATTATTTTCTTTGGTTCAAGCATCATTTTTGACATTGATCAAACAACAATCTGGGTTATTCATTCTCTGATCTAATTCTGTTTTTTAGCTTACGTTACATTTGTATTTAATTTAGGCTTTGAGACATGTTGGACTGTTTGCTGTTATTTTTTATTTTTGCAGTGTCAACAATCTTTCCTTCTTTACTTAAACCAATACCAATTGTGTTCTAGCTTCCCTTGGTTCGGCATTTACCTGAGCATTCTATCTTTTTATTTCTTCATTTGTTCTTTCAATTTTTTCTTCTTCTTTGCTCTTTTATGTCATTTAAGTTGTAAATTCTAATTAGGCTTCGGAAGGAAATAATTTTGTTGTCCTGGAAGCGGTGGGATCTATTGTATAGTTGCCATCAATCACTAAACTATGTAATTGCTATTGATCATTTTAATAAAATATTTTAACTTTGTTTTTGAAAAATTGAGAATATATTAGCTAAAGCACGGTAACATTAAAAAAAAAAACCAACTTGACCCGTGCGATAGCACGGGTATTTAGCTAGTTTAGTTTTAAAATTGCATATTTTATGAGAGAGAAACTAATTTTGTATTCAGAATTGTTGGGTATCCAAGTATGAGATGTGAAACCTATAATTCTTGCATTGGTTAATAATGAACAAAATAAAGAGTATATAAGAAGCTAGACTCATTAACCTAACACCATACACTATAAGAAAAACCAGGCGTATCGACGACCCCAAACCCGTCGCAAAAAAAGCCATTTCTGACGGCCCAGACCGTCGGTAATCGTAACCCGTCATCCGCGGAATTTTACCGACGGCCTTAGCTGTCGGTACTCTTAAACCGTCGTTTCTGATGGCCACATCCGTCGGTAATTTTTTTTAAACTGTTGCTTCCCTATTATGCTTTTTGTTGTCATTCGATTAAACTTCAGTTTGGTTGCTCATGATTGACTACTGTTGACAACAGACGATGTCTTTAGATGAAAACCATGATTGTGGGGGGCATCGTACTCGCATGGCTTCCAGGAGGTCACGTCCCTCTATTAGCAGGCTGATGATGACTGCGAGGGAGTATCGAGCTAGCCTTGTGAGGATTGAGGATCGCGATTTGATGGATAACCAGTATGCTGATCCCCGTGCCGACGCTGACCGTTGGAGCCCAGTCCTTCGTATATGCATGCTTCAGAGGAGTCCACCCTCTATCAGGAGGCCCGTAGCTGCCAGGGAGTTTCATCAAGGGCCAGACATTGTTCAGATCCCCAGCGATGACGATGAGATTGAAGAGTATATTCCATCCACATCAGAGTATTCTCCCATTGCACCCGAGTACACTCCATCGACTCCTTCGGAGGAATCTACTGCCCGATTTTGTCCTAGTTGCTCCTCTAGTACTGGCCAAAACTAGCCTCAAGATGGACACTCGTCATCGCTGTTGTAGTTGTGTCACTTCCTTGTACTGATTCTTCAACTCCAACATGTTGTCGTTTAGGAGACGAAACCGTCCGAAGGCTTCATGATTCTTCTTCATATAATGCATATTTTCTAGAGTTGATGCATTAGTTGAACAGATACAATGAAGGGCAAGCTGATGCATGTTGTCCACCAGATGGTGGCAAAAACAATGAGTTCTTTTCTGGATTCTATGATAGTCTCAAAAAAATAACTCCTTGGTTTTCCTCCTCGCTGAAGAAATATGTCCCCAAGATGATGGGAAAACCAATGAGTTATTTTCTTGACACCATCATGGAATCCAGAGAAGAACACATTGCTTTTGCCATCATCTGGTGGACAAAATGCATCGGGTTGCTCTTCATTGTATGTTTTCAACTAATGCATCAACCCTAGAATTCTTGCATTATGTGAAGAAGAATCATGAAGCCTTCGGAAGGTTCCGTCTCCTAAACGGCAACATGTTGAAGTTGAAGAATCAGTAGAGGGAAGTGACGCAAATGACAATAGCGATGACAAGTGTCCATCTTGAGGCTAGTTTTGGCCAGTCCTCGAGGAGCAACTAGGACAAAATCAAGCAGTAGATTCCTTCGAATGAGTAGATTCCAAACGACATTGCTTTTTTATTTATGTGTAAATAATGTAGTAATGTGGATCTTTCCTTATTTTGAAAAGTTTAGTAATAATATAGATATGCCAATGCTTTTTTATTTGTGTATAAAATTGACTGCTAAATTAGATTATTATTTGAATTTTGGGCAAATTTGGTGTCAATTCTTGTCAAATTTCTTGCATTATTGTCATTTTAGAAAGCCTCTGGGAGGAATGGATAAAAATAAACAGAAAAAAGGTTACCTTTTACACCGATTATCTAAATAACCGGTGTAAAATGTCCTTAAAAATAATAACAAATAAACGAAAATTGAAAGTTTACACCAGATATATAATCGGTGTAAAAACCCTAACATACAACACTGGGAGCATCTACATCGGTACTAAAACCGGTGTAAAATGTCAATTTTAACCGGTGTAAAATCCTCCTTCTGCACTAGTAAAAGGTGGGCACCCTGATGGTATCCATATGGATGAGAGTGGTGCTCGCGATCGGTCGGAAGCCATAATGCATAGTGAGCCTGGAAAGGAAGTTACCGACAACAACGTACCCAGTGTTGCTGGCCTGAAGCTTGCGACCTGTCTGCATGCAAGTGCACCTGAGGAACATCCTGGGATCACAGCGATGACCCTCTCTATCATTCATGCACCAGAGCAGGAACAAGTCGCCTCTGGTGACTACTTCATCATTGCGGGCTCGCCCATTCACTGAATGGGATAGCCATCTGTGCATTGTCCACACTGCTGGGTCTTTGATGCGGCTGGCCTTAGCCCGACTGGGCACGTAAGAGGTATCCTCTGTCAGGGGATTTCATCACTCGATGTCCCTCCACGTGTCTGGTATATCTAGGTAAGCGTTAAGGTAGCTCGGCTCCTGGACCGACTCCACCGTCTCGAATCCCAGCGTGAGATTAAACTCAGCTAATGTGATGTCACACCACTGTCCCCTCATCATGAAACAGGCGACAAAACTAGGATGTTACTCCCACAATCCTATTATTACTTATGCTAATACAAGATAAAACAGTGAAGGAACAACTTCAAGAAAAAGGTTGGAATTTATCTTTAAGAGATTCCATACCTATCACTTTTAAAAGTTCTTCAGAAGAATGGGGTTAACCATTGATTTGATGGTTTCAACTAGTGAACCCAAAATCAATATGGATAGACTTTATCTATTTTTACTGCTATACTAAGTTTCTTATAATCATATCCATCAGGGAAGATTGTCTCTCTCCCTATCCTCTGATAATAACCCTACAGATGATCGTATTCCTAATTAACTTCTGGAAATGATGACTATGTTGTTCAATAAGTCGGTCAATATCCCTTATTGTCCTTGGTCTTTCCTAAATATGGTATCTCTAAACCCTCCTTGTAATTGTTACTCCTAACCCTAAGGTTATTATGATTTTCCTCAAAACTTATCTTTAGCCCAATACTCCTTGTACCTTTATCGTACATGGTTGCCATTACACCAAATCCTCCACTTTTCATGTGTAACTTCCTGTCTCATACTGATAGATCGAAATCTTCACTCTTCTATAATTATTATCCTAATCGCTGCCAACTTCATCTTATTATCTGAAAGTCCATTCTCTTACTGTTCTTCCTTTTGATCTCAATTTATACTTCTTTCTAATGATGACGTTATTTACCTTAACTGTTCATCCTAATCCTACTCTATCAGCCTTATAGTAAGGACTCACTTCTTTATTTCTAGAAAACTTCTCAAAAAGTTCCAACCTAATCTACCAATCGTAAATCTTATTCTAGGGATCCTTATTCAATCCTTATGCCTAACTCCTTGATCTTTCAACATCAATCATACTTTAATATTTGGTTCCCTTATTGCTTCTTAGTTCTTAATCTATACTCCAATTAATATTGTTTACCTACACTGTTTACCTTAACCACAACCCTTGTTAATCCCTCTAACCATACAGTGGTAACTTACTCTTCGTGGGAAAAAGGTTCCAAGGGTTCTACTACTATTGTACTATAAAATCTCTATTTTGCCTCTATTCTCAACCCCTGAGTTAAAGTCTTTACTAATTCCTCCCTTATTACTATCATATGGTTCTTCAGCCTTATTACTAATACTCCTCTTGTGGTCTATTTAACAGACTCTCAGATCACTGACTGATGAGTTCCTCCATTGCTAACACATGATCCATCTTACCTTTCATCACCTCTACTCTTACTTCTAAGTTAAATTCTTATTGACAAACTCCTCTACCTTTATAATCAACCCAAAACTTCTCATTTCACACATGAACTATCTCTTTCTTACCTCTCTATTCTAAAATCTAACTCTTACAAATTTCACCATTATCGGTTTGGTCATCACTGGATTCTAAATCCTTCATTACCATACATCCATTCCTAAAGTTTGGTTAATAATCATATTGTTAGTGTAAGCCCTAGAGACCAATGTAGTTCCTTTTGAACTTATAATTTGTATCATGTTATTTATCTATTATATGAGACATTTCAGTTATTATGTTTGTTTCAACGTAACAAAGTCCTTGAGTAAAAGTTCAATTTTAATAGAACATCGAGTAGATGACTCGGTTGTGAGATACTATAGAACTTACTCTTAAATATCCGTAGTCGAGTATTATTATCAATAAGGGCAATAATAATACATTAAGACTATTATGTGGGTGGACTGATAACCTTATCTCACAGGTTATAGATATGAGATATCAAGTCACCGCATAGGTACACATTAGGGTAATTGTGTACTGGATTGACCCGCCATGAGAATACTACATAGTGCATTATGTAAGTGTCATAAGTTATTCTCATAGTGATAGTGGTGTATTCCACCCTTTGACCTGAAACCACTATGGTCCCTACATGAGGAGTTGAGTGTTTTGTTGCCGTCAAATATTGTCTGTAATAAGACAATTATAAAGTCGGTTAACTGGGCACTCCACGAGTCATGCAGAGGGACATGAGTGACCTAGATGAGATTTGCCCCTCCTACATAGCAGGAGTAATATCTGTGGGCCCCTTGATAGAGTATGATTGTAAAATGCATGGCCATGCTGAAATAAGTCAATATGAGATATTGATCTTATTTGTTGTTACTTAGTCTACTTGGGTATCAAGGAATATAATGTTGAACTATACAAGGGTGACACACACTATGTCTTGTGTTCAATATAGATATAAGGGCAAAAGGGTAATTGTACACATGGTCATTATCATGGAAAGGTTACGTCATAACACTGACATTCTTGTTACTTGGGTAGCAGTGATGTGTTGCTAGACACCGCTCTCTGTTTATAATATTAAATAGTGATTTAATATTATTGCCAACGTTACGGGAACCTACAGGGTCACACACATAAGAATAGATTAATATGAGATTAAATATAAATGAGTAAGACTCGTTTTATTCAGTGGTGCGCTCTTATGACGCACCAGCGTAAGTCAAGAGCAATGCAGCACATGGTAAGCTACGGTGCGCCACTAGGTCAGTCTTAAGTGGTTCTATAAGTAGAACACTTAAGCTGAAAGTTAAAACAAGGAATTAACCCTAGCCGTACTGAGAGACCTTGGGTGCGTTCATGACTGCCGTTCGTCGGCTAGCACGATGAAGCGGTGGCGCTCCCATTCGAAGTGCGTTCGTGTGGACTACGTGAGAGCGTTGTCATCGATCTGACGCCGTGCTCGACTCGATTCTAAATGCGCAGCGATGCACTACAAGAGGTAACCAACGTAATCCCTGAATCATGACCATTCGCAAGGATCCATGGAAGGGATTTTTTTTTTCCGCTGCGTTTTATCTTTGATTATTGCGCGATTTCCTTACACATATCACCTCAAGTCAAGTTCATTCCTTTTATCACTTTTCCAAAAGATTCCTTTTCAAAAGCAGACCCTTAGTAACTATTGTATTCTATCTATTTACTTTTTACATCTAATACTCTTATCTTATTCCAAATTATTCTCTTTCCTTACTTGTTAGACTGTTGGCTCTAACAGCGTTTCCATCCTTTTCATCATTCCGAATATCCTATTTCAATTTTCCTTAATCAAGATTCAATTTATCGGTTAAAGCCTAAAAATATTCATCTGATACTCCTGTCAATAACTCGTCTTTAGCTCCAAAACTTATTCATTCCTCTATCCATCAATCTCAATAATGTAGGTCTCTAATCCATTCCCTCTATTTTGTATTATCAGTGGGTCATTTCAAATGCTTTGTTCCTCTGTAACTTATCGACATAGGCTTCACATCCTACTTGCAAAAGGTTTAACATTGATCCTAAATTTTATTGTTTTCTAATTCTAACGTCTTGTCTCTACTGTTTTTCCTATGGTATTTTCATCACCTTCCAAGAGGAATGATATTATCATATCGGTGGGTCACAAATTCTAATAAAAACCCTATAGCCTATGATCCAAGGGATTTGATTATCCTATGAGTAGACTAAAACAACTACCTAACTTAATACTTTTATGACATAGATGATTCCTAAATGGACGCGCTTCTTCTTTTTCTAAGTATAGTCAGAATCCGGTAGGGATTCGACTAAACACAGCCAGTGATAATACCCTAATGACTTTACAATCCAATTAGGATTGAACCACTCTGGTGATGACACCCTAATAACCCAAAAGTCCGGTTTAGGACAGAACTGCTCTGATACCAAAATGTGACATCCTAAAATTTCAGTTTATATAACTAAAGTGGAAATAATTTTATTTTAATATTTCGGACAGAAGTATACAAATGTATTCAAAAATATCCAACCTTAAGCCCTTTTAATTGTACGAAGTATCTGGCAACTGGGACTGACTCTGATTCACTGGCTGTGGACCCATAATCTCTATTTTTCTTTTAACGCCCGACTGACACCTGCCACTATTCGACAACGGATATATGCAAAACAAGAAATAACATAGGAGACTCAGAATACACTATACGCACTATTAAACGAGAAAGTAGGAAGTAGAACAAATGTATAAACACGCGGCACACATATAAAACATAGGAACAAAGTAAAACAATAAAATATTAGCGAGATCAGATCACACATCTCTCAACCACTGTTTGGATCATCACCTAGCTACCTTTTCCCATGCAACCTACATCTACATGCCTACGTGGCCACACAATTTCCAAAAATGGCAGAAGGGCCCTACCTTAGCCACTTCACCTTTTATACTTCCTCAACAACCTTCCACCCATATGGATAGGTCAAGCCAGTTGTCCATCCCCGTATCCCGCTCATCGTATCCCTAAGAGTGCATTCCTGCTCCCAAATTTCGACGTTAGGAGTAGGTGTCGGGGCGGTACTCGGGATCGGCACTATGGACAGTGATATGATCGTACCCCGTCAGGATAATGGAGCTATCCGATTGTCCCGACAAAATGGTAGCTATCCATTCGTCACTTAGGAACCTCGTCGGACTCACACTATCCCCAAGGACCGACATGTCCTGTACGCTATATATCGTGCCCGCACTCTGGCACCTGGCCTCATGCACAACTTATGTAGACGGCGGTGGATTACAGTAATGTATATGAAACCTTTCCTCGTAATGTTTCATTATTCACCGACATTAACTTCTCATATCTTCTTTATCATGCTTTATTAGCCTCAGCTTATCATCTTACTGTTATTTCAACTATTATCGACAATGTATCATAAACAACTCATCATATGCTTACACACACACAGAGCATTATTTAGTAACTTAACATAAGAAGAACTGTCAGCATGTATAGTACAACTGTCAGTATACAACATAACATCAATCACCAACCATTAACTCATAGGTCAACCAACACATCACTAATATCAACCATCCTTGGTCAATAATATGGATCAACCCTAGTGTCGCTCAGGCGATCTACTACACACATGTTATAAATCAGCATATTATTATTAAACACACATACATGCTATCATAGAGTAATCACATCATCAAACCAGCATCCATCCATAGATAACAATAAATCAATCATATGGTTGACAGACCTCTGACAACTGTCCTCAGCTATCCCAGGCCACAGCCCCTCTCCTGAGGTGTTGTTGTTATCGACCTCTAGTAGGGCTTAGGTCACCCTACACCTAGTTATACACTTATTCTAATCCTTGCAATCCTTAGTGGATAGGGTTCAGGTTAGATGACTGTTGCAACTGCTGCCACTCTCTGTGTCCTCGCCTCTTACTACTCCTACTCCTACCCCTGGACACTCCTATCTAGTCTACTAAGCCACTCATAACCTCTCCTCTTAGAGGATTATCCACTAAGAGCTTTCTGATGCACAAGGTTCTCTTTTTGAGGCAAGTGCAGAGCATACTTGCTTCCTAGTGACCCTCTAAGCCCCACTCCTATTCTCAACCTCTAGGATTACTTACTAAGGATTTTCTGATGTGCCAGACCCTCTTCAGAGGCAAGCATAGAGCATACTACCCTTAGAAGTTCCTAAAGAGAGAAAATTAGGGAGAGAAGATGATATAGAGCGTACCTAACTTAGAAGACCGCTGTCGCTCATGTCCCGTCGCTTTTCCTTCTTCCTAAGCCCCTTTCCGTACACCAATGGCTCAATTGGAGCCTTGCACGAAATGAGGGGTGATGAGCCCTATAAATAGGCACAATTTGGTCCCATCGCGTCGCGATGGACCATAGGCATAACTCTCGTCGCGACTTTGTCACCGCCTGAAACGTGTTGCTCATTCATTGGTTGCGGTCACCGACTTTGTCACCGCCTCACCGGTTCTAGAATTCTCTCCATCGTATCGCGATGGAGTCCTTTGTATTCTCCGTCGCGTCGCGACGGTCCTTAAATAGTGAAATTCCATTTTTACCCTTCTAGTCGTTTCTAGAGTATTCCAAGCCTTTCTGGGTCATTCTTAAGTCCATTTTCTTCCTAATTAAAGTCTTTAGCCTCCTTTTATCACTTAATTACCAATTTAATTTACACTTAAAATATTATTAAAGATTATCTAAAAATCAGGATGTTAAACTGATCCCCGTGTCGGTACTGATCGTTGGAGCCCGGGTCATTGTATGCGCATGGTTCAGAGGAGACCACCCTCTCCCAGGAGGCCGTAGCTGCCAGGGAGTTTCATCGAGGGTCGGACATTGTTCAGATTCTAGCGATGACGATGAGATCTTGGAGTATACTCCATTCACACCAGAGTATTCTCCCATTGCACCCAAGTACACTCCATCGACTCCTTCGGAGGAATTTACTGCCCGCTTTTGTCCTAGTTACTCCTCTAGTGGCCAAAACTAGCTTCGACACCGTTTGCATTATGTGAAGAAGAAATATAGGCTTCGTGATTCTTCTTCACATAATGTAGGAAGTGTAGGGTTAAAGTATTAGAAGAAAAGATACAATGAGGAGGAAGCTGATGAATTTTGTCCACAAGATGATGGCAAAACCGATGAGTTATTCACTGAATTCTATGATGGTGTCAAGAGATGATGGGGACAAACTTTATCAGCTTCCTCCTCACTGTATCTTTTCTCTTAATGCTTCAACCCTACACTTCCTGCATTATTATTTGAAGAAGATTCTTCTTCAAATAATAATGCAGAATGTGTAGGGTTGAAGCATTAGAAGAAAAGATACAGTGAGGAGGAAGCTGATGAAGTTTGTCCCCAAGATGATGGGGAAACCAATGAGTTATTCTCTTGACACCATCATAGAATCCAGAGAATAAGTCATTAGTTTCTCCATCATCTTGTGGACAAAATTCATCAGCTTCCTCCTCACTGTATCTTTTCTTCTAATGCTTCAACCCTACACTTTCTGCATTATGTGAAGAAGAATCACGAAGCCTATATTTCTTCTTCATATAATGCAAGAAGTGATAACGGGGCTGTAGATATCATCACATAATAAAGATATGTCGTTGCTTTTTTATGTGTAAAGTTGACTGCTAGCTTAAATAGTTTGAATTTTTGGCACATTTGGTGGCAATTCTTGTCAAATTTGGTGCCTAGTTTTATTGTCATTTTAGAGTGCATCTCGACTGGTATGAAAAAAATAAACAGATTTAAAAAAAAATCTAGACAGAAGATTCACACCAGTTATAAAAAAACAGGTGTAACAATTAAGTCTTTTACACCGGGTTTAGCTTATAACCGGTGTAAAAGGCCTATTATCTACATCGGGTAAATAACTGGTGTAAAGAGCCTCGATATATAACACCGGTGTAAAATGTCCATTTTAACCGGTGTTAAAACGTTCTTCTGCACTAGTGACCACATGTCTATCCCCGGTTGACCACTTCTTCTTTCCCACAGATCCTCCACAAGCAGCATCAATACTGACTCTGTAGTTTACAGAGAGCCCATTATAGAGAATTTGTACAAGCTGCCATTTAACAAAACAATGGTGTGTACAACTTCTGAGTAAGTCTTGAAATTGCTATAACCCCGTCGACTAGCTATAACCCGTCCCACTTAACCCATCTGAAAAACGGGGCGACGACAGGGTGGGTTGACCCGTCGGATTACAATAAAAAATATTCCATTTAATAGTGTTCTATATTCTACATATCTTTTTTATTTTTTTTGGTAACATGGATCAAATTAATGGCAAATCAGATTTTTTTGTCCCGAGAGCATAACCTGGTGGCAAAACATACGTAAGAGCTATGTGGACGCTGGGAGCAGGGTTCGAACCCGTACCGCTCCACTTCTCCCTCCCCCTTACCATATGTACTAGACAAAAAAATCAAATTTTTGTATTATTTTTAGTATTTTTTTTTATGGGTCAACCCGCCAGTCCACCATAAACTGGGGTGGGTTGGGAATTCCAACCCATTTTACTAAGTGGGTAAACCTGCCCAACTCGGTTTTTCAGCGGGTTAAGGCGGGGAGATGGATAAGGACAAGATAGAATATAGACATGGTAAGGTTTTGCCATATCCTTTGTTTGATGTGTACCTGATAACAAACAAAATAGCAGTATATTATCTTATCATGTGCTTGAGATAGGCCAAATAATAGTATAATTGAATATAAAATTACAAAATTATCTATATGACAAAATTATATATTATTTATTAATATTATTTTTTAAATTTTTTATTAATTTAAGTATTTTTTAAATTTTTAAAATTGTATTTTTTATGTTTTCTTAGATTTAATTTTGTATATATTTTTATTTTTTAAAACTAAATATTAATATTTTTAATTAATATTTGCAATACGTTAAATTAACTTTTCTAATTTTAATATTAGTTTAATATTTTTAATTCTTATTATAAATATATTTATATTTTATTTTATTTTTAAATTATTTTTCTATAAGTTTTATGTTTTTGTATTATATAAAATAACACAATTACCCGAATTAAAAAATGACAAAACTTAGGTAAAGTTTCATAGGTGTGGTTGGTGCTGTTCCTCTCACAAAATAGATAAATTTTTCTCTCTATCCATTCCTACTATTTCTAACATCTCATAACTGCCATTATCAAAACAGTTTTTATCCTATTTTATGAGAGGAACAATACCAACAACACCTAGAGAACTTTACCTAAGTTTTTTCCATTAAAAAATTACACATTATTTTTATGAATTTAAATAATTATTTGTATACTTTATAATTTTCAATATTAATTTTTTTTAATTCTGATTTTGATATTTTTTGACAAAAAGTTTTGTTTTTTATTGTAAGTAACTAAATATTATTTTAGGAAGATTTTAAGTATTTTTATATTTTATTAGATTTTAAATTATTTTTTATAAAAGTGAATGTGGAAAAAAATTCTTATCCTATTTGCTATTTTCTAACTTAACCCTATCATCAAGATAAACTTATAACTAAACAAACATGATAAGATAGATGACAGAATTGAGTTACGGTGTTTGCTTAACAAAAACCGGTTAATCTATCTATTTTAGCAAAACTCTTCCTCTAGTACACGTGTCCTTTTCTTGGTTCACCACTTCCCGCTCATTCCCTTCTCTCACTCAGTCACTTTTTTTTAATTATCTTTTCTTCCTTTTTTTTTTGACGCAACTTTTTTTCCTTTCAAAAAATCACTTTCCCTCTCTCACATTTTCAAAATATTTTGGGCCACGCGTGACGTTTATATTTTTTTTTCATTTTTCCTTTTTTCTTAATTTTTTATTTTTTTATTTTTAAATTTTATTTTTTGTCATTATAAATGAGTATTTGTTTTTTAGTTTCAACGGGAAAAAATTAAACGTTGTCGGTATAATTTTATTATCTGTGAACACATATTAAATTTTATAAATATTTTTATTATTTATAAATGATTATTTTACTTTTAAGTCCTAACGGGAAAATATTACATGTTATCAGTATATTTTTTTTTGTCTTTGAGCACCTCTCTAAAAAATTTTGGGGCAAGTGTTACCTTTACATATTTTTTGGTTTTTTTGTTTTTCATTTATCATTTTTGTTTTAATTTTCTTTTTTTAATTTATTTATTTTTAAATTTTAAGTTTTTAAAATTTATTTTTTGCTTTTTGTCTTTATAAAAAATTATTTTGTTATTGAGTCCTAATAGGGAAACAATACATGTTATCGATATAATTTTATTATCTGTAAGCATGTATCAAATTTTATAACTGTTTTTATTATTTATAAATGATTATTCTACTTTTGAGTCCTGACGAGAAATATTACAGGTTGCCGGTATAATATTTTTATCTTTGAGCACATTTGAGTTTCACAAATATTTTTATTATTTGTAAATGATTATTTGGCTTTTGAGACCCGATGGGGAAAATATTACATTTAATCAGTATAATTTCATTATCTTTGAGCACATATCAATTTTATAAAAGTTTTTATTATTTATAAATGATTATTTTGATTTTGAGTCTCACTACGGAAACATTATATGTCGTCGGTATAATTTTATTGTCTTTGAGTAATATCAATTTTATAAATATCATTATTATTTATAAATGATTATTTTGCTTCTGAATCTCAACAGGAAAACATTATATAATTTCATTTCATTTAAGCACGTATCATATTTTATAAATGTTTTATTATTTATAAATAATTACTCTACATTTGATTCTCGACGAGAAAATATTTCATGTTGCCACTGTTGTTGGTTATATCTTCTTCCTGAATCTATATTTTGAGTATTTTGACGCTTCTGTATAACAATTTTATTGCAGATGAGTTAAAACCTCCTTTAATAGACTTAATATATTACTCTGGGACGAATAAAAACACTTCAACTTTTCTGATTTAAAAAAGTAGGTGCTAAAACACATGTGCAGAAACTAATGGGACCCGTGTGATAGCATAGCACGGGTAACTGGCTAGTTTAAGAATAAAACATGATAGCTTATCAAACCATACGTATCTCATCGTGACTATCAAACTGATTCAAATCGTACGTATCTCATCGCGAGTATCAAACTGATTAATATGTAACTGCTTTAAGATAACGGAACCGTAGATTGTCAACAAAAAACAAAGATAACAGAACTGTAAATAAAACTCTAACCTCCGAAAAACCCTTCAATCTTCTTCACTAGCCATGGCACTCCTTCTTCGCCTGAGAACTTCAAGAACCACAACCAACACTTTCACAAGCTGTCCTCTTCTCTGCCACCTCTTTTCTACCTCCAACTCAACCAACGATTCAAACATAAGCAAATCTCCAACATCGTTTTCGCAGCAGAAGAAAATCTCGTTCGAGGAGATCTACAATGCGTTGAGATGGAAAACGTCTTCGGCTTCGGTGCCGATCGGCGGAACAAATACATTGATCGGAAGGGAGATTAGGGAGAGGATAGAGAGGGATTGCCCTTCGGCGACGTCGAAGACGACGAATAGGTGTAAAGAACTGATCTCGTATGAATACGGTTGTAACAACGACGACACCGTGATTGTCCTGCCGGCATCGAATTTGAAATTCTCCGGCAATGATTTAGACAATTCGGTTCAAGAAGCTTCGATGGTGAAGCCGGAAAAGTGGGAGAGGAAGAGGGGGAGGAAGCCGGCGAATGGGAAAGAGGAACCTTTGAATCCTGTCGAGGCTTAGAGGCAGAGTAGAGAGAGGCTAAATCAAAGGTTTTATGCTCTTCGTGCAGTTGTTCCTATTGTTTCAAAGATGGACAGAGCATCGCTTTTGGGAGATGCCATATCCTACATTAAAAAGCTGAAAACAAAGCTTCAGAGGATGGAATCGGATAAAGATGGATTACAAAAGCAACTTGAAGAAGTGAAGAAGAACTCATGAAAACCACCACCAAGAGTTGGAAGAGAAATTCAAGGAGTTGAGGCCCAGGTGAATGGAAACCGAAAATATTTAAATCCTTGATTTTTTTTTATTTTTGCTTATTTTTTTTTAAAAAATTAATTAAAAATATTGTGTTGCATAAACTAGTAACTACTCCCTCCGTCCCATAATATATGTCACAATTGACCAAATCACACAGTTTAAGAAAGGACAAAACTTAGGTAAGATTCCTTAAGTGTGGTTGGTGCTGTTCCTCTCACAAAATAGATAAATTTTTCTCTCTCTATCCACTCCTACTATCTCTAACCTCTCATAACTACCAATATCAAAACAGTTTTTATCCTGTTTTGTGAGAGGAACAGCACCAACCACACCTTAGGAACCTTACCTAAGTTTTATCCTTTAAGAAAAAGTAATAAATGAAAGAAAGAGAGTGATAATTTTATCAAATTAACCCCATTAATTATTAGTGTATTAACTATTGTCATAAATACAAAGCAGAGTACTTGAGCGTAGAATTGACAAACAAGTATTTAATTTTGCATTGAAAGTAGTTTTGATCTCTTGTGCGATTTTGCTCTTCCAATGATCTTTTCCTCAATGTTTTAATGGTATTGATTGGACTAAAGTATCGAAGATATTTTTTTTTAAAGGGGTGGGAGATGATGATATATGATTAATTCAATGACACTAATAGCCATGTTACAACTGTCAGCAAGACGGTCGTTTTTTTGCATTTCTATTGCGCTATGATGAATACCTACAAAAAAGAATGGATAGAAGGTATAATACTTCAAGCAAGAAGAAGATGCATAATTTATTTTTTTCTGTGTAGTTATTTTTTTTTTACAAATTGCCCAAGGGTAAAATGGGACACCAAAAAATAATTATTGAAAGCAATTCTCATAAAATAATGGTATAGATTATTATTACTAGCGACAAGACGAGCACTACCGTGCCCATCTATCTGTATTTCTATTGCGTTACGATAAATACCTACACTAACTATATTCTATTGTTTGCATAATTTTATTATAAATTAAAAGTAAAGAAATAAGAACATGCATCGTCAGTGTAAATTAATTTTACACTGACATCCAATAAAAAGTTACTATTTGGCGGTTTATTTTAAAATACGGCTATAAAAATGGCTGACATATCTAGTGACAGACCCAGAAAATTTGAGCTGTGCGGGCAAAACTTAAAAAGAAAAAATAATAATCACAAAAACATGTCTAGTTTTTTTGGTGCATAAACAAGTTCTATTTTAACATAAAACGACAACTTCTTATATTTTTATCATATAATTTGAATTTGATATTATTTTTAACTTAATAAAAGAACACAATTAACATCCTATATATTTTGAGTAAAAAAAATCCAATATATTTATTTTTTCTAAGTAAAAAGTGTAAAGTAATGTGTCTAATCTGATATTCACAAAGCCCAATGGAAAATAAATCGAAATTTAACATACATATAGTAAAAAACCCGTCAAGCATATGGAATCATTTCAGTGAGATCAAAACAGAATGCTGTGTGGCGAGAGCATTTACAGTAGAATCAAGAAACCATTTACAACATAGGTGCAACAAACATATTGAAGTCCAGGTGGGGGCATTTGCTCCCAAACCTAACAACGTGGGTATGTTCCTGGACATATCAATACAGTAGTATTTTCTTGAATGTTAGTGTAAAACTGATTTATACTAACGGTGTATAACCTTTAAACTCAACTAAAGTATTAAACATTTTACCAATGATTAAATTATTTGAAAACAAATTTAACTTACTAAATATTTTATTTTAAGTGAAATCAATTATATTTTTGTGGTATAATCTATCATAAATTCATTATATTATATGGAGGAACTTTTGTGTTAAGTTTTTCCAAATTAGTGCATTCTCTTAGGGGTGCCAAATTAGTGCATTCTCTTAGGGGTACTCATGGTTTGGATATTAATGTATCCAAAACCATATCTAAATGAAACCATAAATAAGCATCGGTTTTCAAAGCCAGATTTCCAAATCCGGATCCCAATTGGATTTTCGACGTGGGTCTCGCATATTTTTCGTCGTTTGCTTTTTATAGTGCTTCTAAACCAGGGAAACACGTGTTTCAAAATAGCTTTCCTTTCTCACGTTTCTTTTTCCTTTGTTCTACATGCTATCAAACGAGCGTGAAAGGAAAAGTAAAATTTACAATGTAGTGCTTTCACTGTTCGAATATCCTTATTATTAGAGAAAATGTAGGGTTTACCAACAACCGTTGGTCTAGTTAGTAAGGATACGACTCATATCCCACAAGGACGTGCATTCGAATCCTGTTGCCGATGTGAGAACTTTGTTGGTAAGTGGAGTATGTAAATACCTTTGTAAGTGTTCTTTGAGCATTAAGGTTTTTCCTGACCTTAGTAAGCCCCCGAAACCCAACTCATTTTCTTTATTAAAAAAAGAGAAAGTGCAGGGTTTGATGTGAGCGGTAGAACTAGAATGGCGTAGCTTTTCCTCACCAACTACATCTTCGTTGAGTTCTCAAACCAGTTTCAGCTTGTTTGTTTAGGATTTTCGGCACCCATAATCCCGGTGGAAAACACTGGCGAGCAGAATCAACACAGAGGTTGCTTGCAAAAAAATTGATTTTGGTGCATCGGGAATCGTTATTTTAGTTTGTCCGGGCAAAACAATCTTAAACAAACACACCTTTTGACGGTGTCGACTAGGGTGACAAGTGAATCTCTGTCTCTGTCCCATTGCTCAAACTCGTAGACTAGCCCTTGCAATCTATCACATTTAGGAGAAGATGATTTACAATATTTGGACACATGTCGACTTGCCATAGACTCAAATTGAAATGGTTAATGTGAGTTTTTGGTTGTTCATGTGAAAAATAGGAATTAGGAATTGATTGTGATGGCTTATTGAAATAATGAGTCATCTTAAAAGCCAATTTACAATTAAAATTTAAAATAACCACATAATTAAAGAGTAAAAATATCATATTTTTACATATTTTGTTTTTGTAATATAAAAACAATTGATCAACATCTAACATGTATAGTTACTTTTAAAACCATTTACAAAGAATTGCAGTGTTCTTATAAAACCAGTGTTTTAAAAACCAGATCAATTTGGGTGCTATTACTCTAAGAAATTGTTCAACTTCATTTGAACCATAGCCTAATTGAATACATTCAACTGTGTTAAACTGCGAGTGTTGGGAATTTGACTATTGAAATTCTCTTCCCCAGAACCTCAAAGCTATGACTTGTGGAAAATTGGAAAAACAAAATAGAGAAATAATAGCACAACACAAGAATTTAACGTGGAAAACTCCCAAACCAGGAGAAAAACCACCAAGACTGCAGAGAAAAATCCACTATGTGTGAAAAAATTATTACTGACTACACAATTTTCTCTCTGCACCCTGCACACCCACAAAGCTTCCCCACTTTAGCAAAACTTCTTACTTCTCACACTTCCCTTTTACAAGAAATATTCAATAAATTCTTTTTCTCGATGTGGAGGTTCAGGCTCAAACCGCAACTACAGAGCATAGTCTAAGAATCTTATTAAATTCTAAAACAAAGAGAGGAATTTATCTAGAGACAAAAGTTGCTAGACAAGAGCTTTTCGAATGGTGTACATAAAAGCCGCCTAGAGCCTCCTTTTATAACAAAGAGGTTCACTCTCTTAATATTTTAATTAGATGTGGGGCCCAAAAAGTCTCAACACCTGACAATCTCCACTCATGACTTCAAAGGGTATTCCCTGGCAACGCTCCACATGATTTAAGATTCTCATAGCTTTCGCTATCATCGCAACGCACCTTTATGTGATCGTATTCATAAAAGATAATCACCGTAACTCGAAAGCTATCCTGGCGTTATTTAAACCTCTGCACACGCTTCTAAATATAACCTTGGAAACTGAACTGTAGTGCAACTCTTATATTTGACCCCCTCGTGGAAGTTAATCGACCCATCGACATACCCCCACCACACACCATCGCATCAATGGGCCAACCAATAGTCTGTGGGGCGCAAGAATGTGATTCCGCTTAATATTTAATATCCTTATCATGGCAACTTTGGGACCGCATGCCATGCGGATATACATGTCCTTCTTTCAAAAAGACATCAAGAACATGATCGGAGATAATGTTAGCCTGCGTTATCGAAGATTCCACTTGTCAGCCGACACGAGCTTTTGCCGACACCTCTTTACCTTTACAATTCTTCTCGATGTGGCACGAGACCGCCACATCCCCATCACTGTGACATTCTTTATGAGTTCTTCTTCTTCCATCATGCGCCACCAATCGCAGTAACTTTCATGTGGATTGCATATCTCCCACCAAGTCTCCTCTCTTCGAGAAAGAAGCTTACTAGTAACCTCCTCGAGAAAATTATTTTCTTCACATGCCCATGAATTAATAGCGGCTTCATGTGCTCATAGGGCCGCGGAAGTTAAGACACGATTACCGATCAGCCTTAAGGCCTCGATCCTCATCATCAATTTTAACTCCAATAGATTCAAGCTCTCAAACAATGCCATTGAGAATACTTAAATGATCTGCGAATAGTAGTGGTACCTTCATCCATTTGCAACGATGAAACTTTTCTTTCAGATCATGGCTGGGTTGAGACGCACTGTCGTCGATACAACTCCTCGAAGTTTTCCCTGGAGTCCCTTTTCCGTGATGCTCCCCTTCACGTCAGCAAGAACATTTTTGGTCGCATACTGCACTAATTCGCACTTGTCGCCTCAAATCCAGATCCTCCCCTAATCATCATTGCCACTTTGTGCCAGTTTTACCAAAGATCACCGCTACTTTCAGGAGTAACCCCGTGCCTTTCAAAGCCTTGTGTAAACTGCCAGGTCAATCAACACATTGTCCTTGACTTGTATTTCTGCCACAAGCCAAAGTTGATCTTTAGATCAAATTTCTCTACATCAACCGATGATCATTTGCATTTGAAACTCGCTTCCCAACATCCTCTTTGGCGTAACTCCTGTGCTTTGATACTCACTTGCTGGGAATTTGACTCTTCAAATTCTCTTCCCAGAACTCAGTACTTGTGGAAAATTGGAAAACAAAATAGAGAAATAATAACAACACAAGAATTTAACGTGGAAAACTCCCAAACCCAGGAGAAAAACCACCAAAGAAGAATAGTAATCCACTATGTAGAAAATTATTACAACTACACAATTTTCTCTCCGCACCTGCACACCTGGGCTGTAAGCTTCCCCACTAGCAAAAACTTGCTTCTCACACCTCTCCTTTTACAAAGAAATATTCCTAATAAATTCTTTTTCTGATGTGGAGTGTCAAATTCCAAACCACTATGACAGAGCATACTTAAGAATCTTATTAAATTCTAAAACAAAGAGAGGAATTTATCTAGAGACAAAAAAGTTGCTTGAAAGCAGAGCTTTTGAAATGGTGTACATAAAACCAAGTGCCTAAGCTCTTTTTATAACAAAGAGGTTCACCTCTTGGCTTTTAATATTTTTTACCCGACATACTGTGGGACTAAAAGTCTCAATAATGTAAGCCAACAAACCGGTGAACCTCTAACTCTGAATCGAATCTGGCCGGTAGTTTTAAAATGACTTTTTTATTTACTTTCCCCCCAAAATTTTAAATTTTTTTATTTATTAGTCATTTGGTTTAACTACGGTTGAACCGAATGAACCAATTGAACTATGTCCCGGAGGTCTCACCGATTCGATCTCCGGTCCGATTTTTAAAACATTGCATAAAACTTTCAAACACAATTTTTTTCTACAACAGCGTGACGCAAAGATTAAAAGTCGCATTTCTTCTACAGAAGTTTCTTAAATTGTGAAGTGGAATGCGATTATGATGAGATTACTTAATAGTGCATTATCTGTATATTTTCAACAAAAAAATTGTTTCGAAATATCCTTTTAGTAATTTCAAAAAGTAACACCAATTTATTTTCTCATTCTTGTTTAGTACATTACTCTTAAGCAATGTCATTTACACATCATGTACACTAACAATTCATAGTAAGTTAATAATACTCAAGGAACTTAAGTTCCTTCATGTTATATCCCCTTGTTTTTATTATATTCCCCTTCATTTCATCTCTTTCCCCTTCAAAAAATAGCTACCTAGGCATCTTCATCTGACTTTGATTTCATATGGAGGGAAAGATGGAAATGAACAAGAAAGGATGGGACCTTATTCTTCAAAGTGTCTATCAACATAATATAAAATAAAATAACAATATCAACATAATATTTATATTACGACATGTTATCAGAGTACGCGAAATCTATACGCAACACATCATGTTACAAAAACTGGTCATGAAACTGACTAAGGAGACTATGAAGGGCCTCCACAACTATTATCCAGTCCTCAGCTGCCACTACCTCCATTGGATCCTGGTCTCACAGAGTAGGTTCTGCGAAATGGCCGGTTCTCTCCCTCTGATAAATACACAGAAGAAAATAGAAATACAATTCAAATAGAGGATGCATGTAAGAAAACATATCAATTATTATAATTCGGGAAAATAACATAGAATGTAACAGGTTTAATATGCATCAATAATCTCGAGTGTAGTAACCATCTTCCTAGTAAGCACTATCGGTTTAAGGTCATAGCCTATGGATAATCGTTATCACTCTATTTTGTCTATTATTTTGGGGTATTTTGAGTATAAAATATTATGATTTTATTCTTTATTAGATAAAATATGCGCACTATTTCTTCATTTATGCAGAAAAATAATAAAGGCAACACGGAAAGCAAAATAATAAATTTTGGGAAGATTCTGGCGAGTTTTGAATATTTTTAGCGTTTTTGGACAATCGGTACGGCCTGACATATAGTTAGTACGGCCGTACCTATCCGAGAGCATCAGTAAGGGCGTACCACATGGTCAGTACGGCTTGGCGCTGAAGAAAAAGTCCAGTACGGCCAGACTAAAGTCAATACGGCTGTACACAATTGCAGTCAGGCCGCATCCAGTGAAGAAGTACGGGCCAGCGTCGCAACTCAAGCCCGATACGACCATGTATAATCTCAGTACAGCCGTATCCAAGCCCAAAATGCATTGATTTGAAGCCAGTTGACCTAAATCCGCGCTAAAGCCTATAAATAGGCATTCTTACCCCCTTTTAGAACTAACTCACTCTCTAGGTGAGAATTCATTCTCTCTGAGTGAAGGTCTCTTGCTTTAGACTTTATCTATTGTCTTTTGCTCTAGACTTTGCTTCTTGTCTCTAGTCTTCTTTTCTTTTCTTTTAGGATTGCATGTTAGGATTTATGTTATTTTATATTTTGTTGAGAAACAATATGTGTAGCTAACTCCATCACTAGGGGTGATGGGGGATCTTTTATGATATTCTTGATAACTATTTAATTGTTATTTTGAATTTCTTATTATCCTTATGAATGTGTTGATCTCAATATGCTTAATTCCATAGGATCTGGCCAATTCTTTATAAAATTAGTTAATTGTGGTAACAGGATCGTAGTTAACCAGTGGAACTCTGGGATCACAGAACTCGCGGTATACGCTAGATAGGTTATTGCTTGCTTCCAATTAGTTATTAGATTAACAAACTTGCCTGCTCTTAATGCTCTTTCCCTTAGTTAAACAGAGTAATTAGTTGGGAGAAAGCTACTGTACACGAGGATAACCCTTAGTAATTTAGAGTAAGTGATTGACTTTCAATAAGGAAATATTTCATAATAGCAAGGTAATAGATTCAAGATCTAGTATTAGTGAACCCGGTTTCCCTAGGCTTTTCCTAATTGATTTCTCTTTAGTTCTTGCGTTATTACTTTGATCTCGTTATTTACAATTCAATTGTCTTGCTTTCAAAACCATTACTTTCATTCGTCTAAATAATAAGGATCTCTATTAATTTAGTACTTACGCATTCTTTGTGGGTTCGACATTCGGAGTCTTAAAAATACTCCACTATTATTACGAGTTACGATCAGGTGCACTTACCTGAGCCGCAACAAATTTTTGGCATCGTTGCCGGGAAATGTTTTAGCGATATTAAACCAACGAGATTCTTGTTAATTTAGACATTTTTTTAGCATTGTTATTATTATTTGTTAATATTATTGTTTTATAAAAAAAATTGTCAACTACTCGTTCTATTGTTATTATTATTATTTTTGTTTTTAGTTATTATTAGTGTTATCATTATCTTATAAAAAAATATAGTAGTAGAGTTATTTGTTCTATTTTTAGTTGTTTAGATTTAGATCTAGATTTACATTAAAAAATCCAAAAAGATTTTTCTTTTATCTCTTTATCTAGATTTTAGATTTTTGTTTGGTTGTTTTATTTTATCTCTTTATCTATTTGTTTAGATCTTATCCTATTTTATCTTATTCTATTTTGTTTTGTTTAAATTTGATATAAAAAATCTATAAAGATTTTTCTTTTTTTATTTATATATCTTGATTTTTCTTTTTCTTATCTTAGTTTCAATCTGAGATAAGATATAGATATAATTTGAATTTGAATTTAAGAAGAAATTTGATAAGGATTGGATTAGGATAATATTACCTTATTTTGCTTTGATTTTATTTGACTTTACTTTTATTTTATTCTAACTTTCCTTATTTTGTTTGATTTTGATTTTGTTTTATTTTATTTTGACTATTATTAATTAAAAAAATTAATTAATTATTATTATTTTCTCATGAGCCCTTTCAATTTTTGAGAGTATTGTGGTTATTCTGTAGGTTATTCTGTAGGACATGTAGACAACTGCTATGCTCTTTCTCTTTTTTGCAAGTATTGTGGTGTTGTAGGACACGAATGACAAGACAATTCAACATATACCACTTATAGAAGATAAAATCAAATAGAATTAACCATGGAAGAATACGAATTCATCGCCCATACGAGTGATGAAGAACCAAGTGAAGAATTAACCATGAAGGAGATTTTGGACAATCTTTGGAAAAACCCTAGTGACCTATCCATGTTTTTTAGAAGTCCTGTTGAATCTTTGGAAAGTCAGAATCAAAGAGAATTAACCATGGAGGAATACGAAGTCACCGTCCATGAGAGTGATGAAGAGCCTAATGAAGAACTAACCATGGAGGAGATTTTGGCTAAATATGGGAAGAAGCTTGGTGACCCATTTGATTTTTTCAAAACTCCTATTGAATCTGTGGAGAGTCACGACTCTGCTCCAACAACAAGTTTCATGACTCAAAGTGAGCAAGATACTTTGCCTAGTCAAATTGAGCCTAATCTAAATGAGGAAGATGAAGTCATCACTCTTGAAAAATTTGAGGAGCTAATTGATGAGTCTAAGTCAGACCCTAAGCATAAAGAACAATCATTCCCAGAAAATATTGAAACTTCTACTAAAGGGAGTCAAGCTGAGATTGAAGCTCCTACTGAAGGGACCACTCATGAAGAAAACGAGGAAGACATCGTGGTTCTTGATTCTGAGAAAGAAGAGAAAGTCCCAAATTGGGGAAAAATTACCTTAGCCATTGGTGATAGTGTCATTGAGGTTCAAAAGGGAAAGGTAATATTGAAATGTGGTAAGGAAGAGGATGTCTTAAAAGTTTTAAACTCTAATCCATCTCCTTTAGTTTTTTTGTTGTTCTACTAAAAATTCATCTTCTTTTATTCTTTACTATTCTACTAATGATTTATTTGCTTTTAATGACCATGATGATTTAAGAGTGCAGGACCCTTTAGAAGAAATTACTAACTTACAGGATCCTAGCATATTGGTGGGTGGTGAAGAAATAAAAACTCCACAATATTTTGAAGATCATCCACCACTTGGTAAAAGAAAAAACAACTTGAACCACATGGTTAAAAAGTGGAGAAGAGGAAATGCAATGAATGCAAAATTCATTCTTCGAGAGCCGCCTGGTTGACCACTTTTAAACAAATCGTTAGGCTCACGACGTTAAACAAGCGCTTTGCAAGAGGCAACCTGTGTTATTTACTTTTATGTTATTTAATTTAATTTTATTTATTTTATAATTTTAATAGTTTATTGTGATTTACAGTTTTTCTAGAGGCATTGGCAAGTCAGCAACATTAATTAAATCACTCCCGCAATTTGCTCGTGAAATTATTCAGAGGGGAGTACATTTCCATCTTAAATTATTTTTAGCACTTATTTTAACTAGATAAATTTTTATCGCTTAGTTTATAACTGTTAGCAATGAGGACGCTGCTAAAAATAAGTGTGAGGAGAGAACTATAATTATAATTACTTGGCTATGCTTTTATTTCTTCACCACCCACAGAAAATTTGATGTTTTTCTGATTTAGAAGCTATTTTAAAAAAAAATTGACAACTTGTGATTAAAATGAGATTGTTGTTAATTTTAGAATTCGCTGAAAATTAGCATTGAAGTTTTATGAGTTTCAACTTGTCTGTGTAAACCACTAAATGTGAGATTTGAGCCTACATAAGAGGTCACATCATATTTTTACATCTTTTCATTGTTTGAGTGATATTTTTCCTTGGTGTGCATTCTAGAACTTGTGATGAGACCATTACAAAGCGAATAAAAATTACTTTAATGTGAATTTGGAAGAGGCAATTTTAGGAATTTTTCAGGCCCACTTCAATTTTGTTACAAATATTTTTCCACTAATTGCCCATTTTTGTGCTTATTATTATATTTCTTTGGTACCCTTTTATTATTATTGATTATTATTTTTATTAAGGTAACCTTGAAAAATACTTTTGTTAGAGCAAGTAGTGGCAAAAAAATCAAAAGGATAATGATAGAAATCCCTCAAGAAAGCTTGCAAAAATGAAGGCTTGACAGTTACTTTCCCCTCCTAGAATCATTAAATTGTTTATTTGTTGCATAAAATTAAAAAAAGAGGAAAGGAAAAAAAAAGAAAAAAGAAAAAAATGTGTTATTGCCTTCAAGAAAAAAAATGATGAATATTAGAGGGATTCTTGCCTACTTTTTATAGTTAAAAAAGAAAAAAAGTTACTTGTATAGTTGATTTGTTTATGACCCTTTGCATGACCTTTTCTTTCTTTGTATCCCACCTAACATTATTACCTTGGCCCCATTACAACCCATGAAAGACCCATTTTCCTCTTTTGCATGATAAGTGAATTTTAATAGTAGAGTTTTGGTCAATGTACAAGCCTATGGTAATGTCACTTCTTTGGGAGAATTTGAGTGTTATGACTACGCCTTTAAACACTTTGAGAGTGTTGAGAAGAGTGACTTATAAATCACAGACTTGGTGAACTTATTGAACTTGCATATCTAATTGGGTATTCTAATACTTAACACTTCTTATAATATTACTCTGTTGTCTCGTATCTCGTTTATGCCCCTAGTAAGTAAATTCAATTTTTCTTATAATTATCCAAGTAGTTTGCTTGAGGACAAGCAAAAGCTTAAGTGTGGGGATGTGGTAATACTCCATTTTGTCTATAATTTTGGGGTATCTTGAGTATAAAATGTTATGATTTTATTCCTTATTAGATAATATCCTCACTATTTCCTCATTTATGCAGAAAAGTAATAAAGGCAATATGGAAGGCAAAATAACGAATTTTGGGAAGATTCTGGCGAGTTTTGGAGATTTTTAGCATTTTTGGACAATCGGTACGGCCTGACATATAGTTAGTACGACCGTACCTATCCGAGAGCATCAGTAGGGCGTACCGCATGGTCAGTACGGCTTGGCGCTGAAGAAAAAGTCCAGTACAGCCGGACCAAAGTCAGTACGGTCGTACACAATTGCAGTCAGGCCGCATCCAGTGAAGAAGTACGGGCCAGCGTCGCAACTCAAGCCCGGTACGGCCGTGTATAATTTCAGTACGGTCGTACCCAAGCCCAGAACGCACAGATTTGAAGCCAGTTAACCTAAATTCGTACTAGAGCCTATAAATAGGCATTCTTACCCCCTTTTAGAACTAATTCACTCTCTAGGGGAGAATTATTCTCTCCTAGTGAGGGTCTTTTGCTTTAAACTTTACCTATTGTCTTTTGCTCTAGACTTTGCTTCTTGTCTCTAGTCTTTTTTTTCTTTTCTTTTAGGATTGCATGTTAGGATTTATGTTATTCTATATTTTGTTGAGAAACAATATGTGTAGCTAACTCCATCACTAGGGGCGATGGGGGATCTTTTATGATGTTCTTGATATCTATTTAATTGTTATTTTGAATTCCTTATTATCCTTATGAATGTGTTGATCTTAGTATGCTTAATTCCATAGGATATGGCCAATTCTTTATAAAATTAGTTAATTATGGTAACAGGATTGTAGTTAACTAGTGGAACTCTAGGATCACAGAACTCGCGATATACGCCGGATAGGTTATTGCTTTCTTCCAATCAGTTATTAGATGAACAAACTTACCTGCTCTTAATGCTCTTTTCCTTAATTACCTTCCTAGACCAAACAGAGTAATTAGTTGGGAAGAAGGCCACTGTACGCGAGGATAGCCCTTAGTAATTTAGAGTAAGTGGTTGGCTTTCAATAAGGAAATATTTTATAATAACTAGGTAATAGATTCAGGATCTAGTATTAGTGAACCCGGTTTCCCTAGGCTTTTCCTAATTGATTTCTCTTTAGTTCTTGGATTATTACTTTGATCTCATTATTTACAATTCAATTGTCTTGCTCTCAAAACCATTACTTTCGTTCGTCTAAATAATAAGGATCTCTATTAATTTAGTACTCACGCATTCTCTGTGGGTTCGACATCCGGAGTCTTAAAAATACTCCACTATTATTGCGAGTTACGATCATGTGCACTTGCCTAAGCCGCAACAATAACCGTTGATAATATTTTTAGGGGCAACGAACAGCTACAATTCGTATGCAACTGCATATCATACGACTTAGTGCAATGGTGGTCCACAAGGTGTGCAACTGTGGCCACACTAATAGTGAGCAACTACGATCCCCACTGTTTGGCAGTGAATCTCTATATGCAATTGTGGTCCATACAGAGGGCGATTCTATATGCTATGGTGATCCACACAGATGGTCGCTTTGTGTGCAATAGCGGTCCACACAAACGGTTAGCTAAGTGCTACTAAGGAATTATCTCAACACCTCATTATCTCTCAGCTTAGTCCTAGTCTTAGGGTTCCTCCCTACCAATCCATCCATATATCATCAGCACACCAGCATGTCAGTATATCAACATCAGTACATCAACATATTAGCATATAGATAGTCAAACATACAACCAAACAGTCACGTACAGGCATAAGTTATCTAACCTAAGGTCCTTATTCAACCTCAAACAACATATCATAATACATTCAATTGGGGGAATCCACAACACCCATCCTTTGGTATCATGGTCACCCAACCCCTAGTAGGTTTTGAGGAACTCTACGCATATTAACAACTAATGACTATGCATATTTTCCCTAATTGGTAGTTTCATCCTCCTCACTTGATAATTACTAACCGTATGCCCTCTTTAGACAGCCTTGACCCTCGAACATCAAATACTATGAGGCGAATCACCTTGCGAAGGTTTTGTCCTCCCTCCCAGTCCTAGTCACTTAAACGACCAACTTCGGAGGCAGAAAGTTGCTATGTGCACCCCCTTGATTTCTACTTACACCCCTTCTTTTCTATTGTTGGATCGACTCCTGAGATTCTGACCCTCAAACTTTGCTCAATGCTTAGTGCCAAAACCCCTGATGTGGGAATCAGCGGCTCTAAATTCTAGAGAGATAAACTATGTAGAGAGAGAAGGAGAAGAGAGAAGATTGGTGTGGTGAAAGTGAAATGGGATGGGGTATTTACACTTTTCCAAAAGTGACTTTCACGTCGCGAAACCTTACGTGTCTCTTTGATGATGTCATGCCTGTGACGTCACGTTGGCGAGTTCACCAAAAAGCACCTTTGCGTCCCGAAGAGTGTCGTTCGTGTCGCGAAGATGACAAAAAAATCATGTCTTGAAACAGTATAAACCCAATTTTTTCCCCCGTTCCCCTATCATTCTAAGCCTATTCTAAACCCTAATTTAGGGTCTTACATATAAGCCAAGTAACACACAAACACACACAAACAAATAATCAATCAAAGAACCTTTGAAATCAGGATGTTGCATTGCCAAATGTTGGTGATTTTACCTTTTACTTTCTATAATTGGGATTATTGGTATGGTATCCAACTTGTATGTTTAGAGACCAAGGTATCTAAGGGGAAAATCTTCTGGTGGGGAATCTAAAAGTGTGTGGAAATAGGATTTTCTACACTATTTATTGCATACCTGTAAGACTCTTTGAGTTTAGTGGAGAAACTCCTTAGTGGATTTGCTAAGGGAGTGGGCGTAAGTATATTGGAGGAGACCAAATCACTATAAATCCTTTTGTGCAGTTTTCTTTTCATAATCTCTTTTAATTATGCTTTAATCACTTATTAATATTTGTAATATTCTTGAATTGCTTTAAAATCAATATTTGTGATTATAACCTAATTTTTATGCCGCTGTAATTTTTGTGGTAATAATTTTGTTGCATATAAATTGGTATTTCCTTATATTGCATATTTTTCAAGAATACATGTTTTTGGTGATTTTGCTATTGGTAAAATTGTGTAATTGGATTTCTTAATTCCACTTGATACAATATTGTTCTAAACATATTTAGGTCTCTGGAAGTTATACTATAAAATTGATTTTGGCCTAAGTTGGACAAGTAGTATTTTTCTTGTATAAATTAGAATAAAAACCGCAATTGTGCTTAATTGTGTATTTTTGGCTTATATGATGATATATGTGCTTGTATGCATTTTTGTGCTTATCTGATGGTATTTAAGCCTTTGGAATTTATATGTTTTTATCATATTTTGATCTTGAATAATTAATCCCTTGCATGCTAACATATTTTTATTAAGTGTTGTATTGAAATTCCTTTTAATTGAATTAATTGTGCTTTGTAATGTTTTACTTGGCATATTTGATTTCATATAGCTACTGGAATTTCATATTGGATAGCATACTATCATTGAGTAATTGATTGCTTGAGTACATAATTTTTTGATTAATTGTTAGTACAATTTGCTATAATTACATATTGTGAAATAACATGTTTTAATAAATTGTATAATTGATCAATTTGTGCCTTGTGATTTAATTCATTTCTAAAATTTATATTGCCTATACATATTTTCTTATTGTGTTAGCATTATAGGTTGGACCTTATAAGGTTAGAACAACCTATCTATACAACCTAAGTTCCAGATAACATTGCTTTAGTAATACTTCACCTATCCTTGTCTTATTAAAAAAGTGGTGATTTTGAAAAAAATAAAATAAAATTGAACTGCTCTATTCATCCCCTCTAGGCCGCCATCTGATCTTATAATTGGTATCAATAGCTAGGACCTTGTTAGCTTCATTGCAAACAGGCGATTTTAGATGACGAACTCACATGGGAGTCATGAGTCCCTTTATATTACAAAACCCCATATTTTTAATGGAGAAGGCTATGCCTACTAGAAGGTTATGATGAAGATATTCATTGAAGCCTTTATCTGGACATTTGGGAAATTGTGATGAAAGGTCCCTACGTCCCTAAGTACGCCGTAAACGACGAGGAAAAGGATAAACCGAGGAGCTTGTAGACGGATGACGAAAAGAAGAAAGTTCAACCGGATCTCAAGGCAAAGAATGTAATCACCACAGGTGTTTGAGCAGTGGCAACCCAAGGTTACAACGACAGTTGAGTCTTGAGATCTGATTTCTATGAATTTGGATACTCCCTTTGGTAGTTTCAAGAGCACGAGTTGGAGTTATAAAGACTAAATGACAACGAGGAAGTCAACCGGAAGAAAAAGAGTATGCTTTAGTTGCAACTTCTTCTGCTAAGGACTCTGATGATGATTGTTCCGGACTGGGCCGAGGCCCAATCCGAAGACCCAGCATTCACAGGCCCATTTCTGCTCGTCGATCCACCTTCCCTCGATGCCACGTCGTTCGCATGCCTCTCCGCCTTCCCTCAACGCGGCCGACCCAACGGCTTTGTGCATTAAAGGAACTTAATGCCGACTTCCGGGTTTCACGGGACGGTTACACATCGACAAAGAACTGGCCCTCAACTCATATTTAAAGAAGACCGTGGTCGAATCTGGCCGAGGTAATGATTTTTCTACCACCTCTTTACTCACCTCGACACACATCGACTTGAGCGCCGAGTGTTTGCAGTACACCACCCAACACGCCGCCGCCATCCGTCAGCGAAGAATCAAGACCGCTTCCCTCCTCCGGCCATCCTTTGAAGTTCTGCTCGTAACATTGGCGCCGCCTGTGGGAAATCGCTTCGATTTCATCTTCTTTGTCGAAGTCTCCCTTCTTCACTTTCGGCGATGACTGGTTGAAGCATCAGTCGCGACTAGCGCTCCACTCCCGCTAACGCAGATCTCGAACCACCTCACCATGAACTCCGTTAATCTTATCGGTGAGTACGAGGACAGAGGAATAACCTTCCGCCTCGCATCGCGATGACGCCGTTCGATTGTTGCTACTCAAACCGATGTCGAACAGATCGCCGCCGCTTTCATTCGCGAAGTTCCGCGAATTCATTCGGCTACGCCGGCGATGCAGCTCGTAATCAACGCCTCGATCGAATGGAGAATCGCCAGAAGGAAATTCCTCGCGTTGCCACAGATCGACAACAGAGAAGATCGTGGTTTCGCTCTCCTCGAGAGATCGGCGAATCCAAAATCTTAGGTCCGTTTCATCACCACCACCGAGGCACGACTCAACACCGCCTGGCATAGAGCAAACCGCCAGAATAATTCGCAGATCGTGACTCCACCTCGCCACAGATCCGAGGTCCGCTTTGCCTCAAAACGAAGACATGAGCAAACACACCGCAGTAAGAGTTTCTTCCGTAAGTCTTTCTCCGAATCCGATATGCCACACTCTCCACCGCGCCATCGCCGCTTCTCGACGCTGCGCGTCTCATCGCTGAAGGTACCACCACGAGCAAATGACACTCCCAAGAAGAGCCGCCAAATTTCTAGGCGGCGAGTAAAATCTCCTGGCCGCACCTCTCACCGCCGCCGTGCTCATTCTCGCCTCATCAACCCCTTCTCGTAGCGATGACACAGATGACGCGTGCAAGGCCTTTCGTCCTTTACGCCCAAGATTATGAGATTCCCGATTCAAGCATCTTCGTAAACCACCTCGTTGACTCCTACGACGGACCACCGACCCCGATTTAACATGTTGGTCGCTTGACACCGCCATGGACTATCTGGGCGCCAAGGGCCGGTGACAAGGCGTAATCTTTCCTCACTCAAGAAGTCGGCCTTTGTCTTGGTTCCGCACTTTAAGAGAAATTCCATTGTATCGTGGATCGAGTTCGCCGACCGCCCCGCACATTTCACCGCATCTAAAGTCCAACCTAAGTCGACAGCGTTCTAGCCGCGATTCAACAGAAGAAAGGTGAGTCTATCGAGACTATGTCGAGCGCTTTCAACAAAGAAGCCATTTTGGTGAAAAAAATGCTCTGACGAGATGAAACTATACTTGCTAGAGCAAGGCCTGGTCGAAGGAAGCCTATTCAGTGTCGACATTGGTGTCGACAAACCGAGGTCCCTGACCGAGTTCCTGAAGCGAGCTCAGAAATTTATGAATTACGAAGAGAAGTTGATGGCATCAAAAGCCAAAGGTAAAACCCAGGAGGAAGCTGGTGGACAACGCGAGGACAAGTCGCGTAGGGAGAAGGAAAGTCGGGGTCCAAAGAAAGAGATATGGCGAATATACCCTCAACACTACCCCTAAGCGCATACCGAATGAGTGCGCGAACACCGAATTCGCGTGATGCTGAATTAAATTTCCTGGCGGAAAAGAGAAGCCGAATGCTGATAAGTCGAGGTACTGCCACTTTCACAAGTGTGTCGCACGAGACCGATGAATGTTTTCACCTGAAGGACGCCATAGAACAACCGATCCGTAAGGCGGCAGTTGACCAAATATGTGAAAGGAAAACCGAGATTTGGAGATAGAAGGTTTAGATCTAGATCACCTCGACCTCAAAGGAGAGACTCACTTTCTGGGACGCAAAGACGAAGCGAACAGCCAGGCATCCGAGGAGAGATCTCGCCCTCCTCCCGCCGCCATGGTCATTTCCTGAGGATTCTCCGATAAGGCGGAGGCGAGCATCAATTCAAAGAAACGAAAGTTGAGAGAAGCGATGACCGCTTTCTCGCTTTTTCCTTCATCAAGCTCAAGATAAGGGAAGACCACCCCTAGCCTTTTTCTCGACGAAGACTTGGTGAATGGAAGGCCGAACTATTTGATTCCCCTGTTGGTGAAAGCCTATATGGCTAACTTTGACGCCGTAAGAATCTTGATAGACCAAGGGAGCTCGGTGGATATCATGTTCTACGAGCCGTTTAAAACCTTGAAACTACCGTAAAAGATCTCGTGACCGTACTGGGTCCGACCTGACCGTTTCAATCTGCTCAAAACAAAGCCATTGGGCTATGTGGAGTTGATGGTGACTTTTGAGAGCAACCAATCTCCAAAACCGTGAAGGTCCAATTCATCGTGTTACCATGCAAGTCCGTTTATTAATCGCATCGTCGGACGCCCGGTTAATCGGGTGAGTTAGAGTCAGAACCTCGACAGCTCACCTGAAAATGCGCTTTCATGATGACGAAGACAAAGTCGCCACCATCGGCCGACCAAGAAGCTGCGAGGAGATGTTATATTTTATCTTCAAGGTCAAGAGCAAAAGGAAGAGAAACAACTCCTCGACCAAGAAGCTTGATCCTCGCAAAGGTCGCCGCAGACGTCAATCTCACCGTTTTCGACGCCAGGATTGAGCTCGAGGATGAGATACAAGAAGACGACCTCCCGCCCGCGAGCTCCACCAAAAGATTAAAAGACCGCACTGATGGAGAATTCATCCGAGTTCAACTAGGAGAAGACCCAGGGAAGACGGTGAAGCTTGGTGTCGATCTCCCGAACAGGTCAAATTGCAAATAACAGAGTGCCTCAAGTCCAATGCCGACCTCTTCGCGGATACCACCGACATGCCGTATTTTCCCCGATATTGCTCGCCACCAACTCGCTTCTCGACCCCAAAGCTCATTTGGTAGCCCAAAGGCGCCGTAAGCAAGCTCTGAAAAGCCGGCACGCCAAAGTCGTCAAGACTTAATTAAGGCTGAATTCATTAGGGAGGTCAAATATACTACTTGGTCACAAATGTTGTATTGGTTAAGAAATCTAATGGAAAGTGGCGAATGTGTGTTGATTACACCGATCTTAACAAGGCGTGCTCCCAAAGACGCCTACCCTCCCTAATATCGACAAACTCGCCGACAATTCCTCTGGTTTTCAATTGTTGTCTTTCATGGACGCATACTGGGTACAACCAGATTAGATGCATCATGCCGATCAAGAAAAACCGCGTTCATGACGGATAAAGGTAATTATCGCTATAACGTAATGCCTTTTGGCCTTAAGAACGCCGGAGCGACATATCGCCGCATGATGAATAAAGTCTTCGCCAACCAGATCGGTAGAATGTCGGAGGTATATATGGATGATATGATAGTAAAAACAACGAAAGAAGTCGACCACGCCGTCGATCTTAGAGAAGTCTTCTTGTCAAGTACGAAGACATAATGTGAGGCTCAATCTGAAAAGTGCACTTTCTGAGTTCGAATCTGGAAAATTTCTAGGTTTCTACCTAACCGAGAGGGAATCGAGGCCAACCCCGATAAATGTCTGGTCAGAATAGAGATGCAAAGAACCATCGCCAAAGAAAAACATCCAAAGACTCACGGAATGCTAGCCTCCTCGACGAGGTTTATCTCAAAATCTGCAGAACATGCATTGCCTTTCTTCCGCTTTACTCAAGAAGGGAATTCACCAATGGTCACCCGAAAGTGCGAAGAAGCCTTAACACGTAAAACGCATACTATCCCAACCGCCGTTGTTGACGCAGGCCGCTCCAGGGGAGGTCCTTTATCTCTACTGGGCAAAGGTTTAACGAAGCTCGAGTGCCGCCCTCATTCGCAAGCGTATGAGGACCGTAAACCTGGCCTATTTTATAAGGAAAGCACTTCAGGGCCCGTGAGTCGAGATACCGTAAAATCGAGAAAGTCGCGCCAGATCGATAATCGCGGCTCGACGCTGAGACAATACTTCTTAGCACATCCCATAGTGGTCCGAATCGACCACCTAATCAAACAGATTCTACACAGCCTGACCTGGCAGTATGATCAAGTGGTCGGTTGAGTTGTCCGACCGGAGTTACTTTCGAGCCGAGACAAACTATCAAAGCCTGCTTGGCGGATTTCATTGCCGAGATGACCGGAGCTACGTAACGTTGTTCCAAATGGACGGTCCATGTCGACGGATCATCGAATTCCAAGGCGGGCGCTGGTTTGTTGCTCGAGAACGACGACGGCCGATCGTCGAATTTTCATTGGGATTCTCCTTTCCCACCTCCAACAACCAGGCAGTAGTACGGCGTGTTTAGTGGCCTCACACCGCTCGAGACTTCTACCAAGAGGTAAAGCTCAATCGATTCTCACTAGTTGTGTCCCAGGATAAGTGGAGAATACCAAGCTAAAGATCCACTTCTTCAAAAATACCTCGCCTAGTAAAGAAGAAAATGAGCGACTTCACCTCCGTGGAGATCGTGACACGCTCCGAGAGAACAAAACGCCGAGTCGACATTCTGTCCAAACTCGCCAAAGACGAGAAGCTCAGAAACAACAGATCGGTAATACAAGAAACATCGCCAAGCCTAGCATTATCGCCGTGGTTGATACCACTTATGACGCAGGTATCGAGGAAACTTCCAAATTCGCTTTGCAATTTCCAGGCAAGTGTCGATGATCCGCCCGATGAGCCCGACAGCTGGATGACACCGATTCAAGAATTTATTCAATTCGATCGGCCACACGATGATGAGAAGGAAGCCGCAAAAATCCGAAAAAGGCATCTTCGTACTTATGATCGACGGTATCTTATATCGAAGAGGTTCTCCACCTCGCTGAAATGCGCCGACGATACCCGAGCGCAATATGCACTGGCTGAAGTGCATGAGGGCATATGTGGGCAACACCTTGGAGGACGCTCCTTGGCAAAGAAAATCCTCCGCGCAGGTACCACCGCCGACCTCAACGCGACGCGATATCGCTCGTGAAGAAATGCGACAAATGCCGAGACATGGCGATCTACACTTAGCTCCTCCTACAGAGTTAACATCTCGACATCACCATGGCCCTTTGCCTGGTGGGGTATTGATATACTTGGACCTTTCCAATGGCTCCTGACAAAGTTAAATACCTGGTCGCTGCGGTAGATTACTTCACCAAATGGGTTGAGGCGAGCCCTGGCGAAGATAATCGCAAAGAACTTGATTAAGTTCTTCAAAAGATATATTCGACAAGGTTCGGATTCCTGGTGGTCGCCACCGACAACGGAACGCAATTCACAGATCGCGGATTCCGAAAGACCTTGGAAGACCTCGACATCAAACAAAGACTTCACCTCGGTAGAACACCCTGCATTTAATCCGGCCAAGCCGAGGCCGCGAACAGAGTTATCTTACGAGGTCCAAACGAAGATTGGATGAGGCCAAAGGCAATCGGGCGTAAGAGCTTCCCGAGTGCTCGGGCGACGGACTACTCCACATTCGACGACAGGAGAATCTCCTTTCGCCTCACATATGGGACAGAGGCCATCATTCCCGTCGAGATTGGGAACTTAGTTGGAGAACCTCGCATCCCCAGAGTAGCGCTGACAATCGCCGAGTATACGAGAAGAACTCGACCTCCTCGACGACGCAGGAGCTTGCAAAGACTCGGCCGAGGTCGCAGTGAAACAGTAAAATTGCAGCAAGATACAACCAAGTGTTATACCCAGGGAATTCATGCCTGGGGACTTAGTTCTTCGACGAAATGATGTTGGCCTCAAGAACGCCCCACAAGGGAAACTTGCACCCAATTGGGAAGGCCCATACTGCACTGTCGCAAAGACAGTACCGCGCTACACACCTCGAGACATCGCAAGGACAAAGAAATTCCAAGAACTTGGAACGCAAAGCAAAGATGAAGAAATATTATAGTTGAAACAAATGTATCCTAAACACATAAATGTGAAGCAATGAAGTATGATTGGAGAAATACGCAACCAAAGATTTATTTATTATCAAAGCCTTGTGCGCTGGGCACAAGCACTGATGAAGACATCGACCTCGTCGAGACCGCGTGCACGAGCTCGTGAAAAAGCCTTGCGCGCTGGAACAAGCACCGCGGATCGACGGCGTCGAGACCGCGCACGCAGCTCGTGAAAAGCCTTGTGCGCGGCGCACAAGCACCGATGAAGAGATCGACCTGCGTCGAGACCGCGCGTGCACGAGCTCGTGATAAAGCCTCGCGGCGCTGGGCACAAGCACCGATGAAGAGATCGACCTCGCGTCGAGACCGCGTGCACGAGCTCGTGATAAAGCCTCGCGCGCTGGGCACAAGCACCGAGAGATCGACCTCGCGTCGAGACCGCGTGCACGAGCTCGTGATAAAGCCTCGCGGCGCTGGGCACAAGCACCGGCGAAGAGATCTGTGATCGACCTCGTGCCGAGACCGCGTGCACGAGCTCGTGATAAAGCCTTGTGCGTTGGCACAAGCACCTGATGAAGAGATCGACCTCGTGCCGAGACCGCGTGCACGAGCCCGTGATAAAGCCTTGTGCGTTGGCACAAGCACCTGATGAAGAGATCGACCTCGTGCCGAGACCGCGTGCACGAGCCCGTGATAAAGCAAGAGATCGACCTCGCGCCGAGATCGCGTGCACGAACTCGTGATAAAGCCTTGTACCTTGCACAAGCACGTCAAGCCTCGTGTCGAGAACTGCCTCAGCAGAGGTGGAACACGAAGGTCCCAAACGAACTGATAAACAAAGCACGACCCGACGACGTTTGCAGTTCCTTACGAACAAAGACGTCGAACGTCGACATCAATGAACTTCAACAAGTCTCCACCTCGACATTCGAGCCAGCGACTGGGGTAATCGTTCGATCGGGCCGAGGCCCAACCAAGACCCATCATTCACAGGCCCATTTCCGCCGTCGATCCACCTTCCTCGATGCCACGCCGTCCACATGCCTCTCCGCTTTCCTCAACGCTACCGACCTAACGGCTTTGTGCATTAAAGGAATTTAATGCCGACTTCCGGGTTTCACGGGACGGTTACACATCGACAATAACCGTCCTCAACTCATATTTAAAGAAGACCGCATCGAACGGTCGAGGTAATGATTTTTCTACCACCTCTTTACTCACCTCGACACACACTGACTTGCGGCCGGAGTGTTTGCAGTACACCACCCAACACGCCGCCGCCATCCGTCATGAGCAACAAGATTGCTTCCTCCTATTATCCTCTGAAGTTCTGTTCAGAACAATGATGATGACGATGATAGTAATTATTTCGACCACAATGATCTACAGGGAGAACACCTTAACTTGTTAGTAAGAAAGTTTGGCAAGTTTCTGAGGAATGGTAAGAAGAGGACTTCCAAGTTTACAAATAAGAATCCAAAGAAGGAAGAATCCACTTCAACATCAACATGTTACGAATGCAACAAGTCGGGACACATAAAGTTTGATTGTCCTGTCTACTTTAAGAAGAAAGAGAAAGTAGACAAGAAAGATAAAATGGACAAGAGACCCAAGAAGGACAAGAAAGGAAATAAAACTTTTGTTCCTTGGGAAGACAATGAAGTAAGCCTCACCAGTTCAGAGGATGAAGATGAACAAGTCAAACTTTGTTTGATGGCAAGCTGCACAAGTGATACTAATGAGGTTAGTGATGATGAATTCACATTGAACTATAAAAAAATGCACAAATAGTCTTGGTTCATGGTCCACTTATAGAAAAAAAAGTAAACCCCCAATTTAGTCTGTACACTAACATTATTTCTCCTATTTAGTCACTAAAGTGTATAAAGATAATAAGTAATCTTTAAAGTTTGTGAAATCTGTCAAATTAGTTTCCAAAATTTTATAAGTAATCCCTTACAGGGACTAATGAGACAGATTTCACAAAATTTTATGACTAATTTAACAGATTTTACAAATTTTAAGGACTACTTATTATTTTTATATATTTTAGAGATTAAATAAGAGAAAATGTGTTAATCAGATGGTTTACTCCTCTACAAAAAAAATTCTAATAATTTATCACCTTTTACTTTTTATGTTGAAAGGTCAACGTGTCTAGCTCACCCAAAAAAAAATAAAAAAAATAATAGAAGTTCAACTGTGTCCGTCTAGCCGCTTTGAGATAACTGAACTAAAGTGTTAATAAAACCCTAAGCATCGGAAAAACTCCTCACTCTTCTTCACCAGCCATGGCGCTCCTTCTCCGCCTGAGAAGAACCAGAACCACAACCGACACTCTCACAAACCCTCCTCTCCTCCATCACCTATTCTCCACCTCCAATTCCGGCGGAGACGACGATCAACCTCCTTCCGATTCAATCGCCTCCTTTTCTTCCCATTTGAGAGATTTGAGCGAAGTGAGGAACACGCTCAAACAACAACCACCCTCGAACACATGGTCCTCCCCTCTATCATCCCCTGCTTCCTCTAACTCCCAACAACAAGGTTCTTCCCTCGACGAGATCCTAAAGAAAGTCCAGGGTTACCGGACCTCCGTGCCGCCGTCCGATGACCCATCTTCGCCGAAGCCAATCTCGTTTCAGGAGATCTACAACAACAGGCAGAAATCCCCCGGCGGAACCCGTGGAAATTTGGGCTCGGAACCCGCAAATCCCCGCGGCAGCACAATGCATTTCGACGCGATTCGCGGAAGCCTGCGGCATCTCGGTGATCGCAAGGATGGGGGCCGAGTGTCGTGGCCGAAATCATCGGTGACCGGCGGGACAAGTGCGTTGCCGGAGTCGATATTCGGAAGGGAAATGAGGGATAGGATACAAGGGGGTGGCTCTTCGGCGGTGAATTTGGAATATGTGAGGAGTTACAAGCACCATGAGTTGGGAGAGAAATTGAGGGAGTTGAGACCACAGGTGAAAGGAAAGGACAAAGAGTGGTTTTCAATTGAGGAGTTGAATGAGAGGTTGATGAAGGTTAGGGAAATGGATGACATGAAAGCTAAGTCCACTCAATTTGGTGATTGTACCATGATAGTGAGAGATGCTCTCACAAATATGGAAGCAAATAAGGATGACAAGTCAAAGAAACCTTCACGTTAGTAACATGATCATTTTAATTTTCCCCCCTTTTTTCCTTTGTTGCTTTAATATATTTCAAATGTTACTCTTCGTTATGATCTAGGTTTTAAATTGCGGTTGCGTTGCTATCCTTGATATTGTGGAAAATTGATGATGCGGCTACTACTGCGGTTGCATTCTGTTTTTTAAAACCTTGGTTATGATGATGATACATAAGAAAGGTTTTGAGCTTACTGTTGTTCATGTAGCATGAAGTTGTTGTAGCCTGTTCTTTTAAATCCTGTTGATAATTTGATTTTGATGTGAAGGGGAATCAATTTTAGTTATTGTGTGTCTTTATTGCATCTTTGGTTTTTTGTGGTAAGACTAAATGGTAATCTGGTGTTACAAAGCTCTTGCCATCGCTGGATTCAGGAAAGGGTCATTTGAAAGAAATGACTAATGGTTATGAATTGTTCAGTGCAGAAAGTTGATATGTTGGCCTGGTTGGGTGGGACTGCAACCTACATGACGAAGCCTCCTAAAGAGCATCTTGTTGAAAAGGCAAGTTTGGTTTGGTTTGATATATATCTTATTTGTTATTGTAATTTTGATTTGTTGTCTGTACTTCCCGCTTTCTTGATGTGATCCTTCATTTGAGGGCAACTATGTTGCACAGACACGATACGAGTATCAGATACGATACACCATTGCTTAAAAAATATAGGATACAATATGTTTAGGATACGTATATAAAAAATAAAAAATTCAATAAAATATAATAAATATATTATTGCAATTCGGTGATGGTGGTCGAAAACAGTGATAAAAGTTTGAATATGGGGGAAGAGATGGTGAAGTGGTAATAGAAATTGCATTTGTTGCAATTAATGAGTGAGAGTTTCAATATTCAACATAAATTATGTACCCGAGATGTGAAAAGTCATGATGAAGAAGAGTCAGACATGTCGACAGCGTGCCGGGAGCATTTCAATAGCGTATCGAGAACATGTCGGAATTTATCTTTATTTTTTAAAGAAAAGGGTCTTAGATACTGAGCCTACTCGTATCGACGGTGTATCGGAGTGTATCAAAGAATATGGAGTACGACACATAGGGGTCGACCCACGAACCCGACCTACCCAATCCAACCCAACCCAAAAAATCCGGGTTGGTTTGGGTCATTGGGTTGGGTCGGTTTTAAAAGAAGCAAACCTAAAGCTTATGGGTTGGGTATTGGGTCTGAAGATTGTGAACCCAAGCAACCCAACCCAACCCACTGTAAATAAACATATAACTTCTTTTTACTTACTAAGTGAAAGTGTCGTGTATATTATACGAAGTGATTTTTTTTCTGTAAGCCTAAGTAAATGCTGAGTCGCGTATTTAGAACATGAAATACATGTTTATATTTGGAATGATTTATAGATAACATAAAATATGAAATATATTATGAAATATGAAATAACGTCTCTCTGCAAATGTTATATATTATGAAATGTAAAATATTGCGTTGCGTATTTGTTGTTTTTTCAATCAGGCTAGGTGAATATTGGATAAATTAATATTTAAGGCCTTGATAGTGGTTTTTTCTTCATAAATATTTTTTCTAATTTGTCTTTGATTTTTTTCCCCAAATTTTTTGTTTTTTCCTCTGAGAAATGAATATTTTAAGAACAAACCTGTTCACCCGACCCAAACCAACCCATATGAGGTTGGGTCGGGTTGGGTTGGTTCGGTTTTCGTAAAAAATTTCGATTAAACCGACCCAACCCAACTCATGTATATTTGATTGGGTTGGGTCATTACACACCTCAAAACCCACCCAACCCGACCTATGCCCACCCCTAACGATACCGGAGGAAAAATGAAGTATTGATGCATCATATGGCAACAATTTTCAAATGTCAAATCATGTGGTTTATATATTCACTGTTCTTTGTTTTCTCTACAGTGGCGTAATCTTACATGCTGCTAATTATAGTCAATGTTGAAATCATTCTCAAGCATTGATATATTGAAGCTATTATTACTCTATTTTTTTAATTAAGCGATGCGAGTCTCTGATGATGTCATTCATCAAGTTATTGACTAATCCTTTACTATTTGCTGATTGCTGTTGGTCTGTTCAGTACTTGAAAATTGTAGGTTGCTTGATATTATTGAATGAAACTGTTGATGTCTGTATTGTTTTGTTTCAGATGTCCATAGCTTAACATCTAGTATTTTGTTAATGGTGTTGATTAACTTGATGCCCTCATATTGCCACTTTATGTTTATTACAGTATTTTCATCCAGATAACATGTCCTCCGCTGAAAAGATGAAAATTGAGCTTACAAGAGTTAGAGATGAATTTAAAATGTCGGAGTCAGATTGTGGTTCTGCTCGTGTTCAAGGTAGAGGAAACTATTATTCTTTAACTGATTTATGCACTGTTCGATAATAGGATTTGGAAGGAGCTTTACTTATTTTCCTTCATGATCTGATCGAGTGTGTGCGTTGCTTATTGCAATATATATCTGGGTGGACGATGAATTGATAATTTCAACTGTCACACCAATGTTTATGGTAATATTATCAGGAACTTGTTAAGGAATTAATTCTAACCCACTAATGTTATGCAGTTGCCCAACTCACAACTAAGATTAAGCATCTATCATCAGTTCTACACAAGAAGGTAAGTTGCTTCTTTGTTTGTCATTTTCTTAAATCTATTATTGTGTTTGTGGATCAATGACTTGAATACTCATCAATATAAGATTTGTATGATCAACTATTTGATGTACAGACATTGTTACCGGATAGTGTCTGCTTTGTTTATGAAAGACCGTTTTATTCTGTCATGTCCTTTCAAATCTAGTTTGTTGGTTGTTCCGTTCCAATTTTCTATTACTGGTATTCATAGAGTGCAAGATTTATTTTTTATGAAAAAATAAGAACAAATTAAATTTTCTTCTGGCTGCACTATATTTGAATGAGTGGTTCTATTAGATAGGAGTGGATTTTGAAAAGTTGTAATCAACTAACTCTTAAGTAGTTTTATATTTTTGTTACACTCTACCTTAAGACAGTCATATATGTACAGTCATAAAAATTTTGCAAAGAAAAACACATCTGCAATGCGTTACCAATACCATGATTGGATTTTCTATTGTTCGGTTTAGAACTTTAACTTAAGCTAGTATTTTAATATTTTTTATAAAAAGACAATTTGACTTGATTATTTCTGGCTCTGGAGATTTATTTGGTAGTGTCTTCTAATGAACTGTATGTGTGTTCGGTTGTGGGTAAAAGCAGCTAATTTGTTATCAGCTTCCATACCATTTTAATTTTGATGCTGGAAGTTTTAGTTTCCTGTATTGTCTTGAGTGTATCACTTGTTTTACATGGTGGACAACGTAATTTGTGACTCCATTTGATCTCTTGTGTGGCAAATATGTTGACTGTTATGACTTTTTTTGTTGACAGAATTTAGACTATGACCTTAGATAGAATTTTGAATTGCTGCTTGCATACTGTGCTCATGTATATATTATGTTCTTTGTTTTATACCTTGCTGCTATTTTTGAGTTACACCCAGTCAAAGGGTGAAAACTGATGTAGACCCACCCAGTCTATACTTTGTGTACTTAATCGTTCAGATTTGTATTATGGTGTGACCCTATCTGCTACAGTATTTCTCCTTCTTTATCCCTGATTCAGTTCATTCATTCTATGATGCTTTAGGATAAGCATTCTCGAAAAGGTTTACTGGCAATGGTTCAAAGGAGAAAAAGATTACTGCAATATCTCAGAAGAACCGACTTTGATTCCTACTGTTTTGTTATCTCTAAGCTAGGTCTACGTGATAATCCAGAATATAGTTACAAAACTCGGACCGGTCGAGCTGGTGACATAGCCGCATAAAAGAACGCCAACATAAACAAATTGAAATAAAAAAAATAAAAAGGAAAAATGAACACCCAGGCTGCGGAAGGAAAGCTGACTAGGTTGTCAAGGTTTGAATTTTATCAAATCTGAGTGTCTGACTAGCCAGGTCAATCAAGATCTGGCCGTTTCCAACCGAAACTGGTGAAGTGGCTGAGTCACTGGTTTTCCAGATTTGGCTTTCACAACTGTGTTCCATATATCAGTTGTTGAAGAAATGTTTTCCTCATTTCCCCCACCCCCCCCCCCCCCCCCCCGGCCGTATGATGATGGGAATAATTTTGTGGTCAGCCCATTATATTATTTTAACCTGACCTGGGTTTAATTTATGACAAATGTTTAATTTCCTATACTTTGTTTATTTTGTGAGATGATGGTGTTCTTTTCCACCATAACTAGGGCATGTGCTCGTGTGATCCACAAGGCAAATTATGTGTGGGTGAGTAATATTATCTATTATTTTGAGAGAATTAAATTTAAATTTTGAAAAGAATAATAAGTAAGAAAACAAATATATTTTTATCAACATTAATATGACATGACAACAGTTACTTATTTTATATCAAGTCATGTACTTTCTTTGGTTTTATTGATAGCCAGAAACTGGCTTCACAGATAAAGAGAAAAAAAATGAAGAGGGTAGAGATAAATGAACTATATATTAACTTTGGATAGATTGAATTAGAATAAAATAGGCGAAGCAATAATCAAAACAACATACAAGATACGAAGCTGTAAAACTATACCCAAGAATAGCCAAAGATAAGCACGTGTACGATGGTAAAACTATACGTAGCTAGTGAAAATACAGACAGACGATGATACATAATTATCCTAGGGGACATATCAGATTCACTGTATATTCTTTATCATCAAAACAGTTAAAACGATGCTAAATCTGATCAATCATACTCCAGAACATGTTGTAGCAACTTAATCAGCTTACAATTAGACCTTTGAAGCTTCACCATTGAAGAAAACTTGAAATGCTTTTGTTTGAACAAAACCATTGTTGGATTTTTTTTTTTTTGAATATCAAAAGTATATATTAAAAGGGTGTACTAGGGGTATACACCCAAAACAAACAATTTTAAGTAACAAAACAGGAACTCTTGAAGTATACATACTGTCCATCGAAAACTATCACCTAGATAAGCATCCTAGAGGGTCAACAAACCATTCATAGTTTTCACCAAAAAAAAAAAAAAAAACCACTCATAGTACAAGCATTGGGGGGTCGAATTACCCCTTGTCAGAAACCACCTTCAAGACAAGGACCTAATACGGTTTATAGACTCAGCAACATTCGGCACTTTCCTGGAGAAAATACACCCATTTCGGAGATCCCAAATGACCCAAAGGACCGTATGTCATAGTAAGGCCAAACCCTGTCTACCCTGTATCCCACCACTAGAGCTAAAGCTAACAAACAGAGGCGAGAAGAGAACTGGGGGCGTCACAAAGTCTTGTCCCAGCCAACCAACAATAGCATACCACACTGAGGATGAGAATCCGCATCTACTAAAGAGGTGTAAGGCCGACTCCTGATTAGTCCCACATAGAATACAAGTGGCTCCCGAGGTATCAGAGGTAACACCTCTCTGAAGCATATTTGTCGGAGTCGGCAGTCGATCCAAAAGCAACTGCCATGAGAAAGCAATTACTTTTGAAGGAGAAAAACTCTTCCACAACTTGCCCAAGACCGAGATACCATGATCTGAAATCCCGGACATATGAGAGTCTTAAGCTGAGAGGAAATCATACGCAGAAGAGATAGAGAACATACCACTAGGATGTCTGATCCACACCCATCGGTCAGGACCAGAGCCTATAAACGAAGAAGCTAGTACAGAGCCGAGATCCACCGCCAAGGTTTCCTCCCAGACAAATAAGCGTCTCCTCCAAGTAATATCCCAAACCCAACTCCCTTCCTCCCACTTACCGCAACTCGCCACCAATACCTCTCGGTCAGCCGCAACATAGTATAATCTAGGGAATCTACTGCTCAGTGTAGCTTCCCCAAGCCACAGGTCGTGCCAAAAGGAAGTAGTCCTCCCATCATCAATCCTCCTCCTTACACTCTCAATGAACCAATCACTGTCACCATCCCCCAACCCTCCAATCAAGAAAATATCCTTCCACCACACCGACGCCAACAGATAAGCTGTCAGGTCGCCGAAGTAATTCAATGCAGAAATATGAGAGCCATACTTTGACACAAATACCTTACACCAAAGATCCTACCTCTCCCCTAAGAGTCTCCACCTCCATTTACCTAACAAGCTAAGGTTCACCCTCCGAAGGTCCTTCACCCCATGACCACCCTCTCTTAGGCTTACCGATATCAGCCCATTTCACCCACGGAATATTTCCCCCCCGCGATATCCCACCCCACATGAACTTCCTCTGAATCCTAACCACCCGTTTCCAAACCACCACTGGCATCCTCATGAAAGAAAGGTAGAAGATAGCGATACTACTAAGCACCGAGTTGAGGAGAACAATCATACCTCCTAGACTAATAGTCCTATGCCGCCACCCCAATAGCCTGCCTCGAAGTACATCCAACATCGGATCCCAAGTAGAAGCATGCCTAGGATTCGCACCAACCGGAAGGCCAAGATACTTAAATAGGAGTACCCCAGACTTACAATTGAGGAATCTTGCCGCCATGTCCAGGAAATGTGAGTCAACGTTCACTCCTAGTAACCTGCTCTTACCAAAATTTACCCTGAGACCAGAAGCTAACTCAAACCATCTGAGGACCGCCTTCATAGCCCAAAGGTTCTCCACAGATGCCTCCTCGATAAAAAGAGTGTCGTCCGCATACCGGAGGTATGACACCACCAGCCCCGGGTCCCTAACACTGACACCAGTGAATAAGTGAAGATCCACCGTCTGGGGCATAAGCCCGCTCAAACCCTCCACCACTAAAAGGAAGAGAAAAGGAGCTAAGGGTCCCCCTGCTTCAGCCTCCTTTTAATGTTGGCATCATCAGTTGGGCTGCCATTAACTAGGACCGTCAGACTCCCAAAAAACACGCATGCCCTGATCCATGATCTCCACCTATCATCAAACCCAAATCTCTGCAACATATAGTCCAAGAAACTCCAGTATATTGAATTGTAAGCCTTCTCAAACTCCACCTTGAAAATCAAACACTCTTTCCTCTTTTTCTTTACAAGGTCAACCACTTCATTTATCGTCACCACTCCATCGACCAAATTTCTCCCCTTAATGAATGCTGACTGGTTAGGAGAAAAGAGGGTATCCATAACCTTTCCCAATCTGGCAGTCAAAACCTTTGCCACAATTTTATATAAGGACCCGAAAAGAGAGATAGGACAGTAATTCCCCAAGGAGAAAGGGCATTGTGTCTTAGGAACTAATGTCAAGCAGTACGAATAGAAGCATCTAGGTAACTTAGCATTTGAGTAGAACTCGTCAAACATGGTTCCCACCTCCTCCGACATGAGGCCCCAGAAGGACTTGATGAAATTAAAATTAAATTCATCCGATCAGGGGCTCTTGTTTCCATCACATGATGCCAACACCACATCAATCTCCTCTAAACAGAATGGAGTAGAAAGAGAAGAAGACTCCACCTGTGAGAGTACTGGAAACACAATCCCATTCAGTCGCGACCGATCCCACTCCTCCTCAGAGAAGTGATCCCTAAAGAAGCGAGTGACCTCCAAACGGATACATGCCACATACTCCACCCACCCGCCAGGAACACGTAAGGCCAAGATCTTGTTTCTTGCTCCCCTAGCCTTAAGGCACATATGGAAGTATTAAGAATTTGCATCCCCTTTTATCAACCATTTCGCCCTAGAACGCTGGAAAGTAAGACTATCCTTACGCTTGAGCAACTGCCATAGCATAGCAAATAGATTCTTTCTACTCTCCCTTTCCTCCAAAGACAGCCCCACTTCCTCGCCTCTCAGATCCGGGGTTTTAATTTGGTCCAGTGGCATTTGCATCTTAAGATCCACATCCCAAAAATCTCGTTGTTCCACTTCCTGAGCACACCTTTTAGATTTTTAAACTTTTCCTTCAATACAAATCCCATCCACCCAAAAGGAGAGAATGACGACTAACAGCTATTGACCACCTGTTTAAATTTCTTATGCCTCAACCAATGATTATTGAACTGTAAAGGTTTAGGTCGCCAGCCAAGTGTAGAGTATCTAGTAATAAGGGGGCAATGATCTGACACATCTCGTTCAAGAGCCCATAATGCCACCTCTCCCCAAAGATCAGACCAACCCTCTAAAATTAAGATCCTGTCCAACCAGCTCATCGCGAACCCATTAGGTCGAACCCAAGTAAACTTTATCCCTAACAGGGGTAAGTCAAGGAGGCCCATATCATCTATGAAACCATAAAACTCTCGAATCTCTGTCGCATCCTTTAGTGCATCTGGGTCCCCAATCCCCTTCTTCTTAGATGGGGAACATACTGAATTAAAATCTCCCATCACACACCAAGTGTCGCCTCCAAAACTTGACTTAGACATCACCAATTCACTCCACAAATGCCTCTTATCTTGGAGATTACACTTGGCATATACATTAATTACAAAGCATCTTCTGTGTTCCACCCCCCACTCAAAACAAACACCAATAAAACCACATCCAGAAAAATGAAAAACAAGTTAACCTTTGGAGCTATCCCAAATAGAGAGTATCCCCCACTAGTACCAATTGACGAAGCAAAGAACCCACCACAAGATGAGTTTCCCCAAAGGTAGTGACACAATCTGTCAGAAATGACCTCCATCTTTGTTTCCTGAATAGCTTTAAACTCCAAACCATGCGCTCTAACAAGTGCCCAAATCTTATTCTTCTTCGGCCGTGTTCCCAACCCTCTAATGTTTTTGGAGCCCACTATCATTGATCCACTATGTCTCTCTCCCTATCATCATTGCCCAGCTTATCCCACAATTCAAAAGCAACCAGTCTATTAACCGGCCTTTCCTCTCTATTTTTGACCCCCATCACCATTCCCATATTAAAAATTTTTGATGCATTATGAAGCTCTCTTTCATATGTTGAGTTATCTATCGCTACGGAATCACTATCAACGTCAACAGTAGGGCCCAAATTTTGGTCCAAATCAACCACCAAATTTAGTCCATTAAGGGTCTATCCATGATCACCAGGAGGTCTCGTTAGGGAAGATTGGGGCACATTTGTTGGGGAAGATTGGGGCACAATGGTCGCGAGGGAGCCCAAGATCGGTTCACCAGCAGCCACGCCGTCTTCACAAGACCTCGAATGGCTAAACACCCTATCCATACCACTCCCCCGGTTGCCTTGAGAGCCGCCAGATGCAACACCCAAGGGTTGCTTCCCTTTCAATTTCTTGCCCACCTCGCCCACTGTTAGCATTCGAAATCTAGAGGAAGCCGTGAACAAGTCCTTCATCTTACCAACTTTCTTCCCCTTATAGCCAACCCTTGGAGGCCTCCAAATCTTTAGTTTTTCTTTCCATTATTCTTGGCACCAGAATCAATTGTTGCATCCTCTCCGAGATTCTGCGACGATGGCGAGGAAAGAAAAGAGTCAGAGCAGCCCATATGGGTGCCTGGGAGGCGAGATTGTTGGTGGCTACTAACGGTGCTCGAATTCACAGGTCGAAGGGACCCGCAGGCCAGGAGTAGTCGGTCAGGGTCACTATGGTGCGGCCCAGGTCCAACGCACCCCCCACCAACATCCAAGCCTTCACAATTTAGTCCATCACCCAGTTGGGCCCAACCCAATATCTATCCATTTGAAGGGCGGTGTTCGTTTGTCCAACAAAGGCCCCTCCTTATTGCTTTTTTTGCCCCCTTCTTCACACACGTCCATCCCTGATGCAGTTGTGGGGATTGGGAGCCAACAGGCCCAAACCCTTTCAACGACCCAGAGCGACCCGAGTTGTTGGCTTGGTCCAAAATATGGGCTTTTGGTTCCTGTAGTTGGCGATCCATTTCAAGAATACCCTTTACAGTATCCCCCATGAAACTTTGCAACAGATCTATGCTTTCAGGATTTCTTTTCCCCTTACCTTGGCCTTCTCCCTCCCTCGAAGGGCTCCCATGCCCCATATTCGCAAGCATAGCAGAGTTACAGAGTACCCTTTCAGTATTATGTTGACCTTGCATATCCCCAGACCCCGCTGCTGCAAATCGCTACTGGCCTCCCCTACATCCTCTTCCTCTTTTTATAATACACCTTTATGTCATGTCCCTGTCGCACTTTCTAGAATAGTACACGCCTTACCCAAACTATATTGTAGCCCTGCTCCACCGCTGACATCTTGGCCAAAAATTCTGCTTACCACCTGCTCCACCTCGAATCCCTCGCCGTCACTGTCACCGCGTAGCTATCGCCGAACACAGTATCCCTGCCGGAGCAGAACGACGATGAATCTCCTCCCACAGTGGATTTGTTCGATTTTGCAGGAGCACAAAGCCCCACATCCCCAAAATTTTCCTCCACAATATTGACTATGAACTCCTCTCCATTGACCTCAATATGCATAGACACATCAATGGGATCCTAGAAGACATCGCAATTTGGACCCTGGCCACATCGAACCGTGCCATGCTCCTTGTGTCGCCGTCAACATCGACAAACATGCCTAGCCTATTGGCCAACCTAGCAAAGAAATCCCCTCCCCACACATGTATAGGAACACCAAAACACCTCACCCACACATACCTCTCCTTTGGAAGAATCGATGGGGACCAGTTCATGAAAGAGTCAAACCATAGTCCCCACCATTTTCGGTTGCTTGACACCGCCTCAATATTAATCTCTCCCTTCTTCGACGAGCTTTTCAGGATCAAATTTCCTCCCATAGGGGTTGCCCTGATTGTGCTATACCCTTCTAACACTAGGTGGTCCTGTATACTAAATGCCATTTTGGGGTCTCGGAGAGTGCCCACCAAGCATGAGTATAGATGTGTAAGTCTGTCTTCCTGGGCTTGACTTCCATGTAGTTCATTCCTCTTCTCCTAAGCATCAGCCGTTTTGCGGTTTGATGACCACAACCCAAAGTGGGCTTTGTTGCAGTCCCTGGTTGTTCGAGAGCCATTTTATACGAAACCCCCTCGACTACCCCAGCATTCCGGTCCCCAGCTTGGTCCCTACTAACCATTAATGATTCATGCCATTGTTCCTTCCTGCGAGCCACCGCTAGTTTACTCCCTGCCTTACCATTCTCCCTTTCAAAGCGTGACACATTAGCTCGAAGTGTGAAGGAACCAATATGAACCGTATTGATTCTCAGCTCCAAGTTCTGAACATCTCCAACTTCTTTAAACCGAACAAAACCAAATCTTTTCCCCCCTCTTGTCGACCTTTGAAGGGATGCACACATCCCCCACACTCCCATGTGCCCCAAAAACCCGCCATAGTTCTTCATATGTGACATCTGGATGGAAATTTGTGAAAAAGAAGGAAGTCGCACAATTGATGACGTTTCTCAAGTATCCACCAAGTCTTCGTGGGGACCCATCACCGTTAACCCTCCTAATTCCGCCTCCCTCCCCTCTGCTTCTCTCTCTGCCCCCTCTCTCTCTCTCATCTCACGTAAGAATAAATCAAACCATTGTTGGACATTCAAGTGTGAGGGGTAAAATAAAGAATTCTCGCATCTCCTAGTAATAAATAAAATAAAGAATATATAAGAGGTTAGACCAATTAACCTAACACCTTAAGGTTTTGGTAACAAATATGATCAAAGTCTCTTAGTGTTCCCCTCGAAAGGCTAGGTGGCAGTGTGAGGGTAAAATAAAAGAGTATATAAGAGGCTAGACCTATTAATTTAACACCTTAAAATTTTAGGAACAAACGTGGTCAAAGTCTGTTAGTGTTTCACTCGAAAATTCCCTGCAACCATTCTAAAATTAAGAGTAATAATCCAGTGTAAATATCTCAACTTAGTTTGGAAGGCCAAATAAAAAAATGAGGTGCATCCCTCAGCTAATTTTGAAGGACGTCAGAACCACTAATTTGCAAGTTCTCAAAAATCTCTATAAACGAATGGTACGCTTTTTCTAAAATATTTTCTGCTAAGGATGAAAATATTGGTCAAAATAAAATCGAAGTTGCTGGCAATATGGTGCAACATTGAGCTACCTAAGGCTACTGTGCTATTATAAATGTGTATAATAAATTAAAAATACAGATGAACTCACTTCATCCTCATCAGATTAGTCATCTAGAAAGGATTTAGATGAACCGGAACTTGTAGCTAGCTTTCTTTTCTTTGCAGGGTTACTCAGTTTAGTTTTTAGTGGGTGTATTTTTTAAGGAACAACAAACTTTGATGCTGAGTCAATGAATTAGGAAGCACACACTCCCTAATTAAGCTAAAAACCGACAATGAACAATAGATTTTGCTCCCCCTCTTCCTTTAAGTTTTTCTCCACAAATGCATTTTAGAACCGAAGATATAAACATAATGAAAAATAAGAAACATAAAAAAAAACCATAAAATCAGTTGTATAAAATGCAAATAAGAAACATAAAAAAAACCATAAAATCAGTTGTATAAAATGCAAATAAGAAACATAAAAAAAACCATAAAATCAGTTGTATAAAATGCAATTCCAGAATGGATAAAAGTAAAATAACCAGTTCCTTTAACCTTTTTTGCATGTTCTGTCCTTCATCTCGGTCAATTTTTCTATGAAATTCTCTTGATATCCTATCAAATACAGAACATACCAACCAAAAAATTAGCACGGTAAGAACATGACAAAGCTATAGATTTACTTCGTAAAACTAAAAGTAACATAATACAACACATAAGATATAACTTATTTTAAATTCTATTTACATTAGTGTCATCACATTCCTCATCAAAGATAAGAATCTTTAAACCACGACGTAAGGTAACTCTAGAAATCGTAACATATAGTTGTCCATGCGTAAAAACATATTGTGGAGTGTAGATATGAACATGTTTAAGAGATCGTCATTGACTCTTATTTATTGTCATCGCAAAAGAAAGATCATTTGGAAAATGTTTACGCTGAAATTTAAAAGGAATTTTAATATCAGATGGAGTAAATGACAACCTCAGAAGTCAGAACTAGAACCTTCCAGCCAATATTGCTTCCTAAAATCACATTTTCCTTAAGAACATAATTTCTCATGTAGGTAATGATTAGTCATGTAACGTTGCATAGTCCTGATGATTGATTTATATTTCTGAGCAACATAGCATGTACAACTATTTTTAGTTTTATGTCGTGATTCGATAGCCCTGAAGCTGTGATGATCTTAAACAATTTCGGGATGAGTGTTGTCTAGCCCATCAATATTTTCATTTTGTGAGCATAGTGTATCAAAACTCAAATAGGTTTTTATCTCGCCTGGAATCAAAGACAACATATAATCATTGGCATTAAAATAACCCTATTATGAAAAAATAATGGATCATTGATGTTCTCTAAGAAAGATGGATAAATATCATCAACTATCGAAGCAAGAGGGCCTCCTAAATTTTTTTATGATCATATTATCTGGAATTTCAATGATCACATCTCCATCATTATCTTCACCAATAGTTCCTTCTCCAGTACTCAACAACCAATCCAAAAATTGCTTTAGTTAGTTCACATGACCTAGTTTGAAGCTTCATGTTCTAAGTTAATGTTAAAACTTCACAAAATTTCCATGGGTAAGATGAATTAATGCAGACATAGACAACTTCTTGCCTTGTTTCTGTCGGTATAACAAGAAGGATTTGTTTAAAATCACCTCCTAAAATGACTACTTTTCCTTCAAAAGAAAGATTTAGACTATTATTATTGAAGAATCAAAGGATATCTCTAAAAGTTCTGTCAACAGCTTTAAAATAGTGTTTGTGCATCACCAGAGCCTCAACCCATATAATCAGCTTAGACTTTATTATTAATTTAGCCAAAAGACTGCCTTGCTTAATGTTGCAAGTAGAATCTTCATCAATATTTAACGGGATGACAAACCTTGAATGTGTTGTCCTCCCTCTTTGTATTAGTAGGGTTGTTGTTCCTCTCGATGCAACAGGGATGACAATTTCTCCTTTTGATCTTATAGCCGCAGAGATGGCTCTCCAAATATAAGTTTTCCTGTTCCACTATATCCATAAGTGAAGAATATTCCACCACGATTTTCATCAACATGCTATTGGAGCATAATGCAGCTGATTAGTGGAGCATAATGCAGTTGATACAGCTGCCACACAGTCGAGCCAAACCTCAATTAATGCAGCAGAGAAGTTGTAGTTGCTGTCTCTCACCATGCGATCAATTGCTTCCTTACTTCACTTTAGCACATGTGTTTAACATGTTGTATTAATAAGGATTAATCCTTGCAGCTGTTAATTACTTAGCAGATCATATGTATTTAGTGTCAAATATTCTCTCCTCCTAATTACTATCAATTAGCATTGAATGATGTCCCCTCATTGTATCCCTATATATATGTCTTATGAAATCATATGTAATTATCAAGGAATTACTTATTTTATATGGTATCAGTTGCTTAAGCTTTACAGCACCGATCCAAAACCTGTTTTGTCATGCCTTCCGCACACACAATCCAGATCAATGAAACTACATCAGTTGTAGTCCTTAACACTCAATCCTCAATCAAATTGGACAGCTCTAATTTTCCAGCATGGAAGGTCCAGTTCAATGCTCTCTTGGTTGGCTATGACCTCCTTGGTTTCGTGGATGGAACCAAAACCTTCCCTGCAGCAAACCATGCTGATTTCACATATTGGAAGAGGTAAGATCAATTGATTTTGCATGCCATCATTTCCTCGGTTGATGCCACTGTCGTCACCATGCTAGGCAATGTCAAAAATTCCAAGCAAGCTTAGGACATCCTCAACAAGATGTTTGCAAGCAAGACTCGATCCCGCATAATGCAGCTGAAAAGAAAAGCTGTCCCAATGCACTAAAGGCACTAGATCCGTAGCTGCGTATCTCCAAGGCATAAAATTTCTTGCTGATGAACTTGCTGTGATAAACTCACCATTGGATGATGTTGATCTTATCATCCATACCCTCAATGGCCTTGGACCCGAGTACAAGGAAGTATCTGTAGCCCTGCATACTCGTGAGAATCCAATTGATTTTGATGCCTTACATGATCTTTTAATGGATTATGAAGGATTCCTAAAAAGAGAGGAGGACACCATACCTGTTGCATTTGCCCATATTGCACATAAGGGCAAATAAGCCTTTCAGAAACAAGGCTATCGGGCTCAATACCCCTCCTATGCTCAACACAGCAGGCCTACAAAGTCTGGCTACTCCAAGACAGTAACCTGCCAATACTGTGACAAGCCAGGTCACACTGCCAAGGTATGCTACAAGCTTCATGGCTACCCACCTAGACATAACAACAACCAGCCACAAAGGCACACAGCAGGCCCCTTTGCACATCATGCCCGAACCACTGCTGCAGCAGATTGGATCTTGGACTCTGGAGCAACTCACCAATGAGCTTGACAATCTTCACCTCACCAATCCATACCATGGCTCGGATCAACTCATCATTGGAGATGGCTCCATAATCCCAGTCACTCACACTGGTAAACTTACTATCCCAACTAAGCCATATAGCTTACAATTACCCAAAGTCCTCCATGTTCCTAACATATCACAGAAATTAGTGTCTGTTTCCTCTCTATGCCAAACTAATCCAATTTCTATTGAATTTTTCTCTAACCATTTCTTTGTGAAGGATCTGAAGACAAGGGAGCCTCTTCTCAAAGGACTGCATAAGAATGGATTGTATCACATGCCACCATTCATCACTTTACCTACTGCCTTCCATACCACTACATCTCCTTCCCAGCCATGGCACCACATCCTCGGCCACCCATGTGACAGAACTATGAGACATCTTGCATTCATGCATAAAATAAAGCTGAGCACTACCTCACTTGCATCTTCTGCAATAGTTCCAAGAGCCATAAGTTGCCATTTACCTCCTCAAGTCTTCATAGCACTAGGACTCTTGAAATTATTTATTCAGATGTATGGGGCCCTGCTCCTATTAAGTCTTTAGATTGTTATTTCTATTAACTCATTCTTGTTGGTCATCACACCAAATACATTTGGTTGTACCCATTGAAAAATAAATCTGATGTCTCAATCATTTTTCCTCGATTCAAAAACATTGTTGAAAAGTTTTTTAACTTGCCAATTCTAGTGTTATATTCAGACAATGGAGGAGAATTCATCAAACTCAAATCATTCCTATCATCCAATGGAATTTCACACTACACTACCCCACCACACAGACCTGAACTCAATGCTACTGCAGAGAGAAGGCACAGACACATAGTAGAGACAGCAAGAACTCTACTTCACCATGCCAAACTAACTTCCACACTATAGTGCTTTGCCATTCACACTGCAGCTTATCTTATTAATAGACTCCTAATCCCAACCTTTAGCATAGATACACCATACAAAGCCTTACATAAAAAAGAACACAACCCTCATCACTTACACTCTTTTGGGTGCCTATGCTTCCCCTGGCTCAGACCCTATAACACCAATAAACTCCAACCAAGGTCCACCCCTTGTATTTTCATAGGCTACTCCCCATCTCAGTATGCCTACCAATGCTTAGACCCTACCACCAACAAGATCTACACCTCCAGACATGTCATATTTCATGACACTCACTTCCCATACACCTCCCTCATTAAGTCGTCACCAACTCTCACCAATCAGCAACCAATTACCCAACATCCACCCCACATAATCCTACCCCTCACACCCTCAACCCGTGCACCACCTCAACAAACCATTAACACTGATACAATACCAGCAGTCACTCAAGAGGCATCCTTGGACTCAGACTCTTCATCAGGTAATGATCTACCCATCCTTCCACCCCCTCTTGATTCCAATTGTGTCACTAACCAAGCTACAGGATCCACCACCAACAGTCATCCTATGATCACCAGGTCCAAAAACAACATCTCCAAACCCAAACGTGCCTTTAATGGGTCAAACTACCCTTTACCAGAAAATCTTGAACCCTCCAATGTCAGACAAGCAATGCAACATCCACATTGGAGACTTGCAATTTCTGAAAAGTATGATGCACTCATCCAGAATAGAACTTGGACCTTGGTTCCACCACCACGTGGACACAACATAGTTGATTGTAAATGGTTGTTTAGGATCAAAAGAAACCCAGATGGGACTATCCCAAGGTACAAGGCACAACTTGTTGCAAAGGGCTTCACACAATGCCCAGGAATATACTTCAAAGAGACTTTTACCCCGGTAGTGAGACCTCAAACAATCAAACTTATTCTCACTATTGCTCTTGGACACAAATGGCCAATGCATCAACTTGATGTGAATAATGCATTCTTACAAGGCTCACTCAAAGAAGAGGTCTTTATGGCACAACCCCCGGGTATGAAGGACCAGAACAATCCAAATCATGTTTGTAAACTTCACAAGGCTATATATGGATTGAGATAAGCACTAAGAGCATGGCATGATGCTCTCAAGTCATTCAGCCTATTGTGTGGCTTCACCATGAGCAAAAATGATCCCTCCTTATTTATATATGCCTTAGGATCCACCCTTGCTTATTTTCTTATGTATGTTGATGATCTATTGCTGACAGGTAACGATGCTAAATTCCTCAATCATTTCATTGCATCTTTATCCACTCGGTTCTCACTAAAGAACATGGGAGCACCTCATTATTTTTTGGGAGTTGAACTCATTCCAACATCCACGGGATTGCTTCTATCTTAACACAAGTTCATTCGCGACATCCTTGAGAAACTTGACATGGAGGGAGCCAAACCATCACCAACACCATTTTCTCAATCAGTAGTACTCACACTCCATGATGGTACCCCAGCCACAGATTCAACTTACTACAGGCGCATTCTTGGAGCACTGCAGTACTTGAATTTGACTCGGCCAGACCTCTCCTTTGCCATCAATAAACTATCTCAATTTATGCATAAGCCTACCACATTACATCTTCAACACCTTAAGAGGTTTCTCCGTTATCTCAAGTCTATAATCAACTTTGGACTCTTATTAAGGAAACCAACTTCGCTCACCTTGTTAGCATACACAGATACGGACTGGGGTGACAATGCTGATGATAGAACCTCAACCACTGCATACTTAATATATTTTGGAGGCAATCCTATCTCATGGCTATCGAAGAAGCAACAGTGTAACACCCCGAAATCCAGGCGCTACTTACGAGACAAAAACCACCAAGTATGAAATAGTTTGATACTGTTCGATAGAAATCACGGTTAAATTTTTTTTTTATAAAACCCTTTTTCAAATAACATGACAGAGTAAATACAGCGTTGACAGAATATGGCGTACAAAGAGAATAAAAGGAAATACGTCTGGAATACATATATAAAATCCTGAGGCAATACATCCTACAAGGTTTTACAAAATACAACATCAAAATAGGAATACATCTGACATATGAATTTCCTATAAGAAACACTCATACATCTGAGGTACTCCCGACAGACACCTACGCAGAGGGCTGCTCCAAAAGTAGAGCCTCACTCGACTACTAAACTACTACAAGTACAGACATAATCCCAAAATACAACAGACAGACTCCGACACTAAGAAACACTAAGCTGATCAACACACTAACTCAAGCAGCAGGGGCGGCTATGTGATCTCGGTCCGCCTCAAAATGAACTGCCAAGGGCGGTGCCTGCCACTCATAGAGGCCCTCCTCCTCCTCCTCATCCTCCACCATCGAATCCTCCTCCATATCGTCTACCACGGGCGTAATGACGTCGTCGTCACCAATGGCGTCGGCAGTAGGAATATCGAGAGGTGCATCCCTAGTACTATCCTCCTCGTCAGATGAATCTATGATCCAACCTCCGGATCCACACCCTACCTGGCCACAGCGAGGGCATACAGAAGGATCCGCCGAGGGAGTAGTCTCAGGGATAGGAATCGGAGACGAGGGAGTATACTCTATGGGTGATACGGATCTAGCAGGGGAACCCGACGGGTCTACAACGGCGTGAGAAGAGGGTGCTCCGACGTCCATCCTCCTGGGTCGCATGCGTCGTACAAATCTAAGGGGAGTAGCGCGTAACGCTGAATCCGTAGCCCGAGGCTCACTGCGAAAAGTGGTCCGGCGTGGAATCTCGGACATGCCCTCTGAAACTGAGGTGTCTCCATCAGGGTGTGCATCTACCCAAGCAGCTAATATGTGTGCGAAGGGCACCGGAAACCGCATCACTCGGCGCGTGATCCCTATGTGTGTAGCCTGTCCGTCGGTATGCGTCGTCTCGACCACGTTCCCTGTGTACGTCACCTGGCCTGAGGCGTGGTCTACCTCCCAAGCGAACGGGGCTCCCGAGTCCGGGAACTCAAATGTCGTCATGGACGACATGACTAGCGGGGTCAGCTCGATCGTTGTCATCGCCTGGGTTACATTCATAGATTGAAAGAACCACGGGCAAGGGTCAACTTCTTAACAAGACATAAATAATGACAACGTATACGAATAGGCAAGCATAACACAATATCATAACGAATAGTCCACAAAATAAGATGCACCGCAAATCCATATTTGTCAGTCTATATGCCAATGCACATGATTCCGGAATATCACCCTCGCAAGGGCCTTAAGAGCTCTGGAGTCCGCTACCAGGCTTTCTCAAACGCTATTCCCCGCAGGGATTTGTGCCCAGAGCGATCCCCCTGATGACACAACGCCCGTTTTTCCACTTGACTGTCGGTACGTGCTCGCACCTAGGTCTGGGCGACTCTACGACACCTCTCTTTTGGCATCAATGTATGCATGAACAAGCAACTCTATCATCATAGTTAGTTTACCTCGACGGGATCACTCACAAGGAGTGTCCGAGATCATCTATTCTTGTACTAACTCCCTTAATTAGAACCCCATATTTTAGGCTCAAGATCTCCCTTTATAGTCCTAAGTCTCTTTTCTTTAGAAAATCTCCTATTAGTTATGAAATGATTTATGTTGGAAATCCATTAATAGTTCAAAATAATTAATTTAATTATTCTAACTCTCACTTAATTCTTTTTAATGAAAAGGTGGTTAGTCCATTACTAATTAGGGTTTTAGAAAGATCTATTTTTTTAAGTGTCCCTTTGATTTTAATAAAATGCCTCTTAGTTTTTATTTAAAAATCCAAGATTTATTTGACGTTAATGCGACGATAACCCAACTCACGTGCTCTCGGCACATTCCCAAATTATCACAGTCATTTAACAATATATTCTCAAATATAGTCAATGATCACAACACAATAATCATAATCACAAGGCATCATTTAAAAAAAAAACATTCCATCACATTGTTCATCATGTTATCACATACTTAATTTATGCATTCATATATTACTAATATACACACTTAAAGATGTTCTTACACATAAGAATATGGAACATAAGCATGTAAAATACAAGCATATAAAACATATGAAACATAAGCATGTAAAATACAAGCATATAAAGCATAATCTTTAACAATATCTAAGAGTTGCCCTCACCGTAGACGCTTTCCTTCCAACGCACGATTTTGCTCTACAAGTTTACTTTCTCACACCTTCAACCAATCAAGTTATTCAACTAAGTTAGAACTCAAACTAGAGCCCTAGTTTCTACCTTGAGGCCACGGTCTCTTCTATGGAATGGTAATAAGGGGTTTGTTTCCTTTCATTATTTTTACTCATTTGAAAGTTCAAGTCTACTAAAAAGTGTAGGTTTATTTAACTACTAAAACATTATCTTGTAATACTATTAACACAAGACCAAAAAAAAATGGAAGATTCACTCCCTCTAGCTCACGGCTACAAGACCATAAAATGCCTAGATCATTTTTTCTTATTTTAAATATCCATTCCCTTTATCAACAAATTATGATAAGAGAATGAAAGTAATAAGAAACTTGTCATGGGTTACATCCTTTCATCAAGTAGATGTTTCACCCATTCAAAGTGAGGCTCTCTTTTATATCATAGTCCAAACAATGGAGTTTTAAAATATACATATTTTGTTGTTTCAAAAACCTTTTTATTACTATATTACGAATGATGTAGTAGAGTTCTTTTCTTTGAGGTTCTTGAGTCCATAAACTCTTCAACAAGAAGGAGTGAAAAAAATGGAGTTCCCTTGCTCTCAACAACTTGGTTCATGACCTTTGAAATGATCAAGCCTCTATGTGTTTCATCAAGCTCATTGGAGTTTATAACTTATCTTAAAATATTGGTAGTAGTATTAACAAAATGAAGTCTTCCAAGCAAGTTTTAAACAACAAAACCCAAGTCACAACTTTAAAGAAATGCTCTCAAGCCTTTACATAGACCATTCATGACACATATATATATGTATCCATCTATGTTCTTGGCTTCTCATCAAGCTTGAAATAAAAAGAAAACACATGCTTAAGTAACTAGAACTATGGAAGGAAAATGGCAATACAAATAGCATAAAATCTCTCTTTTGCTTTGGAAGAACTTAAGTAGGGATCATGGCCAACTACTAGTGATATAAAGTGAGCTTAAGAAGGAAGAAGAATGGTGTTTTTCTTACCCAAGGGCTGCTGTTCGCAGCTTGCAAGAAAAGGAACAAGTGCAGATTTTTTTTTTTGTGAACAAAACAACTTCAATACTCTCTCCAACTACCTCACTTCTTCCACTATTTTTTTCTCAACTTAATGAAGTGAATGAGCTGAAGTTGTTGGCCTTATATAGACCTTGAGGGCGCACCAAAACTGAATTTAGAAGTGCAGAATTTTACTTGCTCAAGTGATTAAAGACTAGTCAAAAGATTTCATGGTTATTACCCTTGAGTTCCTCATTTTGTGCTTAGCAAATGACACAAGAAAAGTGATGGATTTGATCAATTAGAGAAGCTGATTTCCATCCAGCAATCAAGGAGATTTGATGTTAAAAAAAGAAGGAGATTTGGTGTTGAAGTGATCTTAGGAGATGATAGGAAAAACTAGGGAAAGATAGGAAATCATCATGCATGAAATCAAGATTTTGGTGAATGATTTAGGAGTGAAATTCTTCTCCCAAATCTGCTGCATGATGCGTCCCATATGGGCTGAAAAAGAGGAGGAAATCTTGGCCAAATCCATGGGTGCAAACTAACATAAAGACCTTACTAACTCTTACCATAAATGGAACTAAACTTTAACATTTAAGGTAAGTTAATCACATCACCCTATCCTTATGTCACTCTTAAAATCTAACATAATCTAATAATATATTTTCTGATTTTACTCGCCCTCTCCCTAGGGTCCCTCAGCTCCCAGTTTCGTCGCACGTTCGGTTTCACGTGTCTCGCGTCTCCGGCGCGTAGAAAATACAGTATTATAAAAAATTAAGTAAAACTGCCAAAAAAATTCTAATAAATCAGAAATATTATAAAACATCAAATTTCCAAATATTTAAATATTCGGGTCGAATTAGAGTTTTTTAATCGGGCAAAAACTTACCCGGGTAGTTCAAAACGCGACCGGAAAACGGTGGAATTTTGAACTGAAAATTTAACTGTGACTTAATATAATATATTAAGTCCCAAATATAATTTTTATTTTAGTTAAATTCATCCACTTGATTAACAGCACACAAAATATTAATTATGCATATTAATGCGTAATACAGGGAATTACAATACAGTAGCGATAATTAAGCCGTAGTAAAACTACCGGTGTTACAAACAGTTAATGGCCAGATCCTCCACAGAGGCAGAATACCGGGCCGTAGCAGCAGGAGCATCAGAAATCATATGGCTCATCAAACTCCTAAAAGAGCTAAGGGTACCAATGAAACACCGCCCCAGGATTCTGTGTGATAATATAGGAGCCACTTACCTGTGTTCCAATCCTGTATTCCACACAAGAATGAAGCATATCTCTATGGACTGCCACTTTGATCGCGAACAGGTCCAAGCTGGTACATTACATGTGTCTCATGTATCCACCAAAGATCAATTGGCAGATATCCTAACAAAGCCCCTAGCCACATTCAAATTCAAAGAGCTTACAACCAAGATGCAAGTAGCTGATGGCAACTTGATCTTGAGGGGGCGTATTGGAGCATAATACAGCTGATTAGTGGAGCATAATGCAACTGATACAGCTGCCACACAATCGAGCCAAACCTTAATTAATGTAGCAGAGAAGTTGCTACTGCTACCTCTCACCATGCGATCAATTGCTTCCTTACTTAACTTTAGCACATGTGTTTAACATGTTGTATCAATAAGAATTAATCCTTGCAGCTGTCAATTACTTAGCAGATCATATGTAATTAGTGTCAAATATTCTCTCCTCCTAATTACTATCAATTAGCATCAATTAGCATTGAATGTTGTCCCCTCATTGTATCCCTATATATATATGTCTTATGTAATCATATCTAATTATCAAGGAATTACTTATTTTATACATGCAACATTCTTTTGTTGTATATTTCCCTTTATTTAGAAATCATTATTGAGACCAATTTTTCATGTCTTTAGTTATAGCTTGCTTATCATAATTAAGCTCATCGTGAGTGAGTTTATTCTGAGCATCAGATATCAACGACATAAACTACAAGAAAACACGGCATTACTGACGGCTTTTTACCTATGGCCACAAGCTCGTCGGTAACGTTCACGTGACCGTTGTGAGTTTACCGACGGGAACATGACATTGGTAACGCTAAACGACAATCGGTAAATTTTGGCGCCTTTTTATTGCTACCACGTTTTCGAATACCGACAGCCTTAGCCGTCGTTGAGGTATCGTTGAGTTACCGAGGAGCTAAGGCCATCGATATTTGAAAACTTCATTCGTCGGAAACTCTGATACGACTGTTGAGTTTACCGACGGGCAAAGGTCATCGGTACGTCTAATGAGGTCGTCGGAAAGCTTCATTTAGAACCAAACGATGAGCCTTTCTCCCCCCATTCCCAATTTTTCATTCTTTCTTGTCTTCTCTCCTGTCTTCCGTCCTCCCTCTCCCCTTACAGTGCCACCGCCACCACCATGCTTGTCGCTGCAACCACCGCCCCTCCATTGCGCCCTCCACCACTCCCCTTGTCTGTTTGTCTCTCTCTCTCTCTCTCACTGAAACCGCTCCTCTATCTTTCTCTCTCTACCGTGCCACCATCGCTGCCACCACTTGGTATTTTTTTATTTTCTGTTTTTGCTTTTAGTCCCTGTGAAAATTGAATTTTTTATTTCCTAATAAAACTGCCTGTGAAAATTTTAGGGACCAAATCGTTGTGAGATCGTTGACGTGTTGAGTTCATTTTGTTGTCGCCATGACTACTCCTTTCACTGACATATTTTGTGGTTAGTGATTTCGTGCTTTAAATTGTATGTTCTAGGACTCATGAAGCAATGTAAAGATTGCACCTAAAAGAGCATAATCCATAGACTATATTCTTCTCTCTTTATCCCTTATCTCTATACTTCTACATTTTATAAAATGTTGCTCTTGTCTTGGCTTATTTCATAACACAAGTAATATTTTTCAAAGCTAAATTCACTTTTCTATATTTTTTATAAAAAGGGTAAAATAAATATTTTAAAGTTAACATAAATTTTGTAAAATTAACTATAGGTAGTCGATTTAAACATATGCGTTAGTGGTGATATGAAATTATTCCATTCTCTATATATAATTGACTCCTAAATCGTATATCTGGATTTAAATTTCCAATCTTTTTTACTAAATAAAAAAAAATTTGGTGGCAACTCATCTGTTTTCAAAAGAATGTTTCACCTTGATTTTGATGGACCTGCTTTGGGCTGGCTTCCGTCTTGATCCATGTTAAGTTCTTGGCTGTTCAAGGCTAGTTCTTGACCTTGACAGTGAGGAGGTTCCTTGATTGTCTTACTACGTGCACTGACACTAAAGGCCGTGCAAGGGAAATCATTTTTGATGAGGAGAAAGATTCCTCAAAATATTTTACTTCAAGGTAGTTGTTGAATGGCACATTGTACTAGAGGTATAAAATCTTTTTAATTTAAAAAAATCATATTTCTTTACTTTCATAAAAGTCATTTAAGCATATAAACATTGATAGAGAAATTAAATGAGAAAGCTCTTGAAAAATTGAGTTTTAGAGCTGGTGAGGGATAATGATACAGTGGTTGGCAATTCTGCTAGTTTGGATAAATCTTTGGCTGACACTATTTGCGTTTCTGATGTAGACACTCCAGCTCTTCATAATAATGAATTGGTTGTTAAGGATATGCAGATAGTTGGAAGACTTTGGAGTGATTCTTTGGAAGATCAATCTGAAGATGAAAGTGTGGATGGTTCTACAAACAATGCCAATAAGTATTTGGTTGATTCGGCTAGAAAGTGTGGCTGGTTTTACCACTGTCTTATCCAAGTCACAAAAGAAGCAAATGAGGAAAAAGCAACTTCAAATTCAAAATGCTGCTGGATACAGAACCCGATCTAAGGGTGGCATTTCCATCTCACCCAAATGTTAAAAATCCTGTTATGGAATGTCAGGGGTATTGGCAACCCTGATACTAGATTGGCATTGAGAAATCTTTGTGGATTGCATAGTCCGGATGTGCTTGTTATAGCTGAGCCTTGGATTTTATTTGAGCAAGTTCCAGTTGGGTTCTTTCAATCTTTAAATTTGTCTCTTTTTGCTGAAAATTCTATGGGTAGGATGCACTCCAATTTGTGGTGTTTCTGCTCCTCAAATTATAATCCTATTGTTCTCCAATGTGCAAGGCAACATGTTGCCTTCTCTATCGAATATGCAGGGCAAGTTATTAATGTTGCAGCTGTCTATGCCTCAACCAATTATATTACCAAGCGTGATTTGTGGTCTGATTTGCATGATCTGTATATCTTTTACACCTCTCCTTGGTGTTACATAGGTGATTTTAATGCCATCTTGGGCACTCATGAATATCAAGGTAAAGGAATTCCATCCCAAATTTCTTGTTCTGATTTTCGTTCGTGGGCAGATTTGGATCATTTGGTGCATTTACATACTCGTGGTCCAATTTATGCTTGGTCTAATGGAAGAGTATGATCTATTTATGATGCCAAAACGCTTGACATAGCTCTTTGTAATGAGGAGTGGATCAATTTTTGGAGTAGTGTGGATTGTTGTACTCTTACTCGTGATAAATCGGACCACTTTCCCCTTCTTCTTTGCATGAAGAAATCTGATAGAAAGTTTGCTTCTTCTTTCAAATTTATGCAAATGTGGTATAGGCATCCTAATTGCATTAAGTCATTAAGGAGGCTTGGCAGACTAATATTTCTGGTTGTCCTATGTTTGTTCTTTCGCAAAAGCTTAAGATTTTGAAGTCTAAACTTAAAGATTGGAACAAGAATGAGTTTGGTAATGTTCACACTAAAGTTTCTCTGGCTATGTCTGAGCTTGATTTAATTCAGCTTGATATTAGTAACAATGGAGGTACTGATGTTTTGTTCAATCATGAGAAGGAGGTTAAGTTGAAGTTGCAAGAGGCTTTTAAATATGAAGAAGACTTTTGGAAAGAGAAAGCTAGACTCAATTGGCATTTACATGGTGACAAAAACACAGCTTTCTTCGATAAGTTGGCTAAGGTAAAAGGTGTCACTAAACAGATCTCAGTCATTAAATATGGTAATAATGTTTTATATGATCCTATTGCGATTGAAAATCATATTTTAAATTACTATACTGGTTTATTTGCTATTGGTAATTCTTGCCAGCCTAATGACCTCATTAGCAATGTTATTCCTTCTTCGGTACCTAGTCAGGACAATGATATGTTAACTAGAGTACCTTCCTTTGAAGAAGTGACGCAAGCCGTCTTGTCTTTGAATGGGAATAGTGCTCCTGGTCCGGATGACTTTGGTGGTTATTTTTTCCACACTTATTGGGATATTATTTCTAATGATGTTTACAATTGATAAGTTGGAATTTGTTTAAGTTTTTACTTTATATTAATAGGTTATTTTAATAGTTTGTTTCAATTTTTGTTTTATTTTACTACCTTTTGTTTTTATTTGGTTTAATAGGTAAAGTGGTGGAAAACTTGGAGAATTTGATGCAAACAGATGCAATTACGGCCCCCAGTGTTGAAGAACATGGCCATAATTCGTGTGAAGCAATTGAATGGTTAAGTGAAGAAACAGATGCAATTACGACACCCCATAATTATAATTATGGCCGTAATTCGTGGTAGCTGAGCTAAAAGTCACAGATTGAAGATTCTGACCCCTCAATGTTGAGAATTATGGCCATAATCGTGGCAGACAAAGAGTAAATGTCCATTAAACTTGGAATTTGTAAGGCTGTCTTGATGAGTCTTTAAAGGGATTGTAATGGGACTTTATTGGGACCCAATTAGGTTATAAAAGGGGGTCTAAACAGTGGATTAGAGGCACAGATATTTACCCTTTTTCTCTCCATTTTTCTTAGCCAAACTTGTGTTTTTTTTAGTTTTCTTTTATGTATGTTCTTATACTTCTTTATACTTTTTGTTTTTGAATAAGATTCAGTTTTCCATCTCTTATTTCTCTATCTCTCTCTTTTCATCTTTTATTTTATGAATTTTTCATCTTTATTTGGTTGTTTCTATTATTTCAATGAGTGAGTAGTTTTCTAATCTTGGGATTGTGGATATTCCAATTGATAGATTATTTTCAATTGTGAATTTTCTTCTTGTTATGAGTGTTGTTTCCTTTTAGTTCAACTTTAGTGTTTATGATGCATGATCTTAGACATCAAATGAAGGACTAAAAAGGAAAGTTTGATATTAGAACTATAAGGTTGAACAAGGTAATTGAATCATGAAAATAGATTTGGTTCTCTTGAGGTTATGAAAGATAATTGTTCTTAATGGGTTTTTGCTAATACTTTCACCATGAAAATAAGTTGTTTATTAGCTTAAATACATTATTGTTCTTTGAAATAAAATAATAGTTATATTAGATTATTTGACCTTTAAAAATCAAACACTCATAGCTTTAGAAAAATTGGTTTGGTTGATAATTATCATTGTGAAGAACAATAATCCCAAGAGTTTTTTCCCTCTGTTTTTTGTAATTATTCTCTAGTTTGATTTCCAAAAACTTATCATTTTAAATATAACTTTAGCTAATCACGATAGTGAAAAAAAATTGATATTCAATACTAAGTCTCTGTAGGAATGATATTTTTATTACGCGATACAACCGTGCACTTGTGGTGACTATCAACAATGCAGTGCTTCAATTTTTTGGACAAGGGTGGTTACTTCCTAATTTGAATTCTAATTTAGTTATGCTTATCCCAAAAGCTTCTGGTGCAGACAAAATAGAACAGTACATGTCAATTGCTTTAGCGAACTTTCAGTTTAAGATCATTACTAAAGTTCTGGCTGACAGGCTTGCTGTGGTAGCTCCAAAAATAATATCTGATAATCAGAGAGGCTTTATCAAAGGTAGGAGTATCTTAGACTGCATTTGTACTACTTTTGAAGCTGTCAATATTCTTCATAATAAGACTTTTGGGGGTCACTTAGTTTGAAAATTGATATTAATAAAGCTTTTGATACGATAAATTAGAAGTTTTTGCTTTAGGTCCTGCATGCTTTTGGTTTTGACGATAAATTTTGCTTCTGGGTTAATTTAATTCTGCACTCTGGCAAGTTATCCATTTCTGTTAATGGTCATGCTGTGGTTTTTTTAATTGTCAAAGGGGAGTTAGACAAGGAGACCCTCTGTCCCCTTATTGTTTTGCCTTGCAGAGGGAGGTTTTAGTAGAGGTATTTCCAAGCTTGCGGAGGAGGGTAATCTTCAACTGATGACAGGTCCAAGAGGATTCCAAATGCCTAGTCATGTTCTTTATGCTGATGTCATTATGATATTTTACAGGGCTACTAAAAAGAGTATTCGCAGTCTGTTGAATCTTTTTGCTGAATATGAGGCTGCTTCTGGTCAGGTTATTAGTTCTGGCAAGTCTAAGTTTTATCCAGGCAATATCTCTCATTCTAGAGTTGTAACTATCTCTGATATGTTGGGCTTTTCAGCTGGTGCTTTCCCTTTTACTTATCTTGGTGTTCCTTTTCCGAGGTAAGCCTAAGAGAGTACATTTGCTTCCTATTGTTGATAGAATTAAATCAAAATTGTCCTCTTGGAAAGGATATTTGTTGTCTATCATGGAAAGAGTTCGGTTGGTTAAATCGATAATCTATGGTATGCTGACTTATAGCTTTCATATTTATGCTTGACCCTCTAATCTTCTTTCTACTGTTGATACATGGATACAAAATTTCATTTGGCCTGGAGATATATCTACCAGGAAGATAGTTATTGTCTCTTGAACAAAGGTCTGCAAGCCCACTTTGGAGGGAGGTTTATGTGTTCGCTCTATTAAATCTATTAATAGAATTGGTATGCTTAAACTTGCCTGGGATTTTAAAGCTTCTGATATGATTTGGGCCGCTTTACTGCGTGCTAGGGTCTTCAGAAATAATGAGTCTGTCAATTATCATGTCTCTTCCTCTATTTGGCCTGGTATAAAACCTTGTTTGTCTAGCATTGATGTTAATTCTTTCTGGCAGATTGCTAATGGCAGTAAAGTAAACTTTTGGACTGATTCTTGGTTGTCTAGGCCAATTGTTGATATTCTTAATATTCCTCCTTTGTTGCGTGGCTTGCTTAAGGCATCTATTGGTGATTTCATTCATAATGATTCTTGGTCTAATCCAGAAGATCGTCTCTCACTTTCCTGGGCTGTTAACTGAAATTAAGAATATTGCTATTCCTAGAAGCCCAGGTGAAGATCATCTTATGTGGGGTGCTAATGACTTAGGTATTTTATCATTTAAAGCTGCTTATTTATTTCTTGAGCTATTATCCCAAACTTTGCCTTGGGCTAAATTGATTTGGCAAAATGTGGTCCCTCCCTCCAAGTCTTTCATTATCTGGAGAGTCCTTCATGATAAGCTGCCAACTTACGAGCACCTCAGAAATAGAGGAATTGTTGTGGTTTCTATCTGCAGTTTATGTGGTAAAGATTGTGAGACCTCTCATCATTTATTTTTTGACTGCCTTTTTGCTGTGTCTATTTGGAGGTGGCTTGGAAATATCTTGAATATTCATATAGATTGCTCTTCAGGTCAGCCTATCCTTGCCATTTGTAATCGCAATTGGAGTCCTCAAGTCTCAGATGTAGTCATTGCTAGTGTGGCCAATATTTTTTGGCAAATATGGTACTGTCGCAATAAGTTGAGATTTGATAATAAATTAATTCCTTTGCAGTCAGCTATCAATACTATTTCGTCCAATGTTTACCTTGCTGGGAATCACAGCTCAGGCCATATGTCTTCCTCTATAGATGAGTTTTCTATATTGAAGGCTTTCAAGATGGAGGGGCATCCTTGTTGTGCCCCATAGATCACAGAAGTTGTCTGGTTCCCTCCTCAATGTTTTATGATTAAGTGCAACACTGATGGGGCAGTAAAGGGTTTTCCTGGTTTAGCTTCTTGTGGAGGTATTTTCAAAGATCATTGTGCAACTGTGCTTGGTTGTTTTCTGCCAATCTTGGAAGATTGGAATTAAAAATGCCTTTCAGGCTGAATTGATTGGAGCTATGCTTGCCATAGAAATTGCTTTCAAAAGGGGCTGTCATCATTTGTGGTTAGAAAGCAACTCTCAACTTGTTGTGGGCGCTTTAAAGAACTCTTCTCTTGTCCCTTGGCGGCTCAGAAATAGGTGGAATAATTACATTGCATTGCATTGACCAAACAGATAAATTTTGTCTTCTCTAATATCTATAGGGAAGGAAACACGTGTGCAGACAAACTTGCTTCCTATGGAGCTCATATTTCTGCTTTTGTGTGGTGGAATTTAATTCCTAATTTTATTTCGGATGATTTCTTTAGGAATAGATTTAGTTTTCCTAGCTATATATTTAAATAACTGTCCATGAGTCAGGTTGTTGTCCCCCCATGCTAACTTGTATTTCGCTTTTCTTCCCTTTTTTAATAATATCTTGGTGTGCTGCAAATGATTGGTAGGGTTGGTGGTACCAATATAGTTGAGATCACCTTCACTATAGTGATGCTTTTGCACATCAATTTTGCTTAAAAAAATTATCATTTTGATGAATTGGTTTTCTCAATATTATGGGGGAGAGAATAAGCAGCTGGAAAAGAGATTATTTGGAATGAATTATCATTATATCTTAATGATCCTCGTACAAAACAATATGAACTGAAAGTTTAAAAGATAATTCATTTGCAAAGCTCAGCAAACCAATTACAAATACATTCACTGATCTAAAAAGGGTGACTAAATCATATATACCAGCTGCTTATGCTCCAATCAAAATTGATGTCCCTGTTGGACAATATAACATTGAAAGTTAGTCTCAACCACAGATGAAGCGTGGTAGACCTGTCGTTTCCAAATATAAAAATCCTCGAACAAAAAAAAGGAGCTAAAAAGTAAGATGACCCAAGTGAGAATATGAAATCCAGAAGAGTTATCAGACATAATTGATTTTTCAATTCCAGAAGAAACTGATCAGATACCTGAAATTTGTGAAATAAAGATATCTCAATAAATTATATCATGAATGGAATACAATGGAACCAAAATGAAATCAACATTGACGATGTTTTTGCATATAATATAGAGCTAAATGTGATAAATGATAATGAGAATCAAGAACGAGAGTCTATTAAGGATTATAGACAAAACAATGGTTGGCCAAAATGGAAAGACACTATTGAAGCGGAATTAAACTTGTTTTGCAAGCGAAAATTTTTTAGACATGTAGTCCGAACACCTAAAGGTGTGAAGTCAGTTGAATACAATTGAATTTTTGCTCGAAAACTAAATAAGAATGGTGAAATTGTGAGATACAAAACTCACCTTGTTGCTTAAAGGTTTTCACAAAGATCTGTCATTGATTTTGAAGAGACATATTCACTTGTAGTGAATGCAAATATTTTTGGTAATTAATTAGTGTGGTAGCACACGAAATGTCCCAATTTGCATCTAATGGATTTGATGGAAAATCCTAGAAGGTTTAAAAATATAAAGAAATATCTTAAAATTAAATTTTTTTGTAGGACAAAGCTTTTTCTCCACTTACGGATTGAACAATTAACTAATTAAAATTTTGTCTAACAGATTATAAAGATTTAGTTCTTAAGTGACTCGAGATAAATTATATTTATATTTTCTTTTGATAAATAAAATTCAAGGTGAGGGGATGGTGCCTCAGTTTAAGGCAGAGAATACCTCTGGGCTCTAAGAGCACTCACAAAGGAATTTACATTTACTTCACCCCAAGGGGACTAGTGGGGATTCGAACCTACGACCTGTCAGATATGAGACTATCATGCTCCATTAGACCATCTTCTTGGGGTTTAAGTTATATTTATATTGAGTACATGAGTTGTGTGTCAAAAAGATAACAAATATCTTGGTCCCGAAGACTATAACTTAGTGCTATAAAAGCATATGCACATACCAGTTTCTAGTCAATAATGGGTAAATCTATAGGACATACACGAACACATACTTTATTATTAAATGTTACATGACTTGATATAATAATATTTCAGTGATAGACAGAAATAATATATGTGTGGATGTTCATTTCCATTGTCTTTCCATAATCCCTAGCTCCTATAACTCCCATGAGTAAAAGACTTTGACTCATAAGTTATTTCTATTATGTTAATGACACTTTATGTTTGGCCCTCAATATACTTGTAAGTTGCAAGACTTATGTCCAATAAGTAGGACTCATGTAGCAATATAAAGATTGCATCTAGAAGAGCATAATCCATAGTCTAACTACTTCTCTCTTCTCTCTTTATCCCTTATCTCTATTCTACATTTTATAAAACCTTGCTCTTGTATTGATTTATTCATAACACAAACAAATAAGAATTTTCAAAGCTAAATTCACTTTTCTATATTTTCTATAAAGGGGTAAAATAAATATTTTAAAGTTAACATAATTTTTGTACAATTAACTATAGGTAGTCGATTTAAACATGTGTTAGCGGTGTTATGAAATTAAGTTTCTTCCGACTCCTAAATCGAATATTTGTGTTCAAATACTATCTTTGGTCCCATATATAAGAGACAAACCAGATACATCAGTTATTCAATAAACCTAAAAAGTGCATTTGTCTCTTATATATAGGACTAGAGGTAGTACCATTTTCTCTCAAAAGGGTTTTTCAATATTTTTTACTGAATAAAAAAAAAATTGATGGCGACTCCTCTGTTTTCAAAAAAAATGTTTTAACTTATAACTTTTGATTCACTGCTCCCGTAGTGATTTCGGTCGCAACAACTGTCATTTATTATGTGCAGGTCAACCCAAAGAAGAAGACACTACACTTCAATAGCTTCCTCAGTGAACCTCAAAGTGGATTCACAAAAGGATTCACCTTGATTTTGATGGATCTGCTTTGGGCTAACTTCCGTCTTGATCCATGTTAAGTTCTTGGTTGTTCAAGGCTAGTTCTTGACCTTGACAACGAGGAGGTTCGTTGATTTTCTTACTATGTGCATTGACACTAAAGATCGTGCAAGGGAAATCATTTTTGTTGAGGAGAAGGATTCCTTAGAAGATTTTACTTAAGGTAGTTGTTGAATGGCACGTTGTACAAGAGTTATAAAAACTTTTTAATTTAAAAAAATCATAATTCTGCACTTACATAAAAGTCATTTAAGCATGTAGACATTGGCAGAGAAATTAAACAAGAAAGCTTCTGAAAAATTGAGATTATAGAATATACTACATATTCTAAAAACTATTGTTTAGAAAAACTCATAGATATTGAATTATTTTAGGGGAACTCATAGCTATTGAATGATTCTTTTAATATTACTTTTTATATATGTCTTTCTTGAAAAATTTACACAAACTAGCTCTATGTGTAGCTCTTACACTGGGATATCTGGGATCTGTTACCAACTCAATAGAAATAAATTTTATTGCTATTCAACTTTCTACTTGCTTATTCCCTTGATAACTTTTTTGGGGCAGTAACATGAACCATGATTGATTGTTTATTTCCCCATAGAAATAACTTGCGCAAATTTCATGTGGAACAAGACATACGTTTCCTCTAGTCATACTATAGGATGTTATGGACAAGAATTAAGTAAGTAAGAGAAGGTTTGAACCATACCATTTAGATCTGCACGATGAAGGTAACATTTTCATTTTTGTCAACAATTAAGACATGTCAAATGTAAATCCTTATTTAATATTATAAATAATGTCTAGCAATACATTATTGTTACCATATTTCATGGACAATCAATGATTCGACTTAATATTCCAGTGACTAAAATTGTTGAGCAATAATTGTCCCTTCTACCATATATCTTAATTGAATACAAGACATAAATTGTGTCATCCTTGTATAGTTCAATTATACATTACACGTTGTCCGAGCATACGCGTAATAACGAATAGGTCCAATATCACATATTGACCAATTTCAGCATGACCATGTATTACTCCTAATACGTAGGAGGCATGAATCTCATCCAGATCACTCACATTCCTCAGCGTGACTCATTTATGTCCAATTACTACTTTTATAATCATTTAGTTATGAATAATGTTTAACAACATTAAAACATGTGATTTCTCATGTAGGAATCGTAGCGATTTTAGGTCGAAGGATGACTCACTATAGTCGTCCATCATGAGAAGCGCTTATGATACTGACATAATTCATATGCAATGCTCTCATACTAGACCAGTCCAGTACACACACACACATACATATGTGTGTGTTTGTATGTGTGAAGACTTCATATCTCATACCTATGACTCGTGAGATGTGGTCATGAGTCTACTCACATAATAGTCTTGATGTAATATTATCATCCTTATTAATAATAATATTTGACTACATATATTTAAGAATAGTGTTCTTGTGTTTAATAGGGTCTCACGAGCAAGTCACACTTAATGCTCTATTGAACCAAACTTACTATCCTAAGGACATTATTATGTTTAAATAAATAACATAATAAACCGAATATCTCATAGAATAAATAATTATATGGTACAAATGTAAGTGTAAAGAAATTCTTTGACCTCTATAAGACTTACACCAGCAATATTGTACCATCATAATTAGTTTTGGAAAATAACATAAAATAGAACTAACTAAATTTGCGGCTGCTGTGGTCTAACGTCTAAGGACATATACATCATCAAGCCACAAGTAAGTCAAAGAGAAGCTTACAAATAACTATATATAATATATGTCTGTTACACGAGTTTATTTATATTTTATTTTATAATAATATTTATTGTGTAATTTTCTTAAAATGTATAAAAATTTATGAAAAAAATAAATTTATTAAAATTGATATTAAATAAAGTTATTAATTTTAAAATATAATAAAATAACCGGAGGTAATTATATTAAAAAATTGATTGAATAATTCATTTTAGACTACATATTTTTCGTCATACTCAATTATAATAATTGTCCATCCATTTGATGGGTTTATTGTTGAAAATATAATATATGAGAAAGCTCATTGAAAATTTGAAGTTATAAAGTTTTTAGATACATTTTCATGATAGATTATTCTCTAGAATATAACACATATATTTTCATTCTACTTAATAATAATTTTCATCTGATATTTGTATAATACATATAGGTAAACATTAAATATTAATAAGTCACCACACAAATCTTTAACCCTAAACCCAAAATGTTAGGCCTGGACTCCAGACGGGTTCAATCGGTTTCGGGCCAAGAAACTGTAATCCGTGATTAACCGAAAAACATAATAAACAATCTGTTTCCGTCCATTTTCGTCAATGGGTTCGTCGGGCAGCGGGCTCATCGGGTGTCGGGTTTCTCGGATGGGTTGTTACGAGTTTCAGCTTTCAACACAGAGAAAGAGAGAATCAAAGAAATGAGAGAAAAGAAAGCATTCCGACCAGTGCACCACCGCTAGTGACCCACCGCCGAGCGACACAAAGTTGTTTTCCCCCACCGTGAAACGCGTTTGTCCTTCATTTGTTGCAATTGAACCTCGACGCCACCACCTGCATGCCGACCTCAAGCGTCGTTGTTGCTGCACACCCACCTAGTGCAGTGGCTTCCTCTCCCTTTGTTGTTGTGAGCCCTCCCCTTTCCATTCTCTTCTCTTTCTCTGATTAGTGATACAACTCATAATAAAAGCACATTGATGATGGCTTCACGTTTTCCATAAAAATACTATCATCAAAATATCACTTGGATTGCACGGGTTTCGGGCGGGTCACACTTTTTTGTCCACCCCTGCTAAATGTATGCTACAACCATATTTCTCATTTATTATATCCATTAGATGCATTTAATTTATAATACTTTTTTGAAAAATATATTGCAAATAAGCTCATTTGAAACATAATAATTGTGCATATTATTTTATCTTAAATTTTAATATTAATATAAAATTTAATCTAAATATCAGGTATAATACTTACATTAAAGTTATTTAAATAGGATAAAAAAATTTATTTAAAAGTATTCTATCATATTATGATGATATTTGTATGAAAATAAAAACTTGTATATAATTTTAACTTCATATCATCTTTATTTTGTAATTGTGCTAATAGTATTAAATACACCTATATTTATTTTCTTACATCATTTAATATACTATATTCAATAAATATATCATATAATACTATTGTCAAATCAATTTTACAATATATATTTTTAATTATGTTTTAAGGACATTTACAATTATATCATGACAAATATTTGAAGTCAATTTCATTGTAATAAAAGGATAAGTGCATGATTGGTGCCTTTTTTTGTGTGTTTTAGGTAACATTTTAATTCTAAATTTTCTCAAATTATATAAAAGTTATTTTACAATAATATGTTAAATAACTTAATATCAACTTAACTAATATATTCTCATTGCCATTTTAAAAATATATTACAACAATATCAAAATTTAGTTATATTTTCTGTAGCTAATATTTAATAACATATAGTGACAACTGTTTACTCAATTTTATTGAAATAATGATGCGTGTGACTAATAACATAATTTTAAGTAACTTTTTAATTATAAATTTATTCATATTTTATATAAGTTATTTTATAGGAATATGTTAAATATTTTAATTATTGTCCAAATTTTTTTATTGTTATTATGATTTTCAAAAACTATTTTACAATAACATATATGTACTTAGTTTTATTGTTTGTTGTTAATATTTAATAATATTTAATTGTATTTAATTTTTTGCATATTTTTTCACAAAAAATATTATTAACAACAAGTAATTTATGAGCGAGTATTATAACTGTAAATAAAAGAAACATAAATTCTAAATTTGATAGTCAACATTTGATAATATATAAAGTGATTGATCTTTTATATTAGTTTTTCTCAATTTGTTTAGCTATTAACATTGAGTATTATAATTGTAAATAAAAGAAACATAAATTCTAAATTCGGTAGTCAACATTTGATAATATATAAAGTGATTAATCTTTTATATTAGTTTTTCTCAATTTGTTTAGTTATTAACATTATGCTTAAGTAACATTGATGTTTAATATTTTATTTATAAAACCAAACTCGTACTTAATATTCATTGCATAATGATGTATAATATTATTAAATATTCTTAAGTAGCAAGTTTCAATGGTTGTAAGTAAATTTTAAATGAAATGAGTTAATAAAAAAAACACGACTTCTCATATCTTACAATGTATGTTATAAAAAAATATTTCTTAAATTTTGAAGGAGTGAGAAAATATGGTGAACTAATTTAAAACTATAAGGGGAAGTGAACAGTCATGAAAATATTTCATGTTATATAATTGTTATGCCACCACCTTTAAAAAATAAAGGCTTCCAATTGAATAATTGAGTTTGTAATCTCTTGCATCCAGTCAAAACAAAAAGGCATAGAACCTTGAATAATGAATACTAAAAATTTTGAGTCCTAAGACAATTTGACCACTTTATAATTGTCATGATTAAGCGATAAAATTAATTACTTAAGTTAATCACTTTAAAACATTGTTTTTTAAAAAAAAATTATTTTTTATTTTCATTCTTAGTTTTAACATATATAAAGGATACAAAATAATATTCAAGAATAAATTTTTTTATTATTTTTATTAATTATTTGAAAATATTTTTTAGCATTTAATATATAGTTAAATTTTTTAACAATTTTGTTTATGATGATATAATGAGAAACACAATAAAACTGTTAACAAATAATACAAGTCGTATAAGAATGTGTGACAACTTCTCATCAAAAAAAAAAAAGTGTAACTGAAAGAATATAATTCCGTGCTGATTTCATTAGCATAATTGTGGTTATATACAACCATTACAAGGAAACAAATTCTAGGCTATAATTAAGGAAACAAAGAAACAAATTTTACACATGATCACTAACATTATGCTAATTATACACAAGATCACTAACATTATGACTAGATACAGAATATATTTACATATATTCTAACACATCCCCGCAGTCGAAGCGAGAGGTTGTCGTGAGACTGTCCCGAAAATCCTCAAATAGAACCAAGGGAAGGCCCTTTGTAAAAATATATGCAATCTGATAACGTGACGGGACATGTAAGACTTGAACTTCCCCACGAGCAACCTTTTCTCGAACAAAGTGAATATCCGTCTTGATATGTTTAGTGCGCTGATGTTGAACAGGATTCCCAGAGAGATATATCGCACTAACATTATCACAATACACCAAGGTAGCTTTCCGAATAGGACAATGAAGCTCCAGAAGAAGGTTTCGTAACCAACAAGACTCAGAAACCACATTGGCAACGCCTCGATATTCTGCCTCCACACTAGATCGTGGCAACGTAGCTTGTCATTTGGTGGACCAAGAAATTAAATTATCACCAAGAAACACACAATAACCAGATGTAGAGCGTTTGGTATCCGGACACCCACCCCAATCAGCATCTGTATAAGAAAGGAGAGTGGATGTGGAAGATGGATAGAGATGCAAGCCATGATCAAGAGTACCCTGAATGTAGCGTACAATGCGCTTGAGAGCGTGCATGTGTTCTTCCCTCGGGTCATGCATGAATAAACACACATGTTGCACAACATAAGCAATATTGGGTCTCATGAAAGTGAGATACTTAAGAGCCCCTGCAAGGCTTCGATAATGAGATGGATCTGCATATGGTGTACTGGAATTAGCATTGAGCTTCAATTTAGTGTCAATCGGAGTAGGAGATGGCTTACAAGATGACATCCCGGCCCGTCCAATGATCTCTGCTACATACTTTCGCTGAGATGAAAATAGACCACCTGCATGACGAGTTACAGCTATACCCAAGAAATAACTCAACGACCCCAGGCCCTTCATCGTAAATTCTGAGCTAAGAAGGGATATGATAGACTTGCGAATAGCATCAGAGGAAGCTGTCAATATAATATCATCCACATACAAAAGAATGTAAGCCGTAGCTGTGCCTTACCGGTAAATGAAGAGAGAATGATCAGAAGTACTGTGAGAAAACCCAAGAGTAGAAACATAATCAGCAAATCTCTTGTACTAAGCCCGAGGGGTCTGTTTGAGCCCATAAAGAGATTTCTTCAACAAGTATACATGATTAGGACGATCCGGATCCATAAAACCCATGGGTTGATGCATGTACACAGTCTCTTTGAGTTATCCATGCAAGAAAGCATTCTTCACATCAAGCTGGTGAATGGGCCATGCTTTAGAGAGAGCTAAACTGAGCACAGTGCGAATAGTTGCCGGTTTGACTACCGGGCTAAAAGTCTCACCACAATCCACACCAACTTGTTGAGTTTTGCCATCACCTACAAGACGGGCCTTGTGCCTCTCGAAAACACCATCTGATTTTTCTTTATGAGTAAAAATCCACATAGACCGAACCACATTATCATCATGTGGACGGGGCACTAACTCCCACGTCTTATTTTTAATAAGAGCATTAAATTCATAATCCATAGCCACTTTCCAATTCGGGTCATGAAGGGCAGACACAGGGTTACGTGGCAGGGGATTTACTGACATTAGTGTTAAGATTTAATTGTTGTTTGGATTTGAAAATCCCATGCTGATTACGTGTCACGGGTCTGGGAGCCGAAAGAGGAGTGGGCTGATATGGAGGTAACGGTGGAGGAGCTGGGCCGGCCGAGGGTGTCGGCTGTGGGGATGGTGGGCTAGGTGTGGGTGGGTTTGTTGGAGGTGTAGGCGGGGTGGCAGGTTGTGGGTTGGGCAAGACTGGCTGGGCCTGTTGGTTTGGGCTTGGCAGAGGGGTAAAATAGTGGACCCCATAAGGGGAGGGTCCATCGTCCATAAAACCATAAGTGTGAGGTTGTGGATTGTGCAACTTAGCAAATGGGAATTGGGTTTCATAAAAAATGACATGGCGACTTAGTATGATTTTACGAGAGGACAAATCATAGCATTTGTAACCACAATGATTAGATGGGTAGCCCAAAAAGACACATGGGGTCGAACGAGCTTGAAGTTTGTTTATGGTAGTAAATGGAAATAGTGGATAACATAAACACCCAAAACCCCGAAGATGAGAGTAGGAAGGGTCCCTTTGATAAAGAACCTTGAGAGGCGATTGATAGGCTAAGTGTTTACTTGGAAGAATGTTGAGAAGATATGTTGTCATTTGCAAAGCATGATGCCAAAATGAAGGTGGTAAAGATGCATGGGCTAGTAGAGTACGAATAATGTTGTTAATGGTACAAATTTTTCTCTCGGCTTTCCCATTTTGTGATGATGTATGTGGACAAGAGAGGCGGAAAGCTAACCCATTTATTTTACAAAATTTTCAAAAAGGCCCATTATCAAATTCCCTACCATTATCACATTGAATGTTCTTTACTTCCCATTCAAATTGAGTGCGGATGAAAGCTCTAAAAGATAAAAATGTGGAAAAAACTTGAGACTTCTTAGACAATGGAAATGTCCACAAAAAATTAGAGTAATCATCCAACAACAAAACATAATATCGGTGGCCCGAAGAGCTCAAAACGGGAGATGTCCAAATATCACTATGGATAATATCAAAAGGCATAACAGTGCAAGAGTTAGAAGAAACAAATGACAACTTAACATGTTTTCCAAGAGAACAAGATTGACAAACATGAGAACTACGAGTTTGATTACACTCAATAAATTTATTTAGCCTAAGGGAGTCAAAAACAGGTGCTCCCGGATGACCCAAACGAGCATGCCATAACGATGGAAACAAATAAATTATGGTATTAATGAAAAAAAGTAATTAATACACTCTCGATATATTAAAGTGACATAATTTGAGACGCACAAATATTCTGAAAAGGACACTTAATATGAGACAGAGAGAGTAAAAAAGGATTTTAGTGGGGTCAAGTGCCTACACACCTTTGTGTCTAGGTCGACCGACTTTGTCACCTGTACCGGGGCTGGGGGCAGATACAACGAGAACTTGATCCATGCTTGTGAGATGGCGTCCTATGAGCTTCTCATCATTTGAAGACGGGTTCTCCTTTTTCGACTGCATCTCTTCTCCCATAGCAAGCTTTCTATCTTCTAAACATGAACAGAGAGAAGCAAAGAGAACCAAGAATAGGAGCAGTGAAATGGTAGATCGTGCCATGTAACCTGCAATAATTGCTGAAAGAGTGAGGCAATTGAGACAATGGAGATTACAATATGATCACCTTTTTATAAACACAACAAACTGTAATAAAACTATATACCTCTTATTTTTATTACTCAATTTTTTAATATAACATTAATATTTTTGCTTCTTAAACCTCCCACGATAGTTTACGTAGCAACTAGCCTCACACTTTCTCATTTAATAAGAAATAAATAATATACTGTTATTTTCTTAACAAAATATTATGTATCATAATAAGAAAGTTTTTAATAATTAAAATAAGAATTTTAGACAAATATTGTATTTTATAAATTCAAAAAATATTTTTATTTTATAAGATAATTATTTTAATTTCGCTACATATTATCCATCAACGAAGTCCTCACATCGGCAACGAGATTCAAATCTACATCTTTGTAGGATGTGAATTGAATCCTTACCAACTAAAGCAACCTCTGTCGGCTTAAAAAAACTAATTACTTTAAAGTATTACAGTTAAATATGTCATATACTCACAATAAATAGGAGACAGCAATTCAGGTAAGACCTTATCATGGTAGACTATTTAATTGAAGATTAAAAGACAAAAACAACTTTGACATGCATATATATTCTCAAGTATTCTCTTGAGAATATGGGCATTGACTTATTGAATAACTTATTGACGCTTATCTACTAACATAAGCACTATGCGACTGTTTGAAAAGACTTATAAAATTAGCTTATTATGTGCAACCATAAATTGTTTTGAGCTTTTTCTTATAAGTTGTCCATACCAGCTTATGGTAAGAGCTTACGCGAAGCTTTTGACAAAAAATAATTAGCGCTCCAAGTTCGAACCCCCTTGTATCACTTTTTTCTTCCTCTGACATTTTATTTTTTTCTTTTGAAACAATCCCACACCGAAACATACGCATGCTCTCCTTGATATTAGAGTGCTTCAAAGTACCTATCATTATTTAGAATCCCTTTCAGTGGTGCCCTCGACGGTGTGTAGAGTGTGCGACCGCACATGACTCCATTTTTTAGGGGGCACCATATAATATAAAAAATTTAGGCCCAATAACCCTTTTTGTCTCATCGTGGTATTGTGATTGTGCAATTTTTATCCCTTAAGTTCTAATTGAGCGAATTGGGTCTTCTAGATATCGCAATTGTGTGATTTTGGTCCCTGGGTTCTAATTGAGCAAATTAGGCCATCTAAGTATAGCAATTGTGCAATTTTGGTCCATTCGTTCAATTGTCATTGAATTTATTGCTGAAAATGTTATAATTTTTTTTAATTTTTAAACTAACAAATTATGTGTTAGGCCATACGTACACGTGATACATTAGCATTTTTTATTAGAAATTGATTGGCAAGAAGGACCAACATCGCACAATTGCAATAACTGGAGGATCCAATTCGCACAGTTGAAACCTGGGGGCCCAAAATTGCACAATCGCAAAAAATAGAGGACCCAATTCGTACAATTCAAACTAAGGAGACCAAAATCACACAAACGTGATACCTGGGACCAAAATTACAGTTAAGCCAAAATTTTATTTAGTATATAGACAAATATTAAAATAAAAAAAATTATATAATTAAAAAAATTATAGTTGAGGGCCTAACATTATTTTTAAATTTTAGATCTTAAATTTGGTAAATAATTATTTTAGGCCTTTCAAAAACAATTTTTTACTGGTAGTTTCTACTTCCCAATCCTTGTAAGGGTCCAAGTCCGATTTCCATTCTTTTTTGTAGGGTCCCTATCCTGATTTAAACCCTACTTTTTCAACCTCTAAGCCTCTGTCAAGAAACAAAACATTGAAACAAGAATCCCTCGTGTTTGCATCTGCTTATAGAATAATATTTACTATCATTGTAACTGTTGCATTTGCTGAGAGGATTTATTCTAAATTGAAATTGTTAAAATCTTATTCGCGATCTACAATGTTGTAAAGAAGATTAAATAGTCTCGCTTTGGTTTCTATTGAAAATAATTTTAAAGAGCCTTGAATATGAATGGATTATTAATGATTTTGCTGCAAACAATGCAAGAAGGATAACATTCAAAGATTAACTGGGCGTCAATTTCTTTCTTTAACCCTTGTGATTCTTGTGCTATCAGTGAGGATGTTGCTAGTGCAAGGATAGTGTTGTTACATGCTTAGGTTAATAGATACACATATAACTACTTTTTCTATATAATTCTATGTTAGTTTGCTGATTTGGTTTAAACTTTTCAACGTTGCTGTAATTAACTTTTCTTCTATAATATTTTATTTTACTTGAAGTTGTATCAAAATAATTAATTGTTGGCTTTTTGTGCCTGATGTATGTTAAAGACTACCTTATTTTGATAATTAATATATATGTTTCTTATAAAAAAATAGAATACAAATTTCTCAGTTCGCATAGGGTACCCAAAATCTGAGGGATGGCCTTGATCCCTTTTAATCAATTTGGTTTGATAAAGTTTGATACAAATAAAATAAGTGAATATAATATCTAATCCCAATTGATTCAACTGGTACACATGATTTCTAATTACAGATATTAGAAAGAATTACCTGAATGTGAAGAAGAAAATGAGTCCATGATTTCACGTTCTTGATCTATCGTTTTCAGGAGATAAACTATCTCTATTCCACTAAGTAATTTTGCTGTGTGTAGTCTCAATGGGTCAACTGCACTAACCTAGTGGTTAGACATAAGGGCCTCTCCTTGTGTCAAACAAATGGGCTCACTTACCCATCATAGTAAGCCCACACACAAGGCCTTTCACATCAACCCATTATAAAATAAAATGCTTTATAAAATTAATCCCAATAAACTTAACATTAGTGATCACATAATTGGGATTAGTAACAACAATATGCTTCAATAATATTTTGACATCTAATTAATCTGGATATTAGACAAAATAAAACTGACAATGGTAGTCCTAATTAAAATAATCCAACAATCTTCCACTTGGACAGCATAAGTCAGATAAAACTTGTAACACCCTCAATTCAAGTGTACGAAGTCGGGTGCCATGCTCTTTCTTAATCAGTTCATGTTGCAAAAAAAATAATATTTAGGTCAAAAGATTAATGCAAAAGCGGTGCTTAAAAAAAATCTTGCTGGTTTGCTTTCGAAAAATAATTAAATTGAATACTCAGATATAAAGCTTTCAATTTTTTAATCAAAAGAGGTCATATAAAATAAAAATAATAATCTTTACAGACACACGTACAGCATAGCTGTTGACTCATAGGGCCATTCATTGAGCATTCTCAAGAACTCCCTATTTCCCACGTCGTTGGAGAATTTAACTTTCTCCTCAGACACAACTAACTTGAAAAACTCCAATTGCATAGCTCTACTCGTTAATAACTTTGAAATGAACCTTCTCATACAGCCTCCATCTGATGGCGACATCCATGAGAATGCCCATATATAGAAAGGGTCATCTTCTCAAATAAGCATATCACAACAATGGCATGTATTTACAAATCATATTATACTAGCAAGTCATATTTAAACACATGTAAGATCATGGTATATCAACACCCAACACATGATCAAACAATCAAACCAAAAAACCAAACTATCATATGTTATAATATGGCTTAGTTATGCATGCCAGTGCATATGAAACCATTTGTGTACACACAATTGCAATCCCAACTTGACGGATGCGAAAGACACTGGGAACAGCCTCCAGGCCCGAAACCATATATATATATATATATACAACAAGAGGGGGTCGGAAGCAGAAGATGAAAATTAAATGGAAAAACTGAATGGAAAGTAGGAAGCAGATGGACTGCTCAAAACATAAACAAGAGTATGAACATAAATAAAGTGCAGGAAACTTAAAGAAGAAATTAAAAATGCATGAGCCAAGGGTAGGCACACTCTTTCTTGCAGAAGTTAAATATGCATAAGTGTGTGTGTGTGTGTTTTCAGAAAAGTAAAAACTGAAAGTAAATGACGGAAACTAAATATGCATGACCCAGGGTAGGCACACTCTTTCTTGCAGAAATTTAAAGATGCATGAATGAACTGAAAAATAAAAGACAGGAAAAGAAACTGAAACTTGAAACTTAGATTGAAAGATTGCAAGTACAAAGATTGAAGAACAGAGGAAAGGGCAGAGTGTCTCTCACTAACCTCTCTCTAGAACATGAGAAAATAAAACTGGAATTTTAAACGGTGCCTAACAATGAAACCTACGCACCCTATTTATAGAATTGAAAATTGAACTGTTTGAACAGTTCCAGTAAGTTATCGGAATCAAATTGAACTATTGGCTACAGTAAAAAGTAAAAATGCTGCAGTATCAAATAGTAAAGTTACAATAATTGAAAATTTGAGTCTTCTGACATTATGATTGATTTCTGACAGGCTCCTATTCATCAAAATTAATCAGAGAATAGATTCCAAAGCAGTCGTCTTCATTTTTGTAAAATGGGTCTTCTGTAGGCGATTCAGAAGAAGAGGGAAGGACTTGCTTCTTTTTCTTTCCCTTCTTTTTTAGTTGATTGGACGAAGATGATGGTAAGTCTTGCTTACCCTTTTCTTGGTCTGAGGATTGCTTTTGTAAAAGTTGGACAATGTTTTGAAGGTTGTGTAAAACATCTTCTTCCGATGATGAGGCAGCAAGTGCAGCTGCAATATGTGCCTTTTGATTGAGAAGAAGACAGGTGCTTGGTTCTGCAAACTTCAAAAATTTTGGATTATTTTTCAACCAAATTTTACATTGTCTTGAGATGCTTTTGATCAATCAAAGCTGGACCACCATTTGACGAAGGCTTGCTTCTGGAGTAGTGCCATAGTTTCTGGGATTGAACTACTCACCAACTTGTATTGCAAGGAAAATACCCATGACAAAGAGAATTTGAGGAAAAATTTTAATAAAATTGGCAGATTATCAAACTCACTGGTAAATTTTTTGTTAAATAATTGGAATCCTTCTTGAATTTCAGTAGGAAGGATATCAGGTATTGGGCCAAAGAAATCCCACCATTGGAGGAACCAATTAGGAAAAGAGTACTTGTTTCCTATTTTAAAGTAGATTAACCAATGTTTGAATGACTTATTTTGTAAACCTAGAATCATAAAATCCCAGGCCTTGACATAATCCCAGTAGGTGTAACCAATTGGATCATAAAAATTTGAAATTTTTTTGGGTTTATTAGGATCCTGTCCCCAAGCTGAAGGTGTAAGAACATTCAGGATTTGAAGGGTAGAATGGGTGGTAATTGATTCATCTCTAGGATCTTTGTAGTGTTTGATGGCTACCGAGTCAGAATCCACGAGAATTTTTCAAAGAATAATTGTGTTTTATTATGAACCATAGGAATAAATTGGAATCCGGGAGGAAATATTTTGGATGGAATTTTGTTTGGGTTTTCATCCCAGTATTCAGGTTCTAATCTTATAACTGGATAGAATTTGGGTTTTGGAATGTATTGAGTTTTGGAAGTACTGGCAGATTTAAACTGAATTGGTTTTGGATTAGCTTGGACAATTTGGGTTTTTTGGTTTTGGATCATGAGATCCAAAGATGGAAGATCTTGGTCACTGTTTGCTTCAGCTATACTGGCCCAAGTCTTTTTAGGTAAATTGGTCAAGCCTTGCTCTTGGAAGGCTAGGAGAGTTTCAATTGGGAAGACATAGTCTTGTTTGGTTTGCTTGGTAGTTTGTTTTGAGAATTGGTCTGAACTTTTCTGGGTTGCTTGGTTTTGGGTTAATGACCCAATTAATTGAGCTTGGATCGAAGATCCAGATTGATTTTGGGTAGGAGACCCAGTTTGGTTAGAAATAAAAGATGGAGCTAAAGCATTTGAATCATTCTTACCTTTACCTCTGCCACCTCTTCCCCAAGAGGAAGAAACCCTGGAGGACATGTTATTCTTTTCCCTGTAAGTATTCACGAGTGAGATAGTCAGGGAGGGCATTTGCTGAGCCTTTAAGATATTCAATATCAAAGTAAAAAAATGCTCAAAATTACTTGCCATCTGGTAAAAATTTGTTTTGATGCAAGATTTTTAACATCTTTTTGTAAAATATCTTTTGCAGATTTACAATCAACACGAACTAAACATTTTTGATTTAATAAATCAGATTGGAACTTTGAAATAGATAAAACGATTGCTAAAACTTCTTTTTTAACAGTTGAATATTTTTGTTGTGCTGAATTCCAATGTTTGGAAGTAAAGGCAATCACTTGATCCTTGTCAGAAATTCTTTGTTTAAGAATGCCACCATAACCTATGTCAGAGGCATCAGTTTCAACAATTTTAAAGGCTTGAGGATTAGGCAAATAAAGACATGGAAGATTCTTGACCTGAGTTTTTATTTGTTTGACAACATCAGTATGAACATCTGTCCAAGGAGGAGGATCCTTTTTAAGACGATCATGGAGATGCTTGATAAGATTACTAAGTTGTGGAAAGAAATCTGAGACATAATTTAAACATTCTAGAAATCTTTGTAACTGAGTTTTATCAATGATTTGATTAGGAAACTTGTCCGAAAACTCAATAGCCCGATTGATAGGAACAATGGTCCCTTGATAAATGTTATGACCAAGAAACCTGATTTTAGTTTGAAATAAATTAATTTTTGTTTTAGAAACAGCAAGACTATTTCTTTTTATCACCGAGATAAAGATACTGATATGTTTGAAGTGTTGATCAATAGATTGGGAATATATTAAAACATCATCAATATAAACAATGGCAAATTTAGAATAAGGATTGAAAATCTCATTCATTATTCTTTGGAATTCAGAAGGAGCGTTTTTTAACCAAATGGCATAACTTTCCATTCATACTGACCAAAGGGAACAGTAAGGACAGTTTTGTATCTATCTTCTTCTTTGACTTGAATTTGCCAAAATCCAGATTTCATGTCAAATTTTGAGAAAATCTTAGCATTGTGTAACCTATTTAAAAGGTCTTTTTTTATTGGGGATCGGATACCTAATCCAGCAAAGTACTTGATTAAGCGGTTTGTAATTGATAACAAGGCGAGGTGTTCCACGTTCAATTTCAGCTTATTTATTGACATAAAATGCAGAACAAGACCAAGGACTTTTACTTTTGCGAATTAGGACTTTTTCCAATAAATCCTTGATTTCTTTCTAGCAAAATTGAAGGAGTTCTTCATTCATTTGAATTGGCCTAGCTTTGGTTGGGATTTGTTTTTCTTGAAAATCTTTTTCATAAGGAAGTTCAACAATGTGTTGTTTCCTTTCCCAAAAAGCATTAGGTAAATCTGAACAAATGGAAGTTTGAATTTGTTCCAAAAGATATTTGATTTTTTGTTGAGTACCAGATTGTTGTAATTGATTTTCTATATTTCTAAAAGAAATTTCTTCTTTAAGAAAATGGATTTGATTTTCTTTATAGGAAATTGGATTTAAATTTCTGATGATGGGTTTTTTCAAAAATTTGAAAATAATAGATTGACCCAAATGTTGAGTAATAATCCCATCTTCAGTGGTCTGATAAGGAAAAAGCAATCTGATAAATGGTGTTCCTAAAATCACTTTGTTCCTAAGATTTTTAACCAAGAGGAAAGATATTTCTATCCTAAGACCATGGTTTTCAATTATAGCAGAAGACAATTTGTAATTGATTTTTAACTTAGAACCATTAGCAGTACTAAGTTGTTCTGAAGTTTTCTCAAAATACTTAGTGGGAATTAACCCTTCTAAGATACAGTTTGAGTCAGCTCCAGTGTCAAAGAGAGCTGTAGTTTCAAGGACAAATTCTCCTACTAGAATTCTGATGTTAATATAAAACTTTTGAATTTTAACATAATTGATTAATCCTAAAAAGTCGTCAACTATGTTTAATTGAAAGGGGTTATCATCTTTTTTGGAGGTTGAAGCCTCAGCTTCAGATTGGTTTTGTTTGAAATTTTTAATCTCCTTTTTCAAATTGTTGATTTCAAATTGGAGATCTTGAATGGTAACAGACTTGGTACTAAATTTCTCTTTGAGACTGAGCTTGTTAGAAACTAAAGAATTCTTAGAAAAATTTAGTTTTTCAAGATATTTCATTTTCTCTTGAGGATCAGGTATGGCATTAATGGCTTTAAAAAGGAGATCTTGTTCCTTAGTTAAAACATTAAACTGATTAGAAGATTCAGATAGATTATCATCATGGATCTGATTGTTATTTTGAGAAGATTCATTGATAGTTATATTTTCTTGAAAAGAATTTATTAACAAATTGTTAATATCTTTTTGAATTTGATTGAGGTAAAGGGTTTTAATTTTTCTTTCTATCCTACAAAATCTATACTTATGACCAGGTTTACCACAAGTGTAGCAAATAATTTTAGTTTTAGGTTTTTTATGAGAGTCATAATTCTCAAGAGTTTTATTAGCTAATTGATCATTGGAATTGCAAATTTTCCTATAATGAGGCTTAGGAGGACCATAATAGTGTTTTGGTTTGGGTCTGAGTTTCTTAACACTAGGTAAAGATAATTGCCCTATCATAGTGATAGATTGATTTCTATTGATATATTCAAGGAATTCACCATGAATTCCTTCCACATCCTTCTCTTTTTCTTTACTCGTGAGAGCAAAGGGTGCTTTGGGTGGAAGGTCAGATTGGATAACTTGTCTCTCTCTTAATTGCCATTTCGTAATGTCACTTAAAAATTTACGTCCTATAAGCTTGTCTTTGAAAGGGTATTTGATCTTATGTTTAATGGCATAGACATTGAACCAGTCAAAGAAAGGAATATTGGATTGGACACGTTCAAGGAATTGATAGAATTTTTCTTGGATTTCCTTCCTTTTGGATCCTTGATAATGTTTGAAGAACCATTCTCTGTGAGAAGACCATTCTTCAGATTTCATTTCTTTTCTAAGAGATTCTTTATCAATAACAAACTCAAATGATATTACATTAATATCATAAGGTTCATTAAGGGAGGAATAGGTTGGAGATTGAATGGTTCTTTGGTCATCTTCATCCTTTTGGTATGAAGTTCTAACAGGGGTTGTGGTTTCAAACCCTTGTAAGTGAATTGTTGATCCTTCATGGGAAGGTTCAGATTGATTCATATGGATGGATCTAGGAATAGATCTAGAGGCTGAAAAAGATCTCTTAGATAAGGCTGATTGAAAATCATTAGTGGATCTAACAGACCTAGAAAGAGAGAAAGAATTTCTTCTATCAAAGACTAAGTCTACTTGACTTGTTTGATGTTGGATTAAATCTTGAAATTCTGGAGTAATTCTGGGTAAGGCTGGGGTTGCCTTTTCTAAGATCCATTTATCTGGGAGTGTAATATCACTCCACTGAATAGTTTTAGGCACAATAATATTGGCCTTACTATTGTCGGTCAGAAACAAAGTTGTTTCTCTGCGTTTGTTACAATTGGTTTTGAGAAAATTGGACCTAACAGAGTTCATGACCTTGTATTGAACTCTATAGATCTGGGTAATGGGTATGGATCCTTCCTTCATATCATACCCATGGAGTTTGACATTTAAATATAAAATATCAAGAATATTTTTATCATCCAGACTAACAGTTAAATCTGGAAAGCAATTGAAGAATATTGGACTGTGGCTTAGGCTAGATTCAAGTGTCCCTAAGAGAGAATCTTGAAAACGATTGTGTCTTTTGTCCCTTAAACAGAAAAGAACTGCAACATCTAGAGATTCTCTAGTAAGGGATTTCATACCAACTTGAACACTACCGATATGTAAATAATTGTAATTTTTTGCTTTGTGTTCTTCGATAATTTTGTCAGAAAGCAGATGAATTTCTTCATCATCTTTTTCAATTTTGTATTTTTGTTCAACAGTTTTGATAATATAATCAGATTGATTATGCTAAAGGCTTTTGAATTTGAAATCATTTTTGGTTTTGTAAAGATCTTCATCTTTAATCTTGGGAATATCTCAATCATCCAAATCTTGATTGATATCTTCAAATCGAATTTCTTCTTTGAAGACTTTTTTGGAAAAATTGTGAGATTGATTACTGGAAAGAGAAGAGGATGAGGTTTGAGAGGACTTGTTAGGAGAAAAGCAGGTAGAACTTGAATGAAACATGATTACAGAAAATAAATAATAATTTATTCAATAATAAACAAGTCTTCCTCACCCGTAAGTATCATCACCATCACCTAGTTCGTTAGAAATATAAATATTAATCTTGAATTAATAATTATTCTCTAAATTACTCATATAGGTTTAATCATACATATTTGTACCAGATCTAACAAAAGCTACCTCAATAATCTTCTTCAATAAAATAAGGACTTATTAAATTCTTTTAGATCTAATTCAAAGTCATCTCAAATCATATTGTTCATAAACCAATGACAATTACCATTATTTAAATCTGTCAAAAGCTACTCAAAAAATACTTATTTTTCACCAAGGTATATATATATATAGACACACACACAACATAGCTTCAATAAGCATGCCACACAAAACACCAACTAAATAACATCCAATAATCACAACATAACAACAACAATTAATTAACCAACCAAAGCATAACCACATAGAAATCACAACATATCACTATCTCAAATATCAAGAAAACATCATCATCAACTCAAGCATCCACACAAAACATAACACATTACAAAGAAATAAATTGGAAGATGCCCTAACCTTAGGCGCTTTAACAATCCAAGCTAAACTGCTAGATCGTTGATTCCTTTGACGCTTGAACCTCACAAAGGTGACGCAAAAGAGAAGAAAAAAGGAGAAGAAATTCAAGCAAAACCACTACTTTCTCTCACTAGAACTTTACCTTTCTCTCACTACAATTCCTTCCAAGACAACTTACGAAAAACAACTAAGCCATGCCTTGTATTTATAAGCAAATTCAAGGACATATGTCGCTCTCCTATGGTGCCACTTGTCAAATCCTTATGGTGCCATTTCTGGAATCTTTATGGTGCCACTTGTCGAAATTCTAATGGTCCGACGACTACTATCCACGTGTCACAATCCTTCTGGTCCAAAGGAGATGAATTCATTTGTTCTTATCCTAGTCCTAGTTAGCATTTAGTCATCGATCTTATCCTTAAATAAATATCTCCAATATTTTTTTACCGACCAATCACATCGCGCGATAGGTTTTTCACACCTAAAAATTAATCTAACAGTAGAAAATATACTATTATATTTTCTTTTACCCAAAAATTATTATGACATATTAAGAATCTTCTCTGCCTTGTCATCAGTCCTATGAATGTCATTTTTTCGGAGCGCGTCCAATTTCTCCGTAGTTTAGCGATTTAAATGTTAGAAAATATTCTAAAATATTTTCTTTCACCTAAAAATTACCAAATAAATTTTAAAAACTCCCAAATAATGGAAAACACTAATATCCCAGATTTCATCGGAATTGGGTCACGTTAGGGTGTTATTTCGTGTAAAAACTCACCCGGTAGTTAAATTTGCGACGAAACTACGTCAATTTTTTGTAAACCGTTCAACAATTTTCCTAAAAATTGGGGTGTTACAAAACTATTCTCCAGATTAATTACACAATATGTGGCCACAATAAGATGTCAAAATTTGAGCAAGCACTCTCAGCAATTGGTCCAGAATAAGATTATAAGTGCCTTAATAATATAGAAATCCATATCCGATAGGGGTACTGAAATCATATATACTAGACACTCATATCTCGGTGACCCAACAATAATATCAGATGTGTAATATGGAAATGCACACAAAACATGATTAATCACGTATTTCCAAAATAATTGGCCTAAGCACCCGTCCAAGATGCTGATAGTGGGCCGCAGTTGGGCCAGTCCAAACCGAAAAGAAATACTCAAAAACCCACTTGGTTGAAGGATTTTTATTAAAAAAATTGTTATTCAGCTCTTTTAGTTAACTTTTGAATTCCCTAAAGTCAGATGTTGACACTTGTAAGGATGAGATCCATCTTTACAACAGATATTTTCCTTTAAATGTAGGTCTTCTTCATTAATGAGGGTATGAAAAAAATCAAATTGTCTATGTAATTTCTTTTTGTTAGTAGCTTAAACCCTAGTTTTCTCTTAGCTCTCTCTCTTGTGGTAACAGCAGCCTATCAATTGGTGCTTTCATCTTCTTTCTCAATGCCTCCCAAACCTGCATCTAGGGACTGGGATGAAGCCCTCCAAGCGCTACATCAGCACTTCACCCAGCAGATTGGATCTATGCAGACCCTGCTGGAAAATCAGCAACTAGTGCAGGATACCAGACATGATGCATTGAATCAGAACTTGGACAGAAGACATGAACATCTTGAACAGAATATTGATGTAAGGCATGACACCCTCGAATCGCTATCGCTGGCCTTGCAGTCGATCTCACCATGGGTCACCCCTACCACCTGATCTTCATCATCAGGTATATCTCATACACTTCACTCACCCGTTTATCCCCCTGGTTTTGAACCCCATTCCACCATACCGACATCTACCATGCCCATTACATTAGCCATCCCCCACTCATCTACATCAGCTCCTAGCTCAAATAGACAACCCCCACCACCACTACCCCCCCTCCTCTTTTCCACACCCAGCACGTCACAACCATGCCCACCCTAATTTTCACGACAGCCTACCAAATGCCCACAAGCCACCATCAAAACCCTATTTACCCCAATTTCTCCCCAAATATTTTTCCTAACATACCCTTCCAAACTCCTTTCACATCCAACCAACAACCCGCATTTAGGGCACCTAAACTAGAACTGTTGTCATTTGATGGCACAGAACCATTGAATTGGTTGTTCCAAGCTGAACAATATTTTCTACTCCACCAAATCCCTCCTGAACAGCGTCTTTACATCGCCGGATTTTACATGAAAGGTGATGCTCTAAGCTGGTACAAATGGATGTACCAAAACAATCAACTTATTGATTGGTTCTCTTTTACTAGAGCAATGGAATTACGTTTTGGACCTTCTTCTTATGAGACTCACCAGTCGAATCGCTTAAGTTACAACAAAGACGGTCGGGCCTCTCGACTATCGTGTCCAGTTTGAGAAAATCTGCAATAGAGTTGTCGGCCTACCTCCGGAAGCCATCCTAAACTATTTCATATCAGGCCTTAAGCAGGAAATCCGCAATGAGTTAGCCTTGCAACGGCCTTACTCAATCTCCCAGGCTATTGGCATAGCTAAACTCGTGGAGGCCAAGATCAATGACTCCAAACCAAAATTCCAAAAAACTTCCCAGTACCCCACCAACACAGCAAACCCACAAAGGCAACCTTCAACTCGCCCCACCTACCTTCCCTTTTCCAAACCCCCAACATCCCACCAGCCTTTTGCCTCCACCACCCTAAACAAACCAAACACTTCCCCAACACCCAATTTACCCATTAAACATCTTACCCCCTCTCAAATGCAAGAACGAAGAGCTCAAGGTCTATGCTTCAATTGTGATGAAAAATTCATCCCAGGGCATAAGTGTTCCACCAGCCGCTTCTTACTCCTTTTGGTTGATGACCCAATCGACCCCAATCCGGAGGAACAACATCCACCTGAAGCTGAGCCTATTATTGACACTGAGAGCTTGCATTTCCAGCTCTCTTTCTACGCCTTAACTGGTCACCCTGCTACTCAAACTCTTAAATTTCAGGGAAGAATAGGAGGACTTCCTGTAATGGTATTGATTGACACCGGCAGCTCCCACAACATCTTGCAACCACGAATTGCTACCCACCTGCAACTCCCTACTAAACCTACACCTAAATTTTCGGTGATGGTGGGAAATGGCGATCGCATCCACTGCTCAGGCCTTTGTCCAAATGTCCCCATCTATTTACAGGATACTGTTTTCAATATACCATTTTACCTCCTTCCCATTGAAGGCGCTGATGTTGTCTTAGGTATTGAATGGCTTAGAACACTTGGGCCAATTCAGGCCGATTTTTCCATTCCCAGTATGTCTTTTAAGCACCAGGATACAGCCATCACCCTAGAGGGGGACCCTACAACCCTCCCAAATCAAACTAGCTTCAAACAATTTTGCCAATTACTACACACAAATTCCATCGCATCACTACACCTACTAACCTTCCAGCCCACTGACCAAGCTTACTCGTCCCACCCACCTTCCCCCACACTCTCTTCTACAGAACCATTAATTCAAACCCTTCCCCAAGAAATCCAATCACTACTTCTAGCATACCCATCAGTTTTCAAGCAACCCCATGGCTTACCACCCTCTAGACCTCATGACCATCACATCCCACTCCTTTCCAATTCCAATCCTATCAACGTCAAACCCTACCGCTACCCTCACTCGCAAAAAGATGCCATGACAACCATAATCGAAGATATGCTTCATGAGGGAATCATCACCCCCAGCACCAGCCCGTATTCCTCTCCTGTCCTTTTAGTAAAAAAAAAAGACGGTATTTGGCGATTTTGTGTCGACTATCGCTCACTTAATGCTGTCACTGTCAAAGATATGTTTCCTATACCTACAATTGATGAGCTATTGGATGAACTAGGGTCTGCAACGATTTTTTCTAAAATAGACTTACGATCCGGCTACCACCAAATTCGAGTCGTACCCGAAGACACACACAAGACGGCATTCAGAACTTTCGACGGACACTACGAGTTCCTAGTTATGCCTTTTGGCTTGACTAATGCACCCTCCACCTTCCAGTCAGCCATGAACGACCTACTGCGTCCTTACTTAAGGCGGTTGTTTTAGTTTTTTTTGATGACATATTGATCTATAGTAGTTCCTTAACTGATCATTTAACTCATTTACAACTGATTTTGGAATTACTTGATTCAAATCATTATGTTGCTAAATTATCTAAGTGTGTTTTTGCTGTTGATACCGTTAACTACTTGGGGCATGTGATCACAGCCCAAGGCGTAGCGCCTGATTCTGATAAAGTGAAGGCTATACTTGACTGGCCGCAGCCACGTTCTCTCACGGCACTCAGGGGTTTCTTAGGCCTCACCGGTTTCTACAGACGGTTTGTCCGCCACTACGCCACTCTCGCCGCTCCTCTCACCGACTTGTTACGTTCCACTAAATTAGCTTGGAATACAGAAGCCAGCAAGGCTTTTACAGAATTAAAACAACAAATGACAAATATGCCTGTGCTGGCTTTGCCTGATTTCTCCAAAGTATTTGTTGTGGAGACGGATGCTTCTGCTGTGGCGATCGGTGCTGTCTTGTCCCAAGATAATCACCCCCTGGCTTTCTTCAGCAAGAAGATGTGTCCTCGAATGCAAGCTTCCTCTGTCTACATCCGGGAAATGTATGCTGTCACAGAAGCCATCAAGAAGTGGCGTCAGTATCTTGTTGGACGACATTTCCATATTTACACAGACCAAAAGAGTCTAAGGAACCTACTGTCCCAAACAATCCAAACCCCAGAGCAACAAAAATGGGCAGTTAAGCTACAAGGTTTCAGTTTTGAGATATTTTACAAACCTGGTAAATCCAATCAGGTTGCGGACGCTCTGTCTCGGAAATACAGTGAAGATGGCCTGCTCCTTTCAGCATGTTCTAGCCCTGTTCCAACCATCCTTCAGAGACTCCAGCGGTACTACAACTCAGACACCCAGGGCAAATAATTAATTCAGAAATATAACAATGAGAACCACTCAGATTTTCGCTTCTCAGAAGGTATACTTTATTTCAAAGAGCGAATTTTTGTACCTGATATCTCTGATCTACGCAAAGTTCTTTTGCAAGAGTTCCACTCCACACCTATTGCTGGCCACTCAGGACTTAAACCCACTCTAGCCAGAATTGCAGCTTCCTTCTACTGGCCTGGGCTTTACAAAGATGCCAAACTGTTTGTCAAACAATGCTCCATCTGTCAACAAAACAAGTACATGCCACAGAAAAAAACAGGGTTACTACAACCATTACCTATTCCTAAGCAAGTTTGGGAAGAACTTTCAATGGACTTCATTACTCACCTGCCAAACTCATTTGGCCACACTGTGATATGGGTAATCTGTGACCGCCTCACGAAATATGTGCACTTTCTAGCGCTTCCAACCAAGTTCACCGCTTCATCACTGGCAGCTAGGTTCTCCGTGGAAATTTGCCGCCTTCATGGGATCCCAAAGTCCATTGTCTCTGATAGGGACCCCCTCTTCCTGAGTTCCTTTTGGAAAGAACTTTTCAAAACACAGGGAACAACACTTAAGTACAGCACCGCTTACCACCCAGAGACGGATGGCCAAACCGAAGTTGTAAACCGCAGCCTTGAAGCCTATCTGCGCTGTTTCGCCAGTGAACATCCGCGCCAGTGGTATAAATTCTTACACCTTGCTGAGTTCTGGTATAACTCGGCTTACCACTCTGCCATCAAGATGACACCGTTCCAAGCCTTGTATGGTCGACATCCTCCAGCGATTCCCGACTACGTACCAGGAACAGCGACCATTGACGCACTAGACTCTACACTGCAACAGAGACACGGCGTTTTGAGCAGGTTGAAAACAAACTTGAAAAGAAGTAGACAGCAAATGGAAGACCAAGCAAACAAAGGAAGAAGAGATCTTACTTTTGAACCTGGGGACTGGGTACTCCTGCGTTTACGACCATACCGTCAGCAAACAGTCTCGCACCGGGTTTCGCAAAAGCTCTCCAAGCGTTACTTCGGTCCTTTTGCTGTCCTCCGCCGGATCGGAGTTGTGGCTTACGAACTTAGGCTTCCTCCTTCGTCTCGTATTCACCCCATTGTGCATGTCTCTCTGTTGACAAAATATCACGGTGATAACCCAGAAGGTCATTACGTTCCCCTTCCTCAGGATCTCAAGGATTTTTTTTTCAGAGGAGAACACAAACAACTCGTCATCTCCACAGACAGAGAACAGAGATGCGAAGTTACAAAGTCACACACCAAGTATGAGTGAGATATCTAATATCTCCCTCTCTCCAATCTATCAGACTCACCCTCCACCGTTCGATCCTCAACAAACAAATTCGGGTAAATCTGAGACACACAATACAGTTGTATCACACTCACCAACCCATTCCCAAGATCAGGTTTTTCTGCCTCAATCCCACCCATTACCCACGAGTCAAAGCAATACCACCGCTCCACCTAATCAAAGAAGTTTAACGCGACCTGTCTCTACCTGCCAACGCGTTTTCACCACGCCAACGCAGTGATTCACGCGCGACTTCCCAACTTGACATCCCTGCAGCCAACGCGCTCACCAACCCTCATTTGCAGCCGATGGATCGCAGCGCGAGCAGATCTGGACCATCCACAAGAAGCACAATACGTGTGCTTGCACCGGAATGGTCAACAACGAATCAAGCTTTTCCATCTCTCTTGAAGTTACCCACCAACGCCAACCGAGCCCCAGACATGCGCAGTGATAGGCTACCCGAATTCCTTCACAAGCTGGCCCAGAACCTTGAGGACAAGGTTCCTCTTGACCCAGGGAGTAGTGATAGTGGGCCGCAGTTGGGCCAGTCCAAACCGAAAAGAAATACTCAAAAACCCACTTGGTTGAAGGATTTTTATTAAAAAAATTGTTATTCAGCTCTTTTAGTTAACTTTTGAATTCCCTAAAGTCAGATGTTGACACTTGTAAGGATGAGATCCATCTTTACAACAAATATTTTCCTTTAAATGTAGGTCTTCTTCATTAATGAGGGTATGAAAAAAATCAAATTGTCTATGTAATTTCTTTTTCTTAGTAGCTTAAACCCTAGTTTTCTCTTAGCTCTCTCTCTTGTGGTAACAGCAGCCTATCAGATGCTTGCTAAGATACAACAAATTGTTCAACAAAATATCTTAGCACAACATAATATGCCACAATATAAATAAACTAAAAAAAAACTTTGCAGAAATAATAACGATATATGTGGCAACAAGATCAATAACAATAATAGCAACAATTTATTCGAAAGTCTTAATGTTACTACAAATTACAATATAATCTCCCTCTAACTCAAGGCATCAAAAGATCTCACAACACCCATATAGATTACATGATCTAAAAAAATTTAACAGTTAAACCCTTGGTTAGGGGATCTGCTACCATAAGTTCTGTAGGTATATACTCAATGTGAGTCTGAGATTCCTGAACCTTCTCTCTAATAAACATATATTTAGTATCAAAATGCTTTGAACGCTTAGAGTTCTTATTATTTTGAGAGAAGCTCACTACAATTGAGTTATCACAGTAAATAGTTAGAGACCTAGAGATACTCTCCACAATATGAAACTCAGAAATCAAGTTTCTCAACCATATAGCTTGACGAGTGGCCTCATAACAGGCCACATACTCTGCTTCCATAGCTGAAGTAGCTGTAAATGTTTGTTTGACCCTTTTCTAGGAAACAGTACCTCCTGCCAACATAAAAAAAATCCTAAAGTAGATTTATGGTCATCTGGACAACCGCCATAGTCAGAGTCTGAATAGCCTGTCACCTCAACGAAATTAATTAAATTATAAGATAATGAATAATATTAAGGAAAAAAAAGGTGATATTAATTTGGTTCTAATATCATGTAATTAACAATTTTTAGCAATCAAGATTAGCTAGGCTCTGGCTACTATCATGTAATTTGAAGGAGTTGGAGGAAGGAGGTACAAGGTTCAAATCCGGACTACTAACATAATTTACTAACAATTAACATTTGCCTATAAAAAAAAGACTAGGCTCTGATACCAATTGATACAAATAAAATAAGTGAATATAATATCTAATCCCAATTGATTCAACGGGTACACATGATTTCTAATTACATATATTAGAAAGAATTACTTGAATGTGAAGAAGAGAATGAGTCCATGATTTTACGTTCTTGATCTTCCGTTTTTAGGAGAGAAACTATCTCTATTCCACTGAGTAATTTTTCTGTGTGTAGTCTCAATGGGGCAACTACACTAACCTAGTGGTTAGAGATATGGGTCTCTCCTTGTGTCAAGCAAATGGGCTCGCTTACCCATTATAGCAAGCCCACACACAAGACCTTTCACATCAACCCATTATAAAATAAAATGCTTTATAAAATTAATCTCAATAAACTTAACATTAGTGATCACATAATTGGGATTAGTAACAACAATATGCTCCAATAATATTTTGACATCTAATTAATCTGGATATTAGACAAAATAAAGCTGATTATGCTAGTCAAAATTAGAATAGTCCAACAAAGTTCAGTTTCAATTTTTTTTTTTTTGTCTGGGTGCTTCTGACCTCTGTTGCAAGGAGCTTTACGTTGGCCTGGTTGCATTTTCTATGTGGTGTTGATGCAAATTAATGATCAATATTGCCAATATATCTGTCTTGTGTATATTTGTTTATTGGTGATAAAAAAAATTTGGTGAACGTTTATTCATGATAAATGATTCATACGTTGATTAATATATTTGTTTATACCCTTTCGTGTATATAATATTGATTGATTTGTTTTGTAAAAAAAAATTGATGGATTTGTAATTTTGTTACCTATTGTATTTTTTTTTTTTTTGGTACCTATTGTATTATCGGGAACAAAGTTGCATTTTACAGCATATTAATATTATGAAAAATTGGGCTCAAAATGTTTGACATGGATTCACTTTTTTTTTTTTTTGACATAGACATGGATTCACTTAATTATTCAGTTCCTTTATGAAATCGTGAGACAAGCTTTTTATTAATTTATAATTATAGAAATTTCTTTTTAAAATATATGTACTCAATTTATACATAGGTAAATGGTGAATTTTATTTTTAATCATGGTTGTGTGTTTATATATATATATATATAATGTGTTTTTTTTTAAATGTTACTTTTATTTTAATTTTAATTATGGTTCAATTCTTGAATTTTTTAGTTTTTGAAATTTATAACATCTTATAAGTGTTTATATAATAATGCATCCAAACACTTCAAATTTATATAAGTGTTTGTCAATGTACATATCCAAGCGCAAACAACTTATTGAGTTTAAGCACTTATGACATAAACTATGGTAATCGCTTATAACATAAGAGACTAAATAAACTGTTTATCCAAATAGAGGCTATTCTTCATGCACGTCAGGCTTATGAGTAAGGTAAAAAAATCAAAAATTAACCAAATGATGATGTATTTTGCATGAATAACCTTTATTACCCCATTCGGTCCTTATTATAAGGAACAAAACCCTAATTCACACAGACCAAAGAAATGCATTGAAAATAGTTTTTTCTAATTAATACTCTTAAAGATTTAAATTTTTTTTCTTTTTCAAAAATACCCCTTTAATGAACCACTCGTTGCATGAGAAATAAGTTATCTCATTAATATAAGTATCACTATATATAAGGATATACATGAAAATTAGGCATAATGCATTTAAAAATTGATGTTGTTTCTTATAATTAGGACCAAGAAAAACACTCTTTTGTTTCTTATAAAAGGACCTGAGGGAGTATATATTAACTTTTTTGGTGACCGAAACGTAGAATTCTAGCAATTGTGCCTCTATGAGCCTTCTGGTCACATTAACACGCTCAAGTAAAATCTTGGCAATGCCTCTACTGAACAATTTTGCCCAGACTAACACATATTCAAGTATTATCCTGGGTACTACGCCTCTACTAAACACTTTGGGTTATCTAACACGTTCACGTAGAATCCTGGAAAATTGCCTCTATTGAACAATTCTGATTCGACTAACATACCTTTGGCCAATCTGGCATGTTCTTGCAGTTACAAGCAAATGCTAGGTTTGTGTTAAAGAATAAATGCACCCTCAACAACAACAATACAACTCAAATAACTCTCAATAAGAGAGGATGTACAATTAAACTCTTGAATGAAATAACTTTCACATAGATGATAAATAGTTGAGCTCTTGAATGGAATAATTCTCACTGAGAGGATAAGCAGTTGAGCTCTTGAATGAATCAAAGTTGAAGTAAATGCAATTGTGCATGTGCTTGAGCGGTAAATTCGCTATATTCTTTTATTGATCGATCATCAACTTTCATTCTTCATTCAACTTGTATTTATAGTCAACGATGAGAATGAGTGTTGATCTCCGTTGAGACCCATTGGGTATTGACCCATTGATGAGTGTGTGGCTCAGCTATTTCTTAAAAGCATAGTCGTTTCAGGTAATTCACTCTTGTTATTCTTCATTTTCTGCATATTCTTTTTGTTTTTTTACTTGTGTGTGGCCATTTTATAGGTGTTCTTAGTTTGATTTTTTTTAAGTAATGTCTCGTATCAGTAATTCTATATCTCGCGAAGGAATAAGCTCACGAACATCGCGAAAACACACGCATAAGAAATTTAAAAGACACCGAAATTGTTGACCTGTTGTTTGACGGAAAACATGGGTTTGCTAACCAATCATACGCCTTCATGATGTTTCACAAAATCTGTTTCTCGCGAAAAACAGCATTAATTTTCTTAAAGTTAATCACCTAATTTACTAGAACGAAAAGAAAGAAAAACCGATACATGTGATGGATAATGTTATAAGAAAATAAGAGAGAAAAAGAAGAGAGATGAATTATAAAATTGACCTAAGAGAATCCAAAAAATCAAGATTCTTTCTTGTCCTCAATCGATATAGACGCAAACATTTTTTTTTTCCAAACATTATGATTATTTACTGATATTTAGTCAACTTTTGCTCTATACATTTGCCAACTGCCAATCCACACATATACCCCCTGAGCTGTCCTAAGTTTCTATGCATGCAAATACACGAAATGAGGATTTGACACGCAAAGGACTATGATGCTTACCCGTTACAACTACACTTATTCGGGCACGAGTTACAATATTACAAACACAAAAGCATTGAAGAGAAATAGTGAAGCAGCTGTATACTCCCTATAAATGAATGAAATGGTACGTAACAATTTTATAAAATTAGGGGTATTAATAATTCTCATAAATATATAGTAGAATATAATGACTTACGAGTGATGTACTCATTCTTAATTTGAGAGTAAAATTGAAAAAAAAATAATTAATATTACATTGAAAACCTAACATGATACTCTCTCTGTCTCTTAATATAAAACTCCTTTGACCATTTCACGTCCCTTAAGAAAATGGATTTTGTTAGTTATTATCAGTAAATTTGTATAAAATATGTGCTATTTTTTTAAGTCACCCTTCTCATCTTCCAATACTATTAAGAGAGAGAGAAAATTAATACATCTTAGTATATGAAATAATTTTGTAAAAAATAAAAATAAAAATTAATGCACTTTGATATTTAAAAATAATTTTATATTAAGAGAGATTTTAGGGCTAATTTTTTTTTTTTTTACTAATATGACACTTATAATAATACATAATAATACTGACGGAGTATATAGAATCAAATTTCTCCAATTTAATTGGCACGTACAACTAGGCAGCAGCTCTGATTTTCCTTCCATTAATTCCCCATGCAGTTGTTCTTCTCAGAGCAACAATCATCTACTGCAAGTCTATGAAGGAAAATGAAAAGAAGAAAGCCGCACGTTGATGGGGTGTGTGTGTGTGTCAATGAGAGAGCTCGCATGCTTGACGGCATATGCAGTAATGCAGATCTATTAAAATGCAATTACCATTTTCTCACACCTATTTTGATATTTTCCTTTGTTTTTTCATCTCTCTTTTCTATAACTAAGAAAATAAAATGTTTCATTAAAATGCGTATTTCTAGCTGGCTATGCTCATGTTATTATATTATTACTTCAGTCTTTACTTCTTGTATAAATTTACACGTTGCATTTAAGTGCATGTTTAGTTACTGAACCAAACGACGTTTGAGGCACTTTTTTCCGTGACGCAAACGGAGTTTATTTTTTTATTTTGGTGTTTGGTAAATTTTTTTTTTGCTTTTTTTGTTTGTAAAACGTTGTTTTATTACAAGAGGTTTGATGATGCTTTTCCGTTTGTAAAACTTCGTTTGAGTATTTTAACACTTCAAAAGTGATTCTATTTTGTCAACCAAACACAAATCAATTCTTCTAAACTCAGTTTTAAAATATTTTTACCAAACACAAATCATTTTTTTAAACTCAATTTTTTAAAACTCAGTTTTCTAAACAAGATTCTACACAATCTATTTTACTACGGTCTAAACCAAAGGGACCCTAAGTCTTCCACGGATATTGATACACATAGTAGTAGTAAACTAGTAAAATAATGAAAAAATGTATGCAAGCAATTTGTATCCGTTATATAGTGTGACAGTGTGAACAAAACAGACCAAAAGACAATCTCCAGACATAAGAAACTAGCATGCACAGCAGAAATGAAACCAAATTTAGTGATTACAGCCCTACTAGCACTTCTGTTGCTCACACAGCAGACTATTGCTGAAACTACTACTACTACCTCCCAACACCAACAGAGACATGAAGAAGAGTTAACAGGTTCTAGAAGATCGAGAAACAGAAGGCCTAACTGCAGAAGAAACAGAAGCAGTGGAGGAAAAAGGACGAAAGGATCAAACTGCTATAAGTTTCATCACTGCCGGAATCCGCCGCCACTGCCGCCTCGAAAAGCATCTCCTCCACCAATAACTTACACACCAAGAACCCCATTTCCTCCTCCAATAGTACAATATTCTCCACCACTTTTACAGCCACCACCTCTAATTATCCCTAGTCCACCACCTTGCCCGTCCCCTCAGTGTCGGCCACCATCACCACCTCCTCCTGCCTGTCCTTCACCACCGCCACCACCATCACCGCCGCCACCTGCCTGTTCACCACCGCCGCCACCCCCACCGCCGCCACCTGCCTGTTCACCACCGCCTGTTGCACCCTGTTGCCCATTACCACCCCCTGCTCCACCTTGCTGCACATTACCACCATGTACACCATCACCCTCCCCACCACCACCACCACTAGTACCGTCACCACCGCCACCACCCATAACGCCATTGATAATTCCACCACCTCTTGTTATTCCTCCTCCCATGTCAGAAATACCAACATTTCCCTCTCTATCACCTCCCATTCCCTTCATCACTAACCCACCAGACATTTCTATTCCACCACCCGCACCGCCGCTTGTCCCGATATTTTGGACGCCACCATCGCAAGATCCATCCTCCTCTTCAACACCTCTCATATCAACCCCATCGGCACCGGATATTTTGTTTCCACCTCCTATGGCTCCAGAACAGCCACAAGAACCACCGTCTTTCACCATGCCAACACCAGATAATTCGCTTCCTCCTCCCGTGGTCCCAGAGCAGCCACCACAGCCACAAGAACCACCGTCTTTCACCATGCCAACACCAAATAATTCGCTTCCTCCTCCCGTGGTTCCAGAGCAGCCACAGCCACAGGAACCACCGTCTTTCACCATGCCAACACCAGATAATTCGCTTCCTCCTTCCGTGGTTCCAGGGCAACCACAGGATCCACCGTCTTTCACCATGCCAACACCAGATATTTCGCTTCCTCCTCCCGTGGTTTCAGAACAGCCACAGGAACCACCATCTTTCACCATTCTAACACCAGATATTATGCTTTCTCCTCCCGTGGTTACTGAGCAACCACAGGATCCACCGTCTTTCACCATGCCAACACCAGATATTTCGCTTCCTCCTCCTGTGGTTTCAGAACAGCCACAGGAACCAGATATTATGCTTCCTCCTCCCGTGGTACCTGAGCAACCACAGGACCCACCATCTTTTGTTATGCCAACACCAGATGTAATGCTTCCTCCTCCCGTAGATCCCGAGCAGCCAGAGGAACCACCGTCTTTTGCCATGCCAACACCTGATATTTTCATGGCGCCACCGGTGGTTCCTGATCTTCCAGGTAACCCAGAAGAGCCAGTTCCATTTCCTGAACCATGGGAAGAACCGCCATCTCCACTAGTACCCACCACTGTTTGATTTGCATCCGTTTTCAAACCCATGTGCATTCACTAATCACTACTACCCCTTGCAGCTATTTAGTTCTCTCTTATGACATAGCTTGCACTGCTGTGTAAAGTAAAGCATAGTTAGTTTTGTTGTTGGTTTTTTCTTTTCTTGTCTATCAATAAAAAAAATCACTTCCGACTTTAAATAATTGCATTTGTTATGCAATGTGATAACCATTTTAAATACTAATTAATATTTTTTTAACATATTGATGGGTCAATTTAAAATGAAACTTAAGTAGTATATGTAGCTGCCTTAGCTACAGTACGAGCAGTTACATTAACTTGTCTCCCGACAAACCCTATCAAAAAGTATGATAAACGGGATGACATGAGTGTTCTATATTCTAATAAAATAACATTAAACTCAAAATAACATTAAAATTATCAATCACGGTTTTAGTGTCCAGTAAACAATATTGTCCTAACCAAGCTCAATGACCCAATTTATAGCTTGTAATAAGCCATAAGCCTCGCTTTCATGAACATGCAACAACCGATGTGTGCCTCAAGATTTTTACCTTCACAAAATTACCGGATGCATCGCGCATACACAGTCCAATCCCAATAGCATTAGATTGATTAGAAAACCCTGCATCAATATTATATATATATTTTTTTTTAAAAGGATGGGGAAGGAGATATATTATTATTTCAGTGACATTAATAGTCATACTACAACTATCCTCGATGGGATATGAACTCTATCCCTTAAAGTGACAAGGTCAATCTCCTACTGCTGAGCTGACACCTCGTAGACAAGTTATTAATATTATATTTTAAATACCTTGTACCAGGATTATTCCACTACACCGCCCTATATATGGGAAGGATCATCACTATGCTGAGTAGCCAGAAATGCATCGACATGTTGCTACTGATGGAGGAAAGCTTGGGCTCTCACCACAACCTAAGACGCTTCTTCAACCACATTCTCCCAAAGCTTGGAATAACGGCTACGCTATCTGCTCCAAAGTAGTGTTCCCCAAATGGCCCTGTTTTGATGATTCAGCTGTCCCCAAAGTAGTGTTCCCCAAATCACCACCATGAAAAATAGCTCAACAAAACTCTTTATGATCTCCAACATAGGTTCTATGAACGACCTGAGACCAACTTACTGCCACATCGATATACTCATGGGACACATGACCATAAGGTGCCATGAGTTCTCCACCTTCAATTCACAATATTAGGGACGGCTTATAGGACAATCCATACCCTTTGAGCGTAGGGAGTGGATTCTCTACCTTTTTCCGTCGACCTTTCTCTACCTTTCTCCCTATCTATCTCTTATTTTGCTTTCGCTCTCTTCATTCTCTCTCCATTCTAAATTATCATTCACTCCCTCAATTCACACCTGTTTTGACTAAAGTTACTCTACATTTGATTTGCCAAAGGTACAGAATCTATTTTCTTGAGGGTAAACGTTGTCGGGTGGGAATACAGTCTCTTACGGCTCGCCCCAAAAAATCTTTGATCCGAGGCGGAACTCTTATGTTCCAAATAACTAGCGAATCACATTCCATTCTCAAGTGAGAAGAGTGTTTTTCCATGCATATGAGGTGTATTGTTTTAACTGAAAATAATTGTTGAAAGTAAAAAAAAATTTCTTCTACATTACTCCCTTAGGAATGAATTATAAAAAAAAAAGTCTTTTTAACGAATGTTGAAATGACTTTTTTTCTTATAATTCATTATGAATGGAGTATTATGCCAAGTCGTCAATCAAGAAGACAACTTTTAAACTTTTTTTCTTGGGAAAGCCAAAACTTATGCATCAAATTTTTTTGGTTGAAGTTTTGATATAATATTTATTTGAATTTGTTAAAGAGTGATTAATAAATTAAAATTTAAAATAAAAGGTCTATAAATGAACATTTTAATATATTATTAATCTTTTAAAAGAATTACTACTTTATTTTAAATAATTAAAAATATGTACAGAAAAAACAAGTACTCCACTTTTTAAAGCTTGTCTTTGATAAGAATTTTTTTTTTTTACAAGCGTTTATTTATTTTGGTGAAAAGTGGAAACTAATCCATTTTTATTTGGATCCAGCTTGAATGCACGACTCAAAAATATTTTATACAACTTCATTAAAAAAAAAAAAAGACAAAACTCCAACTTTCACGCAATGGCTTCTTCATGGTTTGAAGACAAAAAGTTAGATCAAAGCAGCAACAACCTTGCAAAAACTGAAAAAAGAAACACACGAATAAAGCACGGGTTAGTAGTCGTAGTCGTAGTATATGAAGTTTATAACAATCCCTGTCAAAAAAAAAAAGGAAGTTTATAACAACCTTGGAATTCTGATCCCGAATTAATGAACCTGAGTTTTTGAATTTCCGGAAAAACAATGCCATCAGATTTGCATTTACCTGAAGAGTGCTGGGAATTTGTGTTCAGATTTCTAAACCACCACCGTTACTTGGAATCTCTCTCCCTCGTCTCAAAGCAATTCCTCACAATCACCAACCGTCTCCGATTCTCCCTCACAATCTGTGACCCAACCCTCCCTTTCCTCCCTCGCCTCTTTCACAGGTTCCCCACTCTCACCTCCCTCGACCTCACGCGCTTCAGCGGTGACCTCGACGCGCTTCTCTGCCAAATCTCCCATTTCCCCTTACACCTCAAATCGCTCAATCTCTCCAACCACCTCACCATCCCTGCAAATGGGTTGCGAGCTTTTGCCAAAAAGATGAAAACTTTGACCTCTCTCACCTGTTCCAACATGGGTTCTCTCAGTAACTTCGATCTGTTCCTCATCGCCGATTGTTTCCCTTTCCTCGAAGAACTCGACCTCAGTTTCCCTAAAGACATTGACCGCAATAACCCCAACAATTTCAATGGCCCCGTTTCTGATTTTGGTGTAAAAGCTCTTTCCTTGGCACTTCCCAAGCTCAGCAAGTTTAATCTCTCTGGTAATTTCTTCATCAATGACCTATCTCTTTTTCATTTGTGTAAGAATTGTGAGTTTCTCGAAGAGGTTGTGATCTTTGATTGCCATTTAATAACACAAGCTGGAATTGGTTCAGCAATCCGCGAGAGACTAAGTTTGAGGTCTCTCTCTGTTAGTAACTTTGGGAGTGGGACCAACTTTGCAAGGCCTAATGTTACTTCACACTTCATTGGCTCCTTGGTGAGTTTGAAGGGATTGACTTGTCTTGATTTGTCGTGTTCTTGTATCTCGGATGAGTTGCTATGCTCTGTTGCAGAGGAAGGTCTTCCTTTGAGGAAGCTTGTTCTACAAGGTTGCTGCAACTATACGTATGCCGGAATCTTTTGCTTGTTGTCGAAATGTCAATTTGTGCAACATTTGGATCTTCAAAATGCTGAGTTTCTGAATGATTGGCGTGTCGCCGAGTTGTCTTTGCTTCTTAGTTATTTGGTGTCTATAAATGTTAGTCGTTGTAGGATGCTTACGGATTTAGCCTTGTTTGCACTTCTTAGGAACTGTCGTTTGATCAGTGAGATCAGAATGGAGGTAACTGATATTGGGAAAAGTGGGGTAGTGGAGGATTTTGATTCTTTGATGGGTTTTGTTGTGAACCCTCAAGTGAAGTCTCTCCATTTGGCTCACAATTCATGGATGAGTGATGAAAGCATCAAAATGTTTGCTTCCATTTGCCCCAATTTGCAGCTGCTTGACTTGAGTTATTGTTGTGGCATATCTGAAGGTGGTGTTGAAGTATTAAGGGGATGTTGTAACATTAGGCATCTGAACTTAGCCTTCTGTTCAGGAGTGAAGCTACTCGGGATGAACTTCGAAGTTCCCAAACTGGAGGTGTTGAACTTGTCACGGTCAAAAATTGATGATGAAGCACTCTATGTGATCTCAAAGAGTTGTTGTGGGCTACTGCAATTGGACCTAGAAAATTGTTCTAGTGTCACTACGAAGGGGGTGAGGGAAGTGGTAGAAAACTGCACACAGCTGAGAGAGATAAATTTGGAGTCTTGTTATAAAGTGGCTGCTAATGTTGTTGCTTGGATGGTATTTTCAAGGCCATCTTTGAGAAAGATAATGTCTCCGCCTCGTTTTCGTCCTAGTGAAAGCCAGAGGAAACTCCTCTTGCGTCATGGATGCCTTGTTTGCTAGTATTCTAGAAGTATTCTGCTGAAGTCTGAAATGTAAGATGTGTCCATGTTTCCAGAGTTAATTCTCTGAGAAAAAAATGTGAAAATATGTCAACTTACACTTATTGTATTTGTTTATTAGTCTGTACATGAGAATTGCCTGTACTGTAAATATTTTAGGTTAGTGTATATAGTGTACAATGTAATGCAAGCAGTTGGGGTGGCTTCTAAGGTGAAAGCTCATCGAGACGGTATGCTATAAGTATAAACTCTAAATCAGCGGCAAGCCGAAGGAATCCCTTTTTAATCAGTGGAGTGACAGTAACAGTACCAAGCCAGTCTAACTACTGTAGGGGATCTTTTGAGGAACTTTTTCACCATTTGGTGTATCGTCAGTAAGGGTGTTGTACTCCTACTCAGTCTTAACTGATTTCTTTATCATGGAGAGATCTCGCAAGATGGGACGGTCTTCTTTTCTCTTTAATTTCTGAGTCTAAAAAATTTCTATTATCAAAGAAGTCCTCCTTTCCGCCTTTGTGAGAGTCAAGTCTATGGGTAAGAGATCCCCACCAGCCGGGTATCTCCCTCAAACTACAAGCCGGATTAGCTTCTCGATAATGAAACCTCTGTTCTCTCCTTCTAACAAAGGATTGCTCGAAGTCTGTAGATACAAGATCAATAAAATGATGATATTTGTCAGTGACATAAGAAAAAAAAAATAGCTAAGCTGATATATCATATATGAACTTAAAAATAATTCAATATTTATGCCATAAATTAGAGAGCAGAAAACAAAGAATAGAGGAGAAGGGAGAGTGTGAAGCACTATTTAGACAGTGATATAGGTCAGTGACCAGCTTCCCCCCTAACTTGCACCATTATTGACCCAATACATCACCCTTATCTCTTAGTCAAGTGGCACCTCCAACATGTATTAATTTAATGTATTTTCATTTTTGTTTTAATACCCATATTACCCCTGCCAGTTAGTATAAATCGGGGCTGCTTGTACTCTGTTTTGATCCAAGTTTATATGAATTAAGTGAGTTTTGCTTTGAGCAATCTTTTGGAGAGTGGAATCTCTCAAAATAAAGTGGATTCTCTGTTCTGGTTCTGTACCATTTTGGTACCAGAGCACAGGTTTGGTGAGTTCTGAGTGAGAGAAGTGAGGAAATTCGAGTTTTCCGGTGGTGTTCTTGAGGAGTCGAACTGCCCCCCTCGAAACCTCCATTTCCGATCCGAATTTGCCAAAACTGATACCGCGATTGCATCAAGAACGTCCAAAAACCTTCGTATACAAAGTTTTGCGGCCAACGGTGATCACACTCGCTAGCACACGCCCTGCCGGAATTTCCACGCGCAACCCACGTGCTCGCCAGAGTTACACGCGCCGGTTGGAGATTGAAGACGAAGCTGACGTCAGCACCACCTAGGACACACGTCAGCCAGGTGGACCACTCATTGTGTGCCACACGTCACTATCAACCACCTCACTTGTACACGTCACCTCTGCACATCACCTGCCACCTCCCTGCCACGTCATTTCACCAACCACCCACCTTCTACCATGTGTCCACGTCAGCCCCAGTCATCAATTTTCTGAAATTACAGATAAGTCCCTTATGTTTCTTTGTTTACCCTTTTGCCCCTAAACTTTTAGAAAGTGCAAAGTAGCCCCTAAGCTTACTTAAAATTACAATGTTACCCCTAAACTTTCTTAAATTTGCAACTTGGCCCTAAACTTTCATGAATTTACATTTTGGCCCCTAAACTTACAAATAATTACAGTTTGACCCCTAAAATTTCTAGAATTTAGATTTTGACCCCTAAGTTTTCTGAAAATTACATCTGGTCCTGAACTTTGAAAATTGCAAGTTGTTCCCTATTTTAAAATTACTATTTATCCCCCTATTTTTTTTAAATCCATGTTTTCCACTCAAATCATTGCAAAAACCAATGTTCTTTAAAAAGAAAATGCATTCAGGAAAATCTAATGAAGATTTTATGCATGAAATTGGAAAAATGAGGCAAAAAATAACAAAATTACAAGAAAGGGTAGTTGCAAACCATGCTTTATTTGAATCCCGATGGAGAAAATTTGACGTTGACAATTCCAAGAGTGATTCTTTGTCTTTGAGAAACAATAATTTCCAAGCAAGTAATTTGTTCGTTGAAGAATTATTAGAAGAAGAAAATTGGTCCGAGTTTAAAAAAGAATCGGTATTTGATAAAAATTTGATATTTGAAGAAGGACCAATATTTGATGGAAATCCCTTATTTGGTGATGAACCCATATTTGATGGAGAACCAATGTTTGACAAAGAACCCATCTTTGATGAAGGACCATTATTTAACTATGTTCTTGGAGAACAAGATGTTCAACTCGAAAAGTTGGATATTTTTGAAGAGTTTCAATTTGAGGAAGATCTAATAACCTTGCAACCATCAAGTAGTTTAATGGAAGATTCATCATCATTCATCAGAGAAGTAGGTATTCTTAGAAAAGAAAAGTTGCAAGAGGCATAAAGAATGTTGAAAGACAGTCCTCTCCTGTGAAAGAACTCATGATTGAACTCATGCCGGGAGAATCTCTAAATGATGTGCCGATCAAGGTAATTGGTAATGAATTAAAGATTCGGCAAATTTTGACAAATTTTATCATCATTGTCATCAAGTTTACGCATGAAGGCAAGGTTGGTATAAACCTTGAGGTTGTGCCCAAGCCAATTTCTTAAAAGCTGAAGGACCACCACCATGGAAGAAAGAGCTAAACTCGAGGGCGAGTTCTCTCCAACCTGGGGAGTGATATGGGTCAGTGACCAGCTCCCCCCCCAACTTGCACCATTATTGTCCCAATACATCACCCTTATCTCTTAGTCAAGTGGCACCACCAACTTGTATTAATTTAATGTATTTTATTTTTTGTTTTAATACCCATATTACCCCTACCAGCTAGTATAAATAGGGGCCGGTTGTACTCTGTTTTGATCCAAGCTTATATGAATTAAGTGAGTGTTGCTTTGAGCAATCTTTTGGAGAGTGGAATCTCTCAAAATAGAGTAGATTCTCTGTTCTGGTTCTGTACCAGACAGGAAGGTAGGAGGGAGTGTAGACCAAAAACAATGTGCTACGGTTGTTTGTTACTTGGATTATTTGGAAGGATTGATTTTGGCTGAGTATGTTTCATTTAAGAAAAAATTGCAAAGAAAAAACAACTTGAGCAAACCTTTTAGAAACCGGGTTGCACAACTTAACTCGTTTTTGGGCTACACCCACTGACATAATTTGTATCGTAAGATTCAGTGAGATTCAGCAGAGCGAATCAGGATTCATAATGAGATTCAGGTGCAAAAGAGATTCGCACTCTGATACATATCGATTTAGTTTGATTTCGTATTGAATCAAGATACGAATCGCATGAATCGTAAGATACTAATAACTATGGGGTCGGGTGGGCATCCGCGGGGTCGGGCTCTGTTGCCAAGCCTACTTCACACCAAGCATATTTCAATAATCCAGCTTTGCTATATTTCCAAGGTGTTATACCCTAATTTTGTCCACCTACCTCCTGTAATTTATTTTTATTGTTGTTTTTACTTTATTCTTAACAATACATTTTGGGTTCGTTTTGTTAAATCCTTTGGGCTAATTTCAGCCCAATTGCAATAAAAAAGAGGTGCAAATAGTCCAGCAAGCCCAAGATATAACTAATGTCCAATGTCCATTACATATCAAAAAATATATACAGACCAATGTTTGAAGAAACAAAAAATAAAAATTACAAAGAGACAAAACGTATGGAAAAAATGAAGCCTGCAGGGAGCATGGCTCCTGCACAAAGTGACAAAGCATACAAACAGAAACAATGAAAAACAAGAAAAAAAGAGAAAAGCAAAAAAACAAAACAAGCACAAAGCAACAAGAACGTTGCATGCATCACGACCACAACAACCAACAAAGAACAGAGAGGCGGGGCGTAAGCATTTAGGGAATGGGTCCAATATGCTTTCTTCTTGTTCCTTTGTTTTCTTTCAATTTCTTCTCCAACCAAGCGACTTTGCAGGCACCACCCACTCTGCATCACCAACCAACCCCGCAACCAAAGAAACCAATACTGTCCTATTAGGGCTCAAGAGCTCTATAAATATGAATACATGTAACAAAGAAAAGGAGGAGAATTGCAGGCGTTTTACCACCAATCAAAGAATTAGAGGCTCCACATCAAGCCTTAATCCACCAAGTAAAAAAACTACAAACAAGCCAAAAAAAAAAAAAAAAAAGAGAAGAACCCAAGCAAAAAAGAAGCAAATAGAAGCGAGCCAAAGCAAAAAAAAAGAAGTAGAAGCAAAAAAGAAGCAAATAGAAGCAGGAGCCAAAGCAAAAAAAAAAAAAACAAAAGCAGAGCATAGAAGAAGGAGAAGAAAGGGGAAGAAAGAAGAAGGTGAGCCTTCCTCACCCTCTCCCACGACCTCTCCCTCTCCCATGATCCCCTCAGCCTCTCTCTCGTCCTCCCACCCACGTCTCCCTCTCCCTCCTCCACTCTCCCTCTCTCGCCCTCCGCCGCCTGTTCATGGCCACACAAAAGGACTGGCGCCAGCCGCCGCGCCACCCCTCCCTTTCTTCTTCTCGCCACCTCTCTCTCTCTCTCCATTTTTTCTTTGGTCCCAGTGGCGCTCTTCTGCTCATTTTCTTCTGTTTTAGTGTGTGTTAATGTGAGTGTGTGTGTTAGGTTTTAGGTTTGGTGTGTGTGAATGTGTTATGTGCTGTTAGTGTGTGTATAAGTGTGTGTGAGTTTGTTTTTTTTTGTTTTTTTATTGGCTGGGTTTTTCAGCCCATTTGTTATAAGTGTTATGTGCTATGTGCTGTGTAAGTGTTATGTGCTGTTTTAGTTAATGCGTGTGTATTGGTGTTATGTGCTGTTAGCCCATTTGTTTTTTTTAATGAATGTGGACCTTTTTTTTACTAGTCAAACTAGTACAATTTTATCCAACTAAATTTCACATACAAGTTTTGAAACCCTACTTTTTTTTGAAAAATCACATGATAAAAATCATGAAAATTAATTTACTAGTAATGACTACTCGAGATTGCTTCCCATTTAGTCATTATAAGTATTTTAATTTTCTAAATAAAAATGGGTTATGAGTGAGGACCACTCTTGATTGCTTCTTGTTTGGTCCCCATGAAAACCTATCTTCTTCATAAAATAAAATTAAGTTTTTTACTAGTAATGATCACTCGAGATTGCTTCCCGTTTGATCATTACGAATACCGTTAATTTTATAAATAAAAAAAATTATTAGCAAGGGCCACTCTTGATTGCTTCTTGTTTGGTCCTTACAAAACCTACCTTTTTTTCCATCAAAAAATATACAATTAAAATCAACCAACACGCAACCACTTTCTACCCAAGAACTACGTAGCCTTTGATTTCTCCACTGCACCCGGAGATACGTAGGAGCAGGAGCATACTCCTGTCAAGCGCAAAAATAAACGACTTTTATTAAGTCCTCTTTTTTTTTATCTTGGTTAAATTTTTATTTTTTCTTAATAAAAGGGAAATAAATTTTTTTTTAGAAGTTAATAAATTTTGCACAATTAGTTAGAGGTAACCTTTTTCGAAAGGATGTCGTGGGGTGCTAATACCTTCCCTACGCATAATCGACTCCCGAACCCAAATCCAGTCTTAAGGACCACTTTTCTTCAAAAAGGTTTTTTCCAATATTTTTCCTTCGAAAATAAATTATTGGTGGCGGCTCCATTAAACTCGAACAAATCCCTCCGGATTATTCGGTCGCTACAGCTGGCAACTCCACTGGGGACATTTTTTTAGAGAGTCAAGCCTAACTAACTGATTGTGCTAAATAGTTAACTCTTATGTTTAATTTCCCTTGTTTTTATTTATTTATTTATTTATTTATTTATTTATTTATTTATTTATTTATTTACTTATCCATTTGTTTATTTATTTATTTATTCATTCATTTATTTATTTATTGTTCTTTTGTGAATATTTGTTGTGAATATTATGCATATATTAAACCTTATGTTAGAAGACCATATTTTGTATATTTCATTTGTTTTGCAGCTTGGGTAGTGTTAGGGTGTTGCCCCTCTCACACACCGCACCTACACGTTCGCACACACATGTGAGTAAGGCCCTATACCCGGGTCAGACCAAAGCTTAAGTTGAGTGGAGGTTCGGTGATGGTCAATTGGTATTTGCTTTCCTTCTGGCTATTGCAAGAACTTCATCTAGAGTGTGCTCCCTCTGAGTATTCCACACCGGATAGTTATCCATCGTTGTGGTTAATATTCAGGAGGAGACTTTAGCTCTAGAGGCCTTTGGTGAGAATGTGATTAGAGCCACCATGAGATCTATCACTCAATACAAGACTATAGACCCCTTAGGTTAGAAAATCTCTAATTTTAGGTTTAACCCATTTAAGACACAAGGGGCATCATATCATTTTTGTTCTTCCACCAAAAATCTGTTATATCACGTCCATGCATAAAAAGGGTCTACAAAAACACATATCTTCATGCATACAAATGATAATCATCATCATCCAACATTATATCCTCATGCATTCATACTTCAAAAAACAAAAAACAAAAAAACACATGTTGAAAATAAAGAAATAATATCATTCATTCTCATTTCATTTTAGGTCGCCAGAGAATCGTAGGAACTCAAGAGCTTGGCTGCAAGTATTTTGTGAAATAATATGAGATAAAATTGTGAAACAGTTTCAAAGAAGCTCATACATGTCAAAACAATGAGGCTTACGATTCCTTGGCACGAATAAATAGATTTATGCATCCACATTCATTCATTTTTCTTTTCTTACATACTCATATCATTTTTTTTAAATCACCAGAAAATAATCAAACAAACTGGTTCCTCGACACCCTTATCGAACTCGCTCTCAATCAAGGATCATGGATGACCAAGAGATGAAAGAGGACGTCAACCAGCTGAAAGAACAGATGAGCAAAGTTTTGGAGCTTCTGCAGTCCCTAAACAAAGACAAGGCTGCAGATGGGGTATCTCCAGCAGTGAATGATGAAAGTCAAGCTACACCTTCCCACCCACCTGGCTTCGGTCCTATGCAGTTGCAATATGGTCTCAATACTCAAGGGATGATGGTACCTTTTGCAATTTACCCGCAGGGTCCTACACACCCACCAGTTAGCAACCCTCAGAATCAAGTACCACAGTTCCCACTTTACGGACTCCCGCCTGGTTACACGCCACCTATGGCCAATGATGATACTGCAAACCATAACCCCCAAGGCCCCCAGGCACAACAGTTCCCGCTATTTGGTCTCACACCCGGTTATACACCGCCAGGTGCTAACAATAACTCTGTGGAAACTAATTCCCAAACACTTGTTGTACAAGATGAAGCTCAGCCTCAAGGATCCGGTTCAATCAAACCATACCGATCAAAGCTCAAGTCCTGTCTTCATGGCATACACATTTCCACCTGGTTATGGTCCACCCCATATCGGGAATAATCAAGGAGTCAGTATGCCTGTAGTGACCCCCGTGGTGAATCCCTAACCATTTAGTCACCCCTATTATGTTCAAGGAAACCCAGTAAATCTCCAAACTAACCGTGTTGCCTGGTCTCCAGCCATGGGGGGATCCAATCTGAGTGTCCCAGTCGGGAACCAATGGCCTGATACTAAGTGGCAAATTCTTGAAGATAGACTAAGAGCTGTAGAAGGAGCAGGTTATCTCGGTTCAAGTAATGCTTCAGATCTTTGTCTCGTACCAGATGTGGTCGTACCGCCAAAGTTCAAAGTGCCAGACTTTGATAAGTATAAAAGGACAACTTGCCCAAAAAGCCACTTGACCATGTACTGTAGGAAAATGGCATCTTATGCACATGATGACAAACTTCTGGTTCACTTTTTTTAGGATAGTTTAACAGGGGCAGTGTCGAGTTGGTATACACACCTTGAGCAATCTCATATTCGCTGTTGGAAGGATTTGGCAGATGCTTTCTTGAAGCAATATAAATACAACATTGATATGGCTCCTGATAGAACGCAGTTGCAAAATATGATGAAAAGGGACAATGAGACTTTTAAAGAATATGCCCAACGATGGAGAGGATTGGCAGCCCAAGTGGAACCACCTCTGATCGAAAAAGAAATGGTGGCTATGTTCATGGATACTCTTCAATCACCCTTCTATGACAAAATGATCGGAAGTGTATCGTCAAACTTTTCAGATATGGTCATTGTAGGGGAAAGGGTTGAAGGAGGTATAAGAAATGAAAAGATTGCCCACAATTTTGCTGGAGTAAGTGATGCCAAGAAACCCCCTACAAGCTTCATGAAGAAGGAAGGGGAAGCTAATGCTGTGATGACGAGCCAGGGAGGACATACCCAAGGAAAGTCACCCCATTTCTTTACTAGTTTCCCACAGCCTTTCCCATACCCTTATTTTCCACCTCCATATATTGTCGTTGCCTCTCATAATCCACCCTCTCAACCAAACCAAAGCCAGAAACAGCCAAACGACCAAGAGAGAAAAATAATCCAATTTGACCCTATTCCCATGACCTATACTAATTTATTCCATCACCTCATCAGTAACTCCTTGGTCTCCCCGTGCTCAATGAAACCACTTCAACCTCCCTTCCCAAGAGGGTATGACCCAAACACCAAATGTGAGTTTCATGCAGGGGCAGTAGGTCACACAACTGAAAACTGTAAGGCCTTGAAGTACGTGGTTCAGGATCTAATCAATGCCAAATTATTGAGTTTTAAAGAGGATGGCCCTAATGTGGGTAATAATCTCTTTCCAGGTCATGGAGGTCCAGCAGTCAATGCCATTACAGAGGAGTTTGGGGACCAACCCCTAATAGCTAAATCGGAAGGCAGGGAACCAAATGATAAGAATGTCCCTATCTGCGACATCAGACAAAGCTTTCAGAGCGCAAGAATGTTGAACCCAAACCAGATAGCAACTGTCAAAGATGACCGCAGTGCTGAAGACAACGTTGTCAACCTTGTCCACCCTTGCCCATCGAGTGAAAAACTTGGAAATTTGGATATTGTTGAGTTTCCCATAATTTTTTGATTCAAAGTAATTTTGTAATGTAAACCCTATTGCTCTGCCCAAGGCTTTAGGATCATTCATTGTCAAAAGGGCGCACATGTTTCATTTTAGTATCTTTATCAATAAAACGTTGAATTTTCCAGTCATTTTCCTTTTCTTTTTTTCATCTTTTCCATTCCCTTTCATCCTTTTTTTGGTTTTTAATTTCGTGAATTTTATCTAATGCAGATCAAAAAATATTGTCTTTGAAAATGATGATGCCAGTGACTTATACTATAATTTTGACTACCCCATGAGGACAATTGAGAAACCCCTTCTGAACTGATGAGATTGATGGTACAAGAGGCAAAAGTGATTTAATCCCACGAGAAAGAACTTGAAATAATCAATCTGAGTACTGAAAGTGACAAAAAAGTAGTTAATAAAAATAGAAAGAAAAAGGTAAAGCAAGCGCGCAATTTGCCAAAAACTAATTTTTGTGAAAATTTGAGCAATAAGGTCTTGAAATGAAGTTTGACCATTTTTTTCTATCCCAAAAAATAAAAAATATATATCCCTCGCTACCGCTTTTGAGGCTAATTTTTTTTTACATACCCAAAACAATGATCACCCATCCATTGGAGCCTAGCACAATAGTCTATTCAATTTCGTCTGCTCAAAAAAAAAGCAAGCAAGCAAATAGCAAATGCAACGTATCAAAGACGCTTGCAAGAATCAAAAATCAATAAATAAAAATGCCAAAGCTAGACAAGACAATTGTGCTAGCAACCATCAAAGTGTATCTTTGTACTAATAATCTGTTGAAAAAAAAAACCAAACACTTTTTGAGCCTGAAATATCCTTTCTTTCATGACCCTTCAACCCCTGGCCACGTTACAACCCTAATAAAGTCCATTCTGATCAAAATCAAGCTGCTCGTATTTTCTCAAAACTTGATTTTTGAAAGAAGAAATCCATATAAACTCCTCATTGTAGTTGCTTTACCAAAAAAATGTGGTTGTCAAGTCCATCAAAAGGGATCTGATCCGTCGCCACGGTCTGCCAAATAAGATCATCACTGATAATGGGACTAACTTGAATAACAAGGTGATGAAGAGCTGTGTAATAACTTCAAGATCCAATATCATAATGCCGCCCAAAGATGAATGGGGCAGTTGAAGCTGCGAATAAGAACATCAAGAAGATTGTCCAGAAGATGGTTGTAACATTTCGAGACTGGCACGAAATGCTCCCTTTTGCCTTGCACGGTTATCGAACTTCGGTTCGCACCTCAACAGGGGCAACCCCTTTCTCGCTGATGTATGGAATGGAAACAGTACTTCCCATTGAAGTCGAGATCCCCTCGTTGAGGGTATTGATGGAGACAAAACTGGAAGAGACAGAATGGGTCAGGTTCGGCTGGATCAATTGAATCTCATTGAAGAAAAGAGAGTGATGGCCTTATGTCATGGACAGCTATATCAGCACAGGATGAAGAGAGCTTACGAAAAGAAAGTTCGTCCTCGGGAATTTCAAGAAGGAGACCTAGTGCTCAAGAAGATTTTGCCCATCTAAAAGGATTCTCGTGGAAAATGGACTCCGAATTATGAAGGCCCGTATGTTGTGAAAAAAGCTTTTTCTGGAGGAGCCTTAATCCTCACAAGGATGGACGGTGAAGATCTCCCGCTCCCGGTAAACTCTGATGCAGTCAAAAAATATTATGCCTAAAAAAGAAAATCATATAAAAACCAAGCAAAAGTGGGCTCGCTAGGTTGAAAACCTGAAAGGGCGACCTAGGCAAAATTAGAGCGACCCGTTGGATTGAAAACTTGAAAGAGCAATCCAAGCAGAAGTTAGGGTCTAAAATCGGATATTGAAGAAGGCTGGTGCATCAAGGGGCTCTTACCCAACTGGGGCAATTCAGTAGTAGAGTAATGAGTAATCAAAGTTATGGATATGGGAAGCTGGCATTTGTTCCTACAAAGACACAAACTATAAAATATCTGCTTAGTAATTTTCTTTCTTTGTTTTTTCTTCCTCCTGCGTTTTTCTTGATGTATTTTTAAGTCTGTGTAACTTCAGTCCTTGAACACATAACTCTTCTTTTGAATACCAAACACCTTCGTTCTTGTATTTCAAAATGTTGTTTTATGATAATAGGCACTGAATTGTGAAGCATGTGACGATATGGGAAAGCATTACGGTTATTATATACATCTTAAGAATCACGAGGAAACGCCAAATCTCGACAAATAAGTTTCAAAAAGGGCAAATGGATTACCTTTAAAAAGTAACTAATGCTGCATTGATAACTCGCGCTCTCTCCCAATCGAAGCATAGCATGACTAAATCCGATGAATCTCAGTCCATCCCATATCTTTAAGTACTAGAGATCATACGGGACGAGGAATCAGTAAAAATAATAATCACATTGCATACATGCACCACATATCATCTATTCATGCATCATCTTCATATCACAACCTTTCCAGCCGCTTTGTTACGCTTGGTCCATGTATCAAGTATCGATCCTTCAGTATTGTTTTCAAAATAATGTGTCGAGCATTGGTTTTTTATTTTTGCTTTCTGAGCGACACGCCAAGTATCGCTCACTCTTTATTGCTTTCCGATCACCGCGTCAGTACCCGACCTGGTGGAGATCCTTCTTTATAGTTTTCTAATAAATGCGCCAAGCATCACCCCTTTTTATTGCTTTAAGATTACCGCGTCAGTACCCGACCTGACGGTAGTCCCTCATTATTGCTTTTTGACCAACATATCAATTCCGGACCTGATGTTGATCCTTCTTTATTGCTTCCCATCGACGCGTCAATACCCTACTTGGCGTCGAACCTTCCGATCACCGTGTCAGTACCCGACCTGGCGGTGATCCTTCTTTATTGCGTCCTATCGACGCGTCAATACCTTACTTGGCGTCGAACCATCATTATTGCTTTCCGATCACCGCGTCAGTACCCGACCTGGCGGAGATCCTTCTTTATAGTTTTATGATAAACGCGCCAAGCGTTAATCACTCATTACTGCTTTTTCGATCACCGCGTCAGTACCCGACCTGGCGGTGACCCTTCTTTAGAGCTTTCCAATAAACGCGCCAAGTGTTAATCCATCATTTTTGCTTTCCTACCACCGCGTCAGTACCTGACTCGGCAGTGACCCTTCTTTATTGCTTTCCGATAAACGCACCAAGCGTCAATCCTTCACTGTCATTCCTCACCCCATCCCTTGTCTATCCTGGTTCGGGACAAAATTAGTGTCTTTATCTTTACTTCTATTTTATGACGAAAATATAAAAACCTTTCACATTTTCTAATAAAATATAACTAAAGAGGGGCAGCTGTTATACCCTAATTTTGTCCACCTACCTCCTGTAATTTATTTTTATTGTTGTTTTTACTTTATTCTTAACAATACATTTTGGGTTCGTTTTGTTAAATCCTTTGGGCTAATTTCAGCCCAATTGCAATAAAAAAGAGGTGCAAATAGTCCAGCAAGCCCAAGATATAACCAATATCCAATGTCCATTACATATCAAAAAATATATACAGACCAATGTTTGAAGAAACAAAAAATAAAAATTACAAAGAGACAAAACGTATGGAAAAAATGAAGCCTGCAGGGAGCATGGCTCCTGCACAAAGTGACAAAGCATACAAACAGAAACAAAGAAAAACAAGAAAAAAAGAGAAAAGCAAAAAAACAAAACAAGCACAAAGCAACAAGAACGTTGCATGCATCCCTGACCACAACAACCAACAGCAACAGAGGCAGGGGCAGAAGCATTTAGGGAATGGGTCCAATATGCTTTCTTCTTGTTCCTTTGTTTTCTTTCAATTTCTTCTCCAACCAAGCGACTGCGAGGCACCACCCACTCTGCATCACCAACCAACCCTACAACCACAAACCAATCTGTCCTATTAGGGCTCGGTAGCTCTATAAATATGAATACAGCGAGCAGCAAAGGAGGAGAAGTGCAGGCGTTTTACCACTAATCAAAGAATTAGAGGCTCCACACTGAAGCCCTAATCCACCAAGTAAAAAAACTACAAGCGAAGCCAAAAAAAAAAAAGAGAGAAGAACCCAAAAAAAAAAGAAGAAGCAAAAAAGAAGAAAATAGAAGCGAGCCAAAGCAAAAAAAAAAAAGAAGCAGAAGCAAAAAAAAAAAAAGAAGCACATAGAAGCAGGAGCCAAAGCAAAAAAAAAGAAAACAAAAAACAGAGCATAGAAGAAGGAGAAGAAAGGGGGAAGAAAGAAGAAGGTGAGCCTTCCTCACCCTCTCCCACGACCTCTCCCTCTCCCACGATCCCCCTCAGTCTCTCTCTCGTCCTCCCAGCCACGTCTCCCTCTCCCCTCCTCCACTCTCCCTCTCTCACGCGTCCTCCCATACTGTTGTGGCCTTACGATCAAGGGCTGTGGCCTTGGCAGCGCCACCCCTTTCTTCCTCTCGCCACCTCTCTCTCTCTCTCTCCATTTTTTTCTTTGGTCCCAGTAGCTCTTTCTGCTCATTTTCTTCTGTTTTAGTGTGTGTTAATGTGAGTGTGTGTGCTAGGTTTTAGGTTTAGTGTGTGTGAATGTGTTATGTGCTGTTAGTGTGTGTATAAGTGTGTGTGAGTTTGTTTGTTTGTTTTTTTTTTTTTTATTGGCTGGGTTTTTCAGCCCATTTGTTACAAGTGTTATGTGCTATCTGCTGTGTAAGTGTTATGTGCTGTTTTAGTTAGTCCGTGTGTATTGGTGTTATGTGCTGTTAGCGCATTTGTTTTTTTAATGAATGTGGACCTTTTTTTTACTAGTCAAGCTAGTACAATTTTATCCAACTAAATTTCACATACAAGTTTTGAAACCCTACTTTTTTTTGAAAAATCACATGATAAAAATCATGAAAATTAATTTACTAGTAATGACTATTCGAGATTGCTTCCCATTTAGTCATTACAAGTATTTTAATTTTCTAATAAAAATGGGTTATTAGTGAGGATCACTCTTGATTGCTTCTTGTTTGGTCCCCATGAAAACCTATCTTTTTCATAAAATAAAATTAAGTTTTTTACTAGTAATGATCACTCGAGATTGCTTCCCGTTTGATCATTACGAACACCGTTAATTTTATAAATAAAAAAAATTGTTAGCAAGGGCCACTCTTGATTACTTCTTGTTAACAAGGGAAATAAATATTTTTTTTAGAAGTTAATAAATTTTGTACAATTAGTTAGAGGTAACCTTTTTCGAAAGGATGTCGTGGGGTGCTAATACCTTCCCTACGCATAATCGACTCCCGAACCCAAATCCGGTCTTAAGGACCACTTTTCTTTAAAAAGGTTTTTTCCAATATTTTTTCTTCAAAAATAAATTATTGGTGGCGGCTCCATTAAACTCGAACAAATCCCTCCAGATTTTTCGGTCGCTACACAAGGTGATCTACTACATTCACGATAGACAAAATAAAAATTAGGTGGCCTTTGGAAGGGACTTGACTTATTGCAGGGCTTGTATGATAGATGTGATGAGAATGGTTCGGTTCTAAAAGACCCCAAAAACATTACAAAGAAGTGGTGGGAATAGTGAATACACAAAGAAACATCTATCTTGACAGCTATAATGCTAAAGTACATAGGCCATAGCCTGCATGTTCCTTTCAGATTCAGAATCTCATATATGCTATTAGGCTCTGAACAATAATACAGTATTGAAGACCTGGAGTAATTTATTCTTAGTAAATTACTGGAATTTTCTTGACTAAAAGGAACAAAGGCACAGGGGAATTTATAAAATTACATCACAGCAGTGCAAAGCTGCCATAAAATGAAAGGGTTCTGTTATGATTCTGTACATTTAAGAAAGATATTTAGGGTCTGTTTGATTATACTTTTTAAAAACAGTTTTTTGTTTTCAAAAATTTAATAAGAACAAAATTTGTTCTTTGTTAAATTTTATAAAACAGAAAACAGTTTTTAAAAATCAAATTAATGAGACCCTAATTCTGCTCCTTGCAGTGGTAAGAATAATACAACCAGAACAGCAAAGCTGCTAATTGGTACTCCCTCCGTCTCATAATATATGTCATATTTGACAAAAATAATTGTCCCAAAATATATGTCACCTTCAATTTTCAATGCAAAATTAAATGCTAGTTTGTCAATTATATCCTCAAGCACTACACTTTGTATTTATGACAATAGTTAATACACCAATAGTTAATAGGGTTAATTTGGTAAAATTATCACTCTTTTTTTTTATTTATTACTTTTTCTTAAACTGTGTGATTTGGTCAATTGTGACGTATATTATAGGATGGAGGGAGTAAAATCTAAGGTGACTTCTAAGGAGAGGGATTAAGTCCCTCGCGAGTGTATTATGTGTTATGACCGTAGGATATATCATAAAACAATACGAACGGCTGGGCAAGAATCCCATGTATATCGAGGTACTTGAAGGCATGGAGCAGAACAAGAATCCCTCTACCGCACCTCAGAAAAATAGTTTGCATACACTGTATAAAATCAAGCATATAAAAAGGGATTTCAAATCTGTAATAAAAAATGAATATAATTCCAAGTCATCTTCAAAATGATCACCAAGACATTTTCTTTTCATTACTGCATATAAAAAGGTATCATACAGCTTGCATTATCAGCTAAGAAAGTATAAACAATTCATACAATATTTAACCCTAGAAACAAATTCAACTTGTCTTTTATTAATATGTATGGTTTGCATTTCATCTAGCTTAACAACACTTTTCCCTCCATTACCATATATAAGCAACAAAATTTTCAAATTATTGTTACTAAATATAAGCAAAACTCAATTACTTTTATTTTATTAAATACTGTTAACCCCAAATTACCCTCAATTAAACTTAAATTATATTTTCCAATGTGAGAAGAGAAGAGAATTGTAACATTAATATCAAGAATAATTTAGGAAACACAATTTCTTTTCATTGAAATTTTAAGACCATTAAATGAGCATGACCAGTTTCTTAAGAGGTGTGCATTATTTGAATTTTACTTATATATTGGAGGGAGTATATGGCAATCCTGACAATCACAAATAGGTGACTTGTCACCCAGCACATGTTGTAGTAGCTAAACATTGCGAGAATGGTGATGACCAAGGATTTGCGTCATGATTAAAAGGTTGGAAAATGAAATCGCTTAGAACTTGTACCTGACAAGTAATAGCCCAAGCAAAATGTAAAGAACAGTTCATCATGTTTTTCTCCCAGTTTTCCCCTAATGTAGCCATTATTTACTAACCACAAGATGACCAATTGTATGCAATCCAAGGAAATGCAATAGCTATGAACTCAAGTTAACTACTTAATTAAGGGATTAAAGGTTTGATAATGATTTAGCTATGGTTTGAGTGTAATGCACATGCATCCCTCCCTCCTCTTTATGAATATAGAAATCATGGATTTTAAACAAAGCAGACTAAGGAAATTCCCCCCCCCCCCAAAAAAACATTTTCAGTTTGGCTTGATGCACTCACTAATGGCCTGATTGGTTCCGCAGAAAATGCCGCGAGAGAGAATAGCAAGAGAGAGAATGAGCGGAGAATGGTTATTGTTCATGTTTGGAAGGACGCAGAAAACGCGAAGAGAGGGAAAAAAACGCTAGGGCCCACCAGCTTTTATTTTCTCCGCCCTTTTGCGATGAAAATGGTGAGACGCAATTTTTTGTTTCCTTTTTCCAATTTCTACCCATATTCTCTTCATATATCTCAAACTATTTAGATTTTTAGTCAAGGACATTTATGTCTTTTCAAAAATAATCAACACTTATCTCTTCTCTTTTTCTATTCTATTTATCTTATTTCAATCAATATCCCAAATCTATCCAATTTCTCACATTTTTCTCTCTTTTCATACTCTCTCTTTACATTTTCTCTCTTTACAATTTCTCTCATGAACTAATCAGACCCTAAGAGCTTAAAAAGGGCTAAACAACAACTAATCTAAATCTAATAGTACAATTGAACATGTAGACTTGAATATAATAAGGAGCAGAACTTGGTCTATAGGTAAACAAGAACAGCTCAAGCAAGCAATAATAAAAAATAAAAATTCTATGACCTGATAATGAGAGCGAGATCTTGGTGGTTGAGATGAATGTTTGGGCGGCTCATGATGATCATTTGGATTTTATTACTTTTAAGTAGCATCAACAGGTTCTTGCTTAGGATGATGTGATAGTGGTGGCCCGGTAGGTTTCTCTGATCCCGATCCATGGGCTGCACATTCTTCTCCAGAGACAAGGGACCTGAATAGCAATTTCAATAACGGTACATTCTTCTTCAAAATTCAAAAATGGCACTGAGGGATCTGAGTAGGGACCAAATTGCAAGTTCATCTGCAACTGAGATTACTAGATAATAGTAAAAAAAAACTCATTGGTATTATATACACTTACTCTCAAATACTCATGACACATGCTTGCATTACATTGTACATTATATACACTTAAGTGAAAAAAGGGTAAAAACCTTACTGTACAGGCAATTCTCATGTAGAGACTGATAAACAAATACAACAAATGTAAGTTGACATATTTTCACATTTTTTTCTCATACAATTTACTCTCAAATACTTCTAGAATACTAGCAAACAAGGCATCCATGACGCAAGAGAAGTTCCCTCTGGCTTTCACTAGGACGAAAACGAGGCGGAGCAATTATCTTTCTCAAAGATGGCCTTGAAAATACCATCCAAGCAACAACATTAGCAGCCACTTTATAACAAGACTCCAAATTTATCTCTCCCAACAGTGTGCAGTTTCTCACTCCTAAATTTAAAGAACAAAATCCTAATTCATTCAGACTAAGAAATTGTATTGAAATCTGTTTTTTCTAATTAATACTCCTAAAAATTGTGTTTTTTCCCCAAAATTACCCATTTTATGAACCAAACCAATTGCATAGGAAATATGTCTATCTCATTAATATGTTTCACTATAAATAAGAGTATAAATAAAAATTAGACATTTAATACTTTTGAAAATTGGTGTTATTTCCCATAATTAAGACCAAGAAAATTGATCATTTTGTTTCTTTTTTTTAACCAAAAGGAGCTAATTCATATCATTAAATAAAGAAAGTTCAACACATGAGGGAATATCACAAAAGAATTGAGGACTAACAAAAGAAGTGACTGCACTCGCCAAACAATGAGCAACCACATTTGCGTTCCTCTTACGAAACTCAACATGAGAGTTTCTGAAATTGGAGCGAAATAAATTTCTACAATCACTCAGCATGGCTCCTAGATCCGAGGCATCCTCATTCACATAATTGAAACTATCCACCACAATCTTACAATCCATATCGAAAATCACTTGGTCCAGGCTCAGATCCAGGGCCGTCTTAAACATTTTGGGGGCCCTGTTCTAATCTTAAAAATTGGGCCCCTAATAAAAAAAGCAATTTTAATAATTAAATATTATTTAAAAAAAAGGACAATTTTAAATATTATTTCAAAAATGGCAATTGTTTAATCTTAAACACCCACTTCAGAACAATTAAAATCCTACCAATATAACTTCAAGCTAATTATTAATCTTCTAGCTACTTAAAAAGAGCCATCCTTCTAACACTTTTTGAAGCAAATTCATCAACCAAGTCTTCATATTGTATTGTCTCCAAAAGATCATTCTCAACTGCTATCAATGCTAGTCCATTAACATTTTCAGCATCAACATTTTGATTATTCAAATTATCATTTTCAGTGGGCACTTCACCTCTATTTTCCGGATCAACACTTTCATTCTCCATATTATTATTCTCAGTAGTAACCACAGTTTCAAGAATTTCAACATCAACATTATCAACATTTTGATTTTCAACTGGAATTTGTGGTTCTTTTCTAAAAAAATTATCAAGAGCTCCTCTTTGAGATTGAGTTAACTCTTCAAGTTTTTTCTTTTTTACGTTTCTCATATCCAGATTCATACTTTCTAATAGGAGGCATAATAAAAAAGACTAAAATAAAGAAAGAAACAACCTGAATTTAGAAGAGGACTGCGGTGCCTGTGCTCCACTGCTCCTCCTATTTTTTCCTTTACAATAAAAAACAAATTTGAAAAAACAAATTTAGGAATGAATTGATGCTGACAGATGCCAATTGCCACAGCTGTCAGCAATTAAAAAAGACAAAAAGTGTTCCCACTTTTCAATTCCCTCCTAGCGCCAGCAAGCAAGCATTTCACGTTTTTATAATTTTATTTAAGTCAAAGTGTCAAAGGCCCAACCACCCAAAAGGCCAAAAGTCCAAAACGTGTTCAACATTAAAGAGGAAAAGCAGAAACTCAAAAAAAACAAAATCGATACCTCATACCTGTACCTGAGAAAACCAGAGCGATTGACGAGGAAAACCAGTAAAAGAAAAGCAAGGCAGAAGAAGCGAAGATGAAGAACCGAAGATGAAAAGAACAGAGCGATTGACGATTGACGAACAGAGGCAGGACGTCGTCGACGAACGAACAGAGGCTGAGCGATGACGAACAGAGCAGGACGATGAACGAACAAAGCAGGACGATGAACGAACAGAGTAGAGCAGGACGAAGACGAAAGAACAGAGCGATTCGAAGACCTATTTTTCCCTTTTTTAAATCTTTTTTGGACGATTCGAATCTGCTCCTTCCTTGTTTATTTTTATTTTTTTCAAAACTCCTTCCTTTGTTTTTTTTTTTGATCAATCGATCGAACGGCGGTAAAAACATTCTATTCCTTTTTTTTTTTTTAATTTTGGGGCCCCAAAATTTGGGCCAAAATTTGGGGCCCTGTGCAGTAGCCCTGTTTGCACTCCCTAACTGCCGGCCCTGCTCAGATCACAGACCCATTTAATAGCTTCAAGCAATCCCATCGCCTCACCCTCCTCCACCTTCAGCACCAGAGAGAACCACACCGTTTTAGCTCCCAAAAACAACCCAAACTCATCGCGGAGAAAAATCCCAATCCCCACCTTGTTATCACTTCCAGATAGAGAGGCATTTATATTGCATTTAACAAAACCAGAGGGGGGGCTTCTTCCAGCTGACTTGAGAACGCGATTATGTTGTCCTATGACTACTCCCACCAGTGACAGCCTTTGCCGCCCTCCAATCCTCCAGCAGAGAGGCACCGCGAGCGATTGTAGCTGCTGAATTCTCCTCCTTATTATCCCACACCTTCAGATTTCTTTTATACCAGAGACTCCAAAGATTCATGACAAAAATGGGCACTGACTCACCTTGGAGCTTGTTGAGCACCTAGAAAATGCAATCTTTGGGATTGTTCAGCATCAAGGTAACATCAGAGATCACATCTCACAAACCAACCTTCCTCTATACCTCCTGGGTAGAAGGGCAAGTAAAGAGAACATGGCGAAGGTCCTCCACCCCTTGGTCGCAAGTAGGACAAAGATCTGGGCAATCAACACCCTTCTCTCTGATCTGACAGCGAGTAGGGATACAATTTCGGGCAGCTCTCCACAGAAAATGTTTGACCTTCGGTGGAATTTGTTCCTTATAAAAAAGAAAGGAGGGAGTATTTTATTTGGTGGCCAGTGCTTAATATAAATTCCCTTTTAAGGTTGGTTGACTTTTTTCTTTTTTAATCTTCAGTTCACTGAGGCATTTGAGAGGACTTTCCCTTTCAGTTTTGCTTGCAGCAAAACGAAACATATATTATTGATTACTGTCATCAAGAAAATAAGTACCCTGCTACCGCGATCAAGATTTAATTGAATGCTCTGCTGCTGTAACATAATAACAATCTAGTCCTTCAGTCAAAAGGATACCTAAACTCTGGAGCAAAGAATTAAGATAAGTTCAGTTGGGAGTTTTATGTTCACCTACTTACAAAATGGTGGATCACTGAAGGATAAAAGAACCAATAAAAAATTAATGACACTTCTATGTCAATTTTTAAGAACAAAAATCAGCTATCCATATTTAATCTCACAACAATTCTGTCTTTATTAGTCACAGTAACTAAAAGTGAGCAAAAGCTTAAAAGCTAAAGATTCAACCAAAAACTAATGTTTGAACAATTAGAAGTAAAAAGTAATTGTTTTAAAATATTTAAAAATGGATATCAAATTAGATGATCATAACTATCTTTTGTTATAAAATTGTTGAAGTAAATTGAATGTGAAATGAATGCTGAAGTTAAACCATGCAATGTCAACAAATAGCATGTAAGGAGCTTTGGCGTACAAAGTGTTCATAGCACGTACTGTGGAAATAATAACGGCATTCCAAGTTTCAGTATTTTTCTTTCATTTATTTTAGTGTTATACTTCCACATTCCCTTAATATAGGACCTATTTTGACCATTTCACGTCATTTAAAAAGTGAGTTTTGTTAGTTATTAGCATTAAATAATTTGTACAAAATATGTGTCATTTCCAAGTTACCATTTTCATCTTCCAAGACTATTAAGAAAGAGAACTAATGCACCTTGATATAGGGATAATTACGTAAAAAAAAAAATTAATACACATTGGTCTTTGAAAATTGTCTTATATTAATAGATAAGAAAATTTTACTAAAAGAGTCTTATATTAAGAGACGGAGGATATATGTTATATTGTTGCCATTAAATTATATTCGTTGAGTCTATTAGTATTCCACGTTGTTTTTAATGTAATTAACCTTGCCGTGGGACTATGTTTTCCAATATTAAAAGGATTGGTGAAGAAATTATATAGAGAAGAACTATTTTTTGTTGATCCTACTTTTCTATACCATTCTCCATATACTTTTTTGTATCTCTTTTCGTGTGAACGAGAATTTTCTTCCTCTCGGTTTTCTATTTTAGGCGTTATTTGTGTGGCTCAAACGTGTTTTTGGTCTCGAGTTCACGAGTTCAGACACTACTGTGTAAATCTTGGGAGAAAATCGGATATTAGATTGCACTGGAGGCCCACTGGAATTTGCTTCAGGACAGTAGTTTTTGCCACGCCACAATATCCTTCTTCTCGATATTCTTCATTTTTTCTCCTATTTTCTGACATGTACTGCACTTTATAAGGTACATCACTACACCGTTATGGCTATTACGACTGAATGTGATGGGTCAACAACCAAAGTGAATGATTAAGCATGAGATGTAGCATTTGCTCATCCTATTTAAAGCTTCCTTTTCTAAGCATTTAGCTGCTTCCTATGGATCCTCTATGAGTTAATGTGACTCATCAGATTATATGAGCAGGATTTCCCCTGCAACTGAGTGTATATGCAAAAATATATATACAACAGCATTTCAATTATATGATAGTGTCACGGAGGAAAGTCCATTTGCATGTGCAGATATGTCATATCACCATAATTCTAAAAATAACTGCAAGAAAAAGCAGAGAACAAAAGTTAGATACAGTGGTGGATCCACCATTGTATTCCTCTCACAAGGTGGATCCACTATTTTCCCTTAGTGGCGAATTAAGCAATAATATCCGTTAGTAATGGCTTTTGAATGCCGCAATAAATTCTTCTGACTAGAATTAAATTATTTATCCGTCGATGTGTCCTTTTGCTATGGCAACGTTGCTTTACGAAAGTAGCCTAGGGGCTCTTTTTCAGAAAAGACTATACTTATTCTACAACTGTACCACGGTACGATGTTTGCTTATAAACTTTCCCTTTTCACAATGCATAACTTTGAGGACTTTGAAATTACTCTTTGTTTTTGTCAATGCCAAGAGCATTAGGTAGATGCTTCTTCCAATATAAATCTTCAATTTAGAATTAAAAACTAACTGGACAAAACCTGTACCTCATACATAATAAATAGCCTCACTAATCCACACAGAAGGGGAACACTTGCCAGTTGACATCGTGTAGACGCACAATTCCTTGAATAGTTACCAGACGCAATTTTCCTTTCTTGTAGCGACGTAGACATTTCTTTTTGAGTACCAGACGCAAAGTCTTATGAGACATTTCATCTGCATACTTACAAAAGCTTAGTTAAATACCTTAAGACAAATTGTTCCATCATAAACGTCTTTGTTATCATCAAAATTTACTTGGATATCAGACATTACTTTCGTCTGGTTCTAACATTAAGCTTGACCATTAGAAATTGATAATCAAGTATAGTTTTAAATAAAATCATCTTCATATTTATGTATAGTTAAATGATTAAACCACATCTGATTAGACCATAAATGACTATTTGATTGTATTTAACCTCTAGGAAATTTAAACATTTTGATTATCAACAAATGTTACAATGTCACTTTTGTCATTTTTTTAGAACTCATAAATACTGTAACATGATCTTTTTTTTAAAACACGATCTACTTTTTTTATTAATAAAAAAATCATAACAGTATTATTCTGAATTAAAATTATTGTATTTATTTTTTCAACTTGTTTCATGGAAATCACAAAGATAGTGTTTGTAGATACACTTATACAAACACCATGAGAAAGTACAATCACATAACATAGAGCTATCCATAGCAGCAGCACAAGTTTAATTCACACTGGCCACTAAAGCCGTGTCTTGAACAGTGATTTATACACACTTGGGGATGGCATGGCACTGGCCCTCCGTAAGGGCAATATTTCAGCGAATTAGTCAACCCAATTACTCCTGCTACAATCAATAGAATGTCATTAAAAAATGTTTATGCATCATTGTTTTGAAATTGATAGGTTCGTATTCAATAACTGAATACTTCAATTTATGATCATTCCATGAGCAACAATGATTATATATCAAACTAGAACAAGTTTTGCATGTGCTTAATGTGATTACACCTAGATTCACAATGTTATTATGTAGGAATAAATTAATCTTTTCTGAATTACTTCTTATACTAACTCCTTTAATATTCACTTTCATTTAGCATATAAAATTGACAAAACATAAAAAAGATAAAAATAAAAGAAATTTTATGTTATCCAAATAATTAAAAATTAAAATGAAATATTTTTTCTTAATTGGTATAAAATCTAAAAGAAACTAGGGACTATGAACCTAGAAAACATAAATCAAAAAATGAATTTGAGAAACACCAACAGGTAGTGGGTGAAACAATTTATATTTGAAATATTTCTTGCAAAATATTATCTAATATTCATATGAAACTTTTGGCATTTCAAATTTATTATATACATTTTCTGAAACCATGGTTTCTGAAAATGAAAAAAAAAATTACATTTGAAACACCCTTTTAGATAGAAATTAGAGAGGTATGAATTTGATGCCATACAATTGAGTGGTACAGGGTACATTTATACACAATGCTGCCAATCTAACTTCCTAAGATTAAGGGATTGATTGATATCAATTATATCAATTATAGGCTGTATTTATTATACTATAATCAACAAGAATCAGGGAAACGTATCAGCCTGAATCAGATCTTCTAATCTGATCTGTTATTTCCTTAACTGTCCCCCTCAAACGAGAGGGTGTTAAGATTACTCCGAGTTTGTCTACGAGTTATTTGAACTTTGGAGTGTGAGAGGGCCTTGGTTAGGCAATCAGCTGTTTGGTCAGCAGAAGGAACATAGGCAATAGTGATTTGATTGTGCAAGACTTGACCCCTGATGTAATGAATATCAACCTCTATATGTTTGGATCTAGCATGTAAAACTGGGTTGGAAGCTAGTGCTTTGGCACTAAGATTGTCGCACCATAAAACTGATTGTCGCACCGTATGTGGGAATAGTTAAGAAGCAAGAATCAGATGAGAATGAGCCCGAGACAGCCACTGGTGGAAGGGACGCTTAAAAATGGATTATACCAGCTCACTCCTCTCAAAAATCCTACTGCATATCTATCTGTCAGAGAATGTTGGCACAGAAAACTTGGACACCCTAGCAATAAAGTTTTGGATGCAGTTCTGAAAAATTGCAAAGTCAAGGTTCCAGCTAGTGATAAGTTCTCATTTTGTGAAGCTTGTCAGTTTGGAAAATCACATTTTTTGCCCTTTAAAAATTCTAGTTCACATGCTGAAAACCCTCTTGATCTGATCCATACAGATTTGTGGGGTCCAGCACCAGTTGTGTCCTCTTCAGGATTTAAGTATTATATACATTTTGTTGATGATTATAGTCGTTTTACATGGATTTATCCTTTGAAGCAAAAATCTGATGCTTTACATGCCTTTATTCAGTTTAAGAAACTTGCTGAAAATCAATTCAATAAAAGAATTAAGGTGCTGCAATGTGATGGTGGTGGTGAATACAAAAGCTTTCAGAAATTAGCTCATGATTCTGGAATCCTCCTAAGGCTATCATGTCCCTACACCTCTGCTCAAAATGGTAGAGCTGAAAGGAAACATAGGCATATTGTTGAACTGGGACTAACCATGTTAGCACAGGCCAAAATGCCTCTCTATTTCTGGTGGGAAGCATTTTCCACAGCTGTCTTTCTAATTAACAAGTTGCCTACACCTGTAATTGAAAATCAAGCTCCATACTCACGGCTCTTTCATAAAGATCCAGACTATAGTTCCTTAAAAACATTTGGATGTGCATGCTATCCCTGCCTCAAACCTTATAACAGACACAAACTTCAATTTCACACCACAAAATGTGTGTTTCTCGGTTATAGTGGCTCCCACAAAGGCTTCAAATTTATCAACTCTACACGAAGAATCTTCATTTCAAGACATGTTGTATTTGATGAAGATAGTTTTCCCTTTCATGATGGATTCCTCAATACTAAGAAACCTGTTGACACAACTGTTGAACCTGCTACTTTCTTTTATCCCATTTCCCTTGCAGGTGGAACTGAAAATCAGAATTCAGTACCTCATGTTGATGACATTTCAGAAAGCATTAATAGCAGCAATCAAGTTCACAGGACAGATTCTTCATCTCTGGATAGCAGCAGTCAAAATAATTCTCCTCAACATCTTGAGTCAGCTCATGAACAAGCAAATTTCTCTGATGAACAACATATAGATACACCATCTGGAACAGCAGCAACCTTAGATGATGCAGCCAACAACAACAGTCCAACAGAAGCAACAAACAATAATGAAGCAGGAAATACTCGCAGAATGTGCACTAGAAGTCAAACAGGAATTTTCAAGCCTAAGAAGCCATATGTGGGAATAGTTAAGAAGCAAGAATCAGATGAGAATGAGCCCGAGACAGTCACAGAAGCATTGCAGCGACCAGAATGGAAAGAAGCCATGGAATCTGAGTATGCAGCACTTATCAGAAATGGAACTTGGACACTAGTACCATACCAAGGACAAAAGAATGTCATAGACTCAAAATGGGTCTTCAAAACCAAATACAAGATGGATGGCACAATAGAGAGAAGGAAAGCCAGACTTGTGGCAAGAGGTTTTCAACAAACAGCTGGTCTAGATTATGATGAAACATTCAGTCCAGTAGTCAAAGCAAGCACAGTAAGAATTATTCTTTCTATTGCTGTTCATTTTAATTGGGAAGTGTAGTACCCTAATTTTGTCCGACCTTTTTATTTTATTCTGTTATTTAAATTTTAATTAATTAGTAGTGGTAATAATAAATAATATTTTTAGAGATTATAAAAGAGAAGAAAAAAAAAGAAAGAAAAGAATAAATAAAAGGAGAAAAGAGGATCTTATATTTTTTGAGAAAGGGTGTGCAAAGAATAAAATTCGGTGGTGCAAACAGCAATTAAATAAAGTTGAATTCAGACTGCTTCTTACACCCCATTTTATTCACGCACCCCCAATTCTCATCGACCACATGCGCGCTACCCCTCCTTCCACGCACCCAGGCCCATCACGCCCTTGATCCTTTCCTCTTTTTAACCTAAAAATCTACAACCCTAAAAACACTTCCCTCACACGCAGCTTCCTCCTCATTTCTTCCCTCTCTCTAGAAGATCCTGCGCCGCGGCGCACACCCCACCCCCATCTCTCTCTCTCTCTCTTTCTTTCTCCTCTTCCTCACTCAACCGTAGCCCTTCTCCTCCTACCCTGGCCTTGACCATCTCTCTCTCTCCTCCTCGGACCACATTTCTCGCCTTACTCAGCGGTTATCTCCTCCATCGGCCCATCTCACCTTAGCGTCGCGTCACTCTCCTGCAAGCCGCCCAAGACCCGGTTTTCACGTGAGAAGCGAGAAAGAAGAAAACCGGTGGATAAGGAGTTTATCTCTTTATTTCTCTTTTGTTTTATTTTTATTTTCTTTTCGAACTAATCGATTTATTTGCTTGAGATGTGGTGCCTATAAAAGGGAAGCAAGCAAAGTGGAAAAAGAGCCGAACCCAAAAGAGAGAAGAGGAAGCAAAGCGAACCCTGGGCCTTGAGAGAGAGTGAGCAAGAAATCACCAAGGAGTTGAAGCAAGGCGTGAGGAGAGTTGTAATTTTTAAAAAACACTTCTAGAATTTTAGGGTTGAATCCTCGTTCTTCTTTTTTGACTTGTGAAGTCAGGTTCTTTTCCTTTCTTCCTTCTCTTCTTTGTATACTTTCATTATTACATTACGCATCTTATTGTTTTTGTACATGTTCTGGGTTTGGACTTAAATCAGTAATATGTAGCGTGATTCCATCCTTTTTTGTTGATCTTAGTGCGAACCTTGATGCGATATGAACTACAATAAAATGTGATTTCTTGTCTTTTCGACTTTTGCTTGTTATTGATTTAGTCTCTTCACTTTGTCCACTGCGTTCTAAACCCTACAAATTAGGGTTCACGAGTTTGGCCTTCAAAGGGGCCAAATCAGGTTAAAGGTCAAGCGCAAATAAGTTAAGCGTTATAATCGTAAATAAGGCATAAATCTGGGTATAAAAATAAAATATGTCTCTGTAATATATAAAAAAAATGATTTTTTATGAAATAAAAATCAGATTTTTTTGCAACTAAAAGAATCAAGACTTAGATTTTATTTGCCAAATGTCAATAAAAATTATTATGTTTTCAGAAAGAAACATGTTGTCGTTATTATTATTATTATTATTATTATTATTATTATTATTATTATTATTATTATTATTATTATTATTATTATTATTATAGTTATTAAACTTCTCTTTCTCTTCTCTGATTTTCGAAATAAAAGGCAAATTAAAAACGAGATAAAAAAGATGTAATTAGGATTAAATAATTATTATTTCTGTTAAACTAAAAAAAACGTTATTCAATATTTCTTAATATATGCACGTAATCAAAATATTCTCAGCATACTTATATCTTTTGTGGTTTTTTTTTAAATAAAAAATATATATATTTTAGGGAATTAATTCTTTAGGGCAAACAATTTTCAAATAATTAAAGGTACCATTTTTTTAATGGGCGTGTATGGGTGCTAATCCTTCCTTGCGCGTAACCAACTCCCGAACCCGAATCTATGGTCAAAGACCTTCCTTTTTTCATTAAATTCAAAAAAATAGGTTTTCCAATGTTTCCTATTAAAATCAAAATATTGGTGGCGGCTCCATTTAATTTTTAAGGTGGTTGTCACAGCTAGCGACTCCACTGGGGACACTAGAGAGTTAGGCCTTATAATTGTTTGAATTTGTTTGTTTGCCTTACATGATTTATTTCCCTTGTATTTTATTCTACTCCTATTTGGTCATGGTATATTTTGCTCATATGCTTGTATATTTGAACCCTAGGGTAGAAGACATTGGTATATATTATATGTTTATTTTGCAGCGGGTAGAATTTTAGGTCATTGCTCCTTTCACATACTTCACTTTGCACACTTATTTGCACACACTATGAGTGGGAGCCCTATACCGGGCAGTGAATATTAAGTTAGGAGAGGCTGCGTAGTGGGTGCTCTGTTTGGACGTCTGACAGTGGGTTCTCTGAAAGCCTCACCTAGAGTTTAGCTCCATTTGAGAAAAACCATCCTTTAATAGTATACCTATTATTGGTGGTAACATTTTCAAATGGGACCCTTGGCTCTAGGGACTGTTTAGTTTAGTACTTTAATCCACCCAAGGAAAGGCACTTAATGTGGACCATAGATCCTTTAAGAATTACCAACCTTGGTCACAAAAGGAGCATACCCTCCCTTATTGTCCTTTTCGCTTATTTATTTCAAAAAAAAAAAAATCACAAAAATAATTTTTTTTAAAAATCCTCTCTTTTGGAGCCCTAATCAATTATTTTGAAAAATAGATACTTAGGTCTTTTAAAAAGGGGGTATGATAATAATAGTAATAACGGTAACAAATTTTTTTTTAAAAATAACTTAATGTGTACTAAAAGGTATATTTATTAAAATGACTGTGTTTTCGGAAATGAAATAAAATTGTAATTTTATTTTTTCTTTCACTTTTGGAAAACAAAATCATACTCATTCATTCATGCATACGCCATAACACTAATTTCCCATTCGTTCAGGCTTATCGGAAATTTCAAAAATCTTTGGAACAAATGTCTTGATGTTGTGATCCACAGGGGATAGAGAGGAGAAACACTTTGAAATTCAAGATCGAACCGCCTCGTTTGATGCATTTAAAAACTTTGGTTGATTTCATAGCTGAAAAGTGAATCTGATTGGATCGGATTAACCGTGGGGAAATTTGGGAATATATTGGATCGATAAATATGGGCGTACAAGTAGGAGCCCTAACGGCACTAGCCCGGTTTATGACCTCCTGCGAGATGTTTCACGTTAGGAACTTCCAAATGGCAAACTTTAGAAGAATATCGAGAAGATCTTGGGGATCCCGGGGAAGGACTAAAGGCGTCTGCCGTCACATAAAACATACTCCAACTATAGGTACCATTTCCCTTGCTTTGGGTATCTCTGAATCGGATTTGAACGCTACACTAAGGGTAGATGGAGATCTCGAAGGTTACTCCAGGAGCTTTCTAGAAGAAAAAGCTAAGGACCTTCATGCCGAAGGAAAATTGAGAGAATCCATGGATGTAGTAGCCTTGATTATTTATGGAGTGGTCTTGTTTCCTCATGTGGACCATTTTGTGGACAAAACCGCCATTGACGCCTTCCTAGCATTTAAAACCCAAGGTATGGATCCCACTACCGCCGTGCTTGCGGACTTATACTATGAGCTCCACACACGCCATGAGAAATGAGGAGGACGAATTCGTTGTTGTGTCCCCATCTTGTACCTATGGTTGAAAAGTCACTTGGTAAAAAGGGGACATTCCTTCGGTCCTAGGAGTAATGCGGAATGGGCTGCTTACTTGATGAGTCTTAGTGAAGAATCTGTGATATGGTATTCCAGAGAACAAAAGATTAAAGAGGTGATCTATCGGTGTGGAGAATTCCCCAGCGTACCCTTATTGGAACTATAGGTTGCATCAACTACAATCCTACTCGGCCTTGAGACAACTTCGGTGCACCCATGCTAGGGGAACTTTGTCGAAGAAGAGCTAGCGCTTTCATTATACATGATCGGGGCTCCTCGGATTTGGCATTGTTCACAAAAGTGTGCCGAGCTTGGAGGAAAATGTCGAGGAAACCACTAGGCGCAAGAGCACCCATACGGATGAAAAGTACCGTCAATGGGTTGCGGCGAGAGTTGACAAGTCAAGTTACCTTTCGAAACTTGTTTTAGTCCCAGAAATGCCGCCTCCACCTCCTGTGAGAGAATGAAGAAGTGGAAGAATTGAAGCTGGCCTTAGAAAAGGTGAAAGAGGATAAGAAACTTCTCAGGAGAATTTGATGAGGGCATATCAAGACATAGAAGTCCTACGAGATGAATGTGTGAGAAAAATTTGGATTTCTAGAGGAGACCCAAAGAGAGCCAAGGATGAAAGGGTAAGCAGGTCTCAAACTCAAGAATTTGTCTGAAAGCAGCAAATCAACAATTGGACTTAGTGAAAAAGGAATTAAGTTTGGTTCTCTGCGAAAAGGGTGATTTGAGGAAAAAGTGGGTGATTCTCAAAGGCTAGTAAGGCTTTACAAGAGCGGGTTGAAAGCTTGACACTTGAGTTGAAAAATGCTATGCGGTTACACGAGGCCCAACTTCGAAGCGAGAAAAGAATTGCGGAAGAAAAGTTCATAGGCTACCATATAGATCTCGAGGAGGAGCGTGAGAAGTTCCTCGGTATCTGAGGAAAATTGATGATCGGCGGAAGTCATTAGTTGGTTTGATCGAGAAACCGTCTTTGGATGGATCGTTGCTCTAAATTAGTGCGGCTCGCAAATAGGGGTATCCAAGATATGCCGAGAACTCTTGGAAGAAGCGAGAATCCATAATAGGTTTCCGACCTTTGCCGAGGAAAGTGATGAACCTCATGGAAAGTCTTGCAGGAGCTTAGTGGGAGAGTTGGAGAAGCGGATCAGGCGTGGCCAGTTAAAAACCCTATCCCCTTTAGTCTTTTGTCGTTTATTTGAATTCTCGCAATTTTCAATTTCCGTCTCAATTTTGTAAGCCCCCAGGGCAATTTGAATTATGATATTTTCTTTTGATGGGAATATTTATCCTTGAAATCTGTGACTTAGATGAGGCGTTTACAAAGTTTTTACGATTCTCAGATAAGCCGATAAAACAAATTAAATAAATAAATAAGCGTGCATGGCATACATAATATGAGCATAACATAAACAACTCCTCCATACTCATATTGTCATACGAACCCAGAATTAAACACGAAGAACTGCACCCTACGAGCGAGGTCGCAAGCCAGGCTCATGGGCGCCTTAGAACAAAATCGGCCAGGCCATGCAGCGAGTCGAGGCTATGCGGGGAGAGCTTGATCAGATGAGTGCGCGAATGGGCCAGATGTTCGATCTGTTGATGGCCCTAAATGCCAAGTTGACCCCAGAAGCAGAACGACTTGTCGAACACCACATGCATAATGGTAGGAGGAGAATCGGTAGGAAGAGAACGAAATACCTATCCATAGTTCACAAGGGCGGACACCTCCGAATGATGGAAACCCGTTGAACACAAGTGCTCATAATTCTGTACCTATCTTCACTCATCAGGTGGATGCTCAAGCTAAGGAGAGGTTTGGATGATGGAGGAAAGGTTAAAGGCCATTGAGGGGCGAGATCACATTGGTTTTGAAGCTTGGACATGTGTTTGGTCACGATGTAGTTATACCTCCAAAGTTCAAGGTACGAGTTAGACAAGTACAAAGGGAGACATGTCCCAAGAGCCACCTGGTCATGTATTAGAAAGATGGCTTCCCATTCCCACGATGACAAGCTCCTAATTCATTTCTTCCAAGAAAGCTTGACCGGGGCACCCTCGCGGTGGTATATGCAGTTAGAGCGTACTAAAATTCGCTCATGGAAAGACTTGGCAAATGCGTTCGTCTAGCGGTACAAGTACAATATGGATACGGCCCCGGTAGTAACGGTTGCAAAATATGAAGAAGAAAGATCTTTGAAAGCTATAAAGAATACGCCAGAGATGGAGGAGCATGCATTTGCTCAGTGGAGCCACCTATTGGATAAAGAGATGATTGATACATTCATCGACACGCTTGAGCCCCATTCTATGATAAAATGATTGGAAGCATGTTCTCAAGCTTTACGATTTGATTGTCATAGGAGAACGCGTGGAAATCGGGATGCCGCAGTGGAAAGATCCATAACGACACTTCATCATCCAAAGCGCGAAGTCGCCGTCAAGAAGAAGAAAGAAGGAGAGACAAGCGCGGTGAGTAGTGCCCTCTACACGTTGCGTGCAACTACCACATCAGCGTTTCCCATTCGATAATCAAGGAGGTCGAATTTTAATCGACCAAGAGCTCAGGAACTCCCGAGGAAGGAACCAGATCCGGTTTGATAAGATCCCTATGAGTTACAAAGATGTTTACCAGCTTTTGCTCAAAAACTCATTGGTGGTTCCTTGTCGCGAAACCCATGGAACGCCATTCCCAAAATGGTATAATCCGGATGCCACTGCGAATACCACGGCAGGCGAGGCCACTCCATAGAAGATTGCCGAGCGAAAGTTAAAGTCAAAGCACGATAAATGCAAAATGGTTGAGCTTCGGGATGATAGCCCTAACGTGAGGAGTGTCAGATTACCTAACCACAGAAACACATCGGTGAATATGATAGAGGCCGAATATGGGAGAAGGATAATAAGGGATGTTGTCGAAGTAGAAATCCCGATGAGTGAAGTATTCAGCAAACTCCGCAAAGCCGGTCTGAATGAAAAAGTAAAAGTCAACAAGGAAACTTCTTACAATGAAGACATCCTGTCCACCGAGGAGTGTGAAGAGTTTAGGGTCATCCTCCAAAAATTACCCGATATGAACATGGTCCGAATTATCTCTCAAAAGGAAATGGAGGTATCCATGGTCCAAGATTCAGGAACCATGATCCCAAAACCTTTGGTGATTCAATTCACTAAGAGTGCATCTCTTCTGACTAATGCCCCTAAAACCATCACTATTCAAATACCGTCTCCTTTTCCGTACAAGGGCGACAAAGCGATCCCTTGGATATATGATGCAAAAGTCAGTCGAAGGGAATGATAGGGAGCAATGTCCTCAAGCGGTCACCAATATTGCGGGAATAGGAGGGATGACACGAAGTGGGCGAGTCTATGCCCCAGATAAAGAGCCGGTAAGGAGGACCGTAGAAGAACCAGAAAAGGAATTGGTGGAAGAAACTACAAAAAGGCAGATTGAAGTTAAAAATAAAGATAAAGGAAAAGAGGTTGTGATCGAGGAAAGCAACACGGGGAAGGAAGATAAGAAAGAAATTCCCCATGAGGAAATTGCTGAATTTCTCAAGCTCATTCAACAAAGCGAGTACGAGATAGTAGACCCGGTTGAATCGCACGCCTTGACAAGAGTGTCCCTACTCGCCTTATTGACGCACTCTACGAGAGCCATAGGAAAATGCTAATGAAAGTTCTGAGATGAGGCCCATGTATCTCTGAATATTACGTTGAATCGGTTTGGTGATGCGGTTGGCAACATCCTTTGCATGCAATTATTTGTACTTCAATGATGAGGAGATACCGCGGAAGGAAGAGGACACAACAAAGCCTTTGCATATCTCGGTTCAGTGTAAGGAGCATCTCGTGGCCAAGGTCCTCATAGATAATGGGTCCTCACCTAAATGTGATGCCTAAATCTACCTTGGATAAGTTACCCATCGACAAAACTCATATGAAGCCTAGCTACGTGCTTGTGAGGGCCTTCGGCGGATCCAAGAGTGAAGTAATGGGAGAGATCGTTTGCCAATCGGATCGGGCCATTCACCTTCATTATTAACTTCCAGGTAATGGACATCAGGCCTGACTATAGTTACTTCTTTGGGAAGACCTTGGATTCACTCGGCGGGGTAATGCAGTCCACCTTGCACCAAAAATTGAAGTTTGTCGTGGATGATAAAGCGGTCATCGTGTTAGGAGAACAAGATTTCTTTGGTGAATAAGCCGAAGCGTCAACACGCTACATTGAAGCTACAGAGGAAGCCACGGGAGCTGCGTTTGGCGTTGGAAATTGTTGATAAGCGCTTATGTAGGGATCACCACTAAGAAACCCTGTCTATCCAATGCCGCACTAATGGTGGGCAATGTCATGCTAAAGGGGATACCAGCCGGGAAAAGGGTGGGAAGAATCAGAAGGTATGACCTCGATCCTAGGAGTTCTCGAGAACAAGGATCGGCGCGGCACGAAGTGCGTACCCACTAAAAGAGACAAGGAAAGGATGATCGAAGAAAAGAAAGAAAAGAAAGGCGAGTCTTGAGAATCGGGAACCGGTGAGGAAAATCTCCATTTGTGATCTCCGCCAAAGCTTAGAAGCGCGGGATGGATCTATCGGATCAAGTATCTGTTGTGGGAGCGATCTTGTTACTTGATGAAAGTTGGGTCGCCCATGCTCTTCAATGCCTTGCAATTGGGAAGTGGTGGAGAAGCAGTAGGATCCTTAATGCATTTTCAATGTAATTCATCTAATGCTTACCTCTCCGCTCGGCCAGAAGCGGTAGAGGAAATGTTAAAGGGCCCGCATGTTTTCTTTTAGAATATTTGAACATTAATGAAACATATTTTGATTTTATCCCAAGTATTTTCACTCGCTCTTTTCCTCTTCTTTCCTTTAACCTCCCTTATTGCTAACCTTGATAATGCGGGTTCACCAGAAAATACCACGAAAACAATTGTCTTTGAAGTTTCGCCACCGGACTTTGATGGTTCGATTATTCATACCAACGGAGATTGTGAAGAAGATTACCCCGACGAAGACTTCTCACCAGAATTGATGAGACTTATAGAAGGGGAATCCAGGAAGATTGAGCCTTATGAAGAGCCTACTGAGCTAATCAATCTGGGAACAGATGAAAACAGAAAAGAAGTCAAGATTGGCCTCACTATGTCACCAGGAGCAAAGGCTGAATTAATCCAACTACTTCGGGATTATAAAGATGTTTTTGCTTGGTCCTATCTGTGAATACATGCCTTGACAGGATGGTTTTGATGATTGACAAAAGGGAGCTTTGCAAATAGTCAACCGTGCAAAAAGTGGAAAAGAATACCAAGACGCGTATCAAGAATGATAGTTTCTCAAGTCTTTGGGTTTTGGGTATTTATTTATTTTTATTAAGACTATTTGTAAGTAGTAATAAAAAGCTCTCAATTAAAATAAAATCACACACTCACAAAATGATTTTTATTCTAAAATTGATTTTATGATAATTTTTCTTAAATTATTTTTAGGCACAAAGTATTTTGAAAAATTCTTAAGTTGTGCTCAAAATATTGTTTGGAAAATATTTCAAGTTTTCTTTGGAAAATATTCTCCGTGTCGAGCAGTGATATTTTGACATGCAAGTCGTGTGCCGAGCTGAGGTCGCGTGCCGAGCTGAGGTCGCGTGCCCGTGGGGAAGTTAGCGTCTTGGTGAGGTCGCGTCTTGGTGAGGTCGCGTGCCGAGCAATGGGGAAGTCGGCGTCTTGGTGAGGTCTCGTGCCGAGTGTGTGGAGAGGTCGTATGCCGGCTGTGAGGAGGTCGCGTCTTGCGTGAGGAGGTCGCGTCTTGGCTGTGAGGAGGCCGTGTCTGTCCGAGTGTGAAGAGGTCGTATCTTAGAGCTGGAGAGAGGTCGTATGGAAATCGATGTCGAACACCAAGTGGTGTCCGAGAATCTTTTTCCGTCCCGTGTTTTCAATTCTTTCATATTCAAAGCATAGCGGACAAATCCACGCATAGCGGAAAAATCCCTTTAAAATGCCGCAGCGGACAAATCACGCAGCGGACATTTCGGCGCTCCTCTCCGTGCCTATAAAAGCCCTGCACCATGAGCATTGTTTTTAACATAACACAAGTGCTTAATTTTTGTGCTAAAACTCTGTCAAATATTCTCCATCACTCACACTTATTTGAGCACAATTTTTGAGAGTCTTTTTATTCTACATAATTTGAGTTGTATTATTTGAGCTTCAATTTGTTATATCTGCACTATTGAGTGTATCTTTCTTATCTCATTTTATTTGCGAAAATCATTTCTTTTTGGTAGGAATCCCAAGGTGTTCATAGAGAGGTGATATCTCTTGAGCGTATTGCTCTGGTATAGAGTTGTAAAGGTTTCTATTGAACTGATTTAAAAGCTAGTGATTTAGTGAAAATCCCATAGTGCTTTGCTTTGGGGACGGGGACATAGGCCACGGGGGTGTTTGGTGGCGAACACGTATAATTTGCTTTGCGTGCTCTTCTTTGCTCTCTGTCTCTTTATCATTCAAGCACTTTATTTATTTTTGTTCTTTATTTATTTTTCAGTCATTTATTTTTACATCATTTATTTATTGCAATTTATTCTTCAAGTTATTTATCTTTTCGTAAGTTATTTCTTTCAAGTTTTTTTTAATTCAGTAATTTATCTGTAATTTTTTTTTATAAGCACCGCTATCACAATTCACCCCCCTATTGTGTTTGAAGTCACTTGGTAACAAGTGGCATCAGAGCTAGACTCTTGTATAAAGGACTTAACCGTCTCAAGAGAATGACTTCAAACAATAACGAGGGAACCTCCATGAAACAGACCCCATTTTTCAATGGTGAGGGGTATGGTTATTGGAAGGATAGAATGCAAATCTTTCTTGAGGGTGTTGATCTTGATATTTGGGATCTTTGTGGAAAATGGTCCATTTGTCCCCACTCAATCAATTAATGATGCGATGGTAGACAAACCAAGATCACTTTGGACCGAAGATGATAAGAAAAAGGTCCAATACAATTTGAAAGCTAAGAACATCATCATACGCTTTAAGCTACGATGAGTTCTCTAGGGTCTCAAATTGCAAGGCTGCTAAAGAAATGTGGGACACCCTTCTATTGACCCATGAAGGTACTCACAGAGGTCAAGAGGGCTCGAATGAACACATTAACCCATGAGTATGAGTTATTTAGGATGAAACCAAGTGAAAACATACAAGATATGCAAAAAGGTTCATCCATATAATAAACCATCTCGAGCTCTTGGGAAAGTCTTGATAATGAAGATTTAATTAATAAAGTTCTTAAATGTTTAAATAGAAAGTGGCAACCCAAGGTTACTGCTATATCTGAATCTAAAGATTTATCTACTATATCATTGGCAACCTTGTTTGGAAAATTGCAGGAACATGAACTTGAACTAAATCGACTCATTGAGAGTGAAGAAAGTGATAAGAAAAAGAAAGGAATTGCTCTCAAAGCAATCGTAAATGAAAAAGAGGAATCTGACAACAATGATAGTCTAGATGAGAATGAGGAAGACATAAGTCTGATGGTTCGAAGGTTCAAAAAGGTTCATGAGGCAAAAGGGGAGAGCGGGCAAGGTACAAAATCCTCAAAGAAAAATGAGGAAGGAACTTCTTTTAATCCAACTTGCTACAAGTGTGGTCAAAGGGACATATAAAACCAGCGCCCTCGTCATGGAGGAAGAAAAAGCGAAAAATTTGATAGAAGACCACAAAGGAATCAAAAGGAAGAAGAGCCTACATTGCCTGGGATGACAATGATATGGACTCGTCGATGAATCGAGAAAATGAGGAGGCCAACTTATGTCTCATGGCAAAACACGAGGAGGATGAGGTAAATGCTCTTGAACTCGAATCTCCTTTAACTTATGATGAAATTTGCTTATTACTTGTGAAGAATTAAATAATGAAACGACTAGACTTGAAAAATTATTTCTTCTTCTAAGAAAACCATCTCTTCTCTTGAATCTAAAATTATTTTCTTAAACCAAGAGATGGAAGTTTTAAGGAAAAACAAGTTGTTGTGTTGAAGTTTCTACTTGCACCTTTTGTGAAAACCAAAGATTGATACTTTCAAGTGTGATGAATGCAATGTTTTGAAAAACAAGATTGAAGATTTGGAAAACACCACTTGCCAAATTTACCATGGGAAGGGATAACTTAAACATTCTATTGGGAAAACAAAAGGGTACTTTTGGAAAAGCCGGTTTGGGTTATAATCCACAAACGCATGAAAAATCCTTTAAATTTGTCAATCACAACAACACTTCAAGCTGACCCTTTCATTAAATGCTTTCCTTTGTGGTAGAAATGGTCTGCTTGCCTCCATTTGCAATATTAGAAAGAACAAAAATGTGGTTGGTAAAAGATATGGATTCCAAAGGGTACTTTGCCAAAAACTAACTCATCTGGACCCAACTTAGTTTGGGTACCAAAGGTTAAAAATTAATCTGTTGTTGTAGGTGTGCTTGAAAGCCAAGGACTTAAATTGGTATCTTGATAGCGGTTTGTTCAAAGCACATGAGGAGACAAAAGCAAGTTCTCCTCATTGGTACCTAAGAATAGTGGTTATGTAGGTATGGTGACAACAACAAAGGTAAAATTCTTGGGATTGGTTCTATTGGTAGAGTCCTAATCCCACTTATTGAAAATGTTTTGTATGTGGATGGTTTGAAGCATAATTTGCTAAGCATTAGTCAACTTTGTGATAAAGGAAACAAAGTGGTTTCGATTCTTCAAAATGCATGGTCATGGATTCTATAAATGAAAATGTTATTGTTATTGGACCTAGAATTGGAAATATCTATATGCTTGATTTAGATAAAATACCTTCAAATGATGCATGTTGTCTTATTAGTAAAGAGGATGAATCTTGGCTATGGCATAGAAGAATGGCGCATATTCACATGGATCATCTTAATAAATTGGTTCGAAAGGACTTAGTAATTGGCTTACCAAAGCTTCGTTTTGAAAAAGATAAATTATGTGATGCACATCAAAGGAAAACAAGTAAAGGCCTCTTTCAAATCAAAAAATATTGTTTCCACAAACCGGCCTTTTCAACTTTTACACATGGACTTATTTGGACCATCTAGAACTAAAAGCTTTGGTGGAAATTACTATGCCCTTGTTATTGTGGATGATTATTCTCGCTATACATGGACTCTATTTCTTTCTCATAAAAATGACACTTTTCTTGCCTTCGAAAACTTGCTAAAGTTATCCAAAATGAAAAAGGAATGAACATAGTATCCATCAAAGTGATCACGGTGGGAATTCCAAAATGAGGCATTTGAGGCCTTTTGTACTGAAAATGGAATTGAGCATAATTTTTAGCACCTAGAACACCACAATGAGAATGGAGTGGTGGAAAGGAAAAATTGGTCTCTTGAAGAGCTTGCGAGGGCGATGCTCAATGAGACCAACCTTCTAAGTATTTACTGACGGCAGTAAGCACCGCATGTTATGTAATGAATAGAGTCCTCATAAGACCTATTCTAAAACAAGCGCCCTATGAAATTTACAAGGAAGGAAGCCCAACATTTCCCACCTTCACGTATTTGGATGTAAGTGCTTTGTTCTAAATAACTTGGTAAAGATAACCTTGGTAAATTTGATGCTAAAGGCGATGAAGGTTTATTTCTTGGATATTCCACTTCTAGTAAAGCCTTTCGAATTTTTAATAAGCGTGCTTTAAGCTGTTGAAGAATGCATTGCATGTTTCTTTTGATGAATCTAACCCCAAATCTTGATGAAGAAAGTGTTGATGATCTTGCTTGAAGTGTTAGGAGATACCTATTTAGAGGAACAAGAGAGATCAAAAGTTTAAAAGGAGGATCAAGAGTCCTTGCCTCAACCCTCTCAAGAACTCTCTCACTCAAATCTTCCAAAGGAATGGAGAGTCTCAAAGAACCATCCTCTTGACAACATAATAGGTGATATCTCAAAGGGAGTAGCGACTCGAAACTCTCTTAATCATGCATGTCATCATATGGCCTTTGTCTCTCAAATTGAACCAAATAGCGTCAATGAAGCCATCTTTGATGAGCATTGGACCCTTGCTATGCAAGAGGAATTAAATCAATTTGAGAGAAATGATGTTTGGGAACTTGTCCCTAGGCCTAAAGATCACCTAGTCATTGGGACCAAATGGGTCTTTCGCAATAAGCTTGATGAAAGCGGTATCATTGTTAGAAATAAAGCTAGACTTGTTGCAAAGGCTATAACCAACAAGAGGGCATAGATTTCAATGAAACCTATGCACCCGTAGCTAGATTAGAAGCTATTCGCATGCTTCTCGCATTTGCATGCATCATGGATTTCAAACTTTTTCAAATGGATGTTAAAAGTGCATTTCTTAATGGCTTTATTCAAGAAGAAGTATATGTTGATCAACCTCCGGTTTTGAAAATTTTGAATTTCCAAATCATGTTTTCAAATTGAAAAAGGCTTTATATGGTTTAAAACAAGCTCAGGAAGCAGTGCGAAGGTTGAGCAAATATTTACTTGAAAAAGGTTTTGAAAGAGGAAAAGTTGATACCACTCTTTTCATTAAACACAAAAATCATGACATTTTACTTGTTCAAATTTATGTTGACGATATCATCTTTGGTGCTACTAATGAGTCCTTGTGTGAAGATTTTTCCAAAATCATGCAAAGTGAGTTTGAAATGTCCATGATGGGAGAGCTCAACTACTTCCTTGGTCTTCAAATCAAACAAACAACGGAAGGAATTTTTATAAATCAATCCAAATATTGCAAGGAGTTGCTTAAAAGATTTGGAATGAGCAACGCCAAAGAAATCTCAACTCCAATGAGCACATCATGCTATCTTGAAAAAGATGAAGGTGGTAAGTCGGTCGAAGTAAGTAAGTATCGAGGTATGATAGGATCTCTTCTCTATCTCACGCAAGTCGTCAGGATATTATGTCTAGTGTTTGTATGTGTGCACGTTTTCAAGAAAATCCTAAGGAATCACATCTCTTAGCGGTAAAGCATCGTGAGATATCTCACCGCACACAAACTATGGGTTTATGGTACCCCAAAGGTCTTGTTGCACACTTATTGGGTACTCGGATTGATTTTGCGGGTTGCAAAATGGACCGAAAAAGCACTAGTGGGACATGTCACTTACTTGGGAATGCCTTGGTTTCATGGCATAGTAAGAAACAAGCGGTGTGGCTTTGTCCCTTCTTTGAAGCGGAATCACGTTGCAGCGGTAGTTGTTGTGCCTGCAGATCATTTGGATGAAACAACGGTTGAATGATTATGGAATCAATCAAAAGCTGTTCCAATTAAGTGCGACAATACTAGTGCCATAAACCTCACGAAAAATCCGGTTTATCACTCGGGACCAAACACATAGAAATTAGGCACCATTTTATTAGAGATCATGTTCAAAAAGGAGATTGTGTGATTGAGTTTGTGGAAACATCTAAACAACTTCATGAGATATTTTTACTAAACCTTTGCCTAAAGAAAACTTCTTTTTATAAGAACCGAGTTAGGAATTTTAGATCAATCATGCATTGAATGACTGCGTGTGAGTGCATTTTATTATGAATAAGTTCTAACTTGGGCGTTGGAGTGTGCTAACATTTTTATGCGAGTTCAGTTACCAAGACTAAAAGTGGAGAAATGCAACCGTCCTTCTGTGTCGTTAAAATAAAAGTTTGTGCAGGTTATGTTAGCGCAAACAATTATGCGCTTAATATCGGTGAAGATGAGGAAACAATTGATGATGAGAATGAGTTGAGCGAGGACTAGTAACTCTTATCCTAGTGCTTTATTTTTGCTATCTCCTGAATAATTTTTTTTTACCAAGGATTTCTTATGCTTCATTGAACCCTTGATACTCTATTATTTTTCGCCATCTAGTTACACGTATATGCATACATTTTACATGCCTTTCCCTCTAATCTTTTCCGCTTTTTGATGTTGACAAAAGGGGGAGAGTTTTATGATTCAGGCGGAGTAAATTATATTATGCATATTGTGAGGGGGAGTTTTTCTAAATATTGTGCTTAAACTCTGATATCTTTTATTGAAAAACCATGCTTATATCTCATTGCCATATCATGATTATAAAAACCATGCTTATATCTCATTGCCATATCATGATTATATTTTACTAAATTCCCTCCATGAGATGTTTGTCATCATCAAAAAGGGGGAGTCTGTGAATACATGCCTTGACAGGATGGTTTTGATGATTGACAAAAGGGAGCTTTGCAAATAGTCAACCGTGCAAAAAGTGGAAACGAATACCAAGACGCGTATCAAGAATGATAGTTTCTCAAGTCTTTGGGTTTTGGGTATTTATTTATTTTTATTAAGACTATTTGTAAGTAGTAATAAAAAGCTCTCAATTAAAATAAAATCACACACTCACAAAATGATTTTTATTCTAAAATTGATTTTATGATAATTTTTCTTAAATTACTTTTAGGCACAAAGTATTTTGAAAAATTCTTAAGTTGTGCTCAAAACATTGTTTGGAAAATATTTCAAGTTTTCTTTGGAAAATATTCTCCGTGTCGAGCAGTGATATTTTGACATGCAAGTCGTGTGCCGAAATGAGGTCGCGTGCCGAGCGTGGGAAGTCGCGTCGAGCCGAGGTCGCGTCTTGGTGAGGTCGCGTCTTGACCGAACTGGGGAAGTCGGCGTCTTGGCTGAGGTCTCGTCGAGCTGTGTGGAGAGGTCGTATCCGAGCTGTGAGGAGGTCGGCGTCTTGGGTGTGAGGAGGTCGCGTCTTGGCTGTGAGGAGGTCGTGTCTGTCTTGGCCGAGTGTGAAGAGGTCGGTATGCCGAAATTTGAGGAGGTCGTATGCCGAGTGGAGAGAGGTCGTATAGAAATACGATGTCGAACACCAAGTGTTGTCCGAGAATCTTTTTCGTCCCAGTGTTTTCAATTCTTTCATATTCAAAGCATAGCGGACAAATCCACGCATAGCGGACAAATCCCTTTAAAATCTTTTAGCGGACAAATCACATAGCGGACATTTCGACGCTCCTCTCAGTGCCTATAAAAGCATTGCACCATGAGCATTGTTTTTAACATAACACAAGTGCTTAATTTTTGTGCTAAAACTCTGTCAAATATTCTCCATCACTCACACTTATTTGAGCACAATTTTTGAGAGTCTTTTTATTCTACATAATTTGAGTTGTATTATTTGAGCTTCAATTTGTTATATCTGCACTATTGAGTGTATCTTTCTCATCTCATTTTATTTGCGAAAATCATTTCTTTTTGGGTAGGAATCCCAAGGTGTTCATAGAGAGGTGATATCTCTTGAACGTATTGCTCTGGTATAGAGTTGTAAAGGTTTCTAGTGAACTGATTTAAAAGCTAGTGATTTAGTGAAAATCCCATAGTGCTTTGCTTTGGGAGACGGGGCGTAGGCCACGAGGGTGTTTGGTGGCCGAACCTGTATAATTTGCTGTGTGCTCTTCTTTGCTCTCTGTCTCTTTATCATTCAAGCACTTTATTTATTTTTGTTCTTTATTTATTTTTCAGTCATTTATTTTCTGTCATTTATTTATTGCAATTTATTCTTCAAGTTATTTATCTTTTCGCAAGTTATTTCTTTCAAGTTTTTTTTTTAATTCAGTAATTTATCTGTAATTTTTTTTATAAGCACCGCTATCACAATTCACCCCCTCTTGTGTTTGAAGTCACTTGGTAACACTATCAAGATATGCCAGGATTGGATACCGATATGGTCAAACACAAGTTGCCGCTTAAGCTTTGATTGCCCTCAGTCAAGCAAGTTGAGGCATGAGACGGATATGTCCTTGAAAATTAGGGAAGAAGTTAAAAAACAATTTGACGCCGGATTTCTAGCCGTGGCCAAGTATCCCCAATGGGTTGCTAATATCGTCCCTGTCCCGAAGAAAGGTGGAAAAGTTCGAATGTGTGTTGACTACCGAGACCTTAATAGAGCGAGTCCTAAAGACGATTTTCCCTTGCCACATATCGATGTCCTAGTAGATAACACGGCTCATCACGCATTTTCTCTCTCATGGATGGTTTCTCGGGTATAACCCGGATAAAAATGGCCAGGAGGACATGGAAAAGACCACGTTCATTCTGACTTGGGGCACCTTTTGCTACAAAGTGATGCCTTCGGGTTAAAAAATGCCGGGCAACCTATCAAAGGGCAATAGTGACTTTGTTCCATGATATGATACACAAAGAGATAGAAGTCTCGTGGGCGACATGATCGCTAAGTCATGGCCCGAAGAGGGTCATATAACCAATCTGCGGAAACTCTTTGAGCGATTGAGAAAGTTCCGTTTAAGGCTCAACCCCGCCAAATGTAACTTCGGTGTCAAGTCAGGAAGATTGTTGGGATTCATTGTAAGTCAGAAAGGAATCGAAGTGGACCCAGAAAAAGTAAAAGCCATTTTAGAAATGCCAGCCCCTCGTACAGAAAAGGAAGTTCGCGGTTTCCTAGGAAGGCTGAATTATATCTTTCGGTTTATGTCACAACTCACTGACACTTGCGAACCGATTTTTAAGTTGTTACGCAAAGACCAAGCTGTGGAATGGAATGAGAAGTGCCAAGAGGCTTTTGATAAAATCAAACAATACTTGCGAGAGCCTCAGGTATTCTGCCTCGGTTCGAGCGGACCACGATCCTTTACTTGACAATATTACACGGGTCTATGGGATGTATGCTTGGTCAGCACGATGAGACTGGTAAAAAAGAACACGCCATTTACTACTTAAGTAAAAAGTTTACAAGTTATGAAGCTAATTACTCGGTGTTGGAACGTACGTGTTGCGCCCTTGCTTGGGCCACCCACCATCTAAGACAGTACATGCTTTCTCATACGACTTGGTTGGTGTCAAAAATGGATCCGATCAAGTATGTATTTGAGAAGCCCGCTCTCACCGGGAGAATTGCTCGGTGGCAGATGCTATTATCCGAATATGATATTCAGTATGTCTCTCAAAAGGCTATCAAAGGTAGTGCGCTCGCTGAATACTTAGCCCACCAACCCATGAACAACCATTCACCAGTCCCCTATGAATTTCCCGATGAGAATATAATGTCTGCTGAAAAAGAAGAACCAAGAGACGAGGAGTGGACAATGATGTTTGATGGAGCCTCTAACGCATTGGGGCACGGAATCGGGCAATCGCGATTTCTCCAGAAAACATACACATCCACATTCTTTGCACGCCTATGTTTCAATTGCACCAATAATATCGCGAGTATGAGGCTTGTGTCCTGGGAATTCGGGTTCTTAGTAGAAAGCGAAAGTCAAGGCTCACGAAAGTCTACGGGGATTAGTCACGGTTATCAACTTGATTAAATGGAGAATGGGAAACTCGGGATTCTAAATTAATCCCTTACCACGAGTACATTCAGGGACTCGTCGAATCATTTGACAGAATCACCTTCCAACATATTCCGCGAGAGAGTAATCAGTTAGCCGATGCACTAGCCACATTGTCATCCATGTTCCGGATAAACAATGATAAAGAAATACCTCTCATCATGATGGAGAGTCGTGCAAACCCCGCTTATTGCCAGTTGATAGAGGACGAACCAGATAGAAAGCCATGGTACCATGACATTAAATGCTACCTCAAGAACAAAGAATATCCTTTGGGCGCCTCAGAAAACGACAGAAGAACTTTGAGGAGGCTCGCTATGAGTTTCTTTCTGAATGGTGACGTACTCTACAAAAGAAATCACGACATGGTACTCCTCCGGTCGTAGATTCCGCGAGTAAGCAAGGCCGAATTATCGATGGCGTTCACGAAGGTTCGCCGGGACCCATGCCAATGGAGTGCGCAATGGCTAAAAAGATTCTCAGAGCAGGTTATTATTGGCTTTCAATGGAAGGTGATTGCATCAAACATGTGAGGAAATGTCATAAGTGTCAGACTTATGCCGATAATATTCACGTGCCTCCAACTTCCTTAAACGTCCTCAGTGCACCCTAGCCATTTTCCATGTGGGGTTTGGATGTCATAGGAATGATTGAGCCGAAAGCCTCTAATGGACACCGCTTCATCCTCGTGGCCATTGATTACTTCACGAAATGGGTTGAAGCAATCTCCTATGCCAATGTGACTCGCAATGTAGTCGTCAAGTTCATCAAGAAGGAAATAATTTGCCGGTATGGTTTGCCAAGGAAGATCATCACAGACAATGGGACCAACCTGAACAACAAAATGATGAAAGAATTGTGTGATGACTTCAAAATCCAGCACCACAATTCTTCCCCTTATCGCCCTAAGATGAATGGGGCGGTAGAAGCAGCCAACAAGAATATCAAAAAGATTATCCAAAAAATGGTGTTAAGTTACAAGGATTGGCATGAGATGCTCCCTTTTTCTTTACACGGATACCGAACTTCCGTACGCACTTCCACAGGGGCAACTCCGTTCTCCCTAGTATATGGAATGGAAGTTGTGTTACCCATAGAAGTAGAGATCCCTTCCCTAAGGGTAGTCATGGAAACCAAGCTCGAAGAAGCTGAATGGGTCCAGACCCGTTATGACCAGCTGAATCTCATTGAAGGGAAAAGGTTGGAGGCAATATGTCACGGACAATTATATCAAAAGAGGCTCAAAAGAGCATATGAAAAGAAGGTGTGTCATCGAGAATTTACAGAAGGGGAACTGGTTTTGAAAAAGATTCTACCTATTCAGAAAGACCAACGCGGAAAATGGACCCCAAATTACGAAGGTCCATATGTGGTGAAAAAGGCATTCTCAGGAGGAGGCCTCATCCTCGCAGATATGGAGGGACATGATCTACCGCTACCGATGAATTCGGATGCGGTCAAAAAGTACTATGTCTAGGAGGACGCCCCACATCAAAAAAAAAAAAAAGCTCGCTAGGTTGAAAACCCGAAAGGGCGGCCTAGGCAAAAGTTAGGGTCCAATAAAAATGCTAAATTGAAAACCTGCAAAGGCAATTTAGGGTAACCTGCTAGGTTGAAAACTCGCAAAGAGCGGCCTAAGCAAAGTCCAAGCCAAATGCATCAAGGGTAGTCAGAGCTAGAAGCTGACCCGCAGGAGCAAAAACAGGCAAGAGCAGAACAAATGCAATTTTATGGGGGTGATCAAGAAGGTCGAGTGCGGATCGCGGAAGAAGCGGCACAATTTGTTTTCAAAAGGATTATTAGTGGATTTAACTTTGCTTACCAGTTCCTGCCTAGCAGAAACAAATTTGTCCTACTTATAATATTTCCCCATGATAATGGAAATTCATTTTTATCCACATCGCCTATTAAATGTTATTGGCACAATAGGATTGCTTATTCCTATCTCTCCTGAACTCAACTTGGGATTTTATCAACTTGCGTTTTCTTTCTAAAAGATATTCATGCTAAAAATAAACATGTGCAGATCAAAACATAAAAGCATTTCATAACTACTGAAAATTCTAAAAGGGTCCAGGGGATCTAACATCTTCCCGTCAAGGAGAGGAATTTAGCAGGACGCACCACCAAAATGCGGAATCATCAGCGTTATGCACATTACAAAGGGCCAAGCTGACTAGCTCCGAAGTCGCCAATAGAAAAGACCTCTGGCTAATTATCAATAAGGGTTTGGAAAGGCGTCGGAAACACAACGCTTCCCCATAATAACACAACATTCATGCATAACATGACATTCGCTGCATTCCTGCATGATTAATACAAAGAAATAACGCTTGCATTATCCAAAGAGTCATTACTTGTATTACTAAAATCAACCACGAGTCAGAAACTCATTTCGCTTTTGCTGGGGGTCTGACCCGAACTCGTGTTGAGTGACGTAGAAGCTCACACCTAGACCTTCCCTAAGTCCAATAGTTTTGTAAGAGCTAGTCAACTGAGAATTCGCTAGGAATCAAACCTAGAATCTCTCACCAATTTTGTAAGAGCTAGTCATAACTATGCCTTACTAGGAGTTCACCAGGAAACCAAACCTGAAATCTCCAACCAATTTTGTAAGAGCTAGTCATAACTAGGCCTTACCGAGAATTCACTAGGAATCGAACCTAGAATCTCTCACCCATTTTGTAAGAGCTAGTCATAGCTATGCCTTACTAGGAGTTCACCAGGAAACCAAACCTGAAATCTCCAACCAATTTTGTAAGAGCTAGTCATAACTATGCCTTACTGAGAATTCGCTAGGAATCAAACCTAGAATCTCTCACCAATTTTGTAAGAGTTAGGAACCAAACCTATGCCTTACCGAGAATTCAATAGGAACTAGACCTAGAATCCCAAAGCAAAGCCGGGAGCCAATCCTGCAATCCCTAACCAACAAGGTTGGGAGTCAATCTCGTAACTTCAAACTACTTATTGCGTACAAAATCAGAGTCATTTATCCTTAATTACCTTTTACAACGAATGCACGAAGACCTTCAAGTAAAATGTAATTAAGGAGGGGCAGCTGTAGTACCCTAATTTTGTCCGACCTTTTTATTTTATTCTGTTATTTAAATTTTAATTAATTAGTAGTGGTAATAATAAATAATATTTTTAGAGATTATAAAAGAGAAGAAAAAAAAAGAAAGAAAAGAATAAATAAAAGGAGAAAAGAGGATCTTATATTTTTTGAGAAAGGGTGTGCAAAGAATAAAATTTGGTAGTGCAAACAGCAATTAAATAAAGTTGAATTCAGACTGCTTCTTACACCCCATTTCATTCACGCACCCCCAATTCTCATCAGCCCTGTGCGCGCTACCCCTCCTTCCACGCAGCCCAGGCCCATCATCCACGCCCAGTCCTTTCCTCTTTTTTAACCTAAAAATCTCTAACCCTAAAAACACTTCCCTCACACGCAGCTTCCTCCTCATTTCTTCCCTCTCTCTAGAAGATCTGGGCCACAAGACACCCCACCCCCATCTCTCTCTCTCTCTCTTTCTTTCTCCTCTTCCTCACTCAACCGTAGCCCTTCTCCTCCTACCCTAGCCGCCAACCTTCTCTCTCTCTCCCTCCTCAGACCACATTTCTCTGCCTTACTCAACGGTTATCTCCTCCATCTGGCCCATCTCCCTGCCAACGTCGCGTCACTCTCCTGCAAGCCGCCCAAGACCCGGTTTTCACGTGAGAAGCAGAGAAGGAAGAAGAAAACCGGTGGATAAGGGAGTTTATCTCTTTATTTCTCTTTTGTTTTTATTTTTATTTTATTTTTCGAACTAATCTGATTTATTTGCTTCGCAGATGTGGTGCCTATAAAAAGGGAAGCAAGCAAAGTGGAAAAGAGGCCGAACCCAAAAGAGAGAAGAGGAAGCAAAACCGAACCCTGGACGCAGAGAGAGTGAGAGCAAGAAATCACCAAGGAGTTGAAGCAAGGCGTGAGGGAGAGTTGTAATTTTTTTTTAAAAACACTTCTAGAATTTTAGGGTTCTGAATCCTCGTTCTTCTTTTTCTGACTTGTGAAGTCAGGTTCTTTTCCTTTCTTCCTTCTCTTCTTTGTATACTTTCATTATTACATTACGCATCTTATTGTTTTTGTACATGTTCTGGATTTGGACTTAAATCAGTAATATGTAAACGTGATTCCATCCTTTTTTTGTTGATCTTAGTCTGAACCTTGATCTGATATGAACTACAATAAAATGTGATTTCAATGTCTTTTCTGACTTTTGCTTGTTATTGATTTAGTCTCTTCACTGTCCCTGCGTTCTGCAAAACCCTACAAATTAGGGTTACGGGATTTGGCCTTCCAAAGGGGCCAAATCCAGGTTAAAGGGTCAAACTGCAAATAAGTTAAGTGTTATAATCGTAAATAAGACATAAATCTGGGTATAAAAATAAAATATGTCTCTGTAATATATAAAAAAAAATGATTTTTTATGAAATAAAAATCAGATTTTTTTTGCAACTAAAAGAATCAAGACTTAGATTTTATTTGCCAAATGTCAATAAAAATTATTATGTTTTCAGAAAGAAACATGTTGTCGTTATTATTATTATTATTATTATTATTATTATTATTATTATTATAGTTATTAAACTTCTCTTTCTCTTCTCTGATTTTCGAAATAAAAGGCAAATTAAAAACGAGATAAAAAAGATGTAATTAGGATTAAATAGTTATTATTTCTGTTAAACTAAAAAAAAACGTTATTCAATATTTCTTAATATATGCACGTAATCAAAATATTCTCAGCATACTTATATCTTTTGTGGTTTCTTTTTTTAAATAAAAAATGTATATATTTTAGGGAATTAATTCTTTAGGGCAAACAATTTTCAAATAATTAAAGGTACCATTTTTTTAATAGGCGTGTATGGGTGCTAATCCTTCCTTGCGCGTAACCAACTCCCGAACCCGAATCTATGGTCAAAGACCTTCCTTTTTTCATTAAATTCAAAAAAATAGGTTTTCCAATGTTTCCTATTAAAATCAAAATATTTGTGGCGGCTCCATTTAATTTTTAAGGTGGTTGTCACAGGAAGTAAGACAGATGGACATAAATAATGCTTTTCTGAATGGTTATCTCAAGGAAACAGTTTTCATGCATCAACCGCAATGATTTGAAGACCCCGATAGACCGCAACATATTTGTAAGTTAACAAAGGCACTTTATGGGTTAAAACAGGCTCCACGAGCCTAGTTTGATAGGCTCAAAAATGCTCTTCTCAGCTGGGGATTTCAAAATACACGGAGTGATTCCTCTTTATTCTACTTAAGGGAAAAAGATTGCATTGTTCTCCTACTCATCTACGTTGATGACATCATTGTGACAGGTAGCAATCCAACCTTTTCGAAAAAATTCGTTAGACAATTAAACTTGCTATTTGCCTTGAAGGATCTAGGGGAATTGCATTATTTCCTTGGAATAGAAGTCAGTAGGGACTCGACTGGAATGTATCTAAAGCAGACCAAATACATCACTGATCTATTGAAGAAGTTCAATATGGAACATGCTTCATCTTGTCTAACACCTATGGTTACAGGAAAGCAAACAGCAGAAGGAGAACTAATGAAGAATCCATCTCATTTCCGCAGAGCAATAGGTGCACTCCAATATTTGACAAATACCAGACCGGATATTGCCTATTCTGTGAATAAGTTAAGTCAATATATGAGTACTCCTACTAATGATCATTGGCAAGGAGTTAAAAGGATTTTCAGATATCTTCAAGGGACTATAACACATTCCCTTCACATCAAGCACTCAGCAGATTTGGACTTGACTGGTTTTTCAGATGCTGATTGGGCCACCAGTGTTGAAGACAGAAAATCAGTGGCTGGCCACTGTGTTTACCTAGGGGAGACTCTCATTGCATGGTCTTCAAGAAAACAAAGGGTTGTTTCGAGGTCCAGCACAGAATCTGAATATAGAGCACTTGCTGACTTGGCTGCCGAGGTTGCATGGATTAAGTCTCTGCTGGAAGAAATTCAGTTGCCATTGCCCAGAACACCAGTTTTATGGTGCGACAATCTTAGTGCCAAAGCACTAGCTTCCAACCCAGTTTTACATGCTAGATCCAAACATATAGAGGTTGATATTCATTACATCAGGGATCAAGTCTTGCACAATCAAATCACTATTGCCTATGTTCCTTCTGCTGACCAAACAGCTGATTGCCTAACCAAGGCCCTCTCACACTCCAGGTTCAGCCAACTCAGAGACAAACTCGGAGTAATCTTAACACCCTCTCGTTTGAGGGGGACAATTAAGGAAATAACAGATCAGATTAGAAGATCTGATTCAGGCTGATACGTTTCCCTGATTCTTGTTGATTTCTACATGTGGTGGGCTGAGGGTGAAACTAGCGTGGAGGGGGGAACAACCTGCTTTGATACCAAGATAGAAATTAGAGAGGTATGAATTTGATGCCATACAATTGAGTGGTACAGGGTACATTTATACACAATGCTGCCAATCTGACTTCCTAAGATTAAGGGATTGATTGATATCAATTATATCAATTATAGGTTGTATTTATTATACTATAATCAACAAGAATCAGGGAAACGTATCAGCCTGAATCAGATCTTCTAATCTGATCTGTTATTTCCTTAACTCTTTTCACTTACTATAATCGTTAATATTTTTATTGAAAATATAACAAAAATGAGTTATAGAACTAGGTTGTCACCTGATGCCAAGACCGAAGCAATGCATAAAATTGCAAAGGTAAAATGGAGACGGTTGATGGTAGTAGCCATTTTATTTTGAAAGACTGACAGTCATCAACTTGCAATATGCTATTTAAGATGGCTAAAGAAGTTAATGTAATGAGTTAAAAAAAAGGTGAATTCTTAGATACCCCGGAAGAAAGTTGGGTATCGATACTCTTGAGGCAAAAATAACTTAAAACTCAGTATCATTTTGTTAGAGATTAAAAAAAAGTGATTTTGTTATAAAATAATTTAGTGATTATTTTTTTTGTTTGAGATTTCTAAGAAAAGTAAATGTTAATTTATGTTTGTTTACGATTATAAAATTTACTTTTTTTTTAAATAAGTTATTTTTAACTTATTAAGATACAACCATATAAAAGTGCTTTTTTCTATTAAAAAAATCATAAAAGACATAAAAAAATCATTTTCAAGAAAGCATATTTATTTTAAAAAATTAATTTTTATATATATTTGAATACTGTAATAATTCAAAATGGGATGAATTCAAAATGGGGGTAATTCAAAATGGGATAAAATAACAATTCAAAATGATTCAAAAAAATTATTTTTATGAGAATCTAATGAAAATAACTTCTCATTTTTATTAGTTTTTAGATTATTTTCAAATTCTCATTTTTTTAAAAGATGTAACAAACAAATGAAATACTCTTAAAAGTGATTATTTTTGAAAAAAATGATTTTTTCCATAAAAAAACTATAACAAACGAACTCTTAATTTCACTTAAAAATTAAATATAAAAAAAATTATGTGGCATCAAATGATTGGCCACTGGGTATCATACCCAAAAAAACTCTCGGGTATGGGAGTTGTTACCTAAAAAAAATAAGAAATGATTCATTGGAGATAAGATCTTAAACGTGATATAATTTTCAAAAGGATAATTTTCAAAACAGGTATAAAAGTGATGATAATTTAAATAAATAATCATATTTCAAATAACATAAGTTTGAAATATAATACAAAATAAATAAAATATATGCTATAGAGTTTTAATAAGTGATTCATTATATAACTCATAAATTTGTCTTATTATAAAAATTTATTTAACTTATTCATTTAAATTGTATTTTTAAATTAATCTATTTTTTATAATTTAAATTATTTAAAAAAATCCTTAAATTCTTTGAATAGTAAGAAGTTTTAAAAAAATCTTTTTTATCATAGTATGAGTATAAAGTATTACGTGTTAATTCAGTAATGGCTATTTCTTAATTTTAAATTTTTTAATATATTTTAAATTATATTTAAAGTGAAAAATATAAGATGAAATGATTAATTTGACCAAAAATGAATCAAATTAGTTAAGAGTATTTTAAATTTTAAATTTTAGAAATTATACTAAATATTTATTATATTATTTAATGTATTACATTTAATAAATATATTATGCAATATTAGATACAAGAAATTGTATATATTATAGATTATAGATGAATTGTAATAAATGTTTCTTATAAAACTTCATGCATTGAATAATGTAAAATTAATTACATCGTTCAAGTCAACATTGTTATATACAATAGTGGATAGAAAGAAAACTTTACTTCTCAATTTATTCCTTTTACCTTTTCCATCCAACCAAAAAGTAGAAAGAAAACTTTAATTTTCTTTCTCTTTAGCTTTGGTCAATTAAAATATTATATAAAATCCATTCATTTTATTTTCTCTCTATTTTCTTTTTACCTACTTTTCTTTTATTTTATTTTTGCGTCTGAAAAAAACATAAAAGAGTATGTAATAACCCGAAAATATATGAGCTATTTATTCTCCATTCATTAATTAATTGTTGATATGTTTGAATTTTATAAAAATTGAATGTTGACTATGTGATGCTTTTATCAATATCCCTTCATTATTATAAATATGGGGTGTATTAGTCACTTTTGGTAATAGTTAATTGTGTGAAGGAGGTGCCCAAAAATCAACCCATAACCTAGGCCCAAGATGAGGGTTAGGATATATGGGATATTAGGGAGAAAGACGGGGATAAACTTAGTATCCTAAAAAGTACCTGTTCCCAAACACACACACTCTTCACTCTCGTTTTTTCTAAAACACTCTTTGCCCCCAACTCTCACAAGGTGGATCCACCACTGTATGTTATTCTTACTAGTGTAATAACCCGTGTCTTGCAACAATCTATAAATGTATATGTTGTCTTACTTTATTCAACAACATTTCAATTACATGATAGTCACACAGAGGAAAGTCCATTTAGCATGTGCAGATATGTCATATCACCATAATTATCAAAATGACGGCAAGAAAAAGCAAAACAAAAGAAATTACACGATTATTATTTCCTCAAATATTATTTATAAAGGTACGTATTCTAGACGTTTGACCCATGCGATGCATGGGTAAATTATGTGGGCAGCAATATTTTATATTATGTGATAAGATACTCCCTCTATCCCATATTTTTGGGTGTTTTAACATTTTATTTTTGTTCCACAAATTTAGTTGTTTTCAGGGCCGGTGAAGGGCCTGTGCAACCTGTGCAGTTGCACAGGGCCCCCAAAATAAATAAAAAATATCAGAAGAAGAGGGCCTCATAATCGGAGGGACAGATAAGAAGGAGTTGTCGACAGAAGATGATTGGGAAATAATGGACTGATAATCGGAGGGCAAGAACCTGTCCCAAACAAACGCAAATGATGGCGGAACTGAGGAAGTGTTCCTCTGGTCAGCTTCTGCAAGGAAGATGAAAGGCTTGTTGCGGCTGCGTTTCCACTTGTTCTGAAGATCCGGAGCACCACTGTTGCTACATCCCTAAGTTAGAGATAGAGAAAACGAGTTGGGCTCAAAAGGCCCATTGTTTTAATAAGTTACCATAAAATAAAAGAACGTGGAACTTTGACCAAAACAATACGTGGAAGTTCCTTTTTGCTTAAAAAACGTGAAACTGAATACTAACACCGAAGCATCCTCATTGACGTGGAGCAATTTTTTTGGGTAACAAAACGTGGAGCAATTTTCTTTTACATCAAATGGAAGTCCTATTTTTTAATAAATATAACTGCAATTAAATTAAATTAAAAGTCCTATTTATTTATTTATTTATTTTATTTTATTAATTAATTATCATCCTATTTTATTTTATTAATTAATTATTGTGAGCATTTTCATTTTGGTGGGAGCTACGAGTAGCACTTTGAAGAAATTTTTTTGTGCAATAAATTCTAGGTAATTAGCAATTCTTTAGTAAGTAAAGGCCTCACTTCGAAGTTTGCTTTAGGCCTCACGAAGTGTTGGGCCGGCCCTGGTTGTTTTAATTTAGTTTCTTTCCCATTGTACCCCTAAATTAATTAAGGATATACATTAATTATAATTTATATGTATTAAGTAGTTACATTTGAATTTGCATTGGAAAAATGCACCTTATCAAATAGACATTAATGGATGCATGGAAAGGCTTGAATGATTGTTGTGGGAGTAGTGTGATTTATTAATACCATGGAAATGTGTAAAACATTTAGTGATAAAAAGAAGCACTAATTAGAGGTAATATAGTCTAAATTTTTTTCTATTAGCTATTTCTTAGTCTATATGTGCCACAACCTTAAGCACCCAAAGATATGGGACGGAGGGAGTAATATATTTACATTTTAAAAATTAAAAATAATAGCAAGACTAATAATTACATATTTTTATTAAAACTAATATTTGATAATTAGATAATAGTTGTTACATATGTATACACTAAAAAGTTGATAATGGTTGCAACATACATGTAATTTTTTTTTTAAATATTGCAAAAATTCATTAAGAAGTAGTGACGGTTCGTGTTTCGCACGGTATACGAAAAATACATTTTTGACAAAGTATACAATAAATACATAAAAATATATATCGTAAAATATTTAAAATTTTCAGAAATAATAATAATAATAATAATAATAATAATAATAAATTTTGCTTAATAAACGAAATTGTTGCTTATTTTATTTTTATAAGACACATTTAAACAACATAAATAACCTTTAATATCACCCGAAAAAATTAATATTAAATAAAGTGGACATATATATACATTAAAAAGTTGGTAATGTTTGCCACATTGATGTAAATTTTAAATTAGAAAATTAAGTACTCCCTCTAGTCCTTATTATAAGTAACAAAACCCTAATTCACACAGACTAAGAAAATACAATGAATATAGTTTTTTCTAATTAATACTCTTAAATATTGAACTTTTTCCCAAAAATACCATTTTTATAAACCAACCCACTTGCATAAGAAATATAAGTCTTACTATAAATAAGAGTATAAATAAAAATTAGGCATTTAATACATCAAGTTTTTTTCTTATAGTTAGGACTAAGAAAAATAACATTTTTGTTTCTTATAAAAAGGATGGGAGGGGGTATGAAGTAATGAGTGTTTGTACTCCGCTCGGTATACAATATATATATATATATATATATATATATATATATATATATATATATATATAAAACAAATAATAGAATATTTAAACAACAACAACTACTAATAATAATAATAACTTGTGTTTAATAAAACAAAGTGTTGTTTATTTCATTTTTATAAGATGTACTTATAGAAAATAGAAAATAAATAACATTTTAAAGTTGCAGACAAATAGTGTATATATGTATACATGAGGAGGGATATAGTTACTTCAGGAGTAACTCTTGTCAGAGTTACTCCACTTAATAACTCTCAATAGGCATTAAATTTCATCAATCAAACCGTTGAATATAAGTTATTATTGAGTAGATCAACTCCACAAAATTTCATGAAATTTTAAAATTATTTGATACATCATCGAATAACTCCAATTCAACGTATGATATACTTTTTAAAATACAAGTGAAATGTTGATCATCTGATCGCATATCTACGACTGTCTAGTTTATCTAAAATTTGGTGTGCATGATCTTTAGTATAGCATCATGATATTCAACGGTTTGATTGATGAAATTCAATGCCTATTGAGAGTTATTAAGCGGAATAACTCTGACAAGAGTTACTCCTGGAGTAAATATAACCCTCCTATATATATATATATATATATATATATATATATATATATGTGTAAGTATAATAAAGCCAATAGTATTTCATCAAAAAAAAGCCAGTAGTAGGTTTTGATTATATTTACACGAATAGCAGGTTTTGATCAACTTTTGTTTGACATATTGATCAATTTTTTTGTTCGAAACCGAAGAAAGCACAGGTGGCATTGTGCAGTTACTTCATTGCCCATGTTTTCTATTCACCCAACTTTTATCCATTGATCGTGTATGGTTATTTTATCTCTTCGTAACAATTATCTAAAAAATAATTGTCAAAATGCAAATAGATCGCCCGTGTCTATATTTCCGCTAGTATACTAAAAAGCAAATACATTGTTTATTATAAGTATATTTTTTCTTTTGTATAAAAAAACACAACACAAAGGATTATTATAGATTTTTATAAGAAGATGTTTTGATTAAAAAACATTATTTTTGGAAAAAAAAAAAAGGCAAGTGGGTCATCAACAGAAAACATTCTCTTCCTTTAATTTTTTTTCCTTTCAACAAAAAACATTTTATTCCAAAAATTTCACCCTTTACAAAATTTCTTTATGTTGAACCGAAGACTCAGAATATGGCTCGTAATATCACCGTTACATCTATCTATGCAACAGGAAGAGTACAAAACTACAAATTCATGTCCTGCTAATAATTGCAGGTGGATAGATAATTCTTTAATTCAGATTTCGCACTGTTGGAAATACTTTGTTTCTGTATCTACTGCAACACATATGCCACACATAAACATCTTATTAGCCATAATAGAAAAACAAAATGCCTACTATTCTTCAATGCTTCAATGAGTGATATTAGTCTGTTGTAGATAACCATTGCTTCTGTCCAGTTCTAGGGCTTCAAAAACTGATGCTCAGCATGTTTTCAAGGTGTCTCCATTAGCTTAGTGGCCGGTTAGCCTACCCCGCTTCCTTTTGAAGTGTCACTGTCTTGTAGTAAGTCTCTCTTCTCATTGTGCTCACTTACTTGGAGCTTAGCTTAGCTGTACAAATTGGTGAATGACAAGTCCGTGTTTAGCAAAAACTTGTAGCAACAATTAAGCTTCACTCATGCACAAATATTCCATATCCTAGGACATGGCCACTAAAAGTTTATAGCCCCTCAAGGCTGGAGGAGAACATCAAATTTTGAACACCAGATCACTATCCTTGCAGCAAATACCAAAATTTTAGAAAATCAACCCCAAAACTCAAGCACAACTTCCCGATATCTTTTTTTGGTAAACTAAAATGGAAAATCAATTTCGACTACTTTGACAATCTTCTTTGTGGAGTTTAGAGTGCCTTAAAATCAGTTTGGAGGATCATGGAATTGCTTGAAAGTGTTTCTTGAACACTGGGAATCGATTCCCTAGCTATGTGAATCGATTCAAGCATGTTTGAGTCTGTGAATCGAAGTACGCCTCTGTGAATCGCATGGGAAGCTTGCAGGAATCGATTCATTTCATTAATTCGTGCAGGGGAGACTTTTTTAACTAGGTGAATCGATTCACCTATGTCTGTGAATCGATTCACAGTCGGGTTTTATAAACCTGACGCTGCAGAATTGTGCAGTACCGCGTGCAGTCTTTTCTAGGGTTGTGTGCAGCCGTTCTTGAGCGTCTTGGTGAGGTTTTAGGGGCTGGGAAACACTGTTAAACACCTTGGGGTCTTAGGAAATCATAGAGGGAGGATTGAAGGCTTTCTCTATTGTTGTTCTTGAGAGTTTTTTCATAGAGGAAAAGAGAGAGGGATTGGGAACTCTTGGATTTGTTCTTTGTGGACATTGTAAAGGGGTTCAAAGCAATTGTAATCTCTTGTAAAGACTCTTTGATAGTGAAACGGAGGGCTGCTCTCTCCCATAGACGTAGGTCATCTTTTTGGGGCCGAACTGCGTAACCAAATATCGGTGCGATTCTTCCTACTCTCTACTCGTGTTTGATTAACTTTATTGCACTGTTGTGATTGCTATTAAATTTAGTATTTGGTTGCCTTTGATATTTGTTCATTATTCTTGTTAGTAACTCAACAAGTGGCGCCGTCTGTGGGGAGAACAAATAATTCAATTGTGCACCATGGGTACTAAATGGGACATCGAGAAGTTTTCCGGTAATAACGACTTCGGTCTATGGAAGGTGAAGATGGAAGCAATCCTTATTCAACAGAAGTGCTTTGAAGCCTTGAAGGGTAAGGCAAGAATGCCGGCCACCCTGTATCAAACAGAGAAGAAGGAGATGATAGATAAGGCAAGAAGTGCCATTATCTTATGCCTTGGCGATAAGGCATTGAGGGAAGTTGCAAGAGAGAAGACCGCGGCGGAGATGTGGGCAAAGTTAGAATCGTTGTACATGACAAAGTCATTGGCCCACAGGTTATGTCTGAAACAACATCTCTACTCATTCAAGATGGTAGAGACCAAACCTATTGTGGAGCAACTAGCAGAATTCAACAAAATTATTAATGACCTGCAGAACATTGATGTGAAGCTCGATGACGAGGATAAAGCTCTGCTCTTATTAAATTCACTGCCTAGATCCTTTGAACACTTTAAGGATGCACTCCTCTATGGCAAGGAGTCCACTATTACTTTGGAGGAGGTCCAACAATCTATTAGGACCAAGGAGCTAACCAAGCTCCAAGACTTGAAAGTGGATGATAGTGGTGAAGGCTTAAGTGTGTCAAGGGAAGAAGTGAGTAGAGGAAACCACAACAAAGGGAAGAATTCTAGGTCGAAATCCAAGTCAAAGGGGAACAATAAGAAGTATAAGTGCTTCAATTGTCACAAGACCGGTCACTTTAAGAAGGACTGTCCTGAGAAAGGGGCCAGGGGTGATTCTGTGAATGTTGCAATTACTATGGAGGATGATTATGAGAGTGCGGGGCTTTAGTGGTGTCGAGTTTGGAATCTGAAAGAAGCTGGGTCATGGACTCGGGATGTTCTTATCACATGTGTCCTAGGAAGGAATACTTTGAGACTTTGAAGCTTAAAGAAGGTGGAGTCGTTACTTTGGGTGACAACCGAGCTTGTAAGGTGCAAGGTATGGGTTCAATTCGTTTCAAGATGTTTGACAACCGTGAATTCCTTTTACAAGATGTGAGGTATGTTCCTGAACTAAAACGAAATCTTTTATCTATAAGCATGTTTGATGGATTAGGCTATAGTACTAGGATTGAACATGGCATGATTAAAATTTCGAATGGTGCATTAGTAATGGCTAAAGGGTCTAAAATGTGTGGTTTATACATATTAGATGGTTCTACTGTTATACGGCATGCATCATTAGCCAGTCAAGCTCCGCATGATAAAACTAAACTATGGCATTTAAGGTTAGGGCATGTTAGTGAAAGAGGTTTAGTTGAACTAGCTAAACAAGGTTTGCTAGGAAATGATAAATTGGATAAGCTAGAATTTTGTGATAATTGCATACTAGGCAAACAACATAGGGTTAAGTTTGGAAGTGGCATGCATCATTCTAGCAAGCCCTTTGAGTATATTCACTCGGACCTTTGGGGTCCCTCAAGAGTGACAACTCATGGAGGAGGTTCCTATTTTCTCACCATGATTGATGATTTCTCTAGGAGAGTATGGGTTCACATTTTGAAAAATAAAGTGACACATTTGAAAAATTCAAAGAATAGCATACTCTCATAGGAAATCAAATAGGAACTAAAGCGAAAGTTTTAAGGACTGATAATGGCCTGGAGTTTGTTTGAGCGGTTTAATGAGTTTTGCAGAAACAGGGAATTAAGAGACATAGAGGCAGTGGCAGAACACCGCAACAAAATGGTGCAGTAGAGCATGAACAAGACTATTTTGGAGCGGGTCGATGTATGCTTTTGGGAGCTGGGGCTACCTAAAAGTTTACGGGTGAAGTGTGAGTACTGAGCCTTACTTGATCAGCAGATGCCCATCAGCGGCATTAGACTTCAAGACACCTATGGAAGTTTGGAGTGGAAAACCGGCGAGAATATTCCAAGTTGAAGGTTTTGGGGCTTTGGCGTTGCTCATGTCAGACAAGACAAACTTGAAGCCAGGGCTGTGAAATGTGTCTCCATTGGCTATCCAGAAGGTGTGAAGGGGTACAAGTTATGGAAGATGGAGCCTGGGGGATCAAGATTCATAATAAGCAGGGATGCGACTTTTGATGAGACTCGTATGGGGATGAAGTGCAAGGACCTGGAGAATAGTAACTTCGAAAGCAGGTAGAAGACTCAGTTTGAGGTGGAGCCTTCCACTAGTGAGACCGGGAAGGATGAAGAGGAGAGGAAGACAACCAACAGTGGATCCTGGCTATCAGTTGGCAAGAGATAGGGAAAGGAGGGAAACTGTGGCACCTAAGAGATATGGCTATGCAGATTTCATTTGTTATGCTCTAAATGCGGCTGAAGATGTGCAAGACTTCAGGCAGAAGACATTCAGTGGAAGCGATTGAGAGCAAAGAGGGTCGAAGTGGTTAGAGGCGTTGAATGAGGAAATGAATTCATTGGAGAAGAACCAGACACAGAAACTTGTGAAACTACCTAAGAAACAAAGGGTGGTCGGATGCAAGTGGATCTTCAAGAAGAAGGAAGGCATTAGGAATTGAAGAACCAAGATATAAAGCAAGACTTGTGGCCAAGGGTTTCACATAGGTTGAGGGAATTGATTACAACGATATTTTCTCACCTGTGGTGAAACATTGTTCCATAAGGGTTCTTATGGCAATCGTGAATCAATACGATCTTGAGTTGGAACAAATGGGCGTGAAGGCCGCATTCTTACATGGAGACCTAGAAGAGACAATCTACATGCAACAACCAGAAGGTTTTGTAGAGGACAAGTCTAAGGTATGTCTTTTGAAGAAATCCTTGTATGGGTTGAAACAAAGCCCTAGGCAATGGTATCTTCGTTTTGACGATTTTCTTCTGAAGACGGGATTTGTGAGAAGTGGGTACGACAGTTGTGTGTACATTTTGAAGAGGGATGAGAAAGTGGTTCTCTACCTACTTCTCTATGTTGATGACATCCTGATGGCAAGCTCTAGCAAAGAGGAGATTAACATTCTCAAGGAGAAGGTAAATTCACAATTTGTGAGGAAGGACCTTGGAAGCGCTAAGAGGATACTTGGGATGGATATCGTGAGGGACCGGAAGAAGGGTGAATTATTCTTATCTCAGCATGGGTACTTGAAGAAAGTGGTGGAGCGGTTTAGGATGCATGAAGCTAAGCCGGTTAGCACTCCTTTGGGTCATCACACAAAGCTCTCGGTGACACAGGCTCCTGAGTCCGAAGAGGAAAAGAGGAAGATGGATACTACTCCATATGCTAGTGGGGTAGGAAGCATCATGTATGGCATGGTTTGTAGTAGACCAGACTTAGCATATGCAGTTAGCATAGTGAGTCGGTTTATGGCAAATCCGGGCCAAGCTCATTGGGAAGCACTGAAGTGGGTCCTGAGGTATTTGAATGGGTCACTCAAAGGTGGTTTGAGGTACACAAGAGCAACTCAAGGAGAAGACGCTTTGGAGGGTTATGTAGATGCAATTATGCAGGAAATGTGGATACAAGGAAATCCTTATCTGGATTTTAATTTACATTGTTTGGAACGGCAATAAGTTGAAAGGCTAATCAACAGTCCGTTGTGGCGCTAGGAATTAGGGAGCTAGGAATTACACAAGGATGTGTGAAGGTACATTGTGATAGTCAAAGTGCTATCCACTTGGCAAATCACCAAGTGTATCATGAAAGGACAAAGCACATTGACATCCGCTTATATTTCATTAGATACGTCGTAGAATCTAAGGAAATTGTGGTTGAGAAGGTTGCATCAGAGGACAACCCGGCGGATGTATTCACCAAGTCATTACCTAGATCAAAGTTTAAGCATTGCTTGGACTTGATGAATTTCTCTGAGACGTAATTCCAATAATGGAGAGAGCAGCAAGTGATTGATGGATAAAGTTGAGCATCACCACTGATTTGAAGTCAAGGTGGAGAATTGTGGAGTTTAGAGTGCCTTAAAATCAGTTTGGAGGATCATGGAATTGCTTGAAAGTGTTTCTTGAACACTGGGAATCGATTCCCTAGCTATGTGAATCGATTCAAGCATGTTTGAGTCTCTGTGAATCGAAGTACGCCTCTGTGAATCGTATGGGAAGCTTGCAGGAATCGATTCATTTCATTAATTCGTGCAGGGGAGACTTTTTTAACTAGGTGAATCGATTCACCTATGTCTGTGAATCGATTCACAATCGGGTTTTATAAACCTGACGCTGCAGAATTGTGCGATCTGCGTCTGATCTTTTCTAGGGTTGTGTGCAGCCGTTCTTGAGCGTCTTGGTGAGGTTTTAGGGGCTGGGAAACACTGTTAAACACCTTGGGGTCTTAGGAAATCATAGAGGGAGGATTGAAGGCTTTCTCTATTGTTGTTCTTGAGAGTTTTTTCATAGAGGAAAAGAGAGAGGGATTGGGAACTCTTGGGTTTGTTCTTTGTGGACATTGTAAAGGGGTTCAAAGCAATTGTAATCTCTTGTAAAGACTCTTTGATAGTGAAACGGAGGGCTTCTCTCTCCCGTAGGTCATCTTTTTGGGGCCGAACTGCGTAACCAAATATCGGTGTGATTCTTCCTACTCTCTACTCGTGTTTGATTAACTTTATTACACTGTTGTGATTGCTATTAAATTTAGTATTTGGTTGCCTTTGATATTTGTTCATTATTCTTGTTAGTAACTCAACATTCTTAAGATCATCCATTTCACATCAAAGCTGCTACATTAAACAAAAAGATGGTTTGGCTTCAATTTAGCATATTTTGACACATAAAGGCAATGATGAATGACAAAATCAACATATAAGTATTTCTGAGTTTGACCAAAAAAGAAACCCCTCCACTATCCCTCAAAAATTAAAAATATGGAATTGCAGTTAAGTCCCGAAAATCAGCCAATACCACAAACGTGAGTCCCCAAAAATGAAATCTTAGGAAGTGTTATCAACTTGTTGCTGGGTCCACCACTAAAGATGTCTAATGTACTTGTAAGTTCTGAATAGCATGACATCCATAATAAGAATTATCAATAATGAGTCCAATTGGCTGAGACAATTTTTTGATAGAATTTTTGTACTTCCTACAATTTCAAAACAACAATAACATGAAAAATTTGTACAAAATTTTGAACCTTACATCAAATAGTAAAACAACTAATGAAAGAATTTATTGTTAATGAAAGAGTTTGATCCTTGCTAATCTACTAATTATAAGCATAACCATATAATTTGTAATGAACCCGCCAACTGGGCAAACACGTGGAGAAGGGCTGCCAACACACCAAAGTGAGAGAAGGAAAATTGAGCTGGCCAATTCTGTTACAATTGATCTGGGAATGCATGCACTGAGATGTAGGAGCAAGGAGCGTAGACCCAATTGGCAAATGAAGGATCTAGAATGAGATCTCCTATAAGAGTGAGGGAATGTACGGGTAAGGGTATGGAATATGTAATGACCTGATTCTCTCTCTCTGGCCAGTACTCTGGATTCTTTCTTTTCCTTCTCTTTCTATTTTATTGCTCAGTATTCAGTTCCATCGTAAATTGTACTATTCCTCTCAAAGTGATAACTGAAAGTTGATGATTCACAAGAAAATTCAATAAAACAGTACAATTCTTACTCACTTGCACTTGTTAACTTTAGTATCATTTCATTTGGTGCTTTCATCTCACCATGGCAGACAACACAAGACTGAAAGAGCTGCAATCGGAAGTCAAGCGTAATGCTGAGACCCTGGAGAAATATCATGTTGATTTGCATGCTCAGATCAAGAGCTTGGACTTGTCTAATCATGCTCGTTTAGAGAAAATAGAGACACTCCAAGCATCCAACGAGTTTCAATTCTCAGAGATCCGCAAAGCCCTGACAACCTTGCTGCAGCGCATCAATTCCTCAAATGGGTCTCCCCATGGTGCCCTGAACTCATAGCGAGACTCTGCAAGACAACCATTTCAGGTGAGAACGGTTAAAATCGATTTTCCTCATTTTGATGGTAAACACGTGATGGATTGGATCTTTAAGGCCAAGCAATTTTTTGATTATTATGCTACACCAGATAATGAACGCTTAACCATTGCTTCTATGCACATGGACTAAGAGGTTGTGCCTTGGTTCCAGATGATGCAAAAATCTAGCCCTTTCAATTCATGGCAAGTTTTTACAAGAACATTAGAGCTGGATTTCGGTCCCTCTGCTTATGATTGCCCTAGATCTACCCTGTTTAAGCTTATGCAGACTGGTTTTGTGAACGATTACTACATGGAGTTCACAGCCCTAGCAAATCGCGTTGAAGGACTCAGTCCTGAGGCCTTCTTGGATTGTTTCCTAAGTGGGCTACATGAAGAAATCTTGCGTGAGGTCAAAGCACGCTCACCCATAGACATAAACAAGGTCGTCGCATTGGCTAAATTGTTTGAAGAAAAATACACTAGCCCAACTGAACGAAAAACAACACCAACCTAATCCAAAACCGAAAGCCCATACACCACAATCTAACCCAAACCCACGTACAATTACACCAAACTAGAGACCACACCCAAATCACAGCTTCCTCCCCTGTTACCCACCCCAGCCAACAAACCCTGGAACCACAAAAACCCTAACATCAAGAGAGTGTCCCCAGCCGAAATACAACTCAGAAGAGACAAGGGCCTTTGTTACTTCTATGATGACAAATTCTCTCCCACTCATAAATGCCCCAACAGGAAATTGCTAATGCTTGAACTGGAGGAGGACTTGGATATGACGCCAGACCCTAAACCACCCGATAGTGTTCCTACCCAGAGTGATTTGGCGCAGGGTGAACACCACCTGTCACTTAATGCTATAAGAGGATCCAGTGGCAAGGGAACAATCCAATTTTAGGGTCAAATTGGCAACATACAGGTGCAAGTATTGTTAGATGAGGGCAGCTCTGATAGTTTCTTGCAACCCAGAATTGCACATTTCCTGAAGCTATCGATTGAACCAGTGCCTAATTTTCGTGTTTTGGTAGGTAATAGACAAGTCATGACTATTGAAGGTCGAGTTGCTCAACTCCCAGTCAATATTCAGGGCCATCAACTACTCATACCCGTGTTTCTGTTGCCAATATCAGGAGCTGACCTAATCTTGGGCTCGCCTTGGTTAGCCATACTGAGGCCTCATGTGGCCGATTATGCCTCTCTGACTATCAAATTCTTTTTGGATGGTCACTTTGTCACATTGCTGGGTGATAAAACTATGGAAACCACAATAGCACAACTCCATCAGTTCAGAAGAATGCAGAACACAGATGCAATTTCTAAATGTTTTACAATTCAATTAATGCAACCTGAAGTGCCAGAGGATGTCTTCTTGGACTTGCCCACTGATATGGAACCAGAGTTAGCAACCTTGCTCCACACTTACAAGGAAGTTTTCCAAACACCATCGGGTTTGCCTCCCCCAAGAGAACAGAATCATGCAATTCCGTTGCAAAAAAGGTCCAAACCTATCAAGGTTAGACCATACAGATACCCCCATATCCAAAAGGAACAAATTGAAAAATGGTGTTGGAAATGTTGGAGCAAGGAATCATTCAGCCTAGTAACAGTCCTTTCTCTTCTCCTATTCTGCTTGTCAAGAAAAAAGATGGCAGCTAACGATTTTGCATAGACTACAGGGCCCTCAATGCTACCACTATCAAAGACAGTTTTCCTATGCCAACAGTATATGAGATACTGGATGAACTCTTTGGTGCCAAGTATTTTTCTAAGTTGGACCTTCATTCAGGTTACTATCAAATACTAGTCCAAGAGGAGGATCAACACAAGACGACATTTGGAACACACCACGGTCATTATGAATGGTCAGTCATGCCATTCGGCCTCACTAATGCACCGACAACCTTTCAATGCTTAATGAACAAGATTTCTCAAAATGCTTTAAGGAAATTTGTTCTTGTCTTCTTTGATGATATACTAGTGTATAGTCCATCATGGGTAAGTCATTTAAAGCATTTGGAGTTTGTGTTACAAACCCTACAACATCATGTTCTATTTGCTAAATTGTCTAAATGTTCTTTTGGTTTGACTGATATGGATTATTTGGGCCACAATGTTTCTGGTTCTGGAGTGGCAATGGACACGGGCAAAGTACAGGTTGTGTTGCACTGGCCAGTACCACAGAATGTGAAACAAGTAAGAGGTTTCTTGGGGTTAACAAGTTACTACAGAATATTTGTACGATCTTATGCCAACATTGCAACCCCTTTGACAGATTTATTGAGAAAAGACAACTTTTAGTGGAATGAGGCAGCAACAGAGGCTTTTAACAAACTTAAACAAGCAATTACAGCAGCACTAGTATTGGCCTTGCCTAACTTTGAGCATCCATTTACACTGGAAACCGATGCTTCAGGCACAGGTGTGGGAGCTGTGCTTAGCTAGAATGGGCATCCCATAGCCTATTTTTCAAAAAAAACTGTCCCCTAGAAGACAGAAACAGTCAGCTTATGTTAAAGAGCTGCTAGCTATCACTGAAGCACTGGCTAAATTTAGACACTACTTGCTGGGCCACAAGTTCGTTATTAGAACTGATCAGAAAAGCTTAAAGAGTCTCATGGATCAATCCCTATATACCCCAGAACAACAGGCTTGGTTGCACAAGTTTATTGGCTATGATTTCAAAATCGAGTACAAGCCTGGGAAGGACAACTTTGCAGCTGATGCTTTGTCCTGGATGTTTGCAATGGCCTGATCTGAACCTTAATCTTAATTCCTACAGCAACTGAAGCATGAGTTGCAGGCCGATTCGCAGCTCCAACAGATTGTCAAGGCATGCAGTGAAAATAAACAGAGTGATCCGCACTACACTGTCAAAAGACGAGCTCTTATTTTGGAAGGATAGACTAGTGCTCCCTATCCAAGGTGCTCTAGTGCAGAAAGTATTGGTTGAGTACCATAGCTCTCCTATTGGTGGGCATGCGGGCATTGCACAGACTATGGCCAGGATAGTAGCCCAGTTTTATTGGCCAAGGATGAAAGAAGATGTGAAAGCCTTTGTACAAACTTGTAGCATTTGCCAACAAGCAAAATCAGCAAACACTATACCTGCAGGACTACTGCAGCCTCTCCCAATTCCAGAGCAAGTTTGGGAGGACGCGGCCATGGATTTTATCACAAGGTTGCCTAACTCATTCAGGTTCACTGTTATCATGGTTGTCATTGATCTATCATCAAAGTACAGTTATTTCATTGCAATGAAATCTGATTATACTAGCAAAAGTGTGGCAGAGGCCTTCATGGTTGACATTGTCAAGCTCCATGGTGTGCCCAAATCGATAGTATCAGATCGGGACAAGATATTTACTAGTGGTTTCTAGCAGAATTTGTTCAAACTTCAAGGCACAACATTGGCAATGAGCTCAGCATACCATCCACAATCTGATGGACAATCTGAGGCCCTTAACAAGTGTCTTGAGATGTATTTGAGATGCTTCACCTTCAACAATCCTAAAGCATGGTACAAGATGCTACCATGGGCTGAGTTTTGGTATAACACATCTCATCATATGAGTCTAGGCATGACTCCCTTCAAAGCATTATATGGAAGAGACCCTCCAACACTTGTCAAATACTCCCACAGCCCTGCTGACCCGCTGACAGTACAAGAACAGCTGACACAAAGAGACCTTCTTCTATCTCAATTGAAAAGTAACTTAGCCAAAGCTCCACAAACCATGAAGCATCAAGCAGACAAGAAACGGACTGACTTAGAGTTCCAACTGGGTGATGAGGTCCTAGTCAAATTGCAACCTTACAGACAACATTCTGCAACACCGAGGAAGAATCAGAAGTTGTCTATGTGATACTTTGGCCCATTTAAAGTGGAGGCAAGAGTAGGTTCAGTTGCCTACAAGCTGAAGTTACCAGAATGTGCTAAGATACACCCGGTGTTCCGTATTTCACAGCTTAAACCTTTCAAAGGGCTTGCGGAGGAACCATATCTGCCATTGCCTCTAACAGCTTCTGAATTGGGTCCACTGTTGCATCCTATTGCAGTATTGAAGACTAGAACAATTCTCAGAGGTGCCAAACACATCCAGCAGGCCTTGATTCAATGGGATAATTGCAAGACATCAGAGGCTTCATGGGAAGATGTGGAAGACATACAAGCTGGGTATCCTAACTTCAACTATGAGGACAAGGTTGTTTTAAAAGGAGAAGGCAATGTAATGAACCCGCCAGCTGGGCAGACACGTGGAGAAGGGATGCCAACACACTAAAGTGAGAGAAGGCAAATTGAGTTGGCCAATTCTGTTACAATTGATCCGGGAATGCAGGAACTGAGACGTGGGAGCAGGGAGCGTAGACCCAATTGCCGAATGAAGTATCTAGAATGAGATCTCATATAAGAGTGAGGGAATGTACGGGTAAAGGTATGGAATTTGTAATGACCTGATTCTCTCTCTCTGGCCAGTACTCTGGATTCTTTCTTCTTATTTTCTTTCTATTCTGTTGCTCAGTATTCAGTTCCATCGCAAATTGTACTATTCCTTTCAGAGTGATAGCTGAAAGTTGATGATTCACAGGAAAATTCAATAAAACAGTACAATTCTTACTCACTTGCACTTGTCAATTTTAGTATCATTTCATTTCTACTGCTAATAGTAAAAACTTCTTCAACTGCAAGACTATATTAAATGTTAGCTATAAACCACACCTCTAAACAGATTCCCCATTATCAGCTGATTCAACTTCTTGGTTGAATGAGGATATGGATTATGCAGTGGTTTACCCATGATTCTAGAATAGCAACCAAGCTTTTCATGGCTTATGTTTTGTTGTTGGTTCTTAAAGAAGTCCATTGACCATCATAAGAAGACCATAACAATTAGATATAAAATATACGGAGTATATCAAGTGAAATTAAAGACGACAATTGCCACATCAGTATGGATAGTATATTAAAACAATCCATGAAAGTGGAAATGCTATTATTTTTTAGATCCATATTCTAAACACGAAACCATCCCTAAAGTAAATTATAATACGCACAAAAAAATTAATAAAATAAAACAAAACACCTGAAATATGGTTGATTATTTGACATCATAGTCATGGTTGATAAAAATGTCAACCAATATCTGAAAATCAACACAAAGCTTCCATAGAAATCGAAGCACTATCATATTCTGCTGAAAATGCACCTTGTAGTGAGCTAACAATAGTCAATGTTTCGCCTAGCATCCCCTTATTTCACATAATGTACACAAATCAATTTTTCAAATTGATTGTGCAGAAACTGTTACTTAAATATTTCCTCATTTTTGACATATTAAAACCAAGCATCATAAGAAACTGATAGCTAAATCCATCTTCATTGCTTAATTTTTACTAAGTTTGTCTTTCATGATGAATGACACATGCTCTGCTTATGTGAAAGGAGATAAAATAGCCAAATTACATTCCAATAAACAGTACAACAATTAAAATGACGCAAGGATACAAATTATATAAGAATACATCATTTAACACAATCTTAAAAAAGGGGAACGAATAGAAAGTAAATATATTCATCCTCTTCAATCTATTCCATTTGCTCTCACATCCAACCATCTCAATTAATAATGAAAGATAGCAGTACATGAGGAACATCAATAAACACATATGATCTTTGATATTGAGCTACCCCCGACAACCAAGACCTATTACAGCAACTAAAACATCCATAGAAGCATCAAACAGAGAAGCAAAATTTGTAAACAGTAGAATATTGTAGAGGAGTATACTAACCCTTATTGACACCGACGACGGCACGTCGTTTCCCGGCGAGAATCAGCCACTTGCACAGTGTCGCTGCTGTCCATAGCGGCATCTCCGCCGTGCACGCGATTGTTCGCTTCTATTCACGATTTGCCTCTCTCAACATACCACATAAAAACGATCAAGACACCAAATTAAAAAACTCCTCCTATAAATAAACCTGAATTCTCGTATAACAATAACGATAAAAACAAAAACCCAAAAAAACATCATATGCGAAGGAAAATCCCCCACCCATCCACTTTTTCAAAAAAACCCACATCAAACCAAGAGCATGCAATGGAAGTAGCGGGAAGAACCAGCTGAGAGAAAGAAATGGAAGAAGAAAAGCATAGGAAGAGCAGAAGAAAGGAGTAAGCATGGAGAAAGAAGGAGCCGATTGAGAGGAAACAAAAAGCTAAAAAAATTGCAAAAGAGCAAACGAAGAAAGCACAAAAACTACTACCACAGCGAGAATATCATTCAACCGTCGTGGAGAGCAATAGAAATGAACTCTCCTATCTGCCACAGTGGAACATGTATTTTGTTATTCCCAAAACAAAGTCGCGGTGCTATAAAACCTGTTTAAAAATTAAATCACCGTGGCATTACCGAGGCCACTTAGACAAAAATAGAGACGCCTCAACGCATCTTATTGTGGAAGATGAAGCAATAAATCCCCACATTTTAATGACCAAAATAAGTTATGAAAGAGCATGATAGTCACTCAATGTAATTTAGTGGATTTGAAATGGCAATGTTAATGACAAAAATGACCCTAATTAGGAGGGAAGTTTGGGACCTAGACATTATAGATTACCTAAGAAAGAATACTTTTGAGTCTAGATTATTTTAATGAAGATACCGCACACTTATACGAATTTGGATTACATGCACTCATAAATGCATTAAGTCAGCGCATTCTGGACCATCTGATCAAGATCGATCTGTATTTCAAGTTTTATCTCGTGCAATGCACAGGTGCTATGTGTCTTTGCTTTTTTTTTTGTTTTTCAAAATACACTTGTTATAGTTTTAATTGATATTACTGACCTAATTTAAAGAGTTTAATATTATATTTTGACAATTATTGGTTAATTTAGTTTTTACAAAAGTGATGATTTCTATATAGGAAGTTGGATTTTACATGATTGCCTTAATTAATTTGGCAAAACTTGTGCATAAAAATCATTCTACTTAAAGATAAATATGGTAGATGGTTTGTAAAAACTGAGTTTTTAATAAAAGGATTTTTTTTAGGGTTACCTATATACATTTTTTAGAAACTTCTTTATAAATCACATTTGAAAATGTGTCGTAGATGTGACTATCATTGTCATAAATAAGTATTTACAAATCGCTACAGGAGGTTATTCGTAACATTGCAACACACTTTTACAACAATATTCCACCACCAATTTGTAGTATCCATTTTGAGAATTGTTTTGCTTGTTCAATATTTAAACTTGAAGAGGCAGATAGAAACCACAAATTTTTAGCTAGAGTGATAAAAGATAAAATTTCCAAAGATATGAAAATTAATGCTTGCATGTACAATGATTTCCTTTGTCCCATTTTGTAATAGAAGTACAAAATTAACATAAAGAATATTTTTAAAAGTCAATACTATATGAACTATTTAATATAAGATTAAAAATTAGAAATTTCAATATATTAGTAACCAATCATCAAGGTCAAGGTCAATATATTATATGAACAATTCAAGAATAAATGTTTTGATATTATTCACTTATTTATAAATTTGTCTACAATTGGCGAGGGAATTTAAAATTTTCTATTTCTTTTATTAGAAATGTATCTTATCATATTTATTTCTATTTTCAATTTTATTCATCTTTATATCTTTTGAGATTTAACGGATTATTCATTATGTATTTATTTTCATAATTTGAAATATTTTCTACAACTCATTTGTTGTTTCAAAACATCACATAAATCAAGAAAAATAATAAATATTTTTATGTAAATTAATTTTTGAAATATTTTTATCTGTATAATATATTATATTTCTATAATTACTTTTAAATTAAGTAAAAAAATATATTCTTAAAATAATAAAAATTATTTATTTGAAGTTTTGAAAATAATAAATAACTCTAAAACGCCAATTGTAAATGAACAAAAAGAATAAGTATTTTGCAATTCATTCCAAAGTGGCTATCACTTATAACCTATTTTTTCTGATTTTAAAAGTATTTAATTTTTAATTGGATAATTAATTACTAAATTTATTTAATGTTATATAAACGTTTATTTATTTATTTATGCAATTCTATTTAAATAAATATTTGTTTTATCGAATTTGATATACTATTGTAAATAAAATATTTGTATTTTTAAATAAACATACATGATCGAATAATATGTTTTATTTCAACAATTTTTTTTTCATTTATGTTTACAAAATTTAAAAATAGTTAATAAGGTGGAATGCTTAAAAATTCTTTTTAAAATAAAATTTCCTGAAAATATTGTAAAGTTTAAAAATTAGGATAATATTTTATATTTTTACTCATATGTAAAGCATCCAAATTTGCTTCAACCATTTTATTATTTCAATTGGTAATCATAATACATGTTTAATCTTGTCGTAAGCTCATCAATCTCAAACTTGTATTGTTGAATAATTATAAAGCAACAAGGCAGATCTTATTGACAAAAACAAAAACAAAAACCCAATATTTTAAGCCGCAACACAAAAGAAAATTATGTAATTTATATGCAGAACCTTAACATCATCAATAATGAACATGCATACTTTTGATGAAAGGTGAAGAACAATAAAAATAGAAGGGACTACACAAGCATTTGTGAGTACTTTTTAAAAAAAAATCCTGCCTAAAGCTTTTTGACAGTGGATTTTGAATAGTGATGAAGTATAAGAACCATGACAGATTCATGAAATAATAATTTCAACATCTAAAGCCTAGAGTCAAATTCAAACACCAAATATCCATCCATAGAATAATCAACAAATAGTTCCTATAATCAAAGATATATAAACTAAATACCCACAGGAAAATGTATTAAATAAAATCATGGTTAAATTACCTTTTTAGTCCCTTAACTTATTTTAAAGGTTCACTTTAGTCCTTTAATTTTTAAAAAGTTCATTTTGGTCTCTTAAGTTGTTTCTGTTAACCAAAATTAGTCCTTCTATTAGTTTACCACCCTAACGGTGCTAACTTAGGCAGATGTGGCACCAACATGGATAAGAATATAATATTTTAACACACATGGCATTTATCAATATTAATTAATTGAAATTAAAATCTAGCACAACCATGTTGAAGATCCATGATCTAGATTCGGGCCATTCTTCTGTGCAAACCCAAATTCATCGTATGCCTTCTCCAGTAGCATCTTGAACAAAGGGTGAGAAAGGTAGCTGGTTGGAACCACAAATCTCTGGCATTTCTCCCCAACATAAACTGCAAAAAAAACAGTTGGGGTTGTGCTGGATGGTTCTTCTTCATCTCCTGTATCCTCAATCGGACTAAGTGAGATGAAAAGAAAAGATGAAGGGTTGCTCCTCACGACGATGTCGTCGCGCAACAGTGGACGTAATTACAGATCTGGGAAATTGTTGTGGGAAATATCAGATCTGGGAAATTTATCCCCATCAACCACCCCTATCTTTCTCTCTCTCCCCCTCCCAATCGGTTACCACCCCCACCCCAATCTTTCTCCTCCCATTCGGCCAAACCCCCCAAAAATTGCCAATCTTAACAACATCAACAGGAGATCTGTAACCACTCCTAGCCCCAAATTCAAATTGCAAAAATAAACCAAACCCAAATGGAAATTTTAGAAGAAACAAGTTGAGATGGGGGTAGGGAGGACAACCAAGTTGACTGCGCAGGGGAGTAGCGCTAGCTGAGGGATTGCAGGCTCACACAGATTTGTTTTTGGGTAATGAATAGGGATAGAGGTGTGGAATATGGGAGAGGGTGTTGGCTGCAAAAGGGGAGAGGGTGTTGGCTGCTCTCTCCAGGGTGGGGTGGAAGAAGATAAAACCAGAAGGGTATTTTAGTCCATTTAGTATTAAAATAATATTTTTAGGTCCATATCAGAAAGTTATTTGCCACATTTGTACCACGTTGGCAAAAATTAACACATTTATTATGGTAAACTGACGGAAGGACCAACTTTGGTTAACAAAAACAACTTAAGGGACCACAATGAACCTTCTAAAAATTAAAAGACCAAAGTGAACCTTTAAAAAAAGTTAAGGGACCAAAAAGGTAATTTAACCTAAAATCTTTTATTAAAAAGATTATGCTCGACATACACAATTATATTTCAAGAAGTAAATCAGTCATCGCTGAACGTATATTTTTAAGATGGAGATGAATGCACACAACAATCAAGCCACTCACCTACCCTATTGTTATTGTTCCAACAAAGTCCAATGTCAAGGATTCAAATTTCTCGGTGTTTTATCTCTTGTACACATTTTTTCTATGTTCTCTTTAATATTCCTCTTCTGTTATTGTGCGGGTACTTTAAGATCAATGACACCAGTGAGCTTCAACGGCAACAAAAATGGTTTTCCAATCGTAGAGCGATAAATTCCGATAGTATTGTATATTTTAACCAAAAGCCTTTTTTTCCTTCAATACTCTCTCTCTCTCTCTCTTTCTGCTTCCTTTTCCCTTATCTCATCCTCTTTTTTTTCCTGATATTCTTACCTTTCAATTTATATTAAACAATATCATGTTCTTTCATTTTTCCCTTCGCCGGTTATAGTTGTTTTTATGATAAGCAATGAATGATAATAATTTATATTATAAATAATAAAATAATTAAATGACATGAGGTTACAGAATTTGAAAAAGTACTACCATAATATTTATATTTATTTTATTAGCTATTCATTCTATTTTTTTTATTTTTTGGTATAAGTTAGTATATCTACTATTTTGGGCTTGACCTAAATATTTGTTTTCAGTTTCAATAATTTTTTTTTTTTGAATGAAGGTGAAAGAAAAGAAATAAAATTAAAAAATTAAAACGAAATCAAAATCGAAAAGTGAAAATGAAACAAAAATTGGGTGTCAATATTAACTTTATTTTTTTCCCTCTTCTTACCTTTCAAATTATATTAAACAATCTCATGTCCTTTCCTTTCTCTCCTTCATCGGTTATAGTTTTTTTTCTTCAAGATAAGCAATGAGTTAATGATAATAATGTATATTATAAATAATAAAAACAGTTAAATCACTTGAGGTTATAGAAGATGAAAAAACACTTCACAAATAATTATATTTATTATACATTAGCTATTCATTCTATTTTTATGTTTTTTTGTATAAGTTGGTACATCTAATATTTTGGACTTGACCTAAATGTTTGTTATAAATTTCAGTTATCATATTTATTTTTTTTAATGAAGTTGAAACTAAAAAGTAAAATTGAAATAAAATTGAAAATGAAAATGAAACAAAAAATAGGAGTCAATATAAACTTTATTTTTTCTCTTTTTATATGACATGATAAAATAATTAGATGAAATATGATGTTCACAACTAAAGAAAGTTTATACAAATTAAATAATTTAAAAATACCAAATAAAAAAATTTAAAATGAAAACATGAGGGAAATTACAAACTAAATATAATATTTTAAATATTTAAATAATTAAAACAACTAGATAAATAAAACTAATTAAAAAGTCAAACCATAAATTAAATACGTGGTGAGAATTAATTGAAAGTTAAATAATTACATAAAAATAAGTAAACAACTAATAATTAAAATGTGGTAAAAATTAAAACTAAGTAAACAAACTTTTGAAATATTTCACCTCAAGCATCTTTTATAAAATCAATTTTTTACATAAATTAATCAATATAATTTAAAACTTGTAAAATAATACAGGAATTACCAAAACAATAAAAAAAATAATGTAAAATTTGGCTTCCATTCTATTTTTATTTTGAAAATATCTAATGATTTAGCACACATATTGAATGCTTATTTTTTATATTTTAAGTTTCACAATTTTATACAATTTGTTCTAACTCTCGGACTAACTAATTAAATATATTAACAAACCATTAACTAATTTACTCCTCAAATGGATATTGCTAATTACAAAATACCCTAGACAACGTCCCTTGACTAAAACTATTAATTAAATTGTAAGCTTATCAATTAACCTATAAATGGACAAAGAAAATTTTCAATGTTGCCCCTAAACAACCTTATTTTATATAGATATAGATTTGTTGTATTTGAAATACAAATCTTATGATATTCAGAATGCGCTGACTACATGACTGTATGCATTTATGACAGCACACGACCCATGGGTGAAGTGGATAATGCTCTGTGTTAGTTATGTGAAATACTTAGTGCTTGTGAACCATGATCACGTTGGGCCTATTCAACCAGGGAGGGTCTTCGTCAAGGGGATCCCCTCTCCTTATCTCTTCATCATTGTGGTCGAGGGCATATTGTCCTTGATTCATCAAGCAGAGACTAGAGGAGATATTCGCGGCGTTAAAATTTACAGAAAAGCTCCAATCCTAACCCATTTGTTATTCATAGGGTAAATACCGCTTTTGGTCCCAGTAATTTGAGCAAAATCCGGTTTTAGTCCCTGTAAAATTTTTTGTTTAGATTTTGTCCCTGCAATTTAAGATTCTTCCACTTTTAGTCCCTACTGTCAAATCTCTATTAAAAACGTTGAGTTTTTGTCCCTGTAATTTTAAGATTCTTCCACTTTTAGTCCCTCCCGTCATACCTCTCTATTAGCCAAGTCAACATTTTTAATAGAGGTTTGACGGAAGGGACTAAAAGTGGAAGAATCTTAAATTACAGGGACAAAATCTAGACAAAAAATTTTACTGGGACTAAAACCGGATTTCGCTCAAATTACAAGGACTAAAAGTGGTATTTACCCTTATTCATAGATGATTGTTTTCTTTTTTGCATGACTAATAGTGTTGAGGCGAGTCACACGATGCATATTTCAAAAGGTGTATCAGGAGACTTCTAGGCAAGAGATAAACCTTCACAAGTCCGAAGTTTTCTTCAGCAAAAATTTGGCAAGTAACGACAGCGAAAATCTTCGATCTTGGACGCGAGGCTTAATAGGGCACAAGCAAATATTTGGGTATGCTATCTATGGTTGGTAGGAGTAAAAAGCAACTTTCTCATATATTAAAGGCAGGGTGTGGAGAAAAGTTAAATCTTGGAGCAGTAAGGCTCTTTCTAAGGCTAGAAAGGAGATAATGATCAAGTTTGTTCTATAATATATCCCTTCCTATGTTATGAGTGTCTATCTTATTCCACTGTCGGTTTGTGATGAGATTGAGAAGCACGTAATGCATGTGTTTGGAGCCATTCTCAGGAGACTACCTTGCAAGTTCTCTGGTGAGCCCATGGTGTGTGGTGCGAGTGGAATAGTGCAAAGAATGGTCCCAATCGAGATCAAATGGGTGATAAAAAATAAGACATGCAGGTTGGGAGAAACCCCCTCAAGGTATGCTTAAGTGTAATGTTAATGTTGGCTTCCAACATGAGTTGGGTCTTACTGGTATTGGTTGTTGCTTAAAAGGTGTCAGGGGATGCTTTGTGAAAGCTTACATTACTTGGTTCAATATTTTATTGCCGGTTCAGGAAGGTGAAGCTATATAGGCTCATTGATTGCTATGCATTGGATCCGTGAGTTGGTACTCACTAACATAATTTTTGAGCTTGACTTCCAATTATAGGTAGAGGCTTTTAAGCATTACAAAGAAGATTAATATGAATTTGGCACTATTATTGATAGTTGTACAACTCTGTTGTTTCTTAGACAAAACTTTTGGGTTAAGTTTTCACGACAACAAGTTAATGTGATTGATCATGCTCTTTTATGGACTAGTCACCATATTTTTTATTATTTACTTATTTGTATTGCTACTTTTATTTTCAGTGAAATGATATGTGTTTGTTCCGATAAAAAATATATTGAAATTGATTTTTTTTTGACCAAACCAAATCAACTCATTTTATTCATAATAGGATAAAGAGTACAACCAGGGATATAATGGAAGTCACTGCGAGGAGCGTAAGTGATAGATGCTCTTGCTAGAGCGTGAGCACTACCATTTACTTGTCGCCTAGTAAAAACAACTTTGAAGTTGCTATAAGAAGTTAAAATGGTTCTACAATCCTCTAGTAATGAACCATATTCTGAGGAATCTGATTTGGCATTGCGAATGTCCTCAACTACTTGTTGACAGTCCATCTCAAAAATTACTTAGTGTAGACCTACAGCAATCACCCATTTGAAAGCTTGATTGAGACCCCAAACCCCCACCTCTGCCGCTGCCATAGACGCCTGGCACCAATTGGTCTTGGCCATAATGAAATGCCCCTTCTCATCTCTCAAGCATAAGCCAATGCCCACCTTCAATTCTTCTTTGAAAATGGCTGCATCCAGATTACATTTGACAAAACCTGGTTGCGGTGGGTTCCAGGAACAGGGGTCACTTGTTAACCGACGCGATCCAACTATTGATTTCCACCGCGCAAGAGTCCAAGATTTCCACGGGGTTTCAGCTCGCACCACGACTGTACTGGATTGCTCCACACGGCCTTCCCAGAGCAAGGTGTTCCGCCGTTGCCATATGCTCCATGCGACCATAACAAAATTCTCGATCTGTTCACGAGCTAACAAACCTGCAACAAAAATTCAAAAAAGCCTCTGAAACCAGCATGATAGGTTCCAATATGTGCCACAGATTCGCTCGCTTCTAAGCTGCAACACTAATTGGGCACAAAAGGAAGATATGCCAGTTGTTCTTTATACCCTCACCACAACAAGTACAGTGAAGGGGACAAATCACATCTCTCCGTTGCAAACAGCTCTGGTTCGGCAGGCAATCCCTCCCTAATCGCCACATAAAGGTGCGCACCTTAGGGGGTATGTGTAAATCCCAGATGAGGGACCAAGGGCCTTCCACCCTCAGATTTGTATTGTCGACCAATCTCTCCATACACACTCAGTAGGCACTTCGAACCGTGTATTGACCTCGACGATCAAAACGCCACAACAAGGTATCAGGTACATCGAGGCACAGAAGGGCGATCTTCAGAACTTCCGCTGCATCTCTTTGACCTAGCAACGCTCGCACTCTACTAGTATCCCACGCACCGTTTACAGAGTCAATCAAGTGACTAACCAAGTACTGACCAGTGTCCAGCTGTGGGACCGTTTCTAAACGTGGGTTGTCATCATTCCTGAGCCAGGGAGAAAACCACATAGGGATAGAAGATCCACCACCAATCCTCCATCTATGACCCTCATCTAGCAATGTTCGGGAAGATCTGATGCTACGCAAACAAAGCTGGGGTTGTGCCCAATGGCAACCCCTAAGAAGTCCCCTCTTGTGAAGTATTTAGCTTTGAAAACCCGCGTCACTATAGCATCCGGTGTTGTCATGAACTTCCAACCTTGTTTCCCCAACATAGCTAAATTAAAGGCATAAATATCACGAAAACCCATTCCTCCCCACTCTTTCCGCATGGAAAGCTTTTCCCAGCTAAGCCAATTTATGCCTCTTTTGCCCTCTTTATGTGTGCCCCACCAAAAGGAATTAAGCATACGCTCGATCTCCTCCGCTAAGGAAGTAGGGAGTAGAAACACACTCATGCAATAGGTCGGGATAGCTTGTGCTACCGATTTGATAAGCACTTCCCTACCAGCCTGAGACAAGTTCCTACTACTCCAACTAGAAATTCTCTACCAGATTCTATCCATTAGGTAATGAAAAATAGCTTTTTTGCTCCTACTAACCATAAAGGGCAACCCAAGGTATTTACTTGTACCAATGCTCTCCTGAGCCTCCAAAATTGAGGCAATAGCAGTCCTCCTAGTCTCTCCTAAGTTTCTGCTGAAGTATATCTCAGATTTATTCAAATTAATATGTCACCCAGAGGCTGTAGCATAAGTGGTGAGGATATTTTTTTAACGAGGTCGCCTCTGCCTCCTCCGCCTTGAAAAAGAGAAAACTATCATTCGCAAATAAAAGATGACTGATAATAGGGGCCCCTACACACTTGGACCCCATGGATGATCCCTCTCCTCTCAGCATCCTTGAGAAGACAAGACAAGCCCTCCGCACAAATGATAAAAAAGATAAGGGGACAAGGGGTCCCCCTGTCTCAGACCTCTCTCTGGAAAAACAGGGCCCACTCTATCATCATTCATGCAGATAGAGTAACTAACAGTAGTGATGCACATCCAAATCTAACCTATCCACTGATCTGCGAAACCCATGCACTTCAAGATGGCTAGAAGATAACCCCAGTCCACTCTGTCATATGCCTTACTATTGTCGATCTTCAAAGCAGCCTCCCCTCGTTTACCACTAGTCTTGCACTTAAGATAATGGATCACCTCAGAAGCAACTAGCACATTATCGACAATGGAGGGCCCCACCACAAAACCTGATTGTTCCTCAGATACACACTTGGCAAGGACCTTCTGGAGTCTATTAGCGAGTACCTTAGACAGGATTTTATAAATCACATTGCAAAGAGAAATGGGCCTCAGATCTCTCATAGTAAGAGGGGAATCACATTTAGGAATGAGAACAATATTTGTCTTTCCCATACAACTAGGAAGAGTACCATCCTGAAGCCAACGAGTACAAGCCTGAAAGATATCTGGGCCACAAAGAGACCAAAACCGTTTATAAAAAGCGAGATTTAAGCCATCCGGGCCTGGGGCCTTATCGGAATGCATCATAAAAAATGGCCTCTCGAAATTCCTCCTCTACAAATGGTGCTAAAAGTAATAAATTATCTTCCTCTGACAATTTTCGGCCCACCACATTCAAAACCAGCCCATAATTCGCGTTTGAGGCCCTGAATAACTCGCTGAAATAATCTCGGCCCAACTCACACAACTCAGCTTGCGAATTCGCCACTGGCCCATCATCCCTGCGCAATATTGAAATTGAAATTTAGAACAAGGTAATTTAAATTTTGAATTTTATGGGTAACAATCATATACTCCAAACAATCATATAAAATAGAAAAAAAAACACACCTTTTTTATAAGAAGTTTATAACAAAATCTTGGAATTCTTTTATTTTTTTTGTCAAAAAAAATATTGGATCACATATTGTAGAAGTTTTTTTGTTCATAGTATAGATGGTTAGTGGAGAAGGGAAAACTTAGAGGGGAGGGGGAAATGGAATGGTACAAGTTCGAATCCTGCTCCCACGTCTACATAGCTTTTACATATGTTTTTCACCAGGCTGTGCTTTCTCTTGACACATATTGTAGAATTTTTTTTTGGGTCTAGTACATATGGTAAAAGGGGAGTGAGAAAGTGAAGCGGTATGTGTTCAAATCCTACTCCCAACGTCCACATAGCTCTTACTATGTTTTACCATCAAACTATACTCTCGGAACACATCGTAGAAGTTTATAACAATCTTGAAATTTTTTGTCAAAAAAATCTTTGAATTCTGATCTCGTATGAATCTGAGATTTGAAATTAATTAATGAGATAATAATAATAATAATAATAATAATAATAATAATAATAATAATTATGGTATTGTTTTAATAACGTATAAAGGTTCATATCTTCATCAGTAATCAAAGCTCATTTATAGGAATCTGTTAGAATTTTCACCAAAAAAAAAGGAATCTGTTAGAAACGTAGCACATCTGTTATAGGAAAATCTGTAAATGATTTGTTGAAATTAATTGGTAGAAACATTTTTGTATAATATACTATATTTCAAGTAACGCACACAGGCGCATGCATATAAGTGAATTCACAGAAATTGGTTGTTGGTTTCAAGAAGGGGGAAAAAAAAACAATGGCAGCAAATTTACCTTTAACCGACGATTGCTGGCAACATGTGTTCAGATTCATCAACGACAGCGACCACCACCGTTACTTAGAGCCTCTCTCCCTCATTTCCAAACACTTTCTCTCCATCACTAACCGTCTCCGACTCTCCCTCACAATCTACGACCCAACCCTCCCTTTCCTCCCTCACCTCTTCTACAGGTTCCCAAATCTCACCTCTCTCGACCTCACGCGCTTAGGCCCTTGTGACCTCGACGCGCTTCTCCTCCAACTCTCTCTTTCCCCCTTGCACCTCACATCCCTCAACCTCTCCAACCATCCCAACATCCCCGCAGATGGGTTGTTATCTTTGGCCAAAAAGACTAAAACTTTAACCTCTCTTGTATGTTCCAACATGGGTTCTCTCAGTAACACCGACATGTTCGTCATTGCCGATTGTTTCCCTTTTCTCGAAGAACTCGACCTCAGTTTCCCCAAAGAAATTGACTGCAAGAACCCCATTGATGCTGGGTTAGTGGCTTTGTCCTTGGCACTTCCCAAACTCCGCAAGGTTAATGTCTCTGGTATTTTCTACACCGAAGACTCATCGCTTTTACACATTTGCAAGAACTGTGAGCTTCTTGAAGAGGTGGTGATGTGTGACTATCAATTCATAACCCGCAATGGCGTGTCTGCGATTCGCGAGAAACCAGGTTTGAGGTCTTTGTTTGTTAGGCATAACAATAACAATAGCAACAACTCTTGGGGCACAAGGAATCAGAATCACTTTGAGAAGTTTGCAAGAAGGGGTAATGTTTGTTCACAATTCATTAGCTCCTTGGTGAGTTTGAAGGGATTGACTTGTCTTGATTTGTCGTTTCTGTTTATCTCGGATGAGTTGCTTTCCACTATTGCAGAGAAAGCTCTTCCTTTGAGGAGGTTAGGCCTTTCATATTGCATTGGCTATAGTTATGTTGGAATCTTTTGTTTGTTATCAAAGTGTCAATTTTTCCAACATTTGAATCTTCAAAAGGCTGAATTTCTGAATGATCAGCATGTTGCTGAGTTGTCTGTGTTTCTTGGTGATTTGGTGTCTATAAATCTTAGTGATTGTAAGATGCTCACAAATTCAGCCTTGTTTACACTCATTAAGAAGTGTAGTTTGCTTAGTGAGATCAGAATGGAGAGAACAGGTATTGGGAAAAGGGGTGTAGAAGAGGATTATATTTCTTTGATTGATTCTAGTATTGTAAACCCTCGGGTGAAGTCTCTCCATTTGGCTTGCAATTCATGGAGCTTGAAGGATGAAATCATCAAAATGTTTGCTTCCATTTGCCCCAATTTGCAGGTTCTTGATTTGAGCTCTTGCTATGACACATTTGAATGTATTGATGAAGTTTTAAGTAGATGTTGTAAGATTAGGCATTCGAGCTTAGCCATCCTTCCAGGTCCAGGAGTGAAGCTACATGGGATGAACTTTGAACTTCCCAAACTGGAGGTGTTGAACTTGTCACGGTCAGAAATTGATGACGAAGCGCTCTGTGTGATCTCCGAGAGTTGTTGTGGGCTACTGCAACTTGACCTGCACGATTGTTCTCATGTCACAGCGGTTGGAGTGAGGCTAGTAGTAGAAAACTGCACACAGTTGAGAGAGATCAATTTGCAGTTTTGTCATAAAGTGGATGATGCTGATGTTGTTGCCTGGATGGTATTTTCAAGGCCATCGTTGAGAAAGATAACGGCTCCGCCTAGGTTTCGTCCCAGTGAAAGCATGAGGAAATTCCTCTTGCATCATGGATGCCTTGTTTGCTAGTATTCTGGAAGTGTTCTGTTGAAGTCTGAAATGTAAGTTGTTTATGTTTCTAGAATTACTTCTCTGAATTTTTTATTTGGAAAATATATCAACATACACATCAACTTACATTTGTTGTATTTGGTTATCAGTCTTTGCATGATAATTGCCTAAGTAATGTACCGTAGTATTTGTTGTATTTATTGAATGCAGATGCAAATTGTATTGCTTTTCTTTGCTAAAGCTGAATTATATTACTTGGATTAGATTATTTCATGTCATACTTATGCAGCCCTCATTGGCAGCTATTGAAAATTGGGTTTTGCCCATTTGCCTTAGAACACTGATCTGTGTTGTTTGTTACTTTTCTGAGTTTTTCGTGGATCCTATCAACTTTCAAAAACCCACTTTACCTTATTTATACAAGGTGGCATAATCTAACCTGATTTAAATTACTCAGATTACTCCGCACTTGCCCAATTTGTGAATTTTTGTTTCTTTTTTAACTAACGAAAATTTGAGTGTTTCCACTTTCAAGAGCTAATCTGACCATAGTTCAAGACCCACACTTTTTTTTTTTTTTCCACACGCTGAACTTGTTAAATATCTACTCAATGGGATTGGTTTGTCATGTTGATGAATCATTAAGGCATTAAATTAATTGTCATCCTATCACTTGTTCTGCTAGCAGTTTTGTTTCTTGCTGGTGTGTCATGCACAAAATGTGTTATTTCATGTATGTGGCTCTGACATTTTGAAAATAGGTGATCTCTGATGGCTTTCAAGATTGTTGTTGTGGTTAGTTTCTCTTCTGTCGCAGTTGGAGGTCGCTGTCTACATAAGAAGATTGGATATGCTCTCTTACTTCGTGTTCTCAATGTGGGAGACATCTCAGTTTCATTACCTGGAGGTGCAGTTTTGCTGATTGCTGATGAAAGCCTCTGCGGGATATGGTGAACTTGTGATATATGCGAGTAGAATTTGAGGCACATCTCGTGTTGTGTTTTTGTTTCTCTTTAATATCGCAATACATATTCTTTTGCCTACCAAAATAAATGAACAAGTTTTCTTTGTTGCTTGTATCCTACTCCCTCTGGACTCAATTATAAGCAAAATAATGCCTAAGTTGGGTGGACTCAAATATAAACAAATATCAACTAATCTACCCATATTTAATGCTATTATTCCAAAAATACCCTTAATTTAATTCATTAATATTGTGAAGAGAGGACCATTATGATTAAGGGTAGTTTAGTAAATGTATTCCTTTTTTTACATGAAATCAAGAAAATTAAATGGACTTAACTAGCATTCTTAATAAGTGTGAAAATTGGTATTTTTGCTTATAATTGAGTCTGGAAGGAGTATATTTTTTGCTATGATCTGTTGCTTTACTTCTCTTTCGTCCAATCTGCTATCTGATATGTATCTCTATTGTTTCCTTACTTGTATGCACAAATTGAAAGGCAAGTGCAAAGAAAATTACTTCTAATGATTGCATTTCTAATATTTGGAGCAGGGAGTTGTTATCAATTTATTTGCATTTTTACTTTTTTGTGTTCCGAAAATCCATAGAAATTGTGCTTTTTCTTTGTTCAGATGCATAATCTGTGCATTTCAAAAGTTTTGAAAAGAGCACAAAAGATGGAAATGAAATGAAATGAAGAGAGGAGAAGCGTTAGTTCTGCAATGATTCTAGTTCAAGACCTAAGATATCTATGTAAGATCATAAATATGGAGACTTGAGATGAATAATTCCTTTATATTGCTTTTACTGGTCTGGAAGTCCCATTGGGTTTAAACAAAGTTTCTTTGGTTTGAGGTAATATTGTTTTCACCTGAAATAAATTTCAGTATTGAATACTAATTCTTGCAGTCCTTTTCTTTTAGGATAATGTGAGATTACTAATCCTCGGTTAAGACTTGGCTTATGAGGTGATGTGGTTGAGGGAATAAAATATGTTTCAATTTTTGGATGATGCGCGCTTTCTTTTTACTAGACGGTGCACCCGCGCGATGCGCGGGTTATCCGAGAATACCATTTAAAAAGAATTTTATATGCAAAACTGTAAAAAAATGTAATTTATATTGGAATACTATTAGAAATATAAGTTATAAGGCAAGAAAGTATCTCAAAAACATCACATAGGTAGTTCAAACATATTTCTTTGTAATTGCAAAATACTCCTTGATCAACAATTCTTTCAAGCATATTGTTTCTTCAAAAATATGAATTGTTCTATGAAATATACCTGTGTTATAAATTGCGAAATACTTCTTTGTAGACAACGTTCGAAGTGATGTCTGTATCTTGACCTTGACTATCAGTCAGTAATATCTTCAATCCATTTCTTGATGTGACTCTTGATATGGCAACATACAATTGGCCATGTGAAAATACAGATCGAGGAAGATAGACTCCAACATGCCTTAAAGATTGTCCTTGGCTTTTATTAATAGTCATTGCAAATGAAAGAACCAAAGGAAATTGCCTTCTTTGAAACTTAAAAGGAATCCGTTTATCTGAAGGGATCAAAGAAAGTCTAGGTATATGCACAACATGACCAGTTTTACTTCCTGAGATAATCTTCGCCTGGACAATGTATTTCCCCATTTTTGTGATTGTTAGTCTAGTTCCATTGCACAAGCCCAAAGACTAATCTATGTTTCTGAGCAACATGACAGGAACTCCTACCTTTAGTTTCAAGACATGATTTGGAAGCCCTGAAGTAGCAAGTGTGTTTAAAAATTCAGGAGTATGGATGTCATTTGCTTGAGAAGAATCCAAGCTGGCTGAATAAGGACTATCAAAACTCAAATAGGTTTTCTCATCACCAGGAAGCAAGGATAACATATAATCATTGATTTTATCAACAACATCATTTGTAGGAGCTAATATTGCCCTATCCTGGAAAAAGGATGGATTGTTCATGTTATCGAAGAAAAATGGGTAAGTTTCATGAACAATAGATGCAATTGAGTCACCATTACTTCTTATTAGTAAATCTTGTGGAATTTGAATAGTCATATTGACATCATCTACTTTTCCAATAGTACCATCACCAACACTTAAGACCCAGTCTGAAAATTGCTTTCTTTTCTCAACATCAGAATCTATATTGGTGGAAAGGAGTCTCATGTTTGTAGTTAAAGTCATGACCTTGCAAGAATCTCAAAGATATGAGGAGTTAACAGAAGCATGAACCACCTCTTGCCTTGTCCCTTTAGGTATAACAGTAAAATTTGTGCAAATCTCCCCAAAACTACTACCTTACCTCCAAAAGGTAGACTGAGATCTCCACCATTAGAAAACCGAAGAATATCTCTCAACGTTCGATCAATGACTTCAAAACAATGTTTATGGGTCATTGGTGCCTCATCCCAAATAATCAAATCTGCTTTTGATATTAGTTACGCAAGGGGCGCCTTGTTTAATGTTACAAGTTGAATCTTCATCAACATTTATATGAATAACAAACCTAGAATGTGCGGTTCTACCACCAGGAATCAATAAAGAAGCTATTCCACTAGAAGCAACAAATAAAACAATACCTCCCTTTGATCTAATGGCGTGACCAAAGCCCTCCAGGATATAAGTTTTCCGGTTCCACCATATCCATAAATAAAGAAAAGACCAGGATTCTTGGTCATAACTGCTGTCATAATTGTTTCATAAACGTTCTTTTGTTCAGCCGTCATTGTTGACATTAATTGTTCAAGCTCCCTAGCCAAAGACTCCCTATCATAATTTAACTCATCACATATCAACTTGTTTCCTCTATGAGCTATTAAGGACATATCTGGTTGTGGCATTGAAGGGAAATCTGATAGGCTTTGGTTATCACCTTGCAACAGCATTTCAATGTCTGCCAATGCAAAACTTTTCAACTCCTCAATAGACAATTGCAAATCTGTAAGTTTTGAATATGAAATCTTTCAAAGTAACTAAACAATTTCATGAAAAAGAACAAATTAGACATATAGGATGAGGTAAACTTTGTTTAATAATATTTTGTATATGTTAAATGATATTATTTATATCATCATGCATATCAAATTAAATGAATGAGATAAATAAATGGTTATAAAAAGAAGAATAAGATAAAAATAAGTGAAAGGGAAAATAAAGACCTTCAAAACGAAGAAGAGTTCTTTGCCTATGCAATATGTCGTCGCTCAAGTATTGCCAAGTCTTTTCCCAAACAAATTCAGGTCTGGATAGTTGATTGGAGATTAATAAAATGGTAAATAATCTCCTCAAATAACTCCGTACCCCAACATTTGCACTCAATTATTGCATCCACATACTCTCTGTCATCATGTAACAAACCCATGGCATAACACGCCTCTTTAAAGGTTTTATCTTTGATATCCATTCACCGTCTTTATTTGTTCATAACTCTCGGGTCCCTTTACGTAGTTCAAGAGAGTCCTTAAATAGTATATCTCACCAGATCCAGGTGGTACAAAATGAAGTCTTCCTATTGCAAGCCCTTACGACGGGTCACCCATTCATGTTTAGTATCCTTCCAAACAAATTTAAGAGGGAATTGGGTGTAAGTCAACCTCTTTGCATCTGGATATATCTTGTTTGCATTCATCCATGCCAAGAATTTTGTGTTGTGAATGTTTTTCCTGTTGACAACATGGTCAATTGATTCATCATCGTCAAATATAACATCGCTCATTTGGCAAATGGAAAGTCAATCTTTCAACGGTGGCTCTCTGTAGTGGATGTCAAAGCTAAAAATTCTCCAAGAAGCCTCACATGACGATAAATATCTACAATCATAGTACATCTTGATTTCATCAACGCCATCATCACAATTTCCACTATTATAGAAAGTGGCGGTAACACGATCATGGCCCTTATTGACATATTTAAAAAGGTATTTTATAGACCGAGACTGATTGCACCACTCAACATTGATGTGAGCATTGAACTTCAACAGTAAATATTTATTATAAGGGACGACAAAGCGATTGTCCAAATAAGATTCACCTTTTTGAACAGTGACACCATTATCCCTCCTTCTATATATTGGATATCCATCTGAATCAATAGTAGTGACATCAGCATATTTTTTTGGGAAATATTTTGTACACTTGCCATTTTGCATACATGGAGACTTTGGATTTTGAATTCCGCATGGACCATGAAGCATAAGTGAAGAAACAATGTCAAACAATTGAGGATCCAAATCCTTATCTGGAAGTTCAGCAGATATTATCTTGTCTATGTCATGAGGATGTATAGAACTCGAATGAGAGCCAAGAAATACCAATATATGAGCATGTGGTAAACCACGTTTTTGAAACTCAATGGTGTATATAACTGGATAAAGAAGATCAATTATGTTAAGAAATTTCATATAGTATGATCAATAAATAAATGTAAAAATGATATATACATACCTGCTCTAACATTGCCAAATATTTTGCCTTTTTATTTCCTTTAGCTTGATTGATTGACTTTATCTTGAAAAGTCGACTAACCAAATCAGACGGTCTTGAGATCTAAGACCGTTCTTATGCAAATGACGGTGAGTTCAGGCCATTTATGATTGCAGGTAAAAGTTATAAATAAATCGGATATCCAGCCCAACTACAGATTGCCATAGCATCCTGATAATTTTGAAACATATATCGAGCACCACCTGTAAAAGAAGAAGGAAGGACAATTCTTCGACCTACAGTCGAAGGGCTAGTTTCTCCTCTAAGTATTGCCTCTGTAAGACCCCTGTACATTTCAGCCCTTAACTATTTTTGATGACTTCTAACCCATCTCAAGCGTGAAGATTCGATCATGCTATAAGCATCAACCAAGAACTGTTGAAATAAATGTCGAGCATGCAAGAGAAGTGATTGTTCAGTGTCTCTATGTTGTATTCTGTATGCAAACCACTCTCTAAGAGTAATTCTTTGTCTTTTAATTGAAGGTGCATTTGATTCCTCACTGAACTGAATGTCATCTCTGAAACCATCTTCACCTCGAGCGAAAATCAATGGATATTGTAATGGCAAATAGGAAGGCTCAAAGACGGAGATCCGCTTTAACACCCACGACATAGTCTCAACAATAATATCCCTTTCAAAATCTGCGAGAATCAAAATCCCCAACAATTAAAGCAAAGAACTTGAAGCATGGGAATATTGTATCGTCGACCATCACGACCCCTTTTTCCGAGCAATCTTAGACTCAATGTTGGGGCATTTGTATCATGAATCTTGTCCGTATAATCCTATATATTTGCGCATATGGATTATAAGTGTCGAGGAGCCGCTTTAAATCAAAGAACGATCTACGAACTCAAAAATGATGAAGTGCCCTCCATTCTGCATGCCAAAAAAAAGAAGACCAAAATTAAGCCCTAATAAAGGAACAACATACAATAAAAAATATGTATGATAAAAATGGGAAAAATACCTTACGACAGACATTCTATTAGTGATTTCATTTTCAGTATCATAAATGTATAATTGAGCAAACTTAGGCCCACTCCCAGGCATAGGCAGCAAGCTTCCAATTCGATGGTAATTTTCACTGTTCATTACAAACATGGGAGCAGCTCTACCATCGTTTAGTGTGTTATAAAATTTACCACCCATGGAGGTAAAAGCAAACATGCTATTGAATGATCTGATATTGTCCAAAAATTATTTGCTTTTTTTATCATTCTTATAAAATAAATCCTTCAATAGTTGGGGAGGTTCCTCATAATTAGGAAGCACAATCCTGCCATGCATACAACACATGCTAAATCGTGGTTGGGTGGCATGATAACTTTTTTGAATTCTCTCTTCAAACCACATTGATGAACCACAATGTTCACATAGGCAGTCCAAGTCTCCAGTGTCATAGTATTGGGAGGATCCATCTTGTGGAGGAAAAAGAGATAGAAAATGTCAAACAATTATTTTCCAAATCATATAGAAATATCTTGTGGTAGAGAAAATTAAATTGTTGCATCATTAGAAGCATGTGTGGAATAATTACCGATAGAATGGCCCATAGGTGTATCATCCAAGAGACTACTTGGGTGGGCATGTATAGGATTTTCAAGGATGGCATCTTGGTGAGCTATTGAAAAGCACAATAAATTGTGTAACCAATTAATATATGACAAAGAAAATAACGACAAAGGGAAATATGCCATGTGTAATGAGTAACCTATAATCTGTGCATTAGTTGGTGAACCCCGATTAGCAATTGTTCCATCTTTAAGAACAAATCTCCCTGGACCAACGACCCTAACACAAGGCTGAAATACTGATGGGCCATGATCATTCAAAGAAGGAATGGGGTCAAGTGTCTCATTGCAAATTAGTTGGTCATCACTTAAAGGGCTACTACTTGAGAAATGAAATTGAATAATAGATAAAAGATAATTATTACTGTAGGACAACACAAATAATGAGAGAAGAATTAATATGGGACGAAGAACCTGTCCCGTGCTTGTAGGAATGAAGTATGGCAAGTGATCCATTTTTAAGAATAAATTTCCCTGGACCAAGGAGCACACCACATGCCGTTGATAATAATGTGGGAACATGAGTTAAAGGAACATGGGGGTCAAGTATTTCATGGCATATTAGTCGGCCATGACTTGAATGACAACTCCCTGAGGAATAAAGATAAATAGTAATCAATGTGTTAACAAAAAACGATGTCTGAATATCATTTTTCATCCAAAGATCAAGACGCCAGGATGATATTGGAAATCTTTTAGCTCGATCAAAGGTGAAAATCCAAAAGATTATGATGGATAAATACCAATGATAACCAAGCCACATCTAGATACCACCGGTCCAAATTTTTTCCCAAAAGATGCTAATGATAGAAATCTAGATACCACCGCCCCAATTGCCCAATGAATGCAGAGGAAACAATAAATGGAAGTGTATGAAAATGGTTTTGCAACACATGGCAATAAATGGCGGGTGGGAAGACAATGATTTTGAATGACAGCAAACAATGACATCATGAAATAAGATTTATCACAGAAATGAGAAAATATAATGTCTTCAACCATTGGCTCATGAGAGGGGCAATAATCTTACAATTGGCTCGATATCATGACAGAAATGAGAAAGATAGACTGCTGATAAATTTGGACATCTGTAAGTGAAAGAATGGCATAAGAAATATATATGAACTTTAACGGTCCATCATCCGGTAGTTAAAATTGTTAGGAGAAGGAAATCCCTGGTAAATTCTTGTTCTAATTTCCTTGTTTAATGCTTTCTTATGCCATGCAGTGATTTCTTCACTTCTATTCCAGGGCATTCCATGGAGATGGATCAGAGACAAATCGACATCCACGATCAAGAGATAAAGGAGCTACAGCATCTCATTGAGAGACTATTCTTATTGCATGATGATGTAGACAAAGAACATAAAACGTTGAGGAAATGATTTACCAACTCCAGGAAAGAGCACTGAATATTGAGGTTGATTCCATTGAGCAGGAGGAGAAAGATAAAGAAATAGAGAAAGAACTTACCAACCTCAAAGAACAACTAAAGCAACTAAAATGTAGCATGGTGTTTATGAAGATGCTGTTTGTACCAATGGCAGTGGCAATGATAGCTTCACTTATAATGAAGATAATGTGAAAGAAAATTAAAATGATCATTGTATTCGAATGTAATCCATGTTACATGCATGTTGCGACCTTGTCTTTAAATTATCAAATAATTTCTCCATTAATGTAGAGTGGAATTAAATGGCAACTTCATGTGATTTGCTCCAAAAAGTTTTTTTTTTGTTTGGAAATTTGCTCCTTAAAGTTAAACTTGACAACTTGATTATCCACCACCCCCTATAATTGAAATAAGATACTTATCCAAGAATAGGTCCAACTAAGATGTGCTAGGGCAATTGAAAAGAAAATAGCATAGGAGTAGGAGAGAATGGGGCATGGTTTATTTTGTGACAATTGGTTTAAAGTGTCTCATTGGTTCCTCATACAACTATTCCTATTAAACATGAAGAAGGCATGAAGTAGGCATAAGAGAACCTTGAAATAAACTTTTTTTTAATAGAATATAGTAGGAAAGTCATTAGATTAATTTACACTTTATATCATGATAAGGAATAGGAAGGCAATGAAAATGGAAAAAAATATGGTAAGTTTTATTTTAATATATTTAATTTAATTTCAATTAGTGAGATGGCTAAAGCAATTATCATTAGTTTACAAAAGAGAGAGTAGAGGACATTTTAAAAAGCCCTATTAATGTATTTTAAGAGATTACATATAAGACATTCAATCAAATATTCATACAATTTGTGATAGATGCCAAATTAAGCAAAAGAATAGGCAATGTGGGAATTATAAAATATATGTGCATAAATATAAAGGAAGCATAATATTATGTAAAGAGAGCAAAATACACGATGTCCTTATAATAGATAATGAGTGCAAGCAAAATACACCATGCCTTACAAAAAGAGACAATGTCCCTACTAACATTGGCCCTACAAACAAAAAACAGGGACATGGAGCACATAGGGACCAACAACACGAACTATCCCTTACAAAAAAAGACAATGTCCCTACTAACATTTGGCCCTATAAACAAAAAAACAGGGACATGGAGCACATAAGGACCAACAACACGAACTATCAGATTCTTGTCACGGTCACTGCATTGTTGAAGTCGACATTCATAAACTGGAACCTGAGTTTTTGGCCTTTCCTAAATCGGTTCAGGTCAAGGAAACTCCGCCAACCGTTGCCAAGCTTTACTGTGTTATACCCATCCTCTGCAATCAACACGCTGCAAGGAATGTCTATAAAAGGTCCACGCAGAAATAAAGACTGGTATCCAAGCTTGCTCACAAACCTTGCAAAATCATTTTTGAAAGGCTGCCTGACCTGATAAAATAAATTACAACTAAAAAAAATGTATAAAACCGGAGAGAACAACAAAGCTAGAACATGCTTAATAAACAAACATGTATACATGAACGGGGAAATATAAAAGCTAACCAATCGTGTTCCAGAGACTGCCTCATGAGACAGGGTGACCTCAAAGAAAATAGGGCGGCCCTTCAAGCTCTTGCTGTGGCAGCATGGGAAATGATGGGGCAGAGCCTCTTCCTGGAAAATTTCAAACCTGAATACGTTGTCACCCAAATAACCCAAATATATAATACGATCGCCAGTAAATTGGTAGAATTTCCTAAGGTTCATCCAACCATGTGTGAGACGTGGAGATGTAGCATTTCTGTTGAAGGCAATTTGGTGACTCTTTCCGTTGATATCGTACAAAATCCAAATAGGACCAAGTTGGGACTGAAACCAAAGGTAGAAATCACCACAGACCTCTCCAAAAGCCTGGAAAAAAATAAACAATGGAGTGAAAAATAAGGAACCCCAGCGTCGAGATTAAGTATCAAATTGGACAGGAAGTTGTTTGATACTAACAGAGCCGCTGATGTTATTTGAAAGAAGTAATGGAAATGAAGCATCTATATATAATCACACAGAACGACGAAGGAGACAACGTTACTTGAAAAAGAAGACAAATTCGAGAACTTTACCTCGTCATCGAGATGTACAGTCATGAAACCGTCCTTTTCCCTTCTGAACAGCTGTGTGGTGGTATGCATGGGTAGTGTTGGATTTGTCTCTTTATGGAACAAACCCTGAGTGCACGGCGATGGAAATGGAAGTAGGACCACCCCCTCAGTTGTCTCGTTCTATTTATATGACTGCCACATTTGGCTATCCGATAATAATTAAAAAAAATTTAATGAACCCAAAATGGACAATTGGAAAGACAGCGTTTGGTATCATGCAACGATTGGGCCAGGCCAAATGGGAATCATAATTTATTCAATGGGCCTGCCACTTCCCCTAGTAATAGTCGTGTTGATTCAAACACTTGCAGAAATTATGTAGCATGAGTAGGATCAGAAATTAAATATAAGGAAGAGATCAATAGGACATTAAGTTAGATATAAGAAAAATACCAATAAGCATCCAAACATAGTATGTAAACACTGAAACATAAAGTGTAGCCAACATGATTAAAACACACTAAACAAAGCCATCCAGGGTAGGAAACTTGAGGCCCAAGAAACAACAGGAACAAAAAGCGAGAGGTCTAAAGTATCCAGTTATTACAGGCCACAAGAACTACGGGGATTATAGCAACCACAACAAAGATCTTTTCTTCATTTTACAATATTGAAGAGGCAATAATTCATTCATTACGCTCAACCTTAATGCGTGACATTTTAATGACCTTGGTGTTAGATCCTTGGGTGCTACCAAGGCAAATGACATCCTCAATTTGGGGTCTCTTGCTCATCAATTTCTTTGGTAGGAGTCACATGAGCATCGAGATAGAGGAGCATCAACCGGGTAGTTGAATTGTCATCTCCAATGGAAGCCTATGATTCATAAAAAAGGGTATCAATCTTCCACCACAACTAAAAGAAATAACTAAATAACATAATAAAGAAAAGGATGTATAAAGAAGCACCCCAGAATTCTGGGAGGACAAAGAGTCATGAGTGGCATCTAAGGCAGCTTCCCCTTGAGAGTTGGAAATCTAACCAATGAAAACAGATATTGTAATATGTGTACTGCACATAATAGAAGTGTAGCCATGTATAGATACAGTCTGTATGAATGGCACCTGTATATCATGGAGAGTTATGAACTGTTGGATGACATCAGCGTCATTAGATAACCGCTTCACAGTATAACTTTGCCAGCCTTGGCGAATGTTAGCAGTACTGACTTCAATTTTGAAGAGAAATTGTTTATCCAAGAACACGTTTAATTCAGAAGGCCATGGAGTGTCTTGAGTGGACTATAAAATTAAAACACATTATATATATGTAGAACCAAGCCTTTTTAACTAAAAAGGAGATGCCAATGCATAAGCTGTTACCTTGTCAGCCACGGCAACCAAATCCTTTGCAACCCTTCCAATAAAATTAGACACCAAACGATCAAATAAAATGAAAGTGGAGGATCCTGTGTTGTCAATCACCGTAACATGCAGTTTGAACCTACAGTTTCTTGAATTTTCAGTAGTTGTATTGTAAGGAACAACGTCAACTATACACAGTACACCAAATTACCTGGGCATTGCAGTAACAATCCTCTTGCAAGTATCACAGTAATATTTATTTCCAATTTTGCAAGCCCTATGGGCACACTTTGTGCAGGATTCATACCACCAGTGATTTTCAGTTTCCATCTCGATAACTCTTGCGAGGACTGATCCAAAACACTCCTAAAAAAGAAGGATCACAGTTGGAATAAAAGTGAGAAATAATGTGCAGTTGTTTATTGTTCTTTCATTTGATGAAAAGCTACAACTAAAGATGACAGATTAACAGAACATAACCTACATCAGACGATTCTATTAGGTCTGATATAGTCATCCTCTTGGTTTGCAATAAATCATCAATTGCTGAGGGATAACTGTAACCACTCATTTGGCTCACTTCCTGAGTTAGGATCACCTGAGAACCATCCATCCTATGATTGAAAATATGGCCATTAGCTTTTATACCCAAAGTAATATTAATACCAGTGAACAAAAACTTTAATAACAAAGGCAACGTACTTTTCTTTATACTCCTGGATTTCAATCAGATCAGCGTTAATGTAGATATGAGTCCCAAACATAGCATTGGATATGCCCATCACACCTATAATTGTTACCAAGAAATAACCAAAGAATCCAATGTATAGGAAGAAAATGGAGAGAGTGATTAAATTTGCAATTGGGATAAAAACAGCCCGAACCATAATATTTTTTCAATTTGCAAAGCTGTAGCACCACTATTACTGGAGTAGAAGGATCATGGTTGGTTAAATATTGATCCATAGTTTGACATGATGAGCCCACAAAGTGCATCGAACTCTATTTTGCCTAAAACAAATGTTGGAACTGTCAGTTTAAATTAGATGAACAAAGTATAATGGAAATTATTAATGGAAACTAATAATGTTAAATATAAACAAAAGATCAGACTCCAAATCCTGAAGAACAATGTCAATAAGCTTAGTGCTTTTCCCGTCCCTTTCAATCTCCTTAACATCATCCCTCTCAACAACATGGCCTATGACATCTAAATAAACAAAGCAAATTAAAAAAGAGCTTAGAATCAACACAGCGTCAAAAAACTCTGAAATTTATGATGGACAACTGACCAATTAATCTATCTTCGGTTGGTGATGCAAGGATGTCTGTAAAAGGCACCAGATCGAAATGATTTTTTAAGATATCATGGACATCAATCCTTGTGCACTTAGTGCTCCCCATGATTCAGCTTATACCTGTGGGATGTAGTCTTGAATTTGACATCATTTTTAGCAACCAACAAATTTTCAATTAAATAAGCAGCCCCCTCTTGCAGAACATTGCGGAACTTCCCAATTAGAACTTTCCTAATAGATGCATGAATTTTCCCAACCTATGAAGGACAGAAATAAATGGGCAAAAGTGAAGCAAGGATTTTGAAACACAAACAATAAGCGACATCTACAGAAACAGATGAGCACAAAAATGAAATATCATTCTTACACTTTCATCAAGCAGCAACATCTCAACAACTGTAGGGTTCGTGAGTTTTTGTAGTCGAGGACAATCCAAAGGCGTATAACCACGGACCTTGAGTCTCGATCCACCCTCCCGGGAGCAATGTTTGTGATCAAAGTCACCTTTGATGACATTATGAAATCCTGTAAGAAGAAACAAAAGGAATTAAAAGCATGGACAATAAATATAAATATATTAGAGAAGAGAGGAGCGAGAAGCAGGTGCACAACCTTTGCTATGTTTAAATGATTGCTGTAGCGATGAATTGTGTTTAGCACATACACATATATATGGTGCAATGCATGTGTAAAAGGGTGGAAGAAAACCATTAAAAATATAAACCACGTGGAGGCCTTCGCTAGATTACTTGTTAGATTTATTGAGCAGATACATAAAATGCTGAACTGATGATATAAGGAAGTAAAAGCAAGGCATTGGTTAATAAGGAGGCGAGGAGATCATGTAATTGAGGAAATTGAGGCATCACATGATGGCGGTATCTATCAAGACACACCATTGGTTGAAACATGAATGATGAAAATCCATATGATTAAGCAAAATCTCTATACCCATGTTTACACACAATAATAATTCATAAAACAAATTAAGCAAAGTGAAACCATTGGGTGATAATGCAGGCCTTAACTAAAACATGGAAAAGGAAATTGAGGACTTGATTGGAGTTAATTGGTCCACACAATAACAATGGCTGAATGAAAGTAAGCAAAGGGAAGCCATTGTTTGACAGCTAATGGAATATACACAATCGACAGAACTCTTGGTATTGAAGTTCTCGACAGAACTCTTGGTGTTGAAGTTCTCGACAGAACTCTTGGTGTTGATCTCGACAGAACTCTTGGTGTTGAAGTTCTCGACAGAACTCTTGGTGTTGATCTCGTTGGTGTTGAAGTTCTCGACAGAACTCTTGGTGTTGATCTCGACAGAACTCTTTGTCAAATCTTTTGTCGAACTCCAACTCTAGTGTTAAAGGATGGAGGACTAACTGTCGACAACTTACAAAATGATCTTCTCCTTTTGTAGAATCTTTTGCTGAACTTGAGCTGAAAAATAAGCTCGTTAAATAAATGAACTGAATATACACAATCTAATGGTGATTGTTGATGATTATGAGGAGAGGATCTCGCTCACTTAATGCCAAATGAATGCTGATTATTTGACAGCTAATGGAATATACACAATCGACAGAACTCTTGGTATTGAAGTTCTCGACAGAACTCTTGGTGTTGAAGTTCTCGACAGAACTCTTGGTGTTGATCTCGACAGAATTCTTGGAGTATTTCTCAACAGTTGACTTGGTTATCTAATAGGCAACACATGATGACAGTATCTATCAAGGCACACCATTGGTTGAAACATGAATGATGAAAATCCATATGATTAAGCAAAATCTCTACACCCATGTTTCCAATTATTTTGAGCTAAGCATAGCTCGACTCGTTTGGTTCATGAGGTAGCTCGTTTGGTTCCAAGTCGAAGTTTTCTTCCCAATTAAATGAACTAAGCATGAGCTAAGCATAGCTCGACTCGTTTGGTTCATGAGCTAGCTCGTTTGGTTCCAAGTCGAAGTTAGCAAAGCATAGCTCGACTCGTTTGGTTCATGAGCTAGCTCGTTTGGTTCCAAGTCGAAGTTTTCTTCCCAATTGTCGAATCATCTTTTTTTTATATTCGACGTCACCTTGTATTCCTCATTGAACACAGGCAAGTCAATGCCAGTTACTATTATTAAATGAACTGAACTTGAGCTAAGCATAGCTCGACTCGTTTGGTTCATGAGCTAGCTCGTTTGGTTCCAAGTCGAAGTTAGCTAAGCATAGCTCGACTCGTTTGGTTCATGAGCTAGCTCGTTTGGTTCATGAGCTAGTTCGTTTGGTTCCAAGTCGAAGTTTTCTTCCCAATTGTCGAATCACCTTTTTGCTTTTTGTTTTTCTTTAGTTCCGATCTTGTAATTGCTCATCCGATAACCACCTCTTGCAATTCCTTTTCCTATGAATGAAATTTGACTAAGTGATGATGTCTTACTTTACTTTCTTTCCACGCTTTCCTGTAGTCCTCGGGTGGCTTCCCCCCGAAAGATTTGTTTCAAATTGAAAGTTTGGAACATTAGTCCCTCGTAACTACATTAGTCGAATGCTTGTCTAATCCGAGCATCGTTTTGAGCTGTCAGGTCTCTGATGATTGGAGCTGGTTAGGTTTTTCTTTAGGTCGAGTTATCATCTTTCGAGTTGCTTTAGAGCTCGCCAGGCCTCTATGTTGACCTGAAATCTTTGGAACCGCAGGGGTTAGTCTTTGTCGCGCTGTGTTTGAGCTCGGCACGTCTTTATGCTGACATGGTGTCTGAAACAACAATGGTCTTGTTTAGCTCGACAGGCGACCTTAGCCGAGCTGCTTTTGAGCCAGGCCTCTATGCTGACCTGAAATCTTTGGAACCGCAGGGGTCGAGCTGCGAGCGAGCTCACCAAGCCTTTATGCTGACTTGGGTTTAGGACCACGGGGGTCGAGCTGCGAGCGAGCTCACCAAGCCTCTATGCTGACTTGGGGTCTTCGGGACCACGGGGGTCGAGCTGCGAGTGAGCCCACCAAGCCTCTATCCTGACTTGGGTTTAGGACCACCGGGGTCGAGCTTTGGGGTCTTCGGAACCACAGGGGTTGCGTAGGTCGACTGGCGACCTTTCGATCTACTTTAGAGCTCGCCAGGCCTCTATGCTGTCCTGGAGTCTTTGAACACACGGGGGTCGTGTCGAGGTCAAGCTTCTCCCGACCCTGGGTGCCGAGCTCCGTGGCGGGATCGTCCTTTGGTTTTGGGGCCTTTGTTCTGTCAAAGTATAGACAACTTGCAACAACTTGATGTAATAAAGTTAGCATTAATTTTTATGCTGAGTAAAGTGCTCGTAGTCGAGCTTTATACTTCCCTGTGAGACTAGTTCATTTGGCTGTCCAAACGGCAAGGTTGAGGTTATCAAGTAATCAAAGTCAGTGACGTAGCCGAGTTGAAAGCCGTCTGAATATTGAAATTGTTGAGGTGGGCCTGGTAGGCCGCCCGAGTACTGGACGGGGTATCCACCTGTTGGTTGTCTTGCTCGAAAGTTTGGGCAGACATGAATAAAGCGAGAAGACCTTATACAATGCTGCAGATAATAAAGAATAAAGTGACACGAATCGTTGATGGCTCATTGTTAAGGATGAGCTGCTGAAAGAAACAAGGAAAAATAGTACTGAGGTCATCATTTATACGAGTTGAGGTCGGTCGAATATCTGAATGGTTGAGATCAGCTCGGTAGTTGGGATGAGGTTGACCAAGTTGATTGGTTGGGCTTTGCCAAGCATATCTTGATCTCTTCCAAGATTTGTGTGGCTGACCTGCATTTTTTATTCTTAGGAACCGAAAGGTTTGATTTTTATCTTCCTTCCGAGTTGCTTTAGAGCTCGCCAGGCCTCTATGCTGACCTGAAATCTTTGGAACCGCAGGGGTTAGTCTTTGTCACGCTGTGTTTGAGCTCGGCACGTCTTTATCTTGACATGGTGTATGCAAACAACAATGGTCTTGTTTAGCTCGACGGCGATCTTAGCCGTGCTTTTGAGCCAGGCCTCTATCTTTGACTGAAATCTTTGGAACCGCAGGGGTCGAGCTGCGAGCGAGCTCACCAAGCCTCTATGCTGACTTGGGGTCTTCGGGACCACGGGGGTCGAGCTGCGAGCGAGCTCACCAAGCCTCTATGCTGACTTGGGGTCTTCGGGACCACGGGGGTCGAGCTGCGATCGAGCTCACCAAGCCTCTATGCTGACTTGGGGTCTTCGGGACCACGGGGGTCGAGCTGTGAATGGGCACACCAAGCCTCTATGCTGACTTGGGGTCTTCGGGACCACGGGGGTCGAGCTGCGAGCGAGCTCACCAAGCCTCTATGCTGACTTGGGGTCTTCGGGACCACGGGGGTCGAGCTGCGAGTGAGCCCACCAAGCCTCTATGCTGACTTGGGTTTAGGACCACCGGGGTCGAGCTTTGGGGTCTTCGGAACCACAGGGGTTGCGTAGGTCGACTGGCGACCTTTCGATCTGCTTTAGAGCTCGCCAGGCCTCTATGCTGTCCTGGAGTCTTTGAACACACGGGGGTCGTGTCGAGGTCGAGCTTCTCCCGACCCTGGGTGCCGAGCTCCGTGGCGGGATCGTCCTTTGGTTTTGGGGCACTGTTCCTGTCAAAGTATAGACAACTTGCAACAACTTGATGTAATAAAGTTAGCATTAATTTTTATGCTGAGTAAAGTGCTCGTAGTCGAGCTTTATACTTCCCTGTGAGACTAGTTCATTTGGCTGTCCAAACGGCAAGGTTGAGGTTATCAAGTAATCAAAGTCGATGGCGTGGCGAGAGTTGAAAGCGATGCGAATATTGAAATTGTTGAGGTGGGCCTGGTAGGCGCGAGTCTTGGGCAGGGTATCCACTGTTGGTTGTCTTGCTCGAAAGTTTGGCGGACATGAATAAAGCGAGAAGACCTTATACAATCCGCGGATAATAAAGAATAAAGTGACACGAATCGTTGATGGCTCATTGTTAAGGATGAAATTTCTTTGAAAGAAACAAGGAAAAATAATCTTGAGGTCATCATTTATGCGAGTTGAGTCGGTCGAATATCTGAATGGTTGAGATCAGCTCGGTAGTTGGGATGAGGTTGACCAAGTTGATTGGTTGGGCTTTGCCAAGCATATCTTGATCTCTTCCAAGATTTGTGTGGCTGACCTGCATTTTTTATTCTTAGGAACCGAAAGGTTTGATTTTTATCTTCCTTCCGAGTTGCTTTAGAGCTCGCCAGGCCTCTATGCTGACCTGAAATCTTTGGAACCGCAGGGGTTAGTCTTTGTCGCGCTGTGTTTGAGCTCGGCACGTCTTTATCTCGACATGGTGTATGCGAAACAACAATGGTCTTGTTTAGCTCGACAGGCGATCTTAGCCGAGCTGCTTTTGAGCCAGGCCTCTATGCTGACCTGAAATCTTTGGAACCGCAGGGGTCGAGCTGCGAGCGAGCTCACCAAGCCTCTATGCTGACTTGGGGTCTTCGGGACCACGGGGGTCGAGCTGCGAGCGAGCTCACCAAGCCTCTATGCTGACTTGGGGTCTTCGGGACCACGGGGGTCGAGCTGCGATCGAGCTCACCAAGCCTCTATGCTGACTTGGGGTCTTCGGGACCACGGGGGTCGAGCTGTGAATGGGCACACCAAGCCTCTATGCTGACTTGGGGTCTTCGGGACCACGGGGGTCGAGCTGCGAGCGAGCCCACCAAGCCTCTATGCTGACTTGGGGTCTTCGGGACCACGGGGGTCGAGCTGCGAGTGAGCCCACCAAGCCTCTATGCTGACTTGGGGTCTTCGGGACCACGGGGGTCGAGCTGCGAGTGAGCCCACCAAGCCTCTATCTTTGACTTGGGTTTAGGACCACCGAGTCGAGCTTTGGGGTCTTCGGAACCACAGGGGTTGCGTAGGTCTTGGCGACCTTCGATGCTTTAGAGCTCGCCAGGCCTCTATCTTTGTCCTGGAGTCTTTGAACACCAGGGGTCGTGGTCGAGGTCGAGCTTCTCCGACCACAGGTGCCGAGCCCGTGGCAGGATCGTCCTTTGGTTTTGGGGCACTGTTCCTGTCAAAGTATAGACAACTTGCAACAACTTGATGTAATAAAGTTAGCATTAATTTTTATGCTGATTAAAGTGCTCGTAGTCGAGCTTTATACTTCCCTGTGAGAGTAGTTCATTTGGGCATCCAAGCGGCAAGGTTGAGGTTATCAAGTAATCAAAGTCGATGGCGTGGCGAGTTGAAAGCCGTGCGAATATTGAAATTGTTGAGGTGGGCCTGGTAGGCGCCCGAAATCTTGGGCCAGGTATCCACCTGTTGGTTGTCTTGCTCGAAAGTTTGGGCAGACATGAATAAAGCGAGAAGACCTTATACAATGCTGCAGATAATAAAGAATAAAGTGACACGAATCGTTGATGGCTCATTGTTAAGGATGAGCTGCTGAAAGAAACAAGGAAAAATAGTACTGAGGTCATCTGACTGTCTGAGTTGAGGTCGGTCGAATATCTGAATGGTTGAGATCAGCTCGGTAGTTGGGATGAGGTTGACCAAGTTGATTGGTTGGGCTTTGCCAAGCATATCTTGATCTCTTCCAAGATTTGTGTGGCTGACCTGCATTTTTTATTCTTAGGAACCGAAAGGTTTGATTTTTATCTTCCTTCCGAGTTGCTTTAGAGCTCGCCAGGCCTCTATGCTGACCTGAAATCTTTGGAACCGCAGGGGTTAGTCTTTGTCGCGCTGTGTTTGAGCTCGGCACGTCTTTATGCTGACATGGTGTCTGAAACAACAATGGTCTTGTTTAGCTCGACAGGCGATCTTAGCCGAGCTGCTTTTGAGCCAGGCCTCTATGCTGACCTGAAATCTTTGGAACCGCAGGGGTCGAGCTGCGAGCGAGCTCACCAAGCCTCTATGCTGACTTGGGGTCTTCGGGACCACGGGGGTCGAGCTGCGAGCGAGCTTACCAAGCCTCTATGCTGACTTGGGGTCTTCGGGACCACGGGGGTCGAGCTGCGATCGAGCTCACCAAGCCTCTATGCTGACTTGGGGTCTTCGGGACCACGGGGGTCGAGCTGTGAATGGGCACACCAAGCCTCTATGCTGACTTGGGGTTTTCGGGATCACGAAGGTCGAGCTGCGAGTGAGCTCACCAAGCCTCTATGCTGACTTGGGTTTAGGACCACAGGGGTCGAGCTGCGAATGAGCCCTGACCTCTATCTTGACTTGGGTTTAGGACCACCGAGTCGAGCTTTGGGGTCTTGAACCACAGGGGTTGCGTGGAGTCGTTGGCGACCTTCGACCGCTTTAGAGCTCGCCAGGCCTCTATCGCGACTGGAGTCTTTGAACACACGGGGGTCGTGTCGAGGTCGAGCTTCTCCCGACCCTGGGTGCCGAGCTCCGTGGCGGCATCGTCCTTCGGTTTTGGCGCACTGTTCCTGTCAAAGTATAGACAACTTGCAACAACTTGATGTAATAAAATTAGCATTAATTTTTATGCTGAGTAAAGTGCTCGTAGTTGAGCTTTATACTTCCCTGTGAGAGTGACGTAGCCGAGTTGAAAGCCGTCTGAATATTGAAATTGTTGAGGTGGGCCTGGTAGGCCGCCCGAGTACTGGACTGGGTATCCACCTGTTGGTTGTCTTGGTCGAAAGTTTGGGCAGACATGTTTTGGTTGGTTTGGTTGGTTCCAAGTCGAAGTTAGCTAAGCATAGCTCGACTCCTTTGGTTCATGAGCTAGCTCGTTTGGTCCATGAGCTAGCTCGTTTGGTTCCAAGTCGAAGTTTTCTTCCCAATTGTCGAATCATCTTTTTTTATATTCGACGTCACCTTGTATTCCTCATTGAACAGAGGCAAGTCAACGTGATTAATATTGTTCCTAATGTCTTTGAGGACCAACATTTTCACACATTTGTCGAATCTTTTGTCGAACTCCAACTCTAGTGTTAAAGGATGGAGGACTAAGCGCCGACAAACTTACAAAATGATCTTCTCGTTTTGTAGAATCTTTTGCTGAACTTGAGCTGAAAATTAAGCTCGTTAAATAAATGAACTGAACTTGAGCTAAGCATAGCTCGACTCGTTTGGTTCATGAGCTAGCTCGTTTGGTTCCAAGTCGAAGTTTTCTTCCCAATTGTCGAATCATCTTTTTTTTATATTCGACGTCACAACAGAGGCAAGTCAACGCCAGTTAATATTGTTCCTAATGTCTTTGAGGACCAACATTTTCACACATTTGTCGAATCTTTTGTCGAACTCCAACTCTAGTGTTAAAGGATGGAGGACTAACTGTCGACAACTTACAAAATATAGAACTGTTGGTGTTGATCTCGACAGAACTCTTGGTGTTCGAACTCTTGGTGTTGATCTCGACAGAACTCTTGGTGTTGAAGTTCTCGACAGAACTCTTGGTATTGAAGTTCTCGACAGAACTCTTGGTGTTGATCTCGACAGAATTCTTGGAGTATTTCTCAACAGTTGACTTGGTTATCTAATATTAGATAACCAAGTCAACTGTTGGGAACGGGAATGGCTTGGTTTGAAGGCATGGTGACAGGCTTGGATCGTTGCTGTTAAGCAAAAGCTCTGATACCATATAAAATGTATAACTCGATATTATTCCATTGAAGTATGATACAGGTATTTATAGGCATTAATTGGTAATTGTTGATGATTATGAGGAGAGGATCTCGCTCACTTAATGCCAAATGAATGCTGATTATTTGACAACTAATGGAATATACACAATCGATAGAACTCTTGGTATTGAAGTTCTCGACATAACACTTGGTGTTGAAGTTCTCGACAGAACTCTTGGTGTTGATCTCGAAAGAACTCTTGGTATTGAAGTTCTCGACAGAACTCTTGGTTCATGAGGTAGCTCGTTTGGTTCCAAGTCGAAGTTTTCTTCCCAATTAAATGAACTGAACTTGAGCCAAGCATAGCTCGACTCGTTTGGTTCATGAGCTAGCTCGTTTGGTTCCAATTCGAAGTTAGCTAAGCATAGCTCGACTCGTTTGGTTCATGAGCTAGCTCGTTTGGTTCCAAGTCGAAGTTTTCTTCCCAATTGTCGAATCATCTTTTTTTATATTCGACGTCACCTTGTACTTCTCATTGAACACAGGCAAGTCAACGCCAGTTAATATTATTAAATGAACTGAACTTGAGCTAAGCATAGCTCGACTCGTTTGGTTCATGAGCTAGCTCGTTTGGTTCCAAGTCGAAGTTAGCTAAGCATAGCTCGTAACATGGGCTATAATATTAACATTATAGCCGAATTTAAACTCTTAGCTTGACACAACATATATAACAAAAGCGATTCAACTTCCATTACCATAAAGTGCCACCATTACAATGCTTGCCCACAATGTGATCACAAAAGGCATATATCAATATGCTCACAAAAAGTGGTAGGCTTTAAGAAAATAGAAACATACACAGTCCACCTAAAACTAAGATAATAACCATTACACCAGCATGAAATACAGGAAATTGGAATCATTTTGTGAAACTCCTAGCACGACACAAGCCCTTCCTTGAGTCCCTTTTTTGGAGAATTTAGCCCAATCACCCATTAACTTGCAACCAAAGGAAGCTGGTTATTCCACTCAAGAGTGCAATTCCATTTGGTTCCATGTTCATCAATCAACTTCACGACACATGGTTTGAGAGGAAATGCATGTTCGCAGAAACCGCTACACATAAACTGTTATGAAGACGCACAATACAACAGGAACAGAACACATCAGCACAACATCAGCACAAACAATAACAATATATACATATACACTATATACAAAACAAATGCAGCGTAAATCTTGTTTTTTAAAAAGATACCAAAGCAGAAACATCGTCCACGCTGAGATTCTTGCAAAGACAATGATGGAAACTTCCTTGACTGTGTTTATAACGATTTTCACCATTAGCAAGCTCATCATCCGAAACATCAATGAGAGAATTCTTATTGCCCAAAATAAATCTGGTTGGAGGAGTGGGATAAATCACCTCATTCCCATCTCTATCTTCAACCCGCATGATAAAAGTGGACGGATTAAAACAAAAAAATGTGAGCAAACCACCCTCATTCAACCCGTAAAACTGTCCAATGGCCTCCGAACCTTTAGTCAAATACACCTTACCTTGCCTCCTAAAGACAGCGACCTCAAATTCATTTCCCACAGGATCCAAAAACCTCAAACGCTTTGGTATTTTTCCATAGTAATCAATGCAATACAACAGAGAAAACCGCTGCTTATCCTGCAGGAAAGAAAGAACAATAAGGATAGGAAGATAAAATATGGATGAGCGTAAAAGAGGGAACGGTTGCAGAGCTGCTTACACTCCCAGCAAGATACTCAGAATAGTATTTCGACATCTTAGCTGGTGGATAGACGTACTGATCAGCATATGCAGGGGGATCAATCTCCATTTCAAAAGCAAAACAATGAAGAAAATGACAGGGGCAGAAGGCACGAGAAGATGATCGACTCAAGGCAATATATATAGGGAGGACATGACACATCAGAACACATACAAATAAGTGGCAAAAGATGCTAATGATTGAAATCTAGATACCACCGCCCCAATTGCCCAATAAATGCCGAGTAAACAATAAATGGAAGTGTATGAAAATGGTTTTGCAACACATGGCAATAAATGGCAGCACCTATGAAACAGATAAGGAGAGAGTATGAGGCACATTTGTTGATAAGGAGATAAGAAAGGAGGGAAGAACGAATGGAAGAGAAGGATGTGTTGATAAGCAGAAGCATTTATGATGCATGGAAGGCGGGAGGTAAGAGCAGAACATTTGTAACATGTAGCAGTATGGAAGAAGGATGATTGAGTGGAGAAAAAGGAAGCTGAAACAAAGAGAGGGAACAACGAATGGAAGAGAGGGATTCAAGGTGGGAGGGTTGGCGCCAAAGCGTGCTGGAGACTCTATTCGCTTTAAAGATATAAAGATTAAATTTACAAGAGAATAATATATATATGTACAAAAAAAAACTACGTCTGGTGGACTTTTCTTTCTTTATTCAATTGTTTGGAATTGTATTAGGTGGATCTATTCTTGAAGTTCTTTCTTTTTATTAGAAGTGTCAATAAAGTTATAAATATTCCAAGGGACTGAGCTTAATTAAGTGTTAAAAAAGTGTTGTTTCTTCTTATAAGAAATTAAGAAATACTATACGAATCTTTATGTATAGTACTACCTCTGGTACTTAATATAAGAAGAAAAAATAAAAATTACTAAGACTAATGGAGACTATTTAATTTTATAAAATTGAAATATTATCTCAAATATATCTCTAATATTAAATGTCTTATACCATCATGTGAGTTTCTAGTAAACAAATTTCTCACATTAAATAAGGGATATAAAAGAAATTTGAGCAATTAATGCCCCTTGAATTATGTTTACTTTTCTTATAATTAAGACTAACAAATACACTAAATTTTTTTCTTATAATAGGGATCGGATGTAGTGTTAAGAATCCTTAGTGTGTTGATGGCATTTTTGTAATAAAAGGGAGTTGCAAGCTGTGTTTTTATGTGTGTCTGGTTTCTTTAGCTTTGCTTGTTCATGCTTTGGCATGGGTTCCAAACCATGGAACTCCAAAAGGAAGAGTTTGCTAGCAGGGGCGGATCCATGTTGAGAGAGTTGGGGGCGATTGCCCTCACGAGATCTTTACTTTTTAGTTGAATATACTTAATAATTTTTGTTTTGCCCCCATTTAGGAGTTGCCCCCATGTAAGACACATTTTTTTAAATAAGTGAAGAAAATTATAAGAAATAAAAGAGAGAATAAATTGGCTCTAATTTTATCTCTTTATCCTTCTAATTTTTACCACTTCTCAAACGCTAAACTCATACAGTGACAAAACACATTAGATTTTAAAAAAGAAACACCGTTCAAGATAGAAAAAGAGATAAAAAGACTCAAAGAGGAGAGACAATTTTTTGATTATTTTCTATCAATATCATTAGATTAAGATATATACAAAAAGTGATACCAGTGAAGAGCATATGAGAGGTGAATGATTAAATGATTTTTTTTAAATGTTTAAACGATTATTTGTTACATACGTAGAGGTATATTTTTTATAGTATTGATATTGAAAAAATTATATAACATTTTCAAAATATGAAAATGCGTAGAACACAACTGTAATTTTGTAAAAACTTATAATATTTTTTATATGAAAATGTTATAACTATTTTTTGCCCCCACGAAAGAAATTTTTTGGATCCGCGACTGTTTGTTAGCATAAGAGTTACACTGCGTTTGGAACGAGAAGAGAATGGAAAACTGATACAAAGGAATGAAAACACATGTTTCTAAACTTTTTCCATTGTTTGATATCTTACATGTGGTGGGTTTCACAAAGATTCTTTCTCTCCATTTTGGGAAGAAAAACGGTGGTGGATCGATTTTTTTCTTTTTTCAATTTCACCCTTATATTTTTGTCATATCCTACTTTTTCAGGGTTGTTTACGTCATTTTATAAACATACTTATTTTTTTGGTCTCACATTTTTTTTTATTTTTTCTCAAACTAAACTACTAAACAATTATATCATTTTTTACTCATTTTCTCTTCTCCCTTTCTTTCACTTCTCATTTTTTCTCTATCCTTTTTTTCATACACCAAACAAACCCTTGAGGTTCTTCTTTGGTAAGCTAATCCAGTTTGAAAGATTGACAAGTCCAATATTTAAACCGTCGCGATAAATGCACACCACATTTATGGCCACCGTATTGCACACCGTAGTCCGTACGTATACGGACCGTATGTCCGTACATATACGGACATTTTTAATCTTTTTTTCAAAAAAATATTTTTTTAAAAAAAAATTCTTCAAAAAAATATTTTTTTTCAAAAGAAAAATATTAACCACTTACATAAACTGCGTTAACCACTTACATGAACTGTGTTAACCAGTTAAAAAAATCTGTGTACTAACCAGCTAGTGGCCTGCGCTAACCACTTACATGAATTGTGTTAACCACTTAGATAAACTGCGTTAACCAGTTAAAAAAAGTTGTGTCTGTATTAACCAGTTAAAAAAATTTGTGTATTAACCAGTTAGTGGACTGCGTTAACCACTTACACGAACTGCGTTAACCACTTATATGAACTGCGTTAACCAGTTAAAAAAATCTGTGTATTAACCTGTTAGTGGACTGCGTTAACCATTTACATGAACTGTATTAACCATTTACATGAACTGCGTTAACCAGTTAAAAAAATCTGTGTCTATTAATCAGTTAATGGACTGCGTTAACCACTTACATGAACTGCATTAACTAGATAAAAAAAATCTGTTTCTAATAAAAAAAAAAACCGTACAGATTCCGTACGAATTCATACAAGTCCGTACTGTACGGATTGTATGGAAATACAGTGTGCAATATGGTGTGTGTAAAAGTGGTGTGCATTTATCGTTTTAGATATTTAAAAGCACAGGCCTTCCGTATGTGGAAATGCTGAATTTAGAAGCTCTCAACGGAATCAATAAGTGTTTCCTCCGGTGCCTCTATTTCAAAAGAATGTGAGAAAAGAGTCATAACAACGTGGAAGGAAACCTCTAATTTCTCTCTTTTTTTTAACAATCAGATCTAAGTGTTAATGAAACAGATATGGACTAAGTTCAATGAAGCAATGTCATTATGTCAAAGACGTCAAGAATAAAATCCTTAGTTAGCCCTCTGATATAAATAAAGAACAAAAATTCAAACAAAAATAATAGTGCCGCATAAGATTCTAAGTCCAATTTAAAATTTATATATAATATAATAGATAATAGATTTTTTGTAAAAAAAATAGATAATAGATTTCAAAATTAAATTTCTAAAATTAAAATTTTGAAATAAATTACCTTTAATTAAAATAGTAAATTCATCTTTATAGATTTGAAATTTGAAATTCATAATATTAAAAAAAAATCGAAAATAGTTAAAAAAGTCCTTTGATTTTTTGAAAAAAATTAAATTAATTTAAATATAATTTCTTTCAAAATAATAATTACTTTAAATAGATTTCGCTTTAATATATTAATTGAAATTATTGTGGTGTTGACATGTGACATAACAGCTTAAAACAAAACCTTAAATTTCAGTTTCAATTATATCTATCATGAATTTATTTTAAAAATATTAAATTAATTTATATAGAATTTGTTTTGAAATAATAATTGATTTAAATATATTTTATAATATAATAATTTAAATAATTTTGGTGTTGATACGTGACATAACCTGATTAACCTCTTTTACCAAAACCTTACATTTCAATTTCTATTTCTATTATATCTATCATGAATTTATTTTAAAAATATTAAATTAAGTTAAATAAAATTTGTTTTAAAAATAATACATTATTAAAATAGATTTTGTGTTAATATAAAAATTGAAATAATTGTTGTGGTTACACACTTGGGCTCGGCTTATAGCTGAAAAGCTAGCTAATTAAAATTGAAATGTTTGGTAAAATTAGTTGTTTAACTAACTGATAAATATAAAATGACATAAAAAGATAAGAGTTTATTTTTATTTTAAATTTGAAAAGGATAAAGAATAAAACAATGCAGATAAAAATGGGAGAAAAGATAAAAAGCTATAAGCTATAAGCTCATATGCTACTCCGGGGCTCGGTTTTGTAAGGTCAAGAAGCTAGGTTATAGTTTATTGGACTAGCTTATAAGCTTGTATAGTGGAGTTGTCATTGTTGATGGTGAAGGATATGGTGGACATCAGCAGCGACCGAACCATTGTTGTCGGATACGGGTTTCAGCGGGCTCCACAATAAGCGACACATGTCACGGTGGGGGCCGCGATTCCGTGGCCGAAAAGGGGCGGTGCCATGTCTGTGCGAGCCGCCAACAACGGGGGAGGGTGGCAGCATCAATGTCTCTCCCTCTCCAATGGCAGTGGGTTGGAGATGATGAACTAACCGCCGCCCAATGGGTTTACGGGTGAAAAGCAGGGTCCGCAATTATTTTTGTGGGAAAAGTTACAAGAGAACGCATGTGAGTTTTTTAGAGGCCACTTTAAGGCTCTGTTTAGTAAAAAATAGCGGATAAGCTAGTGAATAGCGGATAGCTGATAGCAGATAAGATAACAGATTGAATTTAAAGTGTTTGGTAAAATTAGCTGTTGAACTAGCTGATAAATATAAAATGACATTAAATCACATTTGTAATAAATGAGAGAGAATACATGGGTTAATAATTTATAAAGGATAAATAACGAATTTAATTAAAGTAATAAGGGTTAAAATGAGAGAAAAAATGAAACGCTATAAGCTATAAGCTCAAACACTACTTCAAGTAGCGTCTGAAAAAACGCTATAAGCTAGTGAAAAACGTTATAAGCTAATGTTACCAAATACCTTCTACAAGCTTATCCACTATAACATATCCGCTATAAGCTCGCAAAATGACCTTATCAAAGAGAGCCTAACCTTAAGGTGTTTTTGGATTGGTGGTATGTAATGGAATGGAGTGGAATAGAATGGTATGGTCTAGTATTCCATTGTTTGGGTATTTATAAAAGTGATGGAATGGAGTGGTAAGTGATGGCACCAATTCCATCCCATTCCATTGATTACCTCTATTTTTCTTACCCCCCAATTTGGGAGGAATGAGATGGAATGACTCTTTATGATTATTATATTACTGTTTTGTCCCTGCTTGTTATCTTCTAATCTGTATCCTCGACTGCTCGTACTGCAACTTCTCTTCTCAGATCCAACTCCACCCAAATGCCCTCTGTAGGAACTGTTCGTTATGGTTTTTTTTTGAACCTGTCGTTGAGAGCTTTGTTACCTTGGACTACTACGTGTTAAATAAATAATCAAACACATGGTTGCGAATTATGACGTGCCTGGGCGTAACCTTTGTTGCTATTGTGGGTACAACATAATTTACTGGTGTTTCTTTCTCAGGTGAAAATCAACAATGTACATACTTTTGAGGGAATTATGTCAACATTATTAATCATTATTATTATTTTATCATACTATTAGAATTTTAAATATTAATTTGCACCAAAAAAAATAATTTTAAATATTAATTGTTTAGAATTTATAATACTAAACTGATATTTTATTAATATACTACTCCATTCTTATTTATAAGAGATAAATCATTTTTTTGGTTCACTGAAAAACTAATGCATTTGATCTATAATATAGACTAAATACATTAGTTATTCAATGAACCAAAAAAATGATTTGTCTCTTATAAATAGGAACGGAGGGAGTACTACTTATTATTATTATTATTATTATTATTATTATTATTATTATTATTATTATTATTATAGATTTTCTATATATATATATATATAGTGTTTTTTAAATAAGGGTAAAAAAGGAATAAAAATTTGATAATTTATTTCATTCCGTTCCGCTCCATTGTAAAATACCCAAACAATAGAATGACTACTTGGTTCCATTCCGCTTCGCTCCACTCCATTCCGTTCCATTCCGCTCCGCTCCTCTCATTTTGATATATCCAAAGATACCCTTAATCCAAGGGGGTTAAGAAGATTGTCTCTCTCACTCTCAGATAAAAATATGGGTGGCAAAGTCATCCATTTATCCACCATCCATCCAATCTATCCATAAAGAAATATATCCAATCCATCCATTACAAACAAAAAAACTAAATGGATTGGATCCAATCCATCCATTTAATTTAATGGATGATTAGTCATCCATCCACTATTTTTTTAAATCCACTGGATTCAACTAGGGGTGGCAAATGGATTGATTGGATAATTTTTTTAATTGATCATAAAAAATATTTTTAATCATAAAAAATATTTTAATTACAAAAAATATTTTAATTAAAAATATTTACTCTCTCTTTCCCTCTCTCCCCCGTCTCTCCTCTTTCTCCTCTCCAAGGTTCTAAAAAACGGTCGCGGTCGCGGTCGCGTTAAGGATTTCGCGATTTCGGCTGTTGCGGATGCTGCGTTACGAATCGTGGTCGTCGCGGTGTGAATTAATCACAATATTGCACAAATTATTTTAAAATTATTTTTATTATCATATAATATATAATAAGTTAAACTAATATTTTTTCATTATTATAAGATATCTAAAATAGAATAAAATAAAAAAGTAAAATTAAAATGTGACTAATTTAGTAGCTACTAATATATTTAACAAATTTTATATATGTATGATAGATTCAACATAAATAAACTAATAATTACTAATATCCTTAAACAAACTTCATGATAAATTAGTTATCTCAAGTTCTCATCACAAAAAACTACTAATACATGCAGAAAAAAAGTGCAGTAAAATTTATTACATCACTAGTCACCACATGGTAGAATGACGTGCAGGATCATAACTTCCACTATCAGCTTGATCATCATTATATCCACTTCCTCCAAAGACATAATCAAACAAACCAGAGCTTCTTGATGGTTCTATTTGTTGGTGGTCATATGAAGAATTTGCTGATGAATCATGGTAATTCATAGAAGGTTGATAATATGGTTGGTTTGGGTTTGGCATATATGGATAATAACCATGTGACATGTAAGAAGGATGTTGGTAATATGGTGGATAATTACCTTGACTACCTTCAATTGGTGCAGCAATACCAAAATCCCCAAATGATTGTGTCACACTAGACGAGGAAGAATCATCCATTGGAGTAGCTTCGTGCCTTTTACCTTTATCACGTCTAGCCCGGCCTCTACTACTATCACCAGTCATGTCATCAAAAGAATCTTCATCTATCCTACGAGGCAATAGATTTTGATCACGTCTAACATATGGTTCTTCTTGAAAAGAATGGAATGACCCTTCACCTCCTCCATGACTTTGTTCTTCATTTCCATCACCATTACCACCACTGTTGTTATTACTGGGTGGACTTAAACCACCATCACCACCACCTTGACTAGGTGTCTGACTTGAATCTGAGGCATTTGCACCAGCTATTTCTTCTTCAACCTCATCATCAGAATCAATAGGGAGCCATTCTGCATTTTGTGTGCCATCCAACAATGGTCCCTCTCTCTCCTCAATCCATGGAGATAAAGGATCTTCTTCCTGAAATATATGATCAAGGTTGATTGGATTGAAGCTGTTTTCAATGTCTTCCTGACTTCTTCTCTTCTCATGCCTCATTTTTAGCTTCATATTGTAAAATGTAAAGACAAGTTTTTGTAGCTTTTGATACTTCAGTCTGTTTCTTGTCTTTGTATGTATGTAGCTAAACGTACTCCAATTACGCTCACAATTTGAAGCTGAAGTTGTTTGACTAAGAACTTTTACAGCTATACGTTGAAGTTCAGGAGCACAAGATCCATATATCATCCACCATTCAGCTGAATAAAAAAAATAGTAAATTATTTATGTATACAACAATGTAACAAAAAATAAAAGTTAGCAATATTCTCATACTTGCATATCAACAACAAGTATAAATTATAATTTATAAACATTACCAGGGTCCATTTGAGACCAAGCTTTTTGCGCTAGTACAGTTCCAAACGTCTCTCCCTTACCTCGAAAAAGTAACAACTACAAGAACCAATATACCATATAAGTCTTAAATGAATAATTTATCCATAAAAATTACTACAATATTATAAATATATAGCATTAACAAATTTCTCACCTGATTAATAGCTCTTATTTGATTATCAACATGTGGTTCTAATTTGCTTATTACTTTTGTGGTTCCATCCATGGTTTCCTTGGCTACATGACTACCATGCACGACTCCAAATTGAAATTGGGGATTGAGAAAATAACCTTAAGATTAAAGGAATAATTAGTATTTCTATTTCAAAATTAAATACAAATATTTAAAAAATTGAATATATAGATATATACCTGCTGCATACAAATCGAATGCATGAAGATCCATCTATTGTCAATGATTTTATTATAGTAGGTGTGGTAACGACAATTTTTTTCAATAGCTTGCTTAGCTCTATCAATTGCTTCATAAAGAAAGCCCATTGTTGGTTTTTCGTCACCATCCACCAACTTCAAAACCTTGACAATTGGTTCAAATACCTTTATTATATCACTTGCCTTATTCCAGAATTCTTTATTCGTAACAATCTTTTTGGCTTCATATGCAGGTCCTGATTTCTCTTTCCCCCATTTGGAATTCTTGTATTCCTCAGAATCAAACATATTTTTCAAACCCTGTTTCTCTTTCACAATAGATTCAAGTTGCAAAAATTGTGTGGCAAAACGTGTGATCGCTGGACGAATAATTTCCCTACCACCAGTAAACTTCTTCATGTGATTGACAGTCCAAATATGATTGTATATGAACAAAGTTACCTTTTTTGCTTCATCTAGCACTTTTTGGACATTTGACTTTTTTCCAATATCTTCTAGACATAAATCCAAACAATGAGCTGCACATGCAGACCAATAAAGACTTGGTCTTTTTTCCATCAGTTTCAAACCAGCAGCTTTTAATGCTACCTCATTATCAGTGACCACTTCGACAACATGCTCTTCCCCGCCTCTTCCACAATTTTGTCAAGCAACTTAAAGTAATAGTCGGTGTTTCTACTAGGAACATTAGAGGCATCAATAGACTTCAAGAACACTGTTCTGTCGGACAATATACTAAAAAATTCATGATATGCATGTGATTTATACCATTTGTCCAGCCATCACACATTATAGTCACTCCTCTTTCTTTCCATATTGGTTTTATTTCCTTCTCTATATAATTTTGCATGTTCTTATATTCATTGTTCAAGTATATCTCTGAAATCTCATAAGGAGAAGGACATTTAATACCTGGTCCCTACTTTTGCAAATTTTCAAATAACAACATGTGTAGCCAAGGAGAAGTGCTCAAGTTCATAGGTAGACGCTCATATATTATCAATTTAGATACACTTGTTGCTAACTTGTTTCTCAAGGATTTGATCGTTCCTCTACCAATTTTTGTTTGCTTCATACTCTTACTTCTTTCTAGATCAACATCTACAGCTCTCAATCTTTGTTGAAGATCACCTTGTTGATATTGACAAGAAGCTCCACTACTACCAGTGCCACTAGTACTAATGCCACTTGCACGAAATCTTTGTCTATCTTGCCATTGCCTATGTGACATCAAGCTTTCTTGTGTAGCTTGTCTCATAGATGCATCTTCATCCATAAAACCTTCGACGTCATCATCTTCATCTTCACGCCCTCTTATGCGTGCGATAAGTTCTTCCTTTCTTTTCCGTGAATCATTTTTTTTTATTTACTGTCTAAAAGAAGCTTCATCATGTTTTCTCTAACAAAAGTTGTGACTCTAGCACAACCTTTAATTTCTCCTGGCATGTGTGCAAGATGTTCCTTCAACCGAGTAATCCCACCAGTTATTACTCTTTCACAAAGTTTACATTTTATATTGCTTCTATTTTTACCAGGGACGAGTTCTCCATAGTGCCAACCAATGTCATCACTTGGAGCGCCGTCTGCTCTATCGGCTGGGAATTCTTGTCTTGGAGGCATTGTTTAACTAATCTACAAATAAATAATGTAATTTTAAATTAAAAAAATCAAATATAAATTATAAACGCCATAAGACAATTAATAATAATGAATCATTTTAATTGATTAGTTAAATGATAACAATTAAATTTTTACTAATTAATTAATGAATTTGGTCCACATGAAACAAGTGACTAACTAACAAACAAAATTAAAATGATAATAACCACAAAATTAAAATAAACGAAAATTAAAAAACAATTGACCAACCAAATTTTTTTTTTATTAATACAAACTAACTAAAAAAAAACTGAAAAAAAAATGGCCCATAATCATGTTTAGCCCAGAAAAAAAAAATGAAAGCATTAAAAGGTTTGTTTTTTTTTTAGGTTACCACGCGGCCAGAAGACGGGAAGAACGAACGCGCAGAAGAAGGGAAGAAGCGCCGCAGAAGAAAGGGAAGGAAAGGGGACCGGAGAGCAGCTCAGCTCCTCCTCCTCGCCTCGGCCTCCATCTTCCACCTCCCTCCCTCTAAAATTTCTGTTTTCCTCTCCCTCACCATCTTCACGGCTCACCCCTCCCTCTCAATCCCTTCCCCTGTTTGAGTTTGTGACAACAGAGATGAGAAGGACTCAGATCAGAAGAGATCGAAGCCGCCGTGAACGGGAACCAGAAGCGGCGGGAGGCGCGGCTGGCGGCGACGTGAGACAGTCCGCGGCGACGCAAGACGGCGAGATCAAGTGAGCAACAGAGACAGAAATCGCGAGAGAGCAACAGAGAGGCAAGGAGAAACGAGGTTAGGGTTTTTAGATGAGATTCAGAAACGATTTTGCCTTTTTATACCTCATTTTTGGGCTGAAAACGGAATTCTGGAAGTGAAATTGTCTGTTTGTGTGTTATGTTCGTGAACGGCGTTTTGTCACGGCCGTCGCGGCCGCAACGCCGTTTTGTCGCGTCCGTTACGTGTGAATTTTATTCCCACCGTGATTTCGTCCTGTAACGGTTTCGGAGGCCACCGTTACCGTTTTGTCACGGCCGTTTTCTGTAAAACGGGCCGTTTTTTAAAACCTTGCTCCTCTCTCTATCATCTCTCTCCCTCCCCTCTCTCTCTCTCTCTCACATGAACTCGTGGATGTTAATTCAAAGAAAATATGATAGAAAGAGAGCACTTTGAAGGTCCCAGGTCAGAGCGTTCGTCACCGCCATACTAAGGCTCGCCATCCATCACACATTTTTTTTCGCTACGTTATTAAAACCAATCACATGACCTTGTTATAAAAAAAGAAAACAATTACATGACCCGATCATTATAAGACGTTAAATTGAGAATAATATAAATATGAATACCTGATAATTATACGACGTTAAATTGATAATAATATAAGATTCTTTGTTAAATTGAGAATAATATAAATATGAATACCTACTTCCAATTTTAGAAGCTTGTTGTTTAGTTTAGTCAATAATTTCTATGCAACAAAATTCACGAGCCTACAACGGTACTGAGTCCATTCGGATGGAGAGTATTGTCCACTTTGCTTTTCTTGCTGATGTTGGCAAATATTTTTTTTTCCCTTCTTTTTTGACAAGATTGGCTAAGTTTTTTGTTTTTTTGATCGCAAGATTGGCAAAGTTTTAAACTTAGGAGAAAATCTTGATGTCCTTGTACCGATAAAAAATTACTTCTTTAGAAAAAGAATTAAAGAAATTCTTTGTTCCAGAAGTGTGATTCTTGTGAAAGACGGAGAGAGAGGAGAGAGAGGGAGAGAGAGAGAAGGGAGAGAGGGGGGAGAGAGGGAGAGAGATAGGGGAGAGAGGGGAGAGAGATAGGATAGAGGGGAGTAAAATATTTTTTTTATGATTAAAATATTTTTTTTGTAATTAAAATATATTTTATGATTAAAAATTTACTTTTATGATTAAAAAAATTTTTAATTAATTTTTTTATGATTAAAAATATATTTTATTATTAAAAATAATTTTTTGTGATTAAAAATAATTTTTGTGGATGGATTGGATATCCATCCATAAAAAATTTGTTAATGGATGGATTGAATGGTTTTTTTTTAAATGGATGATGGATAGATTGGAATTTTAGTGGATGGTAAATGGATTTTTCCAATCCATCCATTAGGATCTGTTTGCGTGGAAAAATCAGCCGAGGGATTTGGCTAACGTCCAGCCGACAAATTGATTCTTGTTTAAGCGATTACACCGAGAACATAACTCTGATTCTCGATTATGGGTTCCCCAACTGCTCCAGAAAGCGTTGAGTGTGGTGAATCTACGCTATGCTAAGGCTAAGGCTAAGATACATGGAATCGGCTAAGATAAATGCTGTAAAAAGCTGATAAATTGCAAAAGAAATAGTTGTTTGATTGATTGGATCTGTTCTACATTTCTCAGCGAAGGTATATATATACAAAAGAAAAACAAAAATGTAACCGCCCCCTATTGGCCATTATGCGTTCCGCATGTTCATGGTTGACAACAAGCGGTCGTGGGTGTCCCTCAACTGCTTCCTCATGCGTATCGTGGGTTAACCGCTCTCCCATCGGCTGGGCAAACGATTTATCACGTGTTAAATGCGTTGAAGGCCTTCAAGAGCTAGCTTTAGTCATTTTGGCACCAAAGTCCATGACTTTCACATACTTAACCCTTGGTCGAGCTTCAAAACTCCATATTAATCAACAATAGCTCAGCCGATGAGGCCATAATAATCGGATATTTCCTTTATCCACATCGGTTAAACTCTTTAATAATCGGCTGACCTCACGATGCTCCCTGAACTTCTAACATTTTCCTTTCTAACCTCGGTTCAATGGGACCAGTTTTCAGCTACAAATCTGATCGGCTTATCTCACGCATCGGCTAGTCCCTTCATCGGCTATGGCTGATATTTTCTGGTGATAACAATTGCCCCCTACATCATTTCAGCTGTAAATGCTGGATTGATGTATCGGATAAGATTCGAGTCTCTGAAAAACGTCAATCGCTAGTCACTTTATATGCATTTAATGTCACCCATTATGACCTGAACGGCTACTTTTCCCACACCCGATGACTGCGCTGCTATCCGATAATATCTCAACAACTTTTATCGTTGACCGTGCGCATGACTCCTCTTTAAATAGCTGGCTCCATTCGTTCTTCTTATTATTCAGGCAATTTGAACTCTTTTGAACCCTTAAACCCTAGCTTCCTTTCTGCACATTCTCTTCTTGCGACAATGTCTTCAGCATCCGATTCTCAAAATCGTGAACATAGCTACGGCGGCCATGACTCCCTGGACGAGTCTTCTCATTCAACCGACTCTCACTCCTCCACTCAGGAGACGGCCGGGTCAGCCGAAGGCATCATACCTCCTCTCTATCCGATTCAAGGTTCTCTCACCTTGCGACCGTCCACCAACCTGCAGGGTGGCACAATGTTCCTTAGAGAATAGCTCTCCCCGGACACACATGGTTTACCAATCGTTTGCGATTGGTTTACCATTAAACGGTGCCCAGCCGACATAAGGCCCTGGACCCGCACCACTGCCGATTATCTGAGTTGGCACTCTAGGATGGCTGAAGCAAAAGGCGAGGAGTGGAAAAGAATAGGTCTTTACGACGCCATCATGCTGTCGGCTAAAGACCTTCAACTCAACATCGGTCTGTTATTCGGCTTTCTCGGCTATTGGTCCGTTACCACCAATACCTTTGTGTTCCCTTGGGGAATGGCCACCCCTACTCTTCTTGACGTCGCGGCCATTACAGGTTTACCTCTGGCTGGTCAAGAAGCCCCGAATCTGTATGACATTTCAACCTCCAACATCAAGATTGTCCATGATCGGAACAACTCCAGCTATTCTGCCTTCATTCTAGCCAATCAAAAGGGAAGAGGCACCGCGGTTTCAGATGCTGAGCATTGTGCCTTCCTCTTGTATTGGTTTAGTAAGTACTTTGTTTGTACCAGCTCTGTCGCAGTCGTCCAAGAACTTCAAGTGTACGTGGCCCAAGTCAGACGGCAGGTTGCTTGGGGATCACTCTTCCTCTGCTACCTTTATAGGGCTTTGTTCAATATGCTGGATCGATTGCACCAAGGTATCGACTTGAAGAACACTTCAGGTCCTTTATGGTTCCTGCAACTATGGATTACCCTTTATTTCCCAGAGTTCGTTGAACCTTCTTTCAGCATTCACTCTCTTCCCGCCGGGGCGCAGACGTTAGCCGAGCATTTATGGCTGACTCCACTTAAGCAAGTAACTCCCTTTGACGTGGTAGAGAAAGTACATGTCTTGACGAGAATTTCTCAAGATTGGCAGCCGATCTTTGAAAGACGAATCGGCCCGGATTGGATATTCACCACGGCTGACCAAAGCATTTCTCGAGAAGCGCATGGAACTATGGTTCTCAATTGGAGCCGTGTTTTGACCGCTAGAGACATCCTTGGTGGGCTAAAGCCCAATTCCAGAAATAACAAGACCACAGCCGAATTTTATCACCTTAACTGCGTGGCTCGCCAGTTTGGGTTATTACAGCACGTCCCTTGGCCATACCTCAGCAAAGTACCAGCAATAGGGAGAACTAACCTATCGGCTGAAGAGGTGAAGACCTTGGCAGCCTTCAACTTGGAAAAAGCTGAGCGACTTCAATGGGCCTCGTTTAACCCGTCGGCCGGGGAAACTTCTGCCTTTGCTAATTGGTGGCCTTCGGCTAAGGATAAGATGTTCCATGGTTCTTTGTCTAATTATTTCATAAGGCTCGCCTTGCCTCTTGACAGCAGTCCCGATGACGAAAGTGGTGAGGATAATGATGAAGATGAGGCGGTGACTATTCCCCCTCTGAAGATGGTAAGGCCGGAGCCGACGCACAAGACTAGGGTTTCTGCTGCCATGAAGGGTGAGTATCCTTGTCTCATTTTACTTCTCCTTCCTTTTATTGTGCAAACGCATCGGCAAACTAACTGCTTTCTTGACAGCCAATCCAACCCCTAGAGTTGTCATTATAGACGACTCTCCTCCTCCGAGTAAGAAGAAAAGAACAAGATCTGGGGGAATTCGTCTTGATGAACCCTCTTCTGCAACCCCTATCTCCAGGAAAACCAAGACGGTATCCGCTGGCAAGGGTAAACAGATAAAGGTAAGTACCTCTGTTTTTTACTGTTTCTTCAAAGCTTTGTCATAATTCTGACCCTCGGCTCGTTTTGACTGTAGAAACAGCGTACTTCGGCTCCATGGTCGCCTCCCCACAAGGTTACCTCCTCCCAATCTCCAAGGGCGCGAGGGGTTTCTTCGGCTGGTCCTCAATCCGAGGCAGCCCACCGGCCAGCTCCTGCTTCTCCAATAGCCGAGGCTCACAGCCCAATACAGGTATCTCCTTTTATCTCTTTTATTGTGATTGCTCATCTATGTTGGTTTGGCCCTAACTTCTTCGTGCTTTGCACTGCAGTCGGCTAGGGATGAATCCCCTATTGCCTATAGGACTCCTCCTCGTCAGTCGACTTCATCTATCCAGGTTTCAGAGGAAGAACTGCAGCAGTATTTTGCTTCGGCTGACCCGTTGCAAAAGGTCTCCTCACCCTCCTCTAGTCACCTGGAAAAGGTGGACGAGGCCTTGATGGGAGAGATCCCCACAGATAAGGGTAAGTGGCCGATTTGAGGGCTTCCCTTTTCAAACTATCTGACTCTCCTGATGTTCCCTCCACCAGCCGAAAAACTGTACCGTCAAATGGCGCTACAAGTGAATGACATCTCTGCAGATATCTACCAGTGCAAGGAGAATTATGATCACGCCACTCAAGACCTGCAATGCCTCCAGGATCTCCAAGCTCAAAGGTCCTCCTTCTTGTCCTCTTATCGTGCAATGATGAGAGCGGCAAAGTGCACCTAGCTAAGAAAGGTGAACTCAAAGACCGGTTAGCTCAGCTGAATTCGGAGCTGACTCGGATCCAAAACGAAATCAAAGAGCTAACACCCCAACTTGAGCAACTTGACGCGAGACTGGAAACCCACACGGAGAGGCGTTTCAGCTTATATGTTCAGGCTTCCTCTCTGGACCCTGACATTTTACGACTCACCACCCAAAAAGATGGTTTGGAACAGGATATGCAGAGGGGCAGAGAAGGCATAGACTCGGCGAACCATCAGTGGGATGAACTGCGGCTCCTGCTGAATCAGGCGAAGGAACAATCTTCGACACCGTCAGCCGAAGCGGGTACGGTTCAGGCTGAGGAATCGGCTAGTGCTGCTTTGGAAAGCGCCCCTGCCGATGTGGTGGCCACTGAGGCACCGGCTACCAGTGGGCTGACTGCCATTCTTCCTTCTGGGCCGGAAGACATGGCTGTAGATGCAGCTGAGATTGCTAGGGTAGTAGCTGTAGAAGTGCATACTGCAACAGTTGAAGCCTCCAACCAACAAGAGGTGGCCGATCCTATTGAAAAGGTTGATCCTCAAGAGGCAGCCGAGCCCGCCGGTACCCCTGACCAGGTTGAAGCAGCCGATCCTGCTATGGTTGCCGATCCCCCAGTTGCAGCCACTCTTGACCCAATAGACTAGTTATTTCCGGTTGTCTTTAAGTATTTTTGTTGGCTAGGTGGCCGGCCTGTGGTCACCAGAACAATTTCCTTTTTTGTCTATAAATAGCTCTTTTATTGTTCTAGTATGCTTTGCCAAACCGTGGGGTAGTATTTCTTCAGATATTTGCCATTTATGCTTCTGTTCATCTCTTCGCCTTGCATGTTAACTAGCCGATACGTGTTTCCTGCGAACACTTGACTAACCGTGAATGGACCTTCCCAATTTGGTGACCACTTACCAAATTTAGGGTCCTTGACTCCTATTGGTAAAATAGTTTTCCAAAATAGGTCACCCTCAACAAACTTCTTCAACTTAACATGTTTGTTGTAGGCACTAGCCATTTTGCGCTTGCTTGCCTCAATTCTTTCTAAAGCCATTAACCGATCTTCATCCAACTGATCCAGCTCCATAAGCATGGCTTGCTGATACTCTTCTAGGCTTAAGGAATTCTGTCTCGCCACTCTTAGAGAAGTGACATTGATTTCCAAAGGCAAAACCACATCTTGGCCGTAACTCAGCCGATATGGAGTTGTGCCAGTGGCCGTTGACTTGGAATTCCTTATGGCCCATAAGGCCTCATCCAGAGTTAAATGCCATTTTCTGGACTTGTTTTCCAAATTCTTTTTGATCAGGTCCACGATAATCTTGTTGGTTGCCTCGGCTTGTCCATTGGCTTGTGCATAATATGGGGATGAATGTATCAATTTAATCCCAAACTGCTGAGCAAAGGCAACCACCTTATCTCTAGTGAACATAGTTTCCTGATCCATGGTAATGGTCTCTGGAATCCCAAACCTGTTTATGATCTGGTGTTGAATGAATCGGATAACGTCATCTTGCTGTACCTTGACCATCGGCTGAGCCTCCACCCACTTAGTAAAGTAATCGGTTGCCACAATAATGAAATTGTGTCCTTTGGAAGATGGTGGATGGATTTTGCCGATCAAATCCATGGCCCAGCCTCTAAATGGCCATGGTTTCATCACTGGATGCATCAATTCAGCTGGTACCCTTCGAATGGGACCATGCAGCTGGCATTCTTCGCATCCTTTGGCGTACTGAAAGCAATCGGCTGTGATGGTAGGCCAATAATAGCCATGGCGATAAATCAACCATTTCATAACAGGCCCAGCCCTATGCGAGCCGCATATGCCTTCGTGAACTTCACCCATAACCCTTAGGGCTTCATTTTTATCTCTGCACTTTAGCAATACCCCATTCATGCTTCTCTTATACAATTTATCATCAAGAAGCACATACCTTAGAACTCGTCTCCTAACTTTGGGGTCAGTGCACTTAGAAGGATCTTGTAAGTACTCGATCAACTCGTTCCTCCATGAATCGATTTGGTCTGCGACCATTACCTCGGCTGGTAATTCGTCGTACTCCAAAGTCAGCAAAGAGTTCCTATATCCAGAGGCCTCTTGGGCCAGATCGTTAGCCTCCATATTAGCTCCTCTGGGGATGCATGACACCTTTGCATCAATAAATTGGTGAATCAATCTGTCAGCCGTTGCATAACGCGCCAACAGATTTGGGTTGTTGCACCCATATTCTTTGGTTAGCTGTCTGTCCACCAACTGGGAGTCGCCCTTTACATGAATGTACTCAGCGCCCATCATGGCTAACAGCTTTAACCCTATGATCATGGCATCATACTCGGCTTAGTTATTAGTTAAATCTGGGTTTAGCCGATACGCAAACCTCCACATTTTCCCATCTGGGTTGGTAATTGTCACTCCGGCCCCGACTCCTTTCTGGGTTTTGGACCCATCAAAAGTTAGGACCCAAGGCAATAGGTTTATGCAAGTAATTGGAGATACCCAAGGGTCATCCACTTTCACGCAGGGATGTTCTGCCAAGAAATCGGCTAGGGCCTGACCCTTGACAACCCTTAATGGGGCGTATTTCAACGCGAAGGCAGTGAGCTTAATGGCCCACTTCATCAAGCGACCTTGTAAGACAGGCCTATTAAGCAAGTACCTAACAATGTCAATTTTGCATAAAACTAATATTTCATGTGGCATTAAATAATACTCAAGTTTTGTACAAGCGTAGAACAAAGACAAGCACAACTTCTCCAAGGGAGTATATCTGGTCTCAGCATCATTGAGACTTCGGCTAAGGTAGTACACCGCTCTTTCAGTTCCATCTTCAGCATCCTGTGCTAACAGGCAGCCGATAGACTCTTTAGCAGCTACAATGTAAAGTTTCAAAGGCTTCCCTGGCATGGGGGGCACCAAAACTAGTGGACTAGCTAAAGCCTTCTTTATTTGTCCAAAGGCCTCTTGCTGTTCAGGACCCCACACCATCTCCTCAGCGTTCTTGAGCTTCAGCAAAGGGGAAAAAGCCTTCATCTTACCAGCCGAATTAGCTACGAACCTTCTCAAGAAGTTGATTTTGCCCAGCAAACTCTGTAACTCCTTTTTGTTCCTGGGTGGTCTAGCCTCCATCACTGCCTTGGCCTTGTTTTGGTCTATTTCAATGCCCTTTTGATGCACCAAGAAACCGAGGAAGTTGCCAGCCAATACACCAAACATGCACTTTGCAGGATTCATCTTCAAGTTATGGACCCTCATCCTCTGCAAAGCCTGTTCCAAATCGGCCAAGTGGGCTTTGAAGTCTTTGGATTTTACCACCACATCGTCTATGCATACTTCCATAGTCTTGCCGATTAGATCATGGAAAATAACATTCATTGCTCTCTGGTAGGTGGCCCCAGCATTCTTCAAGCCGAATGGCATCACCAACCATTCATAAATTCCCAGTGCCCCTGGGCACCTGAATGCAGTCTTGTGAGTATTCTCCTCAGCTACAAGTATTTGATTATAGCCCGAGTACCCGTCCATGAAGGTTAAAATACCATGTGTGGCAGCTGCATCGACTAACATGTTCCGCCAGGTGCATCACATATTCGCCCTCTGGGTGGCTAAATTCAAGTCTCTATAATCAATGCAAACTCGAATCTTGCCATTCTTCTTCTTGACAGTACTATGTTGGCTAACCACTCTACGTGCACTGATCGCTCGATGAACCTAGCATTGAGCAAACGCTCGATTTCCGCTTTGATTTGTGGTATCAGCTGAGGATGGTATCTTCTAGGTGGCTGCTTATGTGGCCTGAATCCCTCTTTGATCGGTAGCCTATGTTCCACCAATTCTCGTGCTAGCCCAGGCATCTCATGATAATCCCATGCAAAGCAGTCTTTATATTTTTTTAGCAGGGCTACCACCTCTTTCTTATCCTCTTCCCCCAGCAATCCGCTGATTTGCGTTAGCCGAGGCTCATCTGGAGTTCCCAAATTGAGGTCCTCCAAGGGGTCTTAAGATTCAAAGGTTGGCAAAGTCCTCCGAATAGGTGATTCAAACTCCATCGGCAACTCCGTGATCTCGTCTGCCGATGTGAGGTCGTCGCCTTGTTGTTCGTCTATCAGCAAGGACTCAGCTACGTGAGATTCAATCCTGAAGGCTTCTAGCCGGTCCCATAAGTCCTGCACCACCTGGGTGTCTTTAAACATAACAGACCTCTGTAGCTAGCCGTGGTTCGGCTAATTGCTCGATCTTGAACCCCTGGGGTGTCCTGTTACAAGATTCCCAAGATCCTTCCTCGTATTCCTCAGTAACAGCTATGGGAGCCACAGAGGGAGAGTAGAACAAAGCTTCTAGATTTTGTACCTCAGCTGGGAATGGATTGTCATCGGCTGGGACTATTTCAATTTTATCCCCTTCCCAAAAAATGAGCTTCTGATGCATGGTGGAAGGTAAGCACTGGCTGGTGTGAATCCAATCTCTCCCTAGCAGGACTGCATAAGATGGTTTGCCATCAATCACGAAGAAAGCTGACTTGATGCTCTTGGGGCCAACCGTAACCTCGGCTATCAGGATTCCCAAAGCAGACGAAGCCTCTTCCATGAAGCTAGCCATTTTCATGTTAGTTAGGATCAGGTCTTCTTCAGACTTGTTCAGACTCCTTAAGGTGGCCACCGGCATCACGTTCAATACCGCCCCATTATCAACGAACACTCGACTAAAGGCCTTGCCATTGATGTAGGCTCTCACATACAAGGGCTTCAAGTGCTTCATCATGTCTTCAGTTGGCCTACCAAATACAGTACTCAAAGCATCTTTTGTCGTGTCATCGGCTAAAGTTGCCCATTCTGCTTCTTCCACACATACGTCTCCTTCTAAGTGTTCGATCTGGGGATAACCAGCCCAGAACTCGCTTGGGATCAGGCTAACGACCTCAATGGCGGCCATCAATCCGGCTTCACTCTCATCTGAGAGATAATCCAGAATTGAATCTTCTCGGTAACCAGACTCTAAGATCGGCTCGTCATTACCATTCAAGCAGTTTGTGTATGTGTGAATATGCCCTTCCTCTTTATCAGGTTCCCCTTTTCCTTCTTCAGGCTGCCCTATGTCTACCTCGGCAACCGGGATTGTCATTGGGGCCTCCTTGGCTTGATCAGTTTCAACTTTGTCAGGCTCCAAACCGCAAGGTCCAAAAGCCCTGTCAATGGCTTCTGCCACTTTAGCTTCCGGGATCTCCTTCTTATCGGCTGCCTTGGCATCGGCTATCATCTGCAGGGTTTGTTTCATTCTTTGCAAGGATCTAGCCCTCTGCAGCCTTCTCTTCTGCGTTCTAGTCAGTGTGACTGGCTTGAACTCTTTCTTCTTCGGAGGTTGATTAACCACCCACTTCCCTTCTTTGACATTTGCAGCTGGCTTGATCATCCTCTGTGGTTTGAGTTCATCATCATTCCTTACGGTTATGCGAAGAGAGGACATTCCCCCTTCGACATTGAACTCCGCCACCCTTCTCTTAGACTTTGGGAGAGGGTCCTCAGTGGTCCTGGGCATAATCGGCTGGGCTTCAGCTGAGGTTCCCAGTTGATTTTGCCCCCCAGTTTCCTGAGCATGCTGCGTTCTCCTAGTCTTTGAGTGCATGTTGCGGTACTGGCTGATCAACTCGTTAGTCAAACGTTCGGGTCTGGGAGGTTTACCATGGAATCGGCTCGAAGATGGTTGGCCCACAGTGTTTTTCGGTGACACTGGTGGGTTTCCCAATCTGTCGAACACAGATCCCCTGGTGACCTCTTGGTCTCTTTTGGATTCTTCTTTGGGCATCCAAACACTCCTGATGGATTGTTCCCCTCTTATTGGCCTGGGCTGATCAGGCCTTGAGAAAGACACCATGGCCATGGTTACAGCTGGGAATGGATTGGTGTCTACTGACATCTCGGCTATGCTCTTATCGGCTAGCTTGAACCTACCCTCCTTGATAGCCTTTTGTATGGCCTTCCTGAAAACTACACAGTTAGCTGTAGAATGGTTATAAGAGTTATGCCACTTACAGTACTTCTTGTTCATCAATTCTTCAGGAGGTGGAATCCGATGCCCCTCTAGCAGCCGAATTTGCTTGTCCTTGAGCAGGTAATCGAAAATCTGGTCTGCCTTGGTTATGTCAAAGGAGTACCCTGCCCTATCCTCTGTTGACTCAGTTTCTTTGGCCTTAGCGGCCTTCAATGCTGGGCAGGAATAGCTCTTCCCTTTGACTATTTCGGCTACCATCATATCAGCAGTGAGGTCAGCCGCTTCGGAGTCAGATTCCTCTGCCTCTATAATAGAGACTAAATGGGGGCCCTTTCCTCGGCTAGCCCTTCGCTTTTCCTTTTCCTGGATATATTGCTCAACTCGGATAGCCCTTTCTGCCAGTTGATTCAAATCTGTGCAGGCTTGTCCTACTAACTTCTCCTTCAACTGCGGGTGCATGTTGTTAATCACCATGGAGGTGTATTCTGTTTCAGGGAATTGCACAGAACATTTCCCTGCTTTCTTTCTGAATCTTTCAATATAATCAGCAACCGACTCATCAACTTCTTTGCCTGAGACTAGTTAGATCGGTTACCGTAACTTGAGGTTGAGGCCAGTAAAATCTATCATGGAAGCACCTCTCCATGTCGGCCCAATTCTGTACTGAATTTGGAGGTAGGGAGGAATACCAGGTGAACGCTGTCCCAGTGAGTGATAATGGGAAAAGTTGAAGCTTGTGATACTCATTCTGGCTGCTTTCACCACACTGGGCTGTGAAACGCCCTATGTGCTCCATGGTAGACTTGCCATCTTCCCCTGAGAATATGGTGAAATCTGGAGTTTTGAATCCCCTAGGGAGAGGAACCATCCGATCCACCCATTCAGGGTACGGTTTCCTGTAAACAGGACGGTCCAACGGCTTTAACTGTATCCCGAAGTACTTCTTGATGGTATTTGCAATCATTTCTGGGTCTATCAAATGGGAGGCTCCCTGCCGATTATCTTGTGGATTAATTTGGGCGCCTTTCGACCCCTTTGGTCTCCAGGGTGAAGCTTTGTTAGAGCAGTGCGAAGGTTGAAGGTATTTGGTGGAACATTGCCTAGAGGTGGATTAGTATTCCATTCCGCTCTGGACCATATTCCCAAAACCTCCGACCGAGTCCCTGGAACACCGATGCATGCAGGGTAAAGGTGGAGCAGTGTTCCATGCCTGTTCTCCCCATAGTTGCCGGTAGCTCGTATTATATTTGAACTTCTTGGAGGGTATGGCATGGGACTGGTTGCGGTTGGCGAGAATGGTGGATTGTTGAGGTTCCAATCACGGATAGCTTCCCTGAACCATAACCAGGGGCCATCGGCTGCCAATTTGGCTGTCCATATGTGTTTGCCTGCACAGTAGGGCCATGCGTTGGAGCATACGACATTACTGGCGGCAGACCAATGTGTCCAACCTTGTAAACTGGCCTCCGGGCCATGTTGATCTGCCCATACTGCAGATTCGCTTGATCAGGTGGCATCACTTGCCCCCCAGCATGGGGTGGTACCCATGTATTCTGCTGATCACCGCACGTCTGGGTTGGTGGCCCTACCGGTAGTGGGATTGGTTGTGCCTGAAAAGGCCCAGTCTGACCCACATTCGGCTGAGGCTGCCAGACCTGACTGCCTTGTGCATGCTGGGTTTGCCCATTCCCCCCTGCCAATGTAGAACTAGCCGAGTGTTCACCTTGCTGTCCTCGGCTGGTCTCCATGTCTCTCGCCTGCTGAACCTCGTTATGCACCATGGGCCTGACAATATCTGCCAACTGCCTTGACACTTGGTACATAATGTCATGAATCCCCATATCAATCTGCTGCCTGATGAAAGAAGTGGTCATGACCACTGGAGCTTCGGTATTCTCTGGGTTATTCATTTCTGCCGAGGTCAAAAGTGAGATCGGAATGTCTTCAACCACTATGGGCATACCCAAGGTGTATGCTGACTCGTTGTTCTTGCGTGATGGGGTTCTTTTGGGATTTGAACTCGACTCCATGTTGTTGTTGAGTTTCTTTCCGGACCTCAGGTTCATACGCCAAGCGTGATCCTGCCCTGGAGAATCAAACATGTCCTTCAATTCACCTATGGTCCCACCGGGCGTGCCAAACTTGTTTGCGTGGAAAAATCAGCCGATGGATTCAGCTAATGTCCAGCCGACAAATTGATTCCTGTTTAAGCGATTACACCGAGAACGGAACTCTGATTCTCGATTATGGGTTCCCCAACTGCTCCAGAAAGCATTGAGTGTGGTGAATCTACGCTATGCTAAGGCTAAGGCTAAGATACATGGAATCGACTAAGATAAATGCTGTAAAAAGCTGATAAATTGCAAAAGAAATAGTTGTTTGATTGATTGGATCTGTTCTACATTTCTCAGCGAAGGTATATATACACAAAAGAAAAACAAAAATGTAACCGCCCCTATTGGCCATTATGCGTTCCGCATGTTCATGGCTGACAACAAGCGGTCGTGGGTGTCCCTCAACTGCTTCCTCATGCGTATCGTGGGTTAACCGCTCTCCCATCGGCTGGGCAAACGATTTATCACGTGTTAAATGCGTTGAAGGCCTTCAAGAGCTAGCTTTAGTCATTTTGGCGCCAAAGTCCATGACTTTCACATACTTAACCCTTGGTCAAGCTTCAAAACTCCATATTAATCAACAATAGCTCAGCCGATGAGGCCATAATAATCGGATATTTCCTTTATCCACATCGGCTAAACTCTTTAATAATCGGCTGACCTCACGATGCTCCCTGAACTTCTAACATTTTCCTTTCTAACCTCGGTTCAATGGGACCAGTTTTCGGCTACAAATCTGATCGGCTTATCTCACGCATCGGCTAGTCCCTTCATCGGCTATGGCTGATATTTTCTGGTGATAACAGGATCCATAAGAAAATACATCCAATACCTCCATTTTGCCACCCTAAATAAAAACTTCACTCTCACTGGATATGCTCCCGGTATATAATTGATAATTGATGTATCTGTCCATAACAATCCAGATTAGCTGATCATATCTGTAGAGATTTGCTTTGATTATTGGTAGGAATATGTTATTTAGGAGCTGATTGGTAGGAACTAATTTTGTATATATCTTAATTTAACGCAACATAAGGTAGAATTTTCAGAGAGAATGGATGTTTCCAGAAAAACAATGGTAGCAACAGATTTGTACTATTTACCCGAAGAGTGCTGGGAATATGTATTCAGATTCCTCAACGACGATCACCACCGTTACTTGGAGCCACTCTCCCTCGTCTCCAAGCAGTTCCTCTCTATCACCAACTGTCTCTGATTCTCCCTCACAATCTGTGACCCAACCCTCCCTTTCCTCCCTCGCCTCTTCCATAGGTTCCCAAACCTCACCTCCCTCGATCTCACGCACTTCCACCGCTGTGCCCTGTTTACACCCAAAATATTCCTAAGAGCTAGCCGAAGCTAGAAGCAGTCGAATTCATCAAGTAGCCGATTGGTTTCAGCCGAGTCGCAGATCAGCCGAAATTGCAGCTGATAGAGTCACAAGCAGGTTGCTGGAAGCTAGACATGGGCCTTGGGCTTATTGGGTTGCAAGGAAGATATTAGGCCCATTGGGTTAGCGTGGAGTCACACATTGGATCAGATTCTTGCTTCATGAGCCGAGTGACGTGGAAATAATTTTGATTTAATTTAAATCAAGGTAAAACGCAGTCAAGATTTTTCTCCACAATTTTAGGAGCTGAGCGAAGGAACCTGAGATAAGGTCTACGTTGAGAAGACCGTTGAAAGGGTAGACGTAGCCATGACGTGGTAGTGCGCCTAGATTTTAGGATCATGGTTAGTGGAACGTGGCACGACTCAGCCGAATAACTGCCAACTAAGAATTTATCATTGTTAGCCAACTGAACGTGGCAAATAGGGGTAGTTCTCAGTTGTTACTATAAATACCCAAGTTGTACATAATTTTAGACACACTCAATCAATCAAACAACTTATTTTCGCTCAAGCTTTTATTCTATCTTTATGTTTACCTTTGCGTTCTTATTTTTATCTTAGTTCACTAACTTAACCCTTTTTGGAGTGAGTTAAGGGACCCATAGCTGAGGAAAAGAGTTCCTTCCTCGGCGTAATCGCTTGAAGAAAAGGGAATCACTGTTGTGGAGTTTAGCCAATCTGCGGCTAAGTTACATTCCTGTCAACATACCCTAACATCGCTTCTCTGCCAAATCACTCGTTTTCCATTACGCCTCACATCGCTCAACATCTCTAACCATCCCACCATCCCCAAACTGGACTTTGAAGTTCCCAAATTGGAGGTATTGAACTTGTCCCATTCAGGAATTGATGATGAAGCTCTCCATGTGATTTCAAAGGGTTGTTGTGGGCTACTGCAACTTGACCTGAAAAATTGTTCTCTTGTCACAACAAAGGGAGTGAAGGAAGTGGTGGAAAGTTGCGCACAACTGAGAGAGATCAATTTGGGGTCTTGTTATGAAGTATCTGCTGATGTTGTTGCCTGGATGGTATTTTCAATGCCATCATTGAGAAAGATAACGGCTCCGCCCAGTTTTCGTCCCAGTGACAGCCAGAGGGAAATCTTCTCGTGTCATGGATGCCTTGTTTGCCAGTATTTTGGAAGTGCTCTGCTGAAGTCTGAAACGTAAGATGCTTATGTTTCTAGTGTTACTTCTCTTGCAGCATGGATGCCTTGTGGTATTTTTTTTCTTATCAGTATATGCATGATAACTGCCCAAGTAATTGTGTACCGTAAGATTTTTATATAATGCACAATGTAATGCAAGCAGCAGTTGGGTGTTATATGCAGTTTTCAATTGTCTTCCTTTTCTTTCCAACGCCTTGAATTGTATTACATGGATTAGATTCTTGTGTAATATTTATTGCAGCCTTCATTGGCAGCTTTGGTTTTGTCCACTTGTCGGAGCACACTCTCCTCTGCGGTTGCGTTTCTGAGTATTCCAAGGGCCCTATATCAACTTTCAAAAACCTTTTCAGTTTTTTTTTTCATGCATGACTGGAATTATCATATGACTGTTTGTTTGGATATATAATCTCAAAGGGGGTCATATTTATGTTTGTTTTGAGTAATGTTCTTTGTTATTGACTCGTTAATTCTCACTCTTCTCAAAATTTTGAATGTCTCAATATTTTGCAGGTTCATGTGTTTCTAAAGGTCATTGGGATTCTAACTCATCTTGATAAATTCAAGGATGATAAAAAGTTGAAGAAAACAAGACAATAACCCTCACCGATGTATATATGCTAACATAAATATCTATATATCTCTATATAATCCATGAATACTTTAACTAATAACAATTATGAAAACAATGTACCATTGTAACAAGGAAATTATTTTGTAAACTGTTGTTATGGGTTGATTTATTTCTTTTTGCCAACATTTGCAGAATTAATAACTAATAATCAATAATTACTTATGATGAAAATCTCATTGGTCCATTTACCGAAGTCTGCATAATGTAAAACTTCTTTCAATTAAACCCGGAGTATGACTCCTTGGCTAATTTTATCTTCTTAATCTGAAGCTTATATTACCACAGCGTCAGCCTGGTAAACAGGATCTGCTTGGTTCTCCTTTCCAAAGGATACTCTGTCCATGGAACTGTCAGACGACCTGGTACTCTTCATTTCCTCTCTCTCTCTCTCTCTCTCTCTCTCTCATCATTCCTCTATCACTTTTTTTAGATTTAATGAAAAAAATCAAACACATTCATGATTTGTTACAAAGGTGTATCCAATTTAAAGGGTTGATTTTTTTTTTTACCTATCATCAGCTGAGACTATTTATTTCTCTAAAAGTACATGCCTAACTTTAGAGAGCTGGATCCCATCTTTATTCCCTTGTTTTTGCAAAATTTGAAGTTCGTATACGATTTAGAAATGCATGGATGTTATGTTTTCCATACAAATGTAGTGTTTGAGGAGGATGATGTTGCCTGTTATGGCTCTCTTTCTCTCATTCTTTGAAGTACATACATACAAGTGTTCTTTCTGCTTCATTTGAAGTACATGTCTGATCACTCTTCAGATGTCTTGAGTTACGAATCTGTTTACTCCGCAATTGTTGGATGGCGATGCAGTGCAGTTTTCCATGTTGCTAGCCTTGTACCCTAAATAGTTGTACCTAATCCTGAGGCAAGCATCTAATTCTACCACATGCAATTTTTTTGGTTCAATTACTATCTATTTTTTCACCAAAAAATATATATTTGGTGTTATAAATATGTTGATTTGATAGATGACTATATCAATTTGTTATCTCATTATATCTTTACCATATCCCTTAATTTGGTCCATAACTAGTAGCTCATTCTCTATAAATAGGGCTATTAGGTTTGTCTTTGTACACACTTGATCAGATTATCAATACAAAGATTATAGCTAGTTCCTGAAGAACTAGCCTTTAAATCCTGGTTCCTGAAGAACCGGTCTTTGAGTCTATATTTCTATTGTCTTATCTCTCTACTTTCTTTTGTATTTACAACACGTTATCAGCACGAGACTCTACCATACGGGTAATTGCTTAAAGAGGTTTTATTGAAAGAATCGGTTTTCTTTCTCACACTCTTTGGAAGACCATGTTTTTCTAATATTTTTGTTTTTCATGTTATTTGGGTTTTTTCATGGAAATTTTATTCTCATATTGTCTGATTATATGATTATCATATTGTGTATAAGAATCTTGATAGAATTATGGAAGAATTTCATATTCAAGCATCCCAGTAGGATTGCACAAAACTGTACGTTTTCTTGGTCATCATTATATAAAAATTTGTGGAATAGTTCCTGAAGAACTAGACTTTTAGACCATGAATGAAATTGTGTATCGGATAGAAAAGTTCCTGAAGAACTTTATAGCACGAGATTTGTTCATGAAAAACTTTATAACTTTTTAGCGCTACGAAAAGTTCCTGAAGAACTTTACAATTTTTTTATCACTACATATAGTTCCTGAAGAACCTCATAATTTTTTTTAGTGCTGCGTATAGTTTCCGAAGAACAACACGATTATTTTAGCGCTACATAAGTTCCAGAAGAACTAAATTTGATCATAATACAGTTTGAAACAAAAGAAAAGTGAAAAAAAAAATTATTATTTGTATCTTTCCAAGATAGTTCCTGAAGAACTAACATTTGAATCTCGTTGCCTATTTTCATATTAAAGATGAGATCTTTACATGTTAATTCCCGAAGAATTAACCTTTGAATCATAGTTCCTAAAAAATAGTCGTTAAATTCTAGTTCTTGAAAAACTAGTCTAACCATTTGCAAAAACATGTGTTCTTTGCAAAAGATATTATCATTGATTTGTTTACTTGTTTTCATATAAATTTGGATCTTTGTGTATGTGATATATTGTAATTCTTGTTATTGTGATTCATATATTTTTAGAATCATTATCCTTATTTTATATAAAGATGTGATCTTTAATTATATTTTAGAAATTTTGTTGTTATATAAAGATATTATTTTTCTAATTGAATAAAGATACAATCTTTAATTAATCGTTCAAAATTTGTTGCTATAAAGATATGACCTTTAATATGGCAGTTATGTATTTTAAATTTGAAATGTGGATTTTTAAATTCATGTTGGTGTTCAAATTTTGATTATGAAAGTTATGCATTTGATCATTGTCATACAAATACTATGTATTTGGTTATATCTATTTTTGATTAAAAAAATGAGAAAATTTTTTATTAGTTGTTTTATGAAATGAAAAGTTGAATTGTTTGCTTGAAATTCATAAAGACACGCATATAAATGCAAAAAATCTTATGTCCCTGGAAGAAATAATAAGATAACCTTTCTCAACACTAAATGAAAGTTGAAGAGTACATTCAGGTGTAGCATCAAGCAAATAGTATTCATGCCAATTGCTACCAAGCACGATCAAGTCTTCAACGGTGTAACAACTTTTATGTATGCTTCCTTTAAGGTAAGAATTTATGTATACATATTTTTTTACGCTAAAACTAAAAATGCGCTATTCTTCAATGTTTGCAAGATTTGTCTGACGATCGGTCCTGAAGTACCGAAGCAAATGAATAGCCAAACATTCTTGTCTTTTATTGGTCCCGAAGTACCAATACATGATTTCAAGTAATTTAAAATATAGATTGATCGTAAATTGGTCCTGAAGCACCAATACAAAATTTTAAGTGATTGTGAAATTGGTCTCGAAGTACCAATATAAGATTCCAAGTAAATGTGAAATTGGTCTTGAAGTACCGATACAAAATTTCAAGTAATTGTGAAATTGGTCTCGAAGGACCAATATTAGATCCACGCATAACTGTTAAAAACGATCAATGCACAAACTAGAGTCTCTTTTTGGTCTTGAAGTACCAATATTTAGTAGACAGTGGCAAAACCTACACAATTATTTGTATTAAGAAAATATTTTATGCAATTAACATTAGCTGAAATTAATGTTGATATTGTATCTGGTATTGCAAATATGATCGAAGGCACAAGAAGAGCATGTGATATATTCTCAAATAGGACAAAATTATCCATTGATGATGCGTTATATTTTAGTAGATCCCGAAGAAATCTACTAAATTTCAAAGATACACATCGCAATAAGTATCATGTTGAAACCAAAAAATGAGGGAGATTTGGAGTATCTCTATTATTTTGAAAGTTCATATTAGAGAAATTTTAAGATTTCTCGTTAATTGGATTATATCTTACTTAAGTAAGGATGAGAGTCAAATTATATGCACCAGAAGTGCTCAGATCTTACAATTTTTTATGCTTTGACATGACCGTCTTAGTCATCCCAGTTCAACTATGATGCGATGTATCATTGAAAATACACATGAATACTTATTAAAGAATTATAGAATCCTTTTACCTGATGATTATTTTTATCATTCCCATGCTCAAGATAATTACTCTTTTCTTTTAAAGCTCGAATATGATTGAGTTGCATGTTATTATTATTTTTTTGGGTGACATATATTTCCTATGTGCTAATTCTTTGAAAGGAAATATTTTAATTATTATGTAAAAATAATTAATTGAGAAACAAAAGGCGTCGCTATTTTATTACACTATCATATGAGATATATACGAGTAAAAATTTTAAGGTATTGCAAAACAAATCTTTTGAAGCTAATTTTAATTATCACTTGAAAATTTAGTGTCACTTACTGTTGTTAATTAAATTATTTAATTATTTTTTAACTAGTAGTTATAATAATATATATTATTTAAATATATACAAGAGCTGAAACATTTGAATATATTGTGTTTGAAAGCATGGTGTGAGTGCAAAATATTAGTTTATTTATTCTGATATTTTTAAATGTCAATTATATGTTATATAATTGGATACATATGATGATAATATGCATTGATTAATAAATTTACAATTATATATTATACAATTCATAATTTATTGGATGGTTATATGGCTCGACAATTTTGAATTGTGCATTGTTTCATGTATATTTAGATATTGTGATATCTTGACATATATTTTATTATTATATATTTGGTGAATCGATTTTCCTCATCAGAGGAAGAAAAAGATAAAAGAATAAAATCACAAGAAGTTTGTTGTAAGACACAAACATTATCCATGTTTGATATACGCACAAATCAATGTGAACTTGAAGTTCAAAGAATAAGTCATTTGCAAAATGTTGCAAACCAATTACTAGATATCTTTACAAACATCCAAAAAGTCTCTAAATCACTTGTGTTAGTTGCAAATATTATCGCATAATTAATTGTCCCTGCAGGACAACTAGCGATATGGCAACCCATGAATCTAAAGTACGCTAGAAGCGTTGTAGACTTATTGGTGCAAAGGATATTATTCCTAAAAAGGGGGAATTCAAAGTGATGATCCAGAAGATCATTGACACTCTAGAAGAGGTCAAAAGCAATATGAATCAACAACTCCATATTTCCAGTTAAGTAACCCCAGAAGTGGTTCGATGCAGGCAAATTACGAGATCTCATTAAACCCTGGAAATGTGGGGGGAAGATGTGAAGTTGTTGATATGTTTTTGCTTATGCAATAGCAATTGATTATAAAATTATTAATCACGATGAGCATGAAGCTCGAATCATATAGAAATGTCGACATTAAATTGATTGGCCAAAGTGAATTAAAATAATGCAAGCCGAGCAAGACTTATTTGCCAAACATAAAGCATTTGGACCAGTAGTCCAGACACCTGAAGTTGTCAACCTTTGTTATGCGTGCAATTACTTATAGATTTTGTATTAGTTTGGTAGTTTTTGAAGGACTTGACATACATCAAATGGGTGTAGTGACAGCTTGCTTATATGGGTCATTGGATAATGACAGATATATGAAAATCCCTGAAGGATTTAAGATGCCTGAAGCATACCCTTGAAAAATTCAAAATGCATGAAGCATATACTTGAAGGATTTAAGATGCCTGAAGCATACTTCTGAAAATTCAAAATGCATGAAGCATATCCCTGAAGGATTGAAGATAGCTAAAGCATAATCCTAAAAAATTATAAATATGCATGAAGCATAACCATGAAGGATCTAAAGCATCTGAAATGTTTTGACTGATGTAGTCAGTTTAATTTGGAAATATGAGGACTTTGAACATATAGTTCGAGATTCAAAATATGTTTTTAATGGACCTGAAGTCTGAACTCTCATGACACGAATATGTGTTATTATAGCTTATGGTTAACTAGAGAGTGGTCTCTATATTGAAAATCTCGGAAGGATTAAAACTATTGAAATCATCTATTTGGATTTACATATACTGATAGTTTATATTCTCTTTTATCTTTTTCATATTAAACATTTCATATTGGTAAGAAATGTTTGAGTTACATACATGATGCAATTATGGGTAAATTTGTTTATTTCTTTTTTCTCACATTGTTCAATATGATTGATATGAATTTTGATTATTAATATTCTAGAAATTACTTGAGTTTGTTCCAAACTATAGATGGTATAAATAAATATCTTCAAATAAAATGTTTTGAAAGATAAGGTGTTGTCTCGACCTCTGACTCGAGCATTTGCAACAAAGAACTTTGGTCCTGAAGTACCATATCATGTTGTTATTGAAATACTTTTTTATGTTGCAAATAGCACAAGATTGTATATAGTTTTTGTAGTGAACTTGTTAGCCAGATTTTGTTCAGCACCAACCCGAAGACATTGAAATGAAGTCAAACAAGTTCTTCGTTCTTTCTGATCACCATAAAGCTCAATCGCAATCAGGTGATATTTACACATGTGGAGAAACAGGTATATCTTAACGTTTTGTGAAGCAAACTATCACAACCATCTCCTCAAATCATTCAAAAATATTGACTCTTCATTAAGCAAGTTATGAATGCATATGACTGAGAACCACGACTCAGTATATTAGAGGAGCATGCAAATTGATGAAAGAAGATGACAAGCCAACAACATTTCAAGAAGATAATGCATCATGAAAAGATTCGATCAAATGACAATCGAAATGATTTATTCACAAAAGCATTGTGAACTTCAATTTTCAATAAGCTTGTCGATAAGCAATTTAAAGGACATTCATAAATAATGTATTTTCGAGGGGAAGTATGTCACTATGAATATTGTACTCTTTTTCCTTCGCTAAGTTTTTATCCCACTGGGTTTTTCTTAGCAAGGTTTTAACGAGGCATGTTCATAGTGTTAGTCATCCAAGGGGAAGTGTTATAAATATGTTGATTTGATGGATGACTATATCAATTTGTTATCTCATTATATCTTTACCATATCCCTTAATTTTGTCCATAACTAGTAGCTCATTCTCTATAAATAGGGCTATTAGGTTTGTCCTTGTACACACTTGATCAGATTATCAATACAAAGATTATAGCTAGTTCCTGAAGAACTAGCCTTTAAATCTTGGTTCCTGAAGAACCGGTCTTTGAGTCTATATTTCTATTGTCTTATCTCTCTACTTTCTTTTGTATTTACAACATTTGGAATGTTTTTCTCTTTGCAGAATATTATGATATGTCATTTGAGTCATTCCCATTTTTCCTTCACCATTGGATATATAATCTTGAAGCTGGTTATATTTATGTTTGTTTTGAGTAATGTTCTTTGTTATTGACTCATTGTTTCTCACACTTCTCAAAAATACATTTTAGAAACATTTGAATGTCTCAATATTTTGCAGGTTCATGTTCTAACTCATCTTCATATATTCAAGGATGATAAAAAGTTGAAGAAACCAAATATTTTGGACTGAAATATTTGATGGAAGTAGCATTAGCACCTATAAACTACCCTGTCTGTGTGAAAAAATTCTGCAGGTGTTGTCATTGTAAGCTTGAGTCTATGTAAAGATTTATTTCCTTCTTGGTGTTTGAGTTAGGTTTAGCAATTAAGACGTAAGCAATAATGTAGTTCTGCATTACTAAATTGATTGGATAGTTTGAAATTAACTTTTCTTTCCTTTGTAAAATCTCTCTCTCACTCTCTCTAACAACTGTTTGTTAAATACTGTCAATGTTTTCCTGACTTCTACATGTATATATTAACATAAATAATAATTATATATTTATATAATCCATGATTGTTTTAACAAATAATAATAATGAAAACAATGTACTGTTGTAACAAGGAAATTATTTTGTAAGCTGTTGTCATGGGATGATTTACTTCTTTTTGTCAACATTTGCAGAATTAATAACTAATAATCAATAATTACCATGAAAACCTCATTGGTCAATTTAGGGAAGCCTGCATAGATTCACATTTATAATAATGGTGTTGCCTGCAGATTAAGATTAAGCCTGATGGTGGAAGCCTGCATAACACAAGTAAAGCTTCTTTCAATAATAATGCTCACATTTATGGATTCATTCACTAATAATGCAATCTTCTTGATCACATGTACCAATCAAACCCTGAGAATGATTCCTTGTCTAATTTTATCTACTTTATCTGAAGCTTCTAACTAGTAATTCCTTTAATTTAACCTCTTGGCCAGACCATAATCTGCTAATTTTATCTACTTAATCTGAAGCACCAGTTTATGAACCAAGTTGCATTGCGATGGTGTTGCAGCCAAAATTAGGTGATCTATGCATGACTGAATAAGTTCAGATTTTTAGCTTCCATCAATCACAAAAATCATCTTCAGATCTCTAATATAGGAAGGGATATCAAATGTTCCGAGTATGTGCTGAATATGAAGCATATTTCAGACACCTCACACCATATTTCCAATTTCGCGGATGCAATGATATGAATGAATCCTTGGATTTACAACCCCAAAAGCTCAAATAACTGTAAGGCTTTCTCCTTTTGCGTATATAGCAATTTACATGAAACTTTAAGAACTCGGCAATGACTTAATTGAGATGCATTACTTCTTAGTGTTTAAAAATTTATTCTTTCAGAAACTTAGTTTTCTTAATATGGACATGGTTTAAAATCTGGGTGTATTCAATCTCTGAATCCCAAGTAAGTTTCCCTTCAACAGGTTATGTTGATGTTGATAACCAAGAATTAATCTTCTTATTAGATATTATTAGTTAATAAGGGTAGTATAGTCTTTTAATAGGTTACTATATATTCTCTCTTTAGCTTTGTATTCTATTAACTTGTGTTATGTTTATTGGAACCCTAAAGGAGCTCTCTCCTTTTCTCCTTTTCTTCTTTCTCTTCATATGATTTTGTATGTTTGTTAACACTTCTCAATGTCCAGTTAGCTTTGTCCTTCTAATTTAACACCCAAATCCATGTGAAGAGAACAAAACTTTACTGAAAAAAGGTTACAAGTTTTGGTATCTGAGGGCTAATTATGGATTTCTAAGTTGATGTGTTTTGAGTTTGACATGTAGTATATGCTTCTTTGAACTTAGTCCAAATCCGTTTCATTAACATTTAGATCTGAATCTGATGGTGTAAAAAAAAAAAAAAAATTACTGGTTTCCCTTCCACGATTCATTTTTTTAAGTGGACAAATCATGCATGCTTCTCCTTCTTAAAATTGTTTAATGAACAAATTAATATATTAAATTGACTTGAAACAATCACGAGCGACTATTAAATTCATCAGCATTTATGGGTTCTCTAAGCAAAAGGAAAAAAAAAAAAATTACTACTATAGAAATGCTATAAACATTTGTCGCAACATGAATATTAGGTGAGTTTATAACGAGTGAAATTTGTGAAGCTCATTCAGGGTTGTGTTGTAACCCCTTGAGAGTTGTGAGTGAGAGAGGTGTCTATTATAGAGGAAGAAGATGGCAAGTGGGGAAGCAGGTAAGAAAGTGTGTGTAACTGGGGCAGGAGGGTTTGTAGCTTCATGGCTTGTTAAGCTTCTACTTTCTAAAGGATACTCTGTCCATGGAACTATTAGACAACCAGGTACTTTTCATTTCTTCTCTCTCTCTCTCTCTCTCTCTCTCTCTCTCATTATTCATCTATCACTTTTTTAGAGGTTACTTAACTATTAATGAAAAAAATCGAACACATTCTTGATTTGATATAAACATGTATGCAATTTAAAAGGTTGACTTTTTTTTTTTTATCATCAGTTGACACTATTTACTTCTCTAAAAGTAAATGTAAAACTTTAGAGAGCTGGATCCCATCCTTATTCCCTTTTGTTTTTGAATGGTAGATGTTGGTGTTAACGCTAGTATTTTGTTAGCGGGTAGTGTTTGAACTCTCTCCCTCTTTATCACTCCACTTCTTAACTCTTTGCCCTAAGCATCGAGTCAACCTTATAACTCCCTACTATCTGTGGGGTATCTAAGTGCGAGATAGTCTCACATCGCTTAATGATAAACAAAATAAAGAGTCTATAAGAGTCTAGATCCATTAACCTATCACCTTAGGGTATGTTTGAATAGAGGGTTTTGAAGGGCTAAGTCTATATGTTGATATATATTTGAGATTTTTAGGGAAAAAAAAATGAAGGACTAACATGATAGATAATCATACAACATATCAATGATACTTCATTCGATATTAAAAGCATAGTATAGCTTCCTTAATTTTGAAAAGAAAAATAAGTCCTACCCTCTTCTCCCCTCACCTCCAAAACTCTCCATCCAAATATACTCTTAAGGTTTTGAGAACAAAGTGGTCAAAGTCCTTTGATACTCATTAAAAAAAAAAAAAACTCAACACCATCCTTATTCCCTTGTTTTATCATAAATTGATTTGAGGTTAGTATACTATTTGAAATGCACAATTGCTGTTATGGTTCTTTTCTCTCATTCTTTTGAAGTACATACAAGTATTCTTTCTGTTTCATTTGAAGTATATGTCTGATCACTCTTCAGGTAGTCAGAAATATGAGCACTTGCTGAAACTTGAGAGAGCTTTTGAGAACCTTACACTCTTCAAGGCAGATGTCTTGAGTTACGAATCTGTTTACTCCGCAATTGTTGGATGCGGTGCAGTTTTCCATGTTGCTAGCCCTGTACCCTCAACTATTGTACCCAATCCTGAGGCAAGCATCTAATTGAATTCTACCGCAAGCAATTTTTTTTGGTTCAGTTACTATCTATTTTTCACCAATAAATATATATTTTGGACTGTTTTATTCTTTGCAGAATAGTTTGATATGTCATTTGTGTAATTCCCATTTTGCCTTCATGCTGAAAAGACACCAATAAGTTGAAAGATTTAGGGCATGTTTGATACACTTTTTAAAAACAGTTTTTATGTTTTTAAAAAGTGTAACCAAACAGACCCATGATTTATTCATGAATGTCATTAAAATCGTTCCGAAATCGTTTTGGAATTTTTGTATATTTGAGATTTCATTACTTCGTAGAGGAATTTACAATAGGTCATTTAATCAATGCCATGGTTTTTTTATTTGGTAAGTTTTCATTAAATTGACATGATCAAAATATTTGTTTTAATCATGGTGATAATCGACATTTTTTATCTGTTATGTAGGTAATAAATCCTTACTTCGGTGTATAGTTCCTATTTGAAGTGAACATGTTTTCAATAACCCAATGGCATTTAGTTTTGTGTTTTCTAAGAAAATTCTTATCGTTGTGGAGTTAATATTGTGTCTAAAGTCTAATAGGAAAAATTACTCCAGAAGTTCTTTAAATTTATTTAAAGTTTCATGTTAGTCCTTTATTTTATTTTTTTGCTTCAATTTAGTCCCACATATTTTAAAATATTAATTTCGAGACAACTGTAAGCTGATCTACAACGAGAAATACATCTATACCACAAGAACAATCTGATGTATCAATTGTGACACAATTCAAGAACCAACATATCAATTTGGCCAATGTTTTCAATATTTTAGAACATGTGGGACTAAACTGAAATTAAAAGTTACTTTAAAGGACTAACTTGATACAAAAAAATAAAAAGATCAAAGATTGAAGTGAAACTTTAAATTAAGATAAATGATCTACAAAGTAATTTGGTCATTTTAATACTAGGAACTAAGTCCCAGTTGGATTCCATTTTTAGGAGCTTGTAAGTTGTACAATTGACATTGTAGGTTTTCTTGTTTTTTTTTTTATCACTAATATTAGTAGACATGATACTGAATGTAGAAGTGATTGAGCCTGCAGTGAAGGGAACTGCTAATGTGCTTGAAGCTTGTCTTGAAGCTAAGGTGGAACGTGTTGTCTTTGTATCATGTGAAGCTGCTATTAGTGCGAACCCTAATTTACCCAAAGATAAAGTGATTGATGAGTCCTATTGGTCTGACAAAGAGTATTGCAAGAAAACTAAGGTCTGTAAGATTTTATGACATGGACATTCGCCTTATGATATGATAGTAGCACTTTCTTTTTCGTCAGTTATACTATTTTATTTCAGATTTATGAGTTACAAAATATACTGTTTCAATCATTAAGAATGTTTGTGTTATGTAAATAAACTAATGGTGGATTCTACAGTGCACGAGTGAAATGGGTATACCCACCGTGCACAAGTACTTACAAATCACTTAAAATTCAAACAACGACCGATGTCGTCTCTCAAAAGTAGAAGCTCACAGTTCTCCTCATCCTCACGACCGAGACGAGGACCTGATCGATGTTGATTTGATAAAAACAAGAAAACAAGTAAGAATTGGGTTTTGAGAAAGTTTTGGGGCACTCGTACTCGTGTTCGCTTTTTTTTGTCAAACCGTCACCGATCATATCATTGTCTCAGTCGTGAGGACAATGAGGACCATGAGCTTATACTTCTGAGGGACGACATCGATCCTTGTTAGAGTTTTGAACGATTTGTAGGTACTTGTGCACGGTAGATATACTCATTACACTTGTGCACCGTATAATCCACCATAAACTAATATCTTGCACATGGTCCAGAACTGGTACTGTTTTTCCAAGACAGAGGCAGAGGAGTAGGCCCTGAACTTTGCAAAAAGAACTGGACTTAGTGTGGTAAGCATTTGTCCTACCCTTGTTTTGGGGCCAACTTTACAGTCAACCATGAATGCAAGTAGCTTGGCTCTCATCAAACTTTTAAAAGGTACCTACTAATGTCTTATCAAATTCTTATTACAATATGCCTATTTATGAACTGTCCAATGCTATTGAAAATGCCTTATTGTTTTACATGATAATCACACAACGGTCTCATTATTTGAATATCAAAATTTGACATCAAAATACGTGGTTAATGCCGTTCAAAAAACGTGGTTAATGAAGTGTTGAGTTTGATTAATGGATATACTAATGTATCATAACTCATTAACCATCAACTGGGACGAAGGCATGTATATGCCTCCAAGGGCTTGGGCCCCTGATACATTTGTTAAAATTAAGTACTAAATGTTGCTAATACAAACTCTTTATTTAGTGAATAGTTTGAATAATACATTTTTGTGATTTTTCATTGATTAATTGTTGGCCTGTTTTCATTATCAAAAAAAAAATTGTTGGCTTGTTGGGAGCATACCTGAATAATACAATTTTTTTTTATTTTTCATTAGTTATATTTCTTTTTATCCATAAAACAAAAAAAAGGCTAACAATAAAATGTGCTCACTTGGCCCATCCAGAGTAAATACTCTGGCTCTGTCCCTGACCATTAACTAAATTTCATTAACTACGATTTTGAACGTCATTAACCACGACTTTTAGGTGGTCAGATATACATGTAGTAGACTATATTTGAATACCAAAAAATTGTGGTTAATAACAGTCAATTTCGTGGTTAATAAAATTCAGTTGATAGTTAATGAGTTGCAACACATTGGTATACTTATTAACCAAGTTTAACACTTCATTAACCACATGTGTAAACTGCGTTAACCAGCAAAATTGTTGTTGATTTTGGTGGTGTTCGATGTTCAGCGTGCAGAACGGATTAAGAGTTTGGCCTTAGCAATTTATTTGGTCTGGTATCAATCTAGTCAAGATTATTCACTTCATGGGGATTTTGCTCTGCATACTTGCTTCCCTGCCCTTAATACTTTAATTAATGCCATATAACATAGTTTTCATATAAAAATTAAAAACATTTTTCCTGTTATTCATCGTGTCTTTCTTGTTTGACTGAAAATGAAGGTTGTGATTCATTGGAGAATAAGCTTCGCTGGATAGTAGATGTACGAGACCTAGTCGATGCAATACTTTTGGCGTATGAAAAGCACGAGGCAGAAGGGAGATACATAAGCACTTCACACGCGGTCAAGACACGTGAATTGGTGGAGAAACTAAGGAGCATATATCCAAACAACAAGTACCCTACAAAGTAAGCTTCACTTTCCCATTATCTAAAAATCAAAGGAGAATTCTAAGGTTGTAGTCATAAACCAAGCACCAACTTAAATGTCTTGAATCTTGACATAATTTTGGATTTGAAGCAGCAATTTAGAGATCCTAGTTATGATTATGAACAATTGCTACAACTTGTCATGTTTGGCCAAAATTATTAATTTAAAGATTATTGTTGACAGTTTCTTATTTTATAGGTAGATAAAAATCTTGTAGTTAATATCAAGATGTGTATGAGAAATGCAAGATATATGAAAGATGGAAAATTCTATGGTACCGTAAAAAAGATAAATTACCCTTAGATATAAAGGAGGTTACTTTTCAAGCAAGTTATTGTGAGATATAAATACATGTTTTACCACCAAATTGTGCTCTCTAGACCAGGTATCAGGGAATTGTTGAGTCATGAGAATGAGGAAGGAAAAATTGGAAGTAATGTTGCGGATTTTATTCATAATAGTTGCTTTCGTAAAGGGTTAACAATTTTGTTCTCAAACCTTAAAAGCTAGCTCCGAACATATGCGGGTGGCCCAATAGATCTCGATTGGCTTTGATACATCTTAGAATTTGAGTTTGGACCTAACGCAACCCCAAAAACTAGCTCATAGAGTAAAGGTTACCCCCACTTATAATCACTGTTGAGACAATTTCACTATCCAATATGGGACTCCAACCGCAGCTATTCCACTCAGAAATTGAATCATGATGTTGTTGATAGTGAATTTAATCTCTTCTAGATATCTTATCCATTGACATACGGGTGTTAGGCCCAACTATGTTTTATATATATATATATATATATATATATATATATATATATATATATATATATATATTTATTTATTTATTTATTTATTTATTTATTTATTTTTCACGGTTACATGCTTATATGTAAGTTTCATTGCTTGCAGCTATATTGAGGTAGATGATTACAGAAAGTTGAGCTCAGAGATACTGCAAAGGTTGGGTTGGAAACATAGGCCATTGGAGGAAACACTCATTGATTCTGCTGAGCGCTATAAGGAGACTGGACTCCTGCAATCAGAATAAATTTAGTTTGTCACATATCATCTTTCTATTGGGAGGCTGGTCTCCTCGATTTAAAATAAATATGACTTGTTATTTAGCATTTCCCTATTGGAAGGGATTTGTGAATGTCTTTCAATTGCTACATGTGCTTGTGCTCCTCCAACCAATGAGTGCTTTTAAATTCGGGATTTCCATTGGACTTGTCAATGTTTCAAACTTGATTAGTTTACAAAGAAGAACATGTAAGTCTTGTGCTATCAAATTGTTCCTTTTACATTTCTATGCATTGGAACACATACCAACGCATAAACAAGCATATCCAAAGAAAGCAGCCACACATAAACACACAGCTTGCAACTTCCTTTATCACAAGAATTCTATCAACACACAGGATTCTTAATACAACACCTAACAAACAAGCAATTAGCGGAAAGAATGAAAATAGTAAGGGATAAATAATTAGATGTAAAATGTGATTGTATGTGTAAAATGAATTAAAGCTTGTATTAGTATTGTCTACTGAGTCAACTAAATGTGATTGTTTTTTCATCTTCATTTTCTAGCAAGCATTGTAGATGATAATATAATTTATCAGTTTATTTCTTTAAACGTAACAAGAATTTTGTGTCTACCTTGTAAAGGATTTGAGACATATATTATAGAAACATAACATGAACTAAATGTGCTACATGAACAAAAGTTCCATACTTGGAAATTGGCTACATGTAAATATAAGCCATAGATTTGTTGATCCAGAATGCATTCATCATGGAAATTAGCCTATTTTTCTGATGGGATCAGATGAAGCACGGTCACAGACACGGACACCGGACACGATACGTAGACACCGCTAATGTCCAAAATATAGGACATCGACACCGATACATGTATATGTATACATACATATGTATACATATGTATAAATAGATAATATAAAATAAAATATGAGTATCAATTATAAAAGATCTAAATTGATAATCAAGGATGAAGAAGAGATTGGCGCAAAGACCCAAGAGTGGACTTCGATTGCGAAGGGAGCAAAGACATCAACGAGATGGGGCGAAGATGTCACCACGGACGAAGCATTGATAGGGAGGGAGACGTCTATCGTGAGCGGAGAAGATTGAGAGGGAGGGAGACGTTGACTGGAAAAGGGAAACCGGGAACAGAAGACAAGAAAGACTTGAGCAGCTGAACATGTGTTTTGACTTGTGTATGTGAAAAAACTTGCTTATGCGAGTGTCCCTTTCCACCAAAAGGGTGTCCCATCTGTGTTAGAGAGGTGTCATTACGAAAAAATATTTTTTTTTATTTGGACACCTATATGAGGTGTTGGAGACGTGTCGTACGAGTGTCGTACAGGTGTCGGTGTCCGAAACGTGTCGGACACGGGACACGCCTAAAACTAGAGGTGTCCGTGCTTCATCAGACCCTTAACAATGTTACTGTGTAATAATAAAATTTTAATGCACCTATCAGAATCAAAAACTATTTCGCCTCTATAACAGATCTAGTACAGTCATAGTTGGTCATTGATTTCATATGGCTATTTCTTCATTAAAAGCATACTTTTTCAAACAGAATCATATTGAAAGTACATTGAGCAACACCTTGTTTCTGCATAGAATTTTGGAAGTCAGCAAATTTCCATATTCACAGGTCTGCTCCAATTACATACACAGGCTTCCTGTAGTAAAGATATGGAGTCACGAAAGTGAGAATTTTGTTAAGCTAAAGATGGTATAGCTGGAGAGAAGAGAGGAATCAGTGAAAAAGAATTCTCTTACTGAATCAGTTTCAGATTACAAATGAACTGAATGAATGATAATTACATAGGGTGCAACTATATATGCCCCTATGCACAATGAATGATAAATGACAGCTGTAAAACTAACTTCCTACTAACTATCATAACTGTAAATTAACTGTCATAACAGAATGGATAAAAGAATGTAAAACTCCCCCTCAAGTTGGGAGGTATAGATTGAGTATTCCCAACTTGGAAATCAACTCATTAAACCAGGATTAACATAGCATCCATGCCGCAAGAGAAGTAACACATTAGAAACATAAACATCTTACATTTCAGACTTCAGCAGAGCACTTCCAGAATACTAGCAAACAAGGCATCCATGACGCAAGAGGAGTTCCCTCTCGCTGTGACTGGGACGAAAACTGGGCGGAGCCGTTACCTTTCTCAATGATGGCCTTGAAAATACCATCCAGGCAACAACATCAGCAGATACTTCATAACAAGACCCCAAACTGATCTCTCTCAGTTGTGTGCAGTTTTCCACCACTTCCTTCACTCCCTTTGTTGTGACATGAGAACAATTTTCTAGGTCAAGTTGCAGTAGCCCACAACAACACTTTGAAATCACATGGAGAGCTTCATCATCAATTTTTGAATGGGACAAGTTCAACACCTCCAGTTTGGGAACTTCAAAGTCCATCCCAAGTAGCTTCACTTGTGAACAGAAGGCTAAGTTCAAATGCCTAATCTTACAACATCTCCTTAAAACTTCAACAACACCTTCAGATATGCCACAACAATACCTCAAGTCAAGCAGCTGCAAATTGGGGCAAATAGAAGCAAACATTTTGATCTTTTCATCCCTCAACCATGAATTGCGACCCAAATAGAGAGACTTCACTTGATGGTGAGGGTTTACAACAAACTTCATCAAAGAATTAAAATCCTCTGCTACCCAAACTCTACCAATACGCTTTCCCTTCATCTCATTAAGCAAAGGACAGTTCCTAATGAGTGCAAACAAGGCTGAATCCGTGAGCATCCTACAACCATTAATGTTTATAGACATCAAATCACCAAGTAACAAAGACAACACGGCGACACACTGATCATTCAGAAAGTCAGCATTTTGAAGATCCAAATGTTGTACAAATTGACACTTTGTTAACAAGCAAAAGATCCCAGCATAAGTATAGTTGAGGCAACCTTGGAGGACAAGCTTCCTCAAAGGAAGACCTTCCTCTGCAATAGAGCAGAGCAACTCATCCGAGATACACAAAAAAGACAAATCAAGACAAGTCAAGCCCTTCAAACTCACCAACAAGCTAATGAATTGTGAACTAAGATTAGGCCTTTCTCCCCAAAAGTGATTAACGGATAAAGACCTCAACCTTGGTCTCTCGCGGATCGCAGAAGCAATGCCAGCTTGAGTTACGAAATCCCAGTGAAACATCACCTCTTCGAGACCCTCACAGTTCTTGCACAGGTTGAAAAGCGTTTGGTGTTTGATGAAGCAATGACCAGAGAGATTAACCTTGCGGAGCTTAGGAAGTGCCATGGACAAATCATGTACCCCACTAACTTTGGGGTAACTGAGGTCGAGTTCTTCAAGGAAAGGAAAACAATCGGCAATGACGAACATGTCGGTGTTACTGAAAGAACCCATGTTGGAGCATGTGAGAGAGGTCAAAGTTCTCATCTTTTTGGCCATAGCCCGCAATCCATTTGTGGGGATGGTGGGATGGTTAGAGAGGTTGAGCGATGTGAGGCGTAACGGACATTGGGAGATTTGGACGAGAAGCGATGTTAGGTTACCGCGGTGGAAGCGCGTGAGGTCGAGGGCGGTTATGTTTGGGAACCTATGGAAGAGGCGATGGAGGAAAGGGAGGGTTGGTTTACATATTGTGAGGGAGAATCGGAGACGGTTAGTGACGGAAAGGAACTGTTTGGAGACGAGGGAGAGAGGCTCCAAGTAACGGTGGTGGTCATCGTTGACGAATCTGAACACACGTTCCCAGCACTCGTCCGGTAGAAATAATTCTGTTGCCATTGTTTTTTTCTCAAAATTGTTCATGCTGCGTTAAAATATATATCTCCTTATAATATACCATTTAATACCACCTGAATTTACAATATTAGACATCTCATTTAATTGACACGTGTATAAAAAAGGGTTAAAATTGGTTATTAACATTATTTCAAAAGCTCTGCTTGTCCCATCAGAGAACCCATCTACTCTGCTTCTCCCAGCTACACGCCACATATCCTCTTCCTCAGCCTTGCTTCTCTCTGCTTCTCCCAGCTACACGCCACCTATCTTCTTCCTCAGCCTTGCTTCTCTGTTCTGCTACAATAAAATAACTTGCCTCTCTCTTATCTCTCTTCACTCTTATCTCTTCTCTTTTCTCTCCCCTCTCTTCTTTTTTTTTTTTTTTTACAAAGTCTCATTTCTGCTGAGCACAGAGAAATCTTCTGTATGTTACCTCAAACAATGAGTCAAGCAAAGGTAAGAAATCTTCGGTATTCGTTTTTAGTTCTGTTGTTGTCTTCATGATAATGGTGAAAAATGATATTTGCTGAGTTTGTTGAAAATGAGGTTTGTTGTTGCCCAAACCTTTGTTTTAAAAAACAAGTTTCCCTTTGTACAGAGGCAAAAAGGGCTTAGCTTTACTATAATATAGACTCTAATAGCTCTCAATGTTTGTCCCCCATGGTTGAGAAGAGGCAAAGACGCTCCACCTGCACATAAAGTAGTTAACAACACTGCCAAGGTTATTGGAAAAGTTAGTTTAATTATATCAATACGGTGACACTTGAGTAGATGAGCAATACCTCAAAAAATGGAAGCAAAAAGTATTGAGGCAGCAGATTGTAGAATCTGGATAGTATTGGAGCATCAAGACCCATCACAATCAAGCTGTCGAAATAAATCATGTGAATAGCTGTCGAGATCAAGCTCAACCTGTCGGGATCAAGCTCAACCTGTCGAGATCAAGCTTGATTTCGACAGCAAGAGGACCAACACCTTGAGCTTGATGTCGACATCTTGATCTCGACGGTTGAGCTTCATCTCGATGGTTGAGCTTGATCTCGACAGATTGAGCTTCATCTCGACAGCTTGATTGTGATGGGTCTTCATCCTTTCATTCAAACTTTTTACGGTGTTCATAATAATATATATGATATATATGATTTCCTTTATTTTTTAATGTTACAAATTCTTACAACATGTTAACCAATGGAGTACTATTTTACTTCTTACTATGTTTGCTGACTTTGTCTAAGTTTTATTCTGCTGTATAAAAGAGTGTGAACCATGACTGATTCTACAATTACTTTGATTACTTTTGAATTTCTTTGTAGGTGGATGTTTTACGTCTGTTTGACGCGATCAATGACATAAATGATACAAAACAACTCTGGAAGATTGGAGTTAGAATTGTTGATATTTGGTCAGTGTTCAACAAACAAAAACATGAGCATCTAGAAATGGTCTTTATGGATGCAATGGTAAACTTATCTCCTAATTAAGTCATTAGTATAACTCTTTCTTTATTTTTAACATATTAACCTTTGCTGCCATTCAATTCATTAGGGTGGTAGGATTCAGGCTGTGGTTCCACGAGATGAGTTGGCAACATGGAAGTCAAGACTGAAGGATAAAAATACTTATGTTTTTGAAAACTTTGTTGTCTACCGGAATGATTTTCGATTTAAGGCATGTGATCATGCCTATAAATTGGTTTTCAGTGTAGGTACAATCTTCAAAGAGAAAGAGCTGCCTGATGTACCTTCAACTGTATATATGTTTAAGGAATTTGGTGAAATACTCAGCGAAAATTATTGCCCGGATTTGTTAGTAGGTAATTTTCTCATTATATTATCTACTTATTGGTGTTTTGATCTTTCGTACCAATTAAATACTTAGACTTCTCCATTCATCATAGATAACTTAAATGTTTTCTTAATGTAGATTGCATTGGTGCCTTACATCAAGTAACTTTTTCTGCACCCAATGCTGACCCAAAGAAGGTTGTTTTTACCATCAAAGATTTAAGGTAGTCCTCTATATTTGGACTAATGATAGTGTTCCTATCTACTACATGTATTTTAATATTATTCACTAAAATGAATTAAGCACTTAATGAATTTGTAGTGGCAACTTGATGACTTGTACTCTATGGGAATCACTTGCAATGCAATTCATTGATTATCGCAACCGCAACGGTGATTCAGGACAAACTATTATCATCCTCGCACGTGTAAAGATAAACAAAGGACAAGGTTAAAACAAATACATAATCATTATTTATTATTTTTTGTGTATTGCATTGCAAGTGTTGTTAATATCTCAATTATCTAAAATATTCTGTGTTTACTTCAATAATTTCTATGTAAGGAAACTGGCCGCCATCGATTTCAAACTCATGGAATGGAACCAAGATGATGATTAATGAAGATTTAGTACAGATACATGACTTCAAAAAAAGGTACACTCGATATGTTTCTATTAATCGTTAATCATGACATTATTATTAGCAGAATCTACATATTAACTTCTATTCTTTTTAGACTGTTAGTAACTGAAGTGAATGAATCATCAAGTCAAATGGTGACCCAGACCACAGGATGCTCCCAATTTTCTGATCATGATCGATTTATGTATAAGGCACAACTGAAGAGTATAGCAGAAATTAATGGTCTTCAACAGGTAGAAGTTAAATCCAACTTAATTCACAGCGCTATGCTTCTTTATAAATCTTTTCATCTTACTCTATAAATTCTCCTGACTACAAATTGGTTACAATGTTTCAGGATACAACCTGTGTGACTGTTGGCACAACCGAAAAAATTATTGTTTCAAAAAATGGGTGGGCTTATGATGGGTGTTGTGTCTGCACAAAAAAGACAAACCGAACTGATAATGGGTTCAAATGTCAAAGGGAGCATTACACAGAAATTCCAGTACCAAGGTAACACATTTACAATTACACCTAGAGTACGAATTTAAAGTTCAATCATATTTGTTAATACATTCACTTCTTTTTTATGTCAATATTAATAGGTATAAATTGGAAATTGAAGTTGTTCATAAAAAAGAAAGTACTAAATTTATCTTCTGGGACAAGGATCAGATCGATCTTATAGGCTTCACAGCTCTTCAACTTAGACAAATGATGATTGAGGTATATAATAATCAACCGCAAGTTTTGAAATCAATTTTCTACATGACCTGAATTACATAATTATAACCTGAGTGTCATGTGGCTTTTGTAGGCAGGAGAAGACAACCCCATGGTTTATCCCAAGATTCTTGATAATATGCTGGCAAGAACTTTAGCATTCAGAATCATAGTTCAACCGTCCTCAAACCAGTCATCTGTAATTAAGATATGGGATGACCCTAAAATGATTCAAACAATAATGGACCATATAGAACTCAAGAGGTATATTAAGTCGTAGATCATGCAGTTACAAAAATCTGACAAATTATAGTATTTCTTAACATATCTGTTGTTTTTTAGCCTACATCTAAACTAGCTAAAGCAAAGTCTATTGTCAATGAGGATGAACGTGAAGAGGTATATATAATAATACCTCATTATGTATAAAATTATGAAAACTAATTAGAGTTATTAACATCTGTTTATTTAAATCTTTAGCCTACATCTCAACTAGATAATGCAAAGTCTAATATGAATGAGGATGTTCACTTTGAAACTGTAAGTATTTCTAGCATGTATAATTAGTTTTAATTTCTTTCTCGAGATGTTCATAATGGTTACAACCTGATACATGGTTTTATTGTCACAATACAGCAATCATTGTCTATAACATCAGAGCATGATCCAGACATCAGCTCTTCCATTACTCCAGCCAAGAGAATCTCCTCCGAAAGCCGTTTCGGTGAGATGCTCAGTCAAGAAATTGCAACTGCACAACTATCATCTACGAAGATAACAAAGCATATCAAAACTGAATGATAGCTCAACACTGGATCCAGATCTCTTTTTTTGCCTTACAGATTGAAGATGCCATGTTATCGTTTTGATGCTTGATTATGAGCATTTAGTACTTTGAAACTGTTGAATGTGTTTTGTATTTTGGAACAACCTAACTTTATTACCTACAGCATATATTAGACTATGCTTCTTGGATCCAGTGTCTTTTAATTCAATAGCAATATTCGGGTAACAGATGTTTCAGAAAATATTTAATTCCTTTGGTGAGGATACAAGTGGAATGAGTTCAAAGTGTGATGCAAATTATGTGCAGATTAGAAGCACCACTATCCCACAAATAAAGTTGAATTCAGCATATATTACCAACTGTTGCATCTGATAGTTTTTAGCCTCTTCCCACAAAATGAAGTTTTGATCACAACTTTGAATGATTGTCTTGTATTCTTAAATTCTTCACAAGTATAGAAGAATAGGTATATTCTATTCTCAAAGATGCGTCCCTTGAATTGTGTCACTGACATGCTATCATGATATCTTATTATTGAGTTAAATAAAAAACTGTTGCGGTAGTGCTAACTGGCTTTAAAACAAAAAGATGGTGACGTGTTTAATGTGTTTTTAATTTTTCAAATGAAAACAAAGAGCAAACTACTCCCTGCTGCAATTCTATATGAACATGCTCGACCACCATTATGTGATATACTTAATGTCCATGGAAGAGGAAATCAATTCAGTTTATTCATTCATAATGTACATGGATGTATTTTGGAGGGTACTCCTTTAAGGTAAAAATATTTGCTTTTATTGAAACTTGATATGCATGTCCTTGGTCTTGCTTATCAGTTGTATGTTTTTGGATCAGCATACAATCGTTGAATAAGTTTACAACCTATATATCTCATGGTTTATTTGTTTTCTTGATATTTGGCAGGCTGACTTTAAGACCACAACATCATAGATTTGTAGAATATATTCTAGCTTCAAAAGCATGACCTGACATTGTAGCTCCAAAAATTCATGTATTTGTGTGGTTAATGCCTCAAAAAGAGGCTATACAGGAGAAAGCATGCACACACTCCAACAAGGTTTAGCTTAGCCTTTTGAAGATAACTTCTGTCAAAAAAAAATCTGAAACCTATGATAGCAAGCAACTCACAATGGACCTAAGTGCACTGACTCTTTTAGAAGGAAAATAAAAATGCAAAAAGCTTACTGAAAAGATTAAAGTTGAGATATAAGAAGTCCGGACAGAAGCACCGTTTACTATGAAGCATATCTCACAATCACAAGACCTTCATATACCACTTATGGGGGAGTATTATTTAAACTTTTCTACTTACAAGCCTAAGGCTACAAATAAAGCAAAAAGACAAAAGCAAGGATTGGTTTGAACAGATAACTATCGCATAGATGTAGCCTAGCCTAAGTCATATTAGTTGATTATTTTATTAGCAAATATTAAAATAAATACTACTTTTATTGGGAGTTGTTGTATGCAGCCATCAACACACCTGTGTCTAGGATAACCAGACCTCAATATCTATTACTACCTATATTATAATAACAAGCTATAATATATTTAAAATCAAAGAGAGCAGAATACTTGACGTACATATCTTGGGAGTTGTTATAGAAAATCATCATGACACAAGAAAATGTATAGCTGCCAATGAAATGGTAAGTCTGACACAAGCAAAAAAATTGGGCGGGTAAACTAAAAAAGAACTATAACAGATTTAAACAAAAGCTACAAAGCTGACCAAAAAAAAAAAAAAAAAAACTACAAAGGAATAGCACAGTGGGCAACCAATGTATTAGCAAACCAGTGTTTTTCTACCATTATCTTCCTCAAGCAAACCAAATCTTTAGTCACTAGGTAGCAGTTTTTGACTCCATAAATCATTTACACAACAAGGTACCACTTTCATTTTTTTTTATACTGAGGAAGCTTATTTGTAGTCTTTTTTTTTATAACAATATAAGGAACAACATTAACGAGGTGATGTTCCTTATCAAGCTATTACTGATCAAACTGCTAATATGGTTGATAAGGTATGCATGGTTCTCTTCATGAATTTGCAGCTTCATGTAACTTCCAATGTATTTATGGTACTATTGTTACAGTTTTTTGAGATGCAACGGCAACATGCTCTGAAAGCTCTTGACATATACAGAAGGGTGGGGCTGGAAAAAATCTCTTAAGTCAACACAGAGAACACAGGAGTGTTCCCTTTCCATTAGTGCTTTTTAAATATTTGAATTAGTTGCATGATTAATGAAGTTTATGATCTGCACCATTTAATGACAAGTCATTGTTCACAGCTTTGCCATCAATACTATCCTCCTCTAATATTAAGTTAAATCTGAAGATTCATGTGAGGCTTCTTTGTCGACGAGAAGAAGTTTAGGGGTAAGGCAAGTAAAGTCTAATTATTTTTATTATCTATATTGGTTGCTATTTTAATTATACAGCAATTCTGTCATTTTTTTATTGCTATTGTGCTTATAACTAATGGCTTTATTTTTTGTCTTTCTAGGAGAAAAGTGCTTTGATATTTGTTACATCCAACTATTTTTGCTACTTGCTAACAAATTGCCATGTTATTCTCTAAAGTAGAGGTTGCACCCACCTGAGCTTGATATAAAGAAAGGAGACAAAGATGACTGTCATTTAAAAGAAACAAAACAAAATCCATTTCCAATGAATAATTGAGATCAAGCTGTCGAGATCAAGCTCAACCGGAGAGATCAAGCTTTATTTCGACGGCTTGAGGACCAACAGCTTGAGCTTGATCTCGACATCTTCATCTCCAAAGGTTGACCTTAATAAATCATGTCAATAGCTATCGAGATCAAGCTGTCGAGATCAAGCTCAACCTATCGAGATCAAGCTTTATTTCGACAGTTTGAGGACCAACAGCTTGAGCTTGATCTCGACAGCTTGATCTCTCCAATTGAGCTTGATCTCGACAGGTTGACCTCGACAGGTATTCATATTATTTATTTCGACAGCTTGATTGTCATGGGTCTTGATGCTCCAATAGATAGTTTAGTCTTCAATGTTACCTATAGAAATTCCAATTCTAACAATAAGTTTAAGTAATACAATATGGCACTAAATGTGAGTGATAATTGTAAATGTACATACTTACCTGTTAAAGGTTCAAGACCCATCACAATCAAGCTGTCGAAATAAATCATGTGAATAGCTATCGAGATCAACCTGTCGAGATCAAGCTCAACCGGAGAGATCAAGCTTTATTTCGACGGCTTGAGGACCAACATCTTGAGCTTGATCTCGACAGCTTCATCTCGAAAGGTTGACCTTCATCTCGACAGGTTGACCCATCACAATCAGTCGAAATAAATCATGTCAATAGCTATCGAGATCAAGCTGTCGAGATCAAGCTCAACCTATCGAGATCAAGCTTTATTTCGACAGTTTGAGGACCAACAGCTTGAGCTTGATCTCGACAGCTTGATCTCTCCGGTTGAGCTTGATCTCAACAGGTTGACGTCGACAGGTATTCACATTATTTATTTCGACAGCTTGATTGTCATGGGTCTTGATGCTCCAATAGATAGTTTAGTCTTCAATGTTACCTATAGAAATTCCAATTCTAACAATAAGTTTAAGTAATACAATATGGCACTAAATGTGATTGATAATTGTAAATGTACATACTTACCTGTTAAAGGTTCAAGACCCATCACAATCAAGCTGTCGAAATAAATCATGTGAATAGCTATCGAGATCAACCTGTCGAGATCAAGCTCAATCTGTCGAGATCAAAATCCATTTCCAATGATATTTGCTGTTGAGCTCAACCTGTCGAGATCAAGCTCAACCGGAGAGATCAAGCTTTATTTCGACGGCTTGAGGACCAACATCTTGAGCTTGATCTCGACAGCTTCATCTCCAAAGGTTGACCTTCATCTCGATAGGTTGATCTCCACAGCTATTCAAGGTTCAAGACCCATCACAATCAGTCGAAATAAATCATGTGTATAGCTATCGAGATCAAGCTGTCGAGATCAAGCTTGATTTCGACAGGTTGAGGACCAACTGCTTGAGCTTGATCTCGACAGCTTGAACTCTCCGGTTGAGCTTGATCTCGACAGGTATTCACATGATTTATTTCGACAGCTTGATTGTGATGGGTCTTCATGCTCCAATAGATAGTTTAGTCTTCAATGTTACCTATAGAAATTCCAATTCTAACAATAAGTTTAAGTAATACAATATGGCACTAAATAATTGAGAAGGCACCTGCTGCTATCCCGTTGAAGTAACATCTCCAGTTGAGTCAACTTCAAACGACTACTTTCCAACTTTTGGACATAAGCTTGTGCAAAGATCTCGATTGACTCAAATTTTACCAAGTCTTACATTTTAATAATGACCATTCTATACTTTAGTAATTGATACAAATATTGCTTTACTTTTGCAGCACAGATATGGATAATGAACAAAATAACATCAAGGAATTTTCAGCACAAGCACGTGTAAAGAGAAAGAGTCTTATGCAAGAAAAGAATCCAAATAGAACATACAGTAGAATCCAGCAAATGAGGAACCAACAAAGATCAATAAATACCACACCACTGTCGGATATCACTTCTGCAGCACTAAATCAAAGTAATCAGAAACATGGTCAACTATATAGCAGTGTGAGCTATAATTCTCAACAATATACTCAGCCACTTACTCAGCAACAGCTATCTCAGAGAAAGAGGAGAAGCATCAATACTAACGCTTTGGGAGTCAATCTGATGACCAGATTTTCAGAGCATTACTGTCATTCTATCAATGAAGTAGTTGGAAGTTTAAATTCTAATGTAGCATCCTCTTCTACAACAAACATGGCATCCAGCTCGACAGCACCACTTCCTTTCACTACAAAGACACAAGTTCATATTCAAAACAGATATGATTCAGTTGATGAGGAAAAAGATGATTCAAATCTTGATGATATCCAAACAGAAGGTACTAACACAAAAAATCAGCACCTTATAATTGTTGTGGCATGTAATATTGTTGAGCATCAAGTTTTACACTTAGCACAATGCATTGTATATGACCTTAGGTGAAACTTCAGATTATAGCTCAACATCTGAGGAAGAAGAAATATATGACAACATCAATAACATTGAACCTGAAATTCTTAATCAAGGTATATATGTTTTAGTGTATTTTATAAGCACAATAGCTATAAACTAATACTGTGTTTATGCTGTTAAGCCTTACAATATATTTTCAAATTTTATAGGATACTTCGATATTGGTGATCCACTAATTGAATGTCAAGATTGTCATGCATATATGTGGTATCAGGAGAGAACTAGAAAGAACAGACATGCTGCAGCTCCAAAGTATTATCTCTGTTGTGGACAAGGGAAGATCCAACTACCACTTTTGAAACCACCTCCTGAGTTGCTTCAACATATACTATATGATAATAATTCAGCTGAAAGCAAGAATTATCAACACCACATTAGATCCTATAATATGATGTTTACATTCACATCACCGGGAGCAAAACTTGATAGATCAATCAATGATGGTAGAGGGCCACCAACAATTAGAATACAGGGACAAACATGCCACAGAATTGGCAGTCTACTACCCATGCCTGGTCAACCCCCAAAGTTTGCACAGCTTTATATATATGATACTGAAAATGAAGTAGAAAATAGAATTCAAGGGATCCAAAGGTACGTACATATTTATGAAACAACTGTCAGTGTTAATACATCAAAGTACATAGTCTTATATTGAACACTACTATTTCTGAATAAATTTTTACATTCTTTATTAATAGGAACCAAGAGAACATTGATCCAGAAATAGTTAGAAAATTGACAGCCATGCTAGATGCATATAACAGTCATGCCAAGTCTTTCAGAATGGCAAGGGAGAGATTGAATGAAAGTCAGGTGCAAGATCTCAAGTTAAGGCTAATTTCCACACGAAATACTGATGGTAGAATAGATAATTTACCAACAGCTTCAGATGTAGCTGCTCTTATTGTTGGAGATATCGACAATGCAAACAATAGAGATATTGTTATGGAAAAGCAATGTGGTCAACTTCAAAGAATAGATGAATTACATACTAGCTACTTGGGTTATCAATATCCCCTTATTTTCCCTTATGGTGAAGATGGTTATAGACATGATGTTCTTCACAGGGTTATCAATATCCCCTAATTAGAAGACAGTTTCCCATTATTATCTCCTATGCTATGACTATCAACAAATCTCAAGGTCAATCACTTGAAAGTGTTGGACTATACTTGCCTAAGCCAGTGTTCAGTCATGGTCAACTCTATGTGGCAGTTTCTAGAGTTCAAAGCAAACAAGGATTGAAGATTTTGATACATGATAATGATAAAAAAACCATTAAAAACAACAACTAATGTTGTCTTCAAGGAGGTCTTTCAAAACCTTTAACAGGTAAGTATGTACATTTACAATTATCAATCACATTTAGTGCCATATTGTATTACTTAAACTTATTGTTAGAATTGGAATTTCTATAGGTAACATTGAAGACTAAACTATCTATTGGAGCATCAAGACCCATGACAATCAAGCTGTCGAAATAAATCATGTGAATACCTGTCGAGGTCAACCTGTCGAGATCAAGCTGTCGAGATCAAGCTCAAGCTATCGAGATCAATCTCAACCTGTCGAGATCAAGCTCAACCTGTCGAGATCAAACTCAACCTGTCGATATCAAGCTCAAGCTGTCGACATCAAGCTGTCGAAATCAAGCTTGCTCTCGCCAGGTTGAGCTTTATCTCGACAGGTTGAGTTTGATCTCCATAACGAGCTTGATCTCGGCGACTGATCTCGACGACTATTCACATGATTTATTTCGACAAATTGATTGTGTTCGGTCTTGGTGCTCCAATCTATTCCAGATTCTACATTCTCTTGCTTCAATACTTTTTGCTTCCATTTTTTTAGGTATTGCTCATCTACTCAAGTGTCACTGTAGCTTAATAATTAAACTAACTTTTCCAATAACCTTAGCAGTGTTGTTAACTACTTATTTATATTTACTTTATGTGCAGTTATTGATACAAAATACTGCTACTTCAATGGTTTCAAGGCATATACATGTTTCCTCTCATTTTTTGGATTACAAGACTTACAGATGTTTCCTCTTATTTTTTGGATTGGAGGTCTATATTACTTATAGAAACCATTGACATTGTTGTAATGTCTTATATGTTACAAATATTTTGCAAGGCATACAGAAGTTTGCTATCATTATTCAAGATATGTGAGATACACTTAAAACTCATTGGTGTTATTTTGTTATAAACATGAACCATTTCAGATCCTTCATCCAATGTTCTTATAGTGATATTAAATATTAACAACTCTTCCTGAATGTGTTTGGTTTTTTTTTTACCAATTAAAATATTCACATGCAATTTTGGCTTTGTATTTTCTTATAGAAAATTAATTTGTCAAGATCCATGATCCCTAATCTTAAAGGAATTGATTCTTAGTTGTTTAGTTGTATATGTCCTTCTGTTATCATTTTGAAAGACCCATCAATCGTATTTTATTATTTCCGACGACAATTACAAAAACAACTTAGCCCCGTTATGTTATAGCTTTTGATGGTGAACACTTTTGTTGAATATTTCTATCCTTACATAGAAAATATGATATTAATTCTGTACTTTTATTAGTTTGTTTATCAACACAAACTAATTACCATAACGACGCCCTACCCGTGCATACGCACGGGTATGTTACTAGTTATACAAGAAAGTTCCCTACCGATTAGCTTCTCCTACAAATAATGAAAGCATATCTCTGCAGATATGACCAACTAGTAAAATCAGCTTAAATCATGCTTTTTTTTTTTGGGATCGCTGAAATCATGCTGATAAGTTGGACGATTTATGAACTGATACATGATAAAAAAAGTAGTAATACCGTAATTATCTTAATTTCCCTTTTTGAGCTATGCATTCAAGCCTCATCCAAATCAAAATCGATTAGTTTCCCTTATAAACCATATCAAATCTTACCAATCAGAGACAAGCCCAAAAAAATAGTGTTTATTTTTTGCTGTTGCATATTTTCAATTATTTTTAAAAAATAAATTAGTAACTCTTTTAAAATTTATATTTTTTTTGGGCTAAATTATGCTTTTAGTTTTAATTTTCAATTTGGTCTTTTACGTGTTAATAGACCAAAAAATACGCCATTAAATAGATTTTTTTTTGTCTTTTTGATTTTTGTAATTTTTTCTTATATTAAGGATCATGAGTAGTATTTGTTTCAGATTGTACCTTATGTGTAAATGTTACACCACTGTTGTCCCTCTGTTTCGAAGTGGTCACTTATGTTACAAAAATTATATCAATGTGGTCCATTTTTTTGCAAAATAAGGAGAAAAAATGGATCATATTGGTATAATTTTTGTAAGATAAAGGATCATTTCGAAAAAAAAAAAAGGGACCGCATTGATATAACTTTTACACATCTCTCTAATATGCATTCGAAGATTTTCCAAAACAGCTATTCCAGACCAACAAATCACGTGTGTCAATCAAATAGAGGTATGAATAGTAGGTTCGATTCCATAGCAAAGTACAATTATTATAAGTTTATTATTAGGTTCGGTTCCAAAGCAGGAAAAAAACAGTTTTAATAATCAAAAATAATCTGTCTTTAATGCATTAAAGTAAAAATATAAACTAAAATCGTGTATACATTGAATTGAAAAATTGAAGCAAAATAATAATAGATATTTGTTATATCTGTCTTTAATGCATTAGAGTAAAGATGGAAACTAAAATCGTGTATATATTGAATTGAAAAATTGAAACAAAATAATAATAGACATTTGTTATAATCTGTCTTTAATGCATTAGAGTGAAGATGGAAACGAAAATCGTGTATACGTTGAATTGGAAAATTGAAGCAAAATAATAATGATATTTGTTTTGTAACAAATCAGTTCAAATCAACCAAGATAAGCACTTAAAATACAATATAAAATTTCAAAATCCTTATTATATATAAATTATTGGTTTAATTACTCTAGAGGTCCCTGAACTATTTTGGAATTTTGTAATAAATTCCTAAACTATTTTTTTTTAACTGGGTCCCTGAACTATTTTTTTTTTAATTATATCCTTCTGTTAAATTAAAGTTAATGAGTTGTTAACCAGTACCGATATGGAATATGACATGTCAACCACACTTGACACATCATTGTCCACCTAATATCCATGTAATTAAATACTTCCACCAAATTAAATATTTCCACCTAAATCTGGTTTGAGAGAAAGAAAACTCAATTTTACTGGAAAAACCTTCAATATCAACAGATCAAGTGATAAAACTCGATTTCTCAAAGGAGGAGACAGTGATGAACATAAAAGTTCTAATCTGAATACAATCTCAAAGTTTTGCAAAAACATAATTATTTATAAACAAATTATAAGCAAAATTCTCACCTCAATTCAAATAACATCACTCTCCAGCATAAAGAAAAAAATTTCTAAAACTCTATCTTCTCAGGGAAGGAGAGAAAGGAGATAAAAAATTGAATCTTGTAGAAGGTCTACGGCATATGGAATTCAGAAACACGAGGATCTCACGATGTTTTTCGAAAATCTCACCTCTGCTCTATGCATTGCTTTAACGGCAATATCATCCCACGGTTAATAAAAAAAGAGGTTAATTTTTTTTTTCCAGTTGTTTAAGAGGACCCGAAAGTGGCGAGAAACTAGAGAAAAAAGAAAAGGCGATCGAAATTAGAAGCTCAGATAGGGAAAAAATGGAGATTCCGGCCAGCAAAAGGCAATTTTCCGGCGAGTAAAAAAATAATAATAGTTCGGACCAAATTAAAAAAATAGTTTAGGGATCGGATTAAAAAAAAAACATTTCAGGGACCAAATTAAAAAAATAGTTTAGGGATCGGATTAAAAAAAAAACATTTCAGGGACCAAATTAAAAAAATACTTCAGCGACTTATTTCAAAATTTATGTCACGGTTCATGTCACAGTCCACGTCAGCACTGGTTAACAACCTGTTAACTTTAATTTAACAGAAGGACTTAATTAAAAAAGAAAAAAATAGCTCAATGACCTATTTCAAAATTTTCAAATAGTTCAGGGATCAAATTAAAAAAAATAGTTCAATGACCTATTTCAAAATTTTCAAATAGTTCAGGGACCTCCAGTGTAATTAAACCTAAATTATTTTGTATGAACACACATTCCCAGCAATCATCGGGTGTCGAAACACATTTGCGACAATTTTCTAAGTGGTTAATGCAGTTCAAATACGTGGTTAATTACGTTCAGTAAATGGTTAGTGGATATATCAGGCGTCGAAACTCATTAACCATCAATGTAACTTCATTAATCACAAATTTTAACGTGATTAACCATGATTTCCAAGTGTTGAACTACATATAGATTTGAACACCTGAAAATCGTTGTTAATACAGTTCAAATTCATGGTTAATAAAGTTATGATAATGGTTAATGAGTTTCAACACTTAGTATATTTATTAACTATTCACTGAACGTAATTAACCACGTATTTAAACTATATTAGCTACTTAGAGAGTTGTCCCGTTTTAGTTTTTCAAATATAGCGACCCTTTTTTTAAGCATGTCTTAGATAAGATTTTATTTTATTTTTTATATCTAATAATAATAATGCCTTGTAAGAGTGGTACCCTTGTGTAACTTCTTTTATTGACCGGGTACACTTGAATTATTGTCAAGCTAATTTATAGGAATTTGTTACACTGTGATTGGTTCGAGTGATTTAGAAGAGAGAGGAGAGAAGAGAGAAAAAGAAGAGAAGTGTCATATTTTCCCTGATTGGTTTGAAGAGAATCAGGAAGAGATACTAAATTTTAGTGGGCCTCATTGCTTTTTCATTTTTCTCAAAACTGCGAAGAAAGAGCGAAGAAGCGAGGAGAGAAGAGCGCGAAGTGCATCAGTTTCCAGCCATACCCTTCTCTCGTTCCCGCGAAACTGCTTGTCCCCATGGACAACAGAAGCATACTATAATGTCGTAGATGCTTTGCGGTCTCTTGTTGCTCCAACCATGACAAAGCAGCATATAAAAAATAGGATGAAAACATTGAAAGATCATTTTGCTGAATCATATGATTTATTTGGTAGTTTAAGTGGATTTGCATGGAATTCGATGACTAGGAGGTTCGAGACAGAGGATGAAGTCTGGCAAGATCTCATAAAAGTGAGTTTTTTCTTTATGTTTCAGCCAGTGTTTTCTTTTTACTGTAATGTACATTCTAACAAATCATGATGTGATTAATGTAGGAAAAACCACATGCTGTCAAGTGGAAAACCATGCAAATTAAGCATTATGATGTTTTGAGAGAGCTTTTTGGGTCTGATCGAGCAGGAGGAAAAAAATCTAGTACTCATAGAATGAGATGCAATCGATTGGAAAAGGAAAAGGAAAAGGAAAATGATGGTGAAAGGGACAACATTGATCTGAATGACTTGATTGATGACGATGCTTATATTCGTGACCATGACACTGGTGTGTTTTATGAAGGGCGAGAAGAACCCTCTAATGTTGACTCATATAGTCCAGCTGGTGGGGTCTCACATCATTCTTTCGGGACATCTGGTTCTCGATGTACGAAGCGTAAGGCTCCAATGACGGATTTAATGGAGGATCAATTGGAGAGAATGACAAGTCGAATTGGACTCATGGATGGTGCACTGAATAAAGGTAATTGTATTTCTTCTCAACTGCATGATATAGAAAAGCAACAAATAGCAATAACTGAACGACAAGTTGTAGCTATTGAGAAGCGCAATGAAATCCTGCAACATAGTAGACCTCGAGTGTATACAAGCGCAGATGTATGAGATATGTTGTCTGAGTGGAATTTGCTGGAACAATTTCGTTTGTAGTGCTATGAATTTCTTTGCAATGTTGACAAAAAGAATGAGCTGGTTTTTGGTGTACCCCCTCACTTGCGCCTACAGGTTCTCTTTCAAATTATGAATGTTACTGGGCACCATATAGACAGTATATAGCTGCCTCATATCATCAATTGGTGCCTACAGGTTCTTTTTTTAGTATAGTCAGTATGTAGTTGGCTGATATGTTAGTGCCTAGAAGTTCTTTTTTGTATAGGCAATATGTAGTTGACTCATATTATAATGCCAACATCTTTTTTGTATAGGCACTTTGTTGGCTCATATCATCATCAGCTTGTGCTTACAGGTTCTTTTTTGTATACTAAATATGTAGTTGACTCATATAGGCAGTAAACTCTTATGTTGTTTCTTGTAACTTGGTTCTGTTATATGGAGGAAATTATACAGCTAAAGAATTTTGGTTTCACTTTGCTGTCATGAGCTGAGTTATATTAGGAGTGTTTTATTTTTTTCGGTTCTGTTTTCTTATGTAAGGTAGGAGGTCAAATGTTGTATTAGGAAGGAGGTTGGATGTGTTTGTAATAGACAGGTGGACAATGGGAGTAAAGTGGTTTATCAATGTGTGATGCATGATAAATGCACAATGTAGGTACTGTTGCAATGACAACAGTAAATTTTGTACCCGGTGACCTTGACATCCCTTGTGCTTGAGGTTTTGTTATCCATTAATAATATTCCTTTTGATTATAAAAAAAAAGCACAACTCACAAATTGACACTCACATAAATATTGTTGCAGGAATGTTTGAAAGAAAGAATGTGAAAAAAAAAAAAGGGTTGCCACTTCACCTTATAATTTGCAACGCCACAAAATTTTTTATGGCCATGCAAGACAATTGAAATAAAATAAAGATGTAACCCCCAAAAAAAAAAGTAAAATAAATACTCAAATTTAACAAGGGTATTTTTGTCCTATGATTAAATATTACAATTTCTCTCTTCTCTTTTTCTACTCAACCAGTCAAAGGGAGAGAGAACTTTATATTTTTTTCTTTTCTATTTCTCTCGTTTTACTCTTAAACCAAATAATACCACAAATCTTCTCTATTTTCACCTGTTTCTCTATATTTCTCATCTCTTTCTCTCTTCTCAATTTCTCTTTTATACCAAATATAGGCTTTTATACCAAATATAGGCTTAGAGCTAATTAAGGAGCTAACTAACTGATATAAGAGTGGCTCAGCAGCATATAAGTGAATCCACATAAATTGGTTGGTTTCATTTCAGGAAAAAACAATGGCAGCAAATTTACGTTTAACCGATGATTGCTGGCAATATGTTTTCAGATTCCTCAACGACGACGATCACCACCGTTACTTGGAATCTCTCTCCCTCGTCTCAAAGCAATTCCTCACAATCACAAACCGTCTCCGATTCTCCCTCACAATCTGTGACCCAACCCTCTTTTTCCTCCCTCGCCTCTTCCACAGGTTCCCAAACCTCACTTCCCTCGACCTTACGCGCTTCCTCGGTGACCGCGACGCGCTTCTCTTCCAAATCTCGCATTTCCCCTTACGCCTCATATCGCTCAACCTCTCCAACCGCCCCTCCATTCCAGCAAACGGTTATAGTTATGCTGGAATCTTTTGCTTGTTATCAAAGTGTCAGTTTCTCCAACATTTGGATCTTCAAAATGTTGAGTTTCTGAATGATCAGCGTGTCGCCGAGTTGTCCTTATTTCTCGGTAATTTGGTGTCTATAAACGTTAATGGTTGCAGAATGCTGACTCATTCGGCATTCATTGCACTCGTTAGGAACTGTCCTTTGCTTAGTGAGATCAGAATGGAGGAAACAGGTATTGGAAAAAATTGGGGGGTAGCAAACGATGATTCTAATTCTTTGATGGATTTTGTTGTAAACCCTCACCATCAAGTGAAGTCACTCTATTTGGGTTTCAATTCATGGTTGAGGGATGAAAGCATCAAAATGATTGCTTCTATCTGCCCCATTTTGCAGCTGCTTGACTTGAGTTACTGCCATAACTTATCTGATGATGGTATTGTTGAAGTATTAAGATGTTGTAAGATTAGGCATTTGAATTTAGCCTCCTGTTCAGAAGTGAAGCTACTTGGGATGAACTTTGAAGTTCCCAAACTGGAGGTGTTGAACTTGACACGGTCAGGGATTGATGATAGATCACTCTATGTGATCTCAAAGAGATGCTGTGGGCTACTGCAACTGGACCTGAAAGATTGTTATGATGTCACAGAGAAAGGAGTGAGGTTAGTGGTAGAAAACTGCACACAGCTAAGAGAGATAAATTTGGAGTCTGGTTATAAAGTGGCTGCTAATGTTGTTCCCTGGATGGTATTTTCAAGGCCATCCTTGAGAAAGATAGCTGTTCCGCCTCATTTTCGTCACAGTGACATCCAGAGGGAGTGCTCTGCTGAAGTCTGAAATGTAAGATGTCTATGTTTTCGATGTTACTTCTCTGAGAATATTTTGGAAATGTCAACTTCTATTTGTTGTATTTTCTTATCAGTCTGTGCATGATAACTGCCCAAGTAATTGTGTCCCGTAAGATTTTTATATAATGCGCAATGTAATGCAAGCAGTTGGGTGTTATATGCAGCTCTTGTTAGGAAACTACGCAAAATTTCCCACACAGATTAGCCAAGAACGAAAAATAATTAAACGCTAAGACACACACAAATTGATAAAGGAGTTCGACCAATTATGTCTACGTTTCAGGGCTGCTGCAGACCTTTTACTGAAAAAGAAAATATACACTGTGTTTACAAACACTCACAATCTCTCACAAAACACACAACCCAATTACACCCAAAGAAATATTTTCTTCTCTAAATATTTCTTACAAAAATTCTCTCTCTGAATTTTCTCCGTTGAACTCACAAGCCACAACCTCTCAATGTTAATATTTTCCTCTCCAACATGGCTTTATTTATAGAAGGATGAAGCTCAACAACCATTGCTTTCACCAACCAAACAATTCAATTTTCAACCTTCAACTTTCAACTTTCAACATTCAACTTTGCACAAAGTTGAATTTTCCCATTTGTTGAAAAGCAAAACATTTTGGCAGACAAAAATTGGGTAGGTCGGGAGGTTTTTTGACCAACACCTCCCACTTGAAGACTCGATTTCACCTGCCTTCACACCTAAATCAATGCAAAGCAATTTCTCCTGGTCTGTTATCACTATGGCCAATCAAGTTGAGCACAACTTCGCTTTGTCGATAGTCACCACCTTTGTCAACATATCCTGGCGGGTTCTTACTTGAATCTTCTTCAACATTAACACTTCATCCTCGCTGCAGATCCGATGAAGTGATAACGGCAAGACCAATATGCTTTGCTCGGGAGTGAAATGTCAATTCCTTTGCCGATGTATCGTGACTGACTATCACCAGGCAAAACACTCTTCTCCCGTGGTGAAACCCAACTCGCTAATAACCCTCGGCCATATCAATTCTTGTCGCTTCATATCGCTACATACTCACCTCACAGAGTGGATAAAGCAACAATCTTCTCTCAGATCCGCGACATCCAACTTCATCGAGTACTACCAATGAATACATAACCAAAGGGTACTTCTTCGATGATCAACTTCACCTCCAAAGTCCAGATTCACGTAGCCTCAGTACTTCTGCAATTCTCCTTACCAAAGTGACACTTTCAGAGCCTCGTAGATACCTCAAAATCCATTTCATCGCTTCCCAATGAGTTTTACCTTGATTTGACATAAACTCGCTAACTACTCCCATCGCATGGCCAATGTCCGCCTCAGCATGTACTCATTGCATACATCAAACTTCCAATGGTCAAGCATACTAATCTCAGCCATGTATTCTCTTCTTCCTCCGTCTGAGGTGATTGTTCCTGGTTAGTGAAATGATCGCCAAAGGTGTGCTAATCGCTGGCGTTTCATGTTGAATCTTTGCAAAACACGGCCAATGATGTACTGACCGCCCATGTTGAATCTTTTATCTCGTGATTTGCATTCCAAGGATCTTCTTTGTCGACCTAAGTCCTTCATGTCAAATTCTTGACAAACGTGATCTTCAAGTTTCTCTGATCTCGCCCATATCTCAACTCAAGCTACTAACATATCATCGACATAAAGTAACAAAATGATATAATCTGGGACTTATATCTCTCAAGAAACAATACTGGCTCTGAGCGCACTTCCGAAACCTTCCTTGTGCACGGTTATCAAACTTCTTGTACCACTGAGCTTGTTCTGTGCCATACAAGCTCTTCTCTTAATCTCGCATACACCATATTTTCATTGCCTTTCCGAGAAGCTTCAAAGTTGGGTGCATGTAGATCTCTCCTATCTAAGTCTCTGTGAAGAAACGCAGCTTTTCACGCCTAATCGCCAAGATAGTTTTACCGCAACAATACTTAACATAGACTGATAGTAATGAAGCTCACAATCGGAGCAAAATTTCGTGTAGTCAACTCCTTCCTGCTGAACTTTAACGACTAGTCAAGCTTTGTATCTCTGGAGCCATCATTTTCCTCCTTCACCCGGAGCACACCCATTTGTTGTGAAGTGCCTTCTTTCCTACGCGTAACTCAACTAGTTCTCATGTTTGATTGGAGATCAAAGACTTTATCTCATCTTTCATGGCAAGCTCCCACTCACGGGTATCCGCGATCCGACATGCTTCTCGCATAATCTTCGTGCTCCCTTCATCACCAACAACATGTAGGTCCATGTATCTCCTGGTTGGGCACAGTGAACTCGAGAAGACTTTCTCATCGCCGAGCCGGAGTAGAGGCTCGCGCGCCAATTGATTCCTCCGACGGTGATTCTCAACTATAGGATTTTTCTGGTCATCGCCCACCGCATACATCGCCCACTCGCTCGGAAGTGCTGCATCCGTGTTATGCCCGCTCCTTGTACATCACTTCTTTCATTGAAGATCACATCTCATACCGCGGATCGCCTTTGTTTTCATCATCCCAAAGACGTAGCCAAACTCATCTTCACCATAACCGGCGAAAGTACTTTCTTCGATTGGGGATCAAGTTTATTCCCCGCTTTGATCACCGAGCATGCACATATGTTACACAATCAAAATCCTAAGATGTGAGAGTTTTACCTCTTTTTCACTCCATACCTCTTCCTGGTATTCTCAGGTTCCAATGGTACCGATGGACCCTGCTGATCAAGTCATTGCCGTGTTGATCGCTTCGCCAAAATCGCTTAAGCCTGACCGCACCCGCAAGCTCGGCCTCTCTCGCCAACGCTCGATTCATACGCCGCCACACCCATTGTGTTGAGAGCGCACTGGCACTGCCTTCCATTCTCGATCCCGCGTTCATAGCAAAACTTCTTGAATCTGTGTCTCATATTCACCACCATTGTCGCCTCGAGCTTTTGATCTTCAATCTCGTCTTTCATTTTCTACCATGGCTTTCACATCTTGAAAGCCTCGAATACTTCAGACTTATGTTTCGTAAAGTATACCCATACCTTCCCAGAGTGATCATCAATAAAGGTCACGAAGTATTGCTTCCCACTAATGGATGAGATACAATGCTGGACCCCAAACATCGCAGTGAACAAGCTCGAAGCTTTCTTCTTTGGGGTTCTTCCACTTATCTCAAAGCTAACTCTTTCTCGCTTCCAAGTATGCGCCTTCACATGTCAATTTCTACCGATTGAGACCTGGCAATTTGCCCTTCGAGTGCATGATCTTCATCCCTTTCTCTCACTATACGGCCTAGTCTCTCGTGCCATAGATTGGGATTTTCATTCCGCAATCGCAATCAAATGGCACGCCTCGCCTTGTAAAGAGTACCACTTTTTCGCCAAGTAACAATCGCTATCAGACCCTTTGAAATCTTCCAATGATCGCTGTGGAAGATCGTGTAGCCGCCAATGCCAATCGCCCATCGAGATTAAGTTCTTCGTCAAAGCCTGGGAATATGTCCTGACATTTTTCAATTCCCATACACTCCATTCAACTTAATCTTCACCACACCTTTGCCGACAATCTCACAAGATTGTTCATTACCAAGGTAAACTTTACCAAGGTTTCCGGCACATAATTCTCAAGAATTCCTTCTCCCTGGCGGCATGAAAAGATGCCCTGCAGTCTAACACCCAAGACTCTTCCTGCTCTCCAAAGAGCATATCAACGCGCCACCTCCTCCCGAGGTGGAAGCAACATTTGCCTCGCCCTTCGCTTCCTCGTTCTTCTGCACTCGCATCGATTTTTGTAGTGTCTTGCCTTTCCCGCAATTCCAACACTGATAATCTTCGAAGTTGGAGTTTTGAGAACTATGATGATTTCCGATTTGGACCGCCGCCTTTGATTTGCCACGCCCATTTCCTCTGGTTGAATTTCTTCCTGACTCGTATGCACATCAAGAGGATGAAGATTCACCCGACTTTCCTCCGGCTTCTGATCTCTTCACGAACCAGATCACGAACATCGCCGATTTCAACTTATTGTTTCGCTGAGCTACTCACACCGTGATAGAGCATTCCAACTTCCTCGAAGAGAAGACAAAAGTATCAATGCTCAGACTCATCATCACCCGAGTTCCAACCGAACTCAACCGGTCAGGACTATGTTGAGTCTATCGAGATGTTGTGCTACCGGCGCGCCTTCCGCATCCGCAGTTAAACAACCGCCATCAAATGAACTTGTTTCGAGGCCGACGCTTCGCATACGTTGGAAAGAGCCTTCATAAGATCCGCTGGTCTTTTTCTTTTGCAATGCTGAACGCAACATTACGGATAACGCCAACCGATAACGCCGAGGGCTTGTCTATCGAGAGATCCATTCATCTTCCTTCATCTCCACGTTTCTTTCCTCGTGGAGAGGTTGATATAACTTTTTCTCGATACAGATAATCCTCGATCTCGCATCTTCCAAAGCCAAAGTCCCAGACCGGTCAACTTTTCAATTTTCACTTTTCCTTCGCTCGCGCCATCACTCCCACTCGAGTCCGACTTTCAGATCAAGCTTCGATAATTTCTGGTAACCACCGCGCTTTAGAACACTCTCCGTGACAAATTGGTAGCGCGACTAATTTTATTTATTCATTTAAAATTACTATTCATTTAAAATTACTATTCACGTGAACAGATCTCGACAAGATTTAGGTATAACCAACTAGCCTCGATACCAGCTTGTTAGGAACTACGCAAAATTTCCCCATGGTCGATTAGTGGAAGAACGAAAATAATTAAATGCTAAGCACACACACAAATTGATAATCTTGAGTTCGCCAATTATGCTCTACGCCTCCGGCCGCAGACCTTTAACAAAAAAGAAAATATACACTGTGGGTTTACATAAACACTACAATCTCTCACAAAACCCACAACCCAATTCATACACCCAAAGAAATATTTTCTAAATATTTCTTACAAAAATTCTCTGAATTTTCTCTGTTGGAACTCACAAGCCACAACCTCTCAATGTTAGAATATTTTCCTCTCCAACAGATGGCTCTTATTTATAGAAGGATGAAGCTCAACAACCATTGCCTCACCAACCAAAACAATTCAATTTTCAACCTTCAACTTTCAACTTTCAACATTCAACTTTGCACAAAGTTGAATTTTCCCATTTGTTGAAAAGCAAAACATTTGGCAGGACAAAAAAATTGGGTAGGTTGGGGAGATTTTCTTTGACCAACAGCTCTCATGGTCCTATCAACTTTCAAAAGCCAACTTTTATGTTATTACTTTTTTATGCAAGGTGACATAATATAACCTGAAGTAAATTACTCAAATTACTCCACACTAGTCCAATATGTGATTTCTTGTTTGTTTTTTAACCATTGAAGATTTGTTATGGAGCAAAAAAAAAAAAAAATATATATTGGTTTGAGTATTTCCAGCTTTCGAGCTTTTTGTTATTTGAACTCTGATTTTTGTTTTCGTGTGCTGATCTTATAAATCTTACTCCTTACAATGTACCCGTTTTTGGTGAAGTATCAATTATCCAGCTGTTCTGTTTCTAGTTCAGAGGATTTATTTCACTTCTTTTGGAAATTGCTTTCAGAATTCTGCTATTTGGGCTAAGGGTATGGAGCTGTTGCTGGTTTTTTAACACTATGCTTGTGGTGAAGGGGGTTACAAGTTTCTGAAATTTTATGTTTTGTTGCTCTTTTGTTTTTTGGTGATGGCTTGTTCTCTTGTAATCATACATTTGGGTAACTAATCTCAGGCACATCCTGTGCTGAGTTTTAGTTTCTCTTTTATATCAATACATATTCTTTTGCCTACCAAAATAAATGATCAAGTTTTCTTTGTTGCTTCTATCCTATATATTTTGCTATGACCTGTTGTTTTACTTCTCCTTGTGTTTTTAACTAATCCCGCTTATGTTTCTTCACTCCCGCCTTCTTTGAGAAGGCAAGCTTCTATCTTGGTTTCTATGAAACAAGATTTTGAAGCTGCTAATACTTACTCTTCTTTACTTGGGAGTTCCCAGCTGATATTCACAAGCTAGCAAGGCTGAGATTCTTCAACATATTAAACAATATGTTAAGCGGAAACTTGAGTTGGGAATTCTCCAAGTTGAAGGAGATTGAAGTGCTAGTTGCTTATAGCAATGATTTCAATGGCTCACTTCCTCAGGGTGTCAACGAGCTCCTAAGGCTCAAGCACTTGAAATTTCGCGGGAATTACTTCTCTGGGAAAATCCCTCCAAGCTATGGAAACATGGGGCAGCTCAGCTTTCTGTCTCTGCAGGAAATGATTTGAGTGGTTTCATACCAAGTGAACTTGGAAATCTCACTAAGCTGACCCATCTTTACGTGGGATACTTCAATCAATTTGATGGTGGAAGAATCCCACCTCAGTTTGGTAAATTAAACAATTTGGTTCATCTAGACCTTGCAAATTGTGGCTTGAAAGGTTCAATTCCAGCAGAGTTGGGCAATCTATACAAGTTAGACACTCTCTTCTTGCAAACCAATCAGCTCACAGGTTCAATCCCACCCCAGCTAGGAAACTTGAGTAGCTTGAAAGCTCTTGATCTATCACTCAATATGCTAATAAGAGACATCCCAAATGAGTTCTCAGGTCTTCATGAGCTTACCCTTTTGAACTTATTCACCAACAAGTTTCATGGAGAAATTCCTGATTTCATTCCTGAGCTGCACAAATTGGAGGGTGCTGAAGCTTTGGAGGAACAACTTCACTGGGTTGATTCTTTCAAAGCTTGGCTAGAATTGCTAATTGTCTGAGCTTGACCTGTCAGTCAACAAATAAGCTCACTTGTCTGTGCTGTGCTGTTGCTTTTCCGAGTTTTCCTTGGGTCCTATCAACTTTCAAAAACTGTTTCTGTTTTTTTCATGCATTATTGGAATTATCATATAACTGTTTGTTTGGATATATAATCTCGAAGGTGGATGGTTATATTTATGTTTGTTTTGAGTAATGTTCTTTGTTATTGACTCATTGTTTCTCACACTTTCAAAAATACATTTGTTTCTGGGCGCAGGCTAGAATACACAAGCTACACAAGTGGTGTAGCCTACACAAGATGAAAAAAAAAAAAAAGAGTGACCCAAGTTTTAAAATACTCGTTCGATCGTTAAATTAAAAATAAACGGTCAAGAATAAAAAAGAACACTATATTCCTACCGACAAACTTGTGGATGAGGTCCCAAATATAAATTTTGGGTGCAAAAGATGATCTAGATTGTACTGTTGATGCAAAACACTGTCCAGAATCTGGTAGAATTTTAAACCCAAATTTTAACCATAGTCTGTTATAATATAATAGGTTTGATATATTAATTTACTTTCGTGAAATTCACTCACTGGATACGTGCTGAAACCACCAGTTTATGAATTAAGTTGCATTGTGATGGGTGTTCCAGCCAAATTAGGTGATCTATGCATAACCGAATAAGTTCAATTTTTCAGCTTCCATCAATCACAAAACTCATTTTCAGATCTCTAATATAGGAAGAGATATCAAATGTTCTGAGCATGTGCTGAATATGAAAGCATATTTCAGACACTTCACACCATATTTCCAATTTCGTGAATGCAACGATTTGAGTGAATCTTTGCATGTACAACCCCAAAAACTCAAATGACTGCAAGGCTTTCTCCTTTTGCGTATATGGCAATTTACATGAAAGAGCTCGGCAATGACTTAATTGAGATGTATTACTCAATTTCCAACTGTATTAAATAATTAATTTTCATTTATACCCTTATTTATAGTGAGACATAGACTTTGTTTGGCAAAAAATATCGGATAGCGAATAAGCTAGCTGATAGCAGATAAACTAGGTTATAGCGGATAGCTAACATCGGATAAACTAGCAGATTGAATTTAAAGTGTTTGGTAAAATTAACGGTTGAACTAGTTTATAAGTATAAAATGACATAAATGAGCATTTTTAGTTAATGCTTAAAAATGAGAGAGAACGTTCATTTAATGAAGAATAAACAAAGAATTTAATTAAAATAATAAGAGTAAAAACGAGAGAAAAATAAAACGCTATAAGCTATAAGCTCAAACTTATTTCAAATAGTGTCTAAAAAAACGCTATAGGTTGGGTTTGGTAATTGCTTATAGCTGATAAACTATCTTATAGCTGAAAAGCTAGCTAATTTTTGTGTGTGACTAAATCATTCAAATTAGTAAATTACATCGATCAATATCGCTAAAAACCGAAAAGGGTGAATCTGCGAACAAACTCACACATCCAGGTTAATAGCATAAAACTGCAAAATCAAAGTGCCTACAAATGTGATAAAATCAAAGTGACCGGAATACTCATGTCTCCGGATCTGCAACGTTGACGCCCAAGTCATCATTGAATCTTTTACTGATCGGAGCTGATCTGCCAATCTGAGTCATATATTAATGAGATAACTTATTTCATATGAAAGTGAGTTGGTTCATAAAAGATGTACTTTTGGAAAGAATTAAATCTTTAAGAGTATTAAATAGAAAAAAACTATTTTCAATATATTTTGTTGATCTTTGTGAATTAGGGTTTGTTCCTTATACATAAGGGATGAGAGGACTAAAACATCCCTATTTTTGAATCTGTTTTTTATGAGGGACTAAAATGGCCCAAATCCATGCCACGTTTTGTACACTAGACAGGTGATAGGCCATTTGTGCATTTAACTGGCCATGTCAACACCGTTAATGACTTTTTTTATGGGAATAGATGGAGGGATTAACTTGTCCAATGTTTCTAATTGTCAAGGACTATTGTTGGATTTTATTTTTCTCAGGGAACAAAATGGGTCGGGCTACAAACCTCAGGGACCAAAATGTCCCTCTACTCTTGAATTTATTTAGTTTAAAAGGAAACTAATTCGGAAACCAAAAAAGAAAAGAAAAAGAAAAGAAAACTAATCCATTTTGATTTGGATGCGGGTAGAATACATAAATATATTTTATCTTCTAAATTTGGATACTACTCCATTAGACCAAGCCTCCTCATTTTGAAACTCAATAACTATCGTAGATAAAATTGATCTCATACGAATAGGAGAGGTTTGAAATTAACGAGATGATCACGATATTGCTTTTGTTAATGTCAGTCCATAACAATCCAGATTATCAGCATGATTTCCGTTGATTTAGCTCATCATATCTGCAGAGATTAGATTTGATTATTCATAGGAATATGTTATTTAGGAGCTGTTTGGTAGGAACTTTTAATTTACCCGAAGAGAGAATGTCTGGTTCCAAAAAAACAAATAAAAAAACCTAAGTTTTTTTACATCGTTTGGTCGCACCATTTTAAAAAAACTATATTTTAATTAAAAAAACCTTATTTTCATGTCTTAGGATTTTTTTTTTTAAATTAGGACAAAGTCATGTACGACCAAAGGATGTAAAATATAAATTTTGAGAATTTTTTTATAAACTTTGGGTCTAAAAGACAGTTCAATTAGTACTGTCAGGTGCAGAACGCTGTCTGAAATTCGGTAAAATTTTAAATCTAAATTTTAATCATAACCTATTACGATATAATAGGTTTAATCTATTAATTTACTTTTGCGAAATTTACTCACTTGATCATAATTTAAAAATAGTAAAATTCACACGATTTATATTAAAAAAAATAAAAACTATGTGCCTGATTAACGCTCACGACTTTGTAAAAAAAATATAAAAAAAAAAATCGTGACTGTTATTCACGACTTAGTAAAAAAACTAAAAATAGGAAAAAAAATATAAATCGTGATTGTAGTGCAAGACTCATTTTTTTTTAAAAAAGTAAGTCGAGACGCTAGATAGGAAATTTTTTTTACAGTATACCAAATCGGCAATTTTAATGTTAAAATACACCGGTGAGGTAAATAAATGTCCCTATATCATGTTTTGTTTGTTAGGTGTTGTAAAAAAAAAAAAAAAAGAATCCTCTGTGTTGATACCATTCGTGTGAAACAGGAAGTTGCAAGCTGTGTTTTTATGGGTGCTTGTTTTCTTTTGGCTGCGCTTGTTTATGCGTTGGTATGTGTTCCAAAGCATGCAAAAATAAAACAAAAAAGTTTGTTAGCATAAGACTTTATGTTATTCTTAGGCTAAATTATAAAATTGGTCCTTTATGTTTATTTTAGGTTTCAATTTGGTCCTCTATGTTTTATTTGTTTCGTTTTGGTCCCTTACGTTTTAAAAGTTACAACAGGTTGGTCCTTTCCGTCACAAAAAGCCAATTGTCCGTAGCTAAAAGCCAAATTCTAGCTACGGACAATTGACTTTTAGTGATGGAAAGGACCAAATTGAAAACTAAAATAAAACGTAGAGGACCAAAACGAAACAAATAAAACGTAGAGGACTAAATTGAAACCTAAAATAAACTTAGAGGACCAATTTTGTAATTTAACCTTATTCTTATCATCTATTTAACAAAATTAACTACACTTAGTGCACACGTATCCAACTCTCATTAATTGTTTTCCAGCCCAAATATTTTTTTTCTTTTATTACAAAACTTTACATGACTTTTGTTTTCTCAAACATGTGCATCTGCATCAGTGAACACAACTAGTTAGACTAATTGATTTTGAAACATTGACGAGTCCAATATTTAAGAGCATGAGCCTTCCATTTCTGGTAATCCTGAATTTAAAAACACTCACCGGTGAAGTAGAGAGGGAATTAGAGAGAAAGTCTCTCTCTCGCTGGTACCCTCTGCTAGGGTATTTGGCTGCTGCATCATGGCGGCATATGGTCGGTGGTTATAGCACCGTTCTCTGCCTTCTTCTCTCGCTTCCTGTTTGTTGTACATATAGGGTTTTGGTGTGGCGTGATGGTGCCGCCTTCGAACAGTGAGGCGGCATATTTTGATCGCATAGGATAAGGACGAATAAGATAAAAGGGTTGAATAAGAATAAGTATAAATATACACATGATAAACTCTATCATATGATCCGTTTGATATGTAGATTTTTTTTTTTACTGACCGGTTTGATACTTTTTTTTTTGGGCTGTTAGATAACAAGTTAGGTTTGTTGAAAAAAAAAAAGATAACAAGTTAGATGACAAGTTATATAACACCGTCTATTTCTATTATATATATATATATATATATATATTAAAGCCGTGTTTTGTCACGTCATTTATACATATGAAATTCTACATGTCACATCCTCATTTATTTAACTTCCTGCTCATTAACATTAATTTATTTTACAGCAAATGCTAAATATATTAAATGCTATTTTACTTTTTTTTTTTTACCAAAATTTTACCTAAATACTATTGCTACATACTTAACCGAAAAATACTATTACTACCCTTAACAAATTCTTAATAAATTTCTTAAGCAAACATGTAGTCGTAATAAAATATATTTTTTTAAAAAATTAGATATTTTAACAAAGAAGAAATTTCTAAAACTAGTGTGGTTGTTATGATCTTATGAATATTTACTTCATGCCTTTTATTCTAGATATAAAATATGGTGTTGCATAAAATAAAATAATATGAAATGAAAAAATTAGAGTGGATTCTTGTTTGAGAGTTTTACGCCTTATATATTGTTTGCGTGGAAAAATCAGCCGAGGGATTCGGCTAACGTCCAGCCAACAAATTGATTCCTGTTAAGCGATTACACCGAGAACGGAACTCTGATTCTCGATTGTGGGTTCCCCAACTGCTCCAGAAAGCGTTGAGTGTGATGAATCTACGCTATGCTAAGGCTAAGACTAAGACACATGGAATCGGCTAGGATAAATACTGTAAAAAAGCTGATAAAATGCAAAAGAAATAGTTGTTTGATTGATTTCGCGTGTCTTTACATTTCTCAGCAGATGTATATATATACAAAAGAAAAACAAAAACTGTAACCACCCCCTATCGGCCATTATGCGTTCCACACGTTCATGGCTAACCACGAGCGGTCGTGGGTGTCCCTCAACTGTTTCTTCATGCGTATCGTGGGTTAACCGCTCTCCCATCGGCTGGGCAAACGATTTATCACGTGTTAAATGCGTTGGAGACTTTCAACGGCTAGCTTTGGTCATTTTAGCGCCAAAGTACATGACTCTCACATATTCAATCCTTGGTCGAGCTTCAAAGCTCTATATTAATCAAAAATAGCTCAGCCGATGCGACCATAATAATCGGATATTTCCTTTATCCGTATCGGCTATACTCTTTAATAATCGGCTGGCCTCACGATGCTCCCTGAACTTCTAACTTTTTTCTTTTCTATCCTCGGTTCAGTGGGACCAATTTTCGGCTGCCAATCCGATCGGCTTATCCCACGTAACGGCTGTTCCCTTCATCGGCTGTTCCCTTCATCGGCTGTGGCTGATATTTCGGGTGATAACAATTGCCCCTACATCATTTCAATTTGTAAATGCTTTGGATTGATGTATCGGATAAGATTCAATTTACAAACGTCGATCGTTAGTCACTTTATATGCATTTAATGTTACCCATTATGACTGACCGGCTACTTTTTCCCACACCCGATGATCGCTGTTATCCGATAATATCTTAACAACTCTCATCGTTGATCGTGGCGCATGATTCCTCTTTAAGTAGCTAGCCCCATTCGCTTTTTCTTGCTACTCAGGCATTTTGAACTCTTTTAAACCCTTAAACCCTAGCTTCCTTCTGCGCATCCTCTTTTTGCGACAATGTCTTCCGTGATCCGATTCTCAAAATCGTGAACATAGCTACGGTAGCCATGACTCCTTGGACGAGTCTTCCTGCTCAACCGACTCTCACTCCTCAACGCAAGAGACGCATCGGGTTACCAAGGCGCCATACCTCCTCTTTATCCAATTCAAGGTTCTCTCACTTTGCGGCCGCCCACCGACTGCAGGTGGTGCAATGTATCTTAGAGAATATCTCTCCTGACATATGGTTTACCACTCGTTTGCGACTGGTTTACCATTAAACGGTGTCCAGCCGACATAAGGCCCTGGCCCCGTACTACTGCCGATTACTTGAGTTGGCACTCAAGGATGGCTGAGGCAAAAGGCGAGGAATGGAAAAGAATGGGTCTTTACGATGCTATCATGCTGTCGGCTAAAGACCTTCAACTCAACATCAGTCTGATCTTCGGCTTTCTCGGCTATTGGTCTGTTACCACCAATACCTTTGTATTTCCTTGGGGAATGGCCACCCCTAATCTTCTTGATGTGGCGGCCATTACAGGTTTGCCTTTAGCTGGTCAGGAAGCTCCGAATCTATACGACATTTCAACCTCCAACATCAAGATTGTCCATGATCGGAACAACTCCAGCTATTCTGCCTTCATTCTGGCTAATCAAAAGGGGAGAGGCACTGTGGTTTCTGATGCTGAGCATTACGCCTTCCTCTTGTATTGGTTTAGTAAGTATTTCGTCTGTACCGGCTCCGTCGCAGTCGTTCAAGAACTTCAAGTATACGTGGCCCAAGCTGTATCGGGTAGGCAAGTCGCTTGGGGATCACTTTTCCTCTGCTATCTTTATAGGGCTTTGTTCAATATGCTGGATCGGTTGCACCAGGGTATCGATTTGAAGAATACTTCAGGTCCTCTATGGTTCTTGCAACTATGGATTACCCTTTATTTCCCGGAGTTCATTGAACCTTCTTTCAGCGTTCACTTTCCGTACGGGCGTGGACGTTAGCCGAGCATTTGCGGTGACTCTCTTCAAAGAAGTAACTCCTTTGACGTGGTGGAGAAAGTCCATGTCTTGACCAGAATTTCTCAAGATTGGCGGCCGATCTTTGAAAGGCGGATCGTCCGGATTGGATATTCACCACGGCTGACCGCAGTATTTCTGAAGCGCACGGGACTATGGTCCTCAATCGAGCCGTGTTTTGACCGCCAGAGACCTCCTTGGTGGGCTAAAGCCAATTCGGGAATAACAAGACCATGGCTGAATTTTATCATCCTAAGCTGCGTGGTCTGGCCGGTTTGGATTATTACAAAGATGTACCTTGGCCATACCTTAGCAAAGTGCCACCATAGGAGAACTAACCTATCGGTGAAGAGGTGAAGACCTTGGCGACTTTCAACTTGGAAAATCGAGCGACTTCCAATGGGCCTCATTTAACCCGGCTTACCGGGAAACCTCTCGCTTTGCTAATTGGTGGCCTTCGGCTAAGGATAAGATGTTTCAAGGCTCTTTATCTAGTTATTTCATAAGGCTTGCCATGCCTCTCGACAGCAGTCCCGATGATGATGATGATGATGAAGGTGAGGCGGTGACTGTTCCCCCTCTGAAGATGGTAAGGCCAGAGCCGACGCATAAGACTAGGGTTTCTGCTACCATGAAGGGTGAGTATTCTTGTCTCATTTTGCTTTTCCTTACTTTGCAAACGCATCGGCTAACTGCTTTCTTGACAGCCAAACCAACTCCTAGAGTTGTCATTATAGACGATTCTCCCCCTCCGAGTAAGAAGAAAAGGACAAGATCTGGGGGGATTCGTATTGACGAACCTTCTGCTGCAACCCCTATCTCCCGAAAAACCCAAACGGCATACGCTGGCAAGGGTAAACAAATAAAGGTCAGTACCTCTGTTTTTTACCGTTTCTTCAAGGCTTTGTCATAATTCTAATCCTTGGCTCATGTTGGCTGTAGAAACAGCGTACTTCGGCTCCATGGTCGCCTCTTCACAAGGTTCCCCCCTCCCAATCTCCAAGGGCGTGAGGGGGTTCTTCGGCTGGTCCTCAATCCGAGGCAACCCACCGGCCAGCTCCCGCTTCTCCAATAGCCGAGGCTCACAGCCCAATCCAGGTATCCTCCTTTTTCTCTTTTATTGTGATTGCCCACTCTATGTTGGTTTGGCCCTAACTTCTTTGTGCTCTGGCTGCAATCGGCTAGGATGAATCCTATTGCTCATAGGACTCCTCCTCGTCGATCGACTTCATCTATCCAGGTTTCAGAGGAAGAAGCTGCGAAGATTTTTCTTGGTGACCGACTGCAGAAGGTCTCCTCACCCTCCTCTAGTCACCTGGAGAAGGTAGACGAGGTCTTGATGGGAGAGATCCCCACAGATAAGAGTAAGGTGGCCGATTTGAGGGCTTCCCTTTTCAAATTATCCGACTCTCCTGATGTTCCCTCCGCCAGCCGACAATTGTATCGTCAAATGGCGTTACAAGTAAATGACATCTCTGCGTTATATCGGCTGTGCAAGGAGAATTATGACCATGCCACTCAAGACCTGCAACGCCTCCGGGATCTCCAAGCTCAAAAGTCCTCTTTCTTGTTCTCTTATCAAGCAGTTGATAAAGATCGGCATGCCGACCTAGCTAGAAAAGGGGAACTCAAAGGCCGGTTAGCTCAGCTGAATTCGGAGCTGACTCGGATTCAAAATGAAATCAAAGAGCTAACACCCCAACTTGAGCAACTTGACGCGAGGCTAGAGACCCACACGGAGAGGCGTTTCAGCTTATACGTTCAAGCTTCTTCTTTGGACCCTGACATTTTACGACTCACCACCCAAAAAGATGGTTTGGAACAGGATATGCAGAAGGGTAGAGAAGGCATAGACTCAGCCAACCACGATGGGATGGGCTTGGCTCTTCGAATCAGGCGAAGAACAATCTTCAATACCGTCGGTGAAGCAGTGCGGTTCAAGTGAAGAATCGGCTAGCGCCTTAAAAAGCGTCCTGCCGATGTGGTGGCCATGAAGCTTTGCCCGGTGGGCGGCCGACATTCTTCCTTCTGGGCCGGAATACATGGCTGTAGATGCAGCTGAGATTGTTGGGGCAGTAGTTGTGGAAGTGCAGACTGCACCAGTTGAAGTTTCCAACTTAGAAGAGGTGGCTGATCCTATTGAGAAGGTTGATCCTCAAGAGGCAGCCGAGCCTGTCAGCACCCCTAACCAAGTTGAACCAGCCGATCCTGCTATGGTTGCTGATTCCCCAGTTGCAGCCACTCTTGACCCAACAGACTAGTTATTTCTGGTTATCTTCAAGTATTTTTGTTGGCTAGGTGGCCGGCCTGTGGTCACCAGAACAATTCCCTTTTTGTCTATGAATAGCTTCCTTTATTGTTCTAGTATGCTTTGCCACACCGTGGGGTAGTATTTTTTCAGATACTTGCCATTTACGCTTCTATTCATTTCTTCGCCTTGCATGTTAACTAGCCGATACGCGTTTCCTGCGAATACTTGACTAACCGTGAACGGACCTTCCCAATTTGGTGACCACTTACCGAATTTAGGGTCCTTGACTCCTATTGGTAAAATAGTTTTCCAAACTAGGTCGCCCTCAACAAACTTCTTCAACCTAACATGTTTGTTGTAGGCACTGGCCATTTTGCGTTTGCTTGCCTCGATTCTTTCTAAAGCCATTAACCGATCTTCATCCAACTGATCCAGCTCCATAAGCATGGCTTACTGATACTCTTCTAGGCTTAAGGAATTCTGTTTCGCCACCCTTAGAGAAGTGACATTAATTTCCAAAGGCAAAATCGCATCTTGGCCGTAAGTCAGCCGATATGGAGTTGTGCCCGTGGCTGTTGACTTGGAATTCCTTATGGTCCATAAAGCCTCATCCAGAGTTAAATGCCATTTTCTAGACTTGTCTTCTAAATTCTTCTTGATCAGGTCCACAATAATCTTGTTGGTTGCCTCGGCTTGTCCATTGGCCTGTGCATAATATGGGGATGAATGTATCAACTTAATCCCAAACTGCTGAGCAAAGGTAACCACCTTATCTCTAGTGAACATAGTTCCCTAATCCGTGGTAATGGTCTCTGGGATCCCAAACCTGTATATGATCTGGTGTTGAATGAATCGGATAACATCATCTTGTTGTACCTTGACCATCGGCTGAGCCTCCACCCACTTAGTGAAGTAATCGGTTGCCACAATAATGAAATTGTGTCCTTTAGAAGATGGTGGATGGATTTTGCCGATCAAATCCATGGCCCAGCCTCTAAATGGCCAAGGCTTCACCACTGGATGCATCAATTCGGCTGGTACCCTTTGAATGGGACCATGCAACTGGCATTCTTCGCATCCTTTGGCATATTGAAAGCAATCGGCTGTGATGGTAGGCCAATAATAACCATGGCGGTAAATCAACCATTTCATAACTGGCCCAGCCCTATGCGAGCCGCATATGCCTTCGTGAACTTCACCCATAACCCTTAGGGCTTCATTTTTATCTATGCACTTCAACAGTACCCCATTCATGCTTCTCTTATACAATTCATCATCAAGAAGCACATACCTTAGAGCTCGTCTCTTAACTTTGGGGTTAGTGCACTTAGAAGGATCTTGTAAGTACTCGATCAGCTCGTTCGCCTCCATATTAGCTCCTCTAGGGATGTATGACACCTTTGCATCAATAAACTGGTGAATCAATCTGTCAGCCGTTGCATAACGCGCCAACAGATTTGGGTTGTTGCACCCATATTCTTTGGTTAGTTGTCTGACCACCAACTGGGAGTCGCCCTTTACATGAATGTACTCGGCGCCCATCATGGCTAACAACTTTAACCCTATGATCATGGCATCGTATTCGGCTTGGTTATTAGTTAAATCTGGGTTTAGCCGATACGCAAACCTCCACATCTTCCCATCTGGGTTGGTAATTGTCACTCCGCCCGAGCTCCTTTCTCGGGTTTTGGACCCATCAAAAGTTAGGACCCAAGGCAACAGGTTTATGCAAGTAATTGGGGTACCCAAAGATCATCAACTTCCACCTTGAGGATGTTCTCGCCAAGAAATCGGCTAGTGCACGACCCTTGACAAATTCTTGGGGACGTATTTCAACGCGAAGGCAGTGAGCTTAATGGCCCACTTCATCAAACGACCTTGTAAGACAGGCCTATTAAGCAAGTACCTAACAATGTCAATTTTGCACAAAACTAATATTTCATGTGGCATTAAATAATACTCAAGTTTTATACAAGCGTAAAACAAAGATAGGCACAACTTCTCCAATGAAGTATATCTGGTCTCAACATCATTGAGACTTCGGCTAAGGTAGTACACTGCTCTTTCAGTTCCATCTTCAGCATCCTGTGCTAACAGCAAATGATAGACTCTTGGCCAGTGCAATGTAAAGTTTCAAAGGCTTCCTGGCATGGGGGCACCAAGCGGTGGACTAGCTAAAGCCTTCTTTATTTGTTCAAAGGCCTCTTCTGCTCAGGGCCCCACACCATCTCCTCTGGCATTCTTGAGCTTTAGCAAAGGGAAAAAGCCTTCATCTTACCAAATTAATTAGCTATAAATCTTCTTAAAAGTTGATTTTACCCAATGACTCTGTAACTCCTTTTTGTTCTGGGTGGTCTAGCCTCCATCAACGCCTTGGCTTTGTTTTGGTCTATTTCAATGCCCTTTGATGCACCAAGAAACCGAGGAAGTTACCACCGATACACCAAACATGCATTTTGCAGATTCATCTTCAAGTTATGGACCCTCATCCTCTCGCAAAGCCTGCTCCAAATCGGCTAAGTGGGCTTTGAAGTCTTTGGAATTTACTACCACATCATCTATGTATACTTCCATAATCTTGCCGATTAGATCATGGAAGATAGCGGTCATAGCTCTCTGGCACGTCGCCTCAAAGATTCTTCAAGCCGAATGGCATCACTAACCATTCATAAATTCCCGGTGCCCCGGGCACCTGAATGCGATCTTGTGAGTGTCCTCCTCAGCTACAAGTATCTGATTATAGCCCGAGTACCCGTCCATGAAGGTTAAAATACCATGTGTGGCAGCTGCATCGACTAACATGTCTGCCACAGGCATCACATATTCGTCCTTTGGAGTGGCTAAATTCAAGTCTCTATAATCAATGCAGACTCGAATCTTGCCATTCTTCTTCTTTACAAGTACTATATTGGCTAACCACTCTACGTACGTGGCTGTTCTGATGAAACCAGCATTGGGCAAACGCTCGATTTCTGCTTTGATTTGTGGTATCAGCTGAGGATGGTATCTTCTAGGTGACTGCTTTTGTGGTTTGAATCCCTCCTTGATCGGTAGCCTATGCTCCACCAATTCTCGTGCTAGCCCAGGCATCTCATGATAATCCCATGCAAAGCAGTCTTTATATTTTTTCAGCAGGGCTACCATCTCTTCCTTATCCTTTTCCCCAAAGTCACTGATTTGCAAGTTAGCGAGGCTCTTCCGGAGTTCCTAAATTGAGGTCCTCCAAGGGGTCTTGTGATTCAAGGTTGGCAAAGTCCTCAGAATAGGTGATTCAAACTCCATCGGCAACTCAGTGATCTCGCTGCCGATGTGAGGCCATCGCCTTGTTGGTTGTCTATCGCCCGAGGACTCAGCCACGCGAGATTCAATCTCGAAAGCTTCTAGCCGGTCCCATAAGTCCCGCACCACCTGGGTGTCTTTAAACATATCAAACCTTCGTGGTTAGCCGTGGTTCGGCTAATTGCTCAATCTTGAACCCTGGGTGTCAAGTTACAAGATTCCCAGATCCTTCCTCGTATTCCTCAAGAATGACTATGGGAGCCTGGAAGGAGAGTAGAACAAGGCTTCTAGATTTTGTACCTCGGCCGGGAATGGATTGTCATCACCGGGACTATCTCAATTTTATCCCCTTCCCAAAAATGAGCTCGATGCATGGTGGAAGGTAAGCATTGGCTGGTGTGGATCCAATCTCTCCCTAGCAGAACTGCATAAGATGGTTTGCCGTCAATCACGAAGAAAGCTGACTTGATGCTTTGGGGCCAATCGTGATCTCGGCTATCAGATTCCTAAGGCGCACGAAGCCTCTCCCATGAAGCTAGCCATTTTCATGTTAGTTGGGATCGGTCTTCTTGACTTGTTCGGACTCCTCAAGGTGGCCACCGGCATCACATTTAATCTCGCCCCATTATCAACGAACACTGATCAAGGCCTTGCCATTGATGTGGGCTCACATACAGGGGCTTGGTGCTTCACCATTTCTTCGGTTGGCTTACCAAATATAGTACCCAAAGCATCTTTTGCCGTGGTCATCGGCCAAAGTTGCCCATTCGCTTCTTCCACAAATACGTCTCCTTCTAAGTGTTCGATCCGGGGGTAACCACCCAGAACTCACTGGGATCGGACTAACGACCTCGATGGCGACCATCGGTCGGCGTCACTCTCATCTGAGAGATAATCCAAAATTGACTCTTCTCGGTACCCCGACTCTAGGATCAGCTCGCCATCACCATTTAAGCAGTTTGTGTATATGTGAATATGTCCTTCCTCTTCATCAGGTTCCCCTTTTCCTTCTTCAGGCTGCCCGATGTCTACCTCGTGGCGGGATTATCACCGGGACCTCCTTGGTTTGATCAGCTTCAACTTTGTCGAGCTCCAAACCGCAAGGTCCAAAAGCCTGTCAATGGCTTCGCCACTTTAGCTTCGGGATCTCCTTCTTATCTACGCCTTGGCATCGGCTTATCATCTGCAAGGTTTGTTTCATTTTTGCAAGGATCTAGCCCTCTGCGGCCTTCTCTTCTACGTTCTAGTCAAGCAGGATGGTTTGAACTCTTTCTTCTTCGGAGGTTGATTAACCACCCACTTCCCTTCTTTGACATTTGCAGCTGGCTTGATCATCCTCTGTGGTTGGAGTTCATCATCATTCCTTACAGTTATGCGAAGAGATGACAGTCCCCCTTCGACATTGAACTCCGCCACTCTTCTCTTAGACTTTGGGAGAGGCTCTTGATGATTACGGGCATACTTACCGGGCTTCACCGAGGTCCCCGTCGAAGTTTGCCCCGGTCTCCTGAGCATGTTGCGCTCTCTCGGTCTTTGCGTGCATGTTGCGATACTGGCTGATCAACTCGTTAGTCAAACGTCCGGGTTTGGGAGGTTTACCATGGAATCGGCTCGAAGATGGCTGACCCCCAGCGTTTTTTGGTAGCACTGGTGGGTTTCCCAATCTGTCAAACACAGATCCCCTGGTGACCTCTTGGTTTCTTTTGGATTCTTCTTTGGGCATCCAAACACTCCTGATAGATTGTTCCCTTCTTATCGGCCTGGGCTGATCAGGTTTTGAGAAAGACACCATGGCCATGGTTACAGCTGGGAATGGATTGGTGTCCACTGACATCTCGGCTATGCTCTTATCGGCTAGCTTGAACCTACCCTCTTTGATAGCCTTCTGTATGGCCTTCCTGAAAACTACACAGTTAGCTGTAGAATGGTTATATGAGTTATGCCACTTACAGTATTTCTTGTTCATCAATTCTTCAGGAGGTGGAATCCGATGCCCGTCTAGCAGCCGAATTTGCTTGTCCTTGAGCAAGTAATCGAAAATCTGGTCTGCCTTGGTTATGTCAAAGGAGTACCCTGCCCTATCCTCTGTTGACTCAGTTTCTTTGGCTTTAGCGGCCTTCAAAGCTGGGTAGGAATAGCTCTTTCCTTTGACTATTTCGGCTACCATCATATCAGCAGTAAGATCAGCCGTTTCGGAGTCAGATTCCTCTGCCTCTATAATAGAAACTAGATGAGGACCCTTTCCTCGGTTGGCCCTTCGCTTTTCCTTTTCCTGGATATATTGCTCAACTCGGATAGCTCTTTCTGCCAGCTGATTCAAATCTGTGTAGGCTTGTCCTACTAACTTCTCCTTCAACTGCGGGTGCATGTTGTTAATCATCATAGAAGTGTATTCTGTTTCAGGGAATTGCACAGAATATTTCCCTGCTTTCTTTCTGAATCTTTCAATATAATCAGCAACCGACTCATCAACTTGCTGCCTAAGACTAGTTAGATCGATTACCGTTACTTGAGGTTGCGGCCAATAAAATCTATCATGGAAACACCTCTCCATATCGGCCCAATTACATCGAAGTTTGGAGGCAAGGAGGAGTACCAGGTGAACGCTGTCGATGAGTGATAATGGGAAGAGTGAAGCTTGTGATACTCATTCGATCGCTTTCACCACACCGGGTGTGAAACGCCCTATGTGCTCCATGGTAGACTTGCCATCTTCCCCGAGAATATGGTGAAATCGAGTTTTGAATCCCTAGGAGAGGAACCATCCGATCCACCCATTCAGTGCGGTTTCTGTAGACAGTCGGTCCAACGACTTTAATTGTATCCCGAAGTATTTCTTGATGGTATTTGCGATCATTTCTGGGTCTATCAAATGAGAGGCTCCCTGCAGATTTTCTTGTGGATTAATTTGGGCGCACTCGACCCAGTTGGTCTCCAGGGGAAGCTTTGTTGGAGCAATTACGAAAGGTGAAGGTATTTGGTGGAACATTGCCTAGAGGTGGATTAGTAGTCCATTGTCGCGGGACCATATTCCCAAAACCTCCGACTGAGTCCCTGGAGCAGTAGATGCATTCAGGGTAAAGGTGGAACATTGTTCCATGTCCGCTCTCCCCATAGTTCTTGGCCGCTCGTAATATATTTGAACTTCTTTGGAGGGTATGGCGTGGGGACTGGTTGCGGTTGGTAGAATGGTGGATTGTTAACATTCCAATCCCGGATAGCTACTGAACCATAACCAGGGGCCATCGGTACCGCCAATTCGGTGTCCCATATGAATTCGCCGCACGGTAGGGGCCATGCGTTGGAGCATACGACATTATCGGGCAGAAACCGATATGCCCAACCGAGTTAATTGGTCTCCGGGCCATGTTGATCCGCCCATACCGCAGATTCGCTGATCGGTGGCATCACTTGCTTCAAAGACGTGGGGTGGTACCCATGTATTCTGGCGATCACCGTGCGTGCGGGTTGGTGGCCTACCGGTAGTGGTATGGGCTGCGTCTCAAGAGGCCCATTCGAACCACATTCGGTGAGGTCGCCAAGCTCGACCGCCTTGTGCATCTTTGGGTTTGCCGTTGCTCTTGCCAACGCAGAACTAGCCGAGTGTTCACCTTCTTTGTCCTCCTACGCTCTCCATGTCTCGCTTTCGAACCTCGTTATGCACCATGGGTGCGACAATATCTCGCCAACCGCCTTGACACTTGGTACATAAGGTCATGAATTCCCATATCAATCTGGCTCGATGAAGGAAGTGGTCATGACCACTGGAGCCTCGGCATTCTCCGGGTTATTCATCTCTGCAGGTGAGTGCGAGGCTGGGATGTCATCAATCGCTATGGGCATACCCAAGGTGTATCTTTGACTCGTTGTTCTTGCGTGGTGGGGTTCTTTTGGGATTCGAACTTCGACTCCATGTTGTTGTTGAGTTTCTTTCAGGACCTCAGGTTTATACGCCAAGCGTGATCTCGCCTGGAGAATCAAACATCGCCCTTCAATTCACCTATGGTCCCACCGCGCGCAAGCAAACTTGTTTGCGTGGAAAAAATCAGCCGAGGGATTCGCTAACGCCCACCAATAAATTGATTCTGTTAGCGATTACACCGAGAACGGAACTCGATTCTCGATTGTGGGTTCCCCAACCGCTCGTAAAGCGTTGAGTGTGATGAATCTACGCTATGCTAAGGCTAAGACTAAGACACATGGAATCGGCTAGGATAACATCTTGTAAAAACCTCGATAAAATGCAAAAGAAATAGTTGTTTGATTGATTTCGCGTGTCTTTACATTTCTCAGCAGATGTATATATATACAAAAGAAAAACAAAAACTGTAACCACCCCCTATCTGCCATTATGCGGTTCACACGCTCATGGCTGACCACAGCGATGCGTGGGTGTCCCTCAACTGTTTCTTCATGCGTATCGTGGGTTAACCGCTCTCCCATCGGCTGGGCAAACGATTTATCACGTGTTAAATGCGTTGGAGACTTTCAACGGCTAGCTTTGGTCATTTTAGCGCCAAAGTACATGACTCTCACATATTCAGTCCTTGGTCGAGCTTCAAAGCTCTATATTAATCAAAAATAGCTCAGCCGATGCGACCATAGTAATCGGATATTTCCTTTATCCGTATCGGCTATACTCTTTAATAATCGGCTGGCCTCACGATGCTCCCTGAACTTCTAACATTTTTCTTTTCTATCCTCGGTTCAGTGGGACCAATTTTCGGCTGCCAATCCGATCGGCTTATCCCACGCAACGGCTGTTCCCTTCATCGGCTGTGGCTGATATTTCGGGTGATAACATATATATATAGATGCACAAATTTTTTGATGCATACAATAATGTTATTAGAGTTCTGCATAGGAACAAAATTGCTGACAAGGAAATAGACAGAGTTAGTAATTGAATATGTTTGAGTTGTTTTTTTTTTTCATTATAATTAGGTAATTCTTCTGCTTTGTATTCCATTTCTCCTTAGAGATAGAGGACAGTGCCTACTAATTTCTATACAACTGAAAAGAAAACTAACTTCATATCAGTTAATTCAGTTAGGTCTTGGTTGGATCGGTCGTAACTGATTCGAATAATAACCTTCAAGATGGTAGCAGTGCCTCCATTCCTTTATTTTGGAGTTGGGAGCACAGAGAAGACACGAGAGGGACATATTCACCACACCCAAGGCTAGAACGTGAACACAAGAAAGGGGGTTGAATTGTGTTGAAAACTTTTTGCAAACTTTAAGTTAAAAACACTTTCGAACTCTTGATTTTAAATCTATAAGTTATCGGATGTTGAAGTATGACCAAAAACTGGAAATGAAGTTTAAGAAAACTTGTTTTTCTTTGCAAGATAAGAATAAATGTAAAGCAGTAAAACAAGAGACACGGAGGTTTATACTAGTTCACCACCAAACTGGTAGCTACGTCTAGTCCCTTCGTTCCTGAAGGATTTCCACTATAATCAATTGACTACGAATTTCATTAAGAGTATTCTACTGTCACAAACTTGACAATACTCTTAAATTCTCAAAACGACTCAGTACGTTCGAGCCTTTGAGGAACAAAGTCTTAACTAGACAGAACAACTTTTACAAAGTAATTATCTTTTGAATACAATCAAATAACTCTCACAGAGAGGATGAAAATATTAAGCTCAAAACAATAACTTTCTAAAAGAAAGAATATAAGACGATAATGTTTAGTTCTTGGTGCCCAGAAACTTGGCACGAAACTTGATTGCTCACTTGAGTAATAGCTCTTTCAGAATGTTGTTTCTAGCAGTTTTTGGCAACCTTCTTCAAAGAATACCTTGGGGTATTTATAGGAGTCCTTGAGGGTATTATCATTGCAGTAAATTTTAGCTCCATATCATTGAGTGAGGTAATTTGAAATGCTGTCATTTTTTCCTTTCCAGGGAGTATCAGAATAATACGTATTACCGTTTTTGTACTATCTGCTTTTCACAATTGCCTTGTAGGAATTTTGTCTTATACTAAAAGTGTCACCTTTGATACCTCATACATCAAAATGAGCGCATAAAATCAAATTCGAATTCTGTTCTAAAATAGCTGAGGTAGAAAAGCACAAATGTGACCATCACGTGATTCATTAGTAGACCAGATGCTCGCTCGGAACAATGGATGGACGCTCGCAGCAATTGAGTAATCCACGTATCAAAAGATAACACTATCGGACGCTTGCTTTAGACAAGACGCTAGAGTGAACCGGATGCAGACATACATGGAATATATTCAAACTCTTGTGAATTTCTTCTTCTTACTTGAGTGAGTTATAAAAAATGAGTGATTTTAATACCTGCACACTCCAAGACTTATCAGAAGATAAATTGTTCACTTGCAAATACTTTGTTATCATCAAAATTAATGAGGGTCTAAACTTCTCAATCGTTTAGGCTCCAACAATCTCCCCCTTTTTGATGATGACAAATATCTAATGTTGATGAACAATTTAATTTCGAAAGTAATTTCAAGGGTCTCCCCCTGAGTTCAACAACTCAGATATAATTAAATATTTCAGGTATCAGAGCGATTTATAATAATCAAAGCGTTTGTGTGATCGCAAAATGTAAATAAGTATCAGAGCATGTATTCAATTAAGCGTTGAGATCGGATGCTGAGATCATTATACCAATAATGAGTATACTTAAGCAATTATTGAGGATTAGATGTTGAAATTTATTGTACCAATTATAATAAAAATGTGCCAACAGATATTAATGAGTATCAAAGCACCAGACAATGAGTATCAATGAGTATCAGAGCAACACAGCAATTCAAAGATATGCTATGTATGATTTATGCATGAAATGTGTAATACTTCAGCGTGTTCATCAGACTTTCAATGTGTTCATCAGACCTTGCTTTTACTCCCCCTTTTGTCTTCAGATAAAAAGAGTATAAACCACATCATAGTCAAAACAGTAAGTAATAATACTAGAAAAATTTGAATTGTACCAAAAATTAGATCAAGTAAGGTTAGATCATTCTAAATATGAACCAAGTGCAAAAAAAAAATATTTAACAGTAATACAAAATATTAAAAAAAATATTTTTATGGGTTTTATGGAGGAGGAGGAAGAAGTTGATTGAAGCGTTCCAAGAGGAGATTCACAGTGCTTTCCAACTGATGTACTTTCTGATTTGTAGCCATGATGACTTCAAATTCAGGTCTTGGCAAGACAACAATGTCATCATTTGCAGCAGGAGGAGCAGGAGAAGGTTCAGCTTCTGGAACGGGTTCAGCAATAACAACCCTTTGTGACTCCAGCTTCTGATGCTCTGCTAACACTGCATGTGACAAACTCAATTTTCTTTCCTTTCTTTCCTGAGCCTTCTGGAAGAAATCATCATCTGGTAAGCTCCATTTGATAATTTTCCCAGCTTCTGTTTCTCAAGATCCATAGCCCATTCCCATCTATGCACAATCTCTTCAGGGTAAAGCATACTCATAAAGATAGCTTCCCCCTGCTTAAACAAATCTTCTACATATGCATCAAATTTTGCAAATGGAGCTTCTCCAACATTGCATCTTATCAAAGCTCCCATATCATCAAAAATAAAGTTGATGCCTTCATTTTCAGCCAGATATAACCTATGCAGATTCTCCTTGTCATCTTCTTCAATATTAAGAGGCCTAAAACGAGGTAGAATGGCTTTGTCTTTCCAAGACATAGTCATTTGACTCCAATAGAATCCAATGTCAAAATGTTTACAAATAACAGCCCATTGATCTTCCAGTTTCATAACACTTAGAGGCCTAATAACAGAACACATAAACATGTCATCAAAATGAACAAAAGCGAGGTTTGTGTCTGTTACCCTGCTGATAGAGCCAACAGTAGGGATGGTTGCCTTTTTCGCATTACAGCAGCCAGAAGAACCTGTTTTCCAATCATCTTTCTTGAGAAGGTTCAGATACACATGCCGAGCATGGTTTTCAAATAGCTTCTTAACCGAAAGCTTAGAGAATGCTTTGACATCGTATTTCCTATGAGCTTCTTCATACTCCTTGAGACCAATATGTAGGGAAATCGCACAATAATTAAAAACAAAACGCAGCGAAAAAAAAATTCCCTTCCATGGATCCTTGCGAATGGTCATGATTCAGGGATTATGTTGGTTACCTCTTGTAGCGCAGACCGTTGCAGATGAGAACTGGAGTCGAACACGAGCGTCGTACTGATGACAACGCCTCTACGCAGTCCACACGAACAGACTTCGAATGGGAGCGGCCACCATCTACTGTGCTAGTTGACGAACGGAGCTGGAAGTCACGAACGCACACAAGGTCTCTCAGTATGGCTAGGGTTAATTCCTTGTCTGAACTTTCAGCATAAGTGTTCTATTTATAGGACCACTTAAGACTGACCTAGTGGCGCACCGCAGCTTACTATGTGTTGCGTTGCTCTTGACTTATGATGGTGCATCATGAGAGTGCACCACTGAATAAAACGAGTCTTACTCATTTATATTTAATCTCCTATTAATCTGTTCTTATGTGTGTGACCCTGTAGTTCCCGTAACGTTGACAATAATATTAAATCACTATTTAATATTATAAACAGAGAGCAGTGTCTAGCAACACATTACTGCTACCCAAGTAACGAGAATGTCAGTGTTATGACGTAACCTTTCTGTGATAAAGATCATGTGTATAATTACCCTTTTGCCCTTATATCTATATTTAACACAAGGCCTAGTGTGTGTCACCCTTGTATAGTTCAACATTATATTCCTTGATACTCAAGTAGACTAAGTGACAACAAATAAGATCAATATCTCATATTGACTTATTTCAGCATGGCCATGCATTTTACAGTCATACTCTATCAAGGGACCCACATATATTACTCTTGCTATGTAGGAGGGGCAAATCCTATCTAGGTCACTCATGTCCCTCTGCATGACTCGTGGAGTGCCCAGTTAACCGACTTTATAATTGTCTTGTTACAGACAATGTTTGACGGCAACAAAACACTCAACTTCTCGTGTAGGGACTATAGTGGTTTCAGGTCAAAGGGTGGAATACACCAATAACACTATGAGAACAACTTATGACACTTACATAACACACTATGTAGTATTCTCATGGCGGGTCAATCCAGTACATAATTACCCTAATGTGTACCTATGCGGTGACTTGATATCTCATATCTATAACTTGTGAGATAAGGTTATCCGTCCACCCACATAATAGTCTTAATATATTATTATTGCCCTTATTGATAATAATACTCGACTACAGATATTTAAGAGTAGGTTCTATAGTATCTCACAACCGAGTCATCTACTCGATGTTCTATTAAAATTGGACTTTTACTCAAGGACTTTATTACGTTGAAACAAACATAATAACTGAAATGCCTCATATAATAGATAAATAACATGATACAAATTATAAGTTCAAAAGGAACTACGTTGACCTCTAGGGCTTACACTAACACAATAGATTTTGGAAGTTTACCAGGAGCTAGTTCCTTTCTTTTATCAGGGATATACCAGGGTAGCCACCTTTGCCTATCAGGCATAATCTTCACAGATGCTGAAGAGGGATCTTTGTTCAGATAAACCAATTCCATCTTCTTCATTTCAAGGCAGTGAACCATGAATGACTTTTCATCATCTGTGATCCATCTTCCGTATTCCTCCAGAGTGAGAGGTTCATGTTGCGGCAAAACATGAGAAAGATTAACAGAGAAAAGAATAATTCCTCTGTTTGAAAGAGGTCTTAACCTTCCACTAAATGACATTTCCACTTTCTCATCATCTTCAGAAACAATGAGGCATGAACGAGGGGAAATCTCCTATCTTGCAACCCCAGAGGTGAATGTCTTCAAGTGCCACAAAGAAGGGCGATCATAGATGGAATGATAAACTTTTTCTCTTACAAACCGTGGTTTGTTTATAGGGGACACATATTCCTTGGCACCATAGTAGTTGGTAGGTTTGAGAGTGAGAGTAAGTGGGAGAGGGGAAGTCAATTTGACTTTGTAGGTTTTGGGTTTGTTTGGAGGGATTTTGAAGAGTAAGTTAAAAGGGTGAGAGTGGAGTGATGAAATGTATGTAGTGAGGGATGTGTTTGATGAGGGTTGTGGTGAGGGAAATGTAAGTGTTTTGGGTTTTATGGTTAACTGGAGGTTTGTGGTTTGGTTGATGGAGGTTGTTGAGTGATAAGGGCAGTAGTTTGAGATTTGGTTTTTGTGGTCTTCTTGGCTTGTGTTTTGGAAGGTGATGGTTGTGTGGAGTGTGTTTGTGGTGATGAAACAGAGAGTGGTGGTACAGGAATAGTGTCATCAAAACCAAAGGTAATAATAGAATCATCAATGGTAATATCCAGTACCTTTGGGTTAAGCTCAGAGTGCATAACCAATATCTTTCTTTTTCCTTGTGGAGCAGCAGCAGCAGCAGGAGGAGGTTGCTTGTTAGGGCCAGATGCTGAAACATGTTTTTCAGCTTCTGTCTTTCTCTTTTTATCCAAAATGATTCAGATGGGGACTCTGTCCTCATCATCTTCTGGATCATCTCTCCTTTTAGGTGCAGGAGGCACCTTCTACCTTTTGCTTCTTGTCTCCCTTGCTGGAGACTCACCAGTTCTTTTCACACTAGATACTGAGCCTCTGGTGGATTTTACTTCAGCTTCTTCACTAACAGAAGCACCAACTTCTTCTTCTTGTTGCTCCTGTTTTACTTCCTTCATTCTTTCACCAGTTACCAGCTACATTCTTACCAAATTGTTACACCGAATACATCAGGACGCACAAGGACACCAACATCAAAGTACTTTTCCCTTTCTTTTCCTTCCAAAGCTCCAAGCTTTTTGGGAATACCAGCTTTAATCAACAGGGCAGTAAAACGAACACCATAAGGTATCTTCTTGTATATGTTTTTCTTTTCTGCAGTGCCTTTCCTCGAACTCATAATAGCTTAAACCAAATTATTGTAGACCAATCTAGGCAGGTTCACCTTCTGTCTTGCCAAGTAAGTTCTCATAATGAACTTCTACTCATAGTTCACTATATCACTAGACCCAGCCTTCAGAAGAACATTCTTGGCTATAATCTTGTGTAGAACTCTGTAATGACTTTTCAAGTCCTTGGTTGTAGGAGTTACATCATCTTTCTTCAACTGGCGATAGTTTTCGAATAGAGCCTCGTTGACATTTTCCATTCCTCTGAAAGCATCTTCCCAACCAACATAGTAACTAATGCCTTCACAGGGGCACTTAATCGTTTCAACAAAGGTGTTTATGGTGAACACCAACTTGAATCCTCTAATATTACCTTCAATGATTCCACTCGAAAGAACATGAGCATTTCCCCAAAATTCCTTGATGGCATAAGTCATAACTTCAACTGGTTCCCAAAGGAAGTAGTTTTTCCAACCCAAATTGTTCAAACCTTCATCGAAGTTAAAACCGTAGACTTTGAACTTCTCCAAACCAATCATGTTCTCATTCAAGAGCTTTGCTTCTTTCATGGTATCGTAGATAGCAGAGTATTGTCTGACCTTAACATTAGTCATGGTTGCAGTTGGAGAATGAGTGATGGAGGTTTAGGGTTTCAGAGAAATCACATACTGTAGTACCCTAATTTTGTCCGGCCTTTTTATTTTATTTTATTTTATTTTAACTTTTAAATTTGTGATAAAAATTAAAAATAATGTTTTTGGTTTCATAATAAAAAAAGAAGAAAAAAAAATGAATAAAGAAAAGAAAAGAAGTGAAAAAGGAAGAATAAAATTTATTGAAAAGGGGTTGCATATTACAATCATGGTGGTGTAAATAGCAAAGGCCAAAACTGGCCATAGCCCAGCCCATTTTATCAACTAGCCTAATCACACTTCTTACTTCGCGCACCCCTTTTTCTCCATACACTCCCCCTGCACGCCTCCCTCCCCACTGCTACCCGCGCCTGCCTTCCATCCGCACACCCCTAGCCCAATGCTTACTTACGCGAGCCAACAACCACCCACGCAGCCCCACTTGATCCCTTCAAACCCAAAACTCAACCCAAACCTCTCAACCCTTAACTTAAACCTAATCCTCCCCTCCTCCCTCATTTGATCCAGCCGCAACTCCCCTTCTACGCTCTCTCTTCTCTCCCCTTCTCCAACCCTAGCTTCTCCTCCCACCATTTTCGCCACCATTCTCTGCTCCCTCTTTCTCTCTTCCCTCACTTCACTTCCTTCTTCCATTTCTCAAAAAACCTAGGAACACATGAACCCTAGAATCCCAACCAAGGCCCTTCTCTCTCTCTGAATCCTCTTCTCCTTCAATAAACTCTAGATCTCGCTCTCTCTCATCTCTTTTCCTAACCGAATCCAAAATCACAAAAATCTTCTAAATCTCCTCAAATCCGATTCAAATCCCTACAATCAACCCAAATCTCGCCTTTAAGTGCAAAGTCGAAACAATATCACACGGATTCCGCAAAGGACAAGGAGAAAAGAGAAGGAACCTCGTGTGGTTCCTCCAAATCCGATCCCGGAGGAGTTAATCATGGAAGTCTTCTATTTTTCTCCCATGTTCCTTTCTTTTTCTTTAAAAAGTTTCCATTTTTATTACTCATCCACTCCTTTTTCACAGGTGATGCGAAAAGGGAAGCTTGAAGGCTATAAAAGGGGGACCCTAAAAAGAGAAAAGGGGGAGAAGAGAGGGAGGCGATAGCACATTGAAGCAGAGGAAACAGAGAGCGAGAGTGAGAGGAAGGAATCCAAAAAAAAGAAGCAGCAGAAGCAAAGCGTGTAGAAGAAGAGAGAGACCTAAAAGATCAAACAGTATAGGTTTAGGTTTTTTTCCTTTTTTTTGATCCCTCTTTTGATCTTCTCTGTAATTTTCTGGGAAGGAGCACAAGAGCCCAGGTTCCCTCTTCTTCTTTGTTTTCATATTTTCTGTTTTTTTTTGCCATGGTTTTGTATGTTGGACTGAGATGTATATGATTGTTGTTGTTATTATTGTTATTGTTGTTATTATTGTTGTTGCTGCAATTGTTGTTGTCGTTGTTATCGTGGTTGTTGTTGTTGTTGTTGTTGTACGATTTTGGAACGAGATTAGGGTTAGGGTTTGGCCTTCCAATGGGGCCAAACCCTTAGTAGGGACCAATGTGCAAATTTTCTATTAAGGAGGGGTATAAAAGCAAAATAGGAAATTTCTATTTCTTTATCTACACATTTTTTTAATTAAATAAATAAGCTAATATTTTTTAACTTGTTTAATTTATTTTTATTTTTATCTTTTAATCATCGTAAGTAAAAATATTCTTTCTTTTAAATAGATTTTTTTATCCTTTTTACCTGTTAATGACTAAGTAATTAAAATTTTGCTTTTATTATTTTTATTTAAAATAACAGAAAAGGTAATTTTAGGTCTATTAGATTTATTTAGGGGGATCGATTCCTTTAATTATGCTAAAAAATCAATAGTAATAGCTATTAGTAATGAAATTCTTTTGACTCTTTTTTATAATATTAGCAGTGTTATTAATTAGTGGAAATGGTCGGTAATTGATATGTTCAGGTCAGAGTCACAAATAGAGTCTCATTTTCATTTCAGCAAGTATACTTAAAGAAATAAAATAAACAAATTTCACTTTTGGGAAATAAATTATTTATGGGCAACAACTATTTTCAAACAATTAAAGGTACCGTTTTACGGGCGTCGCGGGGTGCTAATACCTTCCCCGCACGTAAATAATTCCCGGGCTCAAAATCTGGTTCAAAAGACCTTTTTCTTTATAAAAACAAAAATAGGTTTTCCAATGTTTCCTATAAAAAATAAATATTGGTGGCGGCTCCATTAAATTTTTAGGGTGGTTGTCATAGCTGGCGACTCCACTGGGGACTTTAGAGAGTTAGGCCTTAAAATTGTTTGAATTAATTTGTTTGCCTATTATATGATTTATTTCCCTTTTCTTTCTTTTATTCTTATCTTTGATTTATTTGTTTTAATTTTGCTTTATTATGTTTGTTTCACATGTATATATAAATCTTAGGATAGCCACCTTGTATATAAGTGTATTTGTTAATTTATTTTGCAACGGGTAGTATTTTAGGTTATTACTTCTTCACACACTTCACTTAGCACATATTTTACACACTACGAGTGGAACCCTATACCCGGGTTTGAAAAAGAAAAAACTTTAAGTTAGGAGATGCTGTGTAGTGAGCACCTGCTGGACGTAAGGCCAGTTGGATCCTTGCAAAGGCCTCACCTAGAGTTTGGCCCTATTTGAGAAAAAACTCCCTTTAATAGTTTACCTATTATTGGCGGTAACATTCGAAAATAGGACCCTTGGCTCTAGGGACCTTTTTAGATTAGTATTTCAATCCACCCATGGAAAGGCACTTATGTGGACCGTAGACCCCTTTTAAGGAACTACCGGCCCATATCACAAAAGGAGCATACCTTATCTCATTTCCCACGTGACAAAAGTCGTATGACCAAAGATCTTAGGAAATACTGACCTATATTACAAGGGGCACACTCTGCCCGTCTCTCCTTCATCCATTTATTTTCTATTTACATTTCAAATTATGAAAAATAACAAATGATATTTGTTCTCTAAAAATATTATTTGTTATTCTTTTATGCAAAAAAATAGTTTCAAAAAATACTTTCCCTTCTCATTCCTTTTTCCCTCTAAACAAAAAATAAATTTTCAAAAAAAAAGCATTTTCTCTTTTTTAACAACATCATTGCATTCATTTTATTTTTGTAAAAAAAAAATAGAAAAATATTTCTCCATTATCCATCATATTATTTTGCATAAAATGTACATTAAAAAAAATATTCATGACATGCATAATCATGGCATCTTCATAACATAACTCATTTTTCCCCCTCTACGGAAAATAGGTACATATAAGCTTTCCATGCATTCCTACCGGACTCGAGCCCAATCTAGACTCATGGACTTGTTGGAACAGAATCAGCAAGCAATGAGAGAAGAACTCGGCCAAATCAAGGGTAAGATGGACAAGATATTGGACCTTCTGCAGAACTTGAATCCAAAATTGACCACTGATAAGAACCATTCCATCAGCACTAATAAGCATCAAGAGGCTTCCAATGGCCCATCAGGAGACCCTCTAGATCAGGAGAGACTCCAAATTGTGGAAAATAGGCTGAAAGCAATTGAAGGGGCAAATTATATTAGGTTCAAAGCTTCAGAAGTATGTTTGGTCCTGGACGTGGTAATTCCTCCAAAATTCAAAGTTCTTGAGTTCGTCAAGTATAAAGGTTTAACTTGTCCAAAAAACCACCTCACCATGTACTGTCGGAAGATGGCCCCCTGCTCCAGTAATGATAAGCTCCCAATCCACTTCTTCCAAGAGAGTCTCACCAGGGCATCCCTTCGCTGGTATATGCAGTTAAAGCGAAGCAGAATCAACTCATGGAATGATTTGGCTAAAGCTTTCATCAAACAGTATAAATACAATATGGACATGGCTCCTGGCCGCTTCCAATTGAAAACCATGGTAAAAGGGGGCAATGAAAGCTTCAAAAAGTATGCCCAAAGATGGAGAGGAATTGCAGCCCAAGTGGAACCTCCGCTATCTGAGAAAGAGATGGTTACCACGTTCACTGACACACTTCAACAACCCTTCTATGATCTGATGATGGGAAATGTCTCTTCAGGCTTCTCAGACCTAGTTGTTGTCAGAGAAAGAGTGGAAGCCGGGATAACAAGCGGAAGGATTGGCAACCTCGGAGCTCAACAGCCATTGCGCAGTATAGGTCAAGAGCAGGAAGAAGATGCAAACGATGATACAAATGATGCTCATCACGACATGCACTGGGGCAGTGGGCCACTCCATTGAGAATTGTTTGGCTCTGATCAATACCAAGTGGTAAAACTTCAAGGAATAACCCCGTTTAAACAACCTTCATTTGTTTTTACGCTTTGCCTGAAGCCCTGGGGCATATCTTGTAAAGGGCCCCACTTTGTTTCTATCTTTGCAATACATCAATGAAAATGCAATTTGAATTTTAACTTCCCTTCTTGATACATGGTCAATCCGGGATAAAAAAAGTAATTAAGAAAAATATAAAAGAAAATGGTAAAACAAACGCACAATAATCAAAAATTAATTTTTGTGAAAATTTGAGCAATAAGGTTTTGAGATGAAGTTTGGCCGTTTTTCTCTATCCAAAAATATAAAAAATATTTATCCCTTGCTACCCCTTTTGTGTGTAAAACGAAATTTTCTTTCAAATACCCTAAACAAGGATCAAACATACATTGAAGGCTAGCACAATAGTCCATTAAATTTTTTCTGTTAAAAAAAAAGCAAAGCAAGCAAGCAAGCAAGCAAATATTAAATGCAACGTATCAAGACGCTTGCAAAGAAAAAAAGAATAAAAATGCAAAAGCAAAACAAGGCAATTGTGCTAGCAACCATCCAAGTGCATCTTGGCACTAAAGATCCTTATTTTCATAAACCCTTAAATACTTTTTGAGCCTGAAATATCTTTTTTTTTCATAGCCCTTAACCCTTGGCCACGTTACAACCCTAATAAAGTCCATTCTGATCAAAGTCCAATTGCTCATGTTTTCTCAAAACTTGATTTTGGAAAGAGGAAATCCATATAAACTCCTCGGTATAGTCGTTTTACAAAAAAAAAAAGAAAAAAAAGAATATAAAATAAAATGCTCGCTAGGCTGAAAACCCGAAAAGGCGGTCTAGACAGAAGTTAGAGCGACCCGCTAGGTTGAAAACTCGCAAAGAGCGGCCTAGGCAAAAGTTAGGGTCAAATTTACAAACTTGTCAACCCAGATTGTATCTCACAGATCTAAACAAAAATTAAGAAGCTAGGGGCAAAAGCTGTGTGCATCATCTACAAGCTTCGCATTCAAGATTTCACTCCAGTTGCAGAACTACACAAAGTGGTTTGTCCCTTAACATGATCCTTCCTCACATGGTTGGGAAAAGGCCAAAAGAACACTGAAGAACCTCAGGATCAAAAGGAGTCAGTCTAATCCTCTTAGGAGCATTCAAAGCATGAAGCTGAAAATTTGAGGATCCATAAAATGATCTATCAACGGGCAAAATATGCAAACCTGGTGCAGTACAAAGTCAACTATTCAGACAAGCAATCCGACAGAAAGTTATCATCCCACGAGTCTAGGGGCAGCATCCTCAAAAGGAATTCAGGGAAATCAAAAAAATTCAAAACAATAATAATATTCGTGCATAGCATACCATTCATTGCATCCTGCATGATCATCAATACTTTTGGGTCCACGGCCCACCTTAAAAAAAACTTTTCTCTAAAAATAAAAATTTCATTTCATGCATGGCATACCATTCCTTGCATCCTGCATGACTATCAATGTTTTTGGGTCCATTGACCCACCCTCTCAAATATTACATACAGTTGATCTGTTGTTACTCAGTAAGAACTAGTACTCAGCCTATTCAATCTATTAGCATGAGTTAGGAACCTGTCCTACACTTTGCTGGGAATCTGACCCATCATCTTGGGAATCTGACCCAAGCCTTTAGTCGGGAACCTGACCCGCGTCTCGGATCTTCCTCAATTATGGAAATTGATCCACACCTTTTAGCGAGAGTTAGGAACCTGTCTTACACCTTGCTGGGATTCTGACCCATCACCTTGGGAATCTGACCCAAGCTTTTAGTCGGGAATCTGACCCGAACTGTGTCGAGTGACGGAGAAGCTCATACACTGGACGTTCACCTGCAATAGGAAAACCAGTCTATACTTTAACAAGAGTTAGGAATCTGACCTACACCTTGTCGGGAATCTGACCCGAACCTATATTGAGTGACAGAGAAACTCATATCACGGATATTCCTTAAAGTAAGGCAGTCAATCCATACCTTTTAGCAAGAGTTAAGAACTGACTTACCCTTGTTGGGAACCGGACCCAAACTTGTGTCGAGTGACGAAGAAGCTCGCACCCCAGACTTACCCTAAGTAGGGAAGTAATCAATACAAAAGATTTGAGGGTTAGGAACCAGACCTATGCCTTACCGAGAATTCACTAGGAACTGAACCTAGAATGCTCACCAATTTTGTAAGGAATCATAGTCATACCTATGCCTTACTGGGAATTCACTAGGATATCGACCCTAGAATTTCCCACCAAAGTCGGGAACCAATCCTACAATCTCAAACCACTTGTTTTGGACAAAATTAGAGTCATTTATCCTTAATTACCTTTTACAACGAATGCACGAAAACCTTCGAGTAAAATGTAATTAAGGAGGGGCAGCTTTAGTACCCTAATTTTGTCCGGCCTTTTTATTTTATTTTATTTTATTTTAACTTTTAAATTTGTGATAAAAAATAAAAATAATGTTTTTGGTTTCACAATAAAAAAGAAGAATAAAAAAAATGAATAAGGAAAAGAAAAGAAGTGAAAAAGGAAGAATAAAATTTATTGAAAAGGGGTTGCATATTACAATCATGGTGGTGCAAATAGTAAAGGCCAAAACTGGCCATAGCCCAGCCCATTTTATCAACTAGCCTAATCACACTTCTTACTTCGCGCACCCCTTTTTCTCCATACACTCCCCCTGCACGCCTCCCTCCCCAGCTTGCTACCCGCGCCCCCGTCTTCCATTCGCACACCCCTAGCCCAATGCTTACTTACGCGAGCCAACAACCACCCACGCAACCCACTTGATCCCTTCAGCCTAAAACTCAACCCAAACCTCTCAACCCTTAACTTAAACCTAATCCTCCCCTCCTCCCTCATTTGATCCATCCGCAACTTTCCTCCTACGCTCTCTCTTCTCTCCCCTTCTCCAACCCTAGCTTCTCCTCCCATCATTTTCGCCACCATTCTCGGCTCCCTCTTTCTCTCTTCCCTCACTTCACTTCCTTCTTCCATTTCTCAAAAAAACCTAGGAGCACATGAACCCTAGAATCCCAACGGCGCTCCCTTCTCTCTCTGAATCCTCTTCTCCTTCAATCAACCCTAGATCTCGCTCTCTCTCATCTCTTTTCCTAACCGAATCCAAAATCACAAAAATCTTCTAAATCTCCTCAAATCCGATTCAAATCCCTACAATCAACCCAAATCTCGCCTTTAAGTGCAAAGTCGAAACAATATCACAAGGATTCCGCAAAGGACAAGGAGAAAAGAGAAGGAACCTCGTGTGGTTCCTCCAAATCCGATCCCAGAGGAGTTAATCAGGGAAGTCTTTTATTTTTCTCCCATGTTCCTTTCTTTTTCTTTAAAAAGTTTCCATTTTTATTACTCATCCACTCCTTTTTCACAGGTGATGCGAAAAGGGAAGCTTGAAGGCTATAAAAGGGGGACCCTAAAAAGAGAAAAGGGGGAGAAGAGAGGGAGGCGGTAGCACATTGAAGCAGAGGAAACAGAGAGCGAGAGTGAGAGGAAGGAATCCAAAAAAAAGAAGCAGTAGAAGCAAATCGTGTAGAAGAACAGAGAGACCGAAAAGATCAAACAGTATAGGTTTAGGTTTTTTTCCTTTTTTTTTGATCCCTCTTTTGATCTTCTCTGTAATTTTCTGGGAAGGAGCACAAGAGCCCAGGTTCCCTCTTCTTCTTTGTTTTCATATTTTCTGTTTTTTTTGCCATGGTTTTGTATGCTGGACTGAGATGTATATGATTGTTGTTGTTATTATTGTTGTTGTTGTTATTATTGTTGTTGCTACAATTGTTGTTGTCGTTGTTATCGTGGTGGTTGTTGTTGTTGTTGTTGTTGTACGATTCTGGAACGAGATTAGGGTTAGGGTTTGGCCTTCCAATGGGGCCAAACCCTTAGTAAGGACCAATGTGCAAATTTTCTATTAAGGAGGGGTATAAAAGCAAAATAGGAAATTTCTATTTCTTTATCTACACATTCTTTTAATTAAATAAATAAGCTAATATTTTTTAACTTGTTTAATTTATTTTTATTTTTATCTTTTAATCTGCTTCTGTAAGTAAAAAATATTCTTTCTTTTAAATAGATTTTTTTTATCCTTTTTACCTGTTAATGACTAAGTAATTAAAATTTTGCTTTTATTATTTTTATTTAAAATAACAGAAAAGGTAATTTTAGGTCTATTAGATTTATTTAGGGGGATCGATTCCTTTAATTATGCTAAACAATCAATCGTAATAGCTATTAGTAATGAAATTCTTTTGACTCTTTTTTATAATATTAGCAGTGTTATTAATTAGTAGAAATGGTCGGTAATTGATATGTTCAGGTCAGAGTCACAAATAGAGTCTCATTTCCATTTCAGCAAGTATACTTATAGAAATAAAATAAAAAAATTTCACTTTTGGGAAATAAATTATTTATGGGCAACAACTATTTTCAAACAATTAAAGGTACCGTTTTACGGGCGTCGCGAGGTGCTAATACCTTCCCCGCACGTAAATAACTCCCGGGCTCAAAATCTGGTTCAAAAGACCTTTTTCGTTATAAAAATCAAAAATAGGTTTTCCAATGTTTCCTATAAAAAATAAATATTGGTGGCGCCTCCATTAAATTTTTAGGGTGGTTGTCACAGCTGGCGACTCCACTGGGGACTTTAGAGAGTTAGGCCTTAAAATTGTTTGAATTAATTTGTTTGCCTATTATATGATTTATTTCCCTTTTCTTTCTTTTATTCTTATCTTTGATTTATTTGTTTTAATTTTGCTTTATTATGTTTGTTTCATATGTATATATAAATCTTAGGATAGCCACCTTGTATATAAGTGTATTTGTTAATTTATTTTGCAGCGGGTAGTATTTTAGTTTATTGCTCCTTCACACACTTCACTTAGCACATTTTTTACACACTACGAGTGGAACCCTATACCCGGGTTTGAAAAAGAAAAAACTTTAAGTTAGGAGATGCTGTGTAGTGAGCACCTGCTGGATGTAAGGCCAGTTGGGTCCTTGCGAAGGCCTCACCTAGAGTTTGGCCCTATTTGAGAAAAAACTCCCTTTAATAGTTTACCTATTATTGGCGGTAATATTCGAAAATAGGACCCTTGGCTCTAGGGACCTTTTTAGATTAGTATTTCAATCCACTCATGGAAAGGCACTTATGTGGACCGTAGACCCCTTTTAAGGAACTACCGGCCCATATCACAAAAGGATCATACCTTATCTCATTTCCCACGTGACAAAAGTCGTATGACCTAAGATCTTAGGAAATACTGACCTATATTACAAGGGGCACACTCTGCTCGTCTCTCCTTCATCCATTTATTTTCTATTTACATTTCAAATTATGAAAGATAACAAATGATATTTGTTCTCTAAAAATATTATTTGTTATTCTTTTATGCAAAAAAATAGTTTCAAAAAATACTTTCCCTTCTCATTCCTTTTTCCCTCTAAATAAAAAATAAATTTAAAAAAAAAAGCATTTTCTCTCTTTTAGCAACATCATTGCATTCATTTTATTTTTGTAAAAAAAAAAACAAAAAAATAGAAAAATATTTCTCCATTATCCATCATATTATTTTGCATAAAATGTACAATAAAAAAAATATTCATGACATGCATAATCATGGCATCTTCATAACATAACTCATTTTTCCCCCTCTATGGAAAATAGGTACATATAAGCTTTCCCTGCATTCCTACCGGACTCGAGCCCAATCTAGACTCATGGACTTGTTGGAACAGAATCTGCAAGCAATGAGAGAAGAACTCGACCAAATCAAGGGTAAGATGGACAAGATATTGGACCTTCTGCAGAACTTGAATCCAAAATTGACCACTGATAAGAACCATTCCATCAGCACTAATAAGTATCAAGAGGCTTCCAATGGCCCATCAGGAGACCCCCTAGATCAGGAGAGACTCCAAATTATGTAAAATAGGCTGAAAGCAATTGAAGGGGCATCATATTGGGTTCAAAGCTTCAGAAGTATTTTTGGTCCTGGACGTGGTAATTCCTCCAAAATTCAAAGTTCCTGAGTTCGTCAAGGATGAAGGTTTAACTTGTCCAAAAAACCACCTCACCATGTACTGTCGGAAGATGGTCCCCTGCTCCAGTAATGATAAGCTCCTAATCCACTTCTTCCAAGAGAGTCTCACCGGGGCATCCCTACGCTGGTATATGCAGTTAGAGCGGAGCAGAATCAACTCTTGGAATGATTTGGCTAAAGCTTTCATCAAACAGTATAAATACAATATAGACATGGCTCCTGGCAGCTCCCAGTTGCAAACCATGGTAAAAGGGGGCAATGAAAGCTTCAAAGAGTATGCCCAAAGATGGAGAGGAATTGCAGCCCAAGTGGAACCTCTGCTATCTGAGAAAGAGATGGTTACCACGTTCACTGACACACTTCAACAACCCTTCTATGATCTGATGATGGGAAATGTCTCTTCAGGCTTCTCAGACCTAGTTGTTGTCAGAGAAAGAGTGGAAGCCGGGATAACAAGCGGAAGGAGTGGCAACCCTGAGCTCAACACCATTGGCGCAAAGATAGGTCAAGAGCAGGAAGAAGATGCAAACGATGATACAAATGATGCTCATCACGACATGCACTGGGGCAGTGGGTCACTCCATTGAGAATTGTTTGGCTCTGATCAATACCAAGTGATAAAACTTCAAGGAATAACCCCGTTTAAACAACCTTCATTTGTTTTTACGCTTTGCCTGAAGCCCTGGGGCATATCTTGTAAAGGGCCCCACTTTGTTCCTATCTTTGCAATACATCAATGGAAATGCAATTTGAATTTTAACTTCCCTTCTTGATACATGGTCAATCCGGGATAAAAAAAGTAATTAAGAAAAATATAAAAGAAAATGGTAAAACAAATGCACAATAATCAAAAATTAATTTTTGTGAAAATTTGAGCAATAAAGTTTTGAGATGAAGTTTGGCCATTTTTCTCTATCCAAAAATATAAAAAATATTTATCCCTTGCTACCTCTTTTGTGCGTAAAACGAAATTTTCTTTCAAATACCCTAAACAAGGATCACCCATACATTGAAGGCTAGCACAATAGTCCATTAAATTTTGTCTGTTAAAAAAAAAAGCAAAGCAAGCAAGCAAATATTAAATGCAATGTATCAAGACGCTTGCAAAGAAAAAAAGAATAAAAATGCAAAAGCAAAACAAGACAATTGTGCTAGCAACCATCCAAGTGCATCTTGGCACTAAAGATCCTTATTTTCATAAACCCTTAAATACTTGAAGGATTTCTCCACTATAATCAACCTGATTACACTTGAGAGTATAATACTGCCAAACTGGCTATACTCACAACTTCTTAGAACGACTTAGTATAGTCAAGTCTCTAAGGAATACAGTCACTACTGGGCTAAATACAATGTTCAAAAATGTTTTGAAGCAATATCAAATAACTCTTACAGAGAGGATATACAATGAAAAACTTAAGCACAATGAATAACTTTCAAATTGAAAGAATAAAAACGATTAATTGCTTTGTTCAATGTGATCTCAGATACTTGGAATAATTCTTGGTTGCTCATTTTGTATCACAGCGCTAACCTACTTCAGTGGATGAAGTAAGGTATATATAGCTAGCGTTGTGAATAGTATCGTTGTGACCTAACAGCTCTTTTCACCTAGGTCAAAAGACTCCAGATCCCCTTTTTGTGGCTTTAGCAAGTCACGTCGTTTTCCACTCTGCTCAAAGTGTACTAACACAGCAGACAAAATCAGAGTGTTTGTCTCTTGTGAGCTTTTTGAATATTAGACCCTTCAAGAGCAAGTTTCTTGATGATTATATTTGTTGACATTCCCTTTGGCCTTTGATACCTCGTACATTAAAATGCTTCATCAATGAGGTCTCTTAAATACGTGAAGTAGCCTTAAATAAGTTTCAATCTGTTTTATCAGAGCTACACTGTTCACCAGAGTGAGTACTATTCATCAGAGTGAGCTTGAAATAGAGACAACTTTTTCAGCGTAGAATTTATTTGCCTTTAATATAACAGAGAGTCTTGAAGAATTGCATGAAGGCTTCCACAGAGTGCTCTAACCATAGTCTGTTGTATGCATTGACTGAAGACCAGGGCATTGACCGAACAGGAGGAGGAGGAGGAGGAGGAACTTGCTTCCCTTGACCGGACGCTGAAGCATCTTTTTCAGCTGCTGGCCTAAACTGTTTCTCCAAGACCTTTCTGATGGGAATTCTATCCTCATCTTCTGGTTCCTCAACAGTAGGTGCAGGAGCCACCTTCTGTTTTGTTCTTCTTGTCTCCCTTGAAGGGGATTCAACAGGTCTTTTCACACCAGCCATTGAGCTTCTGGTGGTTTTCTTTTCAGCTTCTCCTTCCTGTTGCTCTATTTTCACTTTCTTGATCATAGAGCCGCAGAATTAGTCGCATTCGACTAAGTCGCTTACTCCAAATACTTACGGGCCGAACAACAACAGCGCCAACACCAAAGTATTTTTCTTTTTCTTCTATGTTGATGGAGTCAGTCAGCTTCCTCACAACGCCGTCTTTAATCATCATTATGGAGAGAAGAACTCCATAAGGGATAACCTTGACGATGTTCTTCTTATCAACACTCTTCCTTAAGAAGACAAGAGCATTTATCAGATTGTTGAAAATCAACCTTGGCAGATTGATTTTCTTCCCATCCATGTAGTTCCTCATAATGAACTTTTGCTCGTAGTTCACTATGTCACTTGAGCCAGCCTTCAGAATCACGCTCTTGGCGATGATTTTGTGCAGTACTCTGTAGTGGCTTTTCAAGTCTTTGGCCGTGGGAGTAATGTTCTTCTTTTTCAGTTCACGGTAGTTCTCAAACAGGGCTTCATTGACGTTTTCAAGTCCTCTGTATGCATCAACCTAGTTTGCATGGTAACTAATTCCTTCACAAGGGCATTTGATCGTCTGAGCAATAGAGTTGATGGTGAAGCGTAGCTTGAAGCCTCTGATGTGTCCTTCTATGATTTCGCCCGGAAGTAAGTACGCATTCCCCCTGAACTCCTTAATAGCATAGCTCAGTACGTCGACTGGTTCCCAGATGAAGTAGTTTTTCCAGCCCAGTTTCTCCAGACCTTCTTCAAAATCAAAACCGTATAGCTTGAAATTCTCAAAATCAACCCGGTTCTCATTCAGGAGTTTTGCCTCAGAGAAGACGTCGAAGGCAGTAGTGTATTGTCCAACCTTTCTGTCGGCCATGGTAGCAGTTGAAGAGAGGGTGATGGAGGTTTTAGGGTTTGAAAACACAGAGAGAGTGAAAGAGAAAGAGAACAGTTTTGCAAAAAAACGCAGAGTGAAGTGATGGAGCAAAAAATGTGGAGTAGTGGGAAAGTTGATAGAAAATGGTACAGTCCTTTTTCAAAAAATCGCTTCGTATTTCCACACAAAAATTAAATCAAAATGAAAAGAAAATAAAGATTCGCCTTTTCATTAAATGCAGACGCCAAAAGAAAAGTAAGATCAAGAAAAAGATTTTATCGAAAGACATAAATAATTATGACTCAGTAGATGTGATGAGACGCTTAAGTCCTTAACACGCAGACACGTGGTGGGTGTGCTCTGACGCACGCAACCGATTCACCAGACGATGAGTTATGATGGACATGACAAATAAGATGCTTATTCATATACATGCTTATGTCGTACCAGATGCTGAGATTGTGCATATTATCTGACGTTGAGATTAATCATTCTTCTATAAGATGAAAGTTTAAGTTTCTTCTTATAAAATTGAATCTATCTTCAGAAAGAGGTTTTGTAAATATGTCAGCCCACTGATGATCAGTGTCTACAAATTTTATTTCTAGAATACCCTTCTGAACATAGTCTCTTATGAAGTGATGCTTAATCTCAATGTGCTTGGCTCGTGAATGCAATATGGGATTTTTATTAAGACAGATTGCAGAAGTATTATCACAAAAGATAGGAATGTTACTCTCTTTTATCAGATAGTCTTCAAGTTGATATTTCATCCACGTGGTTGAGAGTCGCAACTGTCTGAAATATATTCACCTTTCCTGGCTGAGAGTGCAATCGTGCTTTGCCTTTTGCTTGACCAAGATACAAGATTTGCTCCAAGGAATTGGCAGCTTCCACTTGTGCTTTTTCTTTCAATTCGGTCTCCAGCAAAGTCAGCATCACAGAAACCTACTAACTTGAAATCTCTGTACATCTTCTGATCTACCTTTTTACCAGTTTCATCTTTACCAAGAATGCATGTGGGATGCATAGGAGTACACATAGGTTTTCAATCCACCATTTTGAATTTCTTTAGCAATTCCTTGATATATTTGCTTTGATGTATATATATACCATCATTGCATTGTTTGATTTGAATTCCAAGGAAAAACTTCAGTTCACCCATCATGCTCATCTCGAATTTAGCCTGCATTAGCTTAGAAAATTCTTTGCAAAGGCTTTCATTAGTAGCTCCAAAAATAATGTCATCAACATATATTTGAACAATTATAAAGTGCTTGTTTGATGTTTTTCTAAAGAGAGTAGTGTCTACTAGACCTCTGGTAAAGCCATTTTTCATCAAAAATGTACTTAGTCTTTCATACCAAGCTCTGGGAGCTTGCTTAAGACCATACAGGGCCTTTTTGAGCTAGAAGACATGTTCTAGAAATTCAATGTCTTCGAATCCAGGAGGTTGTTTTACAAAGACTTCCTCAGTTATAAAACCATTCAAGAAAGCACTTTTCACATCCATTTGACATAGAATTATATCACGATGTGCAGCAAAGGAAAGCAAAATGTGTATAGCTTCTAACCTTGCAACAGGTGCAAATGTTTCAGTAAAATCAATACCTTCTTCCTGTGAGTACCCTTGAGCAACCAATCTTGCCTTGTTTCTCACAACCTTTCCATCTTCATCAAGCTTGTTTCTAAATACCCATTTAGTACCAACAACTTGCTTATCTTCTGGTAAGGTGACCAGTTTCCATACATCGTTTCTTTGGAACTGATTCAACTCTTCTTGCATGGCCAGAATCCAGCCTTCATCTTTCAATGCTTGATCAATCGTTTTAGGTTCCATTTCCGAGAGTAGTGCCATATCTGCATGCTCTTTAAAAGAGGATCTGGTTCTTACTCTATCTCCAGGTTTTCCTACGTTTGCTCTTTAGGATGATTGGCTTTGTACTTCCAGCTCTTTCTGAATTCAGCTTCTGAAGATTCTTGTGTCTGGTCACCACCGAACGATGAAGATGTAGGTTCACTATTTGTAGTATTACCTATATTTAATTCTGAAAATAATTCATCTAGCTCTGACATGGCTGTGTCAGGCTACTTGTCATCAAATTTGACATGAATGGATTCTTCCACTGTCATAGTTTCTTTATTGTATATTCTAAAAGCTTTAGATCTTTCAGAATATCCCAAAAAGATTCTTTTGTCAGCTTTTGAATCAAACTTACCAAGCTGATCCTTAGTATTTAAAATGTAACACGTACAACCAAATGAATGAAAATATGATATGTTTGGTTTCCTTCCTTTCCACAGTTCATATGAAGTCTTCTTCAAAATAGGTCTAATAGAAATTCTATTTTGAATGTAACAAGCTGTGTTTACTGCTTCTGCCCAAAAATGTTTTGCAATATTAGCCTCATTGATCATGGTCCTGGCCATTTCTTGGAGGGACCTATTTTTCCTTTCTACAACACCATTTTGTTGAGGTGTTCTAGGAGAGGAGAAATTGTGGGAGATGCCGTTATCATCGCAAAATTTTTGAAAGCTTTCATTTTCAAATTCTCCCCCATGATCACTTCTAATAGAAGAAATGCAAATTCCTTTTTCATTTTGAACGTTTGCGAGAATCTGATAAATACCTTGTATGACTCATCTTTGTGAGCAAAGAATCTAACCCATGTCCATCTAGTAAAATCATCAACAATGACTAACCCATATTTCTTTCCTGTTAAAGAGGCTGTCATTGTTGGACCAAAAAGATCAAGATGCAATAGCTCAAATGGCCTAGAGGTTGAAACAACATTTTTTGAATGAAAAGAAGTTTTAACTTGTTTTCCTCTTTGACATGCCTCACAGAGAGCATCAGATTGATACTTGAGATTTGGTAAGCCTCTGACAAGACTGTGCTTGTTTAATTTTGAGATTAATCTCAAATTGGCATGACCCAATCTCTTGTGTCAAATCCATTGTTCTTCGTCAACAGACATGAGACACTTGACATCTTGTTTTGCAAGTTCAGAGAGATCAATTTTGTAAATATTTTGTTTCCTCTTAGCAGTAAAGAAAGTAGAGCCGTCTTTCTTGCTTTTTACTAGACATCCAGTTTCTGTAAAGATGAGTTCATAACCATTGTCACATAATTGACTTATGCTCAATAAGTTATGTTTAAGTCCTACAACATATAGTATATTATCAATAGAGGGAAGAGAGCCTTTACCAATGCGACCAATTCCAACTATTTTACCTTTCTAGTTTCCTCCGAAACCAACGAATGCAGCTTCTTTAGGCCTTAGTTCTTGGAACATATGCTTTTCTCCCATCATGTGACGCGAGCATCCACTGTCTAAGTACCAAGATAGGTGTGTTGACTTTGTTGCTAAGCATGTCTGCAACATAGACAATTTTATCTTTAGGTACCCATATCTTTTTGGGTCCTTTCTTGTTAGTTCTTGAAGGAGGCTTATCCTTCATAGTTTTAAAAACAGTACTTGCACTTTTCAAATGACCAGGCTTATTGCAGTAAGTACAATGCAAGCATTTACTATGATTATTCGATTTATCAGATGCTGAATCATTTTCTAAAAGAGGTTCATCTGATATATAACCAAGACCATGAGTTGTCGTTTTACTGACACCCCAAATCATTGAAGCTTGCTTGCTACGAGTTACACTCTCTACAAGAAACTTTTGAAAAGCATATTCATAATCATTTGATTTGCATTTAGGATTGCCTGTAACTTTAGAGCTTTCAGCTTGAGAGCTCTCAAACAGTTGCTTGTTAGCGGTCGACGACGGGTTATCCATCGATGTTGATTTTCGCCACCTTCGATTTTCTTTGTTGAGTACAGATTTTTCTTTATTTAAAGCTTGAAAGTCTTGTGATAATTTTGAAAACTTCTTTTTCAAATTCTTATACTCAATAGAGAGAGTGGCAGAGTCCTTAAGAAGATCATCAAATGCAAGTTGAAGTTCAGAGTAGAAATCATATACTATTACCTCTTCAACTTCTTCTTCTGAATCAAGGTCAATGTCTGCCATGAGAGCGAGATTTGCTTCTACTTCATTATCTTCCTCAGATGAGGATGAATCTAGATCTTTCCATGCAGCCATGAGGCTCTTCTTCTTTTTCTTGAAAGAACTGCTTGTGCACTTCTCCTTAAGATTAGGACATTCGGACTTGAAATGTCCAGGCTTTTTACATTCATATCAAATGACTTGAGCCTTGTCCTTGCTCTCTTTCTTGTCCTTAGTATCTTTCTTCTGAAACTACCTCCTGAAGTTTCTCTTCTTCCACATTCTTTGTATCTTCCTGGATATAAACACGAGCTCATCTTCTGATGTGTCAACATCTCCTTCTGAAGCTTCATCTTCTGATTCTTCTTCTTCAGCCTGAAGGGCTTTGGAAGAACTGACTTTATGTTGAGCGACTTTCAAGGCAATAGACTTGCCCTTTTTGACAGGTTCTTCTTCATTTAGCTCAAGTTCATGAGCTTTCAACGAACTCATAAGATCTTCAAGTCGTAGGACATTTAGATCTTTTGCTTCCTGAATAGCAGTGACCTTGGGTCTCCACTGCTTAGTCAAGCTTCTTAAGATCTTTCTAACATGGTCAGGTGTAGTGTAACTTTTTCCAAGGGCCTGTAACCCATGAACAAGTGTTTGAAATCTTCCAAACATGGTTTCAATGCTTTCACCATCTTCCATTTTGAACAACTCATATTGGCGAACCAACATGCTAGCTTTGGTTTCTCTTACTTGGGCAGAGCCTTCGTAAGATAAAACAAGTGAGTCCCAGATTTCTTTGGCAGTATCAAATTTGGCACATTTATCATATTCTTTTTCTGTCATAGCACAAATAAGAATGAATCTAGCCTTTTGATTGATTTGATATCTTTTTTTCTGTTCATCATTCCAATTTTCTCTGGCTATAGCAACACCACGAGGATTAGTGGGAGGAATGTAACCACTTTGAACTATATCTCACAACTCAAGTTGTTGTGTCTCAAAGAAAGCTTTTATCTTATCTTTCCAGTAATCAAATTTTTCTCCATCGAATAGAGGTGGACGGTTCATATGACCACCTTCAGTAGACATGTTCACAGTATAGGATCTTTTCTCTTAACACTGTTAAGTGCTCAACCAAGAGGCCGAGCTCTGGTACAAACTGAACGTGAACACAAGAAGGGGGGTTGAATTGTGTTAAAAACTTTTCGCAAACTATATGTAAAAACTTCAACACAAGTTGTTCAAAACTGTTTGTATATCGGATGCAGAGAATTAAACAGGACCGGATGCAGAAATTTAAACCGTTTATAAAAACTTGTTTTATTGAGCAAGGTAAAGATAAATAATGTAAAGCAGTAAAGAATGAGACTCAGAGATTTATACTAGTTCACCACCAACTGGTAGCTACGTCTAGTCCCTTCGTACCTAAAGGATTTTCCACTATAATCAACTGATTACAATTTCCTCAAGAGTATTCTTCTGTCACAAACTTGACAATACTCTCAACTTTTCAAAACGACTCAGTACAGTCGAGCCTTTGAGGAACAAAGCCTTTACAAGGCCAAATACAGTTTACAAAAGAGATTATGTTTTTGATTACAATCAAAATAACTCTCACAGAGAGGATGAAAAGATTAAGCTCAAAACAGAATAGCTTTCTAAAAGAAAGTATAAGACGCTGAGTTCAGTTCTATGTAGACCAGAAACTTGGCACAAAACTTGATTGTTCACTTGAGTAATATTGTTTTCAGAATGAAGTTTCTTCACAGTTTGTCCAACATTTCTTCAATGAATACCTTAGGGTATTTATAGGAGTTTTCAAGGGTATTACCGTTGCAGTAAAAATATCTCCTTTCCATTGAGTGAGATAATTTGAAATGTAGTCCTTTTCTTCCTTTCCAGAGAATATCAGAATAGTACACATTACCGTTTTCGTACTATCTGCTATTTGCAATTGCCTTGTATGATTTTTGTCTTATGCTAAAGGTGTCACCTTTGCTTCCTCATACATCAAAATAAGCGCACAAAATCAAATTCGAATTCCGTTCCAGAACAGTCTGAGGCTAAGAGCAAAAACGTGATCATCACATGCTTCATTAAAGAGATCAGACGCTCGCTCAGAAGAGAGGACAGACGCTCGCAGCAATTGAGTGTTCCACGTGTCAAGAAGTAACACTGCTGGACGCTTGCTATTAACAAGACGCTGAAGTGAGTTCGGATGCTGGCACTAGTGGATTGTATTCAATTCTTTTGTATATTTCTTCTTCTTCCTTGAGTGATTTGTACATATATATGAATCTTTGATACGTGTACACTCAAAGATATGTTAGAAGATAAATTGTTCTCTTGAGAAATATTTTGTTATCATCAAAATTAATGAGGGTCTAAACTTCTCAATCGTTTAGGTTCCAACATTAAGACATTTAAATCTTTTGCTTCTTGAATAGCAGTGACTTTGGGTCTCCACTGCTCGGTCAAACTTCTCAGGATCTTTCTCACATGATCTGGTGTGGTATAACTTTTTCCAAGGGCCAGTAACCCATGAACAAATGTTTGGAACCTTCCAAACATAGATTCAATGTTTTCACCATCTTCCATTTTGAACAGCTCATATTGGCGAACCAACATGCTAGCTTTAGTCTCTCTTACTTGGGCAGAGCCCTCATAAGACAAAACAAGAGAATCTCAAATTTCTTTGGCAGTATCAAATTTGACACATTTGTCATATTCCTTTTCTGACATAGCACAAATAAGAATGAATCTAGCTTTCTGATTGATTTGATATCTCTTTTTTCTGCCCATTATTCCAATTTTCTCTGGCTATTGTAACACCAGCAGCATTAGTGGAAAGAATGTAACCACTTTCAACAATATCCCACAACTCAAGTTGTTGTGTCTCAAAGAAAGCTTTTATCTTATCTTTCCAGTAGTCAAATTTTTCTCTATAAAATAGAGGAGGATAGTTCATGTGACCACCTTCTACAGATATGTTCACAGTATAGGATCTTTTCTCTTAACACTGTTAAGTGCTCAACCAAGAAGCCGAGCTCTAGTACTAACTAAACATGAACACAAGAAGGGGAGTTGAATTGTGTTGAAAACTTTTTGCAAACTTTAAGTTAAAAACACTTTTGAACTCTTGATTTTAAATCTGTAAGTTATCGGATGCTGGAGTATGACCAGACGCTGGAAATGAAGTTTAAGAAAACTTGTTTTTCTTTGCAAGATAAGAATAAATGTAAAGCAGCAAAGCAAGAGATACAGAGGTTTATACTAGTTCACCACCAAACTAGTAGCTACGTCTAGTCCCTTTGTTCCTGAAGGATTTCCACTATAATCAACAGATTACAAATTTTCTTTAGAGTATTCTACTGTCACAAACTTGACAATACTCTTAACTTCTCAAAATGACTCAGTACGTTCGAGCCTTTGAGGAACAAAGCCTTAACTAGGCAGAACAATTTTTACAAAGTAATTATCTTTTGAATACAATCAAATAACTCTCACAGAGAGGAAGAAAAGATTAAGCTCAAAACAATAACTTTCTAAAAGAAAGAATATAAGACAATGAGGTTCAGTTCTTGGTGTCCAAAAACTTGGCACGAAACTTGATTGCTCACTTCATAATAGCTATTTCATAATGTAGTTTCTAGCAGTTTTTGGCAACCTTCTTCAATGAATACCTTTGGGTATTTATAGGAGTCCCTGAGGGCATTACCGTTGCAGTAAATTTCAGCTCAATATCATTGAGTGAGGTAATTTGAAATGTTGTCATTTTCTTCCTTTCTAGAGAATATTAGAATAGTACACATTACCGTTTTTGTACTATCTGCTTTTCACAATTGCCTTGTACGAATTTTGTCTTATCCTAAAGGTGTCACCTTTGATACCTCATACATCAAAATGAGCGCACAAAATCAAATTCGAATTCTGTTCCAAAATAGTTGAGGTAGAAGAGCACAAACGTGAGCATCACATGATTCATTAATAGACCAGATGCTCGTCCAGAACAATGGACAGACGCTCGTAGCAATTGAGTAATCCACGTATCAAAAGATAACACTACCGGACGCTTGCTTTAGACAAGACGCTGGAGTGAACCGGATGCAGACATACATAGAATGTATTCAAACTCTTGTGAATTTCTTCTTCTTGCATGAGTGAGTTATAAAACATGAGTGATTTTAATACATGCACACTTCAAGACTTATCAAAAGATAAATTGTTCACTTGCAAATACTTTGTTATCATCAAAATTAATGAGAGTCTAAACTTCTCAATTGTTTAGGTTCTAACAAGGCTTTTTGGTTCCATTTGTCACCTTGAAAACACAATAGCTACCTTAAACTTTCAATAACCTCGTCTTTCCCATCATAATCAAGGGCGGTTATATGGTGCACTATTTTGATGGTAGTGCACCAATGCAACTCAAAAATAAAACTGCAGAGATATCCCCCGTACTTTCCCAATCTCCAGCCCATTTCCCTGTCATTTACTCTTTTATCCTGCGCACACCCTCACCAAACCCCCTCCTCCACTTTCTCCTTTTTTATCCTACGCCACCAACCCGATCGCGGTCTCTGTTGTCACAGTGCCATAGAAAATCTAGAAGCTAGATGCGAAAATCACCGACCTTATCCCGGAGGAGGTGGTTGTTGACGGGGCAAAGTATGCTTCTTCGATCTCGAACCATTGTTGCAAACTACACAAGATATAAGACCAAAACACCCTTGTGGAAACAGATGCAAAGAACAAAACTTTGAGGATAAGATTTGAAGACAGGAATTACTTGCATCACAATACATATAAAAGTTTTCAACTTTCATTTCCGTAACTTTCACTTGCTTCATCCCTCTTTATCAAAATTCCAAATTATGCATGAAATCTCAACTCACAGGTCTGTTGAAACCCACCGTCGAACGCAGGCAAGCTGACAACATCGTTGCTCTGGTCACCATCGACGAAGACGCGAGTTTCAAGAACTCAAATGGTCAATCACTTGCACCCTTGGCAATCAAGGCCCAGAAACTCCATGTGGTTATGCTTCTGATTGATTTGGTTCTACACGAGGCTGTGGTGATGAAACGAATTGATCTTGTGGGCCTTTTGTTAGAATATTTTGACGATGCCACGCACTGTGAACAACAACCCAACTTCACCACGAAGACAACCGTGGAACCGAACACCACCAAAGAACTACCTTCTCGCAAACACCCTCATGGGTTAGGGGAGAACGAGTGAGGCGACAATGTGGTGGTGGACGACGTGTTTGCTGAGACAGGCGTTGGTGATCTTGCATGTGCTTAGTGGTGGTGGTAATCTTGACCTTGTTGACTTTGTCGCAGGCCTAACTGTCATCCTCTCAAGTTCAGCTTCGATGCCGTCGTAGTGAATGGAGCTTCGATGACACTAATTGGGCATACGAAGCGAGACGATCCCGCCTCATTAAAGTAATGAGACGAGCACGCCCCATTAAAATAATGTTTATGAAAGGTTAATTGAATTTAAATGCATGATTTTATACATGAACACTGATGCAACTGAACTGAGTGCGCAATGCATGAGTGAGAGTGAAAATGACCACCGGCTGACTCCCGTTTCTGGACTTGTCTTCCTGTTCAATTGATATTGCGCTTGTGCAAGAAAATGAAACACAGGAGATCAGAACATTTTATACGCACTAATAAGTGGAAATATCAGTGATTAGAACTCATGTCAGAATAGGTCCAATTATTTTCTTTTATCTTATGTCAGCCATGTGATGCATCCTAAATCTATATGCCTAAGTGGCCACACAGTAAAGAAAAACGGCATCAGCAGCCCCACCTTACCCACCTTAGCCTAATGGCTCGGTAACCTCCCACCGGCGTGTGGGTAGGTTAAGTCAGTTGTCCATCCCCATATCCTGCTCGTTGTACCCCTAAGAGTGCATCCCTGCTCCCCAATTTCAGCTGATAGGAACAGGTGTCGGGGTGGCACTCGGGATAGGCACTATGGACAGTGATATAACAGTACTCCGTCAGGATGACCAGACTACCCAACGTCCCGACAGGATGGTCACGAGTCATCCATCACCTGTGGACTTGTCGGACCCAGACTATCCTTAAGGACCAGCGTATCCTGTACTGACTGCATTGTGCCCGCACTCTGGCACCTGACCTCGTACATAACCTATGTGCACGACGGTGGATTACAGCACAGCTATGCATATGATGCTCATGCTCCCGTTATTTTATTTTATGCATCTCAGCAGCTATCAACTTAGGCTTATCATTTTATCTATGCAACATCTTAGGCAAACACTAGTGCACGAAATGGAAAAGAATTATGTCTTTTACATCGGTTTTACGTTTATCCGGTGTAAAAAGTGATGTGGTGGCAATTTTGCAATTATCGTGTAACTTTTGACACTGGTTATATTAACAACCGGTGTAAAAGATTAACATTTTACACCGGTTTTTTTAACTAGTGTAAAATGACAATTTTCCAATTAAGTATTGATTTGTCTAATTCTTTCACACCAGTCTTTATAAATACCCGGTGTAAAATCCTTTTTACGCTATCTCGTTCAAATGGCGAACCCCTGTATCCATTGTCACGTTCCAAATTTTCACTGCCTATACGATTCAGTATGTAAGTCGCTTTTTCGCAACTTACTTAACCGTAGAAACGACGTACTAAATCGTATAGACACCAGAAAATTTGGAAGCGGGACCAAGGATATAGAGGTTCTACCATTTGAATGAGATAGTGTATCTAGAGCTTTCGCGAGTGCACACAGCAAACATCAAAGAAGGGATTAACATGAACATGAACCTGTGATGATGAGGAAGATGTTGTGAACTTGTGATGAGATCAACAAACTCAAGGTGTGTTTATAATGAAAGGAATATTCAATGCCAAACACACCTATTGGCTAAAAAAGGGTGCAGATGAAAACGTCAGAGCTGTTGGACGGTGTGGGAAATGCGTTTTAAAAGAAAGAAAAATATTTTATCAAAATTTAAAACGTGTCACTTTTTACACCGGTTATTTAAAAAACCGGTGTTAAAAGTCATTCTTTTTTATTAATAACTTTCTCCCTCTCATTCTCTGATACGCGCGAAGCATTTTTCTCCTTGTTCTCTCTTTCTCTCTCATCGCTGCTCCTTGTTCTCTCCATTGTTCGAGACCTCTCTCTCGCCGCTACACTATCGTTGTTCACATCCTCTCTCATAGCCGTTCGAATACCTCTACTTCACGTGGTTCTTGCCGCTGTGCTCCTTCTTGTTGTTCTTGCCATTCTCCTTTAAAGCCCTGTTGCAGATTTGGTTTAGTCTCCTTCTCCTTGCTTATAGGTTTGTTCTTTTACCTTATAGCTTTGGCCCTTTTTGGTTTTAATATGTTTGATAATCTCTTTAGGTTTTACTGTACATACTGTTCCCTCTGAACAAAGCTTAAAAAACGGGTGAAGAAGAAGAAGAATCCCTCGTAGGTGCATCACTGCTTCATTTTTTTTCATTTTCTTTCCGTTTTTTGTTTATCTATTTTGCTTTCACTGCTTTTTGCTTTATTGATTTGCGTTTTGGTGAGCTTGTGTAGTATGATTCTTTGTCTGGGTTTCCCTTGTACATGTCGAAAATAATAGATGTTAGAAATAGTAGGTGGAATGGTTGTTGTTTATAGGATTCAGTCAGAAATAGTAGATGTTAGAAAAAGGGAAATTATTGTTCATGTTATGGATGACATTATTATGGATGCTGAGTTTGAGCAATCGGTTTTATCCAATGAAACAGAGGAGGATTGACTGTATACAGGTTTTGCTTTTCGATTTTCATATTCATATTCATATTCATATTTTGTGGTATACAATACAACTGAGATATAGTCTGAACACTTGTACATGTAACAGTGTGTGTATATTATCTCCTTCTTGCTTAATAGTTGACTACTGTTGACAACAGACCATGTCTTTAGATGAAAACCGTGGCCGTGACGGGCATTGTACTCGCATGGCTTCTAGGAGGTCACGTCCCCCTATTAGCAAGCCGATGACTGCAAGGGAGTATCGAGCTATCTTTATGAGGAATGAGGAACGTGCTGCTCGTCTTGGCAATCCTTATCGCGATGAGGATTGCGATTTGATAAACCAGTATGCTGATCCCCATGCTAATGCTGACCGTTGGGGCCCAGGCCTTTGTATGCACATGCTTCAGAGGAGATCACCCTTTACCAGGAGGCTCATAGCTGCCAGGGAGGTTCATCAAGGGTCAGACGTTGTTCAGATCCCCAGCGATGAGGATGAGATCGGAGAGTATAGTCCACCTACACCGGAGTATTCTCCCATCGCACCCGAGTACATTCCATTGACTCATTCGGAGGAATCTACTACCCGATTTTGTCCCAGTTATTCCTCTAGTACTGGCCAAAACTAGCCTCAAGATACTCGTTATTGCTGTTGTCATTTTTTCTAAGTGCTTCAAAACTAGGCATTTCATCATCGTGCACCCAAGATGGACACTCGTCATCGCTGTTGTCATTTGTGTCAGTTCCCTCTACTGATTCTTCAAATTCAACTGTTGCCGTTTCGGAGACGGAACCTTCCGAATGGTTCATGATTCTTCTTCACATAATGCATATTTTCTATTGTTGATGCATTAGTTGAAAAGATATAATGAAGAGCAAGCCGATGCATGTTGTCCACCAGATGGTGGCTGAAACAATGAGTTCTTCTCTGGTTTCTATAATGGTGTCATGAAAATAACTCCCTGGTTTTCCTCCTCGCTGAAGGAATTTGTCCCAAGATGATGGAAAACCCAGAGAGTTTTTTTCTTGACACAATTATAGAATCCAGAGTAGAACTTATTGTTTCTGCCATCATCTGGTGGACAAAATGCATCAGGTTGCTCTTCACTGTATCTTTTCAACTAATGCATCAACCCTAGAATCTTGCATTATGTGGAGAAGAATCATGAAGCCTTCGGAAGTTTTCGTTCCGAAATGACAACATGTTGAAGTTGAAGGATCAGTAGAGGGAGTGACGCAAATGACAACAGCGATGACGAGTGTCCATCTTGAGTGCACAATGATGAAATGCCTAGTTTTGAAGCACTGACGGGTATCTTTAGTTTTGACCAGTCCTAGAGAAGCAACTACGACAAAATTGTAGTAATGTAGATCTTTCCCTTGTTTTGAAAAGTTTAGTAATTATAATGTAGTTATATGTCATTGCTTTTTAATAGATGTATAAAATTGACAGCTAAATTAGATCATGGTTTGAATTTTGGGAAAATTTGTGCCAATATATTCTGCTGCCAATTCTTGTCAAATTTTCTGCATTATTGTCATTTTAGAAAGACTCTGGGAAAGTATGGATAATTTTAAACTAAAAAATTATGGGAAAGTATGGGAAAGTATGGATAATTTTAAACTAAATAATTTTAGAAAGACTATGGGAAACCTTTTACGCCCGTTATCTAAATAACTGGTGTAAAAGGTCCTCAAAAAAATAGCAAACAAACGTAAATTGAATTTTTACACTGGATATATAACCGGTGTAAAACATTCGACATTTTATGCCGGTTAAATAACCGAGGTAAAAATCCCAACATACTACACCGGGAGCATCTCACCGGCAACAAAACCGGGGTAAAAAGTGAATTTTAACCGGTGCAAAATCATCTTTCTGCACTAGTGAAATGTTTATTTTATTCCTCCTTTATTATCTAGGGTTTCCTTATGTTAATCATATCCACCTACGTACAATATTTGATAGAACACAAACAACACACAAACATGGATAACAATAGAATATCACTTATCAGCACATAGAGCACACAACACATGATCATACAAGTATGTCATCACCAGCATGTTAACGGACCATATCAATACTTATTTATTACGCCTATTGTCGCTAGGGCGACCAACTACTCATTATTAATATGTATTCTACCTATATGGCCTAGGGGTTGATAGACTAATGACTACTATCCTTAGCAGTCGTAGTCTCAACACCAGCTACTATCATTAGCAGTCGTAGTCTCAACACCCCTCCTAGGGCGATGGGGTATCAACCCTCTAGTAGGGCTAAGGGGCACCCTACACCTATTCTACATTTATTCTAATACCATTATTTCCTAGTGGATAGCGTTCTGTCTCCCTTACCTGATTAGAAGAACCACACCTTCCTTCACGCTCTCCTTCGCTCCCATGTTCCTACGCTCAGCTACCCACGACCCTAAGGACCTAGCACTATAGCGATGGATGAAGTGGATTGGTTAAGATAGTGGTGGTAGGACCACCTATTTATAGGTGCGGATCTGGGTCCATCACGTCGCAAGGAGATGGTCGCGTCGCGATGCACAGGAGCTTTACACTTGTCAAAGCGCATATGGGAGGTGTTTGACATGTACTGTCGTGTCGCGATGAGCCTAAGACTATTCTCCATCGCGTCGCGACAGACACGAGATATTATATTTATTTAATTGGGTTCTGGACTTCTCCAGACCCATTTCTTATCATATTATTATTATTATTATTATTATTATTATTATTATTTAATTATTAATAACTTATTTTTATTTTATAAGTTTTCTTATACTTATTCATATCTTATTTAACACCTTAGTAATTTAATTTAACTACTACCTACTAATACTTAATCTTATCATTGTTGTTGTTTACCATCTATTCGCTACATTACTATTTTGACTAGGGTTTATACACTTGATCAAATTACTTAATACTCTAATACCTTAATAAATTCATCTATAGCTATATTAAATTTTTAACTAATGTTTATTAAATCAACTTCTTATAAATTTCCTATTACTTAATAATTCTAGTTTACTTGTTGTTACTAATATTTATAAACTAAGTTTAGTATTGATATCTGTATTTATTCCATACTTAATATCTTAGTTTTTAATCAAATCTCATTTATTATGGTTACTTAGTATATATTTCATACCATACTAAATTACTCCTTGATTATTATTATTATTAGCATATTAATACTTAAATATTTATATTTATTTTCTTATTCCTTATATTGTCTTGAGATATTTAATATTCAATTATTATTAACTTATAAATATTTATTTAGAAATTCTTGTGATGTCACACGAAGGGATGAAAAAGGACCGATATGTAAATTAAAAAATTAATTGTTACAGAATGATCATGGCCTTCTGTTTTTTTAGTCATTAAATTGACGGTACAGATTAGTAGTCCAAGGATAGACCACGTTTTTGGTTGTCCACCTTATACGGACCCCATAATCAATGCTGAAATATGAAACAAACATGTAAAAGATGTGACACCTTTACCCTGAGAATGTTGTTAAAGAGTAAATGCGAAAAAACATAGTTCGTTGCGAAAAATATGAGTTTCCAGAATTATTTTGCGAGTAAAGAACATCACAACAAAAGTCGCTAAATTAAACATTTCAAATACTATAAATACTTTATTAGGAAAGATTTAGGCATACACTGTCTGGTACGGTTTTCTTCATAAAATAGTGCTCAAACTGTTTACAATTCAATTGAATATTAATTAAGAAAATACGAGTAAAAACATCTCAATTCGAGGTCACATGGTCAGAGTAATATTCTCTTTCTATAAATATGTTGAAAATGAAAATTCATAAACGATAAGTCAATCATAACCACAATGTCCTAAGCTAAGCAGCATCCTGAAGACTACTTTTCGGCATCAACGTCGATCTCAGCATCACCTGCAAGCTCATAGTGTACCCATACACCATGGTGTATAAGTGGCCACAATGGAAAAATGAAGACGTGAGAAATCACATTCAAAGGGAAATCACATGGCAAAGGAAAACAACATGATGCACACATATCATCCCATCATATAATCCTAACACGCCATCTAACAACTCAACGAATGCATAGTATGATATGCTACTAACTCATCAACGTCTAATTCAAGACTCGAGCTACCATCTACTCCATCACACATACTTCATACGTCACCAACAGACAAGATCTTTATGGATTTCTCATCATAATCAGTGGAGTACTCATGAATGGGCTCCCTAGAGGCTGGGTCTCATTAATGGGCTCTTCAAAGATGGATCCCATAAACGAGCCAATCATTAGTTAGGTCCATAAACAGGCCTTTTCCAGCTGAGTCCCATAAGCAGGCCTTATAAAGCTGAGCATCACACAAACATTCAAGATTGAGTACCCATAAACGGGGCTTCTTAGAGCTAGGTCTCACACAACATTCATCAACGAGTACCCATGAATGGGCTCCTTAGAGCTGGGCCTCTCTAACGAACGTAATACACGACCATTATCGATAACAAGGTAGCTCTTGCCCATATTGCGACAAGTTTTTGCCCATATTGTGACAAGGTTTCCACAAATGCGGACAAGTCTGCTAACGATTCGCAACTAGCATTAACTACTAAACACTAACCATCCCTTAACCATAATCCAAAAGTCATAATCATGTTAGGATCATGTTGACCTATTAGAATTGGTAAAATCAAGGTAGCACGAAGGCTACTCAACAGTCATAACCCAAACATTCCGTACAAGGCGAAATAGGCAAGCCAAAGCTTGTAACAACAACAATTCACATCCATAGCATGAGATGATAACTCAAGACAACCATTAACATGAAAAATCACTAGTCAACATAATGCATCACATTTTAGTCATGTATGTCAATTAACATATTTCTCAATCATGGAACATACCAAAATAGTCATAACATCAAACTGAAGTGAAATAGTGTCACAAAGAGGGGGTTGAATTGTGACCCATTTAAAATTTTTCTTGTAATGTTGCACAAAGTTAATTTCAAAAGAAAGACTAAAGTTGAGAAAGTTAGTCACGAGCAGTTCTGGTTAACCTTCTCTAAAATAGGTGTAATTTGAAAGCTGAAACAGAATAGATTTAGTTGCTGTAGAAATTGTTTGAAAACTGGTTTGAATACTTTTTCAACAATATTTTCTATGAGAAGCAGATTAACAACAGTAAATTAATTTTAATCACTTGAAAAGGTAATTTAATGTTACTCTTCAAACTTGAGAATGTTTAGAGATCTTCGAACATTCTCAAAGTTATGAAGAGAAGGTTTTCACAATTTCTCAGTGCAATAAATAGATGAAAGAAAAGTTGAAATGATGACACAGAGAATTTATAGTGGTTCACCCAGAATAGGCTACTCCACTCCTCACTTTCAGTGAGAGTTTGTACTATTTCTTCCAACTAGTTACAATAGTCTTTTAATCCAAACTTGACTAAAAGATTCCTAGTAGTTTTCTTTCATAGCTTCTACCTAATGCTCTTGTATCATCTAACCCAGATCTAGAAGATTCTAACACTCTAGAAACTTATTCTCAGTTTAAGGAGATTTCACCAAGTAGCTTCTCACCAACACTCATCCACCTAAGTAGTTTAGTATAATGAAACAAGGTACAAGGATACACGGAATTTGGTTGTGGGATTTCTAACACTTGATTATAGAATAACGATTCAGACTATTATAGGCTTAATCAAGCAGAACACACTCAGAAATAAATCCCAGTGTGGTTGAGAGGATGATGATTTTGAGATTTTTATTTTAAACAGAATAGTTCAATGCACTCTCACTTTTTCCAGAAGTGTTAATAGATTTATATAGATCAGAGAGACCATTTAGAGCCGTTAGAGAGGCTCCCTTGAGCAGAAAAAGCAGATCTGACTTCTGCAGGAAAGTACAACCACTTTTGTTCTTTTCTACAGAACACTGTCCTATCATACAGCAGACAGAACCTTCTAATTCTGATATTTGTGCAGGATCTTCTCCGTCTTTAATTGCGGATCATCTCAGCTATTATTTCAGGTGCTGAAATGTAACGCCCATACTCCAATAATAATTGAAATAAGAGAAATTACATTAAAGTATAGGAATTACTAAAAATTTAAACTTGAATTATAAAATACAAGTCCAAACATAATACTATGTCATAAGTCTATTAAATAGAGTTTACAACATCATTCAAGTCCAAAGCTTGGGAATTTTCAAAATACAATGCCAATCTTTGTCTTAAATAACAAAAGAGACAGGCACACTGTCAAACTAACATAAACTAGAAATTAGAAACTTCTAGAATCATTACTTCTCCTTTTCCGGTACCTGCTTATCTGAAATAAAAGAGGAAAGGGGTGAGATTATAAAAATCTCAGTGAGTCCTTCACAGACCCCTCGCTGACACTGACCACAATCACAATAATATTTTCATTAAAACATCATGGTAATATGACCAATCATACTAATACATACAGCCAAGGATTTACCGCTGGGTTTTACCATTAAGGGAGTTACCACGGGGCTTTACTCTGCACTTATATAACTTCTAATACAACCGACGATTTACCACTAGGCTTTACCATTAAGGGATTTACCACTGGGTTTTACCCCGTGTTATAAGATTCCATACTGCAACCAAGGACTTACCGTTGAGCTTTACCGCCAAGGGATTTAATGCTGGGCTTTACCCTGTGTCGCGAAATTTTCTTATTAGAACCATTATAACTTAATAGAACTAACACTTTCTATCTAAGTATTTCAAGCTAATTTATGTTCCGATAATTTCTTTAAGGGGATCCTAAGATGTCCCTTTGATCTTCTATGTTTTAGAACACTTAAAATGAGTATTCATGGCCTTAAAAGCCCTTAAAATGTGAAAATAAACTTTTTTGCTTAAGCTGGCGTGCCGCGCGCGCCCACACGCACGTCACGCGCATTTCAGAAATTTTATTCTGTTTGTGCGCATGCTTCACGCGCATTCTGTGCTGCTAAATTCTGTTCCTGCGTGCGTCGCGTGGGTCCTTACTCACGTCACGCGGTTTCGCGTAGTTGCCTCTGTTTGTCCGCGCGTCGCGTACACCTGTGAGGCGCGCCACCCGCGGACCTGCAGAATTATGTAGAATTCTGGTTTTTCTGCATTTTCCAACTTTAACCATACTTTCTCCTCAAATCCCAACCAATAACAATCAAGATTAAGACTCTAAATCAAGCATTTAACTCAGACACATGATCAAGAACAACTTATGACATATCCAAATCACAACATAACAAGATTAAACACATCATAACAAACATCAAAATGCTCATCTATTCATCGATTCCAAATCCCTTATCATGCATTTTCCTAACCCACATCTTGAATCAAGTAAACACACAACAATACAAAGAAAATGAAAACCCTAGGTGGTGGGTCTTATGATTGCCCAAACCTCTAAGTGAGAAGAACTCACCTACAACTCCAAGAAAATGAGCTATGGAGGTTGAAAACTTTGGTCTTCTTCTTCTCCAACTCGAGTTCCGCTTCCTCAATCTTAGGGCAAGCTTCCAATTTTTGAAATTGCCCCAATAATTAGCTCCAAGACTCCTCCTTCTAGCTAGAGAATATGAACTCACAAGCTCTCCTCTCCTATACCCCAAAATGATCAAACCCTAGCATCCCCTTTTCTTCCTCCTTTCTTATCTCCTTCTTTCTTTCTTTTCTGGTGAGAAATCAAGAGAGAGAGTGAAATGAGGGGGCTGAGATCGAGAGAGGGAGTAAGGGTGGGAAGAAAGAAATAGAGTGGACCATTTTGCCCTTCCTTTTCTTTAAATTCACACTTTGCCATTACTAGGCACACCCCTCATATTAATAAATACTACCCAATTTAATTACTCAACTACTACTTCAAAACATAAAAATGCCTAAATTAATAAAGTTAAATAATTAAATTAAGCGGGGTGTTACATGAAACTTGTTTCATCACTATATTGAGTTGGGCAGCAATAAATTCTTCATTTAATGCTGCATTTTTTTTCTAAGGATGATGCGTGCATGATGAGAGAAGTTCAGGGTACCAAACCTACTCACACTGAGTAGGTTCATCTGTCTTGATGAATTTTTTTGTGATGTTGTCTTTTTCTTTCAGCTCTTGTGCTTTTATCTTGATGCAGACTTGCTCGAACTGATGTATGTCTATATAAGCCTCTCATCCTTTGTTGTGTCTTGTTCTTGAAACTTATCTTCATGTCCTTTCAAATACTTGAGAGAGTTCAACCTACTCAATTCTGTTCATACTCAAGTAACATGGTTAAATAGACAGACGTTCAGATAAGCTTAAGCATTAAACATTTTACATCAAAACATTCTTGGAGATCTTGCCTCAACAATCTCCCATTTTTTGATGTTGACAAACTCTTGAGTGAGTATTAAGTTTTCTGAATTTACTTTATAAATACACGATAAGTTCAGTAATTTTTGTCTCCCCCTCAATTTATGCAATCAAATAAGATTTAGAATTTTGGAACATAAATTTAGAGACATTACTCATTTAGATGACAGAACCAATAATCATATATTTCATTCATCCAAAAAGAGGATCATTGAATGAGTATTACAGGATAAGGCATAGGTTCTGTTACCAAAAAATACTCATAGCAAAAGAAAATGTCACAACTAGATTTGACATTTTAGTGCATTACAGTCCAATCCTACTGAAGACAAAATAGCCAAACGTAATCTACTCTACTCCCCCTTTTGTAAAGCATTGCACATACTCTTGCCAATCATATAATTAACATATTATCAACATTTCCCATTGCTCCTACAAGGGCATTAACATCATAGGGTCACAATTAACCCTTTTCCCATTGCTCTCACAATGGTATTACCACAGATGGTTGTAGCGTGAGACGTAGGGGTCATGGATTGAGTCCCTAATTACCCAGTTCCCATATGAAATCATCCACCCTCTTCTTACCTGGTATAGGTGAAATCGTGAATCCTAGAGCAGAATAAATCGATCAATTTCACTAGCACTTAATCAATGGGCTCACGGATAGAGTGGAACGCGACAGTAAAAATATACAGAGTACAAAATATAGTGTCAAATAATTATTACGAATATGGGATATGGAACGGGACCAAAAGGTTGTCAGAAGAGTGACCAGAAAATACTTTACCGAGACAACTAAGTCACAATGGGTCTGACATCGACTATAATGAAACTAGAATCCATTCGGTGAGTTATGTAGAGTATATTTCGGTGAGTTCAAAACTTGTCTCCGTTTCTCCAAATGACCACCATGGTGGCCAGAAAACGTCACTGCAGGAAGTGGTGACAGGCACGACGAGTTTGTCAACATAATGAGCAAAGGACTAGTGGTTCTCGAAGGTTTCAACGTGATGAATCCAAAAACAACGTCTGTTTTCCCAAACAACGACTGTGGTGACCGGAATCGTGAAAGTACAGTCTGTCCATAGTGAAAATACGGCGTGGTTTCGGTCTCAGATTACGAGATAAGGCCACAAATGGATTCAGTGAGTGATTTTGTATAGGAATATACAACAACAACAACAACAACAACAACAACAACAACAACAACAAAGCCTTTTTCCACTAGGTGGGGTTGTATAGGAATATAATTTTTTCGAAATATTTCATGGCCTAATGAGAGAGAAATCGAAGAGAGAGAAACAAGTTGGAAGGGGGAAAATAGTGCATCGGCGACGAGAAAGAAAAGAGGAAGAAGATGTGTTGAAGGTTTATAAAACACGTGGGGTTGTATTAGTAATTAGGGGTGCAAATAGCAGAATACGCAACAATTCAATAAAAACTCATGTTTATATATTTTTAAACCCTTTTAATCCCACAAACTCATTTTAACACTCTTTTAAAAAGATAATTATTCCAAAATATTCATAATAATTCAAGGCTAATATTTTATAAAAATAAAAATAATAAAATAATAAAACATCCCTAAAATACATTAATTACTAAAATAATTACAAACAAAATTATCACAACAATCACTAATATATGCAAACGCATACACATACAAATCTATATATTCTATCTATTTATTCTATATAAATTCTAAAACGCACTCTGATATCTTGGCACATCAGATTTTTAGGTTGCGTGTCCGTTCTTTCCGATGGCTGAATCCTTATATTACTTCTCATCCAATTGCCCACCTCTCAGGCACTACCAATATCTACTCCAATACCCATCTTTCATGTTGGCATTTGAATCTCTCTAATTTCCCATCTTTTTGTAACTGTAACCGTTTCACTTTCAATGGCCATTGGCGTTTCAAACCACCCTTTCAATGGATATCTTCCTCCAACCCTTTTCAGTATCACTGCGTGCACAATAGAGTATACCCTTACGCACCCTCTCATTGATACCTTCGAAATCCTTTTCAACTGAAGTCATCCCACAGAGCATTGGCATCACCAAAGGTAATCAAATGTCTGTGTATGTTATTTTTCTGTATTTATTTTGAAATAGTAACAGAAGCGGCTACAAGCACTGCAACACACAATCGATTGACACAGCATCTGCATCACATGAAGAAAGTGGGGTAGGAGATGAGGAGGAGATACAGAGGAATAAGGCAGAGGCCGTGGGGAAAATGGGCAGTGGAGATTCGTGATCCTCACAAAGCTGCAACAGTATGGCTTGGCAGGCACACTCGAATCTGCAGATGTTGCAGCAAGAGCCTACGACGAAGCTGCAATGAGATTCAGAGGTTACAGAGCAAAACACAACTTCCCCAATACATTTTATAGGAGGTGAGGCGATAATATACTGCACTTGCTTTGAAAGTCTAATGTTAATATATGCAATGAATTGTTAGACTCTAAATTATGCATGAGGATCTCCAGCACAATCTTTCCTCTGTTTGTTTTAGATTCCCCTAGCTGCAAAACCCAGTTCATTGAAGAAGTGAGAGTGATGCCATATAACTCATAATTGCAGGGAAGCATAGATGCCATACAAGAGAAAAAGGAGGAAGTATGTGCTTACGTGGAGCAAGTTTGGCCGAAAGGGAACAAAGTTGTTTCTTGAAGGGGTTGATTTGGGTTTTGATGTTATTAGTGGTTTTTAGTAGGAGTTATATAAAAAATATCACATATTTGCAACTGAGCAGGAAACGCAGTTGCAAGCAATGTCTTTAAAATCAAACTCCATAAACATAAATCTCAGTTGTGTTCACTACAGATGTTCCTATTAACATTAACAACAAAAATGGATAAAATGAAAATAAAAGAAAAAAAAAATGTATCAGATATGAGATGGGTACCTCAAGATTGAAGAACTGATACTTGCCATGAATGCTACAGTAATGTAGACATTAGTCTTGGTAAAACTGGCTACCGTTTAAAATGATTAGAAAAATATAATATGCATAATTATTATTGTAAGTTAAAATTTTAATCCCATGTAGTCTAATATTTGAAAGGCTCTTCTTTATTTGACATTAATGGAACTTCATATCTGTCCAGATTTTTCTTATGCTATTCGTTGTTTTTAGATATAACCAATGCTTCTACTTATAATTTATGCAATATCCATTAAAATCACATTATCATTGTTTGTGGTATTTGTTTCATTTAATTTTGTTATAATTTAGAGTCCCTTTAGATTTAGGTAAATTCTTCGGTACCCATGAAAAAATGTGGGTACCGATACCTATCATTGAAAATGACAAAAATAATTCCAATAAAAACAAAAAACCATAATACAAATATAAATTATAAATAACAAAACAAATAAAACCTATAAATAAACTCTAAATAAAAGAATAAATTGAAATATCAAAAGAAATTAAAATCATGCATAAATTAGGTAAAACAATAGAAGAAATTGATAAAAATATAATTTTATTACTAAGAATGAAATAAGAAAAGAATAATAAGCTAGAAATGAAATTAAACAGTTTACATAAAATTAAAATATTACTATTTAATTAGAGATCCAAAAATCAGAAATATAGAAAAAATAAAGAGACTTCATAGAAAAAATGAAAATGTATTAATAAATATAAAAATTATTTAAGGAAATTCCCCTAGACCTCACACTAATCGATATAAAAGCTAATAATCTAATTTCACTTAAAACAAAGTTAAAAAAATGATGGGGCTTTTAATTATTGGTCACTGAGTACCCATACTCAATAAAATTCCAGGGTACCAGAGTTGTCACCTTAGATTTATCATATTGTGTTGATCTTTTATAGTTATGTGTGCTCTGCAGAGTTATGAAGTTCATTTAGCAAATACCACCACATCCTTAGAGACCTTGATTTTGTTGGCATATTTTTCAAACATAAAAAAAGGTCATTATGTAGGAATGAGATTTGGCATCTCCACAAAAAAATGTCTTCATATGGGGTTGCCGAAGTTTAAATTTTAGATAATAGGATATTGTACTCTTAGAATCAATACAAAATTTGCCATTCTTAGAGATGTTCTCTAAGTTGCAGTGTATCACTTCAACATCCTTCAAAGGCATAACTACTAACTTTGCTTATAAATCTTTACATATGTGCTTTGGTATATTTCATCGTAATAACATAGATTACATTTTTTTTTTCAAAAATTTCATACACTTATTTTAACTCATCGTTATATTAAATTTAACCAGGACGACTAATATATCAAATTCCACCCTCGCAATGCGCGGGTTGACATCTAGTTAATATGAAAAGTGGGGTGTTACACAAGACAATAAGAGTACATCATAGAGAATATTTTAAGACTTCAACGATCGACTTATGATATGTTTGGAACTGCGGTAGGTGCCATATAGACGTGTGTTAAATCTGAAGCTAGCAGTTGTAGCTTCCATGGTGACTTGTATTTAGACACGGTTTTACCGCGAATCCAAACATAAGCTTAAGCATATCTTGCAACTCAAATTCTCACTTTTACAACACTAGTGTAAAAACAAATCACAAATTTAAATCCATAGGTATTAAATTAACAAAGAAAAACCATGAAGAACTTTCATTCCATAAATCACATTAGATGTGGCATTGCTTATTAGAGATTCATTCATTAACTGTTCGTCCTGGATGTTATTAAAACTTTGGAACCCTTGATTCACTAGTACAAAATACACCTTTAATCGCGGTTTTATTGGACTTTTAACGTCGGTTTTCAATCCGGCGTGTATTCTTTCGACGTTGTAAGTGTGAACATTTAACGCCGGTTTATAAACCGCGATTAAAAGTCACTTTTAATCGCGGTTTTTATCAAAACCGGCGTTAAAACCCAGCGTGAAAAAGAATAAAAAATTAAAAAAAAACGAAAAAATAACTTTTAACCGCAGTTTTTAGCAAAACCAAACCGCGGTTAAAAGTTATTTTTCGTTTTTTTTTAAAATTTATAGCATTATTTTTATCATCTAACCAGAAACTCCTAATTCATTAGAGAAATCATTTTGGTACATTTAAACTGGGGTGCTTCATATCCTTAAACTCATAGAAATGAGGATACTAAGGCACCAAGGAGAAGACCCCCATATTATACATGCAAAATCCAGCATCCCACATGAAAAGCTCAAAATTTCCCCAAAAAATCAATCATCTATAGAACAAAATGATTCCCTTTAACTATGAGTGAGGCTTGTAATCTTACATTCTTTGAAGCAAGGAAGGTTAGTGACATTGAGGAGATTGTAATAGCCAGCATCACATTCACAATTATAGGAGAAAATGGATGTCTTGTTGCATGAGCCACCTCCACAATCAACCCAATGGCAAGCTACAAGAACATATCAACAAAATGCTATAAATATAATATCACTAAAAAGCATCAAACAGAAATTTGAGATGCCTATGGCTATGGTTGTATCTTCCAATTACCACCAAATATTGACTCATTGGCTTTGCTTGCTTTTTCTGGAGCAGGGGCAGGAGCTTTGGAGCAAGAGTAGTTCAATGTACCTATAAAGGATATCATGCAAAATACCATGAACCTTTTCAATCACATGCAGACGAGTTTAGTATATATCCACCACCATACACATTCTACTGCTCAAATATTCAAATAATCATATATTACAAAACAGAAAGACAAAACAGAAAGATTGGCAAAGGAAAGAACATTTCCCAATCAATAGGACAATGATTTTCCCAATCCTCTGAACATGCTCGTCAATCTGCAGTACACAACTCGACAGTGAACCAAAGTAACCAACAAAAGTAATGTGGGGGGTTCAAATGGGTATCCATCTGCAACAAAAGTAACCAAAACGAACACCAATTGGTGACTAAAAAACCAAAAAACTAAACAACAACAACAATTTCTTTTTATATCAGAAACGACTTAGGCCGAGAATTGAAAACCCTACCATTGATTGAAAAACGACAATTTGGGATAAAAGGAAAAAAACGAAGGTGATTAGTAGGAAGTTCCGAGAGGACCGGGAATGGTGCATTCTATGAGGTTGTTGCTTTTAGGGAGGATTCGAATGCCCGATCCCTCGGCGTCTTTGCTGCATTCTACGAGCTCCTTCTGTACGCGACCAAAGTCTATCATCTTCAATCTGAAATAATTCACCAAACCCTAGACAAACTGAGTCACTCACAATTCACAAAACAAATAAGGTCTTATTACACGTCACCATGAAACAAATGTGAACGAATGACAACAAAAAAGAAACGCTTTCCTCACTCGCTCACCTTGGGTGCTGTACAGAAGAAGCAAGGAATAAAGGCCAAAATTTGACGGAAAACTTTTCAGACGAAAAAAACTCAAAACGTAAACCGGTGGTGAGGGACGGCGCAAGGGAGAGGGGCAGCGTCGTAGTCAACAGAACCGGCGAGGGAGAGGGATGGCACAGGTCTGAAGGAGAGTTTGCGACGAAAATATCAAAGAAATGAGAGTTCGCGAGGGAGAGTAATGTGGTGTTGGTGATGGCCTTAATTAGAGGGAAATTTATTTTTAAGTTATAATCGCGGTTGTAACATTAAACCGGCGTTATAAATTTATTTTGTCCTAGAAAACCGGCGTTAGATGTTTTAAGTTTTTTACGTTTTAACCGCGTTTTTTATATAAAACTGGCGTTATAACTTTTAACCGCGGTTTTTAGGAAAAACCGACGTTATAAGTGGCGTGAAAAATTTGGTCACATTTTACTTGTTCACTTATAACGCCGGTTTTTTAAAAAACCGCGGTTAAAAGTGACGCGTTAATTTCAAAAATGTCACCGCGTCACTTTTTACGTCTGTTATCTCTAAAATCGGCGTTATAAATATATTTTTTAGGTGTATTTCGCACTAGTGATTTGTAATAATGCACTTCATTTTCAAGATGAGTGCACAAAAAATGTTTTATAAAAACTAATAAGTTAATAACAACTTAACCACTTCAGTACAATATTTCATTTTCAATTATTATAAAATGCTTTTTTCTTTCACAAACTTGCTAGTTTCTAAAAATATAACGTGACAAAAATTGCTGTTTGCACAATATATATTTTATAAATACAACAAGTTACATCTAGCAAGTAGATAGTAACCATGTTAGTTGTACACATAAACAATGTTCAGGAACAAAGAAACAATGAATCACTAACCATGAATCATAGAAACAATGTAAACAGAAACAATGTTCAGGCACATGTTCAGGAACAAAGAAACAATGCCACTAACCATGAATCACTCCCAACCCATCAACATTTTCCAAACTCCTTTCTCAATCTTGTTCCTTGAAAGGGATAACATCAAGAAAGATTCTATAAACTTCCCACTCAGTCTCCAATGGCATCTCCTCCAACTTCAACCTGTTGAAACATTAGTCAGAATCCTGACATACACAGTAATGGTAGTGGCTAGGGAGGAGAACATGTGCAGTTTAATGAAATGATTAGGGAATTTATTTTTATTTTTAATTTACAAAATGATAAAGGAGGAATAAAATAAAAATGATAAGCTATAAACTCAAACGCTACTTCAAGTAGCATTTTAGAAAAACTTTAAGCTAATGATATAATTTTATTTACCAAAAACCTCTACGTTAGTCAAACAAACTTACAAGGTAGTCAAATAAGTCATAAGCTAGCATATTACCCTTGCCAAACAGAGGCTTGCATGCCATAATTTATCAAATTATGCTGAGGACCAACCAGTTTGAAAAGGTTCTTGATAACTATAGGAAACAAAACAGACTAAACTGATAGACTATCCCTATGATGAAGCAAAAATGCTTTAAAAAAAGTACTATCCTCACTCGCTACTCAACTAGTCACAAGTTTTTGTAAAACTTTTACGAAAACAATAAAATCGGTAATAAAAAGTGCATTCAAGAAATGCATGCCTTGCATACAAATAAAAATGAAACAAATCCTTCTACCACAAATAAATGACACTAATACTATATATATATAAATATAAAAGAAACCGATTTTAGAAGTAAGTACTCTTTGACACCACAATTTATCAAACCATGCTAAGGACTGACCAGTATGAAAAGGTTCTTGAGAATTATATGAAACTAAACTAATAAATAATCCCTATCTTAGAGCCAAATTGTTTTAAAAATAACTACGTACCTATCCTCACTCACCACTCAATCAGTCATATTTTTCGTTCAAGAAATACCTGCAGCCATGAAATAAAGATAGGAATGAAACAAACCCGTCTACCAAAAATAGATGACATTATTTATTAAATATATGAAACTAAGTTTTAAAAAAGAGTGTGAATCAAACCATTCTGCAGTAAATAGTCTTCGACACCTTAATTCTTTGAAATATGCTAAACACGTCAAAGTATGAAAGGTTCTTGAGAATTATATGAAACACAAAACTGGTAGATGATCCCTTTGGTAAAGTAAAAGTTCCGAGTTCTAGAAACAATAATCTGCATTGAGGGACATAACTGGTAAAATTTCTATAGACCTTTGTTTATTTTGTGACACAATTCCTGCTGCAAAATTCAAGCCACTTGAGCTTTTTTCCTTTTCAAGGTCATTAGTCTCATGGCTACTCTTTTTGATGTGTGAACCAGTCTTCAATCTTTTGGTTTTAGGCTTCCCGTAAGAGTTTTGCCTGCCAACAGTTCTAGGTGGATCATCCATGGATTCATCGGCCAAATCAGATCTGTCAACAGCAAAAATATCCACAGATTTTATAGATTTAGATTTGGCTAGATGCTTGCAGAAGCTCTACCCCTAATAATCCATTAAAAAATTTCAATAAGGATCTAAATTAAATACTTGCAAAACCGAAATATCTTGCCTAGTACGCAGACTCATCTGGATAGAGAATTGATTTTTGCACCCTTAAGAGACTCCATCTCGGATTTTTTTATGCTTTGTCTGCACTGCGCATTATGAGTTATTTGACAATATAAGGCAAGCTATATAAATCAGATAAGGTTTACAAGCAGAAAAATGCATGTAACTTAATTAAAGACACCAATAACATTTTGTATGAAGTCCAAGATAATTTTGTCTGCTATAGATTCAATATTGTTTGATGTGCCCACTGTTATGGACCAGCCCACTTCGACTAGGCCCAAAAGAGTGCCTACCAGGCCTGCTTACTTGACTGATTATGATTAGGGAGGGGAGGGGAAATGGATGTACAAAGGGGTTATGGGTAGTCCTTTTAAGAATCTATTTCTGTTATTTCATATTGCTGGCGTGAGTCATGTAATCGTTCGGTTAGCACAGCTGTGCATTGCGTTCGTAAATTCTCGGAGTTCGTTAGGAATTGCTCTATATGTAAGAAATGACATTGCCATATGTGAATAAGCAAAAACTCAAATACAGTTATCTCTTTCTGGAGTCCCTGGTACTCGAAACCTGATCCCTGAGACCTATCATTTGGTGCTCTCATCTCGATCTCTCCTCTCACCATGACCAAAAGCTCTACCTCCAACCAGAACGAGCAACTTCTTCAAATGCTCGCCACCATTACCCAACACTTTGACAACCTTTCCATCGAATTCGCGGAAATAAAGGCCGCTAGCCCCCAAAAATCCTCCCCTGTCCACTCTGATGTTACTTCCTCTAGCTCTAATCATGCTCCTAAGGTCAAATTGGATTGTCCCAGGTTTGACGGTACCAAGGCGATGGATTGGCTACTCGCAGCCAACCGCTTTTTCGATTATCATCGGATTTCGGATGCCGATCATTTGCGCATTGTTTCATTTTACCTTGAGGGTCCTGCCCTTAACTGGTTTCAGTGGATTAAATGTAATGGGCAATTTCACTCTTGGCCCGATTTCGTTCATCAGCTGGAGAACCGGTTCGCTCCGTCGCACTTTCACAGTCCCCAGGGGCGGCTCTGCAAGTTGCAGCAGACCGGCTCTGTTTCGGAGTATTTAACTGAGTTTGAGTCCCTTGCAAACTGTATCGTGGGCGTTCCACCATCCTTCTTGGTGGAGTGTTTCATTTTCGGCCTTAAACCTCCGATTCAACGGAGGTCCTTGCTCGGCGATCTCAGTCTCTCACGGATGCCACCGAACTCGCCAAGGAACAAACTGCCTTGAAAGATTGAAAGTAACCTGTGCCTTGAACACCAACCTTACATGATCAACCCAACTGACTTACCCAGTAGTTCACAATAAATAACCCACTCGTGCCCCGAACACTAACTCTACACGGTCAACCTAACTGACTTACCCATTAGGTCGCAATAAATAACCCACTCGTGCCCCGAACACCAACCTTACACGATCAACCCTACTGACTTACCCAGTAGGTTGCATAAAATAACCCAAGTTGAAAACCAATCTTACCAAGTCAACTCTACTGGGGTACCCAGTAGGTCGCATGAAATAACCTGTGTCCCGAACACCAACCCTGCCAGGTCGACCCAATGTTCAAACCTACTAGGTGAAGACCTGGCCACTATGGGCTTGGAAATGAAGAAAAAGTATGAGAAATATTGGGGGGAAATTGAAAACATCAAACAATTTATTTACTTTGGTACAATTTTGATCCTCGATACAAATTGAGGTATGTGGAGTGGTCATTTGAGCAAATGTATGGTCAATCATCTACATTTGCAAGTGAACTTTCCACTTCTGTGAAAAATAACCTGTTTACAATGTACAATTGGTATAAGCAAAAATATGACCACTTAAACACATCTGGACAGCCCCCAGCTGGTCCATCTGGGGGTGTTTCGAATAATGAAACACCTGTTGCTGAAATTTCATCTTCTCAGGCAAGGGATGAAGCCTTCAGGCAACATTTGATGGAAAAAGATTCCATTGATAAGCTGAATGAGCTTGAAAGGTTTCTGACTGAACCTAATATAAGTGGGGATGCCAAATTTGATATTCTTATTTGGTGGAAGCAAAATTCATCAAGGTACCCCATATTATCTACTATAGTTAGGGATCTTATGGCCACACCAGTTTCTACAGTGGCTTCTGAGAGTACATTTAGTGCAGGGGAGGGTTATAGACACCTACAGAAGCTCTTTAAACCCTGAAATGGCGGAGGCATTAATTTGTGTTCAGAACTGGTTGAGACCTTCCTTTACTCAATTCAAAGATCTCAATCTTGACGAAGAGTATGGGGAAGTTGAGGATGTCATAATAGGTACCTTTTTCAACTGTTTTTCAGTCTCATATTTTTTATTATTTGTGTCTTTGTTTATGAGTTAAGTCTGTATTTTTTTTCCAATTGTACTGCAGAATTTCATGGAGACTCAGCAGCTTCTGGAGGTGTGACAACCACCCTTAAGTTTAAATGGAGCCGCCACCAATATTTTATTTTTATAGGAAACATTGGAAAACCTATTTTTGATTTTAATAAAGAAAAAGAAAGTCTTTAAACCAGATTTGGGTTCGGGAGTTGGTTACGTGCAAGGAAGGATTAGCACCCATACACGCTCATTTAAAAAATGGTACCCGTTAATTGTTTGAAAATAATTGTTTGCCCATAAATAATTTATTTCCCAAAAGTGAAATTTGTTTATTTTATTTCTATAAATATACCTACTGAAATGGAAATGAGATTCTATTTATGACTCTGACCTGAACGTAATTGTTTAGCATAATTAAAATAATCGATCCCTCTAAATAAATCTAATGGACCTAAAGTTACCTTTTTCTATTATTTTAAATAAAAGCAAAATTTTAATTACTTAGTCATTAACAGGTAAAAAGGATAAAAAAAATCTATTTAAAAGAAAGAATATTTTTCTTACAAAAAACAAATTAAAAGATAAAAATAAAAATAAATTAGACAAGTAAAAAAAAATTAACTTCTTTATTTAATTAAAAGAATGTGTAAATAAAGAAATAGAAATTTCCTATTTTGCTTTTATACCCTCCTTAATAGAAAATTTGTAAATCGGTCCCACTAAGGGTTTGGCCCCATTGGAAGACCAAACTCTAACCCTAATTCGTTCCAGAATTGTACAACAATAACAATCACGATAGCAACAACAATTGCAGCAACAACAATAATACAACAACAACAATAATAACGACACAATCATATAGGTCTCATTCCAGCATACAAGACCATGGCAAAGAGTATAGAAAAGATGAAAACGAAGAAGAAATGGGGGAAACATGGGCCCTTGTGCTCCTTCCCAGGAAATTACAGAGAAGATCAACATAGGGATTAAAAAAGAAAAAGAAACCTAAATCTATGCTGATGGACCTTTTAGGTCTCTCTATTCTTCCATACGCTTTGCTTCTGCTGCTTCTTTTTTGGATTCTTTCATCTCACTCTCGCTCTCTGTTTTCTTCCTTAGGGTTCGGTCCTCCTCTTCATGAGGTCTTGATGGGTTTTTATAGCCCTCTTCTTCACACTAAATCCTGCGAAAAATAAGGAATAGCAGTTAATTTAAAATAAGAATAAAAATGGGACCTTTCTGTGAAAATACGAATGTGAATCCTTCCCTTTTGAAAGTTGACACCAAATACGGAACTCAAAGCGCGAATCATGGGTTGAAGGAAATCTGACCGGGGGAAGTGTGAATCGGTTAGGTTAGGGTTGTTCTTGGGGTTTGAACAGAAAAAAAGAAGAAAGAAGATGAGATATAGGAAAAGGGGAAGATGGTCGAGATAGGGGGAGAAAAATGAGGAGATGGAGGCGGAAATGGAGGAAAGGATCGTGGGAGAGAAAGAGAGAATGGAAGGGAGAAGGGGTTGGCTGCGGCTAGGGTTTTGGGAAGGGAAGTGAGAAGAGGCTGATTAGGGTTTGGTGGAGTGTCTGATTAGGGTTTGGTATCGATTTTGGTGGAAGGATGAAGGAAAAGGAAGAGGAGAGAACGTGGGGGTGGAGAAGAAGAAGAGTGAAAGAGAGGGAAGAGAGAATGGGGGAGGACGCGGCGCTGCGTCGGATGAGAGAAAAGAGAGGGTGAGGGATGGAATTAGGGTTAGATAGAATGGGGAAAATAAAGGTTGGGTCTGGAGGGAAATTGGTCTGAAGTGGATGGGTCGTGGGTTGTGGGTGGTGGATTGGAAGTGTAAGATAAAAGAAAGAGGGGTGCGATGAGCAGCGAGGGAGATGCAAGGAGCGTAGGGGGCGTATGTAGGGAAAGGAGGAGTGCATGAAGTAAAAGGCTGAGTATTGGACTGGAGCATTGAGCTGGGCTCAGGTTGCTCAATAATAAAGGTTTGCTCCAAAGGAATGATAAAAATCTCCATAATAAAGGTTTGTTCCTTTGTGATCCGTCTGAATAGTGAAGAAATTTCCCAGAAGGTATTGATGCCACTTTTTAACTGCAGCAGTAATGGCGTGAAGCTCTCTGAGGTAAGCAGAGCGTGTAAGCAATTTAGGGGGAAAAAGCTTACTGAAGAAGGCAATCGGTCTACCTCCCTGAGACAATACTGCACCCATGCCGAATCCAAAAGCATCAGTCTGAAGAATAAAATGTTTAGTAAAATCTGGCAGAGCAAGCAATGAAGCATCGGTCATGGCCTTTTTGAGAGCAAGAAAGGCCGCATCGGCAGCTAATGACCGCTAAAAGGAATTCTTTTTGAGAAGGGCCGTAAGGGGGGCCGCAATAGAGGCATAACCTTTGATGAATTTTCAGTAGAACCCAGTCAATCCCAAGAATCCCTTCAAGGATTTAATTGACAAGGGAACAGGCTAGTCCACCATGACTTGAATCTTAGTTGAATCAGGAAAAACAACACCATTCTTTACAATATGACCCAAGTATTCCACCTGCTGCAATGCTAGGCTACATTTCTCAGGTTTTAAATAGAACTGTCCTTGTAAGAGCAACTGAAAAACCCACTCCAAGTGCTCTAAATGCTCAGACCAGGAAGCACTATAGATCAAGTTGTCATCAAAAAAGACGATGACAAATTGACGCAAATGTGGCCTGAGAAGGTCGTTCATGGTAGATTGGAAGGTGGCCGGCGTTACACAGGCCAAACGGCATAACGCGGAACTCATAGTGCCCATTATGGGTACGAAATGCCATTTTGCGAATGTCTTCTGGACGCATGCGTATCTGATGGTAGCCACTGAGCAAGTCTAACTTGGAGAACCAGCGGGCATGTCCCAATTTGTCCAAGAGTTCATCAATGGTGGGAATGGGGTAGTTGTCCTTGACCGTAAGAGCATTAAGACCCCTATGAAAATTGATTTAGCCCTATAAAGGTTATTATGGTTTTTCCTCAAGACTAATCTTTAATCCAACACTCCTTATATCTTTATCTTACACTGTTGCCATTTAGACCAAATCCTCCACCTTTTCACGTGTAACTCCTTGTCTCATACTGATAGATCAAAATCTTCACTTTCCCCATAATTGTCGTCCTGATCACTGCCAACCTCATCTTATTATTTGAAAGTCCATTTTCTTACTATACTTCTCTATAATAATAACGTTATTCACCTTTTCTGTTCACCCTAATCCTACTCCTTACCTGTTCTATCAGCCACATGGTAGGAACTCACTCCTTCATTCTTAGAAAAATTCTCAAGGGTTCCAATCCAATTTGCTACTCATAGATCTTATTCTAGGGAATCTCATTCTACCCTTATGCTTAATTCCTAGATCGATACTAATTCCTCCTCTTTCACTATTATTTGTCATTTGTAAAATTCTTCTTGCATCTACAACTTTGTCTAAGACTTTTCACTTCCGAATACTTTTCCTTTCATATGTCACACCTTGTCTTTACCAATGCTTTTACTATATTTATCCAAATCCTTCCTTCTCTTGCTTCTTAATAATGGTTGCCCTGATTGCTAACCTTGATTAGCTCATACCTTATCATCTGGGATTCTACTTTCCTACTACCTTGCTACTTTGCACCTTTCCTTTTTATTTCCTTTGGTTTCAATCTGTTCATCCTTACTACACGATTTTATCCTAACCACGCTTTCTACTAGATCCGCCGGTCACATAATAACTCATTCTTCCCTGAAAACTTTCTAGTTTCACTGGTTGGTGATACTATCTTACTTTAACGATCTCTATTCTGCCTCTATACTTAATCTTCTAAATCAAAACCTATACTAATTTCTCTTCTATAATTCTTCTGCTTAATCGTTGATTTGTAAAGCTCCTCTAATGACCTAATCTAACAACTCTCAGATAACTGACTAATGAGTTCCTCCACTTCTAGCATATAGACCATCTCACTCTTTATCACTGAGTCTAATCTTTATTCAATCTACCATTATCAGGTTGGTCATCTTTTGATTCTAAGTCCTCTACCACCATATATCTACTCTTAAGATTCAGCCAATAATCGGAAGATCCATTCTAGTTCTTTAACACCGCAATCCCGAGTGCCACCCAAACACATTTTATTAAACACATGAAAAGTCTTATTTTATTAAACACATTTTTTATTATTACTATTATGCTTAAATATGTGGTAATATTTTTGTCAAAAAATTTCAAATATTTTAATATATATAATTTTTATGTATTTATTGTATATCGTGAAAAACACGTGCCATCACTACTTAACAATAATTTTTTTACAATGTTTTTTAGAAAAACTTACATGTAAACAATTATCATTTTTTAGTATTATATGTATGTAGCAATCATTATCCATTTTATTAAATATTATTAATAATTTATAATAAAAATATATAACTATTAGTTTTTCTGATATTGTAAATTTTTAAATATGAAAAAAAAAAATATCTCACAACATAATATAAAATATTAGTCTCTACATAATTTATTTGTGCATCGCACGGGTCAAACGTCTATTACAATTAAAGTCAGTATTGTAATATAATGTTAACGTTGTGGACATAACAAATTATAGTCACTGATCGATGTGACAAAAAAGAAACAACTATTTAACTCCATTTGTAAGATTTTAGCGTTGTTATGGCGTTATATAAATTCCCTTCGTTCTATTATGAGTGTCATATTTGTAAAAAATGTTAATCTTAAAATGAGTATAATATTAGTCTCATTAATTAATTTTTTTCCAGTTTTACCCTTGTATCTCTTTTAAAGTTATGCTATTAAGCTGCACCATTTTCTAGAAAAAACGTAATTAACAATACTAATTTAGTAAAATAATCGTTATCTCCCTTTCATTATTGCTTATCCTTAATATGTGTAAAATCATCTAATATGACATTCAAAATGGGACGGATGGAGTATAATATAACTCCAATTCTACAAATGTCAAGTAATACCATGGCCATTGTAGAATTATGGTAACTTCTTCATCTATTTATAGATACAAGTTGCCGGTTGATAATTTCAGCTGTCCGAGTTTTAAACCGTTAAATCAATGGTCTATACTCTATAACAACGTCATTGACTATTTTTTAAGGTCACCATTCTAAACGAACCCCCACTCAATACAGAGCATAACATTTTTTTTAATTATATATATACAAAACAGAGCAATGAAAGAGAAATAATTTTAGGTAGTTATATTCAAACATCATCAACCAATGAGCTTCCATTTCGTGCCATAAAAAAGGAGAGGAGAAAAAAATAGGAGCCTCCACTTCCCAAGTTGAACCAAGGTTAGGTTGCTTTTAGCATGGTCGCATGATAAATTTGACCATCATGCACCCATTAGTTTATAACCTAGACTAGTAGGTATCAACCAGTTTCTGAATATGAAACTTCTATCCCCAACAAAAACCAAATATTACTTGTTGACCCCATTATTCAAGTGGTTTTAAAAAACATTATTCAGTTACGTTTTAGTAAAGTAATTATTTTAACATATTTCACCAACAGTTCGAACTATTTATAACACACAAAAATTAACGTCCTATGTTTTTGTTGAAAGAGAGAAAATAGACACTAAAACCATGTGTTTTAACTACACAGCAGAGTCCGTTTTATATAGGCTTAATACAATGAATACAAATAAATATAGGATATTCTATTCTTATTTACATGATATGATATGCTTAATAATTACGAATATCCTAATTAAATAAGGAAACAAATCATAAAATATTAAATCCTAACATATCATCTAGGATACTCTAAAATAGTCTATAATATAAAAAAAATATTATAAGATATTTCTTAGATTTTCTAATAGTTTCCATCAACAATATACCTGAACAACTGTGTTCGGAGGAGTTTAAAATGATATCTGTAACACCCAAGTGTATGCCCAAGTTCATGAACATTTGTGAGTTACATGAATTGTGTGAATTGCTTGTTTAATTTAATTTCATGTTACAAATCAACAAGTTAATTTGAAATAGCTAGACTTAATTTTAATATGTGGGGTTGTGCTGGGAATAAATTTGTGGTTAATTTAATTATCTAATTGTTTTACAGTAATACTAATTAACATAGAAATAAGTATGTTGAGTATGGAATATGTTAGAAAATAAGAGAAAGCCAAGGTAGGATAAAGAGGTAATAGATGAGAGGATTAGTAAGGGTAGAACTGTCTTTTCCTAAACCCACACTTGAGCACAACACAACCAGCAACCTAGGGAGATTGCAGTCGAGCAACTCAGCTGGAAAGGCTGAAAAAAAAAACTGAAATGGGTTCCATGGAAGAGAGGGTGAGGTGCTAGGAGAGAACTTGAGTTTCTTTCATTGCATGTTGCTAGAAACTTCACCATTCTCCTCCATTTTCAATTTCCCTTCCATTGATACTAGATTTAACAAGCAAAACAGGCTGGATGAAAAACTCCATCTCCTCTATCTCCATGAATTAGAGGGAGAGCTGAAGCTTTGAGCTCCTTTGTTTTCGTTGGTCCAAGAAATCGGTTTTCGAGTTACACGGCAACTAGGTGAGTTCTAGGGTTTTGATTGTGTTTGTCTTTGAATAAATTGCATGAATGTTCTGGGCTGATTGTATTGGACTCCTCTGGTTATGTTTTTTTTTTTAATTTTGATGATGAATTGTGCAAATTTTGTGTGGAAGTTTGAAATTGGAACCAGTCTGATACCAGTTCTGTTTCGTGTAGGCTGGGGACATATGTTAGTCCTAAAATTTTATAGTTTAGCATTCTTGAAAATAGATTAAATGATGGTCATTTTGGCTTTGGTTTGGTCTCATTTGGAGTAGTATAGCTCAAGTTATAGACCCCACAAGTGAGGGTGAAATTGTGGAGGCTGTCTGCAGGTAGGTTCGGTTCTTTTGAAACTGGGACCATTCTGCTTATCTAAAAATTTTGGGGCTTACCTTGTTCGAAAATAGACTTAATTACGGTCATTTTGGCACTGGTTTGGTTTAATTCGAAGTAGTATACCTCCAGTTATGAGTGTCCCAAGTTAGGTCAAATTTCTGAAGCCAAACTGTGCATAGGTTCAGTATTTCGGTTATTATGTTGTCAAATGAACTTATTTTTTTATGAATCCAATTCCTTTGAAAAGTAGACAAATTTTTCTACCATTTAGGCTCAAGTTTCGTGTTATTTGAGTTTGTCTTGGTCATTCTAGAAGGCTCCCAACTTAGGACACAGTTGCTGTCCCATTCTGTAAACTTACTGTTTTGTTTCGAAAAACTGCACTTTTTGATACATCATTCCAAAATTCTAAATACATGGTTAGAAAATAGACCTCATTAGCTTTCTGTAGGTGGGTCGTTTGTTAGATTCCGATATCGTTTGATAGGGTAAATAAATTGTCGAAGTTTATGTTGCTGTGCTGAAAGTTTCTGCATAATGTTTATGCATGATTTTGGTTAACCGTGTGAGATGACTATGTATCCTATACATAAGGGAAAATAAACTGATTAAAGAATGGAGGGTGTACTCGGGGTCGGTGTCATGAACTGCTCCCGGGGTCTTCATGGTTCAGTTACTCGTTATTTACGAGTGTCGGATTCCCTCACAGTGTACGCGGTAGCTTTTATATTATGTAAGTCTATCACGTTAGGAGGGATGCACCCTAGGCTAAGTTTAAAATTTATCAACTGAGAATATTATGGTAAGGGGTCGCGAGAACTCACTGAGATTAAGTAATCTCATTCCTCATTGTTGTTGATTTTTCAGATTCACAGGTGAAGGATTCAGGTAATTCAAGTAAGGGCAAGAGTCCTGCCGGCTGAGGTTATCAGATCATGACCAGTTCATGTTCCAGTGTTTTGTATCATGGAGACTATATTTAGTCTTATTTGGTGTCATGTATCGGTCTTGAACCGCTTTATGTTTTAGGGGTCTGTGCACTTATGGATATTTGTATCTTCTCGGCTAAGTGATGTGTATTTCCAAAAAAAAAAAAAAAAACTTCATGTTATTTTGTATGACTGAGACATCACTGGTTGTGAAACTTTATGTAATTCTCTTATGAGATTATCCATTCCGTTTTGTGCACCTCTGATTTTACAAAAAGGTAATGATTCTAGTTTGTATGGTCGACTACGAACTAGGGATGTTACAATATCCAAATTCAACTCAAATTATTTACTCCCTCCATTTCAAAATGACTGCCGTTTAAGGTTTTTTTCACAAGGATTAAGCAAAACAATAAATAACTTATTGAGTTAAATAATTTTACTAAATTATCCTTGTTAATTATTGGTTTATTAACAATTGTCAAAAATACATAATGAAGTATGATGTATTGAGAAAGATGTACATAGTATTTATTTGAGGATAAAATTGGGAGAAAAAATTAATGTTATATTGAAACAATAAAACGACAGTCAATATGAAAAATTTTCATTTCTCTAAAACAACAGTCATTTTGAAACAAAGGGAGTAAAATTTTTTTCACGCGAAATTATCTAACATTAATATACACTAAATAAACAAGAAGTTGGACCTACGAGAGTTGAATTGCATAATAATATTATTTTACTTTCTTAAATCTCTGTTTTTATTTCATGGGAAAAAATTTCTAACTAATTGTTAATCACAAAAAAAAAATTCTCTGTTGTTGGATTACAAACATGTAAAAAAACACCTGGGCAAATTTCCAATAATGTATACTTTTGTAATTTAAAAGTCTCGTGTGGGCCAATCTGTAAGCATTAAAATTTTATTCCCTTCATTTATGTCCGGTAGCCATCAAAGAATCTGCACCCTTCCAAATTTTAATGTATAAATCTATGGTTGACATTAAAATGAGCACATGATGGTCAAATTTATTATGTTACCACGCTAAATGGAACCGTTGCACCACTAATAGGTCAAATTGAAAGGAGGCAAAAAAGAAGAGAGGTAGTATTTCATTTCACTTTGGGAACCAAACATAACAACTTAGAGATTAAGAGCGCGTTTGTTATAGATTTTTTTTTGTTTGTGTAAAAATCACTTTTTTTAAGTTTAAAATAATTTTCAAGGTTTTCAGTAGTGTTTGTTTAAGATTTTGCAACAAATCATTTTTATGCTTAAAATATAGAAGCTACTTTCACTAGTTTTTCAAAAAAATCTATCACGATAGATGAGAGAGAGAAAACTTCAAAACACGGAACTAAACTTTAAGACAAAAATAGCCTTATAATTCTGCAAATATGACAAGGCTTATCCGTATTAGTTTTGCGATCGTATTCATTGTTGCTTGTTCCGATTGCAGACTTTCGAGTGAATTGATAGAAATTGACATCTTGCATGTGTAACCATCACTTCATTTCAGCAATATATCCTTTTTTTATATAACGTATAACCATAAAAAATTAGTGGTCATATTTTTAAATAAGTCTCTAATTTATAAATTTATAATAGTGTAATATACATGGTAGAAGAAGAAGAAATTACACAGGGAAGAAGAAGAAGAACAATGGTGGCGGAGGAAATTGGGTTTCTGCTTTCGTTTCTATTTTTATTTTTATTAAAATATAAAATTAAAAAACAAATAAAAAAATGATAGGTGGAAGACCACGTGTGTCCACATGGTGCCACGTCGGAACGCCGTTTGCCACGTCAAACTTTTTTAACGGACCACTAACGGGAGGGACTAAAACCGACGGAATATGGAATTACAGGGACAAGCACTAGTGCAAAATAGGGATTCTAAATCGGAGATTTTAAATCAGTTATTAGAAAACTGATTTAAAATCCTATGTGGTGACCCTTTTAAGTCGGTTATTAAGAAAACCGATTTAAAAACAACCCTTTTTAAATCGGTTTTAGGAATAACCGAGTTAAAAAAGTGTTCTTATGAAACTCTAAAACATTTTAACTCAGTTTTTAAGAAATGCGATTTAAAAAAAAAAACTTCTAAACTCAGTTATTAAAAAAACCGATTTAACAAATATGAAACTCTAAAACATTTTAAGTCGTTTTTTAGAAAATACGATTTAAAAATATTAGACCTTTACGTTCACGCGGGAGTCCCAAAAGGCCAAAACCCTCGCTCATCACTCCCAAACCCAACAGACCCTCTCCTTTCGCTCCCAAACTCATCGTGCCAACAACCCTCGCTCATCACTCCCAAACCCAACAGACCCTCTCCTTTCGCTCCCAAACTCATCGTGCCAACCGAACACGCTGTTCTCCCAAACCCGCCGCTCGATTACGAATCGCTAGTGACAAAGAGTGCAAGCCTCCGCCGCTACGCTTGCCGTCATCGACTCACCGACGCGCCGTTACGCTTCTTTGTGCTTGCTCAATCGCGTTACGCTTGCTTTCCAAATCAGGTATGTAGCTTTCCAAATCGTGCCTTTATGAGTTCGGAAAATACAATTGCTCGATTTGATTGCTCGTTATACATCAAAAAATCGTGCCTTCTATTCCGCTCGTAAAATACACCCAAATCGTAAAATATCCAATTTATTTTCTGCTCAGATTTATTGTTCTCATATTTATTATGTCCAAATCGTGCCTTCTATTTTCTATTCTGCTCAGATTTATTATGCTCGTTATATATCAAAAAATACAGTTATTTTTTGTTCAGATTTGATTGCTGAGTGCACAGCATGCCGTATGTTGACTCAAACAGAAGCTGAAAATCTGCACAAACAGGCAGATTCAATTTTTTTTTTTTGACTCAATTAGGTCCTTAATTTTTTTTTTCAATAATTGTTATGTTATGGAATATGGAGTCTCTAATTTCTTTGTATCTTTTTGCTTACAGAAACACTGGAAAAACAACATCGATAGTAGCTCTGGACACACAGGATCAATTCTTTGAATATTGAGCTAGTCAAGTTTGAGGTATATTTTACTCAAATTTATTTACTGTTTTTAATTCTTGTTTTAATAATAATAAGTGATTATACCTATTACCTGTATTGAATTGAATACAAGTACAACTTGTAGATAGAGATTTTTGTTCCCTTCAAAGTAATGCCAACAAAATCACAGTCATGGAATTATCACTAAAAAACATATATGAAATCTGAAGACTAGCACAATAACACAGAGACAGATAGGAAAAATGTCACAGTCATGGAATTAGAACAAAAAACTATGCTAATTTGATCAGTGTAGAGTCTCTTTCAAGCAGTATGCACATGCTTTACCCAACCATTAAGTGTCCATCAATGGAAAAAGAGATTAATTTCCCATAATGTTTTCTTATTTGACTGACTTTTCAGTGCTCTTGACCCATCCATCACTAAGATCCTCTAAAAAAAATTCATTCCTTGATGTCTGTGTAATAAACTCATGCTAGAGTATTTTGTGAGGACCAGTCCACAAGATTCAAGTAAAAGTCATCTTGAAGTTTTAGTAATCAACAATCATTATTAAGTTTAATATATTTTTTTTGGTATCAATGACAAACTCTCTCAAATACTTGAACTCCCAAAAAGTTGAACAATGCACAAGTTTTTTTTTTTTTAATCTAGAGTTGAAATTCAGCCTTATTTATAAAGAATCATGGAATCAAGTATGAAATCCAACTCATGGCCACTTAGAGAAACTCTAATACAACAGATTGTTATTTTAAGCTTATTAATTTTTTTGTTATTTTGAGGCTTGTCTTCTTCGGTTTGCCATTTGAATGGTTGAAATAAAGACAAAAGTAATAAGATTGATAAGCTTCTTATCACATTCTTGGTTCTCTTTATTCTTTTACAAAGGAGAGGTTTAATCGAATGATACCAATAAACAGACTAATAATTTTGCTAGTCCTTGCTTTTACTAGTTTTCCTAGGCATGCTAATTCATGTACTAGTCCTTTTGCAATCTTATTTTGAGCTTATTAATTTTGTTTTGTGAAACCATTGCAGGCTCTTGCACTCTGGGGAACGACAAGCAAACCATTGTCAAAGTGGCTTTAAGGGTTAGTGTTTTTGAAAATTCAAGTTGATTATGTTTTGCTTTAAGGGTTATCATCTTTAGCAATTAGTTTGAAAATGCATGATCCTACTGTTTCTTTAGCATTCACCAAGTCTAGTTTGCCACTAAATTTTATTAGGAACAAATAGTCTTTGGTGCTGGTTTCTTGGTTGCTTTTATTTTGATTTGGAGACTTTGGTTCACTTGCAAAAAGAACTGAAATTTCTCTTATATAGTTTGCTGATGCAGATCATCAATCAATTGAATTTTCACTGAGCATTTCTTTCATCTTTGTGCTTTGTTTGTTGCATATCGTTATGATGAATAGAAGTTTTCTTGCTCAAATGCCCTGCATTTTACTCATGGTTTATTGAAACACTTAATATCTCACAAGATGTGTATAATACTAGAATCTACATTTGGGTGCTGGTTTGGCTAATTTTACCTAACTAATATAGAATACAAAAATATATTTTTTTGGTCATTGTTCTTTCTTTCTCTTCTATGTAACTAGCTTTGTTTGCAAATAAAACTCCATTTATGTATGCATGTTCTTGTCCTATTTGTAAACAATTTTTGGCCTTTTATCTTTTTGTATGTGTGGGACTCAAGTGAGATAAGCATTCTTGCAAGAAACTTTTAAATGAGCATGTATCAAATTTAGGCAAATGGTTCAATTCAGAACACTGTTAATAAATTCATTCCTTGATGTCTCCAACCTGAAAAAGAATAATACACAGAGTTTCATGCTTAAATTAAAATGAATGAGTTCTTGTTAATTTTCTGTATCATTAATTATATCTTGTGTTTATATAAATACATGGTGCACCAACAAGTTTTATCTAGTTGATATGCTAAAGAATTTGTTTAAGAAGGACTTCATTTTAAGGACTCATATATGCTTCATGTGTGTGTGTCTGTGTGTGTGGTGATCAATGGTAACCAACATGTTAAAATAATCTACACAGTTTATATATCAACTATAATTGGTTAAGCTAAATAGTTTGAAAGTTTTTTTCAATGAGTCTTGCTTGTTGTTTGAACAGTTGGATCCTTAATGCAAAATCTCGATTTTAAAGCCAACTTAAAAGTATCTATCTTTGAGTGGGACCTCAACATAGACAAGCTTAATACAGTTAAGGCTTCAATCAACTAAAAAGACAGCATCAGAACATGCAACAATCAAAATCCTAGGATGCCAACTAAATTCACAACTCAACCAAGCCTTGTTTTCAGAATAGTTCAAATCATTCTTCCATGGTACTCTCAACCATGAGACTCCAAATCATACAAGAACAACTGACCACTTTCTAGCAAAACCAATTTCTAGTATCTGTAATTCATAAATTTATACTCTCTTCAAACATGGAAGGAAGACTGTTTATCTAGTATCTGTAAACCAATTTCTAGTATCTGTAATTCACATATAAAGCGTGCCCTATATGTGAAGAAGGTACATGCTATCATCAACTGAAACATGGAAGGAAGACTGTTTATCTTGGACATCGGAGATTTCTCAGACGTAATCACCCGTATCGTAAGTTGAAAAAGGCTTTTAATGGATGTCAGGAGAATGAAATTGCTCCAAAAGCCTTAACTGGAGAAGAAGTTTATCAACGACTGAAGGACATCAATGTTAGTTTTGGAAAGAAGCGTATAGCGATCGAGAAAACCATATGGAAGAAGCGGTCGTTGTTCTTTGATCTTCCGCATCGGTCTAGTCTTGATATAAGACATCGTATTGATGTGATGCATGTAGAGAAAAATGTGTGTGATAGTGTAATCGTGACGCTTCTCAATATTAAGGGGAGAACAAAGGATAGTGTGAACGCCTGCCTAGATCTGGGTTGCGATGGGTATAAGAGAGCAGTTAGTTCCACAGCCAAGAGGTAACAAGACATATTTGTTACCAACATGCCATACCTTGTCTAAACAAGAGAGAAGAAGTTTTTGCGAGCGTCTCTCAGAAGTGAAATTGCCACAAGGAAACTTTTCAAATGTCAAGAGTCTTGACTCAAAGAAAGATCTCAAATTAGTTGGGTTAAAATCTCATGACTGCCACATCTTGATGCAACAACTATTATCAATGGCTATTCGTGCCATCTTGCCAAAAAATGTTCTGCATGCCATAACTAGATTATGCTTATTCTTCAATGCTGTATGTAGCAAAGTCATTGACCCTCACAAATTAGACGAGCTGGAAATTGAGGCTGCGATTATCATGTTTTAGTTGGAGATATTCTTTCCTCGCTTATTTTTCGATATCATGGTTCACTTAATTGTTCATCTAGTGAGGGAGATTAGAGTGTGTGGCCCAGTTTATCTAAGATGGATGTACCATGTCAAGCGATGCATGAAGATCTTGAAAGAGTACGTGAAGAATCAATATCGTCCTAACGCATCTATTGTTGAAAGGTACATCATAGAAGAAGCCATTGAGTTTTGTACAGACTACTTGTTAGAAGCGTAACCTGTAGGGCTTCCCAAGTCTCGTCATGAAGGAAGATGTGAAAGTAAGGGTACACAATGTCTAAAGGTTAAGAACATGGGTCGAGCGGAAGTGCTTCAAGCACATTTGTACATATTAAATAACACTGATGAGGTTGAGGCATACTTTCGCTCACAAAACCATTGTCAAGGCCTAAATCCCTGGAATGAACGAAAAATGGGTATTGAACGAGCATAACAAAACATTCCTAACGTGGTTTAAAGATCAGATTATGAATGATGATACTGCTTCTGATACATTAAAATGGTTAGCACATGAGCCTAACTTCAATGTCTTAACCTGGAGTGGATATGATATTAATAAATATTCCTTTTATACAAAGTCACATGATGATAAGAGTACGGTACAGAACAGTGGGGTTATGGTCATGGCTTCTTCTATGCACTTTTCTAGTTCAAAGGATAAAAACCCCGTTCTAGCATCTATAGCTTATTTTGGGGTCATTGAAGAGATTTGGGAGGTTGATTACAGTAAATTCAGAGTGCCTCTTTTTAAGTGTAAGTGGGTTAACTGTAACAGTGGTGTACAAACCGATGATTTAGGTTTTACATTGGTGGACCTTGACAAGGTAGGTTATAAGGACGAACCTTTCATTATGGCGTTCCACGCAAAACAAGTGTTTTATGTCAATGATCCTTCTAGCAAAAGGTGGTCTGTGGTCCTCCAAAGAAAAAACATGCATGAGAGTGATGAAAGTCAAGATTCAACTCTAGATTGTGAAACTCCTCTTTTCTCAACACAAAGATCTACTTTTACTGATGATAATGAAGTTAATGATGTATATGCCACGCGTGATGATCATCAAGAAGGGATATTGGAGGACATTCAAACTTGACCATCAAAGACTTTATAAGTTAATACATGTTTGTTATTTATAATTTATAAGTTAATACATTTTGTTATTTATCCGTTATTTATGTTCTGACATTCGTTCTTTTTTGTATAAACAGACACTATGGCTGATTCATCGGGGAAAGACTCACCCAAAAAAAAGACTAGACGTGCCACGACCTTATCACATGTTGGTGCTAAGATTCAGACTGGTGATAAGTATAGTGTAGAGTTTGATAACGTTTCTGGCCACCCTGTTGATAATAATGCAGAGTTATTCATTAGTTATGTGGAGATGTTGCCCGAACCAAGGCTAGTATTTTGGTTGATAAATGGAAGATGTTCATGGGGACGTAAAGAATTTGATTTGGCAAGATATCTTGGTATTTAACTTTTATTCTCTATGCTTTGTAATTATATAGTATTTAACCATATACCTGATCAGCGATCTAACCCCACCAATTTGTTGTGTACTGTAGTTAAAATTTGATATTCCTGATACTAAAGAGCTTAAGAAGACACATATTTCTTTTGTGGGTGAGGTTGGAAGGCATTTAAGACCGTACTCACCAGGGTGTACATATTTGGACCTAGAGATAAACATGGTAATACATCGCCTTATTCAGTGTATAGTTTCATTATGAAGAAACATGGTGGTTGTTTTGTTGCGAGCCGACATACACCTGAGTTTCAGGTTAGTTGGAATTATAGTTTTTTAGTTGGTCATTCTAATTTATTTTTTAGCTGAATTTTGTGTTGTGATATTTGTAAAAGATAAAAAGACTTAAGGCGAAAAAAAACCAGTCAAACAATCAATGCCCCCACAGATTGTCTCGTGGGGGTTATCGAAAGCTTAAGCGTGATATGAAGCAAGAGTCTTTGAGAGTATTGCAGGAAGAGGCGGGTGATCCAACCTTACTTTTAGAGCCTCCATCTCCACCGCGCTATGAGCAATGGAAGAGGGCCCGACAAAAGCCATCGGGAGGTTATACAAGTGAGGCGTCAGCCTCAATTGCTGATAAGATTGTAAGTAAAGAGCTTCCACATTGTCTCATTTTATCAATGTTATTGTAAAAAGCTTACACATTGTGTCAATTCATCGATGTTATATGTTGTAGGAGTCCCTTGTTGAAGAGAGCCAGCAAGGTGCTTTTGTTCCGCATGGGCGTCAAGATATCTTGACCACCGCCATTGGAACACCGGAGCATCCTGGCCGTGTTCGCGGTGTTGGACGAGGTGTGGGCCTAAAGAAATTCTATGGAGGACCTTTGTGCCGCCCCGCAGGAGCTATATATACTGAGGAGCAATTGCAGGCCTTCAGGCAGGGCATCATAAAGGAGGTTACACAGAATTTTAATCAACAGTTAGACAAAATTTTGGAACAGGTGGAAGTGCATGAAGAAAATGTGAGCGCTAAGAGCGTTAAGGATAGTTGGTCACCGACGGCAGTGCATGAAGAAAATGTTTTAAGAGATTTGGCTGCACTGGCGATGGAGCTTGACGAAGGAAGTGCAAAAATAGAGTTGGAGCATGAACACCATGAACACTTTTACATTGACAAGAAGGACCTTTTGCACTTGTGTTCGGGTACTGAGTGGCTTGAGCTATCCCACTTGGCAGTATGGTGCACGTAAGTATTAATTATGTGATACATTTTCCTAACTTTCAATTATAATGAACATTTATTTCGACATCTCAGATATCTGCATCGCCTCTGTATTACGAAGGACACCAGTCATTTGTATGGATTATTGGATCCATACCACATTAATGGTACCATCATTACAGGTACCAATAATCGTGAAGAATCTATTCGTCAATACATTCAGAAAAAACTACTAACAGAACCGACAAAAGACTGTTATCTAGGACTGTACTTGTCTAGGTAGGTACATGCATGTTACTAACTATATTGTCAAATTGGTAGCCTAGCTAGTTTCCTTTTATGTGCTTCTGATACACCATTACTGTTGCAGTGGCCATTGGCAATTTTTTATCCTTTGTCCTAAGAGTAATTTGGTAGTCTGGATGTGTTCGATGCATAGTAAGGCATATGGTTCCATTTCGCGCCCAATTAATGCGTAAGCTTTCGGCCATTCATTGTCTTTGTAGAATGTATTATTACTTTCAATATATAACTTACTTTTCGTTAATGTTATTTTATCAGAGCTATGGAAGGATATAATTTTATGCAAGGTTTTAGAAATAAGAAGCCTGAATGGGTGATTCCCGTAGTAAGTACCTTAAAGACCGAATTAATTTATAGCTTATACTAGTTAATGTGTATAATTTTTACTCATTATATTTTTAGGTGCCTAAACAAAATAACGGTTATGCATGTGGATACTATGTCATGCAAAATATGTTGACTATTGTCTCCGCAAATATTGTTTCATCGTGGAAGGAAGTAATAGAATTTTTAACCTTTTATAATTCTTCATTTTTGGACTAGATATTATCTTATTGGTCTTATTACTAATAGTTAATTATGTTTTAACTTTGCAGACATTCAAAGACAAGTCACCATTGGAACTTGTCAGTAATGCAAAACCTTCAGAAAACTTGGGCACAATTTTTTATAAATATGTATGGGGCCTTGACCAAGTAACTTGGTAAAACCAAGGCGATTAAGGAAATCATGACTACTTGATTCTTAGATATGTTTTTGTTGTTAGAAATGACTATTTGACGGTTACAAATGACTACTTAATGGTATTGTTATTTTTATATTACTGTATTTTGGTGAAGTATTATTTAGCTCACAATATTGTTTGAAATGTAGACTTTGTCTGCTTTATAATTTGGCAATTTTGGTGCCAATTATGGTTTTGAATGGTGTAGTTTACCATAGTTTGTTCTTCAGGTTGTCAGAACGAGTGCACGCTAGAAAAAATTAAAAATTAACTTTTTAAATCGGTTATTAAGAAAACCGATTTAAAAAGTGTGACCATTTAAGTCGGTTGTACAAATAACCGAGTTAAAAAGATTGATCTTTTAAGTCGGTTTTAGGAAAACCGACTTAAAATCGACTTTTTAAATCGGTTTTATGGATAACCGATTTAAAATAGTCACACTTTTCAAGTCGATTTTTCAAACGTATCTTTTAAATCGGGTTTTTAATAACCGATTTAAAAAGTGAGTTTTTAAGTCGGTTTTTTAACCGATTTAAAAACTTGATACATACTAAGTCTGCTGAATATAAGTCGGTTTCAAAACCGACTTAAAAGGCCCATTTTAACCGACTTAGTATCCCAAAACTGCACTAGTGAAGTTCAAAAAAAAAAATTACAGGGACCAAAACCAAATTTTGGTCAAATTACAGGGACCAAAAGCATATTTTTCCCTAAATTATACATGTGGGAATTTGGAGATCTTTGTAATATTGAAGAAAGTGGAGAAAAATGGCTTGACAAATAGGCATTCAATTAGATAGATAAAGAAAAAGATACTGAAAAATAAATTAAAAAATTATGCTTAGCACTAGTCTATAAGTAATCTTTGAGACTTTTTGTAGTATGCCTCTATGTCCAAAGACACTTTTTGATGTTGAAATAGAATGAGAAGACTCTCCTTCATCATATTCTTCACGTCTTCCAAATCTCTTCTGTGAATATCATCCTTTATTTTTCAAATTATCTAACCTAACAAAAAATAAAAATGTTAGGATTTCGAATAGGAGCGAAAAAATAAGCATAATACAAGTTAGATCTTAAATAAAACATAAAGCTAAAATAAAGAACGGTCTTGCGAGACATGAGCATGTTATGTACGACAACACAAATATACAGGATGCGTTAAAATGTTTAAAAGTTTTGACATGAAGATGTAGAGGATACATTACAATGGTTGAGAGCTATAACACCCTTCGCCGGCTCTTTTTATTAGGTCTGAGTATGTCACCAAAGTATTATTATACTGTTCCTCTCCGCTTTTTTACGAGGTCTTGTTTTTTTCTTCGCCTCCCTTCTCTTCATTTCATGTATCTTTCTTTCATACACCAAACAAACCCTAAGGGTATGTTTGAATGGAGGGTTTTGGAGGGGAGGGGAGGGCTTGTTTTTTTCTTTTCTAAATTAAAGAAAACTATAAAATGTTTCTAATTGCGCAAACCTTTATTATTGAGCAACCTGAGCCCAGCTCAACGCTCCAGTCCAATACTCAGCCTTTTACTTCATGCACTCCTCCTTTCCCTACATACGCCCCCTATGCTCCTTGCATCTCCCTCGCTGCTCATCGCACCCCTCTTTCTTTTATCTTACACTTCCAATCCACCACCCACAACACACGACCCATCCACTTGAGCCCAATTTCCCTCCAGACCCAACCTTTATTTGCTCCATTCTATCTAACCCTAATTCCATCCCTCACCCTCTCTTTCTCTCATCCGACGCAGTGCTGGCCCTCCCCCCATCCTCTCTTCCCTCTCTTTCACTCTTCTTCTTCTCCACCCCACGTTCTCTCCTCTTCCTTTTCCTTCATCCTTCCACCAAAATCGATACCAAACCCTAATCAGACACTCCACCAAACCCTAATCACCTCTTCTCACTTCCCTTCCCAAAACCCTAGCCGCAGCCAACCCCTTCTCCCTTCCATTCTCTCTTTCTCTCCCACGATCCTTTCCTCCATTTCCGCCTCCATCTCCTCATTTTTCTCCCCCTATCTCGGCCATCTTCCCCTTTTCCTATATCTCATCTTTTTTCTTCTTTTTTTCTGTTCAAACCCCAAGAACAACCCTAACCTAACCGATTCACACTTCCCCCGGCCAGATTTCCTTCAACCCATGATTCGCGCTTTGAGTTCCGTATTTGGTGTCAACTTTCAAAAGGGAAGGATTCACATTCGTATTTTCACAGAAAGGTCCCATTTTTATTCTTATTTTAAATTAACTGCTATTCCTTATTTTTCGCAGGATTTAGTGTGAAGAAGACCTGTGCTATCTGAAAGAATGAAAACCCCTTTATCTCTCAAAAAGAAGTCTACACTTTTCTGAACCCTAAACCCCTTTCATCTTCGCACTCTGTGTTTCTCCGATTTCAACAATGGCTGCTCCACAACAACCACTGCAAGTTCAAGTTCCTGAAGAAGAGCGTAGGGTAACGCTGGAAAATCTTCAACCCTCTGACCTCAAAGTGTTGGTGGAACACGAAGTAAGGTTTGAGGATATGGCAAATGAAGGATACGACTTCAGAGCAGACTTCATTGACATGGGGATAATGGATTTCTTCTACATGACCAACTCAGTCTATGAGAATCTGGTGAAGGAGTTCTGGACTTATGCTTGGAGTAAAGATAAGCCCATTCTGAGTCATGTTCAAAGACGAATTTATAACCAAGCCAATACAACCATTTATCCTTGGAGAAATTTTTTATACTCTCTACTGACTTCCTATTATTAGGGTAATATTTATTAATTGATAGCTTAGAAACAGTTACTACAAATGGAAAAGCATTCCATATAAATAAGGACACAGAATATTTGTGCCAATCAAAATTCAGAATTGAAGAAAATAATATATGGAGTCTCAACCTAAACACAACTCACAAAAGCAAAATTCTCGATTAGAAAATCCCACGGTAATCTGAATTTGCCCTCACCGAAACAGAGAAACAGGTAAACCAATGAACACAGAGAAAGTATCAGCAACAACTATTTCTGAAAATATAATTTCATGAATAAGAACACATAGTCATCCATATGGTCAGTCATGTCAATCAGAGTTTATCATTATGTTGAAAAATTCTTTTATTCTTTTATTTCTATAGAAATGTCAAAAGCTGAAACGATACCAACATCTAAAATAAATCTAAAACGCACATAATTGGTTCCCCAATTAAGTACCCACCCACACTCATTATTAACAAATATGCCATGATGCCTGAACAAAAAGCAAATAATTTCCTATGCTTGAATCGATCAAGTAATATAAAGTAGCCTTGAGCTAGTTTTATATGTCAAATTGCATATTTACCAAATAGTTTCCATGTTTCATAAAGTGATAATATATTTGCCAATTAGATGCTCATGATTTTCTTGCACATGGGGTGCTTCTATATTTGAAGCCTGTATACTTAATCAATACTGCCCTTCATCTTTGCTTTCTCATTACCCTCAGGATTAGTTCAAATGCCTTATCACTGTCATTACCCTGAGCACTTCTTGGGAGATCCCATGATGCGTCATTAGCCCCTATACTCCAATTCTTTACTGCTTACAAATTATGTTCAAGTCTAAACAAACAGAAAAAATTACAAAAAGTTGCAAAAAAGAGCAAATGAACAAAATAAACATCACAAATCAGCAATATTGTATACCTCGTTATGGATCCATTAAGAGGAAATCGGAACATATTCATCAAAGTAAGATAATCAGCCATTATAAATTAAATATTAGCACCTATAACACAACAAAATATATCAGGAAATCTGCACTACAAACCCATCAAATTCTAAGAACAATCAAGTATCAGAATCTCAAATTTGTGTTATGAGTCCCCCTTAATTGGTGCAAAGCCTAAGCCAGCAATGCATAGAACATCACCATCAGTTAGCATGATATTGCAATTAATTGAATAGATTCATTAGAACCACCTTGCAGAGCTAGTATAACACCCAATACTTGCTTATATGCATCGTAATATGAATAACTGGGATCTACAACATCAATATTTGGAGATGTTAATACTTTTCAAAGGGAAGCATAATAAGGAAGCAGGATTCTTTTGAAATTAGGAAAATTTCCACCAAACAGTGTGCCTGACTGAACATGGTGTATTTGTTAGTTGCTTTGCCTGTAATAAATGTACAAAGGGAAAGAAAATTTAAAACAACAAACATAATTATTGAACTAACCAAACATTGCATAAAAGAAAACATCAGGTAAAATTTGTAAAACCAACCACAAGACATTGACCCAACAAAAGTCTCCAAGAATCTAACAACCACCATGAAGAAATTTTGTCCATATGGATGAGTTTTAACCAATGACATTGTCCTGCAAAGCAAGTGTTTGAGTTGGATATAGTCAACTTTAACCATACTTGGGTCACGGTTGAATAAACACAGCAATCTTTAGAAGTTCAGATACCTATACAAAGAAATAGCCATATGCCAAAAGCGCAGGAGAGAGGTTATGGGGAATAGAAAGGAGTTTAAAGAAAAAGATAACAAAAATCAGTCAATAGAGCCATCTATATTTAAATCACAGATGCACTTCACGAAAGAAACTTACAGCATCATTCAAAACAGATTCTCCAAAAACCAAGGCATATAGATTGACATCTGTGCCAAGCTCCTGTAATGAGGCAGGGAAAAGTACACATCACATTAGAAGTAGTTCCCCTATTCCATTGTTCTCTAAGAATCTTTTTTATTTGAATACAATTACTCCCCAAAATAAGCAAACCCTGCAAGGTATCATTTCATTAGTCTTGTACCCCAAAAAAAATGGCACATTAGTCATCATCGATTTATTTGCATTCCCTTAAAAAACATAAGATTCATTCCCTGTAAGATAGAGAACAGAACCAGAACCCAAAAAACGGAAAAAAGACATCATGGTGTTACCTCCAACATATCTTTGCGACTGCGGTCTGTCTCTACCGCATGCAGCAATGGCCACCATCGAGCGTGGCTTCCTGCCCGCAGCGCCTCCTGAGGGATTTAAGCTAAATAACCCTTTTAGTACATTGAATGGCTTGCCTTGCGTGGACAGAACAGAAGCGCATTATGAGCATGCATTTTTCCCATTACAGCTGAAAAAACCCTTCTGTTAATAAGAACCCTCTGATCCTGTGGAGTGCATTCAAACATAGGAAGACATAAGCAGAATTTTTTTCAGAGAACCAAAAATAAAAGGCACCAGGATGAGCTGGTATTAAACGTACCAAAGGAAATCATATTAAAAACAGAAAACTACAATTATGCAGTCAGGACCAATATCTTAAGCCAAAGTAACAACATGTGTGCAGACCTCATATGCACAAATCACAGTGCAGATACAAACAAACCTACTAAATCTTCAAACTTTGTTCCTTTATTATGGAGATTTTTATCATGCATATAGATTTTTGCCTTGCATATAGATGTAGTTTCGATGGGGTGGTAAGCAAACAATTTCATGGAGAATAATTCGGAGACGGCCACGAGAAGCTCTCATCGGCCTTGCAGATAGTTGCCAGTAGGGGGTCTTACATAAAGGCGGGACACTGTTGGGGCGTCCCATTCATACACTGGATCACCCTGACTAGACTCTGTTTGTGTCTCTGGATATTGAGGGCACTCGCATCTGCTTACCCAAAAATGAAAGGAACCTCATGATTAGATGGAGTAGATTGTTAGGTTTGCATTAGCTGGTTGTCGATATAGGATCATTGTGTTTAATGTGAATAAACTGATGATGTGTTGTATGATTTCGATTGTTTCCGCATCATATTTGACTGTGCCTATGTCGTATATCATTTCATAACGAGTATGATTTCTCACCCCTTTATGTTTGTGGCTACTTGTGCACCTTTAAATGAGGCGCTTACAGGTGATGACGTAGGCGCTAAGGAGTAGTCTACACCATGCTGCTTAGCTTAGGATTTATTTTATGTTATTGATTATTATTTCCAATGTAACAACTAAGGGTTAAGCTCTGTGACATCGGAGATTATGGGTTTTTAAGTCTACTTACTTTATTCACCAGAGGACCTGAGGCAAAACGTCCAGTAGAGTGTACTCTTGATACATGCAGTGGTACCATCGGATTTTGCATCCGCACATCATTTCATCGATCAAGAGAGAGCCTCATAGGGTTCCAGCGATTGAGTCAGTAGGGTCCAGTAGCAGTAGATCCTTCAGTGGTATGTTTTTTGGATGCAAACATCTCCATGAAAGTAAATAGTATATGAGGTTTTGATGAAGACAACACAAAGGTTCAACAAGACTGATGAAGACAACAAGTGTGTGAAGTCTAGATGTCAAAAAGCCATGGAACCTGAAGACCAAGACAACAAGGCAAAAAGGCTTCGAACTTTTGTAAGAATCACTTAAGGTATAATTAGAATAGCCCAAACATTAAAAGACTTAAGAGAAATGAAAGAATTGAACAAAAACATTCATCAAAAGCATATCATGGAATAGGATGAAGTTTTAATACATACATGACCATCCAAGTGTTATTATTTTAACATATAAGCATGTCATACATGTTAAGGCTTGCATAGGTGATTGGAAAGCACTTAGAACATGTTTAAAAGTCATTTATCTTAAGTTCTAAGTTGCATAATCATACAAAAAAGTGTTTAGATCATAGAAGGGTAGAACAAAGTGTCTTAGATGTTGTCAAAGTATTGTGAAAACAATTCATCAATGATGGGGAATTGATTCACAAGGAGCTAAAGTCTTTCAATGCTATAAATTCATATGTGAATCAATTCATGATCTCTTGGAATCGATTCACAGGACCTTATGATAGATATATGGGCTATCTTTGATTGTTACACAAGTTTTAAATCATTGCTTTCATGTCTATCTCTTGGGTACTCTATATATATATATATATATATATATACTTTAAAAGTTATTAGGGTTCATTCTTTCATAGAAAATCATTTACGTTTGCAATTCTACATCGCATACCTAAGTTCAAATAGTCATTCCAACAATGGCTATACACAATTTATCAAAAGGAATGCTAAAATGATTTCAATCGTTATGAAGATGAAAATGTAGTCGTTGACCGTGATGATTATGATAAACCAGTTAACTTGGATCCATCCAAAATTTGTTCGAGACTCGATTCGAGATCAAACTGCAGAGTACAAACAAAATAATTAGTATCAAAATAATGTTTCAATATTGAATTACACTTTAAATTATATTCCCTACTTGTGCTTTTTATTTAGGGACTTCATATTTAACATATGCTAATTTAATACTTTTTTTTGTCTATTTTATCAAATTTTAAGTTTCAAACATAATATGTATTTTACTTTTAAAGTTTTAATAATATGCATAAAATTATATTAAATTTAACGGTTAACATAAATTTAAAAAATTATCTACAATAAACGCAAGAACAATTTTGATCAAAACTATCAAAATAACATTAGTTGATTTTTCTTTGAAAGGAACAACATTTAGTTGATAAAAATCACTTTTATCTAAACATAAATCATTTTACTTTCAACTCATTTTTAATAGGAATCAATTCATTCACAAACAATTTTCATCCACAACATGTGTATCCTTGCCTTTTGTAATTTGTGTACGCTACTATATGTACTCTTTTTACCGTTATACCCACAACATGTGTATTCTACATCATCTCAAACCTGCTAATTGTCCTTGCGAAGTTATTGTCGATCCATGAGAGAAATTTCTATATGCATGATAAAAATCTCCATAATAAAGGTTTGTTCCTTTGTGATCCGTCTGATACCTCTTTACTCCAAGCATAAAGACCATTCCTTTGGAGCAAACCTTTATTATTGAGCAACCTGAGCCCAGCTCAACGCTCCAGTCCAATACTCAGCCTTTTACTTCATGCACTCCTCCTTTCCCTACATACGCCCCCTACGCTCCTTGCATCTCCCTCGCTGCCCACCGCCCCCCTCTTCCTTTTATCTTCCACTTCCAACCCACCACCCACAACACACGACCCCTCCACTTGAGCCCAATTTCCCTCCAGACCCAACCTTTATTTGCCCCATTCTATCTAACCCTAATTCCATCCCTCACCCTCTCTTTTCTCTCATCCGACGCAGCGCCGCGTCCTCCCCCATTCTCTCTTCCCTCTCTTTCACTCTTCTTCTTCTCCACCCCCACGTTCTCTCCTCTTCCTTTTCCTTCATCCTTCCACCAAAATCGATACCAAACCCTAATCAGTTTACTCCATGAATTTATAAGGAATGGTCTTATCTTTACTCCAAGCAAAAGTCCAGAACTCCTTCACCAGATTCTCATAGACTGAGTTGGTCATGTAGAAGAAATCCATTATCCCCATGTCAATGAAGTCTACTCTGAAATCGTATCCTTCATTTGCCATATCCTCAAACCTTACTTCGTGTTCCACCAACACTTTGAGGTCAGAGGGTTGAAGATTTTCCAGCGTTACCCTACGCTCTTCTTCAGGAACTTGAACTTGCAGTGGTTTTTGTGGAGCAGCCATTGTTGACATCGGAGAAACACAGAGTGCGAAGATGAAAGGGGTTTAGGGTTCAAAAAAGTGTAGACTTCTTTTTGAGAGATAGAGTGGGTAGTGGGTGATGTGAGTGAGTGAGTGAGTGAGTGGGTTATAAACGTGTTCGAGAAGTTTAAGCATTATGCGCGGATTTGAAATGAATTTTTGAAAAAATTTGTCTTTTTCAATCGTGTAGTCCAAAAATTAAAGAGGCGCAAAGAAAATTGTCATTTCCCAAGAAAAGCAATTATGACTCAAGAAAAGCAAATGTCAATCACTAACGCATCAACCAGTCTCAGAGAGACACGTGTACTTAAAATTCCCAGAGACAGCTATGTAATGATCATACGAACAGTTAATGAAAAGAATATAACGAGATAAGATAATCAACAGATTTAACTACGACATAGCCAACACACTCAAGCAGAGTCAACAAGTCAAACACATCAAACAGAGTCAATTAGTCAAACAGAGTCAACATAGTCTAACAGAGTCAACTATATTCAAACAGAGTCAACTTAGTCAAACAGAGTCAACTATATTCAAACAGAGTCAACTTGTCAAACAGAGTCATCTATATTCAGATCAAACACCTATTCCTTTATAAGAAGGAAATTCAAGTTCTTTCTTATAAAGTTGAATCTATCTTCAGCAAGGGGTTTTGTAAAGATATATGCCCATTGATGGTCAGTATCAATAAATTTAATTTCAAGAATCCCTTTCTGAACATAGTCTCTAATAAAATGATGTTTAATTTCAATATGTTTGGCTCGAGAATGCAAAATAGGGTTTTTAGTCAAGCATATAGCGTAAGTATTATCACAAAGATATGTGGATTTTACTCTCTATAACTGATAGTCCTCAAGTTGATACTTCATCCAAAGTAGTTGTGAGCTACGACTGCGGCAGATATGTACTAAACCTGGCCGTTGATAGTGCAATTGTGCTTTGTCTTTTCTTTGGACCAAGAGACAAGATTTGCTCCAAGAAATTGGCGACCACCACTTGTGCTTTTCCTTTCAATTGCCTCCAAAGAAAGTCAAAGATCACGTAAACCTACTAACTTGTAATCATCCGAGTTCTTATAAAGCAAAGCAAGATTAGTAGTTCCTTTAAGTTACCTAAATATCCTTTTAACCGCAGCTAAGTGAGATTCTCTAGGATCGATTGAAATCTTGCACATAAGCACACACTAAACATAATATCGTGCCTTGAGGTCAGTAAGGTAGAGGAGTGAGCCAATCATACCTCTATATACCTTTTGGTCTACCTTTTTACTTGATTCATCTTTGCCAAGAGCACATGTTGGATGCATTGGTGTGCTCATAGGTTTGGTTTCCTCTAGCTTGAACTTCTTCACAGCTTCTTTCACATACTTAGTCTGATGGATATAAGTTCCATCTTGACATTGTTTTATTTGAATGCCAAGGAAGAATTTTAGTTCTCCCATCATACTCATCTCAAATTCATTCTGCATAAGCTTAGAGAATTCTTTGCAAAGAGACTCATTAGTAGCACCAAAGATAATATCATCTACATAAATTTGAACTACAATGAAATGCTTTTTAGATGATTTTCTAAAGAGAGTTGTATCCACCTGTCTTCTTTCAAAACCATTTGACATTAAAAAGGAACTCAATCTATCATACCAGGCTCTTGGAGCTTGTTTAAGACCATAAAGTGCATTTTTAAGTTTGAAAACATGTTCAGGAAACTCAGTATTTTCAAAGCCAGGTGGTTGTTTCACAAACACTTCCTCATTTAAGAAACCATTTAAAAATGCACTTTTTACATCCATTTGGTACAAAGTAATGCCATGATGTGCAGCATAAGATAGTAATATTCTAATAGCTTCAAGTCTAGCTACAGGAGCAAAGGTTTCAGTATAATCAATACCTTCCTCTTGTGAGTAACCTTGTGCAACAAGTCTAGCCTTGTTCCTTACCACTTTGCCATCTTCATCAAGTTTGTTTCTGAAAACCCACTTGGTTCCAATGGCTAACTTGTCCTCTGGAGGAGGCACAAGCTTCCACACATCGTTCCTTTGAAATTGATTTAGCTCTTCTTGCATAGCTATAATTTGACTCAGGATAACTTGATGAATCATCACACATATGAACCAATCTTATTTCAACAGTTTAATAAAAGTGTGTGATGATTCATAAAGATGATTCATAAAGAGGTGCACTTGTAGGTGCACGTGAGCGCCACGCAGACAAAATAAACGGCGTCTAATTCAGTAGTTACGGAAAGGACTAACGTCGTGTAACGTTTTAAACGTAGAGGACCAAAACGGAACAAATAAAACGTAAAGGACCAAATTGAAACCTAAAATAAACATACAGGACCATTTTTGGAATTTAGCCTATTTCTTTTCTAAATTACGGAAGCTATAAAATTTTTATAATCTTTATCTTTATCTTTATAATATTAAAAGTAATAGTGTTTGGAAGCATTATCTCCTTCGCCTCTCCTTTTTCTCCCTTTTTTATTTCAATTTTGCAAGTCCCTTCCAGTATTGAATGAGTCTCTCAATGCTTATCTCAATGCTTAATGAGAGAGTGAGATTGAAGAAGTACATGTGAGGGAGATGGAGTATCTGACTTTTATGCTTTTTTCCTTCCTCCTTTCATTCCTTAATTCCAGGTTTCTAACTTTAGTTTAACTTCATTTCATTTCCCTTATTAAAACGATGAATGTTAATTTGTTATCAATCTGTCTTTGTCAAACGATTTATTATTATTTTTTGACTCAATGTGAAACGATTTATGAAATGACAAAAATTAAAAGAAAAAAAATTGTTGCTTTTAATTTTTTTAATAATTATTCACTATATATATGTAATATCTTTTTTAATAATATTCTGATTTTCAGAATTATTCCCTCTATAATTAAAGGCTTTTCATATAATTGAAACTTTCTAAAATAGATATATATGTATTTTCTCGCAGTCTTATTTGTTAATATAGAGAGAATCTTTGTTTGCTCTGAGGTGCATCATACACAGGTAATGTTTTGTGTTTTTCATATTTTGTATTCTTTTATGACATAAAATGCTATGTGTCTTTTATTATACTCTCTTTATATTTTGCTTAGTGGCATTCCCAGATAAGAGAAACACAAGTTGTGTGACATACTAATTAATTTCTCCAATATATTAAATATATTAGTTTATACAATAATGGTGGAAATAATTTTATTTTATTTTAGCAGGCGAAAGTGTACAAATGTACCTAAAGGTACCCAACTTTAGGGCCCTTAACTGTACAGAGTGTCTAATAGCTAGGACTCCTTTAAATACCGACTCCAACTCACTGATGTGGATCAACAATCTTTATCTTTCTTTCATCTGATACCTGCTAATATCCGAGGATAGATATATGCAAAACAAGAAATAGAACGGGAGATTCAGAACACACTATACGCACTATTAAATGGGAAAGCATGAATTAGAATTCATGTATAAAAAGACAAGTACAAAACAAGTAAAATAGAACCATAGAATACGTGAAAGATTAGACCACGCATCTCCTGATAATGATTTAGATCATTACTAGCTACTCTTATACATGCAACTTAAGTCTATATGCCTACGTGGCCACATAGTTTAAATATGACAAAGGCAGCCCCACCTTAGCCACCTTGTCTTTGTAAATAACAGCTCCTCGGCAACCTCCCATCGACATGTGAGTAGGTCAAGCAGTTGTCCATCCCCCTATCCCACTCATCGTACCCCTAAGAGTGCATCCCTGCTCTTCGATAAGAACAGGTGTCGGGGCGGCACTCGGGATCGGCACTATGGACAGTGATGCAACAGTACCCCGTCAGGATGACCAGGCTACCCGACGTCCCGACAGGATGGTAGCTAGCCATCTGTCACCTGTAGACTTGTCGGACCCAGACTATCCTCAAGGACCAGCGTGTCCTATACCGACTACATCGTGCCCGCACTCTGGCACCTGGCCTCGTACACAGCCTATGTGCACAGCGGTGGATTACAGCACATGCATATGACCAATTATTATTTAACACCTTTACAACTTATCATCGTTATTCTTCAGTTCAGCATATCAGCTTATTATTTCAATACTTATCAAGCTATTAGCTCAACCAGCTTTTATGTCTTATTCCAGCACTTATCAACTCTTTATAATTATATAGCTTAGCAATATTCCCACACACAGCACTATGATAACTTAATCACCAAATCAACATAAGCAGAACAACCATCTTATACAGCACAACTATCTGTATACAACATAACATCATTTATCATTCGTCCCTGATCAATATATAGGTCAACCAACACATCATCAAGCATCAACCATCCTCGATCCACACATGAGTCAACCCTAATGTCGCTCAGGCGATCTACTACTGACATGTTATCAATCCACACCCCAGTAATTACACACATAATTATAATGCAATCATAAGGAACCAACATCACACCAATCAACATCCATCCACTGATATCAATAGATTACTCCTATGGTTGATAGACATCTGACAACTGTCATCTGCTATCACAGGCCACAGCCCCTCTCCTAAGGTGCTGCTATTATCAACCACTAGTAGGGCTGGGATCACCCTACGCCTAGTTATACACTTACTCTAATCCTACAATCCCTAGTGGATAGGGTTCAGATCTCCCACTTGGTTAGAAGACCGTTGCAGCTACTACCACTCTCTGTAATCCTCGCCGCTTCCGCTATTTGTACCCCTACCTCTGGATACTCCTAACTTATCTGCTAGGCCACTCTCATCTTCCCCTCTTTGAGGATTATCTACCAAGGGCTTTCTGATGCACAAGATCCTTACTTGAGGCAAGTGCAGAGCATACTTGCTCCTTAGTGGCCCTCTAAGTTTCATTCCCCTTCTCAATCTCTAAGATTACTTACTAAGGGCTTTCTGATGCGCCAGATCCTCATTAGAGGCAAGCACATAGCATACTCACTCCTTAGAAGTTTCTAGAGAGAGAAAGCTAAAGAGAAAAGAGGATGAAGGACGTACTTTGCTTAAAAGATTGTTGTCGCCACTCCCGTCGCGCCTCCAGAGCTCCTCCACATCCTCCCGAAGCCTTTGGAAGAACTTGAGAAGAATGGAGGGGGAATGGGCCTATTTATAGGCGAGAATGGAGAGCTTCTTCTCTCTCCACCGCCTTTGATCACGACTGGATCGCGTCGCGATGGCGCTACACTGAAAGGCTGTCGCGTCGCGATGGACCCTTTTCTGGAAGGTTCATTTTCTCTCTTCCACCGACTTACCTATCATCGAGTATCGCGTCGCGATGGACATGTTCTAGAGAGTTCTTGTTTTCGTTGGATTCTAGGGTTTGCAGGGGTGTTTTTACACCTTTTCTGAGGTTTATGAGTCATACTTAAACCTATTTCATTCCTAATTAAAGTTCTTGACATCTATTTAAGCATTTAATGATTAATCTAGTTTTGTTCAAAAATGGGATGTTACATTACTACCCCCTTAAATAATTTTCGTCCTCGAAAATTCAACAATGGTTATATCTCTAGAAATGCTACTACTTTAAATTCTACCTTGTTCCTGTTTTTCCCTAATGTTTTTAAAACTTAAATATCCTAAATTCTCTTCAATCTTCGTAACTCATAATCTATTTTCCTGCTTGGCCTCCTTCAAATATCAATTCATCTTAGTCTCTATGATCTCCCTTACTGACCTTCATTAAAGGGGTTTCTCAATAATACCTATGACTTGTCTAAATTCCTTTTGCAATTTTATCAGGGTAGCACTAAGGTTGTTGTATATCATTCCGTCTTGTCATATTCTCAAATCCTTTCACCTTCAACCATACTTTGTTATTTCTAATTCCCAAACGCTATATCACAAGTACATATAGGCTTGGCTATATTCAAAAGTTAATTCTCCATCTTCCTTTTTTACTCTTCTTCAAAGACCTTAATTCCTATGTTCATCAATCATGTACCATATCCATCCTTGGTATCTTCATCCTATAAACGTTTTCTTTTCAGTCCTTCTCCCAGAATAGATTTTCTAACTAGATCCTTTTCCTTACTAATCTATTGATCACACAATTTCCATTTCAATTCCTAAAAAGAACTTTTTTTCTCTGGTTATCTTTAGAGAAACTATTAAGAATGCTACTTAGTCTTTTCTACTCTTGTTATTATGCCTAGGTCTATTCTATTCAAGCATTCATTTCACTATACTTAATTAAACTTCCTAAATCTTTCAATTGTTCCCTTCAAATACCTTTATTACCCATCCAACACTTATCCTATGGCTGCGCCTGATTCCTAAAATCTTGTCCTAATATTTAGCTCAATGCTTAACCATTTTCTAACTAAATTTTATAAATTTTCTTACTCAATCCTTAGTTAAGTCCTAATCATATTTCACATACTCCTCTATGTATACGTAATTCATAATCTTCACACGATTTCTATCCTAATACATTCACTTCCTAATTCGAATCCAAAGCTTTAAACTTTACGCTCTTATCTTCTTAATTGGTTTTAAAACCCAGGAGGTTACCTTCATAAATTTATGATTATTCCTGCTTAAGAGAAAACAACTTCAAGGGAAATGTGGGAGTTTTCCTATAAGGGTATGTAACAAAAGATGAAAGATTCCATACCTATCACCTTTAAGGGTCTTCTAGAAAAGTGAGATCAACCATTGGTCTGATAATTTCAACTCTTAGATCAAAATCTACTAACGGACCTAAAATCGTTTTAGTTAGACTTTATCTAGTTTTACTATAATAAGTTGCTTCAAACGTATCCATCCGGAAAAGATTGTCTCTTTCCAACCTTTGACAATTCTCCTACAAATGGTCGTATTCTTAATTGACTTCTGAAATGATGACTATATTGTTCAATAGATTGATCAATATCCCTTATTGTCCTTAGTCTTCCCTATTTTTACGATAAATTCTCTTTGTAATTATTACTCCTAATCCTAAAGGTTATTATGGTTTTTCCTCAAGACTAATCTTTAATCCAACACTCCTTATATCTTTATCTTACACTGTTGCCATTTAGACCAAATCCTCCACCTTTTCACGTGTAACTCCTTGTCTCATACTGATAGATCAAAATCTTCACTTTCCCCATAATTGTCGTCCTGATCACTGCCAACCTCATCTTATTATTTGAAAGTCCATTTTCTTACTATACTTCTCTATAATAATAACGTTATTCACCTTTTCTGTTCACCCTAATCCTACTCCTTACCTGTTCTATCAGCCACATGGTAGGAACTCACTCCTTCGTTCTTAGAAAAATTCTCAAGGGTTCCAATCCAATTTGCTACTCATAGATCTTATTCTAGGGAATCTCATTCTACCCTTATGCTTAATTCCTAGATCGATACTAATTCCTCCTCTTTCACTATTATTTGTCATTTGTAAAATTCTTCTTGCATCTACAACTTTGTCTAAGACTTTTCACTTAGAATACTTTTCCTTTCATATGTCACACCTTGTCTTTACCAATGCTTTTACTATATTTATCCAAATCCTTCCTTCTCTTGCTTCTTAATAATGGTTGCCCTGATTGCTAACCTTGATTAGCTCATACCTTATCATCTGGGATTCTACTTTCCTACTACCTTGCTACTTTGCACCTTTCCTTTTTATTTCCTTTGGTTTCAATCTGTTCATCCTTACTACACGATTTTATCCTATCCACGCTTTCTACTAGATCCGCCGGTCACATAATAACTCATTCTTCCCTGAAAACTTTCTAGTTTCACTGGTTGGTGATACTATCTTGCTTTAACGATCTCTATTCTGCCTCTATACTTAATCTTCTAAATCAAAACCTATACTAATTTCTCTTCTATAATTCTTCTGCTTAATCGTTGATTTGTAAAGCTCCTCTAATGACCTAATCTAACAACTATCAGATAACTGACTAATGAGTTCCTCCACTTCTAGCATATAGCAAGTTGTGACAGTAGAATACTCTTGAGGAAATTGTAATCAGATTGATTATAGTGAAAATCTTTCAGGAACGAAGGGACTAGACGTAGCTATCAGTTTGGTAGTGAACTAGTATAAATTTCTGTGTCTCCTGCTTTACTGCTTTCTATTCATTTTTATCTTGCTGCATTAAAAACAAGTTTTATCAAACTACTTTTTCCAGCGTCCGGTTATACCCAGCATCCGATAAACAAACAATTTTGAAAAACTTGTGTTCTATAGTGTTTCTAACTTAAAGTTTACGAAAAGTTTGTAAACACAATTCAACCCCCCCTTCTTGTGTTCACGTTCATTATGATGGTCTGTTGCATTAGATAATATTTATTATAGCCTGAAGTAGAAAATATATTTATTGCTAATTTTCTGACCTCTTTATCAAATGAAAATATATTTATGTTTTGACTATTGACAACTTTCTTTTTCTCCAACTGATTAATTGTTTTAGGAATAAGATTTGAAACTGTCGCTAGGTGAGGCAAGAAATGATGAGAAATGTGAACAGAGGATCAACAAAAGTAGCAGGTGGAGGAAGCAGAAAAGGATGTGGTGAACTATGAGGAGTTTTCGAGAAACTTGACAAATGAAGAGCAGCAGCAATTATCTCTCTGGGGTTGATACTGCTAAGCTTCCAGATAGGTTGGAATCCATTAGTGCTGCTTGTGTTTAATCAAAATGTCATTGATATTTATCATAGAATACTCATTTGATGTTGTTTTGTAAATCGTAATCCTTGAGCATAAGATTCAATTCTTATTGAACATATATGTAATAGTTGAAGTTTTGATATTTGATGTTTGTTTTGTGAGCTATGACTCTGTTGAATGGTTGTGTTTGCCAATTTTTAAGGTCGAATGGTTACGTAGGATGGCAAAGAAAGAAAAACAAAAAAATTTAAAAAAAGGACTTTTTAAATCGGTTATTAGAAAAACCGATTTAAAAAGTCGTCTTTTAAATCGGTTATATGCAAAACCGATTTAAAGGTCACTTTTTAAATCGGTTTTTCTAATAACCGATTTAAAAGACGACTTTTTATATTGGCTTTCCATATAACCGATTTAAAAAGTCCAGACATACTATATCGACAGTATATAAATCGGTTTCATAACCGATTTAAAAAGGGTCATTTTAACTGATTTAAAAGCCCTTTTCTGCACTAGTGTCCAACACTGATTTGTCAGGCTCAAAAGAAAAAGAAATGGAAAATAACATATCTTCCATCGAGCTCGGATCTATGAAAGATCTGCCCAATGAGGAGGAGGAACGGGAAACAATGTTGGTCATAGTTTGCAAAAAGAAAGGGGAAAAACAACCATGATAGAAGAAGCAAGAACCGAGGGAGAGTCGCAGCCACAAAATCATGTGAGAGCCGAAAAGGAAAGATGAGAGGTTGAGACGAGAGTGACGATAGAGAGGGAGAGAGCAAGAGGTTAAGAATGAGATGGTGATATGAGAGTGAGAGAGAGAAGAGCGGGAGGGTATCTGAGATAGGGGAACGTTGAACAAAGAGGAAGGAGGGAGAAACTAGAAAAAGCGAGAGAGAGAGAGAGAGAGTTGAAGGTGGGGTTACGCAATCCCAATGGGTTAAAGCGCAAGTGGAGTGAAATGGGTTATAGTTCTTAAAATGAGTCGGCATAGAGGGGCTTATTTAAATGGGTTAAACAATCAGGGGTAAGATCATGGTTGGAGCTCTTAGAGTTTTTTTTTTTGTTTTTTCAAGTTAGGATAAAAAAAAGCATACAAGTAAGGTGAATTCTATCGTGCACCACCGTTATAGGCTGTGCACAATGCGCTACGTTTACCTGCCATTGGATTCAAGTATTCCTTATAGTTCTAAGGTAGACTCTCCACACCAGATTTCCCCTATCCTCCTTATCCCTCCCACAAAATGTCATATTTCCCTTCCCATGTGGAACTCAACAACGTGTGCCATTTGTGACAGTCCGGGAAATAAAATAGGTAAAAAAATCCTAAATGATGCTAATATGCTAAAACCCCTCTGACAGTTCTAGAAAATAAAAATCTAAATATTTTTAGAAAAGCGTTCATCGCGACGTGATGGACCTGAGAGAGGGTCATCGCAACGCAAAACCCCTCTGCCAACGTCACTGGTGGTCCATCAACACGTGTATAGGAGAAGGGACAATTGCGATGCGATGGTACTTGTGAATGGTGCCCATCGCGATGCGATGGCCCTAAAACTTGCCTATAAATAGCACCCTCCCTCTCCCCTCAAACCACCTCTCTCTCTAACCTTCGTTCGGAGGACGCGGGGAGTAGCTCTGGAGGCAAGGTGGGGCGTGGGCGACAGCAGTCTTCTAGTCAGGTATGAGGAGATCTGAACCATATCCACTAGGGAAGGTAGGAATAGGATAGGTATAGAATAGGGAAGTAGGGTGGCCCTATCCCTACTAGGGGTTGATACCCCAACACCCTAGAATGGGTGTTGAGACTACGACTGGTAAGGATAGTTATTGTTAGTCTATCAACCAATAGGAAAGATGATTGTATGTGAGTGATTGATATTGACTGTTTGACTGTTTAATTATTGTTCAATTTATTATCTGTTTATTGCTGTTTATGCTGCAAATTATGATGTGGGGATGGAAAATGAATAAGTTCTTAATGCTGGCTGAGATGATAAATAATAAGTTGATAAGTGCTGAATAAAATATTGAAACTAAAATAATATAACGAAATACCCAAGTAGAGCTATAATCCACCGTCGTACGCATAGGTTGTTGTACGAGGTCAGGTACCAGAATGCGGGTACGATACAGTCAGTATAGGACATGCGGGTCCTTGGGGATAGTCTGGGTCCGACAAAGTTTACAAGTGACCAATGGCTTGGCCGCCATTGCGTCGGGACTTCGGAGTGCCTGGTCATCCTGACGGCGTACTATTGTATCACTGTCCATAGTGACAATCCCGAGTGCCACCCAAACACATGTTCCTATCGTTGAAGTTGGGGAGCATTGATGCACTCTTAGGGTCACCTTGTTTTAAACCCTTTTGCATAAGAAATTCATCCGTCGGACTTCCGTTCACCAGAACTGAGACTGAGTTCGATGAAACGCATGACATCATCCACCTTCTCCATTGTTGGCTAAATCCCAATCTTGTCATCATGTAGTCCAGATAACTCCAAGATACCGAGTCGTAAGCTTTTCTAAAGTCAACCTTCAGCATCAAGCACTTCTGTTTTCTTCTCTTCACCAAGTCCAATACTTCATTTATCGTTACCACGCCGTCCAGAATTTGTCTACCAGGTAAGAAAGCCGTTTGACACTTAGAGATAACCTTGTCCAAAGCACCTTCTTCAATCTTGCACTAATGCCTTAGATGTAATCTTGTAGATGCTTCCTATAAGAGAAATTGACGAAAATCGTTAAGTCCATGCGCTATCTTTCTTAGGGATTAAAGCTATGAAGGAAGCGACCATAGCTTTGGGTAGATGAGCTGAATCAGAAATTCCTGCATAAAAGAGTAAACATTAGATTTAATAGTCTCCCAAAGAAGTTTTAAAGAAGTTGAGGTTGAAGCCATCCGCCTGGGCTCTTGTTTCCATCACAACTCCAAACCGCCTCTTTGATTTCTAAGTCCGAGAATGGCGCCAAAAGAAAATCGTTATCTTCAGCAGAGATTTGTGGGAAATTAATACCATCCAACACCGGACGCTTCCACGAAACCTCAGAAAAGCTGTCCTTAAAATATCGCTTCACTTCCTGTTTTACCTCCGCCACCTCCTCAATCCATTCATCCCCAATATTCAAAGCTGATATCCCGTTTCTCCTTCTCCATGTTTTGATACAATTATGAAAGTATTTTGAGTTACAATCACCTTCAAGAACCCACTTTGCCCTTGATTTTTGAGCAAGTAGACTTTCCTTCATATGCACCTTTTGCCAAAACTCCGTAGAGACAAGCCTTCTTCTTTCTGCATCCGCCACACCCCCACCCGCTACCACCTCATCTAGATGATTCAACTCATCCACCACCCTATCAATTGATAACTCCATGATACCAAACACTTCTTTGTTCCACTTCTTTAATTTCTCCTTAAGGAACTTCATTTTCTCTTTCAAGATAAACCCCGCCTCCCTCAATAAAATGTTCCACCAAATTTCTCCTTGATAAATGACAGAATTCCTTATGCTCAATCCAACAGCTTGTTGAATTTGAAAGGTTTTGGTCCCCAATTTTTATTTGCGATCTTCACCATACAGGACGGTGGCTCGGAAATGTCTCTCTTGCCAATCCATCGAGCCTCTATCTTCCATTCAGAAATTAAATCGTCATTTATCAAAAAACGATCAATTCTACTCATAGAACACCCATCCCTGCTGAACCATGTGAATTCCTTACCCAAGTGTGGACAGTCTATCACCTCCATTTTATCAGTGAACTCACGAAATTCATCCATCTCCCTCGAAACTGTGACCCCATTCTTCCCTCTCCTCTCGCTACTTGACAATACTGCATTAAAGTCACCTGCAAGGCACCATTTACCTTCCGTGAAACCATACTTAGACATCAGCAATTCACTCCACATCTGCCTCTTCCCCTCCATACTACAATGAGCATATATATTGACTACATACACAACAGAGTTATCCTCTTGTTCAATGCACAACCCAATAAAACCAGTACCGGAGAAATGAAATTTAACAGTAAAGAGCCCTTCTTTCCAAATGGTGAGCAAACCCCCTGATAATCCAGCAGATGGTTTAGCTATCCAAGAGACATCAGACCCACCCCACAAATTATGTACCAACAAGTTATTAATCAACTCCATTTTTGTTTCTTGAAAAAGACAACAAGAGAACTTACCTGACCTTACTAGGCCTCGTATCCTTCTCTGTTTTGCTTTATCTCTCAGCCCTCTAACATTAAGTGTAAGGATCATTAACCCTGTACTTTTTTGTTCTCCTTCTGGTTTTTTGCATCTAAAAGAGCGTTTTCCATCTCCTTAATTTGTTCAATATACACTGCATCAGATTCTTCCCGTCCAATCCCCAATTTCTGCGCCCCACTCCAGACCTGAGTAGCCTTATTCATGGCTTGTTTGTCCCAAAATATATTGTTGCAATTTCGAAAATTGGAGGATGAAAGGGAGTCGCAACATAGGATGGATCCGCCAGAGAAGTGTGAAGAATGGGTAGAGGGAATCTGTTCTGGTTCGACTACGTCGAGCGACTCAGGCTGTCGAGTTGGTTCTGGTTCGACAACGTCAAGCTGGTCGTGATGTCGAGTTGGTTCTAGTTCGATATCGGCGAGCGACTCAGGCTGTCGAGTTGGTTCTAATTCGACAGGCTGTCGAGTTGTTTGTAGTTTGACATCGTCGAGCTGCTCGGGCTGTCGAGATGGTTCTAGTTCGAAAGGCTGTCGAGTTGGTTGTAGTTCGACATCGCCGAGCTGTTCGTGATGTCGAGTTGATTCTACTTCGACATCGTCGAGCGGCACAGGCTGTCGAGGTGGTTCTAGTTCGACAGGCTGTCGAGTTGTTTGTAGTTCGACATCGTCGAGCTGCTCGGGCTGTCGAGTTGGTTGTAGTTCGAAAGGCTGTCGAGTTGGTTGTAGTGCGACATCGTCGAGCGGCACAGGCTGTCGAGGTTTTTGTTTCTTTCTCAGCGTGATGTTAGTGAGGCTGATCAATGCAGTGGGTTGATGGCTTGCTCCAATACCTGAGGTTTGGGTCTCAACAGAGTTATGTGATGCACGCATATCCGGAATTGCAACGATTTCTTTGGGCCGAGGTAGTGCCACTTCGTGCGTGCCTTCATGATTAACTAAATGACACCCTATATCCTTGCAAGTCGCTCTTCCGCAACGCCACCGCTCGTGGACATTCCACTCGCATGACATTAAATGTGCCATTTGAATTTTGATATGTGCTCGATTATTCCAACCTCATGATTTGCCCTATCATCGCTTTCCTTATTATTAGCGGCCCCATTATTGATATCATCAATTACATTGAATCTTCTTTGTCGCCATAATGGTAGCCATCCTCTCCCCAACTTCATCGCCCTCCTCATCTACCGGTTGGGCATGGTGCCGCCGTCATCGCCGACAAATCATCGCCAGAAAAATCAGAATCGGATTCGAACCCGCATTGCTTTTGGCCATTATTTGAAGGGGGCCATACCAATCTTCAAGGATCTTGATCGAGAACGACTCTCCATTTATGGTTGCCATCACCACCCGCTCACCACGCCATGGATCTTTGTTCAGTATAACACTGGCCACATCAATAGAGCGTTTTCATTGTGTTGTCATCGATGCAGATGAACCGCCCAAACGGCGACACTAGTTTTTCAAGAATTCCGTGCACCATGCGTGAACAGGAACCCGTGAGCATCGCAGCCCATGCTACTCTCTCGTTGTCGACATCCTTTGTGCTCCATGGTCAAGTTCCTCGAACCATTCCATCACCCACTCCTTTGCGTTCTCACCAGAGATTGTATGTCCCCCTCCTCGCTAGATTCCATGAGAACCAAATTTGCACCCATAGCGTGATCCTCGATGTGATAAATTTCGACGGTGGAATTCTTCTTGAATATGGTAAGTCCGCCAGGATGCACCATCTTCCCTACCATCATATTTTCCAGATTCTTGATAACCGCCTCCACCTCGACATACTCCACCTCACAAGTATCAACTTGCCTTCTCTTCGCTCTCCATACCTCCTTCATTCTATTCCTTGGGCCACCCTTTTTTGAAAGGTCTGGTTCCTTGTCCTCCAGGATGCGTTCTCCGTGATAGACCTTTTCCAACCGCTTGGGCATATGAAGTATCTGTTTTATCAGACCGACGATTCATCGCATTCACCCTCCTCACAACTATCAACCTCGCTTTTGAGATCCATGGGCACTCCCTGTGATGCGGTTGTCCGATTATCGTTCTTCTCCCCACAGATGGATCTCGCTATGTTTCTCAAGGCGCACCACCATCTTTCCTTTGTCTATTTACATAGAACCTAGCAAAGATCTCTCTCGAACCTAGGTAGGTTAACGAAGATCTTCTTGTTGCCAATGATGATGTTGTCAAGATAAATAACGAACCTTTCCGGTCTTTCACGCCAAAGAATCTCGCAAAGCCAAATCTGTTGCACCCATGTTCTTTTGTTTGGTATGATAACCTCAGATATGTCATCAGCATTTGCGAACAGCTCCCACATCTCCTTGGCACCAAAGTTGCAGTGTATCTGGGTGAAGTAAAATGTTGTTGTTCTAACATTTTGATGCTTGAGCCCAGTTGTGGAAACATCAACATGGTTACGCGCTCCGCCGTAATTTCTTTTCCTCCTAGTCACAATTTGCCACTCCCCACCTACTCCATCCTCTCTCTCCTCCCTCTCTCTCTCATCTCTCTCGTTTCCAAAACTAGTTAAATGCCTGAAAATTGTTCCCCTTCAGAAACACCAATTAATTCTTCCAAAACCAGAAAACATGAACAAGCATTCCTTGAAATCAGACGAAACAGAAATCGGTTTGCAAAACAGAAATCGGACGAAGGGAAATGGAGAGAGCAAGATCTGGACGGAGGAAGATGAGGCCGAGAGAGATCTTGCAGGAGGGAGATGAGAACGACCAAGGGAGATGGTGATGAGACCGAGGGCGGTTCCTTGAAATTGATCGCAGAGACAAGATCGCTGAGAAGAGGAAGTGAGCCAGTGAGAAGTTGAGAGGTGGTGATGGATCGCATAGAAATCAGATCTGGTGGATGATGGAGGGAGCGAGATCTAGACGGAGGGAGAGGAGACCGAGGGAGATGGTGATGAGACACATTTCTCTGCCTGGTGATGAGACCGAGGGCGGTTCCTTGAAATTGATCGCAGAGACAAGATCGCTGAGAAGAGGAAGTGAGCGAGTGAGAAGTTGAGAGGTGGTGGTGGATCGCATAGAAATCAGATCTGGTGGATGATGGAGGGAACGAGATCTAGACGGAGGGAGAGGAGACCGAGTTCCATTTTGCTGCTTCAGCATTGTAGTGTTGCACGTTCTGACTTCTGCACAGCAAGTGGCAACAATGAATGTGCCATTTGTTTTATTTTTTAGGTGTGAACTCCCATACCTAGAAGTTTTATTGGGTATTAATACCTAATGACTAATTATGTGATGCCACATCATTTTTTAGTTTTTTTAAAGTGAAATTAAATGTTTAGTTTTCATATTTGTTGTTAGTGTAAGTGCACAAGATAAATTTCCTGAAAAAATTTCTATATTTATTAATAAATTTTGACTTTCTCTGAGGAGTCTTTTTATTCTTTTTCTATTTTATTTTTTATAAAAAAAATTTCTCTACTTTTGTTATTTGGATCACTGCTTAAATAATATTCTAATATTTGTGTAAGCTATTTAATTTCACTCTTAGCTTTTTCTTCTTTTCTTATTTCATTCCTAATAATAAAATTATATTTTTATTAATTTCTTCTATTGTTTTACTTATTTCATACACGATTTCAATTTCTTTTGATATTTCAATTTATTTTTTTATTTCGAGTTTGTTTAGTAGGTTTTATTTGTTTTGTTATTTATAATTTATATTTGAATTATAATTTTTTTATTTTTATTGAGATTATGTTTGTTTGTTTAACGGATGGGTATCGATACCCACTTTTTTTCCTGGGTATGGAAGAATTTACCTATTTTTTAATAGTTTTTTTGGGAAAAAGCCACATCAGCGTATTCGTGCAATTCGTTTCGCATTCCTTCGCACTATATAGAAATACTCTTTTTTTTATGGGTTTTGTAGATTGGAAACGATGAATCTCGCGAGAGTTTTCATAGCGAATAGATCACGACCATTTTCTATTTTTTAGTCAAACATTGACCATCATGTGTATTCCACTAAACACTAAAGCATAGGCCAACCTCATATTGAGGGTGTGCTCAAATTTAAAAATTCTCACTTACCTCTTATATAATTTTTATTTTGACCCCTCTCAATTTAAAATTTTTCACCTAGACCTATACTCATTTCATCTCAACCAGAGGTTGGCCTACTTGTTATTCAGGGTGTGCAATTGCACCCTCTGAAAAATTAAAAGTACTACTTTTTTTTACAGTAAAAACTACTACTTATTCACTATAAAATTTATATTTTGACCCTTCTCAGTATAATAATTTGCACCCAGTGCCCTCACAGTCACCTCTTTCATCTCATTCAGTCAAACACAGTCATCTCTCTCAAAACTCAAAACACAATTCCTCTCACTATCTCACACCTCGACCCATTCTCCCTCCTGTTGATGAGTGACATTTTCGGTCTCTATTTCCTCCTTTTATTAAGTTTAAATTTTTCCTAATATAGACTAAAGCCCTAATCTAATCTCTCTGTTAATTTTCTCTTGTAATTTTTCTATTTTAATTGGGTCTTTGTTGGTTGGGTCTATGTTGTTTTGTTATTATCTATTGTATTTTTTTTTAATTCCAGTAACTTTCTATTTTTTTTAAGTTTGAAAACCTGTTTTGTGTTATCAGAAATCTTGTTCTTGTTATTTTACAAGAAGAGTAAACATATTTGCTCTTGTTATTTAAAAAAAATATGTGTCGATGCTTTTGTTATAATTTTGGTAATTTTAAAATTTTATGCACTCGCTGACCCAATATCTTAAGTCATCACTACAAAAGTATAACAATTCTAGGCTTTTAAAAAAAATCACTTCAAGCCTCGTGAAAGAATAGTGTTTTCGCAATGTATATGCTCGCTCTTTGTAGATTCATTGATTGGGGCTTAACAGTAGAACTTTTTAAGTATTATGTCTTCCACTCCCGGTTTTAAATAAAGTAATCTGATCAATTGTTGATGAGCAATAAAGTGCACTCAAATTAAAGCAGAAGGTCCGATTAACAACACGTGTTGATTGATGTTACTTTAATTTTAATTTTCACGTTTAATAACAGATTCCCTTCCGGTGTATAATATGTAAACAGTGACGAGGACATCACATATAAAAATCAACTATATACCTCGGTGCTCAGCCACATTTTGCACACCATCACTACCATCTCCTCACAATTGTGAATTAAGATGAAGGACATGTATAGTATATTGAAGGGGTTGAAACCAGACTTGTTAATGGTGTTTGCTCAGATAGCATTTGCTGCGGTGAATATCATTTACAAGCTGGCTATAAATGATGGAATGAGCATGAGGGTGGCCACTGCCTACCGCCTCATTTGTGCAGCTGCTTTCACTGTCCCCATTGCTCTCATCTTTGATAGGTCCATCATTACCTTCCACCTTCTTTTATCTATCTATATAATCACAAGTTACAGCTATCCATGTTAATATTATGCTTGTCGAATCAGAATAATGTTAGATACACTTATTTATACTCGCATTATTTTAGAGTTTAGAGTATCTAACTATAGCTTCCTTTACTAAAACTTTTATCAGTTTCATCACTACTTAGAAAGGGTTTAAATTTTTTTTTTACACAAAGGTCCAATCATATTTCGTGATGATATCACACATAAGATACATGTATAAATATCAATATGGTAATATGTGATTGGATTTCTATGTAATTTTTTTTATAATATCAGTGCATTCTAATTAAATTCAATTTTTATAGTGCACCAAAAAAAATCCAATTTTTACATACTCATATTCTGATTAATTTTATATATCTTTCGGTACTAACTTACAATGAGGCAAAAGTACTCTAAAGTCCAAAATAAAAGACATAAATGCATTGGCGGACCTACTTGAGACCGAGGGTATTCACTTGTACCCCCTGCAAAATTAAAATTTTCATTACCCCTCTATATAATTTTTATTTTGACTCCTCGAAGTTTAAAATTTTGCACCTAGACTCCTAAGCTCTTTCAGCTTTGTCAGTCAAATAAAGAGTAAACCCACATTTTAGTCCCTGATATACAAATAATAAGTAGTTCCTAAAGTTAGTGAAATCTGTCAAATTAGTCCCTAAAGTTTTATGAAATCCGTCTCATTAGTCCCCTTAAGGGACTACTTATTAAATTTTAGTGAAAAATTTAACGGATTTCATAAATTTTAGGAACTACTTATTATTTTCATATATTTTATGGACTAAATAGGAGATAGGGTGTAAGTTTATAAACTAAACTGAGGGTTTACTCTTAAATAAATTTGAACTTAAATAATTCGATTTCTTAATTTCAGTAAATCAAGTGAGGATATTTGAAGAGAAAATTACCAACCATCTTAAAGGTAGAAGAATTTTTTTTGTTGGTACTGTAATAGTGTAATTGTTGAAAGATGTTTTCGTTTTCAAAATTGATATTAAAACTAAAATAAATTTGAAGCTATATAAATTACCAACCATCTTAAAACCATTTTAGTTTTAATATCAATTTTTATTTTTATTTCTAAAGGAAGAAGAATTTTTTTTGTTGGTACTGTAATTGTTGGTACCGCAAGTTTTATTACATATTTTCCTTGAACTTAACATTATAAAATCGTTGTTATCTTTTCCAACAAATTTTTTATATAACATCTCTTTTACCAATATTTTTATTAGCATTTACTCGCTGAAAGGAAATAAAATTAATGGTACATTTGTGCGCTCGTGATAAGTTTAGTTCAAAATTTTTCATGATACATAATTTCACATTTTCTTAATATTTTAAAAAATCAAACATTATATATATATATATATATATGTATATGTATGTATTATTTAGAAAATAGTAATTCTAGATTCCTATTTGTTTTTTCAAAAAATCAAACTCTCTACCAAATGTGTAAGAGGAGAGACGAAGGGTGTAGCTTCTTTGAACATGAAACTCAAACAATAGATTAACTAGGCCAAATAGCTTCTTCTATTTGTTTGCAGGAAGAGACCAAAGATTACTTGGAGTGTGCTTTCTAAGGCATTTCTATGTGGATTGTTTGGGTACTTAACCAAAATTCTTCACTTTCTTTTTGCCATATATTAAGTATTTTCTAGGGTAAGAAAACTGATAATAAGTAATATTTCAGGGGAAGTTTATATCTAAACCTTTACCTCGAGGCCCTAGCTTTGACTTCAGCAACATTTATGTTGGCTGTGGTCAACCTTATTCCAGGCATTACCTTTGTCATGGCCGTATGCTCTGGGTAAACATATCTCACCCATACTGTGACTCTGTTTTGTAAATATAATACTCTCTGGTCCTTATTATAACAAAACCCTAATTTACACAGACAAAAAGACGTATTGAAAATAGTTTTTTTTTCTAATTGATACTTTTAAATATTTAATTTTTTCCCTTCGAAAATATCACTTTTATGAACCAACCCACTTGTATAGTAAATATGTTATCTCATTAATATAAGTCTCACTATAAATAAGGGTATAAATAGAAATTAGACATTTAATGCATTTGAAAATTGATAGTGTTTCTTATAATTAGACCAAGAAAAATAACTCTTTTATTTCTTATAAAAAAGACTGGATGGAGTAGCTGACAAACTAGTTTATAGCTGAATAGTTTGTCATAACTTATATTTGAAAAACTAATTGATTAAAATTGATGTGTTTAGTAAAAGATGACTGCTATTTATTATTACAAAAAAGCGAACTACAAAAATGGCACGAAAGATTTGCAACGGATGTGATTGATTTATTTTCTAACATTTTTTTTCAAAACAAAAAACAACAGTAATCAAATGGTTTATATGTGGTTCGTTCAATTTCATGCGCTGTATTTTCGTAATAATTAACTATCATTTCCCTTAATAAAATAAGTTGTTAAACTAATTTATAAATATAAAATAACATAAAAGGACATGAAATTTAATATCAATATTTCATATGGTATTTTCAATTTCTATCAACAAGTAGTTTTTTTCGTTAAATATTTTTTGCATTCAAAAATTTAGGAATGATTAAATTACATTCTGTAATACTTTAAATTTTTTTCAGCATTCAATATAATATTTTTTTATATTTATCGTTGGACTGAAAATCTGAAAGTTACTATTATTCATATCGTATTTATAAAATTTTATATTAATCTAAAATTATTTAATATGACATTGAGATACGTCAATATTAGCATTCTATATACTTTTGAAATATATTAAAATAAGAAAAATTTAGTAATAAACTTATTGTTATTAAATAATTACAAATTAAAATTAGGGCTAGCGAAATGGTTTGAAGACTAAATTTTGAGATAAGTTTAGATTTTATCGAACCTGGCATTAGGATCTAAAGGTGCGTATCCACTCAGATCAAAATTTATTGATAGGCATATTTAAGATTAATATCATATAAAAATTTATCCTTATCTGCCTTTATGTAACAACTTAAACTTTCTTTCATTTTCTTTAACTACTAAAGCTGTGATTAGATGTGCATAACAATGTAGAAATTAAAGATAAGTGTGATTGTCAAAAAAAAAAAAAAAAGATAAGTGTGACTCCCACATTTCATAATGCTTTTTCTTTACTTTTATTTTTTATAGAATGGACAAACTAAATTTGGGATTAATTGAAGGAAAGGCCAAGGTGATAGGGACAATAATGGGAATTAGTGGTGCAATGATGATGACCTTTTTCAAAGGGTTAGAAATTAATATTTGGTCTTCCAATATCAACCTTTTGCATCCACATCAGAATCAAAATGGGCATATGGCATCGCACCATACAGATCTTCGTAGTAAACTGTTGGGTGTTCCAATAGCCTTAGCAAGCAGCTGCTCTTTTTCTTTGTGGTTCATCACTCAGGTTAAGTTGGTTATTTCTTCTTATGATCTAGGAAAGCACACTTTTTCATTAGCTCCTCTAGACTCTAGTCATTTTTATCCATCAACAATTTTTATGTCAATGTGTCACATTTGAGTTTTGATGCACAGGCTAAGTTGAATAAAGAATACCCAAGCCATCAGTCAAGTGCAGCTTTAATGGCCACAATGGGAGCGATTCAAGCCACTGTTTTTTCTCTTTGTGTTGACAGGGATTGGAACCAATGGAAGCTGGATAACAATATCAAAATTCTTACTGTGGTTTATCCGGTACATATACATTAAAGAGTTAAATATGTATTTAGTACCTATAATTATCTCGAATTTTGTTTTTGGTCTCTGTATCCACTTTTTAGTTCTTACAAATTACAAAATTGCATTTTTTATTCCTTCTTTAGGGACTAAAAACATGTAGTTTTATAATTTGTAGGAACTAAAAACTAGGTACAGAGATTAAAAACAAAAATATAAATTTTATAGTGACTAAAAACATATTTAACCCAACATTAAAATAATAATGAAAAAGATTGTACCAACAAAAAATAATAATAATAATAATAATAATAATAAAAAGAAGAGGAACTCCTTGTTATTATTTTATGGGTTAATAGTGTTTTTGGTCCATGTAATTTCCGGAAAATTCAGTTGTAGTCCCTGTAAAAATATTTTTTTTTAAAATGGTCGACCCTGTAATTTAAGATTTTTTCACTTTTAGTCCCTGTAAACTTTTTTGTTTAGATTTAGCCCCTGTAATTTTAAGATTCTTCCATTTTTAGTCCCTATAAAAGTGAAAAAATCTTAAAATTACAGGGACTAAAAGTGGAAGAATCTTAAATTTAAGGGACTAAATCTAAACAAAAAATTTTATAGGGACTGAAAGTGCAAAAATCTTAAATTATAGGGACCATTTAAAAAAATATTTTTACAGGGACTAAAACTGAATTTCTCTGAAATTACATGGACCAAAAGCACTATTAACACTTATTTTAATATTTTTTTATTTTTATTTTTTGATTGGTTTTGTATGCACTAATTGCTCAAATTCCCGAATTAATATGTGTGTGTGTGTGTGTGTGTGTTGAGTTGAGATTTTTCACTTTTAGATCACCTAGAATTTTTTATGTGTAACTTCAGAAATTAACAAATTTATAAAAAAAATGCAATAAAGGTTCAAATATATAAATTCTCAAAGGAAGTTGTTTCATGTTAGTGAATGTTGATGCAGGGGATTGTGGTATCAGGAATAGTGGTTATGGTTATTGCTTGGTGCATAAGGATGAGGGGCCCTATATTTGTCTCTGTTTTCAATCCGCTACAGCTTTTGCTTGTGGTTATCGCTGCTTATTTGATGTTGGATGAGAAGTTATATTTAGGAAGGTATATACTCCGAATCTTAGTTCACCTAAAAATATACTCTCTCCATTTCGAAATATAAGTAAAAAAGTCTCTAAAATATAAATAAAAAGTTTATGTATTTTGGACCAAATACATAGATTTTTTGCTTATATTTCAGACCAAAGGGGATACTATCGATTCATCTTGCTAAATCTTTATTCACCCATCCATAAATTCATGATTTTTAATTTGATTATAATTAATTTGAATCTATAAACACAGTATGCTTGGAGCATTGCTGATCGTGTGCGGTCTCTATGCGGTGCTTTGGGGTCAGAGCATTGCTGATCGTGTGCGGTCTCAAGTCATGTATGATGGATATACTAGAAATCTACCAAGACTGCAGCTTAAAAGGAAGCAACCATTGGCTCTAGTTTGTAGGTTTCATATGTCTGAGGATTCTTTGTGGAAGCCAATTTGTATATATATTTTAGATTGCTAGTCTGATTTTCTTGTACCATTCAAATATGTAAATATTTAAATATTTCCAATGACAGAATACATTTTATTAGCAATTCACACTCAAATTGAGTGCACTCTATTTTTACCAATAAAAAAGAAATGAAAATGGTGTCAATGTTTAGTTCCCACATTGGGTCTTATATTCAAGCAAGTCATGAATAGAAGGGGAGTTTTTCTAAAAGTCTATAACAAGCCTAAAACTTAAACAAGAGGAGAGATGAAACAAGCCTAAAATTTTAAAATACAAAATTCAAAACAGAACAAGGCACTGGTCTTCTCTCAGGCCAGCGGTTTTCTACTTCTAGTCGACTGCTCTGTGACGGGCTTCCGTGTATCCTAGGCTCTGCTCGCTCTTCTACGCTTCGACCCAGCAAGTCAAAATTGAAAATCTTTCCTTCTCCCTTACGGTCGAGAACTACGTACCTTGCCTGCTTTAAGATTTAAAACTTGTCGTCAAAAAGGCAATCAATCAGAATCAAGGAAAATAAATGGAAATAGTGAATCAAGAAAGATCTAGATGGATCCCTATCTTTATCTCTATCCACGGAGATACATATATAGTCTTGTGTCTTCACTCTTCAGTTAAGCCCTTGTTTTAAACGATAGGAACATGCGTGCCACCCAAACACATGTTCCTATCGCATTATTAGAAGCAAGTGGAAGGTTTATATATATGTTTTTGATTAAAGTAGTGGCCAACACAAGGCTCCACAATTTATTATTGCCACAACTGGACAATTCAATGGAAACATAAAAAAAACACGTAACCATCATTTTTCAACAAAGCAAAACGGTGCCCACTTTTACTGTGCCGGCTTTGAAAAAAAATGAAAACAAAATGGATGTGCAGCGCATAAATGAAGGAAGTAGGTGGCGCATGTGATTGTCATTTTCTACCTTAAACAATTATAAAACTTTAGTGCCGTGCCTAAATGAAAGAAAATCCCTGCTGCCTAATCTTCTTATTCTAGCGCAACTTTTTTTGACTTCCCACCAATCACATATACCAGCCTATAACAAGGCTGCTACAACAATTAAAAAGATGGCGCAGTATTTTTTTTTTTGAGAAAAGAAAAAGAGAAAGGCTGCTACTAATATTTTTCAAAGACGGTGCCAACTATGTTTGCATGCGGTGCAATAATAGTTGAAAAGTAATAATCACGTTGGCTGCACCTGAAAATGGGAGTAGAATGTGTGCTTCTTCTATGCAATTGTTTTATTAAGAAGAAAGAAAGAAAAAAAAAACAAAACTCTAGAAGCATGTCAGCCACTTCTTTAAGCAATTGCATAGCACATGGTTCCTACTACACACATATAAACTTACGCATGACTACATGGTTATTACTCATATAAATTCTTGAGCTCCTTTAATAAACATATACTAGCTTTTATTAGAAGCAATAATAATAATAATAATAATAATAATAATAATAATAATAATAATAATAATAATAATAATAACAACACAACAACACTAAGGTAACATTTAAGAAAGATATTCAATTATCAAATTTAGAGAAATATATATCTAAGGTCACTTAAGAAGATGACAAAACAATTAGGGAAAGATTATCCTGATTTCCTGAATAAAAATTCTTAACATTAACTCAGCACGTATGAAACACGTTACAGAAAATTGGGTCGTTACAGATTGTGGTATTGTTTCATATTTTAAGTTTGAAAGAAAAGATTATTAGCTTTAAAACCTTATTCTTTTAATTGTTTATTAACTTTTCAAGTGTATGTGACTCTTTAAAAATACGTATTTCAAATTGGGCATTCAAGTGTAAATGTTTTTGTTATCTAAGAGGTTTTTAGGTTTTGAGAGCCTAAGGGTTAGAACTAGTTCCTAGGATTGTACTAAGTTGTTTTGTGGTGATAGGAGTTGAGATACGAGTTCGTACTGACTAGGATTGCGACGTGTTTAACACGTGAGCTGCGGACCTTCGGTAAGGGCTACTTCTAGACAAGCTTAGGACTTTAAATTTATTTTTTCAATCAAAGAAGTCTGAGAAGCTCAGGGTTCGAAGTGAGGGTCTCGTACCCCTTTGATTTTGTTGTTTTTGAACGTGAACACAAGAAGGGGGGTTGAATTGTGTTGAAAACTTTTCGCAAACTTTAAGTTAAAAACACTTAGAACACAGGTTTTTCAAAACAGTTTGTGTATCGGACGCTGGAAATAAACCGGACGCTGGAAAAGTAGTTTGTGAAAACTTGTTTTTAACAGAACAAGATAAAGATAAATAGAAAGCAGTAAAGGAGGAAAGCAAGAGACACAGAGATTTATACTAGTTCACTACCAAACCGGTAGCTACGCCTAGTCCCTTCTGCTCCTCAAGGATTTTCAACTATAATCAACTGACATACAAAACCTTAAGAGTATTCTCACTGTCACAACCTTGACAATACTCTCAACTTCTCAAAACGACTCAAGACATTCGAGCCTTTGAGGGTACAAATTTTAACTAGGCCAAAACAACTTTTACAAGTAAGTTGAATACAAGGTAAATAACTCTCACAGAGAGGATAAAAATTAAGCTCAATACGTAAATGCTTTCTAAAAAGAAAGTGTCGGACGCCGAAGTTCGCTTCTTGTAGTCCAGAGACTTGGCACGAAACTTGATTGCTCACAGAAGCAGTGCTTTTAGAGTATTGACTCTTTGTAGCGTATAGTAACAGTGCTTGTTCTCAGTAAATGAAGCAATATTCTCTTGTAGAGTTTCTAGCTTTCTTCAATGGATACCATGGGGTATTTATAGGAGTTCTAAAGGATATTACCCATAAAGAAAATGGCTCCTTTCCGCTGAGTGAGGTGATTTCAAAAAGCTATCTCTTTCTTCCTTTCCAGAGAGAATATCTCAAGAGTACACATTACCGCTTTTGTACTACCTTGCTTTTCACAAATGTCAGTACGATTTTTGTCTTTAGCTAAAGGTGTCACCTTTGATACTGCAGACAACAATTTGAGCGCATAAGATCAAATTCAAATCCGCTCCGAAGCTTACGAGAGGACGAGCAACTACATGACCATCACGTGATTTAAAATGAAGTTCAGACGCCGCCGTAGCAGGAAGCGTCGACGTCGTAGCAAATGGATAAGCCTTGTGTCACAAAAAGATAATTCCAGACGCTCACGAAGACAAGATACTAGGATGAGCCAGGATGTCGACACATGGAGTGTATCCTTCTCTTGTGAACTTCTTCCTTCTTGCTTAAGTGGCTTAGAAGTATATGTAATATTAGTATCTGCACACTTCAAGAATTGTTAGAACATAAATTGTTCTCTTGTGAATACTTTGTTATCATCAAAATTAATGAGGGTCTAAACTTCTCAATCGTTTAGGTTCCAACAATCTCCCCCTTTTTGATGATGACAAATATCCAAGGTTGATGAACAATTTTAAGTTTCAAATAAGAGTTTTAAGGGTCTCTCCCTGAGTTCAACAACTTAGATAAGTATAACAATAAAAGACGCTGAGATCGGATGCTGAAATGATGTTATGAATGATTGATTAGCATGTATATCTATCCTTAGCGTGTTTATTTTAGCTTTCATCAAGCCTTTCTTTTACTCCCCTTTGTCATCGTGACAAAAAGAGTGTAAAAACACATCATAGTCAAAAAACAAAATAGAAGAAAAATTTGAGTAATAAATTCACAATATAATTGTACCAAAAATTAAGTAATATCACTCAAGACTAAAAAATTTAAAACAAAACAAAGTTTAAGGGTTTTGAGGTAGCGAGTTGATTCGTTCTATGATGAGTTTCAATTTGCATTTCAAGCTCAGGAACTTTCAAACAGGTTGCCTTCATGGTTTCAAATTCCTCCTTAGGAATTGTAACCATTTCCACTAAAGATGTGGAGGGAGCAGATTCAGCTTCTGGCACACTAGCAACACCTGCAGCTTCTGAATTCATCTTCTTATGGATTTCAAGAACAGTTTGAGACAAATCAGATTTTATCTTCTTCCTATCCTTTGCCCATTGGAAATAATTATCTTCTTGTGGAAACCATTTGATAATAGTTCCAAGTTTTCTTCTTTCAGACTCATATAGGGCTTCATTTCTTTGCTCAACAATATCAGGAAACAGAAGATAATTGAAGATCATTTCTCTGTGTTGATGAATGTCTCTGGCATACCCATCAAATTGTTCAACAGCAGCTTCTCCAAACACATTGCCTAAGAAGACACTTAGGGCACCAAAGGAGAAGTTGAGGCCTTCATTTTCAGCAATAAAAAGTCTCCTCAAAATTTCTCTGTCATCTTTGTCAATAGTCAGGGGCTCAAAACAAGGCATAATGGCTTTGTCTTTCCAAGACGCAGACCATTGCATCCAGCCAAATCCAATGTAAAAGTGTTTCCAGACTAAGGTCATTTATGCGATTATCAATGGGTCAGGATTTTAAGGCAGTAATATGAACATTGGGTTAGTGTGATGTTCAGATAAAAACGCATCTAAAACATTTTTTAAGTCATGTTCCAATGTTCAATGGTATTTTCATGCGTTTAATAAAAATGCACATGTGTCGCATAATATATTTTAGATGTTGGTATCGTTTCAGCTTTTGACAAATCGGCGTAACTTTTCTGCCGACTCTGAGCAGTTTTCAGCCTATCCCTAATCCTTTTGATCTGGTCAGTGGTTTCCTGAATTATGTCTGGTCCTAACCATCTCTTCTCTCCTACTTCAAACCAACATAAAGGAGTTCTACATTTGCGACCGTAGAGTGCCTCAAATGCGGTGCCATGCCTATGCTAGCATGGTAGCTGTTGTTATAAGCAAACTCGATGAGAGCTAGATGTTCATCCCAACTACCACCATCATCTAACACGCATGCTCTAAGCATGTCCTCTAAGGTTTGGATAGTCCTCTCCGTCTGACCATCCGATGCGTGGATGATAAGCGGTGCTAAGACGCAATCTGGTCCCTAAGGCCATCTGAAATTGTTTCCAAAACCGAGAGGTAAACTTAGGATCTCTATCAGAGACGATGCTAGAGGGTACCCCATGGAGTCTAACAATCTCCTAATGAAGATCTTAGCTAGCCTAGCGGTGTTGAAAGTGGACTTTACCGGGAGAAAGTGAGCAGATTTGGTTAACTGTCTACAATAACCCGTGATGGAGTCATATCCAGATTGAGTGCGAGGCAAGCTTGACACAAAGTCCATAGATATGCCCTCCCATTTCCATTCCGGAATATCTAAGGGTTGAAGGGTACCTGATGGTCTCTGGTGCTCTATCTTGGTTCTCTGGCAAACCAAGCACTGTGCTACAAACTCGCCTACATCATTCTTCATTCCCGGCCACCAATACCTTTGCCTAAGATCATGGTACATCTTAGTAGAACCAGGGTGTACCGAGAATCCACTCTTGTGGGCTTCTTCAAGAATTTGATTCTTAATGACTGGATCATTAGGAACACAAATTACCGATGAAAGAGGATAATATTGTCACTAGCTGGAGAATCCCGTTTGGTGTCTCCTAGCTTGCAAATCACTATCTTGGCTTTGGGCACACCTAATTTGATTTCTAAGATCACAAGTGATTTCCAAATAGCTCACTATTAGGCTACCCTCTGTGAAATACATTCCTAGATTTAAATCCCTAAAGGATTCAAACAACTCTAGCTCCTTGACCATCATGGAAGATACGTGGAGGCTCTTTCTGTTCAAGGCATCGGCTACTACATTCGCCTTGCCAGGGTGATACTTTAACTCAAAATCATAGTCCTTGAGGAACTCTACCCATCTCCTTTGCCTCATATTCAGTTCTCTTTGATCAAATAGATATTTCAAACTTTTGTGATCACTGAATATCTCAAATCGGGCACCATATAAATAATGTCGCCAGATTTTCAGGGCAAAAACTATGGCTGCTAGCTCTAAGTCATGAGTTGGGTAGTTTTCTTCGTGGGGCTTTAATTGCCTAGACGCATAGGCTTCTGCTCACCCATTTTGCATGAGAACACAACCTGCACCTTTACCGTAAGCGCCACTATAAACCTCAAAACCTAAGGTCGGGTCGGGATAATCAAAATCGGTGCACTAGTCAACCGGACTTTGAGCTCCAAGAAACTGTTCTCACAGCTCATATCCCATACAAACGGTTGTCCCTTTCGAGTTAACCGAGTCAAAGGCAAAACCAACTGGGAGAATCCTTCTATGAACCTACGATAATAACCGGCTAGTCCTACGAAACTTCTAACTTCCGAGACCGTAGTCGGTCGCTCCCACTCAAGGACGGCCTCTACTTTACTGGGATCAACAGCCACTCCCTCTTGGGAAATGACGTGTCCTAAAAACTTCACTTCGGTGAGCCAAAACTCACACTTTTCTGGTTTTGCAAACAGATGGTTCTCCCTAAGTGTACTCAAGACAATCCTAAGATGTTCCTCATGCTCGTGAGGGTTCCTAGAATATACAAGGATGTCATCTATGAATACCACAACAAACCGGTCGAGGTAAGGTCTGAAAATTCTATTCATGTAGTCCATGAAAATAGCTGGAGCATTTGTCAAACCAAACGGCATAACAACGTACTCATAATGGCCATACCGTGTCCTAAACACGGTTTTTGGCACATCCTTAGCCTTGACTCGAATCTGGTGGTATCCTGACCTAAGATCAATCTTAGAGAATACCGAAGCTCCCCTAAGCTGGTCTAACAAATCATCTATCCTAGGGAGAGGATACTTGTTCTTAATTGTGACTTTGTTAAGTTGTCGGTAGTCTATACACAAACACATACTACCGTCTCTTTTCTTCACTAGGAGAACGGGGGCTCCCCATGGTGAAGCACTAGGTCTAATGAAGCGCTTAGCTATTAGGTCCTCTAACTGAACTTTAAGCTCTTTCAACTCTGAAGGCGACATCCTATAAGGGGCTATAGATATCGGTCCGGCTCCTGGAACCAATTCTATGGAGAACTCTACTTCTCTCTCAGGAGGTAAAGAGGTAATTTCCTGGGAAAAATATCCAGGAATTCATTAATTATTGGGATGGTAGTCAAGTCTAATCCAACCTCTGTGGTTGAAGAGAGTAGCAAGATGTATCCAAAGTGTCCATCCACTAGGCATTGGTTCAATTGAGACACACTAGCCAATTCCTTTAGACACAACTGATTGGCCATAGACTCTACAGATGGAAACTCAATAGTTCTAGAAAAACAATTCAAAACAACTTGGTTAGCGGAGAGCCAATCCATACCTAAGATTACATCCATTCCCTTCAAGGGTAGACAAATCAAATTGACCGAAAACATCCTTTCTTGAATTACAAGAGGACAATTCTCGCAAATCAACGTAGTAGAGATACTACCTTCGGCTGGTGTTTCAACAGTCATTGTAAAGGGTAAAGAGGAAAGATACAATCCTAACCTCTGGGCACACTTATTAGCAATGAAAGAGTGTGTGGCACCAGAATCATACAGAACAACCAAAGGGTTATCATGTAGAAGGCATGTACCTTTAATCAAATTCTCCACACCACTTGCCTTCTTGCCGCTTAACGTGTGGGACGCGACCTTGAATGGGGTCATTGGGCTTGGTACCGCCCAGTGCTTGAACCGGACATTCCCGCATCATGTGGCCTGGTTGCCTACAGATGAAACATACATTCTTCCCTTCCATACATTCCCCTCTGTGATATCTCCCACATTTTGTGCAAGCTCCTGGAGATGTTGCCTCTGATTGTTGTACTTGTTTTCCTTTACCCCGGTGCCCTTTAGCCTTGAATGGTCTTTCTTCTACATGACCAACCTAAACGTGCAGTGCTCGGGGGTGCGCTTCAATCCCTGACACTTGGTCGAGCATCTGCTGTGGCGGGCCTGGTACTCGACCCATATATCATACAGTCCATAGTCCCTCAAGTGCTAAGCCTTCAAGGCGAAAGCAATTTGTTCATCAGGCCGACTCTATGGCACCCACTACCTCGTTGTTCAATAAATGCGTTAAAAAGCATACAAGAGGTAATCAAAATGTGTGGTTAATAAAAATCTTCAACGAGAAAAGAGGTCATGTCGTCAAATGCGAAAAACATCGTTTTGCAAAATAAATAAAAACATTAGAAATAAAGTAAGTAGACTTAAAAACCCATAATCTCCAATGTCACAGAGCTTAACCCTTAGTTGTTACATTGGAAATAATAATCAATAACATAAAATAAATCCTAAGCTAAGCAGCATGGTGTAGACTACTCCTCAGCGCCTACGTCATCACCTGTAAGCGCCTCATTTAAAGGTGCACAAGTAGCCACAAACATAAAGGGGTGAGAAATCATACTCGTTATGAAATGATATACGACATAGGCACAGTCAAATATGATGCGGAAACAATCGAAATCATACAACACATCATCAGTTTATTCACATTAAACACAATGATCCTATATCGACAACCAGCTAATGCAAACCTAACAATCTACTCCATCTAATCATGAGGTTCCTTTCATTTTTGGGTAAGCAGATGCGAGTGCCCTCAATATCCAGAGACACAAACAGAGTCTAGTCAGGGTGATCCAGTGTATGAATGGGACGCCCCAACAGTGTCCCGCCTTTATGTAAGACCCCCTACTGGCAACTATCTGCAAGGCCGATGAGAGCTTCTCGTGGCCGTCTCCGAATTATTCTCCATGAAATTGTTTGCTTACCACCCCATCGAAACTACATCTATATGCAAGGCAAAAATCTATATGCATGATAAAAATCTCCATAATAAAGGAACAAAGTTTGAAGATTTAGTAGGTTTGTTTGTATCTGCACTGTGATTTGTGCATATGAGGTCTGCACACATGTTGTTACTTTGGCTTAAGATATTGGTCCTGATCGCATAATTGTAGTTTTCATTTTTAATATGATTTCCTTTAGTGCGTTTAATACCAAACTCATCCTGGTGCCTTTTATTTTTGGTTCTCTGAAAAAAATTCTGCTTATGTCTTCCTCTGTTTGAATGCACTCCACAGGATCAGAGGGTTCTTATTAACAGAAGGGTTTTTTCAATTTGTAATGGGAAAAATGCATGCTCATAATGCGCTCGTTTCGCTCCACGCAAGGCAAGCCATTCAATGTACTAAAAGGGTTATTTAGCTTAAATCCTCAGAGGCGCCATGCGCGTGAAGCCACGCTCGATGGTGGCCATTGCTGCATGCGGTAGAGACAGACCGCAGTCGCAAAGATATGTTGGAGGTAACACCGTGGTGTGTTTTTCCGGTTTTTGGGTTACAGTTACATTCTCTATCTTCTGAGGAATGAATCTTATCTTTTTTAAGGGAATGCAAATAAATCGATCATGACTAATGTGCCATTTTTTTGTGTGTACAAGACTAATGAAATGATACCTTGCAGTGTTTGCTTATTTTGGGTAGTAAGTGTATTGAAATAAAAAAGATTCTTAGATAACAATGGAATAGAGGAACTACTTTTAATGTGATGTGTAGTTTTCCGTGCCTCTTTACAGGAGCTCAGTACAGATGTCAATCTATATGCCTTGGTTTTTGGAGAATCTGTTTTGAATGATGCTGTAAGTTTCTTTCGTGAAGTGCATCTGTGATTTAAATATAGATGGCTCTATTGACTGATTTTTGTTATCTTTTTCTTTAAACTCCTTTCTATTCCCCATAACCTCTCTCCTGCGCTTTTGGCATATGGCTATTTCTTTGTATAGGTATCTGAACTTCTAAAGATTGCTGTGTTTATTCAACCGTGACCCAAGTATGGTTAAAGTTGACTATATCCAACTCAAACACTTGCTTTGCAGGACAATGTCATTGGTTAAAACTCATCCATATGGACAAAATTTCTTCATGGTGGTTGTTAGATTCTTGGAGACTTTTGTTGGGTCAATGTCTTCTGGTTGGTTTTACAAATTTTACCTGATGTTTTCTTTTATGCAATGTTTGGTTAGTTCAATAATTATGTTTGTTGTTTTAAATTTTCTTTCCCTTTGTACATTTATTACAGGCAAAGCAACTAACAAATACACCATGTTCAGTCAGGCACACTGTTTGGTGGAAATTTTCCTAATTTCAAAAGAATCCTGCTTCCTTATTATGCTTCCCTTTGAAAAGTATTAACATCTCCAAATATTGATGTTGTAGATCCCATTTATTCATATTCTGATGCATATAACTGAAGTATTGGGTGTTATACTAGCTCTGCAAGGTGGTTCTAATGAATCTATTCAATTAATTGCAATATCATGCTAACTGATGGTGATGTTCTATGCATTGCTGGCTTAGGCTTTGCACCAATTAAGGGGGACTCATAACACAAATTTGAGATTCTGATACTTGGTTGTTCTTAGAATTTGATGGGTTTGTAGTGCAGATTTCCTGATATATTTTGTTGTGTTATAGGTGCTAATATTTAATTTATAATTGCTGATTATCTTACTTTGATGAATATGTTCCGATTTCCTCTTAATGGATCCATAACGAGGTATACAATATTGCTGATTTGTGATGTTTATTTTGTTCATTTGCTCTTTTTTGCAACTTTTTGTAATTTTTTCTGTTTGTTTAGACTTGAACATAATTTGTAAGCAGTAAAGAATTGGAGTATAGGGGCTAATGACGCATCATGGGATCTCCCAAGAAGTGCTCAGGGTAATGACAGTGATAAGGCATTTGAACTAATCCTGAGGGTAATGAGAAAGCAAAGATGAAGGGCAGTATTGATTAAGTATACAGGCTTCAAATATAGAAGCACCCCATGTGCAAGAAAATCATGAGCATCTAATTGGCAAATATATTATCACTTTATGAAACATGGAAACTATTTGGTAAATATGCAATTTGACATATAAAACTAGCTCAAGGCTACTTTATATTACTTGATCGATTCAAGCATAGGAAATTATTTGCTTTTAGTTCAGGCATCATGGCATATTTGTTAATAATGAGTGTGGGTGGGTACTTAATTGGGGAACCAATTATGTGCATTTTAGACTTATTTTAGATGTTGGTATCGTTTCAGCTTTTGACATTTCTATAGTGTTGGTGGAACACGAAGTAAAATCCTGACCCATTTTTTATGCGACACATGTGCGTTTAAAACACCAACAACATGCTTCTGAGCAGCTCTTCTTATGCGACACATGGGCACCTCTTTATGAATCATCACACATATGAACCAATCTTATTTTTTCACTGCGTGGGCTTTCCCTAATTGTTTTGTCATCTTCTTAAGTGACCTTAGATATATATTTCTCTAAATTTGATAATTGAATATCTTTCTTAAATGTTACCTTAGTGTTGTTGTGTTGTTATTATTATTATTATTATTATTATTATTATTATTATTATTATTATTGCTTCTAATAAAAGCTAGTATATGTTTATTAAAGGAGCTCAAGAATTTATATGAGTAATAACCATGTAGTCATGCGTAAGTTTATATGTGTGTAGTAGGAACCATGTGCTATGCAATTGCTTAAAGAAGTGGCTGACATGCTTCTAGAGTTTTGTTTTTTTTCTTTCTTTCTTCTTAATAAAACAATTGCATAGAAGAAGCACACATTCTACTCCCATTTTCAGGTGCAGCCAACGTGATTATTACTTTTCAACTATTATTGCACCGCATGCAAACATAGTTGGCACCGTCTTTGAAAAATATTAGTAGCAGCCTTTCTCTTTTTCTTTTCTCAAAAAAAAAAATACTGCGCCATCTTTGATTTGTTGTAGCAGCCTTGTTAAAGGCTGGTATATGTGATTGGTGGGAAGTCAAAAAAAGTTGCGCTAGAATAAGAAGATTAGGCAGCAGGGATTTTCTTCCATTTAGGCACGGCACTAAAGTTTTATAATTGTTTAAGGTAGAAAATGACAATCACATGCGCCACCTACTTCCTTCATTTATGCGCTGCACATCGATTTTGTTTTCATTTTTTTTCAAAGCCGGCACAGTAAAAGTGGGCACCGTTTTGCTTTGTTGAAAAATGATGGTTACGTGTTTTCTTTATGTTTCCATTGAATTGTCCAGTTGTGGCAATAATAAATTGTGGAGCCTTGTGTTGGCCACTACTTTAATCAAAAACATATATATAAACCTTCCACTTGCTTCTAATAATGCGATAGTCAATCCAAGGGCTGGACTTCTTGGCAATTAAAAAAAAAACACATTCAGCCACACCTTTGCTTACATTTTATATAGAATAATATATTCTTTAGTTATATAAACATATCACGTGGGTCTAGCCACACCTTTTGCTTACTTAGTATATTCTTTGTTGTAGACATATCAATTCACGTGGGCCTTGCTTGGTTTATTTTTTTAAAGCCATTCACATAACATGCAAATTCCATCTGACATGCGAATTCCTTAGGCAACATAATAAATTAATACCCATTTGCTTCCAAATTTCGGCTGCATGTTTTGACAAAAAAAAGGAGGAAGTGTCCTACTTGCTTCTATTTATTTATGCGCTAAACACAAGGATGGAGGGATAAATTGAAAGTCAGTATTTCATTCCCTTTGAGTTAGTCCATCTCCTTGCTATATATTGAGACATAACCGAAACACATGTTCCTGTACTCAATAAGCATATCCTACCTAAGTTTCTATTATTTTGCCCTCACATACTTAGTCTAGATAATAAGACCTTCCATTTATTAAAATTCCTTCACCCTTCCCTAATCCTTTTCCATCATCCAAATTCGACTAAAGAAAATAAAAGCAAGCTTGTAGAAGCAAAGACAAAACAAGGAACCAGAGGAAATACAGAGCAAGAACCTAGGTAGGAGCTATGCGTAGGAAAATTCAGTGGGAGAAAGAATGCATTTTCATTGGGTTACGTATAGTAGAAATGTTTGTGTGACATGTGTAGGGTGACCTAAGCCTCTACTAGAGGTTGATGTCATGTAACACCTAAGGATAGGGGTTACGATTGTGCCACATCTAAGGATAGGCGTGGTAGACCCTTCCAACCAACTTAGGAATATTTTATATGATTGTCTGATAATATGTTTGACTGTAAATTGTGATATATGTGCTCTATATGAATGACAACATGCTTAGGGTAATGTGATTAATTGTGTATTATGTGGAATATGTGTGTACGTTGCTTTAACATGCTATATGCCTGAGTATTTCTGCTAATATGCATTAATATGATAGAAAGGGTATTTTTGGGAATGTGTGCATAACATGATGTGAGGCATATGATTATGAAGTGTTGGATGCATGCATATGATATTGCATTAGTAACCACTCCATTCTTGACGGGAATGTGACGTGGAGAGAATCCCTAACTGAAAGGGGATATCTCATGATAAGAGTTAGATCCACTCAGTTCTCTATCGGGAAAGGGAGAAAGCGGGCGTCCTAACGGGAAAGGGGAGGAGGATTCCTATCGGAAAGGGGGCATACCTCGTGGACTAGGCTAGTGTCGCGTGCTCTGTCGGGAAAGGAGGCAGGAGTCCACTATCGGGGAAAAGGGGACAAGACAACTAACGGAAAGGGGGTTCGTCATTAAGTATTCCTAACGGAAAAGGGGAGTACAGCGACATTGGATAGAGTCGGACCCGAATTTTTATCAAGTAATGTATTTCAAATTTCTAAAATATTGGACTAAAACGTGGTCTGATCTGGGCCATCGGGCCGAGTCAAAATGACCTAACTTTTTTGGGCCTTTATTTATGGAGTTCAACCCAACTTAAAACATGGGACAATTGGGCTGGACAAAAATTGACAGCTCTCCCTTTTGACGTTAAGGTTTTTTTTCCAAGCTTTAAATATCAACTTACATTCGTTTGAAATACTTGAAAATAATTGTTTATTTTTATTGCCCACTGTCTGTATCAACCGTCAGAATAGCAAAATAAATAAATAAATAAATAAATAAATAAATAAAAGATAAAGCTTGTTTATATGGCTAAGATATAACTTTTTGCATCTGTTCCTTTTCATAAAATAATTTATATATAAAATTATATTTATCATATTTATTAATTGTTTAAGTTTCAATTCTAATGAATTTTTGTTCTGTTTTGGTAAAGTCAATTCGAATGAATTACAATGATATTAAAAAAAATGTATTATTTCCCTACCTATGCTCTTTTGGTTTTGGATGAATTATGATAGGGACTATGATACGAAATACGAATGGTGCAAATGGTTGAGGATGCAACTAGTCTCTGGCCTCCGAATCTGCGGTCCCACACCTTACCCGCCAGGGAATCACAATTCACAATTGGTATGCAAGCAAGCACATGGGAGCTTCCGATTCTCAATCAATCATAGATTTCTTTCACATCCATTGTTTTCAAATTAATTTAATATCATTTTTCCATTACATTATTATTTTCACTCTTTTCATTTTCCTGTACTACTCCTTTCTTCCGTCCCGATATATGTCATATTTAGATAAATCACACGATTTAAAAAAAATAATAAATAAAAAAAAGTGATAATTTTACTAAATTAACCTTATTAATTATTAGTATATTAACTATTGTCATAATACAAAGTGGAGTATTTGAGGGTAAAATTGACAGAAAGTATTTAATATTATATTAAAAATTGAAAATGACATATTTTGGGACAATTTTTTTTTGTAAATATGACATATATATTGAGACGGAGGGAGTACTACTTAACTGTACTTAATTAGTTATAACCTAGGTTGTTAAAACCGAACCGACTATTGAATCGGACAAGGCACCGTAAATAAATTAAATAATATTTTTAATATAATATATCAAACAATAATAAACAAAAGATAACATAATATTCATAACTTCACGGTATTAAAAATTAAACACCACTTTAAATGTTATAACTTATAAGTCCACATATAACATGTAAAATTATATATTAAACTAACTTAAATATGTTAGAATAATCGCAAATACTATAACGTAAGCACTCTGAGAATAATATTAATATACAAATTTATCTTAAATTTTTTTATAGTATTTGATTTAATCCATCAATGGACAAAAAAAAAATGGATCAAAAGCATCTCATGTGCCAAAAAAATATGTCATCTACTATTTTTTATAAAAAAAAAATATTTTTGATCGAACAGTCTGTTCCCGGTTTTTTCCCGATTTTCCAATCTGGTTCCCGGTTTTTGTCCGGTTTTCCAGTTCAATCCCCGATTTTCATGCAAAACGATTCTCAGATTCATTTGGACCGAATAGGGGTCCAATTCCTAGTTCAACTGATTGGACCACCCAATCCTATCCGATTTTGATAACACCGGTCATAACTAACTAATAACAAACTCACTAACCGAAACAACCATCAGTTAGTAGGCAATACTACTACTCTTATATTTCCATCAGTTAGTAGGCAATACTACTACTCTTATATTTAATGAGTGTGAGAAAATCAATATTCATTCTTAACCATACTCTTACATTTATTGCCTAGTGGAAACTAGCAATTAAAATCATTACAAGGATAATGATTGAATTGAACCTTCACCATAAATATCCACCACCATATCTAGTTTAGTGGTCATTGGCAATGCTGTCTCCATAGAAAAGGGATATGTGGGGTTGGAGAGAGAAGACACATCTTTTTTTATATAATTGTGGACATGATAAATTTTTACATGAAAAATAAAAGTTATCTTTAGTAAGCCTAGCCAATATATCTTTATTCAAAATTGCAGAGGATCTAAATCCAATTGGATCATAGAAATGTGAAAATTATTGACAATAATATAGATTTTAAAAATTTTGCTTAATTGGGTCCACTCCTTAAAGGCACTAAGTGGAAGCACTATACTTTTCAACCTTGAACAAAGTCCACGACCGTGTAGTCTTATGGGACACACATAATGGGACATCATGGGAAATATCAAAGCACCAATGTAGGATGAACATGCAATGAAGAGATAGACAGAAGAAAATGACACCAGTTGCTACTACAATTCTATTAAATTACCACTCAATTGTGGTGTTTTTTTAGTTTGAGCAAAATAAATAATTAATTGGATGAAGATATCACTTCCTTCATCAAGAATAAGCAATTTACAGATTCTATACTCTTCAATGAACAACACAGTACATATACGGATACACCATGCTCATGCTTCAATTAGTCCCTTCCCTTTACTATGAGGAATTCAACTCTTAATAGGTTGAGGACTCAATCAGAGTACAAGCTCAGACACAATGTTCAAAGTTGAGAAATTTTGTCATGCCAGATAATTATGTGGCCTCTCTTGTCTTTCAAGAGGAAAAAATAACATCAAAGAAATTTACTTTGATGTAGAAGAGCCACTAAGCTTAGGGTCTGTTTGATAGTAAACAATATCCCCAGTGTCACTGACAAAATGGTCTTTCTTCAAGCTTCTTATCAAATCTCCAATGAGGTGAAATGGAAGAGGGGTTGACTTCTTTGGCTCCCGGTAATATCTACCAAGAACTGGCTTAGCTGCCTCAGTCTACAAGTGGAGCAAAGACAAATTCAAATTTATGCAACTCATCAAAATTACTTTTCATTTATTTATTTAGTCGTGTTCTAAATCTACGGTGGACTGATACATTAAAATTATTTGAAGCTTTAATGACGACTGACACCGCCTCCCGGACGCAGAAGCTCACAGTCCTCCTCATCCTCATCCTTACGGCTGAGGAGGTGACCTAATCGGTGACAATTCAACAAAAACAAGCGGAAAGAATATGATTTGAGTTATGAGGTACTCATTCGTTTCCTCTTGTTTTTGTTGAAACCAAAGACCGATCGTGCCACCGCTTCATGTAAAGACGAGGAGGGCCATGAGCTTCTGCTTTCGGGGGCGATGTCGGTCGTCGTAGGAGCTTCGGACAATTTTCAAGTATTGTTCACTGTGGACCACCTACCGTAGAATTTGCCATTTGTTCATCAAAAGTAGTGTAAAGAAATACTAACTGCTTCTATTAAGTGGTAGTGTGGGATTTGAGGAAAGAGGTGATGAATGACATGGGTTCCAATGTCATGATGGACGTTATTAATCCATCCATAGTCACGATCAAGTGTAGTAAGTCCACCCCTAAGGTAGCTCCATTCCTGTCCAAACATAATGAAGGATAAAGCTGTGAAAAAAGAGTGGATTTTGAAAACTTACCAAGTCTCCATCAACAAAAAAGAAACTTGCTTAAGAAAATTAAATTTTACTTAAACTCCAATTGTTTTCTAAAGGTGGAAATGGGGTAAATTCAGCAAATATTTTCCAGGAAAAGAAAGGAAAACATACCTGTCCACGATACCATGGTAATTTATCTTCATGGCCATGGTGGTGCAAATAAGTCACCAAATCCAACCACATGACAAAAGCTTCAATTTCAAGTGATGTCAAATTAGCACATCATTTTGATTCAAAAGGGAAAAAAACCCGCTATTAAGGGTCTAATTTATAGTTAGCAAAAGTGATGGACTTTTACCATATAGGGAATGCCATAAAGCTTGAGCAATTGAACTGGACCCATTACAAAACCTAAACCTACAAGCAAAGCAGCCATAGCAGTCCAACAAATTGTTAAGGTAATAACATCTTTTTTTTCATTGGGAACAAACAAGTCACTGCTTGGGTGAAAATGAGAACCAGCCTTCCCAGGACTCCTACTCCACTGAATTCAAAGACCATTATAAACAACAAATGTTAATTCCTACACCAGAACCAATAGCAACACATGTTCAAATTCTGGTAAAACTGTTACTTACAAGGTATATAGGATATGCAAGCATTGGAAAAGGTAGTGTAAATCTTAAAATTCGTGTCATATTGTCCAAGCTCTTGAAGATTTTCTCAGGCAACTGCAAGATGTGGAATTAAACTTATTGGATTAGAAACTTCGAATTTTGAAAGAGGGTTAAAACAGATTCCCCTAAAACTAGAACAATGATTATCAGCTTACTGGGTGCCAAGATTCATCATTTTCAACATGGCCATGGTTTTGATGGTGTGTTCTATGACTGATTCTCCTGTACAATTCACAAAACTCAGTTTCAAAGCTTGGACCAGAAACAATGTGGATTAGGATAAGCAAAGGATATAAGACAAAAAGAGGACTAGAACAACAACTATTCCTTCCAATGTTTTAAGAACCGAATCGGAGATCGAACCGACAAGACTTCCAAGTCATGGTTCAATTACTTTAAACCGCTCAACTAGGATGAAACAGAAATCGAACCGTCAAATAACCGAACCGTAGGCATGGCCGATTCAACTGGTTGGTTAAACCGTCTGCTTCTTAAAACATTGATTCATGCAGAAGCATACCATCCATGATATGGTACTAAGATTGAAGAATGCAGCAAATGCCCCACAACACTGTTCAGCTTGGGATTGTTTGAAAAGCTTCCATGGCCACTGAAACATCCAAAACATCAATCAATCATAGTCATTAAAACAAACATTTGGAAATTGGAATCCAACTTTGCCACCAAGAAAAGGTAATCAATAATTGAATCTAAATAATGGAGAGATGAAATTGGCTATTAGTATTAGAATTACCAATCATGACCAAGAACAAAGAGAGCCCAAAACATGGTCCCTTGAGCAGCCCAATAGAGAGGCCAAACCAACCAGCTATTAACATAAGCAGCAAAAGCAGCCAAACCAAAAACCACAACAACATCCCTAACTACATAACTCATTGACTTCCATGGATCCTTCACCCAACAATGTTTAGGAATGGCTGCTCTTATATCAGCCAATGTGAAGGGTGGTGGTGCACCAGGGTCAAATTGTGCAACCCCATTAGCACCATTGATTCTCTCTTCACCTTCTTCCTCTCCTTCAGTAGTTTCACTTGGAGATGCACCTCGACAATTTAAGGTCACTTTTCATGTGTTTACTCTCTCGACACCTCGACAATTTTCCGGAATGACCCACGCAGTGGACAATCGCTTGGTATACTCCAACCCGATAATGTTCCACGCGATAAATCTCAGATTATCCTGATGACACTGAACTTCCTTGTGACATACTTCACCCTAGGGCAATCAGGTTACGGAATAATGCCGACATCAACTTCCTTGTGATACTTCACTCTAGGGCAATCGTCGGTACCTTGAACTTCCTTGTGACAATTCACTGGGCAATCGTACATCGAACTTCCTTGTGATAATTCACTCACGGGCAATCAGGTCTAGTTCCTTAACGCTACAACGCTTAGAAGCCCCGTAGACCAAGAGGACCTAGCACCCTTAGTCGCCTGGTCGCGACTCCTAGACGTCTCGACGACTCGCTTAGCTCTCTCACCCGATGAACAATTCGCTGCTTACGATAGTCAAAGAGTGGTACACAAGAGTATTTAACCGCATGTCAAATAAAAAGAGCAGGCTTAACATGAAGAAACGCAATTCAATCATTTAAGCAATAAAAGTCAACTGCATGAAGAAATGCAATTCAACAGGCAATACACAAATCGCAACATATATTCAATCTCATATTAAATACATGCATAACTCAATCATCACATGCTTGACACGCAAATCAAGGAATCCATCCCTCTGCAACTCGATGGAGTTGTCAGAGAGGTACAAACAAGTGGGGGGTTGGGTTCAGCAGACCAACCGCACAGTTTTCACCCACAACGACTCGGAATAATGGCGACCGCACGACAATAATAAACGAAGGGGTTCGAAAACCCTAACTTCAAACTCGGAGAGTTCTCAGACTTCTTCGTATTTGAATAAAGCAATTAAATAACGAAAAGCCTAGACGATATCTAGAAGTTGCCCTTACCTCTTGCTGTCGCTAACGTCGCTCCAACGTCCTCAAGTTTGCGTCCACGTATTCCTCGATTTTCGCACCGCACGGTCTCGGGTCACTCGAGCCTAACACCACGAACAACTTAGCACAATCTATAATTCTAGCTAAACTTAAGCTCTCAACTTATCCCTTTCTCTAACCAAACCCATTCAAGCATTTACATAATTAGCTCCTTAAAATAAATAAGATTTTAAAACCAAAACACTTTTTGAAAGGTAGCATAACACTTATCAAATAAGGAAAACTTCAAAATGATTTTCCTTCCCTACTTCTATGGAGTTCTCAACCACACTTCCTTGAAAACTTTGAAACAAACATAACTCAATTAACCACTTTTTCCATAAATTTTTAAAACCTAATACATACCAAATCAAGCACTTAAGAATCAAGTTAGCAAATAAAATTCTCCCCTTTACCTCCTTCTAGGCCCCTCGGCCACACCTTTCTTCCTTTCAAAAAAAAAAATTGCAAAATACTCCTTTTCATCACTACAATACTTCCAAATCATTTTCAACATATTTCAAGTACCAAAACAACAAGGCATCAAGTACATAACTCATAACTAAAGCATAATCAAGCACATTCAAAACACATTCTAAAACAAATCCCAAACTCCAATTGCCATGCATATACCTAAATCAAGCATTAAACTATTTCCTATTCAACTTACTCAAAAGGTGCCGAATTTGGCAATTTTTACGTTATTTAAAATAACAATTTTCCTACCATATCAAACGAACTCCGTTTCTTACGAAACTTTTTATGCAAGTCCTTGACACACATATACTCATCAACATATTTTTATTTGGGTAAAAATCATTATCAATAAGTGCAGAAAATTCATTAAATTTTCGGATTTAGGACATAAATTCTTCAATAAAACTGTTTTGGGTTCATAATGTCCTAGAGGTCTCAAAACTTATCCAAAAATTACAAAATTTAATATGGGAGGTCCTAAGACACATATGAATCATCTCCAAGTGGTCCCATGCCAAAATTGTAATCCAATAATTCCCAGTAATTTCAAACAGAAACTGATTTTTCAAATAAGTGTCAAGACTATATTTTTTTTTTTTAAAACCTTAACACATGTTCATACAAGTTAGCCACCCAAAATTTCTAAACCTTTTAAGAGTAAGTTTTTCTCCAAAATTTATTTCAATCCAACCAATCCCAATTTCAAGAATGCTAAGACACTTACAACATTGCTATCATCATGCCAAGAATTTAAAAAAAACCAATTGATCCATTCCTACACACCATTCTATCCTCCAAGAATCAAATTTTTGCATAAACATAAACTATGCCTATGCTACTTCATGCATATCTATTTAACAACTTTAAAATTAATCTAAACATATTATCTAATACTTAAACACATAATACAACATCAAAACCTCATGTTTCTTATAGTTCAAGAATAGGAAAATCTCCAAAAATCACAAGTTACACATGCTCTTTAAAACTATAACTCTAATAGGCATCATACAATTTCCAATAGTAATTAAATTAACCCAAACATGTTATTCAACAACAAGGAACATGATCCAATAATTAAAACTCGCATTTTTATCACTTCAAGAATAGGTTTTTACCAAAAATAATACCCCAATCAAGTTCTAATTCAAAACTAGCAACTAAGATAGCAACTACACATCTAATAAGTGAGAATCACTAACTAATTTGCAAGATTCACTTGAAGATCACATGAATCCCTCTTTCCCTTAGGTTAGAGTTTCAAGAAATTGGGAATGAGATGTTCATCTCTTCTTTTGATCATAATCAAGCAACAAACAAGCATTTGAAGCAAGAACAAAGCAAAAAAAACACAAAACTACACACACCCACACACCACACGATTTTAGGGGCTGTTATGGGGGAGAGAAATTGATTTTCCAAGCTCACTTACAAGATGAAGAGGAAGAAATCAAAGCAAGGATGAAGTTAGAAACAAGTTGGATGTTGATTTGGAGTTGAAATGATGCAAATGAAGTGATGGAATGTTGTCACCATGGAAGAACTCTTAAGCTTTCTCTCACTAGAACTTGGAGAAGAAGAATAAAATGGAAGTGAGAATGAGGAAGGGGGGGGGGGGGGGCTGCAGCTTCATAAAAAGGGGAGGGAGTAATTTTAACAAAATAATTAAAAGCTTACTTGCTTTTCCTTCACTTTAATAAAAGAAGAAAAATGAAAATAAGGGTAAAATAAAAAAAAAGGTGGCTACGGCCAGCATAAAAGGAAAAAGGGGATGGATTAAAAAAAATTTAATTGAAAGAAAATGATTGGTTATGAGAGGTCTAGGAATAATGTAAAATAAATAGTCACCAAAAGTGTGACACCTAAACACCAAAAAGCTAGATGCTAAACAAATCAACTAGTCTAAAATATCTAATCTCTCTTGTCTCATGATTACCCTCTAATTCTAGAGTCTAGCGATTGTTAAAACACGGCGTCGAAAAACCCGTGTTACCGATAAACTCGAGAAAATTAATTTAACGAGAAATTAATTTATCGCGTGATAATATTTAATTATAAATAATGAAAATCATGTCAAACACTCAAAAATAGTCTCAACAAGGTATGATTCGATTTTCATCGAAATCGGAGTTCATTTAGAATTTTATCTGCGGCGAAACTGCCCGGCGATTCAAAACGCGACGAAACTTCGTTAGAATTTTTCGATGATATTCGAACCGTGAATTAATATAAAATATAATCTCTCAAATATAGTTTGATCTTGATTTAATTAATACACTTTCTTAGAGAACAAGAAATTGTTTTATTATAGCCTAGATACGATAAAATACACTAAAATAATACTAAGTAATGTAACGTAAAAATACGGGTGTTATATTACTCCCCCTCTAAAAAAAAGTTTCGTCCTCGAAACTGCAGGTCAGGTACGAGTTGAGAAAATGAAACGGTACTGCTCTCGCATGTCCTCTTCTAACTCCCAAGTTGCGTCGCCTGCTTCCTGGTTCCAAACGACTTTAACTAGCTGTATCTCCTTATTCCTTGGTTGCTTGATCCTTCCATTGACAACCCTTGCAAGGAATACTCCAATAACAAATCTTCTCCTTACTGAATCATGTCTGATTCACCAATGGAGTCCTCATCATCCCAATACCAACTTAAAGGTGTTTGACACTTACGTCCATACAGATAGTGCTTACAAATCTCCAATGCAAAAACACTTATGAGAGGATGTGTCGCATAAAGAGGTGCACATGTTCAGATAAAAATTAATTACTGTCGCAGGGGATTTATTTTTGATAAGCAAAGATATTTTATTAAAAGAGAGTACAAAGAGTATTCTAACCCTTACATCAAGATCTTGCCTTCGTTAAGGCTGCTGAGTACAAATATCCTGTGGGATTACTACACCAATCTAAATATTTTAATTCCGTGTTTCTACCCACTCTATGGATAATCTAGTGTTGCTTAATTTCCCTAAAGGAATGCTTAGTCTTATTTTACACAAAAAATCTTGTAGCAAATTCCACCGTAAATCATGGTTCAGGTTGGTGGTTCTCTCTGACCCTACATGGGGTAAGCCTCCCTCAATCTAAACTTTTTGTAACCAAAAAAAAATAATAAGATGAGTAATGCTATTTGTCATGACAAAACATTTCACGAATATTGCGAGAAAGAGCATCCACGTATAAGACATTCACAGGGAAAGACGTGAAATGTGTACAGTCTCCTCTCGACCACTTTCTCATACGCGGCACCTTACAGTCCAACCACTCCCCAATAGCCATCTGCTTCACTTTTTTTTTTCTTTCTTTCTTCCACTGTTACCTTCAACACTTTTTTACCCATTTGTCTTATGTCCAAAGTTGGGGCTTCATAGGTTAATGTCTTTTCTTCCAATGTTGGGTCTCATGTCCGCTATTACCTTTCTCACATTGTTTTAGCCTTTCGTCACTGTTTTCTATTGGAGGTTGCAGAATCCATGTTTCTTGGCCATTCTCTTCTTCTTTCATTGAACTTGACCAATGCACGAGACTTTGGGACAGATTGGCTCTTTTGCACTAAACCTTCCACCTTTGTGATGTTTTCTTTTGTGATGTGTAGGTCGACAACGACAGTAAAATGAAAGGTCACAAAAGACACTGGTTTTTTTTTTTTGTAAAGATGTTGAATACTCTTTATCGTGATATTCGTGAAATGTTTTGTCATGACAAATAGCGTTATTCTAATAAGATATGGCCAATCTATTTAGGAAGTAATATATCGGTCTTTTTTTGGAGCCTTTGGACATGGCACGCATGGTTATCTTCTTAAATTTAAAAAGAAAAAAAGAATTAGAGTGCCTTTGATTTGCATAACTGCAAGGGATATATAAGACATCACAAAAATACTTGTTTTGTGTTTGATGTAAAAAATAGTTATGGGAAAGAACAAAAAGAACAACACAATCAAAATATTGCACCTCATCAAACCATGAGTCAAAAGTTGTTCCAACAACATACAATCCAAAAGACAAAAATGTCCGCTTTTATTTCTCATTAACTAAAGGAAAATGCTAACGATACCCTACGAGCATTGATTAAGGAATTAAAAGAGGCAAATTTGTATGAAAAAATAATGTATTTATTATATCGAAAAGTGCTTAACTTGTATTCTCAAGACATACTTTTATTTTATCAATTCTTTAACCTATTAAATAAGTATTATATAATTTATAATATCATATTATATATTATTATATATTATAAAGAGTATTTAAGTAAATTTAACATTGCGTTATTTGTGCTGCCTATTGTCCACCACATGATATCTGAACAAAGAATTGTGTTGTGATTCAAACATTTATCCGACATCGTTTCTTCTTGTCTTATACTCAATGTGAATCAAACACACTCTTAGGATAAAGAATAAATGGTCCCATTAATCAACAATTTGTACCATTCATAAATTAATCAACACACTCTTAGGAAGGAGAGACTTTGTGGAAAAAACAATTTGTACCATTCATAAATTAGAACCCGATAAACCTATTAATCAACAACTTCGTTGGAGGAAACCTGGAAGCATGTGGGATTCAATCATGTCAATCAAGGAATGGGGAAGCCAATTCAATAATGTAATTCGACAGGGGTGTCTCATGAAGTTGGGAAATGGTAGGAGTATAAGCTTTTGGCAAGATAAATGGATGGAAATCTCATCCTTAAACACAGATTCCCAAGGTCAAGCTTTTCGTTATCCTTGCAGAAAGAGGAAAAAGTCGAAAATATGGGTTTTTGGGATGGTTTACAATGGCACCGGTCCCTCTCTTCGAGGAGGCATCTATTCCACTGGGAGCATGAGCAATTAGCAGAATTAATGAGCTGCTTACAGGAGGTAAGTTTGGCTAAGAACATAAAGATGAGCCATGGTGGAGTCTTGATACTAAAGGTGAGTATACTGTTAAATCTTTCTCAAAAGCATTTTGGAACCAGACTCGAGTAACTAATAATACCCCCAGCTCTTGGTTAGGAGTGGCCCCTCCCAAAGCTGAACTGCTATTGTGGTTTGTTCTCCAACAGAAACTCAATACTAGGAGCAGATTGAAGAAATTAAATATTTTACAGGCAAGAGAAGCTATATGTCCCCTATGTGAAGAGGAAGAGGAGACAGTGAGTCACCTTTTCTTATTATGTAAGTGAACATAAACACAAAAAGGGGGGTTGAATTATGTTGAGAACTTTTCGCAAACTTTAAGTTAAAAACACTTAGAACACAGGTTTTTCAAACCAGTTGTGTATCGGACACTGGAAATAAACCGGACGCTGGAAAAGCAGTTTGTGAAAACTTGTTTTTAACAGAACAAGATAAAGATAAATAGAAAGCAGTAAAGCAAGAGGTATTGACGCCACCATTGAAGGCTGAAGATAATAGTTTACTCCATGAGTATTGACGGCACAAGAATGAAAGAACTTCAAGCAGAGATCAAGCGCATTGTTGATGTCATGGAGAAAAAACAACAGGAGTATGACACTCATTTGGAACAGATAAAGGCTGCGAACAACACCAGATTTGAGAGATTGGAGGCCATGAACAATTCCAACGCAGCCAGATTCAACCACATAGATGAATCTTTGGAGATATTGCTGCAGCGACATCAATCTTTTCAGAGTCCCTTCCATGGTGAGAACTCAGGCAAACAGGTTCAACGGCAACCATTCCAGGTTCGAAATGTCAAATTAGATTTTCCCAAATTTGATGGCAAAGATGTTTTGGATTGGATTTTCAAAGCCGAGCAATTTTTCGATTATTATGATACTCCAGATGTGGATCGACTAACCATTGCGTGATCCATTTGGACAAAGATGCTATTCCCTGGTTCCAAATGATGCAGCGAAATCAGCCATTTCAATCGTGGCAAGCCTTTACCCGCGCTTTGGAATTGGATTTTGGTCCTTCTGTATTTGACAGACCTCATTTACTGCTGTATTTGGGCTCATCGAAAGTACGTGACAAAGATTGCTGTTTGCACAATATATATTTTATAAATACAACAAGTTACATCTAGCAAGTAGATAGTAATTATGTTAGTTGTACACATAAACAATGTTCAAGAACAAAGAAACAATGAATCACTAACCATGAATCATAGAAACAATGTAAACAGAAACAATGTTCAGGCACATGTTCAGGAACAAAGAAACAATGCCACTAACCATGAATCACTCCCAAAACATCAACATTTTCCAAACTCCTTTCTCAATCTTGTTCCTTGAAAGGGATAACATCAAGAAAGATTCTATAAACTTCCCACTTAGTCTCCAATGGCATCTCCTCCAACTTCAACCTGTTGTAACATTAGTCAGAATCCTGACATACACAGTAATGGTGGACGTAGTGGCTAGGGAGGAGAGCATGTGCAGTTTAAGCAAATTATTAGGGAATTTATTTTTATTTTTAATTTACAAAATGATAAAGGAGGAATAAAATAAAAATGATAAACTATAAACTCGAATGCTACTTCAAGTAGCGTTTTAGAAAAACTTTAAGCTAATGAGATAATTTTATTTATCAAAAACCTCTACGTTAGTCAAACAAACCTACAAGGTAGTCAAATAAGCCATAAACTAGCATATTACCCTTGGCATACATAGGCTTGCATGCCATAATTTATCAAATTATGCTGAGGACCAACCAGTTTGCAAAGGTTCTTGATAACTATAGGAAACAAAACAGACTAAACTGATAGACTATCCCTATGATGAAGCAAAAATGCTTTAAAAAAAGTACTATCCTCACTCGCTACTCAACTAGTCACAAGTTTTTGTAAAACATTTAAGAAAAAAAATAAAATCAGTAATAAAGAGTGCATTCAAGAAATGCCTGCCTTGCATACAAATAAAAATGAAACAAATCCTTCTACCACAAATAAATTAATGACATTAATACTATATATATATAAATATAAAAGAAACCGATTTTAGAAGTAAGTACTCTTTGACACCACAATTTATCAAACCATGCTAAGGACTGACCAGTATGAAAAGGTTCTTGAGAATTATATGAAACTAGACTAATAGATAATCCCTATCTTAGAGCCAAATTGTTTTAAAAATAACTACCTATCCTCACTCACCACTCAATCACTCATATTTTTCGTTCAAGAAATACCTGCAGCCATGAAATAAAGATAGGAATGAAACAAACCCGTCTACCAAAAATAGATGACATTATTTATTAAATATATGAAACTAAGTTTTAAAAAAGAGTGTGAATCAAACCATTCTGCAGTAAATAGTCTTAGACACCTTAATTCTTTGAAATATGCTAAACACGTCAAAGTATGAAAGGTTCTTGAGAATTATATGAAACACAAAACTGGTAGATGATCCCTTTGGTAAAGTAAAAGTTCCGAGTTCTAGAAACAATAATCTGCATTGAGGGACATAACTGGTAAAATTTCTATAGACCTTTGTTTATTTTGTGACACAATTCCTGCTGCAAAATTCAAGCCACTTGAGCTTTTTTCCTTTTCAAGGTCATTAGTCTCATGGCTACTCTTTTTGATGTGTGAACCAGTCTTCAATCTTTTGGTTTTAGGCTTCCCGTAAGAGTTTTGCCTGCCAACAGTTCTAGGTGGATCATCCACGGATTCTGTAGAGAAAATTGATTCATTGATTCAACTGAGAAATTACACAAGGGTACATATATATAGTTGCATGAAATGCTAGCTGTGAAATAACTAACTTTGACAGCACATAACTGCCTCTAAATAACAATAACAGAAACTAAAAAATATTTCTAATTAATCTTCAAATAATCTTCTTCCCTTTATCAATCTTTGACTCTAATACCCCCCACAAGCTGGAGAGTATATATCTAATACTCCCAGCTTGGAAAGGAACCTGTGAAAAACAGAAGAATCAAGTGTCTTGGTGAAGAAATCGGCCAATTGGTGTGCAGACTTGATGGGCAGCAAATGGAACAGATGAGACAGCAGCTTCTCCCGCACAATATGACAATCAATGTCAATGTGCTTAGTGCGTTCGTGAAAGCTTGGATTAGAGGCTATATGTCGAGCCGATTGACTGTCACAGTAAAGGGCAGCAGGAGAAATAAATGGAATGCAGAGGTCTTGAAGAAGATAAGTGAGCCACTGAATTTCGCAAGTAGTGGCTGCCAATGCCCTGTATTCGGCTTCAGTAGAAGATCTAGAAACTGTGGGTTGCTTCTTGGATCGCCAACTAATAAGTGATTTTCCAAGAAATATGCAAAAACCAGTAATTGACTTTCGGGAAGTTGGACATATTGCCCAATCAGAATCACTAAAGGCACAGAGTTGCAGTTTGGAGGCAGCTGGAAAGAAAATGCCTTGCCCGGGAGCACTTTTAATATATCTCAAGACATGTGTAGCAGTTTGGAAATGCAGATTTGAAGGACTAGACATAAACTGGCTCAAGTATTGCACTGCATAACATATATCAGGCCGAGTGGTATTTAGATACAATAATCTTCCAACCAATCTTCTATATGCTGAGGGATCTTTGTATGGTTCAGAATCAGCTGCTGCAGAAAGGTGGGCTTTGACAATTGGAGTGGAACAAGGCTTGCTTGCAAGTAGTCCAGCATCGGATAAAATATCAAGAGCATATTTGCGTTGGCTCAAATGAATGCCTTTATGAGAACGAGCAACTTCCAATCCCAAGAAGTATTTAAGGGGACCCAAGTCCTTGATTTTGAATTGAGCATCCAGCAGCTGTTTGATTTTATTTATCTCAAGTAAGCTGGTTCCTGCAAGGATCACATCATCTACATACACAAGCAATGCAGTGAAACTTGTGGCTGACTTCATGACAAAAAGAGAATGATCAGATTTTGATTGAGCAAATCCCAAAGAAATGAGAAATGAGGAAAGTTTGGAGAACCATTGACGGCTTGCTTGCTTGAGGCCATATAAGGACTTTATCAATCTACAAACTTGGTTTGGTTTAGGGGAAGAAACACCAGGAGGAAGCTTCATATAGACTTCTTCATCAAGATCCCCATGAAGAAACGCATTATTGACGTCTAATTGTTGGAGGTGCCAATTTTGAGTGGCAGCAGCTATAGCAAGAATGAGTCTCACGGTTGTTAACTTGGCAACCGGACTAAAGGTATCAAAGTAATCAATGCCTTCCTGTTGTGTATAACCTTTGGCAACAAGTCGTGCTTTGTAGCGTTCAATTGAGCCATCAGCTTTGTACTTGATTCTATAGACCCACTTACAACCAATGGGGGTTTTTCCAGAAGGCAAATCAGTCAATATCCAAGTTTTATTTGCTTCAAGTGCCCGCAGTACATTATCCATGGCAGCCATCCATTCAGGGGATTTAACAACTTGAGTATATGTTGATGGTTCAGTATTTTGGGAAATGGACATGATATATTGAGAATGAGAGTTGGAAAGAGAAGAATAAGACAAAACAACAGACAATGGATATAAAATTGATTTACCTTTGAGAGGAATTGGAGATGACTGAGTTGAATTGACATAATTGCAGTGAAAATCTTTCAAGTAAGCAGGAGCTTTGTGAGCTCTTTGGGATCTTCGTGGAGGATTGACAATGGCAGGGACTGAATTGGATGCAGTAGGTGATGCAGTGGATGATGCAGTAGGTGATGCAAGGGATGGTGCAGTAGGTGATGCAGTAGGTGCAGAATTGGTTTTAGATGGAGAAACAGAAACAGCATTTGGGTTAGATGAAGATGCATATGCAGGATGTTCAAGAAAAGGGTATAAATCAGTAGAATCATGTGTTGAATCTACTGGGACATTTGTGGATATGGTTGTGGAAAGTTTAAAAGGAAAACAATCTTCATAAAAGATAACATTTCTGGAAATGGAAATGTTTCTAGAATTGATGTCATATGTAATGTATCCCTTTGTACCCGGTTTAAAACCAAGAAAAACACATTTTCGTGCCTTAGGATCAAGTTTGGTTCTGCCTTGAACTAATGTAGCAGTAAAACAGAGAGAACCAAAGGTCCTCAAGTCAAGCAAAGTTGGTGGTTTTTGGTGCAAGAGTTCAAAAGGTGATTTATGATTGAGGACTGGGGTAGGCAATCTATTTATGATATGAATGGCATGTTTAACAGCATAACACCAGAAAATTTTTGGCATATGTGAATGAAAAAGAAGGCTATGAGCTATATTCATGATATGTTGATGCTTACGTTCAACAATGGAATTTTGTTGAGGGGTCTCTACGCATGAGGTTTGATGAATTATACCTAATGATGCATAATATGAAGGGCAATTGAATTCAGCCCCATTGTCAGATCTAACTACCTTGACAATGGTATTGTATTGTGTTTGAACAAGTGTAATGAAATTTTGTAAAAGCTGTCTAGCCTCGGATTTTTGTTTCATGAGGTAAAGCCAAGTGTGTCGTGTGTGATCATCCACAATAGTAAGAAAGTAAGAATAACCATGAAAAGATTTAACAGCCAAGGGACCCCAAATATCAACATGTATCATATCAAATGGATGTAAAGTACAATTGGTGCTAGATGAAAAAGACAACTTATGCTGCTTAGCATAGTGACAGTATTCACAAACATGTTTTTTGAGAAAACTGAACATAAAGGAAAAGTAGATGATACATGTTGAAGAATTTTAAAAGATGGTGGCCTAGCCTATAGTGCCACAAATCAAAAGAGGGTCGGTTATTAACAGTGGTAATGGTGGTATTTATTGATCCCAACTTAGCTTGAATAAGGTCTTCATCTGCCTTCATGAGATATAATCCGTGAAATAACTCAGTATGCCCAATCGTCCTCAAAGATGTTAATTCCTGAAATTCACAAGAAGAATCAGAGACAATTAATCTACAGTTGAGTGACTTCACCAACTGTGAAACAGAAATGATGTGGCATGTGAATTGTGGGATGTATAAGACATCATGTAGTTGAAAAGTTTTAGAAAAAATTACTGAACCAGCAAATTGTGCTATAATAACAGTTCCATTAGGAATTGTTATTTTCAAAGGCTTAATAGGATGTAGAGATGTGAACCTGTTTAAGGAAGGGGTGACATGGTTTGTTGCACCAGAATCAACAATCCATGAGTGAGAATAAGGATCAGAATTGATACCTGAATTCACAGCATGAAGAGGCTGGAATTGATGAGTTGAAGACTCACAAACAGTAGGAGAGATAGTAAACTGATTCACCTGAGCAGGAGCCAGCGAATTATCTTTGGATTGAATGTTAGAGTTAGTGAAAAACTGCATGAATTGAGCAAACTGATCTGGATTGAATTGCGGAATCACTTGACTTGAAGATTGCTGATTTGATGCTGGAGCATTACCCTTGCTGGCTGTAGATAAATCTGTATCCTCAGTACTAACTGAATTCGCAGAGCCATGAAATTGAGGCTTATAACCTGGTGGAAAGCCATGCTTGAGATAACAGTGATCTACTGTATGTCCTAGCTTATGACAATGTGTGCATTGTCTTGGAGGTCCTCTTCCTCTGCCTCCATTGTTCCTGCCTTGGCCATAACCAGAATTTCGGCCACCAGAATTGTTAAAGCCTCTGCCACCAGAAACCTGTTTTGAGGCATCTGCAGAATTGTACAGAACTTTGGATTCACCAATGGAAGATGAGCCAAGCATTTTCCCTTCTTGTTGAAGAACCAGATAATATACTTTGTTGATATTTGGCAGGGGATCCATTAATAGAATTTGTGATTTTACAGTGTCATAAGTATCACTCAATCTTTTCAAGAAACAAACAACATATTCAGATTCTCGTTGCCGTTTGACACGCTTAATTGCATTACAGCTACATTGCACATGGCAAGAACAATCTTGGATTGGCCTCAGTGCCTCCAAATCATCCCAAAGAATTTTGAGATCTGTGTAGAAATCGGTGATGGATCGCTCACCCAGCTTAATTGAATGCACTGCTTGAAGTAAATCAGATAAACGAAAGTGGTTTCCTTTCGTAAAACGTTCCTATAGTTCCTCCCAAAGAACCCTAGCAGAATCAATATAAACGACATTGGAGGCGATTTATGCATTTAGGGTTCGGTTTATCCAAGAGACGACCATGGAATTGCAGCGCTCCCAAGCTTCGAAATGAAAATCATCTTCACTTGGCATAGGCAATTTGCCAGAAATAAACTGGAATTTGTTTTTGGACATCAAGGCACGTTTCATCGCCTTGCTCCATGACGAGTAATTAGCAGAACCATTCAATGGAGGAGAAACAAGAACAATACCTGGATTTTCACCAGGATGCAGGTAATATGGCGAGGAAGGAGTTAAGCATGGATCTTTATCGGCATTGTTGACAACAGTAGGTCGAACATGCAATTGCGAATGCACACTCGCATTACTATCAGAATCGTAATTGGACATAATTGAAATCGAAATGCAGGTTCGAAGAGGAAATTGCAATCGAAATCGCAAAAGTGAATAGGAAACAGAGATCGCAAATGCAAATGCGACAAAGAAATCGCAATCGGAAGATGCGCAAGAAAACTGAGAAAGCTCGAGAAGATTCGAGAAGAATCAATGATGGAAGAGTCAGAGCAGCGAACGAAAGCGGAACTCAAAAACGAATGATACCATGTAGAGAAAATTGATTCAACTGAGAAATTACACAAGGGTACATATATATAGCTGCATGAAATGCTAGCTGTGAAATAACTAATTTTGACAGCACATAACTGCCTCTAAATAACAATAACAGAAACTAAAAACTATTTCTAATTAATCTTCAACTAATCTTCTTCCCTTTATCAATCTTTGACTCTAATAGATTCATCGGCCAAATCAGATCTGTCAACAGCAAAAATATCCACAGATTTTATAGATTTAGATTTGGCTAGATGCTTGCAGAAGCTCTACCCCTAATAATCCATTAAAAAAATTCAATAAGGATCTAAATTAAATACTTGCAAAACCGAAATATCTTGCCTAGTACGCAGACTCACCTGGATAGAGAATTGAGTTTTGCACCCTTAAGAGACTCCATCTCTGATTTTTTTTTATGCTTTGTCTGCACTGCGCATTATGAGTTATTTGACAATATAAGGCAAGCTATATAAATCAGATAAGGTTTACAAGCAGAAAAATGCATGTAACTTAATTAAAGACACCAATAACATTTTGTATGAAGTCCAAGATAATTTTGTCTGCTATAGATTCAATATTGTTTGATGTGCCCACTGTTATGGACCAGCCCACTTCGACTAGGCCCAAAAGAGTGCCTACCAAGCCTGCTTACTTGACTGATTATGATTAGGGAGGGGAGAGGAAATGGATGTACAAAGGGGTTATGGGTAGTCCTTTTAAGAATCTATTTCTGTTATTTCATATTGCTGGTGTGAGTCATGTAATCGTTCGGTTAGCACAGCTGTGCATTGCGTTCCTAGATTCTCGGAGTTCGTTAGGAATTGCTCTATATATAAGAAATGGCATTGCCATATGTGAATAAGCAAAAAATCAAATACAATTATCTCTTTCTGGAGTCCCTGGTACTCGAAACCTGATCCCTAAGACCTATCATTTGGTGCTCTCGTCTCGATCTCTCCTCTCACCATGACCAAAAGCTCTACCTCCAACCAGAACGAGCAACTTCTTCAAATGCTCGCCACCATTACCCAACACTTTGACAACCTTTCCATCGAATTCGAGGAAATGAAGGCCGCTAGCCCGCAAAAATCCTCCCCTGTCCACTTTGATGTTACTTCCTCCAGCTCTAATCATGCTCCCAAGGTCAAACTGGATTGTCCCAGGTTTGACGGTACCAAGGCGATGGATTAGCTACTCGCAGCCAACCGCTTTTTCGATTACCATCGGATTTCGAATGCCGATCATTTGCGTATTGTTTCATTTTACCTTAAATGTAATGGGCAATTTCACTCTTGGCCCGATTTCATTCATCAGCTGGAGAACCGGTTCGCTCCATCGCACTTTCACAGTCCCCAGGGGCGGCTCTGCAAGTTGCAGCAAACCGGCTCTGTTTCGGAGTATTTAACTGAGTTTGAGTCCCTTGCAAACTGTGTCATGGGCGTTCCACCATCCTTCTTGGTGGAGTGTTTCATTTCCGGCCTTAAACCTTCGATTCAATGGAGATCCTTGCTCGGCGACCTCAGTCTCTCACGGATGCCACCGAACTTGCCAAGCTCCAGGAGGACCGATTCCTATATCCTCGGCCTCCGCCACGATTCGGCTCCCCGTCGCAGCTGCCCTCTTCGTTGCCGGCCACCAATGGTTCTTCCACACCGCTCTTGCCTTCGTCGCCGGCACTTCCTAAGCTGTCGTTTAAACGCCTCACCGCCGCTGAGATGCAAGCCCGGTGGGATAAGGGTCTCTGTTACAACTGCGACGAGAAATTTGGCCCCAACCACCGCTGATGACGACCCCTCAGAGCTCTTTTTGGACTCTTCTCCGACAGTGGAGGACATCCCACCTGAGCCAGACCTGACTGCAGGCCAATTGAGCTTAAACGCTTTTACGGGCCAATACACGCCCCAAAAATTCTGGGTTATGGCCCACATTGAAGGTCGACCCGTGGATAGTGGGAGCTCCCATAATTTTTTGCAGGCTCGTGTGGCTAAGTTGTTAGACCTTCCCGTCGAGCCTACACGCTCCCTGTCTGTCCTAGTGGGAAACAGAGATTCACTGCACTGCTCGACCATGTCTCATACAGTAAACCTTCAGATCCAGGGCCACGATTTCACCGTGGACTTTCATCTCATTGACTTAAGTGGGACCGATGCTGTTTTGGGCATTCAGTGGCTTAACGGATTAGGCCCGGTCCTCACTGATTATGATGGGCTCACTATGAAGTTTATTCGGGTCGGTCGCTTGGTCCAGCTCACTAGCAAACCGGATCCGGTTCCCAGTGGCATTTCCCTGCATCATTTTCATAAGTTGCTCTCCCCTAACCAAGCATTAGGGTTTTTTCATTTGGCCCTTGTCCCCGCGACGCCACTGTCTTCCCCAGCCTTCTCTGAGTTACCGGCACCCGTTCGCACTCTTCTCGCCACCTACCAGTCGCTCTTCACAAACCCACCACACTTCCTCCATCAGTCCCTCAGACCACGTGATCCCTCTCGTCCCAAGTGCGCCACCAGTTAAGACTTGCCCCTACTGGTACCCTTTTTTCCAGAAAAGAGAGATTGAGCAACAGGTGGCCCACATGTTGGAGATTGGAGAAATCCAACCTAGTAACAGCACTTTCTCCTTTCCCGTTCTATTGGTCAAGAAGAAAGACGGCTCTTGGCGCTTCTATATCAATTATAGGGGTCTCAATGCCCTTATGGTCAAGGACAACTACCCCATTCCCACCATTGATGAACTCTTGGACAAATTGGGACATGCCCGCTGGTTCTCCAAGTTAGACTTGCTCAGTGGTTACCATCAAATACGCATGCGTCCGGAAGACATTCACAAAATGGCATTTCGTACCCACAATGGGCACTATGAGTTCCGCATTATCCGGAAGACATTCACAAGATGGCATTTCGTACCCACAATGGGCACTATGAGTTCCGCGTTATGTCGTTTGGCCTGTGTAACACGCCAGCCACCTTCCAATCTACCATGAACGACCTTCTCAGGCCACATTTGCGTCAATTTGTCATCGTCTTTTTTGATGACATCTTGATCTATAGTGCTTCCTGGTCTGGGCATTTAGAGCACTTGGAGCGGGTTTTTCAGTTGCTCTTACAAGGACAGTTCTATTTAAAACCTGAGAAATGTAGCCTAGCATTGTAGTAGGTGGAATACTTGGGTCATATTGTAAAGAATGGTGTTGTTTCTCCTGATCCAACTAAGATTCAGGCCATCGTGGACTAGCCTATTCCCTTGTCAATTAAATCCTTGAAGGGATTCTTGGGATTGACTGGGTTTTACTGAAAATTCATCAAAGGTTATGCCTCTATTGCGGCCCCCCTTACGGCCCTTCTCAAAAAGAATTCCTTTTAGTGGTCATCAGCTGCCGATGCGGCCTTTCTTGCTCTCAAAAAGGCCATGACCGATGCTTCATTGCTTGCTCTGCCAGATTTTACTAAACCTTTTATTCTTCAACTGATGCTTTCGGATTCGGCATGGGTGCAGTATTGTCTCAGGGAGGTAGACTGATTGCCTTCTTCAGTAAGCTTTTTCCCCCTAAATTGCTTACACGCTCTGCTTACCTCAGAGAGCTTCACACCATTACTGCTGCAATTAAAAAGTGGCGTCAATACCTTCTAGGACATTTCTTCACTATTCAGACGGATCACAAACCTCTTAAGGAATTGATGTCACAGCATATTCAGACTCCGGAGCAGCAGATATATCTTTCCAAACTCTTGGGTTTTCATTATGATATTCAGTATAAGTCGGGTTACCTGAATGCGGTTGCAGATGCCCTATCCTGGGTGGGTGAGGATTCTCAGGGCCATTGCTTGGTTATTTCTGTGCCCCACGCTCTTTGGTTGCAACGTCTGCAAACAGAGCTCTCTCAGATTCTGGTTATTTCTGTGCCCCACCTGTGCCTTCAAGGACCAAATTCTGGCTGACCCACCTAAATTTTCGGATTATCGGTTTGATTCATCCTTTATTCGTTTCAAGAATCACATTTGGTTACCTGCTGATTGCTCTTTTTGCACGCTTATTATCAGTGAGTTCCATAACACACCTATTGGCGGTCATATGGGAGTTAAAAAGACAGTGGCTCGCATCCAGGAAAATTTTTTCTGAGACTCTCTTTCTGCGGATGTTGCCACTTTTTTCAAGGAATGTGTCACTTGCCAGCAAACCAAGTATGTGGCTAAGCAACCTGGTGGTCTCTTACAGCCAATCCCAATTCCTACTCGGGTCTGGGAGGACTTATCGATGGATTTTGTGTGCGGTCTTCCCTTGTCTAAAGGCCATTCTGTGATCCTGGTTGTGATGGATCGTTTCTCTAAGGGAGCTCACTTAGGTTCACTTTCCCACCCTTACACATCCTTCAGAGTGGCCAGTTGTTCATTACCTTGGTGGTCAAACTTCATGGGATGCCTCGAAGTATTATCTCTGACCGTGACCCCATTTTTCTGAGTCATTTCTGGCAAGAATTGTTCAAAGCCTGTGGAACTCGTTTGAAAATGTCCACCACATACCACCCTGAGACGGACGGCCAAACCGAGGTCGTGAACCACACTCTTTAGCAGTACCTTCGTGCCTTTGTGCACTCCAAACCGTCCTTGTGGCGCAGCCTCCTGCCTTGGGCCGAGTGGTGCTATAATACCTCTATGCATTCTCGTATCGGTTTTACTCCCTTTGAGTTCTTTATGGTCGCCCCCTCCCGCCATTCCGGATTACTTGTCCAGCAGTTCTTCTGTAGAGGCTGTAGATTCTTGGCTTTTATCCTGTGACCAAATCCTCTCCTAATTGAAGCGTAGGTTGACTAAGGCCCAGGAGGACATGAAATCTATTACTGATGTTCACCATCGTGACGTTGAATTTCCCGTAGGTACTTGGGTTTATGTTCGCCTGCGCCCTTACCGTCAGGTCTCTGTGTCTAGTTCCACTCGGTACACTAAATTTCTCAAACATTTCTTTGGACCTTTCCAGGTGATTGGGCGCATTGGCAACGTCGCTTACTCCCTCGACTTACCAGCCCACTCTAAGATCCATCATGTTTTTCATTGCTCTGTTTTGAAACCGCACTATGGCCCTACGCCTACCACCATGCCCCTTTTGCCGGATCAGGTATTCCAAAACAACCCAGTCTTAGTTCTGATTGTTGTCTTGGCTACTAGATTGGACACCAGTTCAGACCCTCCTACTTCCTTGGTTCTGGTTCAGCGGGAAGGCTTGGCTCCTGAAGACGCTTCTTGGATTCATCGTGATCAGCTGCCTCCAACATTGGTCCTTGAGGACATTTCTCATGGGGATAGGAATGATGTGCCCACTGTTATGGGCTAGCCCACTTCGACTAGGCCCAAAAGAGTGCCTACCAGGCCTGCTTACTTGACTGATTATGTTTAGGGAGGGAAAATGGATGTACAAAGGGATTATGGGTAGTCCCTTTAAGAATCTATTTCTGTTATTTCATATTGCTGGTGTGCAATGGCAGAGCTTGGACCAAAATCATGGGGGAGCCAAAAAAATTCATTGCATAACACAACATAAATAAAATATGTAATATCATGCTTTTTTTTTGGAATGCAAAAGATGATACATTAATAAGAAGTATGATGCTTAACTTGAGCATAAGTAGTGCTCAAACCAAGAACCACACCACAAAATGAGTACAAACAGCAAACATTTGATAGAAATAGTGGTAAAACATATACAAACAATGTAACCAAAATAAAATATATACAAACAGTACCAACAACCCATTAGAAAAGTGACCAAACAGCTCAAATTTCCTCAACAGTTCCAAAACTGATCAACAAGCCCTCCCCACAGCTTTCCATGACAAGCAAAATTTGTACCTTATCTACTAGAAGGCCAAACCCAAAACCACCGGCAGAAGGGAAGAATAAACAATATAATAAAATAGTATAAGCCTATACTAAACAATATAATAGTAAGAATAATATATCAAAATAGTATAATAATAAAATTTTGAAAAAAAATGATTTATAAAAAAATATAACTGAATACCCGCGCGTAGCAGGGGATTTACGTCTATTTTATTCATCATATATAACGCCTCTGCTTCTAAGATTTTGCCTCACTCTTCTTTCCGTTGGATATTTTATATGCAGTGTTATGGTTTGCTTTTGTGTATGTCAGTGCTCCATGTTCGGAAGAAAAAAGAATCGTAAGTTAGTAAGTGGCATTTGATATATTAGTTTTTAATTCAATATTGGGCTGAGCCTATTTAAAAAAAAGCAAAGCTACTAACTTTTAATTTGTCTTTTACGCTTTGACTTTTCCATGAGATGTGCTAATAAATCGTTTTACTAATACACATTAGTATATGAAAATTTTTAGGTTCAGAAGTATTTTACCCCCGATTTATTATGTTAGTTGAACTTTCCACCCTTAATTTTTAAATTAAGCATTGTACACCCTAATTTAACACCAGTTGTTGCAATTTACCCTCTAATGTAATTTCACTGTTAAAGTTAACAGAAAATGTTAAAAAGATTATCAAATATACATGAAAAGACAAACTTACCCTAACCTAATATTTTAATTTTTTTTCAAAGAATTATCATCAGTTATAATACAAACAGAGGAAGTAGTGCTTAAAGAAAACAAAAATAGAGCAGCAAGGCTGTTCTTCGTACACCTAGGGCAAGGAAGCAACCGCAAGAATCAATACAAGGAAAGGTATTAACCCTCATCTCCTCTTCTATCATTTTCTGTGTGGATTACCTGAAACAATATTAAAGAAAAAAAGATAACTGAGACATAAGTTTTTATAAAGAAGCAAGATATAATTGAAAGAAATTATAGAACAAAATGCAAGTATAGGTATTTCTATAGAAAGGCATATCGATGGTACAGTTGAAGCTTTCTAAAATAGCAAGAGGTGACATTATTTCTTTCTATTGTAAATTGTGAAAAAGGGGAGGAAAAATATCAACAAAAAAAAAACAATAAAAGCTATGGTCAGAGTTAGAAAAACATAGTAAAGAAATCAGTAGCATAGTGTTTCCTTTTCAGTTGGCTAAACAATGTTATTATCAATTCCGAACAATTAAAAACTAGTTTTTACCCCTTTCCTTCAATAAAATGAAATAGAGAAGCACCAACTATACAAAAAACACAAAATGAAAAGGCTGAAGCTGTTGAAAGTCCCATGCCTGATCAGAAACATAACCAAATGCAAGTTTTTTCAAAAAAAGATGAACTAGATTCAAAACGAAGGCATACTATTTCTATCAAAGCTATCTATAACAGAAACAGGTGATATTATTTCTTTCCACCGTAAATTGTGAAACAAAGGGAAGGAAAAATTAGGCTATAGTCAATAAAAGCTATAGTCAGTAAGAAAAAGAGAAAACAAAGCAGCGACATAGTGTTTCATGCAAGAGTTCTTAAGGAGTCCTCCAATCCAATTTCTATGAAGTCTTGTCATCTAATAACAAGTGTATTTTAACATATTTTAGCATTGTAAAATGTATTTTATCATTGTAATATTTTCCTTTTTGTTTTCATTCAGAGATGATAGAAAATACAAGAAAGTTGTCATTGATGCAATGGTGGTAACGAATCATAAAGCAACCATAACGAGGTCAGGTATTAAAAAAGTTAGATTTTGATGTGTTCATTGGATTTATGATATTAAATTAATCTAAGATTTATTTAATATTTGTTTCTTTTTAGGGATATTTGCTACACATAAATTTAGAAGTGCATTATGGTAGGATGGTAGTAAAAGATGACATCGTTGAGTACAAAGGTGGCAATGTGTTTAGACTGGATGGAGTGGAAGTTAATGGGTTGGATTTCGTTAAGTTAGTAGATATGCTATCTGTGTATTATTCACATGGGAACTTAATGTATTACTTGATACCTGAATGTGGTCTTGATGATGGGTTAAAGCTTCTATCGCCTGATAGTGATGTGTTAGACATGATTGATTTGTATAGAGTGTACAACAAGGACATGGTCTCACCTATCTACATAGATAGTATTTTAGAAGTTCATATAGATACCTTCTTTCAAGTTCCTATAGTTAGAACTGATAATTATGACGGTGATTATAAAGGTGAGGAAAAAGTAAGGTACCGTTTAAATGAAGACTTGAGTGGTAATGATGAAGAGCATGCTGAGAGAGATGATTAAGTAGATAGCTATTCAGATGATAGTGTTGGGAGGAACAATGCAAAAGAAGAAAAATGGCGGCAAGAAAGATTATCAAGTGATGAAGAATTATTCGATGTGCTCTATAATAAAAATGCAACAGAAAATTGTGCAAAAATAGAAAGAAAAATTCATAAGATAGAAAAGAAAGCATTTACAATTGCAGATACCATTCCAACAACCTTTTTAGAAGAAGATCCTCCTTCTGATACATGCAAAAGTGATGAGTTGTTGTCTCCTATTGTGAGTTCAGATGATGAGTTCCATGATCCTCATAGACAAACATTTCCCGAGTTTACATAGGATAGGGACATGGCCAATGTTGAGTTGAAGTTGGGGTCAAATTTTTCCAAATGTAAAGGTGTTTAGATTGGCTGTTAGGGAATATAATGTGGGAAAGGGGAAAGACATTGTATGGAAGAAGAATGAGTCAGACAAATGCATTGTTGAGTGCAAAAATGAGAATTGCCTTTGGAGAATATACGGGATAAATAGCAATAGCAATAGCAATTGCTATTCCAAAACAATAGCAAGGCAAAAATTACATTTCATACTGCTGACAGTAAAATTACAAGCTTGTTGAGTTTTTGCACAAAAGTTGTACATAACAGTCATGCTTGTAAAACAACCCTTTCCCATGATGCTTCTTGTTTCTAGTTCTCTTCATCATATAAATAGAAGAATATCCTAGCTCCTGCATCTTTCCTTTGTAGAAGCTATTAAACTCATCAACTTCCTGAAATTAACAAAAATCATTATTCCAAAGAAATTAATCAATAAACTGAAATACAAGACAAACTTATAAAACAAAAGAAAACCAATAGCCAGAAAAAATAATCAGCTCCCAAGTTCCTGAGAACTTCTAAAATCAAGTCTAAAACGTTTCCATGAGAGATAATGCATTTAGAGACAATTTCTTTCCAAAGTATTTTCAATCTAAGTTGCAGATAAGGTAAGTATCTGGCCTGAGTTGCTTTGCATACCAGTAAATGCAATTTCGTTTTTTAACCTTATCTAAAATATTGGATAAATTCGTCTTTTCATACATGAGGGATAATTTTCGAAAGAACGACGCCTATTTTGGTCCTCAGAAGTCGGTGCTGACCAGTCAACGAAGGAAGGGAGTGAAGTTTTAAGGAGAGTTGAGTCATACCCGGAATAGAGAAGAAAAAGCCCTAAACTCGTGCATTCTACAAAGCAGTGGTCGAGGTTGGGTTTGGATCCAGAGAAGGTTGAGCTATAATAAAGTGTTAAGTGCAACAAGTGGTGTTAAATTAGGGTGTATAATGCTCAATTTAAAAAATAAAGGTGAAAAGTGTAACTAACATAATAAATCGGGAGGTAAAATGCTTTTCACCAAAATTTTTATTAACAATTTGTTAAAAGTCCGGGGGAGCCACGGCTCCCCATTGTCAACTCAAAGCTCCGCCCTTGCTGGCATGAGTCATGTAATCGTTCAGTTAGCACAACTGTCCATTGCGTTCCTAGATTCTCAAAGTTCGTTAGGAATTGCTCTATATGTAAGAAATGGCATTGCCATATGTGAATAAGCAAAAAATCAAATACAATTATCTCTTTCTGGAGTCCCTGGTACTCAAAACCATCCCTGAGACCTATCATTGTTCAAGGGATTTGAAATAACATTTAAAAAAAATTCTTATTCTGATGTCCTTTCAATTGGAAGCTGCATTTCAGAGGGAAAATAAGACAAAAGCCTTCACTTTGATTTAGTAAGCTAATATTGTGCGCGCGCGCCCCCTCGCACACATGTGCGTATAACTGTGGTCCATCAATAACAAATTTTCAAGGCATCTAAAATGTAAAATTGAGGTTCTTACATGATATAATAAAGTCACACTCAATATACCAACTGTTTAGAGATATAATAAAACTAAACACCAATTATTTGGGCTAATGAAAGGCATAATAAATGAACTCGTTAGAGTGGCTGAGTGAGTCTTCACTCTGATGAGATTGCATAATGTTTACATTGTGTTAAATCTTGCTTTGGTAGAAGCAATTAAGTGAAAAATAATGATCCACAAAACCTAAAATTCTTAAAAGGAGTAGCATATCTATTATGACAATGGACTCTAGCCAATTTTATCATACCATTATACCAGTTACCCTTTGGCAAATAATTGGCTAATCTTTTTATAGATGATTGACAATTATACCAGTAGAATTTGCATCATTTGAAAGAGTGTGTCCATGTACCGCATCAACATTAATCAAGGTTTGCTCTTGGTCTTAAAAGAGTAAAATAATTGTATAATACCAATGATATTAGGCATTAATGTCCTTCAGGCCAAATTATACTTACATATCTGATGCCTCTGCAAGCCTCTGAAGTCCAAGTCTTTCTTCCTGGTAGCATCAGTTATCACAGTACAGTAGCAGGTGGTGTTAAACCCCACCTCCTCTCCTGTATTGATCTAACCTACAGAATAAGTACTAAATTTGGGAATCAATAAAAAATATATATTAAGTGCAATTTTGATGAGGAGCCACCAGGTATATTAATGAATAAAAATTAGTGCTCTTCAATAGTTGAAGTCTTAAACTAAATTGTACTTTGTACTTGCAAAGCCCAGAAATGAAAGATAAGCCTTACCATAGAATAAGCAAGATTGGAAAGAAGAAAATTTTAAAGGTCATATACCACATTAATATTATCAGAGTCAACGCTACTCTTTGTTACATTGGGATTTGAATGTGTTCAATAGCAGTCATCTCACCGTGTGTTTTCCTTTGACGTGATCATAAGAATAGACAAAGCATGTACTGATATCTTTAGAGGCAAAAACTTCCATAACATAGCATTTAGCTCAAAAGCTAAAGTTGAAAAATGACATCCTTCAAATTCTTTATCTAAATGACAAAGCATGTTTCTTACCTGCAATGTTTCAACACAAAATAGATGGTAGATGACCAGAACTTTCACCACTCTACTTTCAGAAGCATGTGCAATTAATTTATAAGCCTAATGAATGATGTTTTGGAAAGGTAAATTAGATCGTTTAGTTATTAGTGTAGTTAGTCAGTTAGAGGCAATTAGTGAGATAAATAGAAAGTAGGATGTAACGTTAGGGAGATCATTTAGATTTATTAGTTTGGGAAAAGAGATCAGTGGCTCAATTGTAGATGGGGAATCCCTTGGAAAAGAGATTTCTCTCCTTGTTCTATTCATTTTGCAGTTGTTCAATAAAATAATTCTCTCCTTTTATGAATTCTTTCTGATAGATGGTAACTAACAATGAGTTTGTAAGCCTATAGGCAAAGTAATTTCAAAGTCTGAAAATCCAAAGAGAATGTATCAATAATAAACCTCTGCAATTATTTTTTTAAACCACCCCCTCTTCCCAAAAAAACAATCATTGCAAATGAGAACTCTATTTACAGTTTGAGTGCACATGAATAGTTTATGAACTTTTTGATGGTGAATTACTGGCTTATTAACAACCAATCTGCTTACGTTTAAAACATTTAATAACAAACAATTCAAATTGCTATTTGAAGTATTGAACCAGAAAAAAGACAATCTGACCATGCTTCACTATCTTCCATTAGACCATTATCTAATTTATTATATACCTTACATTAATTTCAATTTCCCAATTGTTCGGTCGATTATAAAGCACTGAGCACCGTTTGCTTTTTTGAAAAGAATTAATTCGAAGGCAGGTCATTTACAGGAAAGTTCTATGGTGAACAAGTGTGGTGGGTAACACCACCATGCACAAGGATTATACATCATTGATTCATCTATTCACACCGTAATATGATGGATCACATGCATACTATCTGTAGAGTTACTAACAAGAATAATGAACAAATATCAAAGGCAACCAATACTAAATTTAATAGCAATCACAACAGTGCAATAAAGTTAATCAAACACGAGTAGAGAGTAGGAAGAATCACACCGCTATTTGGTTACCTTGATTCGGCCCCAAAAAGATGACCTACGTCTGCGGGAGAGAGCAGCCCTCCGTTTCACTATCAAAGAGTCTTTACAAGATATTACAATTGCTTTGAACCCCTTTACAATGTCCAAGAAGAACAAACCCAAGAGTTCCCAATCCCTCTCTCTTTTCCACTATAAAAAACTCTTAAGAACAACAATAGAGAAAGCCTTCAATCCTCCCTCTATTCTCTCCTAAGATCCCAAGGTGTTTAACAGTGTTTCTCAGCCCCTAAAACCTCACAAAAACGCTCAAAGACGGCTGCACACAACCCTAGAAAAGACTGCACGTCCGTCCCACACGTTTCTGCAGCGTCAGGTTTATAAAACCCGACTGTGAATCGATTCACAGACATAGGTGAATCGATTCACCTAGTTAAAAAAGTCTCCCCTGCACGAATTAATGAAATGAATCGATTCCTGCAAGCTTCCCATGCGATTCACAGAGGCGTACTTCGATTCACAGAGACTCAAACATGCTTGAATCGATTCACATAGCTAGGGAATCGATTCCCAGTGTTCAAGAAACACTTTCAAGCAATTCCATGATCCTCCAAATTGATTTTAAGGCACTCTAAACTCCACAATTCTCCACCTTGACTTCAAATCAGTGGTGATGCTCAACTTTATCCATCAACCACTAGCTGCTCTCTCTATTACTGGAATTACGTCTCAACGCAAATGATCAAGTCCAAGTGATCCTTGAACCTTGATCTAGGAAGATACTTGGTGAACTTCTCACAACCATGCGTAATCCCCAATTCACCAATCATACTCTTCATTGCGACTCCACCTTGAGTTGTCTTCACATGCTTCAAACCGCCTTTCAAAGAGCCATACCTCCTTTTCCGGTTCTTCCCAATATTCGTTCCAATTGTCCTTTCCACAATGCCGAGATCCTTCATCTCAAATCCAGAAGCTAACTTCCCCTTGAGCATACCAATCTCCTCCTTGCTAGAACTTGCCTTTTGAATATCATTCACACTCTCCAACTCAAGATTGACCTTACACACAAGCCTCTCCTTGTACCTTGGTTCTTCAAACTCTGGAATACCTTCCGTCTTCATGAAGTTCCACTTGCATCCAACTACCCTTGACTTTTCCGGTAGATTCACAAGTTCCCAAGTCTGGTTCTTCTCCAATGAATTCACACCTTCATTCATTGCCATCAACCGTTTCTGACTCTCCATGTTTCCCATTGCTTCACTGAAGTCCCTTGGTCCCGAGTCTTGAACCTCTTCAGTCACAAACAAAGCATAACAAACAAGATCAGCATACCCGTATCTCTTTGGTGCCACGCCTCCTCCTTTCCTATCTCTTGCCAACCGATAGCCAGGATCCACTGTTTGTTGTCTTCCTCTAGAACTCGATGGTGAAGGACTATCCTGCTCTTCATCATTCCTGCCTCACTAGTGGTAGACTCCACCTCAAACCGAAGTTTTCCACCTCCACTTCTGAGCTACTATCCTCTAAGTCTTTGCACTTCATCCTCATGCGGGTCTCATCGAAAGTGACATCCCTGCTTATGATAACCTTTGACCCTCCAGATTCCAAATTCCACAACTTGTATCCCTTCACACCCTCCGGATATCCGATGAAGACACATTTCACTTTCTAACATCAAGCTTATCCTCGCTGATATGCACAAAAGCCAAAGCTCAAAACCTTCAACTTGGAGTAGTCTGCGGTCTCCCACTCCAAACCTCCATAGGTGTCTTGAAGTCTAACTTTGTTGATGGACATCTATTGATCAAATATCTTCTTTGTACTCACGGCCTCGCCTAAGCTTTTAGGCAACCCAGCTGCCAAAAGCATATTCCTCACCCGCTCCAAGATGGTCCTATTCATGCATGTTGCTAGGCCATTTTGATGCGGTGAGCCTTTCACGGTCCTATGCCTCTGAATACCTTGTTTCCTGCAAAACTTATCAAAATGCTCTGAAAGAAACTCTAGGCCATTGTTAGTCCTTAAAATTTTCAGTTTAGTTCCTATTTGATTTCCTATGAGAGTATGCCATTCCTTGAACTTTTTAAAGGTGTCACTTTTGCTTTTCAAAATATAGACCCATACTCTCCTAGAGAAATCATCAACCATGGTGAGGAAATAGGAACCACCCCCATGTGTACTCACTCTAGCCGGACCCCAAAGATCCGAGTGAATGTACTCAAAGGGTTTACTAGAATGATGCATGCCACCCCCAAACTCAACCTTATGATGTTTGTCTAGTATGCACTTATCACAAAATTCTAGCTTATCCAATTTATCACCACCTAGCAAACCTTGTTTAGCTAGTTCAACTAAACCCCTCTCATTAACATGCCCTAACATATTATGCCATAACATGGTTTTATCATGCAAGGTTTGACTAGCTAATGATGCATGCCCAATAATAGTTGAACCCTCTAATATGTACAAACCACACATTTTAGTCCCTTTCGCTATTATCAATGCATCATGCGAAATTTTCATCATACCATGCTCAATTCTAGTACTATAGCCTAATCCATCAAACATGCTTATAGAAATTAAATTTCGCTTGAGTTTAGGACACTACTAGAAATTAGCTATTTAGTGACCGATTTAGAGACCGAAAAAAATTGGTCGCAATAGCGACCGATTTAGAGACCGTTTTCTCAGTTTTTCGACCAAAAGATCGCGGTCTCTAAATCGGTCGCTAAAAATATTTTAGCGACCGATTTAGAGACCGATAATTTAGCGACCGCAAAATCGGTCTCTAAAACTGAATTTTATTCGACTTACAAAACATTAAAAATATTTGGCTGTTGTTGTGACCGTTTTAGAGACCGAATATAGCGACCAGAAAAATCGGTCGCTAAGCTTCTCTTAATTTACTATGCGGTTTCATCCCGCCTCTACTAATTCACGGTCACAGTGTCCAAGAATCAAAAGCACAAATCAAAAAGTAAACATGAAAAATAAAAAACGCCAGAGACATATTTTTAGAGGTTAATAATAAAAAAAAAAAAGAGATAGTTTGAGATACAATTAGAGAAATACTGAACAAAAAAAACCTAAACAACTTTCGGCTCCTCCTTCGGATGGCTTCTTCTCAGTTTCTCCACCGCCAGATCTTTCGTCTCCTCCGTCCTCCTTCGTTGCTTCTTCTTCCCGCTTCTTCGTGCTCGGACTCAGCATTCACACGAGCTCGCAAGGGGGTAGTACGGCCTAGCTTCGAGACTGGCGATTTCCGATTCTACAATTTCAGACCAGGGTGATTTCGATTACTGCAATTTCCCTTTGCCCCATCGCCCACCCACGCACGCACAAACAGGAAGGGGGTGCTGCTCTGAAAAAAGAAGAGGGAGGGGGAAGAGCCGCACGCACACACGTGAAGGGGTCTTTGCTCAAAATGTTTGGGATACAAGTTGTGTTCTCCATTGTTATAAGTACTACTTTTTAGAATTTGGACCATGATATAGTGATTAAATATTTTACAACTTTTGTTGTGGACATTGTTTTTTCAGATCTACATGTTCTCGCACTGCAGGAGAGCGGGTTCAAGAGAATTAGAAAATCTTCCAAACCCAACAAAGGTTTGTTCTCGCTTATCCGGGTTTTAGATATGCTCTACGCCTGTCATGTTTTTGATTTGGTTGAGGTTGGTTGTCCTTGATTGTCGATAATAATTGCTGAATCCTCCTTGTCGCTCTTGATGTTTCCTGATTTGAAGAAGCTGACGAATCAGAGAAAACAAAGAAGTTGATCGAAGAACATGAGCCTTCCGCCTAGATGCTCTTGCCAAAGGCAGCAGCTTTTAGGAGAAAATCTGGTTGACAATGCTTTGAGTCATCACCGAGCCACCACCAAACATCCTAGACACCGTCCCGCCGCTCTTGCATTCATCCGAACATTTCCTTTTTAATTTGTGAGTACGGACTTTTTCCTTATAAAGTGCAGACTTTCTTTAGTGAAATGTATGACAATATTTTCTATAGTTGTCAAAATCTTTTTGCTAAATGATGTTGTTGTTATTGGAATAGAGCATCAAGTAAAGGCTTCATCGGACAAGGTATTCTCGGTGCTCTTGTGAGAGGTTAGTTACTCTTCCATCAATTTGTGTCATTTTATTGCAATTGCAAAAGATATTATCTTGTTTTAAGTGTTGTTGTTGCTGCTTGCTGTATGCAGAAGTGAAACATGTATTTTTTTAGTAACCATGTTACGTCTAATATATATGTTTTGCTTAAATATATAACAGAATATGGACATCCGCCTAAGTCGTAGTTGGATGTATAATAGACTAATGCCTGGCCGCAAGGGGTATACTGATGCATTTTTAAAAGGGGTAGATGAATTTATTTTATTTGCATGCCAACAAGAAAATGTGTCCAATGTGTCAAATGAAGAAGAAGAAGAAAACGTTTCAGATGGAAAAATTCGATGTCCTTGTTCTAAGTGCAGAAATCTCAAGTTTGTTGAGCCCGAAGAAGTTAAAGTTCATCTTTATAGGAAGGGGTTTATACCTGATTATTGGTATTGGTCATGTCATGGAGAAAGTGATCCAGAGTTGTGTGAAAAAGTTAATACTCGTCATAGGACTACTACCATTGCACAAGAGGGACGTAATGAACACACTAGTAGATTTGAGAGCATGGTTTATGATGCTGTTGGTCCAGAGCATCAAATGGATTGTGATAAAGAAATGGATGAGTCTCCAAATACAGATGATCAAGAGTTTTATGATTTGCTTCATGCACTCAAAAGCCATTGTGGTAGGGATGCAATAATCACACCGAATTGTCACATTCTTTGTTAGGTTATTGACAATTAAGCCTGAGGGAAACATTTCCCAACGATCGTTTAATCAAATAGTGGCGCTGATGAAGGAGACACATCCTCCAAATAATCTTATTCACGAAGACTATTACAGGCAAATAAAATAGTTTCAAAACTTGGTCTTACTTCAAAAAGATAGATTGTTGTGTAAAAGGTTGTATGTTATTCTACAATCGATGAATGTAAACAATTAAAAGAGTGCAAGTTTTGTGGTGAACCTCGTTATATTAAAAAAGTTGGTAGGGGAGATATAAAGAGGTACCTCAAGAGAATGCATTACTTACCCCTAATTCCTGTGCTTAAGAGATTATATGCCTCTATGAGTTCTGCGCCACATATGAGATGGCATTGTGAAAACAGGCGAGAACCAGGAGTGTTGTGTCATCCATCAGATGGAGAGGCTTGGAAACATTTTGATGAAATATATCCTGATTTTGCAGCTGAACCGAGGAATGTAAGGTTGGGTTTATGTACTGATGGTTTTACGCCATTTAATAATTCAACCTCAACTTATTCTTGTTGGCCAGTAATTCTCACTCCTTACAATCTTCCTCCAGAACTATGCATGACAACTCCTTATATGTTTCTCACTTTGATTATTCCCGGACCAGATAATCCAAAGAGCAAGATAGATGTGTATTTGCAACCATTGATGGATGAGCTAAAACTGTTGTGGAATGAAGGAGAGCTGACATATGATATCTCCAAAAAACAGAACTTTGTAATGAAAGCTGCATTAATGTGGACTATCAATGATTTTCCTGCATATGGAATGTTGTCGGGTTGGAGTACAGCAGGAAAATTAGCATGTCCATGTTGCATGAATCAGTCAAAGGCTTTTTACTTGAAATATGGTGGTAAGTGTTCTTGGTTTGATTCCCATCGTAAATTTTTGCCTATGGATCATGCATTTCGAAGAAACAAGGATGCATTTTTAAAGAATAGAGTTGAAAAGTCTCAACCTCCACAACGATTGACGGGAGATGATGTGTGGGAAGAAATTTCTTGTTTTCCTAAAATAACTGAGGTTAATCCTTGTAGTTGTGATGGATTTGGTGTGTCTCATAATTGGATAAAACAAAGCATCTTTTGGGAGTTACCTTATTGGAAAACCAACTTAATAAGGCATAATCTTGACGTGATGCATATTGAGAAAAATGTATTTGATAATGTTTTTAATACAGTGATGGATGACAAAGATAAGACTAAAGACAACGTTAAGGCAAGAATGGATTTGAAGGAGTACTGCCGGCGAAGGGAACTAGAGTTACATGTACAACCTAATGGAAAAGTTTTAAAGCCTAAAGCAAAATATGTTTTGTCCGGTGATCAGAAAAAGGTTGTCTGTAAATGGGTTAGTGAGTTGAAAATGCCTGATGGATATGCCTCAAATTTGCATAGATGTGTAAACATAAGAGAGGGGAAGTTAATTGGAATGAAAAGTCACGATTGCCATGTATTTATGGAGCGATTGTTACCAATTGCTTTTAGTGCACTTTCACAACATGTGTGGAGTCCTTTAGCAGAGTTGAGTAAATTTTTCAAGGATCTATGCTCAACAATATTGCGCGTGGATGATTTGTTATTGATGGAACAAAACATTGTCATTACAACATGTAAATTGGAACGGATCTTTCCACCTGGATTCTTTAATTCCATGGAGCATATACATATCCACCGCCTTTATGAAGCAAGGGTTGGAGGTCCTGCTCAATATCGTTGGATGTACCCATTTGAGAGGTAATTATTTACATCATTCAATGTACAAGTTTATATTTCTTGTTTATTCGTGAATTAGTAGTTAACATAATGATATTGTTTTAGGTACTTGAATAGGTTGAAACGGATGGTTAAAAATCGATCACGCCAGAAGGGTCCATCTGTGAGGCATACCTATGTCAAGAGACTTCTCATTTTTGTTCGTATTATTTTGAGTCTCATGTGCAATCTTTGAGAAATAGAGTAGGTCGAAATGATGATGGAGGTGAAGATGATGTAGTTCAACAAACTTTATCAATTTTCAATCATTCTCGTCGCCACTGGAACTCGTAAGAGTCGATATTTGAATGATAGAGAATTAGTCACGCACATTTGCATATCCTACTAAATTGTGAAGAAGTTCAACCATACATTGAGTAAGGAAATGAAATTGTACTGGATTTGGTCATTTTAGATTGATGTAACATTTATAATAATAGTTATATATGTTAGATGCTTTGTGCAACATTTGGAAGCATCTCGATCCAAATATATGTCGAACAGGTTGTCGATGGTAGGATCGCGTCTGAATTTCCAAGTTGGTTTCGAACATATGTAAGTCTTATGATAGCAACTATAATACCCAACTTAGTCTTATAATCGTAGAATATAATGAGTTTGTGTTGGCCATTGATAGGTGCATGATACAAATAACTTGGTACAAAATCAACATTTGCACCATTTAGCATGGGGTCCTAAGAGGAAGGTTCATACTTGGCCTATTTATTTTGTCAACGGTTTTAAGTTTCATACGGAAGAATGGAGTGTCGGTAAGAAAACCGTCAATTGCGGAGTTTGCGTAAAGGGTGATGATGAAGGAGTTGATGAGAATTATTATTATGGTAATATTAAAGAGATTATTCAAGTTGAATATCCTGGGGAACCAACCAAACAGTTAGTTTTATTTAATTGTGAATGGTTTGATGCTGTTGTTAATCATGGTGTGAAGGTTCAACCCCAATATGGCATTGTGGAGGTTCATCATCGTAGAAGATATACAAAATATGATCCCTTTATATTTGCAACAAATGCAATTCAGGTGTATTATGTACCTTACCCAGAAAAAATAAAAGAAAAAGTTGATTGGTGGGTTGTCATTAAAACCAAACCAAGAGGTACTGTTGACGATCGGTATACATTAGAGGTTGCGTATCAAGATTCAACAACTAATGTAAATTTTGTAACAAATGATGAGTTGCTTGGCCATTTGAGAGATGAAGGGGAGTACGAGGAAGTAGAAATAAATTTTCAGGATGTAGAAGAGCATGATGATGAGGAGCATGAGGATGAGTATGAGGATGAGGACGAGGATGAGGATGAGGATGAGGATGAGGATGAATCTGATTTTGAAAACCAGAATAATTCAAATGATGATTATTAAATTGTGATATTTTTCATTTCTTATAAAAGGTAAAAGAAATTTGTTCAATGTACTTTAATGTTATGTTATTAGTTTTAATTATGCTATAAACAACTCAAATTATTGATTTTGTATTAATTGCAGATGGCAGACAAAGATCGAGGTAAAGGAAAAGCTTCTAAGGGTCGCCAGTTAAAACTACATCTAAGAGGTCCATCACACATAACTCCTACTTGTGTACCATCTCCATCTGCTGCATTATCTCCTGCTATTACATCTCATGCCGCACCTCCACCTAGGACATCTCATGCCGCTTCTCAACCTGGGACATCTCATGCCGCACCTCCACCTGGGACATCTCATGCCGCACCTCCACCTAGGACATCTCATGCCGCTTCCTCTTGTTTGATGTGTTAATGCACTACATCATAATATAATTAGTTACTAATGATATGATTTTGGCAGCATTATTATTATTTTTTTAAAAATTTGATTTATTTATCCTATCTGATGTTTGAATTTTGAATCCAAATGTATCGGACGGTGAAAACTACAGATAGAGCAGCGGCTTCCTCAGGGGAGTTCATATTTTCATTGTCTTGTTGGAAGATTAAGCTAAGAAATTCTAATGTTAATAGCTAGCTTCTTCTTCTACTTCTTTTTTAACTTTTTTTTTCTATCCCTTTTATCTCCTTAAAACATGAATTAGGGCAATCGGATGTCTATGATAATGGATCATCTGAGATAATCGATGATTTTATGTTCGACATCAACTCTTCAAGAAGGTCTGATCAATCCATTAAGCAGGGAAGATCAAGTGTTAATCAAGATAAGGAAGGTCATGGTCTTTGGATCAACTCTTCCAGCTCCAGGTAATGCTTCTAGCTGAAGTTATACATAAGATGGCTAATAATCCATTTTTTTCTTATTATATCCATTTTAATTAAGCGACAATGTAAAAAATTTTGCACAATGATGACTTCAAATTTCACTGTATAGATGTTTGTTGAGAGATTGTTGAAAATAATATAATAAGTGTCATTATGATGATCAAAATGTGTGTAATAACTTTCCTGTTTCAATTTTTTTAAAAGTTTTGCCGGTCGTGTTGCAAAAATACTGATGTAAGTGTAAGAGATTCATGCATGTCTTATTCATAGGAGTGTCTCTCTCTCTCTCTCTTTGTTCTTTTCTTTTTTTTCCCTTTCTCACTCAACCTCACATGCAAACATGGTTAGGCGCAAAAAATCACAAAAAGAATAAATCAATTCAATTTGCTTTGTTCTGTCTGTCCACAAATAATGAGCATCCAAAACTCCATATATATGATGGGGTAATAATATACTCAGGTGTGATTTGAGGATTGTGAGTGATGCCAATATGTTTTTCATTGAGACAATTTTGAAGCATTTGGGCATAAGTGAATGCTTCTCTGAGATATCATTTTATTTAATTTGGCTTGTGGGTATGGGCTTCTTTGAATCTTTTAGGATGATATCAATTATAGCTTTATAGCTTATGGTTGCTTATATGAGTGCTAATTTGCATTTGATTATGTCTCGAATGCGCTTTTCCTTCAGAAAGCAAGAGTCTCCTAGATCACAACCTCAAAATAATGTGGAATTAAAGGAATTAAAGGACAACACTCCAAAGAAACAAAAACAATGTAACTGCAACAATTCTCGATGCCTTAAATTGTAAGTACTTTAGCTTCTGCATATGAAAAACTTTCATCAAGAGTACTTTATCACATGACCATGCTATATCTAATCATCTTGCATACTCTTTTTGTGCTTTCTTTAACTAGCAAAAGTTGATTTTGTAAATGCAGGGTACTATTGTGATGGCTGCAACTGTCTAAATTGTCATAATAATGTGGACAATGAAGCTGCCCGACAGGAGGCAGTTGGAATAACATTGGAACGCAATCCGATGAACCAAAAGGAGAAGTTGAGAGCTGTCAAAATTTCAAGTTATGTGGATTCTCTGATAGTGACTGGGCTGGATCCATTGATGACATGAAGAGCACGTCAGGATATTGTTTCAGTCTAGGCTCAGGAGTCTTTTCATGGTGCACAAAGAAGCAGGAGATAGTAGCACACCCACCGCAGACTGAATTCATAGCGGAAGACAGCAATTGTAAATCAAGTTTTGTGGTTGAAAAAGATCTTATGTGATTTACATCTCCAAATGTAATCATGAGACGAAGTGTTTATCGACAACCAGGCAAAGAATTGCAATTTCAAAAGATCCAAGATGTCATGGGAAGACTAAACATTTTAACATCAAGCTCTACTTCTTAAGAGAGATGCAAAGAAATGGAGAAGTTACATTGGTTTACTGCAGGTCAGAAGATCAATTAGCAGATTTGTTTACCAAGCCACTTCCTGTGAGCAAGTTTGAGCTCTTGAGGCAGAAAATTGGAGTTTGCAGATCCTAAAGCAAGGAGTGTTAATTATTTGCTTTTTTGGACTGCATATGTTTTATTGTTTCAGTTTTTTTATTTTAGTCAATTAGTGGTTGCTAAACTTTAGGAGCAAGTAGTCAGTTATCCCACTATCCCACTATCCCACGTTCCTATTTAGGTGGTAATGTGGCAGTAGTTTGTTTTGCTTTTGTAAACACTATAAGTGTATCTTTGCTGTTATGATTTAAATAAATTGTATTCCCATTTTTTCTGCTATAATAAAACCAACAGTTTATAACTTATGTATTCTTAACCAGTTCAATAATCTACAGGCCAGGAACCTTTTCTATTGATGTACAATATGATGATTTGAGCTTTTTCTACGGCAAAGATTTTTAAAAAAAGTGGTAATAGTGACCGATTTAGCGATCGAATATTCTGGTCGCTAATTCGATCACAACATCGCCTCTCTGACTCTGTTTAAATTTTTCAAAATCGGTCGCTAAATCAGTCTCTAAATTCGGACTCTAAATCAGTCTCTAAATTCAGTCGCAACTTCAGTCTCTATAATTCTGTTTAAATTTTACAGAATCGGTCGCTAAAGCAGTCTCTATATTCGGACTCTAAATCGGTGTCTAAATTCAGTTTCTAATTCGGTCGCTACATTATCGGTCGCTAATTCAGTCTCTAAAAGTTAGCGACCAGTGTTTTAGCTGCTGTTTTTTATGGTCGCTAATTCGGTCGCTAAAGTATATAGCGACCGATTTTCCCTCTTTAGCGACCGAAAAATCGGTCTCTAAATGACGTTTTTTTTGTAGTGGGAACATACCTCACATCTTGTAAAAGGAATTCGCGGTTGTCATACATCTTAAGACGAATTGAACCCATACCTTGAACTTTGCACGCTTCGTTGTCACCAAGGCGAACTACTCCACCTTGCTTGAGCTCCAAAGTTTCAAAATATTCCTTCCTTGGACACATGTGAAATGAGCACCCGGAGTCCAAAACCCAACTCCTATCTGGTTCCCAACTCGTAACCACTAGAGCCCCTGCATCCTCATAACCATCCTCCATAGAAATCGCAACCTCCACGGAATCTTCATTGCCCCCTCTCTCGGGACAATCCCTCTTAAAGTGACCAACCCTATGATAATTAAAGCATTTGTACTTAGCTTTATTGTCTCCTTCCGACTTGGATTTCGCCTTAGGCTTTCCTTTACCGTTTCCTCTACTCTCATTCTTTCCCCTTGAGACACTCAAGCCTTCCCCACTATTTTCCACCTTCAAGTCTTGAAGCTTGGTTAGCTCCTTGGTCCTAATTGATTGTTGGACCTCCTCCAAGGTAATAGTGGACTCCTTGCCATAGAGGAGTGCATCCTTAAAGTGTTCAAAGGACCTAGGCAATGAATTCAATAAGAGAAAAGCCTTATCCTCGTCATCGAGCTTCACATCAATATTCAGCAGGTCATCGATAATTTTGTTGAATTCCGTTAGTTGCTCCACAATAGGTTTGGTCTCTACCATCTTGAATGAGTAGAGATGTTGTTTCAGACATAACCTGTGGGCCAATGACTTGGTCATGTACAACGATTCTAACTTTGCCCACATCTCCGCCGCGGTCTTCTCCCTTGCAACTTCCCTCAAAGCCTTATCACCAAGGCACAAGATAATGGCACTTCTTGCCTTATCTATCATCTCCTTCTTCTCCGTTTGAGACAGGGTGGCCGACATTCTTGCCTCTCCCTTCAAGGCTTCAAAGCACTTCTGTTGAATAAGGATTGCTTCCATCTTCACCTTCCATTGACCGAAGTCATTATTACCGGAAAACTTCTCGATGTCCCATTTAGTACCCATGGTGCACAATTGAATTATTTGTTCTTTCCCACAGACGGCGCCACTTGTAGAGTTACTAACAAGAATAATGAACAAATATCAAAGGCAACCAATACTAAATTTAATAGCAATCACAACAGTGCAATAAAGTTAATCAAACACGAGTAGAGAGTAGGAAGAATCACACCACTATTTGGTTACGCAGTTCGGCCCCAAAAAGATGTACAAGATATTACAATTGCTTTGAACCCCTTTACAATGTCCAAGAAGAACAAACCCAAGAGTTCCAATCCCTCTCTCTTTTCCTCTATGAAAAACTCTTAAGAACAACAATAGAGAAAGCCTTCAATCCTCCCTCTATTCTCTCCTAAGGTCCCAAGGTGTTTAACAGTGTTTCCCAGCCCCTAAAACCTCACAAAGACGCTCAAAGACGGCTGCACACAACCCTAGAAAAGACTGCACGTCCGTCCCACACGTTTCTGCAGCGTCAGGTTTATAAAACCCGATTGTGAATCGATTCACGGATATAGGTGAATCGATTCACCTAGTTAAAAAAGTCTTCCCTGCACGAATTAATGAAATGAATCGATTCCTGCAAGCTTCCCATGCGATTCAAAGAGGCGTACTTCGATTCACAGAGACTCAAACATGCTTGAATCGATTCACATAGCTAGGGAATCGATTCCCAGTGTTCAAGAAACACTTTCAAGCAATTCCATGATCCTCCAAACTGATTTTAAGGCACTCTAAACTCCACACTATCATTCCCATCTCCTCTCTCTCTCTCACTCACATAGCTTGGCTGTTTTCGAGTTAACTCAACAAAAATCCCGAGTCACAACTCATACACCCACTCGTTCTTCTCATTCTCCGTCTTCTTCAACCTCCCCTCACGATGACCCACCGCAACAAACCAACAAACCACTAGTCCTTGACGACGATGACTCCGGCAAACCTCAACAACCGCAAAGCCCTAAATCCCCTTTCGACCGTTATACAAACAAAGGGGTTTGGGTGTTAATGAACGAACGAAAGGAAGGATTGAAGAAGAGGAGGAGCTATCTTCATCGCCTCGCCTTCCATTCTCCCCCTCCCCCAATAAACCCATTCTCGGAAATCTCTCTCTCTCGCACTGTGTCCATCGCGCTGCCCTGCAAATGGCCATTGCAACAGAGACTCAACCTCAATCTCAGCCCCATCACTACACGGTAATCCTCAAACACCTCTTTCTCACTCTCTTTTCTTGCAATCCCATTCTCAATTCTAGGGTTTTTGATTCTCCCCCTTCTCTTACTATTTCTGTCCTTAAAGCCTCTTTCTCTTTCTTAGATTTGATTCCATTAATGTAACCATCGCCTTCTCAAAACTTTAGTTTGTCATTGAGGTTCATTAACCTCTGATTTTAATGATTTTGACATTGGAAAACCTCTTGGAAGGGGAAAATTCGGCCATGATGGAAGGGGAACCTGGGCGGTGGTGGAGGAGGAGAGAAGGTGACGGAGAGTGGAATTTGGTGTAGGAGAGTGCATAATAAAATCTAGGTTTTTTTGATTCAACGGTTGATAAAACTTGTGCATGGTGGTGTTACCCACAGTGGTGGCCCTGAGCATGGGCGGGATGGGCAACCGCCCAAGGCCCCATTTTTTGGAGGGCACCAATTTTTTTTTTTTACTTGGTTGTATATACATCTTCAACAACTTATAAAAAAAAAACATTGGAAAAATATTTTAGTCAGGATAATTTCAGTTGTTAGATATCTTGCTAAACAAAATTCATCTATTCGTGGAAAAAATGATAGGATTAATATAGAAAACAATGAGAATTTTCTTTCTCTTGTTGAGATAATTGCTGAATGGGATCATATCATGCAAAAGCATTTTGATCGCATCAAGCATAATGAGATTCATTATCATTGTTTTAGTCATAAGATCCAAAACGAAATGATTAATATGTTAGGTAATGAAGTTAAAGTGCAATAGTCCAAAAAATCAAAGAAGCAAAATATTTTGATGCAAGTTATCAAGAACAAATGACTCTCATACTATGTTGGCTCATTTGATTATACTTTTGGGATTAATTTTTTTATATATTGTAGATCAATCAATTAGCTCACTTACTAAAAGATTTGAGCAGTATAGCACATATGAGGAGTTTTTTGGATTTTTATTTAGTATTGAAAGACTTAGATCGTTTTCTGATAAAGACTTGAAATCATGTTACAAATATCTTCAAACTTACCAAAAACCTGACAATTCTTATAATCTTGTTGGTAAAATTCTATTTGAAAAACTGAAAGTCATTAGAGATGTTTTAACAATTGAATCAAAATCAATCTATATAATATTTTTTGAAGACATTCAATTGTTTTCCTAATACATGCATAAATTATAGAAAAATATTAACCATCCATATTACTGTTGCATCTGCTGAAAGAGGTTTTTCTAAATTGAAATTGTTAAAATCTTATTTACGATCTACTATGTCACAAGATAGATTAAATAGTCTTGATTTGATTTATATTGCAAATGGCTTTTTAAAGAACCTTGATTATGAACGAATTATTAATAATTTTATAATAAAAAATGCAAGGAGAATAATATACAAATAATTACAAGGATACTATTTTCTTGGTTTCCCCAGGACACCCAAAATAAAAGGACCAGCCCTGGTTACCCACCACACTTATTCACCGTAGAATTAGCCGTCATTTATAGTGATGGCAATTTCCATCTGTGTGTGGAGATCCCCGTGGGGACTATCCCATTCGGGGCCCCGCGGGCGGGAAATTTTTTCCCGTGGGGACGGGGATCACACCCCTCGCCCCGAACATATTACATAACTATCCCTAAAAAATACATATATATGTATTATAATGATTGGTTTTTTGGTCTTTTTATGTCTTTTTTAATTTAAAAACTATAATGGTTTTAGTAAAATAAAACAAAAAAAAGGTCATTAATCATCAGATTCACAAATCATGATCATAATGACTTCACATGTTGGACTAGACATGGAAAATTGATTTTGATATTGTAATTTTGAAACTTTTTCATACTTTTATATTTTTTTTTCAATTTTATTAAATTTCAGTGTTTTTTTTATTTTTTTAAATTTTCGGGGTCCCCGTGGGGACCTGCGGGGATCCGTGGGGACGGGGATGGGGGAGAAAAACTCCCCATGGCAGGGATCGGAGACGGGGACGGGGAAAAATCTGGGGGGCGGGGCGGGGAGCGGGGGAGCACTCCCCGGTACCGCCCCGCCCCGTTGCCATCCCTAGTCATTTACATAACATACTAAGGAAACAACAACTGTCAAGGTTATAAGTAAGAATATCATATGTTAGCTGACTATCTGATAGAGAATTGCATATGGCAGGTAAAATGCACCAGTGTCTCCCTAGAACAAACTGAATGATTGCGTACCGAGGATTCTGATTGATTCTGGCAAATAGAAGTTACTATTTGTGCATACTCATCAAGAGCTCTGTCAGAGGACTCCACTGCTTGCATGAGATAAGGTTTCAGCTTGACAGCACAATTGGTAATTACTTTCTCCCCCAAGGTCCAAGAAACAGATGAAATAGTCTGGAAAAATAAATTAAAACAAAATTGACAGAGTAAAATAAAAGGATGTGAAATAACAAATAACCATATAATAAATAACTAAATAAATAAATAAATAAAAGAAGCAAAAAGAAAACAAAATGAGATGAAATCAATATAATGCAAAGCACGTTACCCGATTCTCCTTTCTTACACTTTCTAACAAAGGTCTAAGAAGATCTGGGGAAATTTCTTCGCTTTCATTCAGGATCATGGTCATTATTACCTCCATTGAATCAATTACAATACTGGGATGGTTTGACCTTCAAATTAAAAAAACAATACCTTAAGTCATTAATAATACCAAAAGTGATTAAAAATTTAAAAGTGAAAAAAAAAGAACAAAACAATCAATTTTGTTTTAATAAGCAATCTACTTTTTTCTACTAGTCATTTACGAAAGGAAAATGAAAAGAAAACCTAATTTCCTTGTCTACAACACTGCTGCATTGATATGTTCAACACATGAAGAATTCATAAGGGACTAGTTCATCTTCATATGCACCTATTGAGTAAGTTGATTGGAAACTGCAAAATAGAACAATTTTTACTCAAAACATTAGCTGAACTTTTTTTGTTCTACTGATACTATGTTTATCCAGAGGAAATTTGTACAAAATCTGATGCAAAAAAACTCACCGAAACATTAGAAAATAGAGACTGTTAGAAAAAATCATTCATGAGTATTTATCTAACAGTGTTCTAAGATATTAGGTGTGAAGGCACATAAAATATTTTACAACTAACAGAGACACTGCAGAATTCAGGTCCAGGAGGTCTTCTTCCTCTCCTTGCTCCTCATGCTAGGTACATGCTTATCCCCCTCCTATCCCTCCTCCACTCTTCCACTCCTCTTATCCCTTTTCTATTTGTTACATTTCAACATCGGTAATGATTATCCCTCCTATTTTCCGCATTAGCCACATGATTGCTCAATCCCACTATAACAATGCTCAAGAAACCACTTACAAAGAAATAGAAAAGAAACATCAAAGTTGCGTGCAGGAATTTTATAGAGATGATATGCATTTATTAAACAAGTATAACAAAAAATCAAAACATTTTCCCGCTAGGTGGGGTTGGCTACATAGGTCAAATGACGTCATAATTTTCTGGCCTAAATCAATTCCATTATAGACCATTCAAATGTAAATTTTTTTCTTAATAATTTGATATATAGTTATTCTTGGTCTCCCTCTATCTCTAGGTAGAGTTGCAATTATTAAATAAGTAATAGAGATAATGAAAAGCCAAATGGATGCAGTAAATTTCAAATAGACAAGTTTGGAACAGGAAGTAACATATAAAAGATATGTTGTTGGGGCTCTAACCTTAAAATTCTCAAGAAATGTTGAAACATCTCAATAACCAGGTCATCACAAGGTCCAGCATGATCAAGAATATTCTGAACGTTAAAACAATTTTAAATATAGTAAGAGTTTTTACGTATCTTCGGCCAAACACATGAGACAAATTTTCCAAAGCCGCCACTGTAAGCTTCAAAATTTCCTATTCACCATGAAATGAGATGTTATTTTGTATAATTCGAACAGTAAAAATATGATTACAAAAAAGCATTATCATAATCTATAATATACAGTATAATTGTATTGTTTAGTTGAAAAATGACAATTACATCGAATTAAAACGAGCACCTTCATTTGTTCTTCATCATAAGGGGCTTTTGGTGTTGTAATTCTTGTAATCTCAGTGAGGCAAGTTGTAACTGAAATCTTGACATCCTCACCTGTGTGCCTCAAAATTTCATTGGAAATCAATGCCTTTATTGAAGGTACAAGTGATTCTTTAATTGACTTTGCGGGATCTTGATCCAAGGTTGATAATACCAGCTCCAATTTCTAAAAGTTAGAATCCCCAAACAGGAAAAAAAAAATGTCAGTGTTTAATCAGGCTTGGAAGACCTGTTGTAACATATTTGTTTAAATTTGTTTCAAAATTCAAAAGAAGCACTGAAATACACCAAGAAAACTTGTTACTTGTAAAGAATTAAACCGGCTATTCCGTTGATTTTTTCCAAAATTTGTGTGTGCCAATCCATTTGAGGCTAAAGCACCAAAAATCAAACATATCCAAACATAAGAAAACCAAGGCAGTAACATATGTGTTCAACAAAAGGATAGAAATTCATGACCAATTCAGAAGATACAATGGAATTCAAAACACACAAATCCAAACAATAAGATATGGATTTATCAATAGATATGAGAAAAATAGAAGAAAGACAGGAAAATCAATTCAGCAGATAAAATTCAATTCATGACACACAAATCCAGCAGAAAGATATACATGTATCAATAGATATAAAAAAATAGAAGAAATGCTATATAGAAGAGACATTACATCAAGTAATTGAAGAAGCTTATCAACAGAAGCCAGGTAATTGGGCAACTTCCTCCCCAAATATCTAAGCCTCTTGACTGTATCTCTCTCATTAAAAACAGTGTTATTGCTAGAGGCCATCTTTTGCACAGGAGTTAGCACAATCACACTAAAACCAGGCACTTTATAGCCCTAATTGTGACAATGTACAAACTCAGCAAAACTGAATTCAGGGGTTTGGGTTTTAGTGTTGGATATGCAAGAAGAGAAATACCAAAAAATAAAAAATAAAAAACACTTTAGAAATTTTTGACACCCTTCAGTTACTTTCTGAGTTTCAAATCCCCTATACAATATACAAGGAAATATTTTTATCCCCTTTTATTCCGTTACCTTATAAGAAATTCTCCCTGAAGGGTCCTTTCCTTTCTCCTTTCATTGGCGCTTTAATGCTTGTTCATGATTTTTTTTTTTTTAAGTTTTAATTTTTAAATAAAATGAACCCTTTTCATTATAGAGCACTATGCCTCTGTGCGTATGTGTCTCTGACAGTTACTCACAAACCCGGTTTGGTTATTAGTGTCTGTGTGTCAGTCTATTTTGCTGACAACTAAAATTTGCACTGAAGTGGGCAACTGGGATTGGGTTGTGTCCCTCACTTTGGCAACTATTTTGCTGACAACTAATTTTTTTTCAAATTAGACCCTAATAAATTTTAGAGGGATTGTGCCCTTAATATTTAAGGAATCCATACAAAAGATATGGGGGATGCAAAATATAAATATTATATATCTGAATATTATATAAATATATATATATATATATATATTTTATTTTTGATAAGCAAAACTTTTATTCCAATGGGGGTAAAAGGAGCAGGGCCGGCTAATGGGCCGTGCAAGCAGTGCAATAGCACCGGGTCCCAAATTTTGGCCCAAATTTGAGGGCTCCAAATTTTTTGTTATATATACAATATTGCGTGATATACATCATGAATTATTGTGTAGCGCAGCGGTAGTTTCTTTTTTAGCAACCCCTGCGACCCGTCCTCGAGTCCAGCGCATGACATTTTCGCGTGGGAAATATATTTTTGAGTCAAAAATTGATGAAAATAATGCCTGAGCGAGATTCGAACCCCGCTCCCACGAATAAAACTAGGCGCCCAAGCCACTACACCACCTTGTAGTTCCTATAATATTTGTGAAATACTAATATATATATTTGTGAATACATGCCTTGACAGGATGGTTTTGATGATTGACAAAAGGGAGCTTTACAAATAGTAAACCGTGCAAAAAGTGGAAAAGAATACCAAGACGCGTATCAAGAATGATTGTTTCTCAAGTCTTTGGGTTCTGGGTATTTATTTATCTTTATTAAGACAATTTGTAAGTAGTAATAAAAAGCTCTCAATTAAAATTAAATCACACGCACAAAATATTTTGACATGCATATCTCGTGTCGGATGTCGAGCTGAGGAAGTCGGATGTTGAGCTCTGAGGAAGTCGTATGTCGAACTGAGGAGGAGGTCGCGTGTCAAGCTTATGAGGTCGCTGCATCGAGGTCGCGTGATGAGCTCTTGTCGCGTCTTGGTGATGATCCGTGTCGGTGATGAGGTCGCGTGCATCGAGGTCGCGTGTCGAGCCGATGAGGTCGCGTGCCGAGCTATGAGAACCGAGTGATGAGGAGGTCGTATGCCGAGCCGTGTTCAGGTCGTATGCCGAGGTCTTTGCCGAGCCGCTCGAGGTCGTCTGTCGAGCCGTGTGTGGCGAGGTCGTGCCGAGCTGTCTTGAGGTCGTATGCCGAGCCGTCTCAGTGTTTTCAATTCTTTCATGTTCAACGCAGCGGACAAATTCCAACGGACGGATCCTCGCCATAGCGGGCAAATCCTCAACGGACAAATCTTCTTAAAGTGACGGCTCCTCCATTGCCTATATAAACACGGCTCGTGAGCTTTGTAAAAAAACAACAACGCAGTTGCTTAATTTTGTGCCAAAAACTCACAAATATTTTTCATCACTCACACTTATTTGAGCACAATTTTCGAGAGCCTTTTATTCTACATAATTTGAGTTGTATTATTTGAGCTTCAATTTGTTATATCTGCACTATTGAGTGTATCTTTCTCGTCTCATTTTATTTGTGAAAATCATTTATTTTTGGGTAGGAATCCCAAGGTGTTCATAGAGAGGTGAGATCTCTTGAGCGTATTGCTACAGTTTAGAGTTGTAAAGGTTTCTAGCTGAACTCGATTTAAAAGCTAGTGTCTTAGTGAAAATCCCATAGTGGTTTGCTTTGGGGACGGGACGTAGGCCAGGGGGTGTTAGGTGGCGAACCTGGATAATTTGTTGTGTGCTTTTTTACTCCTTATCTCTCTACTTTTCAGTCAATTAAATTTCTGTACTTTATTTTATTGTTATTTATATCTTACTATTTACTTTATTTTTAACTCGTTTGCAATTTATTCTTCAAGTGATTTATCTATTTCACATTAATATTTCCGCAACTCATAATTAGCACTTATTTCTCCAAAAGTTTTTGAAAGCACCGTTCACACACAATTCACCCCCCTCTTGTGTTTGGAGTCACTTGTCAACAAGTGGCATCAGAGCTAGAATCTTGTATAAAGGACTTAACCGTCTCAAGAGAATGACTTCAAACAATTACGAGGGAACTTCCATGAACAAACCCCCATTTTTCAATGGTGAGGGGTATGGTTATTGGAAGGATAGAATGCAAATCTTTCTTGAGGGTGTTGATCTTGATATTTGGGATGCTGTGGAAAATGGTCCATTTGTCCCCACTCAATCAATTAATGATGCAATGGTAGACAAACCAAGATCACTTTGGACCGAAGATGATAAGAAAAAGGTCCAATACAATTTGAAGGCTAAGAACATCATCACTTCTGCTTTAAGCTACGATGAGTTCTATAGGGTCTCAAATTGCAAGACTGCTAAAGAAATGTGGGACACCCTTCTATTGACCCATGAAGGTACTACCGAGGCCAACTTATGTCTCATGGCAAAACACGAGGAGGATGAGGTAAATGCTCTTGAACTTCGAATCTCCTTTAGCTTATGATGAGCCGCCTATTGCTTGTGAAGAATTAAATAATGAAACGATCAAACTTGGAAAAATTGTTCTTTCTTCTAAGAAAACCATCTCTTCTCTTGAATCAAAAATTGAAATTTTAAACAAAGAGATAGTGATTCTTAAAGAAAAACAAGTTATTGTGATTGAAACTTCTCCTCCCATATCTTGTGAAAATAAAAAGATGAAGTTTTAAAATGCAATGAGTGTAGTGTTTTGAAAAATAAGGTTGAGGATTTAAATAACACTCTTGCAAAATTTACAATGGGAAGAGATAATCTAAACATTATTTTAGGAAACCAAAAAGGTACTTTTAGAAAAGCTGGTTTAGGTTATCATCCAAAAATTCATGAAAAATCTTTTAAACTCGTCAATCACAACAAACCCTCAAGTAGTCCTTTCATTAAATGCTTTCACTGTGGTAGAAATGGTCACACTGCCTCCATTTGCAATATTAGAAAGAACAAGAATGTGGTTGGCAAAAGATATGGATTCCAAAGGGTACTTTGCCAAAAACTAACACATCTGGACCCAACTTAGTTTGGGTACCAAAAGTTAAAACCTGATTTTATTTTGCAGGTGTGCTTGAAAGCCAAAGATTCAAATTGGTATCTTGATAGCTACTGCTCAAAGCACATGACAGAGACAAAAGCAAGTTCTCCTCTTTGGAACCCAAAAATAAAGGTTATGTTTGTTATGGTGATAATAATAAAGGTAAAATTCTTGGGATTGGTACTATTGGTAAGAGTCCTAATCCCATTATAGAGAATGTCTTGTATGTGGAAGGTTTGAAACATAACTTGCTAAGTATTAGTCAACTTTACGACAAAGGCAATAATGTTATATTTGATTCTTCAAAATGCATGGTCGTAAATTCTTTTAATAAAAGTACAGTTTCGTTGGATCTAGAATTGGAAATATCTATATGGTTAATTTAGATGAACTACCTTCAAATGATGCATCTTTGTCTTTTTAGTAAAGAGAATGAATCTTGGCTATGGCATAGAAGAATGGCTCATATTCACATGGATCATCTTAATAAATTGGTTCGTAGAAGACTTAGTAATTGGCTTACCAAAGCTTCGCTTTGAAAAAGATAAACTTTGTGATGCATGTCAAAAGGAAAACAAGTAAAGGCATCTTTCAAATCTAAAAATATTGTTTCTACAAACCGCCTTTACAACTTTTACATATGGATTTATTTGGCCCTTCTAGAACTAAAAGCTTTGGTGGCAATTACTATGCTCTTGTTATTGTGGGCGACTATTCTCGCTATACATGGACTTTATTTATTTCTCACAAAAATGATGCTTTTAATGCTTTTCAAAACTTGCAAAGGTTATACAAAATGAGAAGGGACTTAACATTTCTTCCATTCAAGTGATCATGGTGGGAATTTGAGAATGAAGCATTTGAAGCATTTTGCACGTAAAATGGCATTGATCACAACTTTTCTCGCTCCAAGGACACCGCAACAAAATGGAGTGGTTGAAAGGAAAAATCGGTCTCTTGAAGAGCTAGCGAGACGATGCTCAATGAGACTAACCTTCCTAAGTACTTTTGGGCAGACGTGAGCACCGCTTGCTATGTGATGAATCGAGTTCTTATAAGGCCGATCCTTAAACAAACACCGTATGAACTCTACAAAGGAAGGAAGCCCAACGTTTCCCACCTTCACGTTTTGGATGCAAGTGTTTTGTCTAAACAATGGTAAGAATAACCTTGGTAAATTTGATGCTAAAGCTGATGAAGGTTTATTTCTTGGATATTCCACTTCTAGTAAAGCTTTTCGAATTTTTAATAAAAGAACTTGGACTGTTGAAGAATCTGTGCATGTTTCTTTTGATGAGTCTAACCCAAAATCTTTGGTAGAAGATAGTGTTGATGATCTTGCAGAAATATTGGGAAATAGTCACTTAGAAGATTCAAACGAGTCCAAAGATGAAGATGAAAATCCTTTGCCACAATCTTCTAAGGAATCCCCTCATTCAAATTTACCAAAAGAATGGAGAGTCTCAAAACATCATCCACTTGACAATATAATTGGCGATATCTCTAAAGGGGTAACAACTCGAAACTCTCTTAATCATGCATGTCATCATATGGCCTTTGTCTCTCAAATTGAACCAAATGACGTCAATGAAGCCATCTTTGATGAGCATTGGACCTTTGCTATGCAAGAGGAATTAAATCAATTTGAGAGAAATGATGTTTGGGAACTTGTCCCTAGGCCTAAAGATCACCTAGTCATTGGGACCAAATGGGTCTTTCGCAATAAGCTTGATGAAAACGGTATCATTGTTAGAAATAAAGCTAGACTTGTTGCAAAAGGCTATAACCAACAAGAGGGCATAGATTTCGATGAAACCTATGCACCCGTGGCTAGATTAGAAGCTATTCGCATGCTTCTCGCATTTGCATGCATCATGGATTTCAAACTTTTTCAAATGGATGTTAAAAGTGCATTTCTTAATGGCTTTATTCAAGAAGAAGTATATGTTGATCAACCTTCCGGTTTTGAAAATTTTGAATTTCCAAATCATGTTTTCAAATTGAAAAAGGCTTTATATGGTTTAAAACAAGCTCCGAGAGCTTGGTACGAGAGGTTGAGCAAATATTTACTTGAAAAAGGTTTTGAAAGAGGAAAAGTTGATACCACTCTTTTCATTAAACACAAAAATCATGACATTTTACTTGTTCAAATTTATGTTGACGATATCATCTTTGGTGCTACTAATGAGTCTTTGTGTGAAGATTTTTCCAAAATCATGCAAAGTGAGTTTGAAATGTCCATGATGGGAGAGCTCAATTACTTCCTTGGACTTCAAATCAAACAAACAAAAGAAGGAATTTTTATAAATCAATCCAAATATTGCAAGGAGTTGCTTAAAAGATTTGGAATGAGCAACGCCAAAGAAATCTCAACTCCCATGAGCACATCATGCTATCTTGACAAAGATGAAGGTGGTAAGTCGGTCGAAGTAAGTAAGTATAGAGGTATGATAGGATCTCTTCTCTATCTCACTGCTAGTCGTCCGGATATTATGTCTAGTGTTTGTATGTGTGCACGTTTTCAAGCAAATCCTAAGGAATCACATCTCTTAGCGGTAAAAGGCATCATGAAATATCTCACTGGCACACAAACCATGGGTTTATGGTACCCCAAAGGTGCTGACTGCACACTTATTGGGTACTCGGATTCTGATTTTGCGGGTTGCAAAATGGACCGAAAAAGCACTAGTGGGACATGTCACTTACTTGGGAATGCCTTGGTCTCATGGCATAGTAAGAAACAAGCCAGTGTGGCTTTGTCCACTGCTGAAGCGGAATACGTTGCAGCAGGCAGTTGTTGTGCACAAATTATTTGGATGAAACAACAGTTGAATGATTATGGGATCAATCTGAAAACTGTTCCAATTAAGTGTGACAATACTAGTGCCATAAACCTCACGAAAAATCCGGTTTATCACTCCCGGACCAAACACATAGAAATTAGGCACCATTTTATTAGAGAGCATGTTCAAAAAGGAGATTGTGTGATTGAGTTTGTGGAAACATCTAAACAACTCGCAGATATTTTTACTAAACCTTTGCCTAAGGAAACTTTCTTTTTTATTAGAACTGAATTGGGAATTTTAGACCAATCATGCATTGAGTATTTACTGTGATTGCATTTTCTTTTTGAATAAATTCTAACTTGGGCGTTTGAGTGTGCTAACGAGTTTATGCAGGTCTTTTCCCCTTCCATTTTCTTTAAGTACGGAATAATGAGTGAGTGACGCATTTGTCTTATGCAACTAGCTAATCATGTCCAACCAGCTCATCTGTCACACACCAAGCTTGGTATCACGTAACTATCAAAATATGCTTGTTTAATCCTGATTATATGCCTTGCTTTATTTGTCTTTCCCGCTTTTTGATGTTGCCAAAAGGGGGAGAGTTACATGAATGCATGATTCAGGGGGAGTGATCTTTTAAGTATTGCCTATTGTGAGGGGGAGTTTTTCTAAATATTGTGCTTAAACTCTGATATCTTTCATTGAAAAACCATGCTTATATCTCATTGCCATATCATGATTATATTTTACTAAATTCCCTCCATGAGATGTTTGTCATCATCAAAAAGGGGGAGTCTGTGAATACATGCCTTGACAGGATGGTTTTGATGATTGACAAAAGGGAGCTTTACAAATAGTAAACCGTGCAAAAAGTGGAAAAGAATACCAAGACGCGTATCAAGAATGACTGTTTCTCAAGTCTTTGGGTTCTGGGTATTTATTTATCTTTATTAAGACAATTTGTAAGTAGTAATAAAAAGCTCTCAATTAAAATTAAATCACACGCACAAAATATTTTGACATGCATATCTCGTGTCGGATGTCGAGCAGAGGAAGTCGGATGTTGAGCTCTGAGGAAGTCGTATGTCGAACTGAGGAGGAGGTCGCGTGTCAAGCTTATGAGGTCGCGTACCGAGGTCGCGTGATGAGCTCTTGTCGCGTGCCGAGCTGATGATCCGTGTCGAGCTGATGAGGTCGCGTACCGAGGTCGCGTGTCGAGCTGATGAGGTCGCGTGCCGAGCTATGAGAACCGAGCTGATGAGGAGGTCGTATGCCGAGCTGTGTTCCGAGGTCGTGTGCCGAGGTCTTTTGCCGAGCTGTTCAGAGGTCGTCTGTCGAGCTGTGTGGCGAGGTCGTCTGCCGAGCTGTCTTCAGAGGTCGTATGCCGAGCCGTCTCCGTGTTTTCAATTCTTTCATGTTCAACGCAACGGACAAATTCCAACGGACAGATCCCTGCCGCAACGGGCAAATCCTCAACGGACAAATCTTCTTAAAGTGACGCTCCTCCATTGCCTATATAAACACAGCTCGTGAGCTTTGTAAAAAAACAACAACGCAGTGCTTAATTTTTGTGCCAAAAACTCTGTCAAATATTTTTCATCACTCACACTTATTTGAGCACAATTTTCTGAGAGCCTTTTATTCTACATAATTTGAGTTGTATTATTTGAGCTTCAATTTGTTATATCTGCACTATTGAGTGTATCTTTCTCGTCTCATTTTATTTGTGAAAATCATTTATTTTTGGGTAGGAATCCCAAGGTGTTCATAGAGAGGTGATATCTCTTGAACGTATTGCTCTGGTTTAGAGTTGTAAAGGTTTCTAGCTGAACCTGATTTAAAAGCTAGTGTCTTAGTGAAAATCCCATAGTGGTTTGCTTTGGGGACGGGACGTAGGCCAGGGGGTGTTAGGTGGCGAACCTGGATAATTTGTTGTGTGCTTTTTACTCCTTATCTCTCTACTTTTCAGTCAATTAAATTTCTGTACTTTATTTTATTGTTATTTATATCTTACTATTTACTTTATTTTTAACTCGTTTGCAATTTATTCTTCAAGTGATTTATCTATTTCACATTAATATTTCCGCAACTCATAATTAGCACTTATTTCTCCAAAAGTTTTTGAAAGCACCGTTCACACACAATTCACCCCCCTCTTGTGTTTGGAGTCACTTGTCAACAATATTGATCCCCGATTTTTAGGGGCCCAATTTTTAAGATTAGAACAGGGTCTCCAAAATGTTTAAGACGGCCCTGAAAAGGAGTATTCCAACCCGTGACAATGCAATATAAATTTTACACCAATGAGTCAAAGCAACCCAAAGGGTTCAGACACCAATCAGAAAAACTCCAATACAAATTTCTACCTTCCTTTGCCATGAACCAGTCCCAAGATACCATTTTGACATTAAAAACAACAGCTGAATGTTCTACCACCCCGCCTCTAAAAACAATTTTATTACACAACAACCAAAGGCATCAGACCACCACACACCAAATAAGATACTTCACCTTCCTTCCTACCATGCTTACCTTTGCAAATCATAACATGCTGCACAAAGTTCTCAACCCCATCCATATGCCACAGACCATAGAAACCAAGCCAAGCATATACAGATCTCTACACATTATAAGCAAAAGGGCAAGAAAAGAAAACATGACTAACTGATTCATCGTTTGCAAAACAAAAAACGCAGCAAGAATTATGGTTAGTTGAGATTATGCCACGAAAAAAAAAATAGAGTATCAATAAAATATAAAAAAAAAACTTTTGGTCAATGTAAGTTTTTTTATTCAGGGATAAACCCAATCACCCTGATATGGCATTCATTAATTTCCAAACAAAAGAAATATTTGGCGAAAAAAATTCACATAAGAGTTTAGTGCAAGTCTTCACCATTGTGGTTTGTAAATTTTAACCATCTTACATTTAAAAGTTGTGCTCGTTTTAAGGTCTGAAAAAATCATCAATACTTTTTTTTTTTTTTGATACCATAGCATTGGTGGAAGTATCCCCCGGCTTTGCCAAGGACTAATCTTCTCGAGACCTTGGCTGCATTAAGGCTACCCCTTTCAATGGCGTTTTTTGTCATACCCAAGGCTCGAACTCGAGACTTTAGGCAAGAGATCCAACCGTAGTACCAGTCGGACCAACGCTAATAAATACTAAAGATTTACGACGAAATTCATTTTTTACCATTAAGTTTTTTTTAAGGAATTTTTACCGTTAAGTTAGCTCTTTTGAGTTTAAAAGTAAATTTGAGCAAATTTAAGGTGTACCTTGTATCAATATAGAGTATCAATTGTCTTAAACATTAATTCAAAACAAGTGTAATGGCTAAGATAAGAAACGTACATTTATGGTCATTCATCTATTTTGACTACCATAAATTTTTCATTTGACATTAGTTCTTGTTATTTTAAAATTTATCATCAATCTTTATAATATTAGTTTTGTTCCGATCTTATCTAAAGGAGGTGCCCAACCCATACCACATTCAAGTGAATCGAGTAGTCTGAGATCCACTTTGAGGTTAAGTTGGGTCGGGGAAAATCTTCACACAGACGCATCTCACGGCATTCAAGAACATTCTTCTAGAAACACATGTCACACTACGCCAGAAAATAAATTAAATGGCGCTCTTTTCAACAGCGTTTCCCACAGAGGCGTTGTTGAAGAATAGACGGAAGGCTTTTAACAACGCTTCCTGTGTAGGGGAAAGAATAGACAAGCACCGTTAAAAGTTAATTCTCGGAATAGACAGCGTTTCCTTAAAGAAGCGCTATCGTAGGTAAATTAATAGGCATCGCTTCCATGAGGAAGCACTATCTATTTTTTTCCCCTAATTTTAACCAATGCCCTTCCACGCATTCTCTCTCTCACGATCTCTCGTGATCTACACCAAAAGCCGTTGCCCTCACATTCCCTCCCCCCTCACACCATCTTCATGAAATATCCATGACTTATGTACCCCTTCTCACTTGAAGGTCATCTAATCGTCAACATTTCAGAATGCAAGATATTCGTGAGTCAGCCATTCAATGCTCCACCATGTCTTACGAGTGATCGATGTAGGAGCTAGGCATATAGTAACCAAACTATCACTAGTCATACACAATATCTATATAAATAGGAGTTACACACTCTATAAGTATGCACACTATTTACTACTATTAATTTACTAGAGTAAACATTGACTTGAGCGTCAAAGTGTCTTGTAAGTACCTATCTCTTAGTCGCTCTCTATCTTGTACAATAACAGGGTTTAAAAGGTCTCTCAAGTTTCGTGAATCACCTTTTGGTCTCATATATAGGAATCTAGAAAAGTTATTTCCACCTCTGACTGTTAGAATAGAAACAAGGTGTTTTGCAAAACTAACTATCTCATTTCATTGAAACACTCTTATATCAAATACAAACAGCTAAGAGCCATTAACCAACTAACAATGATTAACAAACTCTTAACTACTTTAAACAGAAACAGTACTGGACTCTAAACAGAAAGGCCCAACACAGGCCCAAAACTATTTACACTTCCTATTTTATCAGACACACTAAACAATCCCTCTCTTAAACTGAACCATATACACAGTTCAGTTTATTACATCAGATTTCACACTCATTAAGAGTACACATTCCTAACTTCCTCCTGAGCTTGTAGAAAGTCTCATACTTCAAAGGTTTAGTTAGAATATCAGCCAGTTGCTCTTGAGAAGAGCAGACTATCAATTCAACTGAGCCTTCTCTACTGAGATCTCTCAAAAAATGGAACCGGTTTGACAGTTTAATTGTGGAGCTATTATCACAGTGCACTGTGAGACAGTTTTTCTGGACCAACCCCAATTCCTCCAAGATCCTTTGCAGCCAAATCCCTTGGTAAACACAGTAGGCAGCAGTAATAAATTCTGCTTCTGTTGACAAAGTTACCACAGGCTATTTTTTAGAAGACCAAGACACTGCACCTGAACTCAGCATTAAGACATACCCTGTGGTACTCTTTCGGTCATCCAAATCTCCTTCATAATCACTGTCTGAGTATGCTATCAAAATTTGCTTCTACCCTCTCTTATATAGTATTCCCTTCAAAATTTGCTGCAATAAGGTGCTTCTCGATCGGCTTTTCCATAAATCTACTGATTAAGCTCACAGTAAACATCAAATCCGGCCTTGTAGCATTTAGATACATCAAACTTCCAACAATTTGTTTGTATCCAGTAGCATCCACATATTCTCCTTTTTCTCCTTTAGATAGTTTACAAACCACGGACTATAGGATTAGTCACTGAATTGCTTTGATCCATGCCGAATCTTTCTAGCACTTCTCTTGCATATCTTTGCTGAGTTATGAAAATTCCTTGTGCATTCTGAGTAACTTCAACTCCCAGAAAGTGTCTCATCTTTCCCAAATCTGTCATGTCAAATTCACCCTTCATTGATCTTCTAAATTCATCAATCAATTCCACACTATTTCCTGCATATATGAGGTCATCAACATAGAGACTAACAACCAGAATCGTGTCCTTTTCATCAGTTTTAGTGAACAAGGTGTGTTCATGTGGGCGCTTCACAAAACCATTATTGCAGAAATAAGTTTCTATTCTGATGTACCATGCCCGTGGGGCTTGTTTTTGGCCCATATAAGGCCTTTTTCAGCTTATACACGTCACCTTCCTCTCCCCTTTTCTCATAGCCTTGAGGTTGTTCCACATATACCACTTCATTTAATTCCCCATGCAAGAATGCACTCTTGATATTAAGTTGGTAAACCGTCCAACCTTCACTGGCAGTCACAGCAAGAATGCATCTAATTGTTTCCCATCTTGCCACAGGGGCAAACACCTCAGAATAATCAATCCCATATTTTTGTGAGCAACCTTTTGCCACTAGCCTGGCTTTGAACTTCTCCACCTTTCCTTCTTCATTGTATTTAGTTTTATACACCCATTTTACTCCAATATTCTTTGCTCCTGCTGACAGCCCCACTAATTCCCAAGTATCATTTTTCTCAATAGCTGATATTTCAGCATCCATTGCCTTTCTCCATTTGTCACATTTTGCTGCCTCTTCATAAGCAATAGGATCTTCACAAGCTCCAAACACAACCAGGTTATGCATTTCTTCATTATTATACAAATCACTATCACTATCCAAGTCTCCTGTATTCACAAAATCACCCATCTATGCTGGATTTTTCTTGTTCCTTCCTGTGTTAATTTCTGATGAAGTTGCAGCACCCAAAACTAGCTTGCCTTGCTTCTTACTCCTTCCTTTATTCAAGTTTGGAGTTGCTGATGATTGTAACTGTTCTCCACTCCTCCCTTGAGCCAAGTTTGGAGTAGATTCAGTTAATGTTTCTGATTGCTCTGTTTCTCTCCTCCCTCGAGACAAGTTTGGAGTAGAAACAGATTCGTATACTGGCTGCTCTCCTTCAGTTGTTACTACAGTATTTTCTGCTGTTTCAGTTTCTGAAATCTGTTTGCTACAAATCTTTAGTTTTAGTCACATCCTTTTCTGCATCATCAAACTGACATGTAGCTGCTGAGTTCTTTCCATTTCCTTCTTTACTTTCCCAGTTCCAAGTCTCTTCTTCTGCAAACACTACATATTTGCTTATAACGATCTTCCTAGTGATTGGATCATAAAGTCTATAAGCTTTAGACTCCTCACTAACCCCTAGAAAGACACATTTAAAGATTTTATCATCCAGTTTCTTCCTTTGTGCATCAGGTACATGCACAAAAGCAATACACCTAAACACCCTAAAGTGTTTTACAGAAGGCTTCAAATTACTCCAGGCTTCCTCTGGTGTAATATCCTTGACTGACAGAGTTGGACTTCTGTTTAGGACATAAACTGCCCATCTCACTACTTCAGGCCAGAACTGCTTTAGCAATTTCCCTCCAGACAACAAGCTTCTTACCATATTCATAACTGTTCTGTTTTTTCTCTCAGCTACCCCATTCTGCTGTGGGGTATAAGTAGCTGTAAGCTGCCTTTTGATACCATTCTCAGCACAATAATTGTCAAAATCAACTGAATTAAATTCCCCACCTCTATCAGTTCTTAAACAACTAATTACAACTGTGATTCATTTTCAACCATAATCCTAAACCTCTTGAATGTTTCAAAAGCTGTAGATTTTTCAGATAAGAAAAATGCCCATGCCTTCCTACTAAAATCACAATAAAAGAGATAAAATACCTCTTATTAAGGATTCAGGTTTGATTGGGCCGCATATGTCTGAGTGTATCGGCTCCAATCTTCTGGTTGCTCGCCAGTCACTTTGCCTTGACATTGTTTCCCTATGCTGCTTTCCAATCAAGCAGTCAGAACACACCCTCTTTGATTCTTTGAGCATTGGCAGCCCTCTAACCATCTCTTTCTGAACTAGAAGCTTCAGCCCTTTGTAAATAAGATGTCCATATCTGCGATGCCACAGATGAGAGTTGTCTTCACTGGAGGTTTTGAAATAGGAGGGAATTAAAGGAGAATCCATTATAGCAAACAACCGATTGTTTGCCATCTTAGAGATCATGATCAACCCTTTTTAGTTGTGGTAGATCTTGCACAAATCGTTCTTGAAGATAATCGTCGGATTCTTCTGTTGAAGCTGTCCTATACTCAACAAGTTATTCTTCAAATCAGGGATAAAGTACACCCCTGTAATCACTTGAATGTGGCCTTCAATTTCCAGTCTCACACTGCCTTTACCCAGCACATCCATTATTGAATTGTCACCAAGTTTAACGGATTCTCTGAAATTCTCATCAATTTCAAAGAACCATTCCCTCACACCACACATGTGGTTACTGCATCCAGAGTCCAAAAACTAGACCCTTTCCCTAGTTGACTCTTGTGAATCTGCATAGGACATGAGAAGCATCTCTTCTTCTTCTTCTTCTTCTTCTTCAAACTCAACATAATTTGCCACATTGTCCTCTGAGTTAGGGAACTCATACTGATAGTGCCCCGACTTATGGCACTTGTAACATTCCACATTCTCTTTGGAGACTTGTCTTCCCCTTCCTCTTCCTCCTCTGCCTGAAAATCTTCCCCTTCCTCTGCCACTATTCTTTGCATTTCCAGAGACTTTTAGAGCCTGCTCCTCTTCTTTGAGACCTCTCATTCGTTGTTCATGCACCAGTAAGTTGCTCTGCAATTTGTCAATGGACAGAGTTTCCACATTGTTGGACTCCTCGATCAAGAATACTACATAGTTGAATCTTCCAGTCATGGATGGAAGGATCTTTTCCACAATTACATTTTCTTGCATGTTTTCTCCGTGGCTCTTCATCTTGTTGGCAACATCAAGATTTCTTGCAAAGTACTCATTTACTAATTCCCCTTTCTTCATATTCAAGATCTCAAATTCTCTTCTTAGGGCTTGCAACTGTGCTCTTTTAACCTTCGTGGATCCTTGATACTTCTGCTTCAACGAGTCCCAGATCTCCTTTGAAGAATCCCTTTTCAAGATCATGTCCAAGACGTTTCTGTCAATCGCTTGGAAAAGGTAGTTCTTTGCCTTTAGATCCTTTAACTTGCCCTCGTCTGTGGTCTTCTTCTGTTTTGTCGTCGTGTTTGCCTCCACAATCGGAACCCCATTCTCCACAATCTCCCAATATTCTTTGGATCTGAGCAAGTTTTCGATGAACGAAACTGCCATTCTCCTTCTTCGTCATCGTTGCGTCTCAGTTTTCTCCTTCGCTTTTAGAAGCTGCGATTCTTTCTCTATCAGGCCCTAGTTGGAGCTCTGATGCCAATTGTTAGAATAGAAACAAGGTGTTTTGCAAAACTAATTATCTCATTTCATTGAAACACTCTTATATCAAATACAAACAGCTAAGAGCCATTAACCAACTAATAATGATTAACAAACTCTTAACTACTCTAAACAGAAACAGTACTGGACTCTAAACAGAAAGGCCCAACACAGGCCCAAAACTATTTACACATCCTATTTTATCAGACACACCAAACACTGACATGGTTAACGCTTATCATTGACCACCCTAAACAACTCCTAAACAACAAGTTAAAGACAATCCATATGACCATAATCCTCGTTTTAACTGTCCTCTATCCCTATACCTTCCTCTTCCTCCGCCTACCACCTAATATAGGAAACTGTTGAGCATGTACCCAACTGTGATGATGTCTTTGTTGCCTAAAACAATGTATCAAGAGCCCGAGCACTTTTCCAGCACAGTGTGAGACATAGCGCTAGCCATTCCTCTCCCCCTTTTCCTTCTAAAGATGATAAGGTTCAACACCTTTAAGAGAGGTATTCCATCTTGGTGTTTAACTTGGAGCCCTAATACCTTCATCGGTAGATTGAAGTTTTGAAGCCTAGGCCTTCTTATTTCTCAATATCTAAAACCATTATGACCACATTGGTTGAGTTCTACCTTCAGCAATAGACTACACAAACTTAGAAGACAACCTGAAGACAATTAGACAATATTTGCCCGAGCTCCCCTTATAGGAGAAACCGTATTATCAATAACAGCCCTGAGTTTGGGGAAACGCCCATAAAAAGGGACCAAGAGGTATATACAACAACCATTTTCCATCCATCACCTCATTGGCTCAGAATTAATGTGAGGAAATGAGTACAAATTTAGAAACATCCCCCCTCTTTTCCTCTAAAGAAATGTTCCCAAAAAGATAAGAGCAATTATTATGAGTTCCATGATGAGCACAGCCACACCACAAATAAGTGCATCCAACTAAAAGGACACTATCAAATTGTTAATCTAAGAAGGTTATTTGGGGCATTATGTGAAGACTAGAATAAGGGCTCTGGCCAACATGTCTGATAAGTTAGGAGAAGCCTACCTAGCCCTAATGTTGAAGGGCACAGAAAAAGAAACAATTTTAAATTCCCTCTAAGGGAGACATACGAGGGAAGCCAACAAAAGTTGTTTCCCAGTCACTATGGAGGGAGGAGACATGTTTTTGCTCACTTCAGAAGTAGATTTTTCAGATAAGAAAAACACCCATGCCTTCCTACTAAAATCACAATAAAAGAGATAAAATACCTCTTATTAAGGATTCAGGTTTGATTGGGCCGCATATGTCTGAGTGTATCAGCACCAATCTTCTGGTTGCTCTCTAGTTACTTTGCCTTGACATTGTTTCCCTATGCCACTTTCCAATCAAGCGGTCGAGAACACACCTCTCGATTCTTTGAGCATTGGCAGCCCTCTAACCATCTCTTTCTGAACTAGAAGCTTCAGCCCTTTGTAAATAAGATGTCCATATCTGCGATGCCACAGATGAGAGTTGTCTTCACTGGAGGTTTTGAAACAGGAGGGAATTAAAGGAGAATCCATTATAGCAGCTGTCGTACCCTAATTTTGTCCGGCCTCTTTCTTTTTATTCATTTTTGCTTATTAAATTAGTAGTAGTAATATTATTTAAATAAATAAATTAATTAAAATAATATTTTTGGTCTCATAGAATGAATAAAGAAAAAAGAAAGAAAAAGAAAAAGAAATAAAAATTATTGGAAAACGGTTGCATATTGCAAGTGTGGGGGTGGGAATAGAAATCAACTAAAGTGGGCGATGGCCCACCGATCTGCACCTCCCCTCTCTCTTTCGCTTCCCGCCCCCCCTTTGCTTCTCTGATGCGCCCCCTGCGCACCTTGCTTCCCCTGGCCTGCTTCTCACACCCCACTTCCTATACGCACCCCCAGCTGGCTCTCTCTCCATCCGTGTGGCCCAACTCTCACGCAGCCCAGCCCATCCTTTCTTTAACCTAATTTAACACAACCCTAATTCCCTCACAATCAAAATCTGATTCTCCCCTCACCTTCATCTCCCCTCTCCGCGGCGCTCCCCCATCCCTCTCCTTCCTTTCTTCCTCGCGGCGCTGCCCACTCCCCCACGTCCTCGCCATACCCTTTCTCTTCATCTCATCCCAAACCCTAATCCCATCTTCTTCTCCTTCTCTTCAACCCCAACCCTAAAAACCCAAATTTAGAAACATCCCCCCTCTTTTCCTCTAAAGAAATGTTCCCAAAAAGATAAGAGCAATTATTATGAGTTCCATGATGAGCACAGCCACACCACAAATAAGTGCATCCAACTAAAAGGACATTATCAAATAGTTAATCTAAGAAGGTTATTTGGGGCATTATGTGAAGACTAGAATAAGGGCTCTGGCCAACATGTCTGATAAGTTAGGAGAAGCCTACCTAGCCCTAATGTTGAAGGGCACAGAAAAAAAAACAATTTTAAATTCCCTCTAAGGGAGACATACGAGGGAAGCCGACAAAAGTTGTTTCCCAGTCACTATGGAGGGAGGAGACATGTTTTTGCTCACTTCAGAAGTAGATTTTTAAGATAAGAAAAACACCCATGCCTTCCTACTAAAATCGTAATAAAAGAGATAAAATACCTCTTATTAAGGATTCAGGTTTGATTGGGCCGCATATGTCTGAGTGTATCAGCTCCAATCTTCTGGTTGCTCTCTAGTTACTTTGCCTTGACATTGTTTCCCAATGCTACTTTCCAATCAAGCAGTCAGAACACACCCTCTCTGATTCTTTGAGCATTGGCAGCCCTCTAACCATCTCTTTCTGAACTAGAAACTTCAGCCCTTTGTAAATAAGATGTCCATATCTGCGATGCCACATATGAGAGTTGTCTTCACTGGAGGTTTTTGAAACACGAGGGAATTAAAGGAGAATCCATTATAGCAGCTGTTGTACCCTAATTTTGTCCGGCCTCTTTCTTTCTATTCATTTTTGCTTATTAAATTAGTAGTAGTAATATTATTTAAATAAATAAATTAATTAAAATAATATTTTTGGTCTCATAGAATGAATAAAGAAAAAAGAAAGAAAAAGAAAAAGAAATAAAAATTATTGAAAACGATTGCATATTGCAATTTTGGGGGTGTTAATAGCAATCAACTAAAGGGGCTGATGGCCCAGCCCAGTCTGCACCTCCCCTCTCTCATTCGCTTCATGCACCCCCTTTGCTTCTCTGATGCGCCCCCTGCGCACCTTGCTTCCCCTGGCCTGCTTCTCACACCCCACTTCCTATACGCACCCCCAGCTGGCTCTCTCTCCATCCGTGTGGCCCAACTCTCACGCAGCCCAGCCCATCCTTTCTTTAACCTAATTTAACACAACCCTAATTCCCTCACAATCAAAATCTGATTCTCCCCTCACCTTCATCTCCCTCTCAAGGCGCTCCCCATCCCTCTCCTTCCTTTCTTCCTCGCGGCGCTGCCCGCTCCCCCACGTCCTCGCCATACCCTTTCTCTTCATCTCATCCCAAACCCTAATCCCATCTTCTTCTCCTTCTCTTCAACCCCAACCCTAAAAACCCAAATTTAGAAACATCCCCCCTCTTTTCCTCTAAAGAAATGTTCCCAAAAAGATAAGAGCAATTATTATGAGTTCCATGATGAGCACAGCCGCACCACAAATAAGTGCATCCAACTAAAAGGACATTATCAAATAGTTAATCTAAGAAGGTTATTTGGGGCATTATGTGAAGACTAGAATAAGGGCTCTGGCCAACATGTCTGATAAGTTAGGAGAAGCCTACCTAGCCCTAATGTTGAAGGGCACAAAAAAAGAAACAATTTTAAATTCCCTCTAAGGGAGACATACGAGGGAAGCCGACAAAAGTTGTTTCCCAGTCACTATGGAGGGAGGAGACATGTTTTTGCTCACTTCAGAAGTAGATTTTTCAGATAAGAAAAACACCCATGCCTTCCTACTAAAATCACAATAAAAGAGATAAAATACCTCTTATTAAGGATTCAGGTTTGACTGGGCCGCATATGTCTGAGTGTATCAGCTCCAATCTTCTGGTTGCTCTCTAGTTACTTTGCCTTGACATTGTTTCCCTATGCTACTTTCCAATCAAGCAGTCAGAACACACCCTCTCTGATTCTTTGAGCATTGGCAGCCCTCTAACCATCTCTTTCTGAACTAGAAGCTTCAGCCCTTTGTAAATAAGATGTCCATATCTGCGATGCCACAGATGAGAGTTTACTTCACTGGAGGTTTTGAAACAGGAAGGAATTAAAGGAGAATCCATTATAGCAGCTGTCGTACCCTAATTTTGTCCGGCCTCTTTCTTTTTATTCATTTTTGCTTATTAAATTAGTAGTAGTAATATTATTTAAATAAATAAATTAATTAAAATAATATTTTTGGTCTCATAGAATGAATAAAGAAAAAAGAAAGAAAAAGAAAAAGAAATAAAAATTATTGAAAAACGGTTGCATATTGCAATTTTGGGGGTGTTAATAGTAATCAACTAAAGGTGATGGCCCGGCCGATCTGCACCTCCTCTCTCATTCGCTTCATGCACCCCTTTGATTCTATGATCGCCCCTCAAGACCTTGCTTCCCCTGGCCTCGCTTCTCACACCCCACTTCCTATACGCACTCCTACCGGGCTCTCTCTTCATCCGTGTGGCCCAACTCTCACGCAAATTTCGACCCATCCTTTCTTTAACCTAATTTAACACAACCCTAATTCCCTCACAATCAAAATCTGACGCTCCCCTCACCTTCATCTCCCCTCTCAAGGCTCCCTAATCCCTCTCCTTCCTTTCTTCCTCATGGCGCCAGCTCCCCACGCCCTCGCCATACCCTTTCTCTTCATCTCATCCCAAACCCTAATCCCATCTTCTTCTCCTTCTCTTCAACCCCAACCCTAAAAACCCAAATTTAGAAACATCCCCCCTCTTTTCCTCTAAAGAAATGTTCCCAAAAAGATAAGAGCAATTATTATGAGTTCCATGATGAGCACAGCCACACCACAAATAAGTGCATCCAACTAAAAGGACACTATCAAATAGTTAATCTAAGAAGGTTATTTGGGGCATTATGTGAAGACTAGAATAAGGGCTCTGGCCAACATGTCTGATAAGTTTGGAGAAGCCTACCTAGCCCTAATGTTGAAGGGCACAGAAAAAGAAACAATTTTAAATTCCCTTTAAGGGAGACATACGAGGGAAACCGACAAAAGTTGTTTCCCAGTCACTATGGAGGGAGGAGACATGTTTTTGCTCACTTCAGAAGTAGATTTTTCAGATAAGAAAAACACCCATGCCTTCCTACTAAAATCACAATAAAAGAGATAAAATACCTCTTATTAAGGATTCAGGTTTGATTGGGCCGCATATGTCTGAGTGTATCAGCTCCAATCTTCTGGTTGCTCTCTAGTTACTTTGCCTTGACATTGTTTCCCTATGCTACTTTCCAATCAAGCAGTCAGAACACACCCTCTCTGATTCTTTGAGCATTGGCAGCCCTCTAACCATCTCTTTCTGAACTTGAAGCTTCAGCCCTTTGTAAATAAGATGTCCATATCTGCGATGCCACAGATGAGAGTTGTCTTCACTGGAGGTTTTGAAACAGGAGGGAATTAAAGGAGAATCCATTATAGCAGCTGTCGTACCCTAATTTTGTCCGGCCTCTTTCTTTTTATTCATTTTTGCTTATTAAATTAGTAGTAGTAATATTATTTAAATAAATAAATTAATTAAAATAATATTTTTGGTCTCATAGAATGAATAAAGAAAAAAGAAAGAAAAAGAAAAAGAAATAAAAATTATTGAAAAACGGTTGCATATTGCAATTTTGGGGGTGTTAATAGCAATCAACTAAAGGGGCTGATGGCCCAGCCCAGTCTGCACCTCCCCTCTCTCATTCGCTTCATGCACCCCCTTTGATTCTCTGATGCGCCCCCTGCGCACCTTGCTTCCCCTGGCCTGCTTCTCACACCCCACTTCCTATACGCACCCCCAGCTGGCTCTCTCTCCATCCGTGTGGCCCAACTCTCACGCATTGACCCATCCTTTCTTTAACCTAATTTAACACAACCCTAATTCCTCACAATCAAAATCTGATTCTCCCTCACCTTCATCTCCCTCTCATGGCGCTCCCCATCCCTCTCCTTCCTTTCTTCCTCATGGTATTGCCGCTCCCACGCCCTCGCCATACCCTTTCTCTTCATCTCATCCCAAACTCTAATCCCATCTTCTTCTCCTTCTCTTCAACCCCAACCCTAAAAACCCTAATACACACACACACGCTTTCACTCACTACCTCATCTGCGGCCGCTTCCCCTTCTCTCCCCCATTCCTTTTCTTTCCCTTCCATAACCCTAGGTCAGCCGCAGCGCACCAAGATCTTCCTTCATTTTCTCCCCATATCTCGGTCCTTATCCCTTATATCTCTCAGATTTCCCAAATCCCCACAAAACCGAATCCTCTCCATCCCCATCTCTATCAAATCGCACCAAGATCTCCATGAGGATCCCAGATCTACGCGTGGAATAAGGGGAGTTTTCATTCCATTCATTTCGTTTCTTCCCATCTTTCTTTTTATTTATTATTATTATTATTCAAATATTTGCATTAATTTGGTTGGATTTTCTCGCAGGTACTTTAGCTATAAAAGCCACACAAAACGCAAGTCAAAAAAGGAGGAGGAGACCCTGGATCCGAGAGCCAGAGGGAACCGGAGTGAGAACAAGAGAAGGACAGAGAGACCGAGAGCAAGAAGGAAAACGAACAGAGCCAAGAAAAAGAGACTGAACCTGTGAGACTCCCGCCCCCTAGAACCAAAATTAAAACACCATTAGTTTAGGTTTCTTCTGAATCCTTTCTTTTGCTTTCTGGAAATTTCCAGGGAAGCTTCAATTCAGGTTTCCTCATTTTCTTTATCCTTGTATTTTCTGTTTCCTTTTCTTACCATGACCGTGTAAAAAGAATGGTATTTTGGACTGAATGTTCTGATTTGGAATATATATGATGTGATTCTTTCCCCCTATTCTTTGCATTCTTTGCATTTTCTGTTGATGTTATTGTTTGATGATTGGTTGAGGTTCGGCTGAAATGAGTTGAGACTAGGGTTTGGCCTTCCAACGGGGCCAAACCCTAGGCAGGGACTAAATTGTAAATATGTGATAAATAAGGACCAAATTGTAAATATATGGTAAATAGGGACTAGACTGCAAATATATTATAAAGAAAGACTGAACTGTAAATGTATGATAAAAGGGGTCTGAAAGCAAATAAATTAAAAAATCTTCCTTTCTTTAATTTTCTGTTCATACGCGTTTTAGGCTTTGGTCTTCCAACGGGGCCAAACTTTAAATAGGGACCAATTTGCAATTATCATATTAATGAGGGACTTAAAAGCAAAATAGAAAGTTTCTGAATTTTGTTTCCTTATTTAAGTATTTTTTTCAAATAAATAAATTAATAACTTGTGGAAGTAATTCTTATCTTCAGTTTGTATTTCTGTCTTATTAAAAGGAGATGAAATAATAATAAATACAATAAAAAAAGCTTTCTTTTTTTAATAATTTTTGTTGGTTCTTTTTCTTATTATTTTAAAAATTTGATAAAGGGAATTAATTTTTTAAAGGCAAACAATTTTTTGCAAGCAATTAACAGGTACCATTTTTTTTAAATGGGCGTGTATGGGTGCTAATCCTTCCTTGCGCGTAACCAACTCCCGGACCCAAATCTGGTACAAAGACCTTCTTTTTTCATTAAATTCAAAAATATTCAAAAATTAGGTTTTCCAATGTTTCCTATAAAAATAAAATATTGGTGGCGGCTCCATTTAAATTTTAAGGGTGGTTGTCACAGCTGGCAACTCCACTGGGGACTTTTGAGAGTCAGGCCCTATGATTGTTTATGTGATTTGTTTGCCTTACTAAATGAATTATTTCCTTTTTGTTTTTAATTTCTATTTGTTCATTTGTATATATGTTTGTATACGTGAATCCTAGGATAGAAAACTTGTATCAAAAAAAAATTTATTTTTCATTTGTGATTTATTCTCTTTCATTTGTTCTTTTCTTGTAAATATTATGTATGTATATGTATTTGGAACCTTAGGGTAGAAGACATGTATATATATTGCATTTTTTATTTTGCAGCGGGTAGTTTTAAGTTTGTTCCTTCACACACTACACTTTATACACTTTGTTTACACACACTTTAAGTGGGTGCCCTATACCCGGGCCCAAGTGAACCTTAAGTTAGGAGAGGCTGTGTAATGGGTGCTCTGCTGGACGTACGGCCAGTGGGTTCCTATGAAGGCCTCACCTAGAGTTTGGCTCTATTTGAGAAAAATCATCCTTTAATAGTATACCTATTATTGGTGGTGACATTCTCAAGTGGGACCCTTGGCTCTAGGGACCTTTTAGATTAGATCTTAAATCCATCCAATGGAAAGGCACTTAAAATAAACCCTAGATCCTTTTAAGGAGCTACTGGCCCATATCACGAAAGGAGCATACCTTACCCCATTTTTCACGTAACAAAAGTCATATGACCTAAGATCTTAGGAAATACCGGCCTACATCACAAGGGGCACAATCTACCTGTTTTTCCATCATCCATTTTTCAGTCACATTTCAAAATTGTGAAAAATGATAAATGATATTTTTCTCCAAAAATATTATTTGTTATTCTTCTTTGCAAAAAAAAAACATAGTTTCAAAAAAATACTTTCCCTTCTCATTCCTTTTTCCCTCTAAATAAAAAATAAATTTTTTTTTAAAAAAAAGCATTTTCTCTTTTAGCAACACCATTGCATTCATTTTATTTTTGTAAAAAAAAACAAAACAACAAAAGATAGAAAAATATTTCTCCATTATCCATTATATTATTTTGCATAAAATGTACATAAAAAAAACATTCATGATATGCATAATCATGACACCTACATAACATGACTCGTTTTTTTCCCCAACAGAAAATAGATACAAGTAAGCTTTCCCTGCATCCCTACCGGACTCGAGCCCAGTCTAGACTCATGGATTTGTTGGAACAGAATCAGCAAGCGATGAAAGAAGAGCTCGATCAAATCAATGGTAAAATAGACAAGTTATTTGACCTTCTGCAGAACTTGAATCCAAAATTGACCACTAATAAGAACCATTCCAACAGCACTAATGAGTATCGAGAGGCTTCCAATGGCCCATTAGGAGGCCCCCTAGATCAGAAGAGACTCCAAATTATGGAAGATAGGCTGAAAGCCATTGAAGGGGCAAATCATATTGGGTTCAAAGCTTGAGTATGTTTGGTCTGGGCGTGGTGATTCCTCCAAAATTCAAAGTTCCTGAGTTCGTCAAGTATGAAGGCTTGACTTGTCCAAAAAGCCACCTCATCATGTACTGCCGGAAGATGCCCCCCTGCTCCAGTAATGATAAGCTCTTAATCCACTTCTTCCAAGAGAGTCTTACAGGGGCATCCCTACGTTGGTATATGCAGTTAGAGCAGGGAAAAATCAACTCCTGGAATGCTTTGGCTAAAGTTTTCATCAAACAATATAAGTACAATATGGACATAGCTCCTGGCCGCTCCCAGTTGCAAACCATGGTAAAAGGGGACAATGAAAGCTTCAAAGAGTATGCCCAAAGATGGAGAGGGATTGCAGCCCAAGTGGAACCTCTGCTATTTGAGAAAGAGATGGTTACCACGTTCATTGACACACTTCAACAACCTTTCTATGATCTGATGATGAGAAATGTCTCTTCAAACTTCTCAGACCTTGTTGTTGTCGGAGAAAGAGTGGAAGCCGGGATAACGAGCGGAAGGATTACAAACCTCAGAGCTCAACAGCCATTGCGCAATGCAGGTCAAGAGATGGAAGAAGATACTAATGATGCTCATCACGACATACACTGAGGCAATGGGCCACTCCATTAAGGATTGTTGAGCTCTGATCAACACGAAATGGTGAAATTTCAAGGAATAGCTTTGTTTAAGCAACCTTCATTTGTTTTTACACTTTGCCCAAAGCCCTGGGGCATATCTTGTAAAGGGCCCACTTTATTTCCATCTTTTCAATACATCAATGGAAATGCAATTTGAATTTTTTTCCCCTTCTTGGTGCATGTTCAATCCGGGATAAAAAAAACAGTTAAGGAAAATATAAAATAAAATGGTAAAGCAAATGCACAAATCATTAAAAATTAAGTTTTGTGAAAATTTGAGCAATAGGATTTTGAGATGAAGTTTGGCCATTTTTCTCTATCCAAAAAATATAAAAAAATACTTATCCCTTGCTACGCTTTTGAGCCTAAAACGAAGTTTTCTTTTAAATACCCTGAATAAGGATCGTCCATACAATTAAGGAAAACACAAGTCTCCAATCAATTTTGCCTTCTCAGAAAGAAGAAGAGCAAAGTAAGCAATAAGGAATGTCAAAAACGTGTCAAAGACACCTGCGAAGATCAAAAAGTAAACCGCAAAGGTGAAACAAATGTGCTAGCGAAAAATGAAGTGCATCTTTACTCTAAAGATCCTTGTTTTTATAAACCATTAAACACTTTTTGGGCCTAAAATATCCTTTCTTTCATACCCAGGCCACGTTACAACCCTAATAAAGCCCATTCTGATCAAAGTCAAATTGCTCATATTTTCTTAAAACTTGATTTTTGAAAGAGGAGATCCATATAAACTCCTCAGTACAGTTGCTTTACCTAAAAAAAAAGAACAATATAAAATAAAATGTTCGCTAGGCTGGAAACCCGAAAGGGAGGTCTAGGCAGAAGTTAGAGCGACCCGCTAGGTTGAAAACTCGCAAAGAGCGGCCTAGGCAGAAGTTAGGGTCAAATTCACAAACATGTCAACCCGGATTGTACCTCACAGATCTAAACATAAACCAAGAAGCTAGGGACAAAAGTTGTGCCCATCGCATTCAAGATTTCGTTTCAGTTTCAGAACTACGCAAGATGATCTGTCTCTCAACATAGATCTTTTCTGTCCTGGTTGGACGAAGGCCAAAGGGACACTGAAAAGTCTCTTTGGATCAAAGTTGTCAATCTGATCCTCCCAAGAGCATTCATAGCATGGAAGGAATATTCAATAATCCACAAAGGTAAACAGGATGAACTATCAAGAGCAAATATACAACCCTGGTGCAACACAAAGTCAACCATTCAGACAAGCAATCTGACAGAAAGTTATCATCCCACGAGTCTAGGGGCAGAGTCCTCAAAGGAATTCAGGGAAATCAAAAAAATTCAAAACAATAATAACATTCATGCATAGCATATCATTCATCGCATCTAGCATGGTCATCATTACTTCTGGGCCTCAGACCCACTTTCAAAATCATTTCTCTAAAAAATAAAAATTTCATTTCATGCATGGCATACCATTCATTGCATCCTGCATGATCATCAAAGTTTTTGGGTCCATTGACCCACCCTATCAAATATTACATATAGTTGGTCTATTGTTACTCAGTAAGAACTAGTACTCAGCCTACCCAATCTCTTTATTAGCAAGAATTAGGAACCCGTCCTATACCTTGTTGGGAACCTGACCCACCACCTTGGAAATCTGACCTAAGGCTTTAGTCGGGAACCTGACCCGCGTCTCGAATCTTCCTCAATCATGGGGATCGATCCACACCTTTTAACAAGAGTTAGGAATCTGGCCTATACCTTGTCGGGAATCTGACCCGAACTGTTTCGAGTGACGGAGAAGCTCATACACTGAACGTTCATCTGCAATAGGAAAACCAGTCCATAGAGTTAGGAATCTGACCTACACCTTGCCGGGGATCTGACCCGAACCTATATTGAGTGACAGAGAAACTCATACCACGGACATTCCTTAAAGTAAGGTAGTCAATCCGTACCTTTTAACAAGAGTTAAGAACCTGACTTACCCTTGTTGGGAATCTGACCCAAACTTGTGTCGAGTGACGAAGAAGCTCGCACCTCAGGCTTACCCTAAGTAGGGAAGTAATCAATACCAAAGATGTGAGGGTTAGGAATCAGACCTATGCCTTACCGAGAATTCACTAGGAAATGAACCTAGAATATCTCACCAATTTTGTGAGAGCTAGGAGCCAGACCTACACCTTACAGAGAATTCACTAGGAATCGAACCTAGAATCTCTCACCAATTTTGTAAGAGTTAGGAACCAAACCTATGCCTTACCAGGAATTCACTAGGAATCAGACCTAGAATCCCAAAGCAAAGTCGGGAGCCAAGCTCGCATCCTCAAACAATTTCGTTCTGGACAAAATTAGAGTCTTTTATCCTTAATTACCTTTTACAACGAATGCACGAAGACCTTCGAGTAAAATGTAATTAAGGAGGGGCAGCTGTCGTACCCTAATTTTGTCCGGCTTCTTTCTTTTTATTCATTTTTGCTTATTAAATTAGTAGTAGTAATATTAATTAAATAAATAAATTAATTAATTAATTAAAATAATATTTTTGGTCTCATAGAATGAATAAAGAAAAAAGAAAGAAAAAGAAAAAGAAATAAAAATTATTGAAAAACGGTTGCATATTGCAATTTTGGGGGTGTTAATAGCAATCAACTAAAGGGGCACCTCCCCTCTCTCATTCGCTTCATGCACCCCCTTTGCTTCTCTGATGCGCCCCCTGCGCACCTTGCTTCCCCTGGCCTGTCCCACTTCCTATACGCACCCCCAGCTGGCTCTCTCTCCATCCGTGTGGCCCAACTCTCACGCAGCCCAGCCCATCCTTTCTTTAACCTAATTTAACACATCCCTAATTCCCTCACAATCAAAATCTGATTCTCCCCTCACCTTCATCTCCCTCTCATGGCGCTCCCCATCCCTCTCCTTCCTTTCTTACTTGCGGCTGGCGCTCCTCACGTCCTCGCCATACCCTTTCTCTTCATCTCATCCCAAAACCTAATCCCATCTTCTTCTCCTTCTCTTCAACCCCAACCCTAAAAACCCTAATACACACACACACGCTTTCACTCACTCCCTCATCTGCGGCCGCTTCCCCTTCTCTCCCTCATTCCTTTTCTTTCCCTTCCATAACCTTAGGTCAGCCGCGGCGCACCAAGATCTTCCTTCATATTCTCCCCATATCTCGGTCCCTATCCGTTAAATCCCCACAAAACCGAATCCTCTCCATCCCCATCTCTATCAAATCGCACCAAGATCTCCAAGAGGATCCCAGATCTACGCGTGGAATAAAGGGAGTTTTCATTCCATTCATTTCGTTTCTTCCCATCTTTCTTTTTATTTTTTATTATTATTCAAATATTTGCATTAATTTGGTTGGATTTTCTCGCAGGTACTTTGGCTATAAAAGCCACACAAAACGCAAGTCAAAAAAGAGGAGGAGACCCTGGAGACCGAGAGCCAGAGGGAACCGGAGTGAGAACAAGAGAAGGACAGAAAGACCGAGAGCAAGAAGGAAAACGAACAGAGCCAAAAAAAAGAGACTGAACCTGTGAGACTCCCGCCCCCTAGAACCAAAATTAAAACACCATTAGTTTAGGTTTCTTCTGAATCCTTTCTTTTGCTTTCTGGAAATTTTCAGGGAAGCTTCAATTCAGGTTCCCTCATTTTTTTTATCCTTGTATTTTCTGTTTCCTTTTCTTACCATGACCGTGTAAAAAGAATGGTATTTTGGACTGAATGTTCTGATTTGGAATATATATGATGTGATTCTTTCCCCCTATTCTTTGCATTCTTTGCATTTTCTGTTGCTGTTATTGTTTGTTGATTGGTTGAGGTTCGGCTGAAATGAGTTGAGACTAGGGTTTGGCCTTCCAACGGGGCCAAACCCTAGGCAGGGACTAAATTGTAAATATGTGATAAATAAGGACCAAATTGTAAATATATGGTAAATAGGGACTAGACTGCAAATATATTATAAAGAAAGACTGAACTGTAAATGTATGATAAAAGGGGTCTGAAAGCAAATAAATTAAAAAATCTTCCTTTCTTTAATTTTCTGTTCATACGCGTTTTAGGCTTTGGTCTTCCAACGGGGCCAAACTTTAAATAGGGACCAATTTGCAATTATCATATTAATGAGGGACTTAAAAGCAAAATAAAAAGTTTCTGAATTTTGTTTCCTTATTTAAGTATTTTTTTTCAAATAAATAAATTAATAACTTGTGAAAGTAATTCTTATCTTCAGTTTGTATTTCTGTCTTATTAAAAGGAGATGAAATAATAATAAATACAATAAAAAAGGCTTTCTTTTTTTTAATAATTTTTGTTGGTTCTTTTTCTTATTATTTAAAAAATTTGATAAAGGGAATTAATTTTTTAAAGGCAAACAATTTTTTGCAAGCAATTAACGGGTACCATTTTTTTTTAAATGGGCGTGTATGGGTGCTAATCCTTCCTTGCGCGTAACCAACTCCCGGACCCAAATCTGTTACAAAGACCTTCTTTTTTTCATTAAATTCAAAAATTAGGTTTTTCAATGTTTCCTATAAAATTAAAATATTGGTGGCGGCTCCATTTAAATTTTAAGGGTGGTTGTCACAGCAAACAACCGATTGTTTGCCATCTTAGAGATCATGATCAACCCCTTCTAGTTGTGGTAGATCTTGCACAAATCGTTCTTGAAGATAATCGTCAGATTCTTCTGTTGAAGCTGTCCTATACTCAACAAGTTATTCTTCAAATCAGGGATAAAGTACACCCCTGTAATCACTTGAATGTGGCCTTCAATTTCCAGTCTCACACTGCCTTTACCCAGCACATCCATTCTTGAATTGTCACCAAGTTTAACGGATTCTCTGAAATTCTCATCAATTTCAAAGAACCATTCCCTCACACCACACATGTGGTTACTGCATCCGGAGTCCAAAAACCAGACCCTTTCCCTAGTTGACTCTTGTGAATCTGCATAAGACATGAGAAGCATATCTTCTTCTTCTTCAAACTCAACATAATTTTCCACATTGTCCTCTGAGTTAGGGCACTCATACTGATAGTGCCCCAACTGATGGCACTTGTAACATTCCACATTCTCTTTGGAGACTTGTCTTCCCCTTCCTCTTCCTCCTCTGCCTGAAAATCTTCCCCTTCCTCTGCCACTATTCTTTGCATTTCCAGAGACTTTTAGAGCCTGCTCATCTTCTTTGAGACCTCTCATTCGTTGTTCATGCACCAGTAAGCTGCTCTACAATTTGTCAATGGACAGAGTTTCCACATTGTTGGACTCCTCGATCGAGAATACTACATAGTTGAATCTTGCAGTCATGGATGGAAGGATCTTTTCCACAATTACATTTTCTTGCATGTTTTCTCCGTGGCTCTTCATCTTGTTGGCAACATCAAGATTTCTTGCAAAGTACTCATTTACTAATTCCCCTTCCTTCATATTCAAGATCTCAAATTCTCTTCTTAAGGCTTGTAACTGTGCTCTTTTAACCTTCGTGGATCCTTGATACTTCTGCTTCAACGAGTCCCAGATCTCCTTTGAAGAATCCCTTTTCAAGATCATGTCCAAGACGTTTCTGTCAATCGCTTAGAAAAGGTAGTTCTTTGCCTTCAGATCCTTTAACTTGCCCTCGTCTGTGGTCTTCTTCTGTTCCGCCGTCGTGTTTGCCTCCACGATCGAAACCCCATTCTCCACGATCTCCCAATATTCTTTAGATCTGAGCAAGTTTTCGATGAACGAAACTGCCATTCTCCTTCTCCATCATCGTTGCGTCTCAGTTTTCTCCTTCGCTTTTAGAAGCTGCGATTCTTTCTCTATCAGGCCCTAGTTGGAGCTCTGATGCCAATTGTTAGAATAGAAACAAGGTGTTTTGCAAAACTAACTATCTCATTTCGTTGAAACACTCTTATATCAAATACAAACAGCCAAGAGCCATTAACCAACTAACAATGATTAACAAACTCTTAACTACTCTAAACAGAAACAATACTGGACTCTAAATAGAAAGGCCCAACACAGGCCCAAAACTATTTACACTTCCTATTTTATCAGACACACCAAACACTGACATGGTTAACACTTACCATTGACCACCTAAACAACTCCTAAACAACAAGTTAAAGATAAACCATATGACCATAATCCTCGTTTTAACTGTCCTCTATCCCTATACCTTCCTCTTCCTCCCCCTACCACCTAATATAGGAAACTGTTGAGCATGTATCCACTGTAATGATGTCTTTGTTGCCTAAAACAATGTATCAAGAGCCCGAGCGCTTTTCCAGCACAATGTGAGACATAGCGCTAGCCATTCCTCTCCCCCTTTTCCTTCTAAAGATGATAAGGTTCAACACCTTTAAGAGAGGTATTCCATCTTGGTGTTTAACTTGGAGCCCTAATACCTTCATCGGTAGATTAAAGTTTTGAATCCTAGACCTTCTTATTTCTCAATATCTAAAACCATTACGACCACATTGGTTGAGTTCTACCTTCAGCGATAGACTACACAAACTTAGAAGACAACCTGAAGACAATTAGACAATATTTGCCCGAGCTCTCCTTATAGGAGAAACTGTATTATCAATAACAGCCATGAGTTTGGGGAAACACCCATAAGAAGGGACCAAGAGGTATATACAACAACCATGATAAGAGCAATTATTATGAGTTCCATGATGAGCACAGCCACACCACAAATAATTGCATCCAACTAAAAGGACACTATCAAATAGTTAATCTAAGAAGGTTATTTGGGGCATTATGTGAAGACTAGAATAAGGGCTCTGGCCAACATGCCTGATAAGTTAGGAGAAGCCGACAAAAGTTGTTTCCCAGTCACTATGGAGGGAGGAGACACGTTTTTACTCACTTCAGAAGTAGAAGCAATACTAGTTTGACTAAACAGACCAAACTCCTAATTGATTCCTGGTTCCCAATTCAATTGGATTGATTCAAATTTTAAAATTGGTTTATCCTAATTCAAACACCTACTAAAGGCACACGTCTTCATGCAAGTACTAATACTCAAAAGTATTTTTTTTTAGAAATTCAAACACATGGAAATATTATTTATCTTGAAAATAAATTTTGTTTGGCATGCCTTTGAAAGGATTATTGAAATTTCCCAATAAAGCTAATTATCTTGAAATAAATCAATTTCACGAGACATGAAAATATATAAGTAAAACCAAAATTTATTCAATTACCTCAATAGTCTAATAATGTTGAAGAACATCCCAACAAAATGTTTTAAACGGCTTTAGATATAATAAAATTAAAATAAAGTAATTGATCCAGTGAATCAAATCAACTTAGTTAGTTTCTCCTCTATTTGTCTATTGAGATGTTGTAGTACACTATATCATGACTAGCTAATAGCATCAATTCTTTCTAGTAACCATGATGTCATGTCACACCAACGGTGTCCAAGGAATCATCCAAATGCTCTTCCAATAATATGTGTCAACATGTTTAATTTTTATGGATTTTTTTAGTTTGGTGAACTATCATGTTTAATCCACCAATCTGAATAGGCTGGGTTGAGTTAGGTTGGCCATTTTGTTTTCTTACCACTTAATTGAATCATGTTAGATTAAACCATTTTAATCTCAGCTCACCATAAGTCAGTCTAGATAAACCAAGTTAACCTACTTTAAAAATTTATATGCCTAAACAATATAAATAGGTTGTATGAAATAGCACGTTAGGGATATTTTAAATGAGTTATGGAAACACAACCACATCTTAGTTTCTAGATTAAAATATTATATCTTCTTAGTTTCAAATTCATTCTACATGTTTTATCTCCTATCTTGACCTCCAAGTTATCTATCACAATATCCTTATGAAAAGATAAAACATGCATATAAAACATATAGTAATTCATTTTACTTTATACCCTATTGACACGTTTCTAACCAAATATCTAAATTTAAAGGCCAACAAATAGATGCTACAAAACTATAATCTAGATAGGCCAAAAACATATACTTTAGGAGCACAATCTTGGGAAATTAATTTCGTTCACATAACTCATACCAATTTATAATGAGACATGAAACTAAACCATACCTAATAAGAAATTCACGAAGTTTCGATGAGAGAGATTGATGCCTTGAATGAAAACAGGTTGAAAGTCCCAACTAGGTAGTTCCTGAGAACGTCTTGGTGTTTCTCTCTCTCAATGAGGATAAAAAGATGGTGTTTTTCTATAGTTGAGGACCATAACCTCTTGATGGTAATTAAAACCTTTAACAGACTTCAACATTCCTAAATCGACCCAACGTCAAATTAGTAATATTGTTTTTGATATATACACAATAACATTTTATGAAAATTATAACCTTGGCCTTATAACTTTATTCGAAATTAACCCTTTCAAATTTGGCTAGTTAAATAATGACTCTAACACATTTAAATATCACATGTATGGCTCCACTTTAATATGTTTACAAACTTTTGTGTGTGTGTCCAACAAAACCTATTTAAACAATTAGAACATATTAAACTATTGATTTATAATTTCTTAAACTGAAAATCAATTTTGTGAAAAAATATTGAACTATGAATCATGAGTTATATAAATTAAGAGAAATTAAAAATATATCCATTCAACTAACAAAGTGAAACAAATTTACTTAAAAGGGAAGAGACAAAAAAAAGTGGTGTACACAGTCCACTTATTATTAAAAAATTATAATTATCGACTTCTATTGGAAAATAAATATACTGATAAGACTTTTGTGAAGAAAATAAGAAAAATAAATGGGTCTTTACCATTTAGTCATATTTGTAATGAGTTCCCAAACATATATTAACACACGCAAAATATGTTCTGGCCTACTCAAAAAGGAGGTCAAACTCACACCCCTCTCATGTGGATCTTGTTGTTGTAGATCCAATATGAGACTTGGTTAGATTGAAGCCACTTCACAGAACACAGCTTAAATCATTCTAGAATGTTCTCATGGAATAATGTGTCACTACCTTCCAGAGCAATTTAATACATGTGTCAACTTTCTAATATGAAGACTATGATGGTCGTCCATGTCCCAAGATCCATATATCTCGGTCCAGGCCCATACATCACTCCAACATATCCTGCTAGTGTAGTGGAGGAGCTTGCCCTATAGTGACCTGATTGTCGTCCACCTGTGGTCGACATTTATATAAAGAAGAATTATGCACTCTTCCAAGTGTGCACATTGTTCCTTATTGACACTCTATAAGATAAAACATTAACTTGAGTATTGTAGTACCTTATAGTTAATCTCAATGTTGCTCTCCACCACACATCATATTATCAACCCTGGATCAAGATCCAACCAAGCCAATTAAAGAATCGCTTGTACCTTCAATGAAGGCACTGATTTTTGATGAAATTTTGAGACACATAGATAAGGATGTTAAGATTTTAGTTCTACCTTGCCTAACTGAGATTACAAGAATTACAACACCAGAAACCCCTTAGGATGATGCATCAATAAAGGTACTTGTTTTTAGTTGATGTAATTGTCATTTTCCAATTAAACAATTCTATTATATTGTATATTATAGATCATGATAATCTTTTTTGTAATCATATTTTTATTGTTTGAATTATAATAAATGACATCTCTTTTCATGGTGAATCTTAGCATCAAGAATCAGAGAAAACAGAGGAAGTATTGGAATGAAATTCATCTTCATTGATATGGTAAAAACGTACTTACTGTTACATTGAATGAAAGTATATATACTAACTAGTTACAAGTAACTGCTAACTAACTAGATTAGTTAAATAACAAACTAAGTTAACTTGAGTTAACTATTTACAATTGGCAAGGGTTAATGCTAACAGCTTTGGTGTTAAGTATACTAATATCCCCCCTCAAGTTGGACTATGGAGATTCCTAAGTCCCAACTTGGAAATGAAGGAAGTAAAAGAGGTAACATGTAATGGTTTGGTGAAGACATCCGCTAACTGAGAAGAGGAGGAAACTGGAAGCAAATGAATGACACCTTTGTGAATCTTCTCTCGCACAACATGGCAATCTACTTCGATGTGCTTTGTTCGCTCATGAAATGTAGGGTTATGAGCCAAGTGAATAGCGGGCTTATTGTCACAATACACAGCGGAAGGAGCAGAAAATGGTGCATGTAAATCAGCAAAAATGTAGTGCAGCCACTGCATTTCACGAGAAAGGCTAGCAAGTGCTCTATACTCAGCTTCGGTGGAAGAATAAGAAACTGTATTTTGTTTCTTGGATTTCCAAGAAATCAATGATGTACCCATGAAAACACAATAAGGATGTGATTTTCTTGTATCGGCAAAGATGCCCAATCGAATCAGAAAAACCGGACAAAATGCAGTCTTGTCGGTGAGAAATATAGACCTTGCGCAGGTGCTGTTTTTAAATACCTTAACACCAGAGTGGCAGCTTGGAAATGAGGTTCAAGAGGCTTTGAAACATATTGGCTAAGTTGTTGCACAGAGAATGCAATGTCGGGTCTAGTAGTCGTGAGGTATAGAAGTCTTCCAATGAGGCGTCTATATGCAAATTCATCAGAATAAGGCTGACCACTTTCACTGCTTAACCGAGTTGAAGGATTGAAAGGAGTGTTTGCAGGCTTAGAAGCTAAGAGCCCACTATCCTCAAGAAGTTCCAAAGTATATTTCCTTTGATTCAACACAATACCATGCTTGGATCTAGCCACCTCAAGACCAAGGAAAAACCGCAAGGGGCCAAGATCTTTGATCTTAAACTGATTGTCTAAAACAGACTTGACAGATTTGATTTCCTCCATGCAATTTCCTGCTAGTACTATGTCATCTACATAGACTAACAAGGCTGTAATTAATGAACCTGTGATTTTGACAAACAAGGAAAAATCTGCCTGAGATTGCACATATCCAAGAGACAAAAGAGTGGCTGTAAGTTTGTGATTCCACTGTCGACTAGCTTGCTTGAGCCCATATAGGGACTTGTGCAACCTGCAGACTTTGTTGGACTGACCCGAATTTGTAGAAAAACCGGGAGGAAGAGTCATATAGACTTCCTCATTCAAGTCACCATGCAAGAAAGCATTGTTGACGTCTAATTGCTCCAAGAACCAACCTTTTGCAGTAGCTAGAGCAAGAAGTACTCTGACAGTAGTGAGTTTGGCCACGGGACTAAATGTCTCAAAATAGTCTACACCTTCTAATTGATTATATCCTTTGGCAACAAGTCTGGCTTTGTGCCTTTCAATAGTTCCATCAGCATGGTACTTAACTTTATATACCTACTTGCAACCAATTGGTACCTTTCCTGGAGGCAAATCAACAATGGACCAAGTTTTGTTCAAATCAAGAGCATGGAGCTCAGCTTGCATAGCCTTCTGCCAGCACTCATGTTTAGAGGCTTGAAGAAAGGTTTTTGGTTCAGGATTAGAGGTGACAGCAAAACAGAAATTTTGGTAGGCAGAAGAACAATTGTTATATGATAAAACTGAAGATAAAGGGTGAGAAACAGAAGATGGAATACCTGAAGTATGGTCAGTCCAGCTAGTCATGCTGCAGTGATAATCTGCCAAATAGCTAGGTGTAGTCTTGACTCTAGTGGATTGTCTAAGAGGCAGTGATGTTACAGGCAAAGGGGCAGTGACAGGTGCATCTATTACTGGTACTGCAGGATCAATAGGAGCAGTAATCAAAGATGAATTAGGTGAGGAACCATTTGCTGTGATAGGTGAGGAATCATGGCCAGCATCAATTAAAGGATCAGTAACAGGTGCAGATTCAGTGACAATAACAGGTGCAGTATCAAATACTATGGCAGAATTGTCATGTGAAGATGCAGGGACAGAATGAGAATCAGAAGTTAAGAGTGAATTAGAATGAAAAGGAAAGTGTTTTTCATAGAAAATTACATTTCTAGATATAAGAAGCTTATGTGATGAAAGATCATAAAGGATAAATCCTTTGACACCTTGTTTATAGCCAAGGAAAACAGTTTTATGAGCTCTGTGATCAAACTTAGTTCGATGAGCATGCAATGTGGATGCATAACATAAGCAACCAAAGGCTTTAAGATGGACCAAAGTAGGAGGTTGTTTAAAAAGAACTTGGTATGGGGACTGGTTTTGTAACAAAGGAGTTAGAATCCTGTTAATAAGATGGACCGAATGCTGAATGGCAAAGTTCCATAAATTGGAAGGAAGATTTGCTTGAAAGGAAAGTGCTCTAGCAACATTGAGGATGTGTTGATGTTTCCTTTCAACAGTGTCATTCTGTTGAGGAGTCTCAACACAAGTCCTATGGTGTAAAATACCTTTGCTAGCAAAGAAATCATGCATAAGGAATTCAACTCCATTATCACAGCAAACCTTTTAATTTGGTGTGAAATTGAGTTTCAATGAAAGCAATAAATTGCATGAGGTGTTTTCTAGTCTCATCTTTAGATTTCATAAGAATCACCCATGTAAAACGACTAAAGTCATCAACTAAAGTCAAAAAATATCTATGACCAAGCATAGAGATGTGTGAATATGGGCCCCATATGTCAACATGTAGTAGTTCAAAAATGCTAGTAGTTTTGGTGTGAGAACTAAAAAATGGCAATTTTCTTTGCTTAGCAAAATGACATGTATCACAAGGAGATTTATTGTCATGAAAACTGATAAAAGGGAATTGAGTGGCCATACATTTATCTCTATCCAAGGAAATATGACCCAATCTCAAATGCCAAAGAAAAGAGTCATCAACAAGTGATGCAGAATTGGAATTACATTTTGAAACAGAATTATGTGGCAAAGAAACAGAATTACAAACAGAATCTGTAATGACATTACTAGCAGCACAAACAGTGGAAGACACAGGTGGTTTGTGATCAAACTTAGCCATTTGGAGAGTCATCACATATAGTCCATGGTGGAGACTAGCTGTACCAATCATCTTCCTGGTATTCTCCTGCAAAAATGAGCAAGTATTTGTATTAAATACTGCATAACAGCCACTGGACTTAGTGAGCTGTGGAATGGACAAAAGATTGGCATGAAAATTAGGCACATAAAGGACATTATGCAGAGATAAATCCTTAGAAAATTGAACTGTGCCTGCCAATGAAGCAGTAACAAAGGTGTTATTTGGCATACTTATCTTGATAGGAGAAATATCATGACAATTAGAAAGGAATTCTAAATTGTAAGTGATATGGTCAGTAGCTCCTGTATCTATGATCCAGGAGTTGGTATTCTTACCAAAATTGAAGTTGGAATTGACATTGAAGGTTAGAGGATTGGTTGCGACAGAATTGGATGAATGGTGCAAAGAAACAGCAGTGTTGGCAGAGTGGGATGCAGGCTTAGCTTGCTGCCTTGAAGCTTGAAGCAATTCCATGAGTCCCTTATATTGATCCTGTGTGAGAGATACATTGCTGCTGGATATATCAGTTACAGACTGTGATTCCATGTCAGAAGCAGAAGCATTATTAGCAGAATTGCCATTCCTTGCATTTCTTGATTGGTAGCCTGGAGGGAAACCATGTAATTGGTAGCAAGTATCAATGGTGTGATTGATCTTGCCACAATGAGTACATATTCTGTTAGAACCTTGTCCTCTTCCTCCTGGATTATATCGACCCCTGCCTCTGTTATTGAAACCACCTCTTCTATTATTGTATCCACCTCCCCCAGAATTTCCTTGAGTGCTATTAACAGCGCAGGCTTGACTAGTACCAATGTCAAAAGCTTTCACTTCTTTGTCTTAATCAGTGGTTACAGGAACATTGAACTGTCTTTCTTGTTGAATGACAATTGAAAAGGCTTTAGCAATTGGGGGAAATGGATCCATCATCATGATTTGGGATCTCACATGAGCATATTGCTCATTGAGTCCTTTCAAAAACCGAATGGTATAATCTTGATCCCTAAACAATCTCATAGACTGTAAAGCACCACAAGAACATGGAATAACACACTTACAAACAGGCAGAGGGCGAAAATTCTCAAGTTCATCCCACAATGTCTTCAATTCAGTGTAAAAGTCTGAGACACTGAGACTGCCTTGGGATAATTTGCAAACATCTTCATGTATATCAGCAATCTGGAACATGTCTCCTTGATCAAAACGATCATGAAGATCCTTCCACACATCGTATGCCTTATCAAAGTACACAATCGATTTCATAACAGATGCAGAAACGGAACGCTGAATCCAGGCCATTACCAAATTGTTGCAACGCATCCATTAATTATACATGGAATGCGTTTTGGCCGGAGCAGTGAAAGTTCCATCAACAAAAGACATCTTGTTCTTTGAAATCATTGCAACACGCATTGAACGAATCCAAGATTGAAAGTTCTTGTTACCTTCGAGCACTGGAGTTACCAAAGTCACCGCCGGCGTCTCACTCGGATGGAGGTAAAATGGATTTGCGGTGTTTGTGGCAAAATCAGCAAAAGAATCAATGCTCTGGTTCTGGTTCGACATCGCAAAGAAGATCCAACAAATCTCCAAAAAGGTTCAGCAAAAGAAACGAAGAAGAAAAGAATTCGGGAAACGAATTGAAGAGAAAATTGTACGAAGGCTAAACCCTAACTGATGAATCGACAGAACCAGAGCTCAAAAATTGAGCTCTGATACCATCTTAGCATCAAGAATCAGAGAAAACAGAGGAAGTATTGGAATGAAATTCATCTTCATTGATATGGTAAAAACGTACTTACTGTTACATTGAATGAAAGTATATATACTAACTAGTTACAAGTAACTGCTAACTAACTAGATTAGTTAAATAACAAACTAAGTTAACTTGAGTTAACTATTTACAATTGGCAAGGGTTAATGCTAACAGCTTTGGTGTTAAGTATACTAATAGTGAACAAGAAATTTTGAAGCTTATAGTGGCAGCTTAAGAAAAGTTGTCTCATGTGTCTAGTCGCAACTACGTAAAAACACTTGCTATACTTAAAAATGTTTCAACATTCAGAATATTCTTGATAATGCAAGACTTTGAGTGTGATTACCTGGTTATTGAGATGTTTCAACATTTCTTGAAAATTATAAGGTTAGAGCCCCAACAACATATATTTAATATGTTACTTCTTGTTCTAAACTTGCCTATGTGAAATTTAATACTTCCGTTTAGTTTTTATTAATTTTTATTACTTATTTAATAATTTCAACTCTACCTATGTTGTACTTTGTTGCAAATCTTTACCTAGCTTGTCCGAAACCTAAAGAAAAGATAAGGGTTATGTTAGGCAATCAAAAATCGATGTAAAACCTTGTTGAATTTTTATGACATAGATCATCGGAGTGATAATGGTATTGTCAAGTTGTTACTTATAAGCAAGACACTAAATGGCTCAAGTATCAAATACTATAGATTTCAGAACAACCAAAATAGAAAGAGAATTGATTTTAAGATTTCAATACTCACTCGTATTTAATAGTGAGGTATAAAAAAAATTGTTTTGGTACTGAAGATTTCAAAATAATAGCAAAGTATATAAGAAAAATCATTTTACATTATAAAATAGAAAACTTCAAAGGAAACACAAATTGTAAAAGAAAATAGTCATGAAATTGAAAACTTCACAATTAAAGAAAACGATTTTAAAATAAAAACTTTTGCAACAATTGATGTATAAAGAACTTGATTCTTAACTAGAGATTTGAAAACAATAAATCTATAGATTGATAGGTTGACATAAAAAAAAATAGTTTTAATAATTGAGGATTTCAAAAGGATAATTGTATCATTGAGGCTATATTTATCTGGAGAATCAAGCTTAGTATGCCTCGTGAGGATCTTCTCGACCAACCAATCATATAATAGAATCCAAAATAAAAGCCAATAAATCAGTAACCTTGGGATTCAAATCCATGATGGTGATTTAAAGATAGACTAACAACACCTTGAAATCTGACACCATTTATATTAATTCTTACAAATCTTCATAAACTCAATTTGCTAAACACATGATAGGGAATTAAAAGCTTCTAAGGCTGCAAACATATAAGCAAGCACAAGAGAAACTAGCCGGTAGAGGCATTTCTCTTTAGTTTAGTCATTTAGAGAAACACATCAATAATAACCAACTATAAAAATATCAATAAAAATTGTTTTGAAATTTACCTTCCTGGTTGATCTCACACCTGACCAAACACAATTCCCTTGGATAAAATACTATGGTCTGTCGAACTTAGTGAGTACAATCCAAACAGATCATTGTTAAGAAGATTGACCATGGCCATAATGAAGCAATTACAATACAAATCTAGCACTTCATCGTTACGAAGACCGATCACAACTAGAGTGGAACGATCACAATAAATATCCTAAATCTTGATCATATTGGACGTTTATGACTAGATTTAATCCCTTTGTAGAGTTGCAACATCATCCTCCAATTGAGGCGCGACTCGTAAAGAATTACCACTACTACATGCCCTAGAGCTGCCATAGGATTGTATTGTATTAGGTTGGTTTTACGGAACTCTTGTATGAATCAATTGACCTACCACAAGCCACTTGAATGAAAAACCCTAGTGATCCGACCTTAGTGAGTACAAACCCAATACTTTGCCGTTACGAAGGCCCATCACGGCTAAAGTGTATCAATCTCAACTAATGTCTAAATCTTATCAGATTAGATATTTATGACTAGAGTTAAACCATTTGTAGAATTTCAATATCATCTGGAAATTGAGTTGGGACTTATAACAATGTATTTATAATGAGGACCTAATAGATGTGTTATGATATACTCTAAGAGCATATAAGCCGGATGTAGGAACATGAAAAAGACATATTTACCACTATCTGGCCTAGTACCCTATAATTGTGTTGTACTAGTTTAGTTTTAAGGAACTCTTGTATGAATAGAGGTATTGATTTTAAATTAATAAAAATAAAGAAAAATATATGCATTTTAAAACCTCAAATTACATAGTTTTAGGATGCTCACATAATATATTTATAATATTACAATACTGTAAGACCTAAATTAAATTTTTAGTTAGGATTTTTTACTTTTCTTTCTTGCTACTCAGAAGTTTATAAGAGAAATGAATGCTAACTTAAAAATTCAAATCTATCTCTTTAAAGTGAATAATTTATAAGTAATCTTGATAAAAAAAAGCATTGATATTATATATATTCATATACATAACAAATCATAGGTGCGTTAGAATATCAATCTTTGAATTTTTTTACCAATGATTCAGATATGAACTTGACCCTTTAAAATGAAAGTTCATTTTAGAAAAATTAAATCCTTAAGTCAAGCATGTATGTCTTTTTCTATGGTGGCAATATTCACCAATTAATCAAAAGAACTAATATGAGTAAAAATCACACACAAATCTAGAAAGTAAACTATCTTCATTATCAAAAAAGAACAAAGTAAATTATATTGATTCTTAATTAGTCAATCAACTTCCTTGGCATATATCTTTGAATATAGCTTCCGGATTAAAAAAAAAAGAAAAAAAAAATCAAAACAACCACATTTTTAAATCCAATACATAATTTTAAAAAAATTTATAATAATAATTCTAAAAAATGTTAGTTTTAGTCGTAACTTCATAAACTATTATTATTATTATTATTATTATTATTATTATTATTATTATTATTATTATTATTATTATTATTAGATTGATAGAAATTTAGAAGCTATGAAATAAAGATAATCAATGCTTTTATGTTAAACTTTACAACTAAGAAATATGTAATTTTTGGAAGATTTTTTTTAAAGAAGAATGAAGTGTAGAAATGAAGAATTAAATAAATAAAAAATGAAGGACTACAAATCTATTGGTATTCATTCTAGCCCTCTCTCAAAATATATATACAACAATCAAAAAAAAATTTTTGAAGAAATATATACATGAATCAATAAAACATATATTTATTACTTCTTATATAAACTTTAAAAATAGAAAGCAAAATTAAGACAAGTTGATATTTTTGTAATTAAAATTTAAAATAAATAATAAAACAAAGAATGAAAAAATAAACCAAGTAAGTCATACATTTTTCTTGTACAAACTATAGTTTTGCCAAGTCACTAGAATGCTAAAAGAACTAACTATATATGAACATAACTTAATGGATTTTTCAGTCAAAAACCTCTAATATTAAAACTTGCACTTATTTTATTAAAGCAACTAATAAAATGAATAAATTGTGGGTTGGAGGTGCTGGTCCACACTCAGCCTGTTGTATTAGTGGGTTGGGTGGGCTGGTTGCCTGATGTAATCTAACTCGCACCACTTTGTGGGGGCCCATGATTATCGCCTTTCTCCATTTTAATTTTCCCACCTCCCCTCACTCAAAAATACCAAAACTACCCCTATCTATTTCTTCTTCTCCGTCCGTCTTCCTGCTTCCTTCTTCCTTCCTGTCTTCATCTTCTTCCTTCTTCCTTCTTCTCCATCCTTCCTCTTCTTCTCCTTAACACTTTACCACCTCGCCTCACCTCATTCTCTGCTTCTTCATCTATGCATGTGCCCCACGATTCTCTCCATCTGTCTCTGCGTTTCCCACCATTCCGAAAACTAGAATTCGGTAGTGTCTGGAATCTTGATTCCGGTAGTTCTGTCGCCTCCCTCACTGTCTCGTCTCTCTATCTCTGTGTGTTCCAACAAGATCTTGTGTTGTCTGGCAACTAGATTCCGGACGCTTCCGGAAATAGGATTCCAGTCCCTGAAAATATGAGCGTGCGAAAATAGTGAACCAGATTCTAGATTTCGACGACTTCCGGAAACATAATTTCGAAACGTGTAAAATTGCAGGAAAAAAAAAGTGAAGGACGGCGAGGGCGACGGTGAGGGAGGATGGTGAGAATTGAGTGAGAGAAAGGTAGGTGAGAGTGATAGAGCGAGAGATGAGATGTGAGAGTGAGGGAGGAGGGAGGTTAGAGATCGGGGTATTTTGGTAAATGTAAGGGATAAGGGAGGTGTTAAAATTAAGGCTAAATTATAAAATTGGTCCTCTATGTTTATTTTAGTTTTCAATTTAGTCCTTTATGTTTTATTTGTTTCGTTATGGTCCCTTACGTTTTAAAAGTTACAACAGGTTGGTCCTTTCCGTCACTAAAAGCCAATTATCCGTAGTTAAAAGCCAAATAACATTTTGGAAAATGGACTTCTAGCTACGGACAATTGACTTTTAGTGACGGAAAAGACCAAATTGAAAACTAAAATAAAGCGTAAAGGATCAAAACGAAACAAATAAAACGCAGAGGACCAAATTAAAACCTAAAATAAACTTAAAGGACTAATTTTATAATTTAGCCTAAAATTAATGAGGAGAGGGGAAAAATAAAAGCCCCTTTGAGGGTTGGCCTCGCGGGTCCAATTACCGTCCCTGGATCAATAATTCAAGTCTATGCCAAAAAAGAAAAGGAAAAAAGAGATAACAAAATGAAAAGCCGTAGAATTCCAATGAGCTTATAGACAGTAGACCCTGCCGTTTGCGCAACACAGAGACGACTATGAGTTCATAAAAGACCAAAGAGGCTGAGAACATGTGAAGAAATGGAGAACGAGAAAGACAACAGAAAGGGAGACATTCATGACATCCCATGTGTACATGTGTCGGTATGTCACAAATGTATCTTCAATTTCCTCAACCAAAACAAATATCATAAAATTGTTTGGTTCATTGAACCAAAAATTGGAAAAGACCAAAACCCCGTTTGTATAGTTTGTTCATTTAAACTTGAAAACTCCCTTTTCACGTTTTATTAGTATTATGAATAGTTGATGGCACCCATTTTTTACGCGTCAATTGTTTTTGTTGCTACTACGTTGTTTTGAGTATAGTTCTTCCATTTTACTTTCACGTTTCAAACCAAACCAGTATTGATTATAATTAGCATCCTAGTTAGCTTATAATATGACCTTGTTTCATGTTTATGTTATCATTGCTAGCTACTACTAGACATACCATTGAAGTGATTACTGAACTAATCTGAATCTATAGTTTTTATAGTCATGTCATTAGGCTTTTCAAATTTGTGCTTTTAAATGGTTGTGGGAGACAAAATCAATTACCATAAGTAATCATTAAGCATGAGGATAGAAGAGTGGAATTCATTGTGCTGCCCACCTTTTCAAATATTTAAACTTAAAAATAAAAAAAATAAAAAGTTAAATCAACATAGTAGTTGAAAATGATGAAGCAGATTTCATGATTATGACAGCCGTTATTTTCACCCAATGAACATTTTTTACATGCAAAAAGAGCCCACCAAGAAAAAAAAAAAAAGAACATCGAGTCCAATTTGGTTTATCATGGACAAGCGCATAAAAGGGAATGACTAATAACAACCCCATTTTTGCTAGCATGCACTCACCCCGCGAAAGTATTTACGGACCGCATAATTTGTCCAGAAATAAACTTCTGGACGGCAAAATGATACACCTCTGGAAATAAACTTCCGGAGGGTGGGTGCATGCGAGTAAAAATGGGGGGTATCTTTAGTTATTCCCAACATAAAAGGGTGTAGATTACAACACCCCCTTTTCTTCCCAACACCCCTTAGTGTTCCAAAAAAACTAGTTTTTGGTAGAGCTATCAATTTTGTCTCGGCCCAAATGGCCCGCATTTTAGGCTGAACTGGACTTCATAAATACAGACCCAAAAAAATGGGTTTTGGCCCGGCCCAACGGGCCCACATTTTAGAAATTGGAAATGCATAGCTTGATAGAAATTCGTGCTAAGTTGGGCCGGCTCGAATTGCTCACATTTTAGGCTAGGCTGGGTCACAAAACTCGTAGTCTAATAGAATCGACACAACCCGTTTCTGCAATCTAGCATGATGTGCTGGGTCGGGCCGGACGACTCGGTTTGACAGCTCTAGTTTTTGGTAGAAAAGCATCCTAGAAATTCGTTTCCCATATACAAGGGAGTGTTGGCGGAAAAAGGGGGTGTCGTAACCGATACCCATAACAACATTTGAGAGCCCAATTTTATCCTCCAGAGTATTGGGATCAGAATTTTGTCTTAGCTTTGAGGCTTATGTGGTTATTATTTTTTTTGTTATACTATGTAGTTATGTTTTCAACCTTAACCTCTAAAAATAGTAAATATGAACTTCTATACCAATAGTTGATTCTCTGGCACTTAGTCCATATATGTTTGGACAAAATCAGGTAGAACAAACCCTCATATAGTTAGAAAATGTGCACTTTATCTTGATGCATGATCTCCAGCTACAATGTTTGACATTACTTTCTTATCTTTCATATTCCTCTGTATGCATTTGGTGTGAAGCAAATCATATTATATATGGCTTGAGAAGGATTAATGCAAAGCCAAGGGACATAAGGGTCCACAATGTTGGAAACAAGCATGATCGTGATTGTAAGCATGGAAGACACTTCCCATGCACATTAATTAAAGTTGCAAGCTCAACAACTATTACACTTCCAAAGTGAAAGAAAAAGTTCCAAATTTAGAACCAAAAAAAAAAAGTTCCAAATTTATTTAATTTGGAAAAAAGAATAAATGTGTGAGACATTGTATGTGTTTGTTTGCATCATGCAAGACTGCAAGTTTAGGCTATTTAATTTTATTAGTGAGAAAATTTGTTCTAACAATGGACTTGATATTTCAATATTTTAATAACAATGGTCCAAAAAAGAGTTAACAATGTGAAGCAACCAATCCGATTAAATTTTCTAAAGTGATGGAGATCTTTTATGCTTGAATCGGAGAAAAAATAAATAAAAGGGGTGTCTACTCAGTTGATGAAGTATCATGTATTACAACTTGTAATTTTTTAGAGTTTAAAGTATAAGAATGTCTTTGATAAAGATGTGGTTCGAGAAAAAGAGAGGATTCTCGTTGAAATGAAACTCACATAGATGAAAAAGAAATTTTCACTAGTATAAAATTGATCGTTTTAGCTTCAATGTTTGGTAGAAAGGAATTTTTTTTTTTTTGACGGAAGGTAGAAAGGAAATTAAAATGACAAATAAAATATACATATTTTTTGATAAATCAGGCTAACCCCGCGCACAATTTTAGAGACTAAACCCACGAGTTACTGAAGTCCTTTTAAGGGCTGATCTTTTTCAATAACTGTTTATTCATAAACATTAGTCAGGGTTTGAACCCCTGATCACATGTTTAAGGGACCTGGGTATCTACCCTTCGTGCCACCATGTTGGTAAATGACAATAAAATATAATCAAAGGCCAGATGAAATGTGCTTAAAATACAAAATAAAATAAAAAAAAGTTAAGCATGTGGATTGTGAATGAACATGTCTAGTGGTTTGTGAGCGAAGATCAAGGATAGAAGGATACTTCAAAAGAGAATAGAAAAAGCTTGTCTGGTCTGTTATCAACTAGAAAAAAGCAAGTTAGAAAATAATAGGAACGGCTAAGGGTGTTTTGGTTCATTTGGTGGACTTTTTATAGGCGACAATCCCAAGACTGAGTTTGAATCTTCGATTTTCTTGGCATACAATGATCCTCCTCTTATTAATAGACAATCTGAAATTTCACTATATATCTTGAATTAAATCATCTTTATGATTGTTACTTTGTTTTGGCCCTAGAAATGGGAAAACTTTCCCTTATCTTGTATTTTTATGTAAAATTAAAAAGAGAGATTAGGGGAACAACAAAACAATAGGAATGTTTATTGTCAAAGAAGTAATGCTTCATCACAATCCCTCTAAGTTGGCATACTCGGTCATAATTGGCAGTATCTGTGTGCATATTCCTTGGATGCAAGACCAAAACACTTTTATGTTTGGACAATAAACTCTTGTGTTAATCATTTTTTTTTCCAATTGCTGCCTTCTCTTTTTTTCCTTCTCCATCTTCTAATCATGGCCCCTTGTGCTTAGTTGCTGTTGATTCCAGCGCCTACTACTGCCAAAGTGGTGGTGGCTTTATCACAACAAAGTGCTAACCGTGTGTGAAATAATTTGCCTTTACCTTAGCACTACAACAGTTAAGGTTTTTCCACATTTTGCTTTGTAACAAATGTCTGATGAATTTGATGACTAGCTTGATTAAAAAAAAAAAACACGGCTCGGTGCACGAGACTCTCACCAAATAGGGTCTGAGGAGGGTAAATATACGTAGTATTACTCTGCAAGCGGAGAGGCTGTTTCCAGGATTTGAACCTGTAACCTCTAAGCAACAAGGCAGCAACACTACCGTTGCATCAAGGCTTGTCCTCTTTTCTTGATTATTAGTCCAATTTTCTTCTCTCTCTCTTTTCTTGTAATTGTCTTTCTTGACATATAATCCAAAGTTAATCAATGGTAACAAACAATGTATAAACAAATAAAAGCAAGGGATATGATATCTAACAGCAGACAATGGTCCCACCATCATCCTGCACGTTGTGAAGAATTTTGGGCAACTTTAAGTAATACCAAATGTAAAACAAAAACAGAAGCTGAAAAATTGTATTCTTTTCATACTAATTCTACATTATAGTCCATCATATGCATGATTGGCTAATTGGTGAAGTGATTGAAAAGTGAAAACTCCGGGTGAATCTCCTATTATACTAAACCTTATACTTTTATTACATGGTGAATTAGTACCACTACTACCACACTCCCCTCAAAATGATGTCATGGAGAATTGCTACATTTTAGAGTCAATGTTTTAAGAACCAAACCGGCGAAACATTTGAGTCATAGTTCAATTGCTTCAAACCGTTCGAACCGGGGTGAACTGATGAACCGAATTGTAGACACAGCCAACTCCCAATTCAACCAGTTGAACTAGCCGGTCCGATTCTTAAAACACTGTTTTAGCGTCTAAGTTGAGCCAACAGAGCAAAGCTCAATTGAACCATAATGAAGCAACTCTTGTATCATCTGCTCAATGTGATCATCCTCAAGAACAGGCTGAAATTGTTGGTAAGAAACTTCAACTTGACCTTCAACACCAACCCAATTCCCTTCAAGCCATCTAAAACCATTTTCACCACTTGTTGTTCCAACAATGTCATTGCTGCCAGAAACAAGTGGAGTGGAATTGGACCTTTGTGATGATATTGCTTGAGGCTCTTTTTGTACTGGCTGTTGTTTGGCCATTTGAAGGGAAAGAGAAGCCATGTGACACTTGTGTAGTTTTGCAGTCAAAGTGGCTGAGAGAAGTTTTGATGAAGATGATTGTGGTCCATTAGGATTGTATGGGAAATTGGTCCTTGCTTTTGGTCCACACATTAGCCTTGCTGCTTCATCATATGCTCTTGCTGCATCTTCTGCTGTCTCAAATGTTCCTAACCATATTCTTGTCTTCCTGTAGTCCAAAAAATAATAATAATAAAAAATTCAATTTTCATAAACAACACCCCTTTGCATAATAATGTAGTAAAATTATTATTTTAACGTACATGAATTAACTTTTCACAAATGGAAAAAAAATAATAATAATTCAATTTTCGTAAACACCCCTTGCATTAATCATATGATCAAGTCAAGTGCATATAAAATAATGTAGCGAATTACTTTAAACACACATCAAAAGCTATACATAGTCAGTCCCAAACCCAGATAAAATGAGAGGGTTGTGTTAATCAGTCGACAGCTAACGTAAATGGTTGAATTTTTATGACATGAATCACAAATAAAAGAGTTAAAATGAATGCAAAAGATTAAGAAGGAGAATTATGCTGTTAAAAATATTAACTTTTGATAAATAAAATTAAGGTAAAGTTGATGGGGGTGTTGAAAGAATTAATGAAGGGAAAGTGGAAATTAATTACAATAAAGGGTGGCGAATTTCAGAGACCCAAGATCCCCAGTGCCTCTGGCGTACACCACGATAACGTTGTTGGGGTCTGGCCATGATGATTTTGAGGACTGAAAAAACGTGTTTGTGAAGTGTCTTTGAGAATGAGAAAAACAAAAACGCAGAGGAAAGAATGGTGACTGAAGTGAAGTGAAGCAGAAGGAGCTTTGCTTAGATTTATATACTATGATATTTTTGCAGGCGTGTGTCCTCTGTCAATTTATAAATAGAATGGCCCACACACAATTGTTTCACCCTTTAATTTAATTAAGAAATAATACACACAAAAAAAAATTAATCGTTGCCATATAATATATAATAATTATTAACTTTGTAAGACAAGTTAATAATTATTTTATTTTTGATTTAAATATAATAAATGATGATTAATAAAGATGAATGATATATAATTTAAAATAAGTAAGTCATTTAAGAAAATATATTTTTAATTGTTAATGACAATTAATTGAGATAATGTAATAATGACTATCTTAAAATAATAATAATTAAAAATTAATTTTTGTTTTAAACGGAAAAATAAATAAATATAAAGGTAATACATGATATAATCTCACGTGACAAAACTTCATTTTATTATATAATATAGTAGGTTTTTTTATATTAAGTGATTAAATTTTAGATTCTTTTATTTATTTGAGTATAATGATGTTAATTTTGAAATGTTGATTTGTAATATTAAAAGATGATATAACAAGTTTAATATAGATACCTAAGCCAAAATATATCTTAAAAAAAGTATAAAAAATTTAAATTAAAAATAGTACTTTTTTCAAAATTTAATAGTAATAGTTTCTTAAAATTTTCTGTAAATAATGTATTATAATTGTTTTAAAACTTAAATAAATGGGCCTTAAATTTATAAGAAATATGTAGTTTTCAGCGACCAAATTAAATAAGGTTTTGCTTTTTTATGATATTTCTTCATCAGTTCCCTTTCTAAGCAGAGTAATTTTATAGTTACATAAACAGGTGAATTTTGTCAGACTGATTTTGCTTTATTTACAAGTTATTATAACAAGATTTCATATATATATATATATATAGTTTTTAGAGTCATCGTTTTAAAACTTAGCTAGCTTGGTTACGTCCAAAGGCCTAATTAGCTTTTCCTCACTTCTCATCAGTCACAGAATGTGTTAGTGGGTACTTTTAATTAAGTAGCTAGCTAGGGTGCTGCTTTGAAATTGATAGTTAATTGTAAAAAAAAAATATTTAAAAAAAAAAAAAGAACTCTACAATACAATGTACTAATTACTAGAAATATTAAGACAATGTCTTTTTAGAGAAATTAAAGAAAAACTTGAAATTCATAATGAGATGTGCCTCTTAAGGTTAGAACATATCCTAAGTCAGGGACTATATCCCAAGTCCCTGACTTATATTCACCAAAAAATATATATATATATATATCCTAAGTCAGGGACTATATGAATATATACTCACTAGTTCGAAATTGTATTAAAGCCTTCATTCCCCATATATAAATAAATAGTACACTGTGCTCAACTATGTGGTATATATGTAATATCAGGAAAGTATTTGGCACAATATTAATTAAATTCATACTCTGCTAGCTCTTTCACATAATTTCAATGCCACATATACTTGTCATCTGTTTGCGTATACTACACATCACGTTTTCAAGAAGCAGCATGTAACAAGCACAGACAATTAACAATATTCGTAATGCTTACAAGTGGTTCATATCCATTTGGGTTTCTTCCCTAATTTATCAATATGACGCCTAATTTAGAAGAGGTAACTAAGGATATGCTTGTCTATTAGGCGGCTTTCAGGATGGACAATGAATCATGTGGTCTATGGTAGACCAATCGAAACTTCAACGATGACCAACGTCGCCTCCCGTATGTAAAAGTTCACGGTCATCTACGTCCATACGACTGAGATGGTAGCCCAATCGGTACCAGTTTGGCAAAAAAAAAAGGAAGAACGAATATGTTGAGTTTTGAGGCATTCATATGTGTTTTTTTTTCCCAAAACAGCACCGATTAGGTCATAGGCCCAGCTCAATCGTGTGGATGTGGAAGACAATGAACTTCTACATACGGAAGGAGACATCGGTCGCCGTTGGAGTTTTAAGCTATTTTCAAGCATCGATCCACCGTAAATCACATGATATATTGTTTCATCTTAGCCATAGACCGTCTATTATTATTGAAGATTTTGTTGGACATAGTTACGTGGCTCACATCACACCTTTCTTAACATAAGAAACCTATCCACATGCCACAAAACAAGTTGAAGACACATTCATGTTTGATGTAAGGAATCTTTTCTTATATAACCCCTCACCAAACATGTAATAACTATAATTGAAAAATTGTGTGTTTGGATTTGAAATTTTTTTAACCACTCGTTTTACGTGTGCAAGAATTATACGAGAAAATTAAGATTTGTGTGCACATATATAGTATATATTTCCTTTTTTTTTTTTTTTTGCAAACTGAAAGCCCATGCTCTGCTTTTGTGTTTGTATTGGGGCTTTGTAGGGTAGTAGCTGCTACATTTGACCTCCTATATATATGTTAGTTTCTTGCCTTAGACAAGCCAAGTTAGCAACATTGATTTTGACATGAATTGTGAATATACGTATGGTGGTAGCCATCCTTCTCTCGAGGCTTTGTCCCCCTCACATGCCAATTGCCGAGCAACATGGATATTCCTACACCTACGCCACAGAAAATTATACGGAGCGATTCATCAATTTAGTTTCTGAATTTGTAGGGATTGGACAATTTAGTCCGTTAAATTAACGAAATTTTAAAATGATCTCAGGAATTGAAATTCTTGATCATATAGTCCTTGTCGGACAATTTCAAGTATTAAATTGACCGAACAAAAGGACTAATGTGATTGATAATTTTTAATTTCAGATATTATTTTATAATATCAATAATTTTAGTGATTCACATTCATTCGAATTATAAGCCTCCTATGCTTCATAAAATGCCTGTGTGAAAACTTGAGCTAAAGTACTCCATCACTTTAGAATAATGATTGGTGTACAGAGGCGCTTTAAACAAACCACTTTGTATGTATGCGAGGAGAAATTGAAGTGTGAATATACTAGTTTATGTTAAAAGGATTTTTTGACAAGAAGTTTATGTTAAAAGTTTGGGAAATCGGATATAGGTAAGTGATAAAAATTGTATAAAGTTATGTGTGTGAGCATTCGTTATATTATATTATATATGTCCTTCGAAGAGTTTGGGTAGTTAATTTGTTTTTATTTTAATCGAAAATTAATTTATGTTGTTTTTCCTTTTAATTTTTTGGCTTAATTACACTTTTGATCCCCAGTTTTCTTAATTTGTGGTTTTGGTTTCCCTATTTTATTTTTTGCGATTTTGGTCCCCTAACTTTCTCATTTTGTGATTTTGGTCTCTATATTTTTTTAAATTATACTTTTGGTCTCCAAAAATCGTGGATTGTGCACTTTTAGTCCCCATTTTCCCAAAATTCAAGATTTTTTGGACCAAAAGTACAAAAAATCCATGATTTTGTGGGACCAAAAGTGTAATTAAAAGGTATGGGGACTGAAATCGCCAAATTGAGAAAGTTGGGGACTAAAATCGCCAAAAATAAAATCGAGGGATCTAAATCGGCAAGTTAAGAAAGTCAGGGGACCAAAAATGCAATTAAACCTAATTTTCTATCTAAAATTAGCAACTAATAAAAACCTGGATGAAATTTTTAAATTTTTGAAAATTATTTTTTACGATGAATGTTTTACGAGAAAAGGGAATCAATTAGCAAACAACCCGAGGGGTACTACCACATTTAGCATCATCCAATAAGTACAGAGCTAGAAAAGAAAAAGCTACACTATTATAGGACCTTCATAAGATGAAAAATGACCCTTGTTAGCAAGCAAATTTGCAAATCTGTTGGCTTCGTGATATGTGTGGATAACTAAAGTTTTCCATTCAGGGAGATGGAGAATAGTGATAATATCTTAGAGAAAGGGAGAAAGGTTGAAGGAAAGCAATGTGAGTGGATCCGGGTTGAACCATGTCAACAATCACCTTGAAATCCATTTCAAACACTACTCAAGTAAGAGCCAAGTCATGTGTCGGTTTTATTCCCAACCGAAAGGGCCTATAACTTTGCCCATAGCATTGCAAGCACCTCTCCTTTGATAAAAACCTTTGGCAAAGTCGCCATGAGAATCTCTAGCTAGTCCACCACAAGCATTGATATCTGAATTGCTTATACATGAACCATCAACATTAATTTTGAAGCAACCAAGAAGGGGAGGCTTCCAAAAGACTTCAATAAATGTGGTGCCATGAAGCTTATTATGTTGCACAATAAATTGGGCTTGATTAGAAATTTGAAAGAACATATTAGTTCCAATATTTGTCAAGTAAGAAAAAAAAAGGGGAAATTTCTTGTTGGATTGAGCACTTACCACTAGGCCAAAAGTTATAGCTATTAGTCAGGGCGCAACCCTTTCTACTTAACCGTAATAGCCCAAGCGCCACGTGTCGACTGTGACTTGACCCCACCTGGGCCTTCGTTACGGGACAATTGATGCCACAACCCGGCAACAATCTCCCCCTCAGCAATTGCTCCTGTTGGGAATCAAACACGTGACCTTGGCTATGATACCAATTGTCGAATCGAGCGCTTACCACTGGGCCAAAAGCTATAGCTATTAGTCAGGGCGCAACCCTTTCTACTTAACTGTAACAGCTCAAGCGCCACATGTCGACTGTGACTTGACCCCCCCGGGCCTCTGTCACGGGACAATTGATGCCACAACCCGGCAACATTTCTATCTTTCCAAATCTCATTAACTATCACACCAAAGAAAGTAGCCCAAATCTCTTAATGGCTACCAATGTGGTTTGAGGAGAGATTTCAATCAATCCAATTATGCAAACCAATGCTGAAGAATCTGCTCCAATAATCTAGATCAATAATGTTGAAACAGAAATCATTAAGATCTTTACAATTTCTAAGCATGTGTATTATGGTTTCGAGAAAATTATTGCATCTAGAACAAAGGTCATCTGTTGTCATGACACGATGCTTCCTTTCTTCATTTGTCAAAAGCTTAGCATGAGTTGACTTCCAAAGAAAGGATTTGATTCTGCTTAAACTAGGCCAACTCCACATCTTTTTAAAAAAAGGAGCATGATATGTAGGGTCTGAATTATGATGTTGCAAAGCTGCATAAGCAGATAACAAAGAGAAAAAACCATTAGATGTGAGATTCCAACAAGGTAAGTCATAATGGTATGCGCTATGAGGCATTTCTAACCAAATAATACGACTTTTCACCACATCCCAGGCAGTTACAACGGCTCTCTAAGTATCGGAGGACTTAGACTTATGATTAAAATTAGGCACAATGTGCATGCCACAAGAATACTTAGCCTTCATCACTCCCACCCAAAGCTTATCTGGATTATTAAGTATATTCCATGTTGGTTTAATCATGTTAGCCATATTGAGAATTCTCAAATTTCTAAATCCTAGGTCACCTTCATCCTAAGGACAACATAATTTATCCAAATATATTAGACGAAACTTCCTCACATAATCATTTGAACCCTATATAAAATCCATCAATATTTTTTCAACTTTTGAACAAACGGATATAGGAATTAAAGAGGATTGAAAAACATAACATGGGATGTTAATTAGGCTAGCTTGAGCTAAGGTCACTCTTTCAGCAAAGGAAAAAATACTAGCTTTCCAACCATTTAGCTTCCTCCTCATTCTATCAAGCATAAAAGAGAAAGAATGTTTTTGAGAGTCTCTGATGTAGCATTGATAGGTCCCAAATCCTTGGTAATTTTCACACTAAGGAATTGACTAAGTCCTATAGCTTGCTCCTTTTAATGTCGTTAGAGAAAAAGACTTGAGACTTATCCAGATTGATCTCCTAGCCAGATTTGACACAAAAATGTTGAGCGATATTCCTGATGAAACATACCTTATTTTGAGAAGCCTCGACTACCAATATCAGTTCATATGCAAAGCACATGTGGGATAGCTTTGGACTATCCCCTCTCCCAACGCTAAATGGTTCCAACCTCTTACTGCAACAAAATCATTAATTTTGGCCCAATCTTTCCAAGCTATAGACAAAAAGGTAGGGAGAAATGGGGTCTCCCTGCCTTAAGCCTCTAGAAGAATTAAAAGAATATGAAACATTATCATTCCGGTTAACTTTCATAGAGGCAGAAGAGATGCATTCATATAGAATAGACTGGAGCTCACTAAGAATGTCGAGGTAATTCAAGGAATCCATCACAAAATTTTATTCAAGTCTATCATATGCTTTCTCTAAGTCCAATTTGATGATAATGTATCCCTTTCTTCCCTGCAAGTGCTTATAAGAATCAATAGTTTATTGCAAAACAAGAATATTGTCAAGAATATACCTGCCAAGGATGAAGCTGATTTGGTTCTCTAACACCACATATGTCATGATGGTTCTAAATATTTGAGCAATGATCTTAATTATTGATAATTCCCAAAAATGTGCTAATTATGGGGTACTCTAGGATCATTTATAGAGCAATTACAAGCTTTTATAGAAATTATTATCTAAATTGCTCTATTTTGTGTGGAAGCATGAAATTGAAGGAAAAGATGAGAAAGGCGAGCTTCTCGAGATGATTCACGAAGTTTTCAGCATCAATTGATAATACACATCCCCTGCAGATGATCCTGCACGGTCGTGCATGACCCTTGAAGAGACATCCGCCTTTTCGCTTAAAGCACAATCGTGCATCGCATTTACTCTTCGTTGCGAGCTTGACCCTGCATATATGCACACTTCTACAAGACGATGCAACGTCGTGCATCAAGTTTCATCCTCCGCTGCGATTCCCCCTCTCATAATGATGCATGCCCTCGCAAAACTATGCATAATCGTTCACCGTGTCATGCATAGGTAGTGCATGTGTATTTCAGCATGAAGATCATACTGCTACTATAAATAGGCGTGATGACATCACTAAAAGAGACTTTTGGCAACTAAGAATAACCATATTCCCTGTTTTGAGAGCTCTGAAGCTGAAGCCAAGGATTAGAGTCAAGATAGATGAGTCCATTACCGGTTTTTCTCCATCCTTGTATTATGATTCTTGTTATGTTTATGGCTTTTATTAGAGACATGAGTAGCTAAACTATTTTCTAAGGTCTTAGGTGGATCTTGTGCTCTGAGAAATTCTCTTTAATGTCTTAATTCTATTTTAATTCCATATTATTATCCCAATCTTCAGTGTTTTGAGACCCAATCTCCTTAGGCCCCTGCTTCAATTCAGCTTGAACGTGCAATTCCACTTCCATCTCCCCATTTGTAGCTACATGATAGCTAGAAGTTTCAACCATGGGCATGCATTCAGAGGATTGAAAAACCTCTTTCCCTTTAACCAATCTCTGCTTCTCAACAAAAGCTGAAGTCTCCTCATCTACCTCCACAATAGCTTCTTTCAGCGGATTGTTCTAGTTAAGGCAGACATTAAAGGTATCGTTTTGCTTTCTTTTAAAAAATCTAATATTCTCCATCTCAAGAGCAATGCTCTTATTAGGATCTTTCATAGCTGGAGAATCAATTTTCAATTTCATGGTCTTCTTAGAGTCACTAGAAAGACCTTTTTTCTTAGTAGAGACACTACTCTTCACCTTCATTCCCTTATTCTTGGCTCTAGACTGTGTATTTTTACCTCCCAATGGGTTTTTGACACGTTGGATTACTTCTCGACGAGCTGGCATACTACTAATTAAAAGCAAAATTGGCACTTTTAGTACGAGGATCAATCTATTTCTCAGCAAAAGATGATGATTAGTTTAAAATATTAAACTAAGATCCTTGGGAAGTTGTTATATTAACTGGATTCAAATTTGAATTAGTCTTTGACTCATCAACATTCTGAGAATTCCTTAAGACGTCATTGTTATTCAACATAATAGTATTTGACTCCAACATTTCCCTATACTTTTCCACCTTGTGTCCATACCTACCACATCTAAAACAAATTTGGTGAAGGCCTTCATACTCAATGAAGAGTTTGCAACCTTTGATAACTATATAGGAAGCTAAGGGTTGAGTGAGATCCATCTCAACACATATACATGCATATTTATCGCGAGAATGTATCGAGGTTAATATATCAACTTTGAGCATTGATCCCAATGTTAAACCTATATGCCATAAGAACTTAGCATTGTAGAGTTCTAGAAGGAGTTTAGGAATCCTTAACCAAACTGCAACCTTACTAGAAATCTCAGCACTTTAAAGGAAGAACAGATGCCACCTTTTAACTATTAAGTCAACATTTGAAAGCACCCATGGACCCTAAAAAAGAGCATAACTATAACCATCATCTGAAGCAAAATAAACCAGATAATAGCAATCTTCCATGTCTACTATCTTGATAGTTCCTCTTTGTGCCCATTTTCTTTGAAGATAAGCCTCAAGAGCCTTGAAGCTAACTGTCTTTCCCAACAGTTTCGTGATCAAGGTTTTCCTCCATGGGATAGACCAAGCGTTCCACTTCTCACCAGACAACAAAATCTCCGCAAAAGGCTTATCATCTTCCCACCAGTTTCAATGTCTTTCACGTCAATGTTATACATCCCCTTCATTGCTTTTGCTTAAAGCTTCTTAGGCACTCCTCCCAGGCATCAAGTTTAAGGCAGGGAAAACACATTCTTCCCTACCTTTATGTCCTTAGCTTGGAAAGATTGGATCATAAAATTAATGATTTTGTTGTAGCAGGAAGTTGGAATCCATTTAGCTTTGGGAGAAGGGATAGTCTGAAGTAATCTCACATGTGCTTTGCAGATGACTTGATATTGGTAGCTGAAGGCTTCCCAAAATCAGGTATATCGCATCAAGGATATACTTCAACAATTCAGTGCAAAATCTGGCCAGGAAATCAATTTGGACAAGTCTTGAGTCTTTTTCTCTAACAACACTAAAGAGGAACAGATTGCGGCACTTAATCAATCCCTTGGTGTGCAAATTACTAAGGATCTGGGACACTACCTAGGTGCTCCAATACTACGTCGAGGAATCTCAAAAATTCTTTCGCTGTTGTGCTTGATAGAATGAGGAAGAAGCTAAGTAGTTGGAAAAGTAATACTTTTTCTTTTGCTGAAAGAGTTAGCTCAAGCTAGCCTAATTAACATCTCAAGTTATGTTTGTCAATCATTTTTAATTCTTGTATATGTTTGTTCAGAAGCTCAAAAAATATGTAGGGATTTTATATGGGGTTCGAAATCCTAATGTAAGGAAGTGTCCCATAATATCTTGAGATAAATTATGTTGTCCTAAGGATGAAGATGGCCCAGGATTTGAGAATTTTCTTGTTTTTGATTTCCAAATAGAAAAACAGTCATATATTTTCATAAAATTAATTTGAGTAAAAATATTCTTTACATAATTTCTATTTGTTGACTCAGATCATTAACTTCCAAAGATGGCAGTTGAAAACAATACAGGCAATATATCGAGCAAAATGTTGAACTTAGAAACTAAAATCACATTGTTTTTTAAGGCAAGAAACTTATTTCATTTCAAAAGAAATATAATATATAATACATGTTCGAATACAAAGAAAATATGGGGACTAGTTAGAGATGGAGCCGCCCCAGCTAAGGTTGGGCTAATCCATTTGTTTGTCTCCTTACAAACTCAACTTTAAAGTTTGTTATAGAGGAAAGAAGATGTTGGCACTCGTGGATGATTGCTCCAAATTTCGAATTGTCTTCTTGGTTCCTTTCGACTGCGCCATCAACTACTAGCTTGGAGTCAAGCTAAAAAATGACTTTAACTAGGCCAAGTTCTAGGACCCAGTCAAGAACAAGCTTGAACCCCATAGCTTCACCTTTGGTTGTAGTTGGGGTTGAAACATAATGTTTTGGCAAGAATAAATTCACCGATGTCATCTCTTAAACAAATGTCTGTTCCTTTACGATTAGTGCCAATTGAAAAAGAGGCATCTATGTTGCATTTGGTGTAACTTGTACAATTAGGACAAAAATTTTGGTAATTGAATATTGTAAAATTTTGGTAATTGAATATTGTATGTTTTATAATTTTAAAGTTACAATTTTTGTTAGTGGATACCAACTAAACGCGAGTCTATAATTTTAGGAAGGTTGAATATTAGAATAGTTATTTTCTTTTGCTAAAACAAGTGGCAGTCAGAGGGCATCAATGGCTCAACCTAGAGGCTAGAGGTGTGATTTTTACCTTACACAAACTCATACTGCAAATAGTTTCACTCAGTCGCAGGTCCTTATCTCGGGTGACCAAGAGATCTCTCCGAATAGAGTTGCCCAATGCCCACCAACAAAGAATTTTAGTGGTCTCGGGTGGGATCCAACCCTCACCCGTGAAAAAAGTGAGAGTTGTTTAAAAAAAGACTTTATTAACTACCACTTTTGGTTTAGATATTAATTTCACATGTTGTTATCCGGGATTTTAAATCATTTTTTCAAAATAAAAAAAAAGATTGACAGTTGGTTTAGAAAAAAAATCTCAAATTAGTCTTATTAAATCCAACTTAAGTAGGATTCTGATAATCAGTTATTTACCTTTTTGCCGATCCAAATTATAAATAAAAACAAGAAAGGACAAATAATCGGCCTTTTAGACACTCCAAAAAGTGCAGTATAGCTACAATGAACTTTCATGGACTGTGTTTTCGTGTGTGCCTAATTTTATAATGATTTATTCTCATATATTATGATGAACATATGCATGTAACTATTCTAGATGGGTTTATTACCGTCTATGTTTTAATCTAGGTGATAGATATACCGAAGTGATTTGTTTAATTATCGTAGAAAAGGTCAATAGGTATAGTCCTTTTCCAAAAACAAATAATAATAGAATTGATTCCAAAAAAGACAATAAACATTCTAAGTTATTCTGCTTACGCCTCTTAGATCGTGATGGGGTCCCTAGGGAGAATGAAAAGACGTTTTATAATATAATTAGATGGATAAACCAGTTTAGGAGCCAAATATATAAAGTCATCGCATACTTGTGTCTGTCTGTCTATCTCGTTGACATGATAAGTGTGTGATTGGTTCACGAGAGAAAATATGAAGAGAGAAATTGTGAAGAGAGAGAATAAAAAGAGAGAGAAATGTGAGAAATTTGGTAGATTTTTTGTATTGATTGGAATAAGTGAAAGAGAAGAGAGAAGTGTTGATTATTTTTGAAAATATATTAATATCCTTGACTAAAAATTTAGATATAAAGAGAGAATAAGGGTAGAAATTGGAAAAAGTGAAAAAAATATGTGTTGCTTTTCTTCGCTCGGCCGTTTTCTTCACAAAGCTGAGGAGAAAATAAAAACGTGTGGGACTCACTGATTTTTTTCTTTCTTTTCATTTTCTCGGGCAACTACTACAACAAGTTTTGGCAATAAACAGCGCTTATTTTTAGCCTAAAACAGCGCTTAAAGGCGCTGAAAATTAAGCCGCTGCTAATTGTATTTCATAAAAAAAGTTTTTATGAAGCGCTGCTGAAAATGGACAATAAACAGCGCTTCAATTAGGAAGTGCTGTTTATTGTCCAAACAATAAACAGCGCCTCAATAATAAAGCGATGTTTATTGTATAGACAATAAACAGCGCTTCAGTAAAGAAGCGTTGTTTATTGTGAACAATAAGCAGCGCTTCCTTTTTGAAGCGCTGTCTTTTTATACAATAGCCAGCCGTTATTGTTGTTTATTCTCTTTTTTTTTTAATTTAATTCTCTCACATTTACATTATATATGTTGCATAATATTGTGATAACACAAAATGCAACCAAAATTGTCATCAACACCCAATTGTATCAACATCAAAATTTAACATTATAATGTAATTTTTTCATAGATTCCTACATATCCTTACATTAACATAAATAAATTACAATATATTTCTCAGTCAAATTCACAATTATACAGAATAGATCACTAAAATATTGCACATGTCATGCTACAAATACTACCTAAATAGTAATATCTTTTTCTTCTGTCACTGCAACTAAACATGCATACAAGATCAAAATTCTAGCAAAATTTTGGCAGAGTTTTCCTTAAAATATGGACATTCCAAAATATATAAAATACCTGTAACAACATAAGATACCATATCAGCCGGCCAACATAAAATATATAAAATATTAGCCAACATAAAAAGGAATTTTATTCCTAAATTCATGTGAACCTTTCCAATTCAAGTATGCTAAACTAAAAAAAAACCAAATTTAACAAAAACTCACGTAAACATTAATATTAATCTTCTTCTATCTGCTTATAAATGATAAAATTTGTAGTAAAATATCGACATCACTCTTCTTTGAGTTCGGTATGATCAGTGTATGTGTCGAATTGACAATCAGGATAATCTTTGAAATGAAAATTAAATGAAGTTAGAATTGAACATAAGCATTCAAATGGTATGCGTAAAAGAAAAAAAATTATATAAACTTTGAAATTATTACATACATACCTCTGTTGGAATTTCTGTTTGATTATGAACGACAATATCCTTGAGAAACTTCAAAACATATCGGCCACAATCATCAGAGTTCGGTTGGCGAGGACACTATAAAACCAAAAATATGAAATTAATTGTTTTTATTTTTGGTAATTTGAATAATTGCATAAAAAATTTGATATAAATACCTTTATCGGTATCCATTTAGGTGGAAAATTTAGAAAATCGAGACTTGTTTATTCGATAAAGTAGGATTGCCCTAAGTGCAAAATCAAACAAAATCATTCAATATCTAGAACCACACTCATAATCATTTCTACCTACCAAAAAATATCATTTCAATACATTCATAACCACTTCTCTTAACATCAACACATAGACTATATCAAATTTCTAACAAAATTTTGGCAGAGTCTCCCCTAAAATATGGACATTCCAAAATTTATAAAACACCTGTAACAACAGAAAATATCATACCAGCCAGCACAAGATGTCACGTAGGCCAAACATAAACAAATAAACACTTCAATATTACAAGTAACTTAAACGTTTAAGAAATTGCATACATATATATATATATATATATATATACATATCTATGATTTATACACACTTACTGATTGTACTTCTCTTTCATTGTTTTGCGCATGTTGATATGTACACGCAATGGATCAAGATAGTACACAACGTTTTGATTCAAGTTAACCGCTAACAATAACCAATGATCCCTACAAAAATGTTGGACAAAAAAATATAAGATAGTAAACACATTTCAATAAATTTAGTAACATTGATTAAATTAAATGACTTACACTACGTTGCAAGATGACAAAAACAGAGTCTCAAAGTCAGGATTTGCTAATGTCAAGCGGTGAATCACATACTCAAACATGTCAGCATTCCATGATCCTATATGTGTCCATTGTGGGCACAAAAATACAAACATTTGAGTTTGTTCTTGTGGGATCAATATCTCTTGATACAAGTACCTTAAATTAAAACATGCATACAAATTAATGCATTAACAATAACATAAATATTTAGTTGAAAAAATAAAAAAATATTGGATACTTTAAAATTTAATGCAGTACCTGAGATATACACTAATAACAGTTTCACTTAACCATAGGTTGTCATTAAGAATTTCTTGAAGTGCACCATCAACACCAGCTCTTAGGTCGTGCTCATAACCTAAAATTGATTCATCCATTGGTACTTTAATGGTATATGCCGCCTCCATCTTTGTTGCCACATGGACTCTAAGATAAATTGTAAAATCTGTAACAGGAGTTGTAGGAGGCTGAGATACCATGACCTTCTTCACTGGAGATGTGAATGACCCATTTGTTGGCTGCTTGCCAACACTCTTGCTAGCTATAGGCAGCTTGCCCTTTCCTTTGTCCTTGGCTTTGGATGTTGGGGATACCATCATATTTTGCATTCCAATATATTGATTAGTTAGTGAGTGATCACCTAATTTAATAAATATATGCAGTATGTGATAGTGAAGCATATACTTTAACATATACGTACCATATCACTTGTAACTACGAGGTGGTTTGGCCATGCCACATAGGTTCCTATTGCCTGTTCCACTGTCATCACATCTGCCGCCTACAATGGTACAGGCAATAGTGCATCTCCCTCAAGTGCAACGTCAACTCTAACCTTTACATGATTAGGAGGTAAGGGTAGGTTGTGTAGTGACACACCTGGTTCATTATACAACATTCCCTTACTAACCATTCGTTGCGTTGGACTTGTCAAATATAGACTGCACTCATAAATGCCCTAAACCAATGATAAACGAAATATTAATATGTTAAATCTTTGAATACTTAGGTGACAAAGTATAAAAAGAAATGTAACGATTATTACCTCGGGACTCACAATAGTGCAACTATCTCTAACACTCTTTGGGTTAGGGATAGGTGACTGATGCCTGCCTCTCCACTTCATCTTTATCCTTCTTGCTATCTTGCAATTCCTGAGCTTTTTCGTATAGCTCAGTTACCATTCTCCTCAATTCTTCTATTTCACTAGCATCAGCATCACGTCTTACCCCCTTCTCTGATCCAAAGATAGCGCCCTCGGACACCCCAAATCCCACGCCTCTTACCCGACCAGGATACTCCTTGATGGGTATGGCTTAGGAAAGAATGTCTTGACGGACAAATCGACATAGACATTGTGATTCATTCTGCGAGACACAAATATTATTAAATATTATTAAATAATATCATTGTCACTAATTTAAACGTTAATTAATGTTATCATACTTACAATTTTGTCAGCCACTTCTCTAGTGGGTAGATGTTCAATGTCACCCTTCTTGTTTCGCCGGGCTTCTATCCACAAACAAGATCGATCAATGGATTGAGAAGTTGCATCTTCTCCTGACTCCAACAGCTGTACATATGAACAAACAAATTGAGAGAAAGTAAGAAAGAAATTGTACATACCAAGAGATGCGTTAAAACAAGTTATAATTAAAGATATTGTACATACCATTTCTTCCTCAATGCGGGGATACCCTTTAACCCCTCCTCTGTAAGGGTATGGAGGATTTGACGCTCTTTGCCGATTTTCATTGCTTTTTCTCTACATAAAAACATAAGAATATATTAATGCATGGTTTAACGTCATATATAAAAGTTATAAATATTATTGTACATACTATATATTCTTCATCTTCTGTGCATCTTCTTACAAAAGTGCTCCAATCATCCTGTTCTATGAACGATGCATATTTTGCTGGAGGCTGATGTCTGATGTTCCCGTGTTGGTCTCTCAACCACTTGTTCGCTAACGCAGTTCGGAAATTCCGGTGTGATCTTCCAGCTAACCTAAGTGTAATATCCTTTCGGGTCTCATCAACATCAAAATGCTTCTGCAAAAACATTATAAACAAAATGGTAGACTATAAGTATGTTTAGATAAATTAAAAAACAATACCACTAACCAATGTTAATTAATCCCATTTTTATATACATGTATCTCAGTCCATATCTCATCTTTTAGCTCCTTCAAATATGGATCCTTATCTTTCCAATTATCGCGGCTAATTGGGACCGTCTTCCACACTGTGGCCCCAATGAATTGAATAAAGTCATTAACATTTTCACCAATTGGTTGACCCCTAGCATTCCATATAACCTATAAAAAAATAGTATTAGTGTACAAATTTAGATACTTAACTAAAAAAAAATTAGATTAATCGATAAGTATCTTACCACACGTTTTGCAACTCCTTTACTCCTCTCACGGATGAGTTTCTTCTTAAAAGTCGGTCCACGGGACGCCGTCCCCTTTTGAGGGGCCTCGGGAGCATTATCATCACCTTCAGATGCCATTTACCTGAAAAAAAATTATACACATAAGTTATTAATACAAATTAATAAAGAAATCAATGTATACACATTTAATTGATCAATAAATTAATAAAAATTAAATAGTATTCACTACATACATGTACATTTAAGCAACTCTTTTCCTTTTTCTCGTTTTATTCAGATTTGCGCATCCCTTATGAAATAATGGATTGATCCAAAGCCCTTCATTATGATCATTTCTAATATACACATCATCCTCTATAGGTGTACTTGCCCCAAACAATGATTGTGATGTCCCGAAGAAAGGGTCATCCTCAATGTCAGCATATTCATGTGCTTCATCATCAATCTCATTAACAATTTTTTTGTTATTCAATAGAACAATGGACCAATTCATATCAATTGGATCGGTGACATTGAACACTTGTTGAGCTTGCGATGCTAAAATAAAGGGCTCATCCTTATATCCCAACTTATTAAAATTCACCCGCATGAACCCCAACTCATCCATTTGTACACCGTTGTTATTCTCAACCCACTTGCATTGGAACACAGGCACTCGAAACATCCTGTAATCCAACTCCCATATGCGTTCAATGACCCCAAAGTATGACATATTCGCATATATGGGGTTTCTATCTTTACCACTTGATATATGCATAGCTTCAGCTACAAGAGTCACTCCACTATTTTGTATTCTCCTCCGATCATCATGTTCTTTTGTATAAAAAGTGTACCCATTCATCAGATAACCGGTGTAAGAACTAACATGTATATCTGGATCTTTAGCTAACCATCTCAATCTTTCTGAAACCGAGCTAGGATTTGCAATAAACTCTGCAGAAATGTATTCTTTCAGCCATTTTATAAAACACCGATTGTGTTACATTGTTAACCAATTTTGAGTCTTATTTGGGTACAAGCTCTTGAGTATGTCCTTGTGTTTTACAACATATGACTCAACTTCATCGGCGTTGCGTAAAACATATAAGTGTGCTCGTTCCCATTCTTTCCTTGATATAGTCAATATTTCAAGTCCAAGAATCCTCCCCTGCACTTCTTCCTCGTGTGACGACCGCAGCTGTTCTATAGAATGTTCAATATCGATACATACTGCATGCAAATTCAAACTTCTTCGACTATATACCGTTCAACAATACAACCCTCTGGTCGTGATCGGTTTTTCACATACCCTTTTAATATCTTCATGTAACGCTCAAACGGGTACATCCATCTCATGTAAGCTGGCCCACACAATTGTGTCTCCCTAACCAGATGAACTGTCAGATGAATCATTATGTCAAAGAATGAAGGCGGCAAATACATCTCAAGCTCACACAAAGTCAGAATAATTTCTTTTTGCAAGGCTGGCAACTTTCCAGGGTCAATCACTCTACTACAAATTGCCTTAAAGAAGAAACAAAGTTTACTTAAGGTATTCCGCACTTTGTCAGGCAAAATAGATCGTATAGCTATGGGTAGCAAATTTTCCATAAGAACATGACAATCATGAGACTTTAGACCCTTTAACTTGAGATCTTTCATCGATACGAGGTTCTTAATGTTTGAAGAGTACCCCTCTAGAGCCTTAACTCCATCAAGAAACTTACAAAAATCTCTTTTCTCTTTTCTAGATAGAGTATGAGCGGCCGGAGGTAGATATGTACAACGTTTCCCTTTCTTTACCGGTCCCAACTCTCGTCTCAATCCCATACTAACCAAGTCCAGCCTTGCATTGATGCCATCTTTAGTCTTCCCGGGCACATTAAGTAAGGTGCCACTGAGACTATCAAAAATATTTTTTTCAACATGCATCACATCAACGAAATGTCTTACGTATAATGATTTCCAATATGGCAACTCAAAGAAAATCGACCTTTTCTTCCACCCTCGTGTGGCAAGGTCTCCTGCAAAAGATTTACCGAATTTAATATTCAAATCTTTTACTTTTCTAACAGTTGTGTACCCGTCAGAGGCAAAGGAGCTCTCCGTTCTTCTGTATTCCCATTGAATGTCTTTCTCGATGACCGATAATGATGATTTGGATGCAAAAATCTGCGATGCCCAAGAAAGACATTCTTCCTACCATGTTCCAACCGAATCCAATCTGTACTATCTTCACATATAGGGCATGCACACTGACCTTTGGTACTATATCCCGACAGATTACCATATGCTTGAAAATCATTAATTGTGCCGAAAATCATAGCCCTCAAGGTGAAACTTTCTTCTCTATACCTATCATACACCACCACACCTGTCTCCCATATTTGCTTGAAATCTTCAATTAAAGGAGCCAAATATACATCGATATCATTTCCTGGTTGTTTCGGCCCAGAAATTAACAAAGACAACATCATATATTTTCGCTTCATGCATAGCCATGGAGGTAGGTTATAAATCACCAAAATCACAGGCCATGTACTGTGAGAGCTACTTTGAATACTATGTGGGTCAAATCCATCAGTAGACAATGCAAGTCGTAAGTTTCTTGGTTCATTCCCAAAATCAGGATAATCAATATCAATTTTTTTCCATTGAGGAGAATCTGCCGGGTGCCGTAGCTTGCCATCTTGAATCCTTTCATCCTCATGCCATGTCAGGTTTTTTGCATCTTCTGAACTACGGTACATACGCCTGAATCTGGGAATTATGGGAAAATACCACAATACCTTCTCTGGAGCCGAATTTTCCTTCTTATACCGTGAGGCTTCACATTTTGGACACGACTTTAACGATGCATATTCATTACAAAATAAAATGCAATCGTTACGACAAGCATGTATCTTCTCATAGCTCATGCCAATAGAGCGTAACATTTGTTTAGCCTCATATGTCCTACTAGGAAGCACATTATCATTAGGCAACATATCTTTCAACAGTGTGAGTAAGTCCGTAAAACTCTTATTAGTCCATCCATTGCCCGACTTCAAGTTAAACAACTTTAACATTGCCGACAATCTTGTGAATTTAGTACAACCCTCATATAACGGCTTCTCCGCATCACTCATCAACTTCTCAAACATTTGAGGACAATCACGAAGATCTTCTTCAACCGCATTTGCCATATCTTCAAAACGGCCACCATCATCTGTATTTGTAGCGGTGTCCTCTGACGCATATCTCCCACTATTCCCCATATTAGAAGATTCACCTCTTGTCTCACCGTGCTTTGTCCAACAGGTATAAGTTTGATCAATCCCATTGCTCACTAAATGTCATTCCAATTCCCGAACACTAATTTTGTTTGTATAACAACAACTTAAACAAGGACATATGATTCTACTATGGTCTGTTGTATGCCCAACTACAAACCCAATAAAATCTTTCACTACATCCTTATATTCCTTCGACAAACGATTGGCAGACATCCACTTTCGATCCATATTTTACCTATGGATTGAGAGGTAAAACAACAAAAAAAGCTCATTTAAATAAAGCAAGACTAAAACTATCACTGCTCTTAAAATCAACACACAGACTAGATCAAAATTCTAACAAAATTTTGGCAGAGTCTCCCCTAAAATATGGACATTCCAAAATATATACAATACCTGTAACATTCCAAAATTCATTGTTCAAAAAAAAAACCAAAAGCAGGTTCCACAACTGCTAACCACGACAAAGTTGGATCACAATTAGAACTTACAGCAATATTAATTTCTAAACCCAAAATTAAAGGCATTCAAATATCTAGAACCACAAACATCAAAATTAAACGAAATTTACTTCAGTTTTACTCTTCCATTCTTTTTTATTTGTTCTTTTACTTTTCCATAATCTATGTTATTCACATAACTTTTGAAAAAAAAACTGTTCTCCTGCATGCAAGTGTACATTTTCGAAACTGGGATGGTCATTTTTCCATTGATTCCCATCTGATATGCATATATATTTACAAACTGTACATTTTAACAAACTGATTCCAAGCATCTTTAACACTTCTAATTTATCTCTTCTATACTCAATCTAACTTGTTTCTAGCCAACACTTGCATTCTTTGCCACGGTAACCTAACACCATTGACAGCAATGGGACAACAGTGAACAAAATCGAACAGAGACCAAAAACTAACGAACCACCAACAGAAACCAATGTGGAATCGAGATACAAAATGGAGACAGTGGCGATACCTGGAAATGGACGCAAACAGGAGTTGGGAGATGGAGGCGAGGGGGAGGACGGAGGCCGAGCACTGCCAGCTGTTGTTGGAGGACGACGAGGTCCGATTTCAGGTGAGGGGAAGCACACGATCTCGTTGAGGAAGAAGCACGCCGGGACTTGGGAGATGGAGGCGAGAGGGACGACGGAGGTCTCGCGGATGAGCTTGCGAAGAGAGAGTTGAGAGACAGAGAGAGAACAGTGCTTCTGCGAAATGAGAGAGGAGGGAAATATATTTAATAAATTGACAAAAAACAGCGCTTAATAAAAAAGCGCTGATTATTGTTTCACAAAAACAGCGCTTAAGTCTAAAAGCGTTGTTTATTGTATCACCAAAAAACAACGCTTACTACTATAAAGCGCTGTTTATTATTCGTATGATCAAAAACAGTGCTTGATGTTTGAAGCGCTGATTATTGTGCCAGTTCATTTTTTAGTATTTAAAGATAAAACAGCGCTTAAAGGACTAAGCGCTGATTATTGTGAAAACTAAACAGTAGCGCTTAATGTTGTAAGCGTTGTTTATTGTTTAGGTATGACATAAAGTAGCGTTTTTTATTTTAAGCGCTGCTTAAAGTAGCGCCATCTTTTTTAGAATTTGTTGTAGTGAACCAATCACTCTGGAACGGTATTTTCCTCTCAGTCTCTCGCTGATATTTTTTCTTTCGCTGCTTTTCAGCCTCTTCCAATCACAGGCTAAATGTTTTTCTCAAGTTTAGCTGAAAGCTTTGCATATACAATATTATTTTTTTAACCCACGAATTTGGGCACAAATAGTTAATGCATTTCGTAACTAAAGGGATGAGTTCGGCTGGCATCTAAATTCGTGATGCAACAATCTGTAGCCAGATTTTATTTATCCTGAATTATTGTGTGTTAAAACAAAAACAAAAACAACAGTAAATTTTAAAATTACTAAACGCTAAACTATATTTTATCATTTACTCCCATTGAAAAAAAAAAACTTCAAAACAAATAGGTTCAAAAGAGAAGAAAAGAGACCAAAATAAAACTGCTGGCACTCACTTTCTATTATTTTTAACTTTTAAAATGTAAATATATTATCTTATAACATAATATAAAATATTGTTCCTCATAGTTTACCCGTGTATTGCACAGGGCAAACGTCTAGTTTTTATATATACACAAAATGTCATCATGAATTTTGTCAATATTAGTTCATAAACTAAAAAAAAAAAAAAACTAACAAGCATATGATTTACAGCTTTTTGCTGCCTTCCGTAATAGCTCTATTGTGCTTTGGAAGCTCAGAAACAGGTGGACCAACTGTATTGCTCTTACTAAGCAAATGTCCTTCATCTTTTCCCACATCTACAGAGAAGGAAATTCTTGTGCTGACAAACTTGCCTCTCATGGGATTCATGTCAACGGTACTGTTTGGTGGAATCTCATTCCTAGCTTTATTTCAGATGACTTTTTTAGAAATCGAAATAGCCTCCCATACTATAGGTTCTCCTAGCCTTTCTTGGGATAGGTTGTGGATCCCTAGGTTCCTTATTGTCCTCTTGGATTGTTTCGTTTTTTCTTTGGTTCCGGTCCTGGGTTTTGGCCTAGTCCCCCCAGGCTTTTCTTGTTACTGTTGTTTTCCTTTTTTTTTTAATAAAAACAGGGGGGAGTACTCTTTTTCCTTCTAGATGTTTTTTCCCTAAGGAGGGTTTTGCATCAGAAAGGTTTTAACGAGGCTCCTCTCCTTCATTTAAAAAAAAAATACAGCTTTTTTAACTAGCATGATCATTTAAGCGCAAAGCACAAGTTTTGCTTTAGTACATGCTAGTATCGCGTACTGTTTCCATAAAGAAATAAATAATTAACTCATGTTTAATCAAATTTACTACTAGTTAATGATTTTAAATTATTAATTCCTTTAAAGATGACAAATATTCCACCGGATACTTTTTCTGTTTTCATTTCTAAAATTAGTATATTTTAGTAGACATCCAATTTTTTGGCCAAATAGTATGTGTGTGTACACACACATATAAGTCAGGATCTGTTGACATCAGATGTCAAACTTAACATAATTATACATTCAAAAACTTTCTGTAGAATGCAAATTTAAGCAATTTAACAATTGAATTATATTATATTATATAGAAGATTGTGTGTACAAATTTTGGAACAATTCAGATATTCGCAGGTATATGATTTGATAATTGACATTTATATATATTTTAAATACTAGTAACATATTATACGTTAAAATAAAGTTATATGATGAAGTATCAAATAGTTTTTGAATTGTGTGAAATTTTATTGACTTGATCTACTTAATGAGAACTTTCAATTCAAACGGTTGAATTGATTAAATTTACATTCTACAAAGAGTTCTTGAATGTGTAATTATGTCAAGTTCGACACCTGGTGTCAACGCGCGTGTGTGTGTATATATATATATATATACATACATACATATATACATATATATATATATGTATATATTTAAATACAACTATTGAGTATCTAGTATTTTGCAATTACTTTTTTTAAAAAAATCTTTTTTTCAATTAATTAATAGGTTTTTTTCACTCGGATAACGCTTCTAATTAAGCATTATTTAAGCGACCATCATCTAATGGACACGCGAATAGATAACGTGCCCAAAGCATTATGTGCGTCGTGCCACAGATAACGCGTGCCCAGGCACGCGCGTTATTATAGTGGTACGAAATCGGATATCGATTGTGTATGCAAACGTTATCTAAAACTTCCATTCAGATACTCTGGCACACATTATTCAATGTCAGAATACATGTAATGCGAGCTCAAAAAAGTGTTACTTGAAGTTCGCTCACATAACGCTTGCTTGAGCATATATTAAATCTGAGTGATCTTCAGATATAATGTTTCCATAAAGCAAGCATTATCATTATCTGAGTTAATATTTTTTATGTTTTTCTCATTTCCCCAATATACAACTGACAATACATAGAACAAATTACAGAATCAGGCCTTGTAATATAAAAAATTTAGTGTGCTTACACTATTTAATCTATTGCGGATAGAGATGGTAATGGGACGGGGAGGAGGCGAGTAGTGCTTCCCCCACATCCGTTCCTGTTTATATCCAGAGATATTTATGCGGGTAACAAGCCTAGGTAACCATGGATATTTATGGCTATTCAAAAATCTAACATACAAAGGAAAATAAAAATAGTATCATATAATATAACATAACATAACAACATACTATATTAACATTCTATAATATAATAAACATATTTAAAAATATTATTATTATGGGTTCATCCACTCTAAAGATAGAGTTTAATTAAAATGCACTGACAGTGTAAAAAAATTACATTGTCATCGAATCATATCTTGTGTAGATGTTTGTTGAGATATTTTAGAAAAAGATATAACAAAGTGGCACAATTGCATGTGATGTATGACTGGATGATAACGTAAATCAATGCATATCAATCAGACTTAGATAAATAAGAAATAGTGAATTAAATAAAGTTCATCTCATCTTAATAAAAAACAATTGTTATAAATATGCGGGTATTTATGGGCGAGTACTATGATCTTGTGTAATCCATATGAGTATCGACGGGTGCAGATATTTTTTATCCCTAATTGCATGTGTATCTTGCGGATGCATCCATGCTTCCACTGAACCAATTAAAAAGCACATAGTCTAAGTTCGTTAAAAAAAAAAACTTACATGCAAGAAGATTTACAGAAAGATTTAATTAATAGATGTGTTAATCAAAAAAATTAATAGATGTGTAGAGTTAATACTAGGTTTTATGTAGGTGGGGCTTTGATTTATGTGCTCTTTGAGACATATGTCCCTCAGTTTTTCAAGCGAAGAATGCAGACCAGAAATTATTAAAAAAAAATTAAAAGGATTAAGCTAAAGGATCAGTCATATACGCAAAGCAAAGTGTTTGGTAGAAATGAAACCATGGCTTCCCAATTTGATGAGACATTCCTTAGAATTATGTTTTCCCAACTTCAGGCTTTTTAATACAGTCACTAGCTACTTCTAAGGGACATAGTATATTATATTTTGCATTATATAGTTACTACTGTTTTTGTCCTTATCATCCGCGAAATGTATCTTCGTATTTGATTATTTACTTGACTTTGTCTATTTATTTATATTTATATACCAGTATATAATAACATGGCTGTTGAGTGAACAGAACACGTGCACTATGCAATCCCGGTTGATTTTATGTATGTAATATTATCATAATAATAAAGCTATAAGTCTCTTCCATTTGTAATGCAACTGATTAATGCATTATTCTGTATATCGATCGAATCGCATCAATACAAACAAATACCTAGTGGTACTAATAATGAATAACAATTATGATAATATCAAATGATGGAGCAACAGTCGCGAAGTTTCGGTTATGATGAGGAATTCCCTAGGCTGTCAATTGTGTGTAAATAATGCATGTAATTTTTAACTAATACTATACTAATTGAGAGAATTCGTTCTTAGTATCGGTGACAAAGAAAAACAGAACCTCCAACGTAGTTAAGTTTTTGGAGTGCAGTTTGTGAAAAAATAGTTTTTTGCAAGAAAACGAATGAATGCGTTTTTGCCACATATGTTCTTAGTATAGTTAAATTTCTTATTTAGATAATAGATTAGATATGCAGCTGTTGAATCAACATATGTAATACAAGAGAGTTGAATTATGATAATTTTATACTCAATTGTAATGGCTGGCATTTGTTAATCAAAAGGCTATTCCAACTTGTTTTGCAGTTTTTTTTTTTGTCTTAGTATAAATGCTTGGGAGGCGCGGAGGGGATTGGAGAAGTGAAACGTCGTGAGTTCGAACTCGTGCTCCCATTATCCGGCAATTTGTTTAGTTTTTCTGTCCAAAATCCAAATCTTGCCATAGCAGTCTATCATTTTCGCCCTCTTCCTTACTTTTCAATCATTACGAGAAACATCCGATACATCATGAATAATCATAATAATAAATTAATGTAGGAACCTCTCAAATTAATATTCTTTGAATCTATGTGGGAATGAATTTTCTTATATCAAAGTGAAAATTGTGTATTAATCTCTCTCATAATAATTTTATTATTAATTTTAATAGGATACTACGTTTTTCATATATATCTAAAGAAATAAAGGAAAAAAAAATTCAAATAAATTTACCATATGAAAATTTCACATGAAAAGACATAAAAAGATTTGTCATGTTCTATGTTGCCATCATTTATTTTTAAGGATAAAAAGATTTAAAGTGAGGAGGGACTCTCCTCATTGTAAAACTAGGAAAAACCATAACTTAAAAGAAAATAAAAATTGACTATCATTCTATCAACAAGGAGTTTTTAAACGTTAAGCCCAAATTGTACAATTATCATGAGTAGAAAGTCGACCAAACTCAAATTAAAAATTTGTTCTCAAATATATCTTAATGAAATAATATAATAAAAGACAGGAAAAAATGTCTGTAAAATAAATTTATTTTTAATGTATAGAATTATTTTTTATTTTAATTTAAAATATTATAATCATACTTCTTTGACAATAAACATACATTATTTACTTTAAATCTTTAAAGTAAACAAGGTATATTGTTTTTTAAAGAATTTATCTTATGACAAATTCTCTTGAGGAAAAGTCTTTCTTGTAAGTTAATGTCCAATCCTATAAAGCTCGGATATGTAATATGATACGGGTACGATACGACACGGATACGCGGATACGAGAATTTTTTGAAATTTAGGATGCAATACGGTCTGGATACGTTAACAAAATTTTATATAAAAACTTATATATATGCAAAATACTTGTTAGGAAAGAGACATTAGATCAATAGTATTAGACTCAAAACTTGAACCCTTTTCCCAGCTATTTTATAATTTTTTTTACAAACAGTACAACACAATAGGTGAAAATAAACAAGACATACAACGTCTGAATACCATAACAATATTTTCACAAGAGTGAAGAAAAACCTTACAACACTACTTTTGTTTGAAAAAGAAAACCAGAGATGGAGAGACCCATAACCGTCGACAGGATGGAGAAAACAGAACCGCCGCCGGAATTGAAAGAAAGATCTGTCACTGGGATATGGGACTCGGAAAGTATCCAAGGAGTATCGAAAAGTATCATCAACAATAAATATTTAAAAAATAAAAGATAATAAGGATATTTTTGGGACACGTATCGAGAAATATCCAAGAAGTATCGGTATCCGATACGGGTACAATACGGCTATTTTGGAGTATTGGGGGTTCACAGGTCCAATCCTTTTACGGCTCAATCAGAGGTCTTATAAGCTCGGCGTGTGTTGTCGAGTGAGGCATAACAATCTTATTGATTCAGGTATTTGTTAACAAACCTCTTAAGGGATTGCTATAACTTATCTAGTTCTAGACAGCCATAAAGTGGCTTGAGAGCTACTAGCATTCAGCGACCAAACAAAAAAGGCAGAGATTACGCGTGCTTTTAGAATCATAGAAATCCGAAGCTGTTATCATTTTCAACGAGGAGAAACTTTACGTGTCATTATATGTTCCTTTCTTCACATGCACTCAAAGATGAAAATAGTGCAAACACTTTGATTATCTTCCATCCATGCACGCATTAAAAATTTAGAAAGCCATATAGAAGATTTTATGGGTAATCTCTGAATCATCAACTTCTAGTGGGCCACATTTGATAAAAAATCTGAATTAGCCATTTTACCTTTAGTGGGGTTCACATTCACATGCTAAACTTTTTTAAAAATTGTAACAATAATAGGCAGCATGTATTACATACTTTTGTTCAAGCACCCACTCATTTTGTTTCTCTCTAGGTTAAAAAGATCCTCACAAGACTTATTTATGCTATATTACGGGCTATTGTTTTTTTTTTCTTGTGGTGAAACAAATACATTCTCAAAGGTTGTCTTTTTTCTTGTGGCGAAACATACACAAATACAACTTGAAAGGTTGTTTTACTACAAATGAATACATACACGCTAGCCGTGGCTGATCCACCATTTGGGGGCAATTGCCCCCAAAACATAATTATTTTTTAGTTAAATATGCTTAATAATTTTCATTTTGCCGCTCTCATAAGACACATTTTTCTAAATAAGTGAAGAAAGTTATAAAAATAAAAGAGAAAATAAATTAATACTTCATCTCTTTATCCTTCTAATTTTTACCATTCTCAAACACTAAACACATACAATGACAAAACACATTAGATTTCAAAAAAGAAACATCGTTCAAGATAGAGAAAAAGATTAAGAGACTCAAAGAGCAGAGACAATTTTTTGATGATTTTCCATCAAATATTATTAGACTAAAATACACAAAGTGATATCATGGATGAGTATATGAGAGATGAATGGTCAAATGATTCTTTTTTTTTTGGGAAAAAAAATGCTTAAATGATTGTGTTATTACATACATAGAGGTATACTATTTTTTTTATAGTATTGACATTGAAAAAATCATGTAGCATTTTCAAAATATGAAAATGCGTAGAGCACAATTGTAATTTGTAAAAGATTAAGTATTTTAGGTTTTTAGTCATATAGATTATGTATTTTTTTAAAACTTATAATATTTTTTTACATAAAAATATTATAACTATTTTTTGCCCTCACAAAAAAAAATTCTAGATCCGCCACTAGTCACAGTACACCTACGAACTAAACCTTTTATTATTTTTCTATTCTTAACAATCCGAATTGTGACATTATGTCTTAAAACTTAGGTTTAAACCTAAATCATTCCCAATAGCTAGTTCATAGAATGAGGATCGACTTCACTTATAACCATTAATCAGGCTATATCACTATCCAATGTGAAACTTCAAACACACCCCATCATGCTCAGAACATATGAAGTGTGGCCCAGATGACCCGATAACGACCCAATAGCAAGTGGTCCAACAATCTTGAATAAGCTCTAATACTATCTTAAAATTTGGATTTGGGCCCAACTCACCCCAAAAAACTAGCTCATTGGATGAGGATTGTCCCACTTATAACCATTAATCAAGTCATATCACTATCCAATATGAGACTTCCGAGATTAGGATTAACAATCAGGATGACCAAAAATATAAACATGATAAGATACCATATGATCATTGAACGATGATGACATTGGGATTAAGAAATGAAGAAGCAAGCCCCCTACATCGCTTCTTGATGTATTAAACGAAGAAGAATCCATCATGATCAATCCACGTAAAGTGTTCAAAAACATCTGCATCATTTGAATCTCTACATGTGATAAAAGGGTAGCAACCTACCCTTAAATCTCAATCTCAATAAAGTACAAAAGCAAAGAAGAAAATGGGCAAACCTAAGAATGGAAATTTTAGATGAAAAAACAAAGTATGAGTTACAATCTTATCAGTTTAATTGGAGTAAGCTACCATTTTGATCACTAACATAATAACACGCCATCAAGTTAGTCCCTAGAATTAACAAACTAAAAAAATCCAGAAATCTGGTTTTCGTCCATCACATTAATCCATCGGTCAACCCTCTTACTTAATGTTGTAGCCGGTGTTGAATTGACACGGTGAGTGCCACGTAAGCTCCCACGTGTCCTCACACATCTATGTCCATTTAACAGGGACTAAAACGAAGGATTAACACAACAATTTTCCTCTTTTTTTTCAAAATCCTCAATTTCCTCAACGAACCCTAACATTCATTTCTCCCTTTTTCCTCTTATCAACAATGGTGATGGGTGGTGGAGTTGAGTGTTATTTTCACAGCCTAGGGGAACTTGTTCTGCACAAATTCAGAAAAGCTAGATCACTACAGCATTTTAAGTCTACGGCTACGCGTGAAAAATATTGCCAAAGATCAAAAAACCGTTCAATTTCTTTCGGCAACGGTTTTGAACCTGTGGTATTTGCGGGCGTTGCATATTCCTTAAGCAACGGTTTTTGGCAAGCAAAAGCAACACCAACAAAAAAACTGTAGCAGTTGACAGGACAAGAACAACGGTTTTTGCTTTACTCTACGACAGCGGGGTAAAAACATCTCAATGAATGGCAACAGTTTTTCACCGATGCAAAACCGTTGTCAATCATTAGCATATAGTACACTTCAAAACCGTTTCCGTTGTTAATTAAAAATAAAAATAAAAATAAAAATGATTTATAGATTTAGAGAGGTTTATTTCATTCACATGCATGAGAAAAAAAATTAGATGTGATATCACTCAGATTTAATTACACAAACCAACAAATACATGCACTATACAGACTTGTCTACACTAAACTTCTGCTTTCTTCTTGGTGAAAACACCCAATATTACAATTAACAATAAACTGGGGGAAAATGATCAACAAAACTCTAGAAAGCCATAAAGTTTACTTAAATGTATCATATCATCATCGTGAAGAGGCTAAGTAAAGCCCAAAGTTCACAACACTTATCACTGACAACAACTAATAGATTAATACAACTAGTTATCCTTGTCTCCATTCAAGTTATTGTTTGTCAGCCACTCTCCACTGAGACCACTTGAACAACCACTGTGCTTGTGAACTAACCAACTACAACTAAACACCATGAGATTGTTGTGCTTAGTCACTTCATTCCTTTGAACTTTTTGCACAGAAAAAAATTAAAAACACTAACCCAAGTATGCTCCATATATACCACTCTTAAGACTAAACTTTCTACAATCATGAAGAGAAACAAACCATTACTTACTTTCCAACCCTTCATGGGCCAAATCACAGTGGCTGTCAGACGAAGAAAAACATGTATACAAATAAAAAATCAAAATCAGCGTTAAGACTAAACTAGTGAGGGCATAAATATTAAATAAGGTTTACACTTTAAGTGGCTTAAAAGAGGAAAGTAAGTAACAGCATCAACATCATTTCTCTCATCATGTGTTGAATTTTTTAAGTTGAGCAGTCCCAAATTTTCATCTAGAATGGAATTTGTCTGCTCTACAAGCTTAGTGGGAGTGCAGGACTACGCAAGGCCTGTACAAGCATTAAAAACCAAGTTTTTGCATGCCAAAAATCCCCCACGTTATTTTTCAATGTGCCTTTTCTACTGAGATTCAATGATAAGTTCATGCCTATGTGCAAGTTTTCTGAATGTAATCGTGGCAAAGTTTTTATCGTTTTACTATGCCATTGAACTAGTTTCCACTTATTAAACACAGTAGAATATGCTTAAGTATAATAAGAGACCAGTTACTGTTGAATACAATTTTTAGTAAAGGAAAAATATATATCAGCCCTTCAAATTCTGAAAAATTACTGTCTTTTTTAAAATTATCAATTAAATTATTGAACTATGGAAAAGGATGATGAAATCACCAATTGATAGATACATAGGCAACAAGATCCTTGGAGATGGCATATATTTGGCCTGTGGCATGCCTAAAATATTTATTCCCTTCTTCTCCGAACTTCCAGTGCCTAGCCTCATGATACTTCTCCCCTTTGCCACAAAAATTTAAAATTACTTTACATAAATGATTCATCACATCCTTTCAATAGTTAATAACAAATGCTGTTGTAAAAAAACTCACGTTTGATATAAAACTGGACCAGATTTCATGCAACCAATATAAACCCTGGTTTTGACCTGTACTTAGCAAGTGTACTCACAAGCATACCTGCATTATAAAGAAAATAATGATATAATTTTTAGTAATAATCTCCAAAGTATGGTTATAAGTAATTTAGTATACTTTAACAACAAATTATAAAGGGGGAAGGAACGAAGTTGAACTTCTCGGCAAATTACAGAGATTCAAAACACTTGCCAGGATTTAAATGGACATCATCGTCAACCTTTACATAGAAATCATCATCTCACATAGAAGTAACAATGATAAAATAGAGGTGTCTCTTGGAAGATAGCTCATGGTAGCCCTTAACATGGTCTAACCTGAGGAAGTCTTTGTGTTCTGCTTCTTCTGCATCAATTGCTTTGTCAAGAATGCCGCCTGGTGTGGTGGTATGCCCAATCATGAATCTTATAAAAATGCCCTTCTCTTTCTCTAGTTCCTTAAGTTGATTTTCTGTTTTCACATTTTATAAATATCAACATAGTTCTAAAGTATCACAATTTACATTTTAACAGTGTATTACCATATGAAGCTTTCAGAAAATGCAGGAAGAGAGCCTGTTGCACCACAAAAAAAAATAAAATAAAGGTAGCATACCACTAAAAGGATTGCTTTTGTCGGCAACGAACTACTTAGGAACTCGTCACATGTTCCAGGAGCTGCTCTAAATAGTCTGTAATTGAACCACTCCTCCAAATCACCAAATTCGTTAGCCCCTTCGATTCCATCCATTACCTGCATGGTCCATCTATCAGCTCCTGCACGCTTTCTAATTAAAAAGAGAAAAAAATAGTGAAATATACAAAGTTTGGGAGTTCCATTTAAAATATTTGGAAACCTAGATATCTATTTTCTCTTTATTAACGATCCTCAAAAGATTCAAACAATTGCATCAGATTCAGGTACATGAAGGTAAGAAACAAGCTCAGCAAATAGTATCTATTTAGTTAAATGAAGTGAAAAGTGAAAACCATGAGACACCGTTGTTCCAACAATGAACCCAATGGCTTAGGAAGCATTGGAAAATAAATAAACATCTCAATAATACCTTCTTAAGAATGACTTTATCCTTAGGTTTGGAATCCAACTCCGTCACTGTTCCTCTTCCACTCTTCTGCATCCTCTCTTCTAAACCCATATTCTTTGGGACCAAATCACCTGAATAAACAACACCCTTGTGCATTCCAGTTAAAAAATCTGTAAGCTCTCCTCGAAAAGATAAATGACTGTACAAAACCCCCTTGTGCAAATAAAGCTATCGAATCACTAATCTGAATTGAAATCTCAAACTGAAATGCCTAATCGAAATATATATTGAACACATTTGATTATAGACTAATCTAAACACCATAATATAGTTATAACAAAATTGGAGAAATCAATCAATAGCTATAAATGGATAGAACATAATTTCAAGGAGACTTAGTCCGAGAAATAGCAGAGCTACAACAAGCCTCAAATTGTGACGGAGACAAAGTAGATTTTAAATTATCAATTATCAATGAATAGGAAACAATAGGGATTTAATTGAACAGAGCAATGAACAAATCAGAGACAGAAACCTGAGGATCCTTCATGAAGACCTGAATGGCGCAGAGAAAGAGAGGATTCCGCGAGTGAGATACGATTCGACTAGCGAGAGAGTATTCGGCAAGAATAACTCCTATGGTCGCGCCACCCAAACCACTGCCATCAACCTCGCACGACCTCACCACAACCAGTTGCCGCTCCGCTCAACAAGCCTCTCTGTTGTTCGTAAACATTGGCACTCCCCACATTCTGTTGCCGTCAAGCCACCATATGTGACCCTTCACGTAGCCGTTGTGAGAGGTTGCTACCACGCACGATACTCCACAGCCGCGCCCCTCCCTATGTCAGCATACTCTGGCGCCCGATGGGGGAACTTGAGTTTCTTGGAGTCGTTCTAGAAAACCCTAGAGCTTACTGCACGCGTATCTGAAACCTGAGTTTTGAAGGGAAAAAAGTTTAAGGTGAATTTTTTTTCGATTAGACGTCAATGAAATAACATCTGAAAAAAAATTAAAATGTAAAAAAAAAAATCTATGACAATGGTGGTGATATATCTTTTTTTATTCAGCCAACAGTTGTCCAAACCCGTTCTCGATAGTTTCCGAACGCAACGTTTTTTTTAACAGGATGAAAAGCAAGCGTGGCGCTAGCCTTAAAATGTTGTAGTGAGCACTTCATGAAAGGTCGAATATCCTCTCTAATGAGTAATGATCAAATACACCACCATATCCTATAAAGAGGCAACAGTACGTGTCCTAGCCACCTGAATTCCTGCCCCAAACTCCTTAGCAAAGAGGATAAAATAATGAAGTACCAACAATACCCCCCGGCACCCCCAAAAATATGTTTGGAACAGTTGCCACAATGACCGAAGAAGCATTCAGATAAACAGAGCAAGGCTTAATGAGGCAAAGTTTGCATCTACTGAATAACCAGTAGTCTAGAGCAGGGTAAGTAATCCAACAAGCAAAAAATAGTAAACTGGTTTTTCGAGAGATTTAATATAACTAATACAATCGAAACTATGCTTTTAATAAGTGTCACAATGACATAAACCTATTCACAAAAAAAACCACCTTTATGAACTTCGATCGAGTTTTGCAAGAAATTGTAGACAGAATTTCAGAGATTAGGAACTTATGGCATTAAACCTTTTAACATAACATTGGAGCGAATTTCAATGAATACACTGAAGTGATATGACTAAAACATGCTTTAATTTTCTGGCAAAGTAAGGTGCCTGGTCTATGGACTATGATTCCTTTCTTTCATATTTTCCTTTCCGGGAAATGCATTCATGATTGAATCTAAATCTCTACATGGTAGCGTATTCTCATAATCAATTTAAAAATTCAGTTACAACTTTCCAATCTTTGCAGTAAGAAGTTATATATAAAAGAGAAACCAATTCCTCTTGGCAGATAAGAAAGTTGTCCTATCGAAGTACCAAAAATTAAAATCGTAATATTATATCTAAAACTGACTAATTTCTACTTGTAGTAACCTATTGTTACTTAGTCTAGAAATGGTTTCGGTCATGGCACTTAACCTTAGACCTTTTATTGCAATCCTGTGCAAATGCAGTCTGCATTGCTACTTATAAGGAAGTACTTTCAATTTCAGCCGATTCAATGTCTGAAATAGATCCAAATGTCGGAACATTTGAAAGAAAAAAGAAGAAATATTATACCCAATGGAAGAAACTCCAATAAGCCTAGAACAATTTGGCCATTCTAACATCTTATCTGCAGGAATTGATGACTGCATACAACACACATCATTACCAATTCCTCACCACTGCCTCCCTGCATACAACGCACATCCTTATCAATCAAGAGTGTTCAGATTGCTCGGACCTTTCAAGTAGAACAAACCTATAGACATGGATAAGGTTATGTGGAAAAGGCAACCAAATTGTGTTCAAATACTATATAAGCATGTTCATGGAGTATTCTCCATGAAATGTCAGTTTGACAAAATTGCAAATTTTTTGTCTAACTGGAATCAACTAATCACAACCTCCATTTCATATGCATAAAACTGACAGTTTAACCCAAACATCTAACCCAAGTGACAAATGGAATTTAGGCAACTCATTTCATACTCTCTGTATTCAATTATGTTAGAATATATGAAATATCTCATAATATCTTGATATTATGTTAGCATACCTTGAATTATCTCATAGGATTAGTTTCCATATTACTTCGTTATTATCATGATTTATTTCCTAGTTTCCCTATTTAATTAGGATTAGGAGTCTTGTATCCCTATAAATAGGGATTAGTGTTTAGTCTTTTGTATCAAGCCATTATCAATAATAATACATATTTCAGGAGTTTTTACTTTCTTTTCTCATTATTTTATCTGAATCCTCATAACTTCGACAAATTAAAAATTTTAATTTTCAATACTTGTCAATACCTCATTCTTTTGCAAACATCCAAGAGCATGCAGACTATGTTAGCTTAAAAAATATTGATATGATTTACAAGCATTGAATATTAAATTCAGTCCTTGAATTTAAATTTAATTATATTTGAATGTGCCCGTGAAGGAGCATCATAGATTCATATTAACTCTCTGTTAGAAATATAATATAAAGTCATTCATTTACCTTCACCCAACAGCTTAAGCTTTTGGGATAGTTGGTTTTTGACACGGTATCAGAGCCTCTATGACTGAGTGGTCTAGAGTTCAATCCTTTCCGCTCCCCATTCTTCTAATAAAAATAATTGAATTTCAGCACAAGGTAGGTGGGCCTATGCATTATCCACGTTTCAAGCCCAAAAGACTCTCCCGTGAGGGGGCGTGTTAGAAATATAATATAAAGTCATTAATTTGTCATCACCCAACAGCTTAAGCTTTTGGGATAGTTGATTCTTGACACACTCAATATCCTCTAATTAATTTAATCAAAACTGGCTAGGACAAGCATGGAACATGACTCATGAGAATCCGTTCAAGAATGGATAATGAAGCAATGTTTTAAAAACCGGAAATGAACCGATCGATTCAACCGGGAACTGGCCAGTTCGTTGGTTCAACCCTATTTGAACTGCAGTCTGGTTGAACTGTTCAGAACCGGATTGAACCACGGTTGAACTGTTTTAAACTGCTAATTGAACCGGGTTGAACCATTTGAAATTATTTTTTTTTTATTTACTTTTCCCCCATACTTAATATTTTTTTACTATTTTATTTACTTATTAGTCATCCGACATGAACCAATTGAACCATGACCCGGAAGTCTCACCGGTTTGATCTCCTTCGATCCGGTTTTTAAAACATTGTAATGAAGTGTTTTCAAAAAATGGGATCCATTGATACGTATGGATTCAGATTTTGAAAACATTCTGATGATCCAGTTGTATAACAAAAAACTATGTACCAGCACATATGACTTCTTAACTTGGTTATTTGGTTATAGAGCAAGTGCATTATTTATTGTCAACATATCGAGAAGCATTATAAAATGTTTCACCCTCCAGTATAATATTTAACATAAAAAAACAGCGCACAGTTGGATATCAAATTACTTGTTTGCATATTTGACATTTGTCATGCATGCACAAAGCATGGGTCTAATGTGCTAGAATGCTAGAGAGAAGGGTAAGACTTAAAAAGAGGCAAAATATGCATATCATACAGATCTAACACACCGACAAATGTAGATTTCCTAATTTGAGGAAGAATGGAATATGAAATAGAGAAACAAAAATACATAAAACTGCATAGAAAGTAAATAACTATGGTTTTTGAAAACAGCAATATGAAAGGTACCATGTAAGCAATGGAACCATCATTATTTAATGTACTGCACAGTAATGGAAGACTACATCTTTGCATGGCCTGCAAAACAGATGAAGTAAAATGACAATAACAACAATCAAACTTCAAAAAGATAACTGAAGGTGGAAAGAAGACACTATACTACTTTCTAGATCTTGATACACAGGATCAATAGAGTAATTAAGGCTTTAAGAACCCAAAACACAAACTCGAGAATCTGATATTGAAAGGATTCATCCTTCCATTTTCTTGTTAACTGTAAGTGAACACAGGAAAATTAGATACAAAGTGCCCCCATGACTCCACTACCAAAAAAAAAAAAAAATACTAGCTAGATAGGAGAGCAACAACAATAATAAGTTGGTTACTACACATCTTTTCTCAGCCATATATACAGATGATTCCTACTATGAAACATAGGTGCAAAAAATTTTATTCTATGAGAAAAAAATTACAAATGTGAGCTTTGGAAAATCCAGATATCAGTTTCAGTGAGAAGGATACTTATAGAGAAAAGCAGGTAGGTACCTTTAGTCTTTGTTTACTGTCTTTATCCCAGAAATTAAAAGCACCACCAGATCCAGCGGTTGCAAAAGTGTGATGTATCCAAATGCAAAGACATCAAATAAAATCTTACACGAGTAATAAAACCACAACTTATTCAAATCACCATAAGTGGTCTCTTTTGCTGTTCTGAAGCCGATTACAAAAACTGTCATTGATTATAATACTTGTCTCAGTCATAGCAAGTATTATTTTCCTTACATTTAGAGGTGATTTCTCAAATGAGTTTCTATAAAGAATATAAAAGCAAAAGAATAAATTATTTATCTAAACACAGTAAGATAGATTAAAAATAAGTAACATGAAAAAGGTTCTAATCTACAATCATTATGGTATTTTCTACCATCAACTACATATTAAAAAAAAAGTTTGACGAGAGAATTTTTTTACTGAGAGCATGAGAATGAAAAATAGAGTTCTCAGGGAGTCACCCCAGGCTTATCAGCCACCAAAATCATGGAATACCCTTCGCAACAAGTAGCCAAACACAATTGACAATGCATGTGCAGAATTTGTAATATGATATATTTATTATATGAAGTTTTCACATTCAGAATTTTTATTATAACATTATATACACAGACTTGACAGACCAAATGCTATACCCATTAACGCAGAATTGTTCAAATGAAGTAGAGATTTGGAGTCTAAATCAGCTCATACAAGCACATATTCAAACCAAAAATATTAAAAAAGTCGAAAGTTTTTAAACTGACCAACCACAAAACAGTTCTTGTAGCATCAAAACACAAACCTCAGTTTAAATTCAATTCAATCCTTCCCAACCTTCACTTCCTTCAGAGAGAAAAGGAAGCTGTAAACAGGAGGCATTGATGATGATCAGGTAGAAGCTGCTCCCCACTGAGAAAAAAGAGAGAAGAAAGAAACACGTGAAGAAAAGGTTAAAGAGGCCACACTAAAAGCCCGTTTTCTTATGCAGCAAAAGTTGTAAAGTGAGTTCCCAATGATGGTAGAACGGGCCACGTCACACATCAACAATGGTGCACACAGTTTTCTTGGAACACTCTGGAGATTTTGACAGCAAGGATGGGCTAAAAATAATAAATTACAGGCTCAAATGTAGAATAATTACAAGTATGGATAACTTCAAATGTTTTGATTGTACAAAATATTTATAAAAATAAAAGGAAGCTATTTTTTCATTGTTGTTTTCCTCTTTTTCCAATAAGGAAAATTTTGCCAATTTGACCCTATTTGTAGCAATATAAGTTGCACAGTTCAATCCAACATAAAATAATTTTACAAGAACTCAATGTCATTTTCCTGATATTCTAGGACAATAGAAGCGAGAGCAAGCCTATATGCTACAGATCTTAAATTCCTGACAAGTACGTATATTTCCCTCTTCCTTTGCTTCATGGGCATCTCCTTCCACTGTTCCTCTCTTAGATGAGATAGTAAAACTGCCTCACAAAATCCCTCTGCTACAAGCCTCTTGCTGCAATGACATTGCACACAGTAAGATTCTCTAGAACTTGGTACTTATATGTTCTTGTACGTATTTTATACTCATAATATTAGAAAAGGGTTAAAATTCCAAAAAGATAAGATTTCCAACCTTCCTTGAACACAAGCTGTCGTGACAAAGCCAATAGGCCACCGGTGAGACTTTCTAGCAATTGAATCATCTGGTATCTGAATTCCCCATTTACCGGAGGAATTCTCTTTGAAGTATGATCTCATAGCAGACTCGGACAGTTTAAGTCCCACTTCACTTTTCTCTGAGCTGCAATGACATACACAATATATATGTTATTTTAAATTTTTAAATTACTATGCGCTGAAGGTTTAAAATTTAGAGTAAAATACTCCAACCTCCCCCTCTGTTGCATTTGTCATGAAAGCCTCTTCTATTTCTAAAACCTACCCAAAACCACTCATATTTTATAATTACCCTATACTTATGTCCAATTTGTTATGTTAGAGTTGTTAGTTAATCGTAAACCATTATTACTATGTGGAAATGACTAGCAATTGACCAATCAATTAACAGCTCTGTTAAAGTGCACTATCAAAAATTGGACTTTTTATGTAGATTCTAAAAATAGAGGGGAGGTCAGAATAATTTGCTTTAAAATTCACTATCTACTCCAAGCTAGAGAAGAAACTATCTCTTGAAGCTAGAGAAGAAACTATCTCTTGTACTTAAAGGGGTGGGGGGGCCTCAAAAAAAAAAAAAAAAAAAATACAATATATACATTTGTAAGATTTCATCCTGATTGCATGAGCCGCAAAAAGAATAGAAGAAAATTAATTTGGTCATTTTGGCTGAATTCCTTTTTCACATTATAACCTAATTAACTGAGAAGTTCACAAAAGAATGAATCCTACCAAAAATAACACTAGCACACTATATCTTGTTATCCCGTAGACCAACAAAACATAGGTGTTTGCCAAATCAACAACAAATTTTATATGAATAATGGATCATTCTTAATTTCCAATCAAGATAAAACTATAATAATTATTAATAGAACAGGAATTCATAATTTCAGTGTTAAATCACCTTGAAGTCAATAAAGATATATCAGAAAAACAGGCCGCACAGATAACTGCCCCCTCTTCAAAAAAGCCTTCCTTGAATGGGTGAAGACGAACTCTTAGAAAACACAGCTTATGGTCATAAATGACAGAGCTTCTACGCCTCGGATCAAGCTTTAGTTCTCCCTTAATATACTTGGAGATTATGGCCTTTGCATCTGCTGCATAAGGAAATAACAGCAATTGACCAGTTGTGGTTTCATTGAGGAAGGTAGTCAGCATACAACTTGTCCTTGCGACGGTTCCATCAAATGAATTCTCAGAGTCAAAATTTGAAATTTTAACGTTTCCAGGGCAAGAGTTTGACAAGGAATTAGCATTGGTCAAAGTTTTCCTAGCTGAAAGATCAAGAGTCTCCATTGCGCTAATCTCTCTGTTGAAGGTAGTGTGAACAATACCCCATGGAGGCAGCACGGGAACTCTCAAATGCCTTACAGAAGGAGGACAAAGTTCTGCCTTCTGATTACATGCAGCAGCTTTAGCGGCCATGAAGCATGAATATGCCTTACAATCTGGGAAATCTGAAGGGAAAAATGGTATCCCCATCTGGATAAAGAGAAAAAGTTTTCATGCAATACTGAATACTTAATACCCAAAAAAAGAAAAAGGAAATTGTATTTTTTTTGTGGAGTACTGGGAGCAAAGACTTACTTCACATGCAATCCATTGCTTCTCTCGCAAACCTATTGCATGCGCCCCATTAGAGACGAGTGGAATCCAGAAGGCTTTAACCCAACTTAAGGGAAGTATAACAGACCATCTAAAATATAATAACAAAAGCATTTATTATATAGTACATAATAAGAAAGGATTTACCATGAATATTCATGCATTGCAAGGGAGCATGTTCGATCAAATGATCTTAGTAGGGCATTAAACTTATAACAAGTTATCTTTTTTTTTTTTTCTTATGTATCTTAAGCGGGTAAATGTAATCACAAATATCTATCCTTTGCTTTCGAAGGGGAAAAAAAAGGCAATAGTACTTGATAGATGTGCATAAACAACATTGGCAATTTCAAATAAATCAAAAGGAAAAAATAGATTGAATAATACTATACCCCATGGTCAGTTCCTTCATATCATTTTTTAAAAGCAAAATAGGGCAAGATCTTGAGCATTGCACTTTGGTTGAAGAATTTTCCTCCCCAAAACCTATGTCATCAAGGCAGAATTTAACCATACGTTCACAGTGCTTCTCCTTAGAAAGGACATTGTCTTCCACTGGGGGCCTCAACCCTCTGGTGGTAGCATACCATAGGTCATAAATATTAGACTGGCTGTCTTCATGTTCTGACCATGATAAAGAAGATAAATCTTTATTCTTCTCCAGGTCAGCAAGCTCTTTGAAATTAGTTTCTTGTGCATCACTTGGTGCCTTAGTTGAAATTGGCTCCATCGGAACAACAGTCCTTTCCACGGGCAAATCTCGAGGATCATTAACATTAAGAGATAACATTGCAAGAGAAGAAAAATGCTCCTCATTTTTCAGTATGAAGGACTTTGTATTCTGAGAAATACAGTCTTCTTCTATGGTTACATGCTTCTTTAATTGCCAATGATTCTCTGAAATGCTGTCATGCAAACAAGAAGAATAGGCCATTTTGGATCTTTAATGTAAAACAAATATAAATTAAAATGGAACTACTTTTCAAATTTAAATAAACAACAAACCCTCTAACAGGATGCAAGATCTTCTGAAGAAGTTGAAATGTCCCTGATCCCGTTAATTCTAATTTCGCAAGTTGACCCTCAAGTGAAGAGCAATTAATCAAGATGCCTCCCTTTTCCATCTGAATAATGGTAAAGATAAAAGCATATAATTTGAGTTTGTATACAGTTTACAATTACAATTCTTAGTTCTTCAACTTCAACAGGGAAATTAAAACCTTGGCCAAGCAACACTAACTTCCTTAGTGATTCATCTGACTAATTTTGTTCTAAGAAATACAACTTTTTTCATCAAAAAAAGAAATACCATTTTTTTTCAAAATTAATATGGACAGTCATCTAGCAGGATTAATCCTGATTGTAATTTTAGGCAAAAGCAGCATTTGACGACTAATGACAAGCAAGTGACACGCAAGGATCTATAATAATCTGAATCTTTACAATCTGTAAACTTAGACATAAATGCATATTCCCAGCTCCCAACAATGCTAACGTTTGAATGAAATGTGCCGCTAATGTTAAAGCCTTTCACATAGGCAATGTGATCAGGGAATAGCACAGTAAACTGAAATTATTTGTTACATAAACCTACTGGAGTAATGCTTTCACAAACTTCTCCTTGTTTTCATTTTTATCTAGTACACACGTATTACCAGAAAAGAAAAAAAAAACAAAATACAATTGGGATGTCCATATAAGAATCTAAAGAAGAAAATAAACCTCTTTCTGGCAGGCCAGTTTTAGATTATCATATCCTTCTCCAAAGGCAGAAGCATGTATCCACACCCAAAGGTGTCTAACTGAAGAACCACACTTCATTCTGTCTGATTTTTCACATAAATCAACACCATGTTTAATTGATTCATCACTGATATTGTGTTGTCTAGAAGAAGAATAATTATCTCTGACACCTACGTCTGTGATATTTTGTAGGAGAGTTGGTCGCCACATATAGGTTACAGGAGCAATTGGCTGAGAAACTGGTGCTCCAACTTGATGAAGCTGTCACGAAAGAAAAATTAATGGTGTTTAACTAAATCAACATGGTTCTTACAAGAAACGGCAAAAGGATCACTCACCATTGCAGTTCCATAGGTTATACCAGAAAGTACAGGGTCATCATGATTTCCGGGATGTGTTACTGTTATGGGATAGGGCACAAGCACCATTCTTAATACTGAAACTAACGAATCCTGTAAACAGAACATCCTTAAATAAAACTATAAAAATTAAACCATTATTTTCTGAGGTTGAGCCTGCAACAATTATTTGATGCATGCATTGAAAAATGTTTCAATCAGAATGACAATTTGATGAGTCTCTTACACTCCGATGTTTACCAATTAAAAAGAAGTAATTTTCAACCCCAAAAAAAAAAAAAAAAAGCTAAAACTAAAATAAACTACCTCTGGACCCTCCAATTGAACAGCAGTAAAATAGCTTGCATCATGCACAAGCACCCGTTTTTTGAGCTTTTTCAACAATGCCCTCGAACCTTTCCCTCTGAATAAACGCGCACAAAATCCTAGTTAGTGTTTCCAAGAGATGTAAAAATAAAAATAAAAATAAAAATATGCTTGTAGCATCAAGTTTCCATAATCCAATTAAAATGCATCCAAACAAAGTGAAACAACCCTACATAATGAAATTAACAAGCTTCAAAATCCTCCATTGACTTTTTCTTCAGTTGCCCTTTTTAGTTTTTTTATCAAAAAATACCTATTCAGGGTTTTAAAAAACTATCCACAACCACAATTGTGGCCGCGACATCAAGGTTTTTTTTATGTCTCTACAATCACAACGCAACAACGATATAAACCTTGGACCTACCTTCCTTGAAGACCCAAAGGAAGGTAGTAACCCCACAGCTTGGTCATGGAAAATCTCTTTGCATGCCAAACATGAGTTCTCAGCCTCTTGGTTCCATCCCCAGAAGTGCAAAATCCATTCTCAGGGTTAATCTTAAGTTCATATCTTCGACGAAGACGTCGAGGAAGCTTCCTTATATGGTCCTTCTCCAAAACTGAATCAGCATTAACTTTATCAACTGTTCCCAGTTTTTGCCTCTTTCTTCTGCACCTCTTTCTAGCATTTTGGTTATCAAATGCTGTTGTTCTTCTTCTCTTGTTCCTTTGAGACCTATAATCATTGTTTACTCTATTTTCAATGATACATTGAAGACTCTGAAGCTCGGGGGCACGAGCTTCTGCAAACTTCTGCACATTGATTTTGCGAGGTGGCAGTGACACTTTAGGGTTTTTGCTTCCTTCAGTAACCATCGTTGAGAACTAAATAGGAAAAAAATAATAATAACAACGAAAAAGATTAGAGTTAGTTTAGACTTTACAAACACAAACTACAATGTGAAGCATGCCGGAGACTGATGAGCACCTTCCTCTGGTCAACGACAGAAGGAAAGAGGCGTGTCTTCGAAGTAGTTTCAAAGAGAGGCAGAGGTTTCGCTACAAGGTGCGAGTTTGGTATAATTTTAACATAAGTTATTTAGAATAAATTGTATTATATGTTTGCGCCTTGTTGACTGCGGCTGTATGTGTCACGCAAGTAATCACAGCACTGGCAGCGGCGGCGTCAGAGAGGTGAGTCCCATGGGGTGGGGGGCGGCTGTGAGCGGTGAGCGGTGAGCGGAGAGTCGAGAGAGAAGGGGTTACTAACTTGCTGATGCCTGTTGTGTTTAGGGTATGGATGGCAAGGGGGCTGGGCGGGCTCGCCCGCGAATGGGTGGCGGGTTACAATATCAGGCCCACCCCGCCTAATGGCGGGCTGGCCCACCGAAAATTAATAAATAATAAAATAATACTTATGTTTTGGCCTATTTTGTTGGGTATAAAAAAATCTCATCGAACCCCAAATGCTATGAAAACACACAAAAGATAAAACCAACACAAATATAAGCATGGCATCAAATAAACTCAAAACGCAGCAAATTAGCTGCACTTATTAGTCTCAGTCGAACTTATAAGGAGTATAAAATAATCTAGATTTTCAATATCCATTCAAGCATCAACAATTGCAAAGATTCACCAACAAGAATAATCCTTTTCACAGTGTAGTAAGAATAATCATTAATGAAACCTCTTACTTCTTGTTTACACCCAAAATATTCACCAGAACCAGTCGAAGCTAGTCCCAGTCGAATAGATCAAATAGCCGATTGCTCATCAGCCGATGTTCCTGTTACCAATTGACTTCAAACACAAGAGGGGGGTGAATTGTGATAGCGGTGCTTATATAAAAAATTACAGAAAATAAATGACCGAATAATAAATAAAGAACAAAAATAAATAAAGTGCTTGAATGATAAAGAGACAGAGAGCAAAGAAGAGCACGCAAAGAATTTATACGAGGTTCGGCCACCAAACACCACGTGGCCTACGTCGTGTCCCCAAAGCAAACCACTATGGGATTTTCACTAAATCACTAGCTTTTAAATCGAGTTCACTAGAAACCTTTACAACTCTATATCAGAGCAATACGTTCAAGAGATATCACCTCTCTATGAACACCTTGGGATTCCTACCCAAAAGAAATGATTTTCACAAATAAAATGAGATGAGAAAGATACACTCAATAGTGCGGATATAACAAATTGAAGCTCAAATAATACAACTCAAATAATGTAGAATAAAAAGACTCTCAAAAATGTGCTCAAATAAGTGTGAGTGATGAAAAATATTTGTGAGTTTTAGCACAAAGAATTAAGCAACTGCGTTGTATTGTTGTGTTGTAAGAAAGAGCAGCGTTGTTTATTTATAGACCGACCGAGGAGCGTCTCACGCACTTAAAAAAAATGTCCGTTGAGGATTTTCCCGTTGCGGCAGGGATCTGTCTGTTGGAATTTGTCCGTTGCGTTGAACATGAAAGAATTGAAAACACGGAGACGGCTCGGCATACGACCTCAAGACAAATTCGGCCAGGCGACCTCGCCACGGCTCGACCAGGCGACCTCGACCGCGGCTCGGCATCGACCTCGACCACGGCTCGGCAAAGACCTCGACGACCTCGGAACCACGGCTCGGCGTCGACCTCCTCGTATTTCGGTTCTCATGGCTCGACCGCAGCGACCTCATCATTTCGACCGCGGATCATCGGCTCGACGCGACCTCGATGCAGCGACCTCATCGGCTCGTTCTGCGACAAGAGCTCATCACGCGACCTCGATGCAGCGACCTCATAAGCTTGACACGCGACCTCCTCCTCGATTCGACATACGACTTCCTCGAGCTCAACATCCGACTTCCTCCTCACCGACATCCGACTTCCTCAGCTCGACATCCGACACGAGATATGCATGTCAAAATATTTTGTGCGTGTGTGATTTAATTTTAATTGAGAGCTTTTTATTACTACTTACAAATTGTCTTAATAAAGATAAATAAATACCCAGAACCCAAAGACTTGAGAAACAATCATTCTTGATACGCGTCTTGGTATTCTTTTCCACTTTTTGCACGGTTGACTATTTGCAAGACTCCCTTTTGTCAATCATCAAAATCATCCTGTCAAGGCATGTATTCACAGACTCCCCCTTTTTGATGATGACAAACATCTCATGGAGGGTTTTTTTTGTAAAAATATAATCATGATATAGCAATGAGATATAAGCAAGGTTTTTCAATAAAAGATATCAGAGTTTAAGCACGTATTTTAGAAAAACTCCCCCTCACAATATGCATAATATAATTTACTCCGCCTGAATCATAAAACTCTCCCCCTTTTGTCAACATCAAAAAGCGGAAAAGATTAGAGGGAAAGGCATGTAAAACGTATGCATATACGTGTAACTAGATGGCGAAAAATAATAGAGTATCAAGGGTTCAATGAAGCATAATTGTTTGCAGTTAACATAACCTGCACAAACTTTTATTTTAACGATTACAGGAAGGACGGTTGCATTTCTCCACTTTTAGTCTTGGTAACGGAACCTCGATACTTACTTACTTCGACCAACTTACCACCTTCATCTTTGTCAAGATAGCATGATGTGCTCATGGGAGTTGAGATTTCTTTGGCGTTGCTCATTCCAAATCTTTTAAGCAACTCCTTGCAATATTTGGATTGGCTTATAAAAATTCCTTCCTTTGCTTGTTTGATTTGGAGACCAAGGAAGTAGTTGAGCTCTCCCATCATGGACATTTCAAACTCACTTTGCATGATCTTAGAAAACTCTTCACATAAAGACTCATTAGTGGCACCAAATATTATATCGTCGACATAAATTTGAACAAGTAAAATGTCATGATTTTTGTGTTTTATGAAAAGAGTGGTATCAACTTTTCCTCTTTCAAAACCTTTTTCAAGTAAATATTTGCTCAACCTCTCGTACCAAGCTCTCTGGGCCTGTTTGTAACCAAAATAAACCTTTTTCAACTTGAAAACATGATTTGGTATTTCAAAATTTTCAAAGCGGAGGTTGATCAACATATACTTCTTCTTGAATAAAGCCATTAAGAAATGCACTTTTAACATCCATTTGAAAAAGTTTGAAATCCATGATGCATGCAAATGCGAGAAGCATGCGAATAGCTTCTAATCTAGCCACGGGTGCATAGGTTTCATCGAAATCTATGCCCTCTTGTTGGTTATAGCCTTTTGCAACAAGTCTAGCTTTATTTCTAACAATGATACCGTTTTCATCAAGCTTATTGCGAAAGACCCATTTGGTCCCAATGACTAGGTGATCTTTAGGCCTAGGGACAAGTTCCCAAACATCATTTCTCTCAAATTGATTTAATTCCTCTTGCATAGCAAAGGTCCAATGCTCATCAAAGATGGCTTCATTGACGTCATTTGGTTCAATTTGAGAGACAAAGGCCATATGATGACATGCATGATTAAGAGAGTTTCGAGTCGTTACCCCTTTAGAGATATCGCCAATTATATTGTCAAGTGGATGATGTTTTGAGACTCTCCATTCTTTTGGTAAATTTGAATGAGGGGATTCCTCAGAAGATTGTGGCAAAGGATTTTCATCTTCATCTTTGGACTCGTTTGAATCTTCTAAGTGACTATTTCCCAATATTTCTGCAAGATCATCAACACTATCTTCTACCAAAGATTTTGGGTTAGACTCATCAAAGGTAACATGCACAGATTCTTCAATAGTCAAAGTTCTCTTATTATAAATTCGAAAAGCTTTACTAGAAATAGAATATCCAAGAAATATACCTTCATTCGCTTTGGCATCAAATTTTCCAAGGTTATTCTTACCACTTTTTGCACTAACGCGTCTTGATATTCTTTTCCACTTTTTGCACGGTTGACTATTTGCAAGACTCCCTTTTGTCAATCATCAAAATCATCCTGTCAAGGCATGTATTCACAGTTCCTACCAGTCGATATGGCGTGTCAGCTGATAGGTTCGAAAGCAGGAAACTGGAAGCTATACATGGGCCTTGAACTGATTGGGCTTCAAGGAAGATATTCAGGCCCATGGGGATAGCATGGAGTCACGTATGGGATCAGATTCTTGCTCCACGAGTCGAGTGACGTGGGAGTAATTTTGAATTAATTAAATATCCAAGGAAAAACTGATTAAGATTGTTCCCCATGGTTTTAGGAGCTGAGCGAGGGAATCTGAGGAGATCTTTGCACATAGAGGACCGTTGGTTGAAGGGACGTGGCCACAATGCACTAATGCGCCTAGTTTTTAGGATCGTGGTTAGTGGAGCATGGCACGACTCAGCCGAATAACTGCCAACTAGGAATGTATCAGTGTTAGCCAACTGAACGTGGTAGATAGGGATAGTTCTTAGTTGCTACTATAAATACCCAGTTGTACATACATTTTAGAGGATCGATCAATCAAATAACTTATATTTTTTTTGCTCAAAGCTTTTATTCGCAGTTTATGTTTACCTTTGCGTCCCAGTTTTTATCTTAGTTCACCGACTTAAACCTTTCTGGAGTGAGTTAAGGGACCCATAGCTAAGGAACAGAGTTCCTTCCTTGGCGTAATCGCTTGAAGAAAAGGGAATCACCGTTGTGAAAGTTAGCCGATCTACGGCTAATTGACTTTGCAGACAACAAAATTGGCACGCCCGGTGGGACTAAAGGTGAACGAATCAACACGTTCGAATCCCCAGGTCAGGATTACCAGTGGCGTATGCACTTGCGTTCGGGCAAGAGTTTGAGCAATATGACGGCAAAGAGCAATCCCAGAAAACCGGTTGAAGGAAGCCCATCCCGTGGAAGCAATGTTCCACCACAGAGCAAGTACAAGCGAGAGATGGAGGTCGAAACTCAACCCAACGAGCTCAATGAGACCGGTGGTGATGACCGCTTCGTTTATACGCCAACAACTTCGATTTGGCAATCAATGATATCATGTACCAAGTGTCGCCTTGATTGGGCGATATTGTGAAACCCATGGTGCACAACTGGCACAAAGAGCCAGGGAGACAGAGGCCAGGAGGGCTCGCGCGAAGTGAAAGCTCTATCAATTCTACTATCCCAACGCAAGTGGGGGACCCTACCCAAGCAGGACTCGTCATCCAGCCGAGTGCAACAAAGTGACCAATTGAGTTCAAAGAACATGACTCGGCAGTGCACACGGCGATTCGACCTACCTACATTCAGTAGGACCTACTCAGGTTGACCTAATATAGAACAGTACCTTCTAATCCAATTAATTCCCGGCATGGTGCTTTTGCCACGTTGAACACCGGAGGGCAACCGGTGGCGAATAGCGTGAACAACCACGCTAACCTTCATTTTGGGCCAGTGAGATAGCTAGGAGCCCACCGGATGCAGTGGGACCAATTGGTATGCCACAAGCTATGCCATATGCTCAGCCTTATGGTTCTGCTGTGCAGGCGACTAACCCACAGTATACTGGGGGGAAAACTCTTGGTACAGGATTGGGTGGTATAAGACCACCTGGGGATATGCAGTCGTGACCATGGAACCAGGTTCCACCCAGACGGCTAGTCTTCCATTCTACCCATCCTATCCTGAAGTATCTGCAGGCACTCAAATGGGGTCAACTCCTCCAAGGGCACCTGGTTTGATGGCGAGCGATCATGGGACAGATCCCACCTCTACCATTTAACACGAGTGTGCCTGGAACTCAATATAGGGCACCCGGCGAAGGAAACATGGAGCAGCCATGGGGGGTTTACCCACCTCCACTGTTTAATCAACCAGGCTACCCCAATCCTCCAGAACAAGCATCCCAGGCGCATCCCCCAACTTGGAGACAGCAACCACAGACGACTGCTCCTACTTTGGGAGAAGTGAGGCCAGGGGGTTCACAGCTGCAAGACCAGGCCGTCATTGCAGACACCATCAAAAAATACTTTGGTGTGCAGCTGAAGCCTCTGGATCGTCCAATCTACAGGAAACCTTACCCTGAGTGGGTGGATAGATTGGTACCTCTGCCTAGGGGATACAGGACTCCAGACTTTGCTACTTTCTCCGGGGAAGATGGCAAATCGACTATGGAGCATGTAGGCAGGTTTACTGCCCAATGTGGTGAAGGGAACCAGAATGAGTACCACAAATTGCAGCTGTTCCCCTTGTCACTTACCGGAACAGCTTTTACATGGTATTCCTCTTTGCCACCTAATTCTATACAAACATGGTCAGATATGGAGAGGTGCTTTCATGACAGATTCTACTGGCCCCAACCTGAAGTCACTGCGGCTGATCTCATGAACCTGAGGCAACAGGTAGATGAATCGGCTGCTGATTTTGTGGAAAGGTTCAGGAAAATGGCTGGGAAATGTTCAGTGCAGTTCCCTGAGGCAGAATATGCAGCCATGGCCATTAGCAGCATGCATCCCCAACTCAAGGAAAAGCTAGTCGGCCAAGCTTGCACTGACATGAACCAGTTAGTCTCAAGGGCTACTCGCATTGAACAATTTATCCAGGAGAAAGAAAAGAGGCGAGCCAGTAGGGGGAGAGGCCCTCAGTTGGTATCCATTGTAGAAGCCGAGGACTCTGATGATGATTCAGCCGATTCCACGGCAGACATCATGGCAGCTGAAATAGTGAAGGGTAAAGGTTATACTTGCCCTGCCCTAAGAGCTGCCAAAGGAAAAGAGCCAAGTTCAGGAGATGGCAAGACAGAATACTCCTTCGATATCTCCAAGGCAGACCAGATCTTTGACTACTTGCTTAAGGATAAGCAAATTCGGCTGCTGGATAGGTACAAAATCCCACCTGCTGAGGAGTTGAAGGACAAGAAATACTGCAAGTGGCACAATTCTTATAATCACGCAACTCAAAATTGCATGGTTTTTAGGAAGGCCATTCAGAAGGGGATAAAGGAGGGGAGGTTCAAGCTTGCAGACAAAGGAATCGCAGAAATGACGGTGGATACTGATCCTTTCCCTGCGCTTGGGATAGGTATGGTCTCATTCTCATGATTTGATGACGAAGGGCCCAGCCACAAGCACAGGATATCTGTGCAACAAGTCTGGAGGCCAAAAAAGGGACCAGCCGATTCAACCCATATCGATCGACTGGGACCTCAAGATGCTGAGGTTTACTGTCTTTGTGATCGGGAAACCCCAACCGTAAGCAAGACCTAGGAAGGGGCAAGCCACCCAAACCAGGTAGGCTCACCCAGAATTGGTGAAACACTACATTACACACCGCTGCACTCCCAACAGGGAATCTGACAAAGAGAAAGGCAAGGCACCTATCGAAAAAGCGGGGGGCAAGATCGGCCAACCATTAGAGAAAGTGGTAGGCTATCTTTACCCGGGATTGATGAGGAGCCTATTTCCAGGGGATAAGAGAAGGATAGCTGACTCACCTGTAGAAGGAGGAATGTCCTCCTTAAAGATAACAGTGAGGAATGATGAGAAGTTAAAAACACAGAGAATGCTGAAACCCCCGGCTAATGTCACTGAAGGACACTGGTTCTTGAATAAGTATGCCAAGGACAAAAAGGCGATATCAGCCGTGCTGACAAGAACCCAAAAGAGAAGGATGCAGAGAATGAGGTCTATCCAGAAGATGAAACAAACTCTGCAGATGATAGCCGATGTAAAGAATAGCGAGAAGAGGAAGATCCCCTTAGAAACTGTTAGTGAAGCATCGGATAAGGCTTTCCCGAAGTCGGAAGCTAAGGAGGCTGAGGAAAAAGAAGTGCCAAAAAATGTAGAGCCAACTGCGAGCAGGAACTGTCCCTGGCGAGAGGGTCTGATCGCCGCAGTCGATGTAGATGAAGAGGCAATCACTGTAGAAGGTTCAGTGATCCCAGAGATGCACTGGGAACAAGATGACATCATGGAAGACTCCTTGTTGGATCTCCTGTTTAATGAAGAGACTGATGGCCTGCTGGCTGAGATAGAGGCTATCAGCTTAATCCCAGAAGAATTTTGGGCAAGCGACACAACCAGGGAGGTTTGGAGGGGACGTGTTTCTTTGAAGAAGCGAGAATGGGCTACGTTAGCCGATACACCGGTGATGAGGTCACCAAGGTAGTCTTTGAGAAACCTCTGAGAAGAGATGATGAAACATTTAAAGCCCCTTTACATCGGGGCCTATATTAATGGGAAGATTTTTGGAAGGGTCTTCGTGGATGGAGGGGTTTGTGCTAAATGTCATGCTGTGACAACCATGAGAAAAGCGGGAAAAAGCCTTGAGGACCTAGTTCCCACCAACATGAAAATGTCCAACTTCCTGGGGAACCTTCCAGGCACTTGGAGTCTTGATAGTGAAGTCACAGAGGGCCCAAGACCATCAAAGCGACTTTCTTCGTGGTTGATGGCAAACCTTCCTATAGCGTGATTACGGGAAGGGACTGGATTCATACAAGTCGGTGTGTCCTCTACTCTTCATCGAGCTCATGTTTTGGGTTGGAGACAACGTGGAAACAGTCGAAGCGAGATAAGAACCCGCACCGGTAGAGGTAAAAATGTTGGAAGCCTGTTCTATTCCCCACACCTAGGGCCTATTGCCATCCCAGAGGATTATGAGGAAGGGGTATGGAAAGCATGCAACCTTACTAATGAGGGGTTCAAGTTAAGATCTCAGGTAGAACCACGGCCCAATGAGTAGATAACTCATGAGTAGGGCATCCTGTACTCGAAGACCTTTTGGGTCGGCTAGAAATTTTAAGGCCGAGTCCAAAGCGATGGATGCCATGATGGAAGATTATGACAACTGCAGAGGAAGAGGAGGTACTACTCTCCAGGGAGGAAGGTGCGGCTGACCAAGTGATGAGGTGTGTGCGGTAGGAGCCTATGAAATTGGATTCCCCTCTTCACAAGACTGCTCCTGCGTTTGAGGCAGAAGATCCTTTAATTGAGATCAATTTGGGCACGACAGAACAACCCAGAATCGTAAAGGTGAGTGGATTGCTTGAGGAAGACAAACGTGGTAAGATAGTCGAATTAATCCAGCGGTACAAAGATTGCTTTGCCTGGAATTACTTCGAAATGCCTGGTCTGGCGAGAAGGTTGGTAGAACACAGGTTGCCTATCAAAGCAGGATACAAACCGTTCAAGCAGGCGCCTCGCAGGTTCAATCCCCAACTAATGCCTCAAATTAAAGCTGAAATTGAAAGGCTACTGAAGGCAGGCTTTATAAGAACGGCCAGGTACGTTGAATGGCTATCTAACATAGTCCCTGTCGTCAAGAAGAATGGCCAGATAAGAGTATGTATAGACTACAGGAACTTGAACTTGGCCATTCCCAAGGATGAGTATGCTATGCCTGTGGCTGACATGTTAGTCGATGCGGCAGCTACCCATGGCATTCTCACCTTTATGGATGGGTACTCAGGGTATAACCAGATCTTTCTAGCAAAAGAAGACACTCACAAGACAGCCTTCAGGTGCCCAAGAGCATTGGGGATTTACGAATGGGTGGTCATGCCTTTTGGGCTCAAGAATGCAGGAGCCACTTATCAAAGGGCCATGAACTCCATCTTCCATGACTTGATCGGCAAAACCATGGAAGTATACATAGATGACGTGGTTGTCAAGTCCGAGGATTTTGAAAGCAATCTAGTCGATCTAGAGCAGGCCCTGAAAAGGATGCGTGCCCATGGGCTAAAAATGAATCCGGCCAAATGTGCTTTTGGAGTGGCAGCTGGCAATTTCCTAGGATTTTTGGTCCACCATCAAGGAATAGAAGTAGACAAGAACAAGGTGAAAGCTATCTTGGAAGCGGACCTCCTAGGAATAAGAAGGAGCTGCAAAGTTTGATTGGTAAGATCAATTTCCTAAGAAGGTTCATAGCTTGATTAATTTGGAAAAATGAAGGCTTTTTCCCTTCTTGAAATTAAAGGATACGGAGGATATGGTATGGGGGAAGGAGCAACAACAGGCCTTTGACCAAATTAAGCAAGCGTTGGCCAAACCTCCCATGCTAACGCCTCCAGTGTCAGGAAGGCCACTCAAATTGTATATAGCTGCTGAAGAAGAGTCAATCGGCTACTTGCTGGCGCAGGATGCCGATGATGGAGTTGAAAGAGTTGTATACTATCTCAGTCGCACCTTGAATGATGCAGAAACCAGATACACCCCTATTGAGAAATTATGTTTATCATTGTTCTATGCTTGTACAAAACTCGAATATTATTTGTTGCCTAAGGAAATATTAGTTTTGTGCAAAATTGATATTATTAGGTATTTACTTAATAGGCCTGTCTTACAGTGGTCGATCGATGAAGTGGGCCATTAAGTTAAATGCTTTCGCTAAAATACGTTCCATTAAGAGCAATGAAAGGCCAGGCGGTAGCCGATTTTCTGGCTCAACACCCTTGTGTTGAAGTCAAAGACCCATTAGCCGAACACGTTGCATGTATTAATTTGAAACCTTGGGTGCTGATGTTTGATGGGTCACGAACCCAAAAAGGGGTAGGTGCTGGCATCACCATCACTGATCCAACTGGGAAAAGTTGGAAATTCATGTGTCAGCTGGATCTTGGGTATTCTAATAATCAGGCAGAATACGAAGCTTTGATTTTAGGGCTTAAGATCCTGGCAGCCATGAAAACAAATTATGTTCAAGTCATGGGAGATTCACAGTTGGTAATAAAGCGACTAAGCGGGAGTATAGATGCAATAACCCTAACTTGAAAGAATGCTATGAAACGGCTAGCAAGCTACTTCGCTTGTTTGCTGATGCAGTAGTACATCACATTCCTAGAGAAGAGAATGAAGAGGCTAATGATTTGGCTCAACAGGCCTCAGGGTATAAAGACATGATAGTCAAAGTAAAACATGAAGAGTACCCAATCTGGGAGTATGCACCAATAGGAGCGATCGACTCTTGGAAACAAGAGTTAATCGACTATCTTAAAGATCCTTCAAGCAGTACTGACTTCAAACTCAAGCAGAAAGCACTCAAATACGTATTGGTAGACAATGAAGTTTACAGGAGAGCCATCAATGGAGTGCTACTCAAGTGTATTAATAAAGAGGAATCCATGAAGGTCATGGGGGAAGTACATGAAGGAATCTGTGGATCTCACAGGGCTGGACCCACGATGAAATGGCTAATATACCGACATGGATATTATTGGCCTACCATCACAGCTGATTGTTATCAATATGCCAAAGGATGTGAGGCGTGTCAGCTGCATGGTCCAATTCAAAGGGTTCCAGCCGAAAACCTCCACCCAGTGATAAAACCTTGGCCATTCAGGGGATGGGCAATGGATTTAATAGGCAAAATCTATCCACCTTCGCCCAAGAGGCATGCGTTTATCATAGTTGCGACTGACTACTTCACCAAGTGGGTAGAAGCCCAGCCGATGGTGAATGTGACTCAGGAGGAGGTGATTAGGTTTATACAATGCCAGATCATATATAGATTTGGAATACCTGAAACCATCACCACAGATCAAGGCACTATGTTCACTGGGGAGAAAGTGGTGGCCTTCGCACAACAATTTGGGATTAAGTTAATTCACTCATCCCCTTATTATGCTCAAGCCAATGGGCAAGCTGAGGCCACCAACAAAGTTCTTATTGATATAATCAAAAAGAACATTGAGGATAAGCCAAGGAAATGGCATGAAACAATTGTGGGCCGTGAGGAACTCCAAGTGTAGTGCGACTGGATTTACTCCGTATCGGCTAACATATGGCCAAGATGCAGTGTTACCCTTAGAAATAAACGTGACTTCACTAAGAGTAGCAAAGCAAAACCTGCTGAGCCTGGATGAATATCAACAGGCCATGTTAATGGAATTAGATTCGGTTGACGAAGATCGACTCATGGCCTTAGATCAGATTGAGCATAGCAAGCAAAAGATGGCTAGGGCTTACAACAAGCGTGTGAAGCCAAAAAGGTTTGTTGAAGGAGACCTGGTTTGGAAAACCATACTACCTGTTGGGATCAAGGATCCTAAGTTTGGGAAATGGTCACCAAATTGGGAAGGAGCCAATGAAAGAGAGCCCTGAATCTCGAATAAGGGAGATTGGAGACCAGAGTCGGAAGCCTCAGGAGGGCTAAGCGAGCGGTCAAGGTTCATGGAAGAGGAAAAAGATTGTTCGCCATCATACGCGTGTGATTGGTTTTGAGAATCAGAAGCAGAAGACATGGTGGGCTTGGTTGCTAGGTGAAAGATGAAGAGGTTGGAGATGGTGAAAGCTACAGGAGTTAGGGCTAAAAGTAAGCGTAAGAGGTAATTCGACTGATGAGTATTTAAAGGAAAAGTAAATCACTGATAGTGGGATTTAAAAGCGAATAAATCGGATGGATGAGGATTAGCCGTTACGCGATTCAAAAAGTTGTTGTTAATGGATGACCTCGCATTTATGATTTAAAAAGGTGATTTAACTTAAATCATTACGCCGCCCCAGCCTAAACCTAGGATGTTACGGCTGAGACAGCGTAGGGGGGCAATTGTTTACACCCAAAATATTCACCAGAACCAGCCGAAGCTAGTCCCAGTCGAATAGATCAAATAGCCGATTGCTCATCAGCCGATGTTCCTACCAGTCGATATGGCGTGTCAGCTGATAGGTTCGAAAGCAGGAAACTGGAAGCTATACATGGGCCTTGGACTGATTGGGCTTCAAGGAAGATATTCAGGCCCATGGGGATAGCATGGAGTCACGTATGGGATCAGATTCTTGCTCCACGAGTCGAGTGACGTGGGAGTAATTTTGAATTAATTAAATATCCAAGGAAAAACTGATTAAGATTGTTCCCCATGGTTTTAGGAGCTGAGCGAGGGAATCTGAGGAGATCTTTGCACATAGAGGACCGTTGGTTGAAGGGACGTGGCCACAATGCACTAATGCGCCTAGTTTTTAGGATCGTGGTTAGTGGAGCATGGCACGACTCAGCCGAATAACTGCCAACTAGGAATGTATCAGTGTTAGCCAACTGAACGTGGTAGATAGGGATAGTTCTTAGTTGCTACTATAAATACCCAGTTGTACATACATTTTAGAGGATCGATCAATCAAATAACTTATATTTTTTTTGCTCAAAGCTTTTATTTGTAGTTTATGTTTACCTTTGCGTCCCAGTTTTTATCTTAGTTCACCGACTTAAACCTTTCTGGAGTGAGTTAAGGGACCCATAGCTAAGGAACAGAGTTCCTTCCTTGGCGTAATCGCTTGAAGAAAAGGGAATCACCGTTGTGAAAGTTAGCCGATCTACGGCTAATTGACTTTGCAGACAACACTTCTCAAATTATTTTTTAAAAACGTGAACTGCATGAATTAGCAAGATGAAGAATAATCAACAAGATGCGACGGCGAGCGCAGATAGGAAGTAGGAACAAGAATAATCAATATGAATACCTTTAGTCCAGATGCGACGGCGAGCGCAGCAGGGATGATGACGGCGGCGCTGTGAGCCTGTGAACGACGGGCGGCTCTGTCAGCACTATTGCGGCATTGTGGCCTGTAAGCAGGGAGAGAACAGCGCTGTGAGCAGGGAGAAAGCCGTCGCGGCAGAGGGAGCAGGGACAGAAAATGGCGCTGCTGTCAAGGTCTGTTGAGGCCGAGAGAGTAGAAATTAGGCGGCTTGGCTCTTGTGCTGTTGTTGCTGAGTAAGTGATTAAATGAGTAACTCAATTTTTTCTTAACACCCGCCCTCCCCCGTCCAAAGCCTGGAGGGTTGGTGGGTCAAGCGGGGCGGACCCAGTTTAGGGATCGCAATATTATATCAAAATTGTATAATGTAATATTGTGTTAAATATAATTTTGGTCCCGTAAAATAAGCAAAAATTTTTTGATAGGCAAATGTTAGTTGTTAGTAGCCAGGATTTGAACCCTGGACCTCCTTCCTCTAACTCCTTTAAATGTCCAAGCTCAACCACTTGAGCTACACCTTGGGGACAAAATAAGCAAATTTTAGTTTTAATCCTGTGACAACCACCCAAAAAATTTCAATGGAGCCGCCATCTAAGTTTATTAAGGAAAACTTTAGGAAAAATCTTTTTTAGAAATAAATTAATAAAATTAACTTCGAACCACATTTGGGTTCGGGAATTGGTTACATGCGAGGAAGGAGTTAGCACCCTCGCGACGTCCGTTTATAAAACGATACCCTTTTAATTGTTTTGAGAAAATGTTTGCCTTGAAATTAATTCCCTTAATGAAATTTATTTATCTTTTATAAGAAAAAGAAAGAAGCCACAAAATGACGGAATCGTACGAATGGCATTTCGGAGCTTCTTGCCAAAATCCATTTTTATGAATGAAACAGAGAGATAAAAAAGATGAGCGCACATGAAATAGAAGCAGAAAACCGTATTATAATCATTGGTTGTCAAACCCTATTACTAATTAATATTAATATTAGTATTAATGAGACTAATTTATATTACAGACAGTCTAAAATTAATTTATTATCCCTTTATTCATAAAATTGCTATTATTTGTTAATGAATAACATAATTTGCTAAATCGGTTCTTACTTAGGGTTTGGCCCCATTGGAAGGCCAAAACCTAATCCTAATTTCGTGCAGGATTGTAGACAACAACAACAACAACAACAACCACACAATCACAATCTCAATAAAATAAAAACAAGAATAAGGGAAGGTAGAAAAATGCAATTGGGATATATTATAATTCTTTTTAGCCTCTGTTTTCAGGATCACGTAAAAAACTAATAAAGAAAGGAAGAAGATGAAACCTGGGTATAAGCTTCCCAGGAAATTATACAGAATCCAAGGGATGGGGAATTAAAAAAAAAACCTAAATCTAGATGGTGTTTAATTTAGGGTTTTTGGTGGCCATACAAGTTCCCTTTCTACGACCTTGGTCTTTTCCGCCTCAGTCCATGCTCTTCTTTGTATTCACTGGTCTCTGCGTCCCAATGTTTTCCTCCGGGTTCGCTCCCCCTTTCTTCATGTGGCTTGGAAGGGCTTTTATAGCCATCAATCCTTGTTCTCTGCAAAAGGAAATAAGAGACATGAATTAAACTCCAAATCAAAATAAAAGCAAAAACTCTTAAATGAAATTAGGAATAGAGAATCCCCTTTTTGTTGACTTGAAACCAGATCTTGGAGATCTTGGGGAGACACCATTTCCTTCTCTTCTTAGCCACACGAATTTAGAAAAATTATGGAGATCTTGGGGTTTTGATTTGGTGTGATTGAGAGAAAAAAGGAAAGAAGATTAATAGAGAAAGATGGGGGCCGAGAAAGAAGGGAGGTGACGTGGCTAGGTGAGCTATGTCGCAGCTAGGGTTTCCATGGTTAGGGAAGGGGAAGAAAAATTGGGCTTTAGGAGAAGAGAGGAAGAGAAAGAATGAGAGAGAACAAGAAAGAGAGAACAAGAGAAAAGGGGGGCCTGCTGTCGAATCATCTGAGGGAGGAGAAAAGAGCTAGTTTTTCTTAAAGTTAGGGTTAGGTTTGGGCCGTGGGTATTGGGCTAGATCCGCATGGGTTAGGCGCTGTGTAACATCCCCAAATATTCCTAATCCTAACCCTGATTATTGAACCTAGATTAAACCCTATGTTAACACTAACTCTGACTTGACTTGTTTGACTAGCCCTATATAGCTCTACATGCTCTTAAGTATATAGAGTGTTTTTAGTGTTTAGAAACCCAAATTATGAGTTTTGGAAAGTTTCGGGTAAATCGGGAACAAACATTAGGTCGTAGACGTTAACTACGTTCGCGTAAACACCCTGTCACTGTTTTGATCATAACTGGAGCTCCGAGTGTCCGATTGAGGCATTTTTTGTGGCATTGGAAAGCTTAGAGAATTTTCTACAACTTTCTCATTTAGTATGATCGCGATGCAATGAGATTTCAAAGGGAATTATTGCAACGTAATCGACAAAAAGTATGAACCGTCTTCTTTTTGCCACGTGTGCGTCTGGAATGGTCCAAAATGCTCTAATCGCGACGCAATGAAGCTAGGTCACGACGCGATCGACCCGAATCTTGTTTATAAATACCCCTCACCCCTTCCACTCTCTTCACTCCACATCCTCTTCTCTCCCTAGCTTCTCTCTCTAGGAATCCCTCCTAAGCAGTAAGTATACTCTGCACTTGCCTCAAGTGAGGATCTTGTGCATCAGAAAGCTCTTAGTAGACAATCCTTAGAGGAAGAGGAAAGAGAGAAGGGTGGCCTGATAAGGCCAGGTGGAGTGTGAGTAGGAGCGTGAGCAGTAGGCATAGAGGTGGAGCACAAGTAGCAAGTACGAGGAGAGTACGAGTAGTGACAGTAGCGACAACGATCTTCTAACCAGGTGGGAGCAAGAAACCTTGCACTCTAGGGATAGTAGGATAGAGTAGTATATATGAATGTGCGTAGGGTGACCCAAGCCCAACTAGGGGTTGATGCCCCAACACCGTAGGAGGGGTGTTGTGACTACGACTGCTAAGGATAGTAGTCGCTAGTCCATCAACCATAGGGATAATTGCTGATGTGTGGAAACCCTAGGATAGATAACTTATGGTTACTTTATGTTTTGATAACATGTCAGTAGCAGGTCGCCTGAGCGACGTTAGGGTTAATCCATAAGTTAATAATCAATACCGAATGATGTGATGATTATTGGTAATTGATGCCGATTAAGGTAGTGTTGATTGATGATGGTCGATGTGCCATGTTGCTGATAATTGTTGGTATCTGTGTAATTATGTTGCTGAATAATATGTTGGATAATGTGCTTTTTGTGTTGTCTGATACTTGAAATATACTTTGTCCTGACTATTGACTCTGCATGTGATTAAGGTAAATTATTAATATAATAGGAGTATCGAGCAATTACTTTTAGACCTTAGCTGGTAGAATGGACTTGATAAACTATAGGAAAAACTGAGTTAGTTGACTGTGATTGGTGAAAGACAGTGACACTGTTAGGCTGATAGTTAGGGGCAGAGTAGTTTGGAGTAGGATGCGAATAAGGTGATACGGTGTGAGAGGGAAGTCAGTGGAGCTAGGTTTAGAAATAGTGGTACAGAACCAAGAGGTAATGAGTGTGATTCCAGGAAAACATTGGTATTTGTTGTGCCTGTGTGTGGGTGCCATTTATATATGCATTCTATTCCTGCTTTCTCAATTTTATAGTGTGTATTGCGTTTCTTAGCTCCTTTCTGTTTTTCTTGTTTTGTACTTTCTTTTTCATATAAAACAGATACACATGGACCTGGCGAAGATATCGCCAGCACTGTGGAGTGTCCAGAGGGTACCCAGGAAGAGTATCTCTCTCTCTCTCTTCAGTTACGTGTCACAGCCAGTGAGTCGAAGAAAAGTCAATAAGTCAGAGTCCGCATACATGTCATACAATTTGAGGGCCCATGACACGGGTTTCGTAAAGACATTTAATATTATGTATGTGTCAATATATTTAGTTTTAATAAAATACTATTTTTCAGTATATCTATATGACTTAATCATTCGTTTAGGGTTTAATAATTATTATATTGTAGCGCTCCGAAAACGGGGTGTTACATTGGTGATATCAGAGCAGTTGGGTCCTAACCGGACTGTTGGGTCACTAGGATGTTATCACTGGCTGTGTCTAGTCGGGTCTCCACTGGACATTAACTATGTCTGGATAAGAGTAAAGTATCTGCTAAGTAAGTTATCTTTATTTTAGTAAATAAGGATGGCTACTTTTGATAACTCTTGAGGTATTGGGCACATATTAATATGTTCCCGCATACCTTGTAAATTACGTCAATACCTTGGCATAAACCAAGGATTTTCCTTTGGGACGCGAGTTGAAGACGTGTGATCAACCTTCTAGTGGAAGTTAGAATATTAAAGTATTTCGGCAAGATTAGAGGTGACAAGGAAGAGTATAAGGCTGTATTGAGAAAGAGTCGCTTATGCAAGCAAGAGTCGTCATCCAATCCTTATAATATATAAATAAATATTTTGATATATATATAAAGCTATTTTAGATTTTGTCATATAATAAAATCTTAGATCGTTAATCTCCTCAAACAGGCAGTTGGGACTAGAATGGATCGAGTAGAGGAGGATGACGTCAGAACCGTTCTTAGGGAAACTAGTAATCCGATTGGTGACAATACTCCTCATACAGAAGATCAAAGGGGGGAACCAATTAATAAAAAGTCTTTAAGGAATTTGGCTACTGCTGCTCTGTAACAGGCTCAGCAGAACGCAGAGTTGATAGCAATGCTTAGGGAGGAATGCGAAGTTATAAGACATCAAAGGGAAGCAAAAATGGAGGATACTGGGTTGATGGTTTTTCTGAAGGGAAAACCACCTCAGTTTAAGGGTGAATATGACCCTGAAGGAGCCGAACACTAGATTCAAGAAATTGAGAAGATATTGGCAACAATGCATTGTAGTGAGGATCGAATGGAAACATATGCTGCATTCATGATGGTAGGTGAAGCTAAGGGATGGTGGAAGAATAAAAGGAGAGTTTTGGAGGCTGAAGGACGAGCTATTACTTGGAGACTGTTCTGGGAAAGCTTCCTCGAGAAGTATTTTCCTAGAATAGTAAGACAACAGAAAGCCAGTGAATTCAACGCATTAACTCAGGGAAGTATGACCGTGGGCGAATATGCCTCTAAGTTCGAATCTCTAGTGAAATATTTTGAGTATTACCAGCTTAGCCCTAGTGAGAAGTGGATGTGCCGATGATTTCAAGATGGGCTTCGACCTGAACTTTGTCGATCGGTGATACCGTTACGTCTAACTGGTTTTCCCAATCTAGTGGAGCGTTGTATGGAGTTAGAGGACATCGATCGTCAGAAGGATGGGTTTTGGGATAAGGGAGTTATAAGGAGTCAAGAACAAGAAACTAACGATAGGGAAGAAGACCGAAGCAATCGGTTTGAGAAAGTTAACGGAAGGAATACTGATCAACAACCACAACATATGGGAGTTATCCAAGGAAGGCATCAGAACTCGAGAAAATGTTTCAAATGCAAAGGAGCACACATAGCGAAGGACTACCCATTTAAGAAACGCATATGCTTTGAATGCGGTAAACCGGGACATATATCTCGAGAATGTGGGCAGGGAGCAATATCCACGGGACAGGGGATATATATGGAGAAAGGCGGAGGATTGAAGAAGGATACCCTAATTATTAATTAATTAATTTCTTTAATTAATTAATTCAATTAATTATTTATTTACTTATTTAATTATTAATTTATTCCTATATTAAAAAAATGTGATAACGTAAACCAAAAAATAAATTAAAAAAAGAAAGTAATAAATAAATAAATAATCCGAACAAACATCAGTAAATAAAAAAAATCCAAAAATATCAGTACAAACATCACGAATAATCCTGGTAGTCCTGATCACAATCGAGATGCTCTATACCATCTGCGTCAACGACATGATCAGTGTCAGGAGGCGGCGGCGGAGGCGGAGGAGGCTACTGGCGAGCTAGCATCTGGTACATCTCTTCCTATCACTACAGCACCTGAGCCAAAATGGTGTTCGTCCGATGGGTCTCCTCCTGCTGCTTGGCCAGTTTCCGCTTCACCTCGGGTAACTCCTGCTCATCCGCGGCAGAGCGACGACTGGCACCACCACTACTCGATGACTCTCCAATGTGGAGGCAGCTGGTCCCTTTCCTGTAGTTGCTGGCATGGTCTCTAGCACCATATAAGCGACCATTCTTCTTGCCGCCAACAACATCTGCCCAAACCCTGAGCGGTGCAGATGGATCCTCAGGGCTTTGAGACGTGGAACATACATCCTCGCCTCAAACTCCTCCTATCAAACATAAAAAAACAAGTCAATTTTATTTTGTAAGAAAACAATATAAACATTATTAAAAAACTATTCCTTATACTTTACAATTACCTGGGTCCGCCTCGACCGATCATCAACAAAATCACTAGTACTCCTCCTAATATGAGTTGCACGATGGAGCTAGTATAACTGTACCTCTCTACCCAACCTCCTCGACTGTAATTATTTAATAAAAAATCTTAAATAAATAATGAATAATAATAATTATTATATAACACGTACAAGTCGAGCTACGTGTTGCGCCTGACTGATGGAACCTCCGGTGTGCAAGCTCCCACCTTTCTCAGAGGCTCTATTCTTCTTGGCCTTCTCGCTGGTCGCCTTGAACTCAGGGGAGTTCCAGTGCGCTACCAGCTGCTGCCAGAGCTGATCCCTTATCCAGTGGGGTTGTCCCCCGAGGCGGGCATCTCTAAGCATATCAGAGAGGCGATGGGAGGCCTTCATATGGAAGTTCTTCTCAATCTGCCCCTCATCCCCTTCCTCCCAAGCAACCCTCTCATGTATTAATATAATACATTATTAAACATAATTAAAATTTATGAAATAAAAAAATAATATACAATAAAATAAAAATTACAACTTACTCTGAAAGATTTGAACATATGCCTCCACTCCTTGTCCTTCAACTTCCCCCAGGTGGGCCAAAACGTGTGGTAATTATCCTCAATTACTGTTACGATAGCCTTCGCAGCTGGCTTTGAGAGAAGGAACCTGAACAATAAAAAGATGTCAAAAAAATTAAACAAATATATATATATATATATATATATATATATATATATATATATATATATATGCATGTAAATTATTAGTAACTCGAAAAAAAAATAGTTACCCTTTACCAGCCGGCCTGATAATAACTCGGCCATCATGCAGCATCTCAAATCCTCAATGACCTCCTGGTCAACCTCCTGCTGCTCATCCTTGTCCTGCTCAACCCCGGTCTGATCAGGTGTATGGCTCGTACTATACGCATGGTTGGACTGATGAGTATCGGGCACCGTCTCAGGCACAAAATGGGAGGAAGAAGCGCCAAGTGTCTGCTGGAACCCCGGGTTAGGGATCATGATGGGAGGCAAATGGGGTGTCAGTGCAGAAGGTTCAGGAGGCTGTGTAGGTGCCGAATTTGACGTAGGTTGTGTAGGGGCCGAACGTGCTGGGGGCTGTGTAGGCGTAGATGTATGCGGACGTTTTGTGGATGACAACGTCGAAAAGCCAACAGCGTCATGCCTAATAATGTTCGGCTTCCCACGATCAGGGAAGGGAGGTCGATGGCAATGCCCATCCCCTTCCATTTACCACCAGTGGGTGGTCTGGGGGTCGGATCCGGATCCTCCTGATGCCATATATGTCTATAGAGTAATTCAATAATAACAATCATGAAATATTATATTTAAATATAACAATATTAAAAATGAATTCCATAAAAATAAACAACAAGTTATGAAAATAACTGACAAATTAAAATATATTGTTAGACATTAATTTCTCTAATTGTAAAAAGTTAAACAATTTCATTCTGCCCACTCTACTTCGGCATCTCTTCAGATCTTGATGGTTCTGTCACTTCTTCATTTAATTCCTCATCTTTATCTACATCTTCATATGTGATTGGATTGTCACGTAGTCAAGAAATATGTTCCACTTCACTTACTACGTTGACATGAGACATCTCATCCACTTGATAAGCCACTTCTTCCTGTGGATCATCTGCTTCAATGCGACCCCTTGGTTTTATTTTTATTACAACACACCAACTTTGTTTGTCCCTTCGAGTTGATGGATAAGGGACATAATACACTTGTCTTACATGTTGTGCCATGATAAACAGATCAAACATTTCGTAACTTCTGCTCATGCATATCTCAACAGTATTATATTTTCGATCCACTCTTGTGCCTCTACGTGACGGATCAAACCAATGACAATAAAATAGCACTATTCTTTTAGTATAGTCCAAAGTATTGTATGCCAGTTCATATACATGTTGAATCACGCTGTAGAAGTCGTCTTCACCTCCATCTGTGGCACTTTTTACATAAACTTCATTGTTAATTGTTTCCCCCCTGTTTTTAACTGGGTTTGAAATTTGTATCCGTTTACGAAAAACGTGTATCATTCTTTTACACGTGATGTAGGACCATGAGATAAATTTCTCAAGTGTTCGATTTTAGGCGATTCTGCCTCACTGTACACCTGTGTATACATCATATGCGCACGTGATTTATGGTTCCTTTTTCAAACAATCTTTTGTATTTTCAAACAATAAATAGTTCAAATAGGACTAAAAATACATACTTGTTTCATAAACCACGTTGGGAAATATTCATAAATATAGGCAGAAGAGTCTTGTTTGCTTGTGGGCTTAGTTAACAAGAATGCCATGATCAAGTCATTATCAAAAAAATGATCATGAGTAGTTGTGGATAAAAGAAATTGAAAGTGGTCAAAATGATACATACGTAAGATATGGTGATACTTTGGTACAGTTGATCAACACGTGAACGTGGGCTGACTTGAACTCTTCTCCAGTTAACCAGTGAGTCAGCTCCTTTCCAGCATGACGACCGGGAAGGCAAAATACCGATAAGGCTAGCGGATGTCTTTCACTTTCAATTTCTATTTCATTCCTATTATTTGTTGGTGTCAACATGAAGTTCGTAAAATAATAGGAACAGAAATGGATTGTCTCACGGTGTAAGTAAGTTGCACAAATAGATCCTTCAACCGTGACCTTATTTTTCACCGATCGTTTTGAGTCACACATAAATCTACAAAATAACAAGGTTGATGATACCCTTCAAATGAATATTTATATTAAAGAATATTTTATTATATTACTTTTCGAATGGATACATCCATCTGTATTGAACCGGTCCATCAAGCCTAGCTTCATCTGCAAGATGCACTAGGAGATGCTCCATAGAGTCAGAGAAACCAGGGGGAAATATTCTCTCCAACTAACAAAGAATGATTGGTATGTGCTGCTCCATCTTTACAATATCATCCTCTCTCAATGTGGTAGAACACAAATCTTTAAAAAATTGGCTGAGTTCAGTAAGTGGATTTAAAACATTTGACGGTAAGGAACTAAATACAATAGGAAGTAAACACTCCATGAATACATAACTATCATGGCTTTTCATCCCAATCATCATTCCTTTGTTCACATCGGCACATCTTGCCAAATTAGAAGAATAACCGTCTGGCATCCGAAGTTCTTTTATCCACCGACAGACTGACTTTGCTTCCTCAGCAGTTAAATAGTAATAGGCTTTGGGTTTCAGAGTTTTCCCATCCAATCGAGTCGTCAAATACAAGTCCTTTCGCTTACAGTAAAGTGGTAAATCTAGTCTAACCTTATCATTGTCTTTCGTTTTTCCTCTAACATTCATCATTGTGAGAAAAATCTTGTCAAAAAAGTTCTTCTCAATGTGCATAACATCAAGGTTGTGTCTCGATAAATTATCTTTCCAATATGGCAGATCCCAAAAAATACTTCTTTTTATCCAATTATGCCATTGTCCATATCCTTCAAATCGATCCAATTCACCACAATCTGTGATTTTTGGTAGATCCATAACTCTGCTCCAAATCTGTTCGGATGTCAACCTTGGGGGCGGGCCATCTAATTCAACTTCCCCCTTCTTGAAGGCGTTCTTATTCCGTCTAAATGAATGATCACCTAGTAAAAACCTACGATGTGAGTCAAACCAATAACTCTTCCCCTTGAATTTCAAGGTAAAGGCCTTTGTATGCTCCATGCAATGGGGACATGCCATTTTACCATGAGTTCGCCAACCAGACAAGATGCCATATGCAGAGAAGTCATTAATGGTCCACATCAGAGTTGCCCTCATTGTAAAATTCTTCTTTCGTGCAATATCATAAGTCAAAATGCCATTCCACAATCTTTTGAGATCGTCAATGAGAGGCTGTAAATAGATATCAATACCATCTTTTGGATTATCTGGACCCGGTATAATACAAGTCAAGAACATATAAGGCTTAGACATGCACATTTTTTGAGGAAGATTGTATGGGGTAACAATAATTGGCCAGCAAGAATAAGGTTTCGCCATTGATTGAACATACGGGATAAAACCATCAGAGCATAAGCCAAGTTGTACACTACGTGGATCTGCTGCAAATTCGGGGTGCACACGATCAAAGTGCTTCCAAGCTTCACCATTAGATGGGTGGCGCAATATACATGAAGTGTTTATATTCTCCTAGTGCCACGTCATTTTGTCTGCAGTCTGTATTGATGCAAACATTCTCTGCAACCTTGGAATAACTGGCAAATAAAACATTGTCTTCACTGGAACTGGTTTTTATCTACCCTTCCCATTATCAGTGTGTGAAATATACCTTGTGTGACAACCACCCTAAAATTTAAATGGAGCCGCCATTTCAAAAATCAAGTTTTGAGAAAATATGAGCAATTGGACTTTGATCAGAATGGACTTTATTAGGGTTGTAACGTGGCCAAGGGTTAAGGGCTATGAAAAAAAAGGATATTTCAGGCTCAAAAAAGTATTTAAAGGTTTATGAAAACAAAGATCTTTAGTGCTAAGATGTACTTCGATGGTTGCTAGCACAATTGTCTTGTTTTGCTTTTGCATTTTTTATTCATTTTTTTTTGCAAGTGTCTTGATACGTTGCATTTGATATTTGCTTGCTTGATTTTTTTTAACAGACAAAATTTAATGGACTATTGTGCTAGCCTTCAATGTATGGGTGATCCTTGTTTAGGGTACTTGAAAAAAGAAATTTTTTTTACGCTCAAAAGGGGTAGCAAGGGATAAATTTTTTTTATATTTTTTGGATAGAGAAAAACGGTCAAACTTCATCTCAAAACCTTATTGCTCAAATTTTCACAAAAATTAATTTTTGATAATTGTGCATTTGCTTTACCATTTTATTTTATATTTTTCTTAATTACTTTTTTTTATCCCGGGTTGACCACGTATCAAGAAGGGAAGTTGAAAAATTCAAATTGCATTTTCATTGATGTATTGAAAAGATGGGAACAAAGTGGGCCCTTTACAAGATATGCCTCAGGACTTCGGGCAAAGCGTAAAAACAAATGAAGGTTGTTTAAACAGGGCTATTCCTTGAAGTTTTACCACTTGGTGTTGATCAGAGCCCAACAATTCTTAATGGAGTGGCCCACTGCCTCAGTGTATGTCGTGATGAGCATCATTTGTATCTTCTTCCCTCTCTTGACCTATGTTGCGCAATGGCTGTTGAGCTTCGAGGTTGCCAATCCTTCCGCTTATTATCCCGGCTTCCACTCTTTCTCCGATAACAACTAGGTCTCAGAAGCTTGAAGAGACATTTCCCATCATCAGATCATAGAAGGGTTGTTGAAGTGTGTCAGTGAACGTGGTAACCATCTCTTTCTCAGGTAGCGGAGGTTCCACTTGGGCTGCAATCCATCTCCATCTTTAGGCATACTCTTTGAAGCTTTCATTGCCCCCTTTTACCATGGTTTGCAACTGGGAGCGGCCAGGAGCCATGTCCATATTGTATTTATACTGTTTGATGAACGCTTTAGCCAAATCATTCCATGAGTTGAGTTTGCTCCACTCTAACTGCATATACCAGCGTAAGGATGCCCCGGTAAGACTATTTTGGAATAAGTGGATTAGGAGCTTATCATTACTGGAGCAGGAGGCCATCTTCCGGCAGTACATGATGAGGTGGCTTTTTGGACAAGTTAAACCTTCATACTTGACTAACTCAGGAACTTTGAATTTTGGAGGAATTACCACGTCCAGGACCAAACATACTTTTGAAGCTTCGAACCCAATATGATTTGCCCATTCAATTGCTTTCAGCCTATCTTCCACAATTTGGAGTCTCTCCTGATCTAGGGGGTCTCCTGATGGGCCATCGAAAGCATCTCGATACTCATTGGTGTTGATGGAATGGTTCTTATCAATGGTCAATTTTGGATCCAAGTTCTGCAAAAGGTCCAATATCTTGTCCATCTTACCCTTGATTTGGTCGAGTTCTTCTCTCATCGCTTGCTGATTCTGTTCCAACAAGTCCATGAGTCTAGATTGGGCTCGAGTCCGGTAGGGATGCAGGGAAAGCTTATTTGTATGTATTTTTCTGTTGAAGGGGAAAAATGAGTTACGTTATGAGGATGCCATGATTATGCATGTCATGAATTTTTTTTTATGTACATTTTATGCAAAATAATATGTGGAGAATGAAAAGATATTTTTCTGTTACATTTTTCAATATATTTTTTTTTTCATGTAAAAAGAATGCGATGGAAAAGAGAAAATATTCTTTTGTTTTTTTTTTCCTTTAAAAAAGGATTTCTGAGAAATAACGGAATTTAAGTGGATGAAGATAAAAAAATGGGCCAAGTGCCCCTTGTGAGGTAGACCATTAATTCCTAAGACTTTAGGTTCTACGGCTTTGATCACATGGAAAACGAGACAGATAGGGTTTGCTCCTTTGGTGATATGAGCCGGTAGTTCCTTAGAACGAGTCTATGGTCCACCTAAGTATCTTTTCATTGGGTGGATTGAGGTACTAATCTAAAAAGGTTCCCAGAGCCAAGGGTCCTATTTTCGAATGTTACCGCCAATAATAGATAAACTATTAAAGAGAGTTTTTTCTCAAATAGGGCCAAACTCTAGGTGAGGCATTCGCAAGGACCCAACTGGTCGTACGTCCAGCAGGTGCTCACTACGCAGCCTCTCCTAACTTGAAGCTTTCTCGAACCCGGATATAGGGTTCACTCATAGTATGTGACAAAGTGTGTAAGTGAAAAGTGTGTGAAGGAGCAATTACTTAAAATACTACCCACTGCAAAACAAATCAAAACATGATATTTACAAATGTCTTCTACCATGGGGTTCAAATATACAAACATATGAGCAAAATATATATAATGAACAAATAGGAATAAAAAAAATAAAAGGGAAATAAATCATGTAAGGCAAACAAATCAATACAAACAATTTAGGGCCTAACTCTCTAAAGTCCCCGTGGAGTCGCCAGCTGTGACAACCACCCTAAAAATTTAATGGAGCCGCCACCTATGTTTATTAAGGAAAAATATTAGGAAAAACCTTTCTTGAAAATAACTTGAAAAAATAATGGTCTTCGAACCAGATTTGGGTACGGGAGTTGGTTACGCGTAGGGAAGGATTAGCACCCTTACGACGCCCGTTTAGAAACGGTACCCTTTTAATTGTTTGTATAAAAAAAATTGTTTGCCTTTAAAGAATTAATTCCCTTATCGAAATTTATTTATTTATTTATTTTTGGAGAAATGATGGATGAAGTCACAAAACAACCGAATCGTACGAGTGATATTTCGTGGGCTTTTAACCATGATTATGCTTGCGTCAAAAATGGGTCAATCATTCGAAAAGGATTTGAAGTGGGCCAAAAGCCCAATTTGCATTTAATGTCAATAAAATTCCCATTTTTAGTAAAAATGGGCCAAAAGCCTAATATTGCATGAAAATCAATTTAGAAGCCCAATTTAGTTTTATTGATTGCAAACGAACTATTAGGCCCAAACCCTTAATCAAAAAGGTTATTTTCTTACGGAAAAGGTACTGCTCTTTTTTTTTACACTTATTTATTTTCTTAAATAAATATAATTACTTGTTTAAACCCTATAATATTAACTATAAACATTCACCTAACTGAGAATCCTAAATCTAAAGTGATCCTTCTTTCCATTTTCCAATAATGAATAAGAAAAGTTTAATTATTCCAGATTTCAATTAAAAAACATTTTATTTACAAACACAGATTGGAAGTAATAAAAAAAGAATTAATTAGTGAATACTTTCTGGAACCCTAATTTACCCAGGAACCCTAATCCTAAATCGCCGCCGTAACGAGGAAACAATCAGAAGAGAATTAAGAACAATTATAGAAGAAGGAATCACAAAACATAAATGCAGATGAAGAAGAAGGCAATCATAATAATAATCAATGTTCAATCCATCATAGAAAAATGGCGAAAAAGAGAAAGAAAGAACCTGGGTTAACCGCTTTGACCCAGAGAATTACAAGGTAATAGTCAGAAAAATAAAACCTAAGGCTAAAGTGTTTTCTTTTTCTCTTTTTGTGGGTGACCTCACTTGGTAAGGAAAGCCGCAGCCTCCTTCCTCTGCTTCTACTTCTTTTTCGTTCGTCTTCCTTGTGCTCCTTTAGGTCCAGATCGCTCTCGGTCCCTCCACTGGGTTCGCTCCTCCTCTCTTTCTTTGGGCATGTGTTGGCTTTTATAGACCTGCGAAAATAACAAAAACCGAATCAGTAACTAAATCAAAGAAATAAAAAAGAGATGAAAAAAGAAATAAAACGAAGTGAAAACTCCCCTTTTTGCGTATAGATCTGTGATTCTTGTTGGAGATCCGTAGTGATTTTGGTAGAAATCTGAGTGATTTAATGGGATTGAGATTCGGTTTGGTTTTTTGTGAGAAAATAGGATCTGGAGATATGATGGGGGTGGCGGCCTAATGGCCCTTTAGGGTTAGGTTGAAGAGAGAATCAGAGAGAAAGAGGGAATGGACGTAGAGAGAGAAGATTGGGGCGGATTTGGTGGGTGAGAGAGAGAGAGGGCGAAAATGGGTAGATAGGATGAAGGCCGCAAATGGGGGAGAGATAGGGGCTAGCCGCGGCTGAGAGAGAGAGAGTTGGAAGAAGAAATTAGGGTTAGGGTTGGAGATAAGATGAGGATGACAAGAGAGAGAGAGAGAGGCTGAGAATGGGAGTGGAGCGGCCGCAACTTCTTTTTCAAGAGAGGGAGGAAATGAGGGAGTGAGGGAATTAGGTTGAAATTAGGGTTAATAGGATTTGGGTTCTGGGCTGGGTGTTGGGCTGAAGGGAAGCTGGGCTTGGGGGCGCGAGAAGAATGGAAGAAGGGTGCGGGTATTAGGCTGCATGGGGCGCTGGGAAAAAACGAGGGGGTGTACGCAGCGAATGAGAGAGAGCTGGGCCATGGTCAGCTTATTGGGTCGTGCAGTGCCTTTGGGCCATTGCCATCAACACCCCTTATTTTTATTGTTTGCAACCCTCTTTCCTTTTAATAATTATTCCTTTTTCTTTTTCACTTCTTTTTCTTTTCTTCTTTTTTTTCTCTTCATTCCTTTTATTGCCTCTTTCTTTTTTATTATTCTAAGACCAAAAATGTTATTTACTATTATTACTACTAATTAAATAAGCAAAAATAAATTAAAAAAAAGAGACCGGACAAAATTAGGGTACGACACCTTGGCTCACCACAAAATTTGCATTCAACCAGCGCGCCATCGTTTTTACCGAATTCATTGTCGTAATATAACATGCACCCTCTCACACAACAATCAATCCTTTTAGATTCCAACCCCAACTTGGACACTAAGCTTTTAGCCTCGTAATAACTTTTTGGCAAACAATCTCTGATAGGTGACGAGTCCAACATCATCTTAGTTACGAGATCCAAGCACACATCCGTAGCACCACAGTTGGACTTAAGAGCTAAAAGTCTCACACACATTGATAACTTAGAGTCTACAGACCCTTTAAACAACAACTTATTTGTTTCTAACAAGAGATTATAAAATTTTTGTGTTGTCTCATTTGGAAGTTCATCCGTGTCATCATACTGTTACTCCTCGAATGATACGTTGACCCCCAAGGCATCACAAACCATATCTTGCATTAATTAAATTTGCTCACCATATCCCATATCTATGCAACTGCTTGAAGCACCTGTGCAATTATCGCCAACCCCTAAATCAACCCGAGGTAACTCTTCACCATGTCTAGTCCAAATACAGTAATTAGGCCTAAATCCAACTCTCTGCAGGTGACACATGACCTCACCTGGGCTCTTAATCCTTCTGTAATCGCAATTAAGGCACGAACATCTAATCGCCCCATTAATTATGAAATCTTCATGTGCCATTGCGGCTTGGACAAAGTGATCAACCCTATCGCAAAAAGATTGTTTCAAACCCCCTCTCCCCAGATACAACCTATCGTACATCCAACTACGACTCGAAGGAAAAAATTCCATCTTCTGCATGTTAAAAAAAATGACAAATTCAGCAGCACGACGTTCTTACAACCGCCCTTTTTCTTTAAATGGTATGACCCTATTCCATTCGAGGAAAAACTTTTTCGGAACTCGTATAATAGTTCTTCCTTAATTCTCATATCTTATACTTGACAAAATTTTGGCAGCATTTCTCATTAGTCTCTGAGTACACTAAATGATCGCAGTTATGAATACCGTGATCAAGTATGCACCCAGAGAACAAAAGGAAATGAATCGAACAGAAATTTCATCAAATATAAAGATACGAGAATTAAGCAACAACTATTATACGAGTAAAGAAAAAAAAAATTCCCAAACTGTCCGACTTGGACAATTCAAGGTTCAATATACAATGAACACGTGGTACCTGTTAACACTACATTTTGTCTATTATTTTGGGGTATTTTGAGTATAAAACATTATGATTTTATTCCTTATTAGATAAAATATGCTCACTATTTTCTCATTTATGCAGAAAAGTATAAAAGGCAACTAGGGAAGCAAAAGATGTAATTTTAGAAAGATTCTGGCAAGAATTGAGCATATTTTGGCGTTTCTGGACAAGCGGTACGGCCTGACATATATTCAGTACGACCGTACCTATTCAAAAGAAGCAGTAGGGGCGTACCCCCTTGGTCAGTACAGCCTAGCGCCGATGAGAAAGTTCAATACTGCCGGACCAAAGTCAGTACGGCCGTATATAATTGTAGTCGGGCCGCATCTAGTGCAAAAGTACGGGTCCGCGTCGTAACTCAAGCCCGGTACGACCGTGTGTAAACTCAGTACAGCCGTACTCAAGCCCAGAATGCACAGATTTGAAGCCAGTTGACCTAAATCCGCACTAAAGCCTATAAATAGGCATTCTCAACACCTTTTGAGAACTAACTCACTTTCTAGGAGAGAATTCATTCTCTCTAAGTGAGGGTCTTTTGCTTTAGACTTTGCCTCTTGTCTCTTGTTTTATTTTCTTTTCTTTTAGGATTTCTTGTTTGGATGTTTGTTATTAGTAGCTAACTCCATCACTACGGGTGATGGATGCTCTTTTATGATGTTATTGACATTTATTTAATTGCTATTTTGAATTCTTTATTATCATTATGATTGTGTTCTTCCTAGCATGTGTAACACCTCGAGATTTGGGCCCCTTACCGCTGGGTTTTAGCACACTTATTGGCCAGCCCACACTGCAGGTAGTCCATCCCACGAATGCTACATAGGACTTTATTCCCTCCTTAAGGAATATTTTTGCCTTGTGGAGGTTTCAAACCCACACCCAAAGGGATAAAGGTAATAGGAATCCACCTCCCATCTACTATAATTGAGTTGGTGACGGGAGGTGGATTCATATTACCTTTATCCCTTTGGGTGTGGGTTCGAGACCTCCATACGGTAAAAATATTCCTTAAGGGGGGAATAAAGTCCTATGAGTAGCATTCACGGGATGGACTACCTGCAGTGTGGGCTGGCCAATAAGTGTGCTAAAACCCGACTGTAAGGGGCCCAAATCTCGGGGTGTTATAATAAAAGACACTTTTTTTGTAACAGTCGGGACTATTGACCAGTGGCCTTGTGCCACGTGGCTACCCGTACTATTACTCATAGGACTTCTCTCCCCCCAAAGAGAGTTTTTGCCTTCCGCGCGATTTGAACTCATGACCTGGAGGACTTAAGTACATGGGAAACACCTTGCTACTACCAACTCAACTACAATGTAACGCCTAAATTCTCTAAGCTAAGTTGAGAATAAGTACGAAGAGTTGTGTGATTAAGCTTAATTTGGTTTCAAATTAAGAGAATATGATTACAAAAAGTTTTAAGGTGTAAGTTATTGATTTTGAGTTAAGAAATGAGTTGGATTTAATCCTAAGATGATTGGAAGTGTTAATTTGGTGTTAGAATTGAGTTTCTTTGATTTCTATGCAGTGGGAATCGATTCCCACACCTCTTGAATCGATTCAGACACTTAAATCCCTCTAGGAATCGAATTTGATCAGTTATGAATCGATTCACACACCCTGTGAATCGATTCACACGAAAACAAGTCACTGGGAGTCGAATTGGGAGCTGCAGGGAATCGATTCACTCACTTAAATTCGAGCAGGCACATTTCTGACTGTGTGAATCGATTCACAATAAGCAGTGAATCGATTCACAGGTTCAAAAATGCTTAAAAACGCAGTAGTTCGGGCAAAACCTGAAAAAGAAAGAAAAAGGGAAGGAAAGGAGAGAAAGGAGAAGGGAAAAAGGGAGAAGTGAGCTAGGGTTTCATGGTTTGAGAAGGATTGGAGATATTCATGTTGGATTTCTTCAATCTCTTACTTGAATGAGAGATTGAGAGTGAGTTTGAGCTCCAATGGTGGATTTGGGAAACCCTAACCAAGAGGAAGAAGAAGAAGAAGAAGCACGAATTGGAGAAGAAGAAAGGGAAGAAGACCAAGCTCTTTCCAAGATGGCTCAAGTTCTTGGATTTGAAGAAAAAGATTGAAGGTTTTAGCTCAAGATTGGGAAGATTTGAAGGAACCCTAAGTTGAGAAAAGGGTGAAAACTTGAAGAAGAGCAAGGAGGGCAAAGCTCAACCTTTCTAGCTCAAGGTCTTGAAGAATATAGGTGAGTTCTTCAACCCGTAGGTGATGGGCAACCAAAAAGTCCCACATATAGGAATTTTATTTCCTTAAGTATTATGTGAATCCTAGGTTCAAGTTAGAGAATTTGAATATCCATATGAAGTAGAGTCTATTAGTATTATTATTATGATTTAATAGTGGATTTGACTGCAAGAGGTTGGCTGACTGCCCCAACCCCCCATACTTGATTGTATGTTTGATGTTTGCTCTCTTGTAAACTCCATAGAGTTTCAAGGGATATGTTTAATGTATGTGTTGTCCATTAATTTGGTCAATTGTGAGGCTTGTCAATGAGTGATAAATCTTCATCACATGAATATTTATATAGCTAAAGTTGAGTTTTGCATGATGAATGAAGAACTTTTGAAGTCATTTATGTGCTTAAATTGATAAATTCGTTGGTTCTCCTTATTTGTTCCTGAATCTATAGTGTGCAGTGTTATGCTGGGTCTTTATCTTTGTTTTTCACAGGAATTCGAGTACGATCGTTGAGCAAAAATGCCAAGAGGGAGGAGATCAAGGAGCAAAGACCAAAAGAGCAAAGCCCTTCACAATACACCAAGATTCTGCTCAAAATAAATGTTCCTGTGCGCTTGAAGAGCACCTGAAGAGCACCTGAAGAGCAGGAAATCATGCCCTGCTGTTAAAATGCGCGTGAAGAGCACCTTAAGAGCAACCTGCGCGCAGAATTTCTACTGTTTCTGTCTCTCCGCGTGCGAAGAGCATTTGGAGCGTGTTTGGAGAGCAAAATAATCCTGTCTTTCTGTTTCAGCGCGCTTAAAACGTGCGTGGAGCGCACTTGGCGCGCACCTGTTGCGCAGTATCAGTTAAATATCGCGTTTTTCAGAAACGGAAGGATTCTTGACCATTCCAAAGACCTAAAACGCCGTGGGGCTTGTCAAGGGGTGTTAGGGATCCACTTTCCTCCATCTCCAAAGAGGATTCAAGCTTGGGAACAAGGATTTGAGTCTCCAATGGAGTGGACTTCTATCTTTTCTTTATTTTTCTGGTTTGGTTTCTCTTTCTCTATGAGTAACTAAGCTTTTTAGACTATGGTAGATGAACCTTGTGGAAACTCTTATGTAGTTTGATTATATTATTTCAATGCAAGTCTATTTCAATTATGATTGAGCCTTCACCTCTATTCTTAATTTTTTTTTGGTAATTGATTGCTATCAAATTGATTTGGGATTCTTCTCACAATTGGGAAATTGGGGTTTGAACTTGAACTGAGTTTGTTGGTCATGTTTAGGAGGATTATAAGAATATAACCTTATGAGCATGTGTTCTTATGAATCATTGATCTTTATGCTTAACTATATCATTGGTCACCTAAGGAATTAGGGATTTTTGGTTTAGTTAAAGAGTTTATGAGACAAGGAATTGTACTTAATCTAATATCGTTGATTTGAACTTCAATTTGTATGGAATAGCTTGCGTTGGTTGTAAATTGAATGCATAAGAGTAGAAACAAGAGGACTCAGTCCCTAGTTGTTTTTATTTCTCCTTAAAATCCAAATACTTGTTTAGTTGTTTACTGTTTTCGTCTCTTGATACAATTCGCAAATATTTCAAACACATCATATTGTTTCAATAGTTCAAATTATTACAAAGTTTGTTAAGTTAAATAATTAGTCTCAATCTCTGTGGATTCGATCATTTACTACTTGACGACGAAATCGTACACTTGCGATTTAGCCTATCAAGTTTTTGGCGCTGTTGCCGGGGATTGTTGAATTGATTTTTAACACGGCAAACGAGTACTTTTTGAACAATTTTTTGTTTTTTTGTTTCTATTTTCTGTTTATAAAAAAATATTGTTATAATTGTTGCAGTGCTACTTACCTTTTCCTTTAGTGTTGTGCATGCGAGGTAAACAAACAGGTGAGCTGTTGTTTGACCCAGAAATAGAAAAGACAGCAAAGGCTAATAGGAAGAAGGCAAGGGAAGCAAGACAACAACAAAATCAAGCTGTTGCTTCTACTTCTCTCATTACAACTCTAGTAGTAATGGGGGACGTGCCACCACCACCGCGCACCTTGGGCGATTTTGGGAGAAGGAACAATCCAAGGGGTGTCATGGCCTACCAACTAGAGGAAGCAAATGCTTTTGAGATCAGACCATCCCTGTTGAACACTCTCAAGCAAAACCAATTCGCTGGGGATGAAATTGAAGACCCAAATCAGCACTTGGTAAATTTCTATGAAATCTGTGGCACCTTCATGCTGAATGGAGTGACAGAAGGGGCCAAGAAACTAAGGCTTTTTCCTTTTACCCTACGAGATAGAGCAAGAGATTGGCTGCACACTTTGCCTACAGGAAGCATCACTACTTGGGATGATTTGGAGGATAAATTTATGAACAAATTTTTTCCACCCTCCAAGTTCATCAAAAGAAGAGGTGAAATTCATGGGTTCCAGCAGAACCATATCGAAAATCTGTATGAGGCTTAGGAGAGATTCAAGCTTCTTCTGAAAAGATGTCCCAACCATGGGTATGATGAGTTTAATCAGATGCATATGTTTTGCAATGGGTTGAGACCAAATACAAGAATGATGTTGGATGCCTCAGCTGGAGGTACAATTAACAGTAAAACAGCTGAAGAAGCAAGAACTTTAGTAGAGCAAATGGCTTCCAATGAGCAGTTGTGCCAAAATGATAGAGGAACACAGGGTAGAAGAGGACTCCTTGAGCTAGAAACACAAGATGCACTCTTAGCTCAAAATAAATTGGTCTCTCAACAATTGGAAGCTATCACCAAGGAGCTTAAAGCGCTAAAAACGGGAGCCCCTATCCCCGCTCAGGTGAACTAGTTGAACAGGAACTTGAGATGTGACTTTTGTCAAGGACCTCATGAGAATGGAGGTTGCGATGCTAAGGGATTTTCGAATGAGCAAGCTAACTACATGGAAAATTTTCAAAAGCATGGAGGGAATCCTTATTCTAACACCTACAATCCTGGGTGGAAGAATCATCCCAACTTTTCTTGGAAACAGCAAGTTAGTCCATCATCAAGCAACCCTTCACAACCTCAAAAGCAAGAGAAGCCAAATCAATTAGAAGAAGCTCTCACTCAATTCATGAAGATGACTCAATCTAACTTCCAGAATATCCATTCCAACTTTCAAACTCATGAGTCTCATTTCAAGAACCAAGAGGCCTCTATCAAAAATTTGGAAAGTCAAATTGGGCAACTCTCAAAGCAACTTGCGGTGCAAACCAAAGGTAAGTTTCTGCTAGCACAATTGATAATCCTAAAAATGAGAACTGTAGTGCAATTTCTTTGAGAAGTGGAAAAATCATGTCTGAAGTTAAGGGGAAGAAAAAGAGTGAAAAAAGTGAGGTGGACGGAGTTGAAAATGAGAACAGTAAAAATAAAGAAAAAGAAGAAAAAAGAGAGGTTGAGAAGAAGTCCAACTTAGAAGAAGGAGGCATAGTTATAACTGAACAGGTGCAGGTGGGAAATAAGCCCAAAGTGGTTCCTCCATATAAGAAGTTGCCATATCCTCCTGTGAGCAAGAAAAAGGAGAAGGATGAACAATTCTCTAAGTTCATGGATGTCTTCAAGCGCCTCCAGATCAACATTCCTTTCACAGAAGCTCTTGAGCAGATGCCTTTATATGCCAAATTCATGAAGGAATTGTTGACTAAGAAGAAGAAATTCAAAGAAGATGAGACTGTAGCTTTGACAGAAGAGTGTAGTGCCATCATTCAAAGAAAGCTCCCTCCAAAGCTGAAAGATCCTGGAAGCTTCACAGTTCCCTGCACTATTGGGAATTTAAATATTGACAAAGCCCTTTGTGATTTGGGAGCTAGCATAAATTTGATGCTGTTGTCTATGTTGAAGAGGCTGGGAGGAGGTGAAGTCAAGCCTACAAAAATGACACTGCAGCTGGCAGATAGGTCAATCAAATACCCTTATGGAGTTATGGAAGATATATTGGTAAGGGTTGGCAAATTCTTTTTTCCGGCAGACTTTGTGATCCTTGACATGGAGGAAGACAAGGAGGTCCCTCTTCTTCTTGGAAGACCTTTCCTAGCTACAAGAAGAGCCTTGATTGATGTCCAACAAGGTAAATTAATTTTGAGGTTCCAAGATGAGAAAGAGACTTTCAATGTGTTTGAGGCTATGAGGCATTCCGATGACATCGAAAAGTGCTCTAGAATTGATGTGGTTGGGCAGCCGGTTGGAGAGAATCTTGATCAAGACCTACCTTCCAAACCCTTAGAGAAGGTGACAATGAATTCTATTGAGGAGATGTCTGAAGAGCTGGATGATGGGATGGAAAAATTTTTAGTGCAGGAAAAAGAAAGAAAAGGAAAGAGTAGTTTGCATATGGGCCATGGGAAACAATTCCCAAATTGCAAAATTCCAAAGAAGACACATGTAGAACCTACTCATTCTTATGAAAAGCGCACCAAACAGGCGAGGGATGACAATGTCCACCCACATAAATTCAAGAGGAGAAAAAGGAGACCAATGCGAAAAAGGAAAATGATTTCCATGCAAGCACTCAGGGCTATGGGTGTGCATCTTCCCAAGGAAGGTGGTGCTTCAATCTTCTTTTCCTCCTTTAAGGAGCCTTGATCGACTCCTTCAAGCGTCAAGCTAGTGACGTTAAAGAAGCGCTTCATGGGAGGCAACCCATTGGTGGTGGCATTAGGCGGCCCACCTTTCTCATTTCAAGTTAGCGGTTGAGTCGAGCGGCTCAACACATGGGTTCTACCTTTCTTTCCCTTCTTTTGCTATTTATTTTTATTTTTTTTACTTTTTTTTATGTTGAATTTATTTTCGTTTGTGTGTGAAGTTGATACCATGCACCCTATGACTGAGCTCTTGTTCCTTTATGGAATTCCTTTTCATCTGAGAATTTGTTTGTGAACTGTACTCTTATTGTGTGCATGATGTGTATGATCAAGGAGCTGGAATTTTTGTTGACATGAACCATTTTAAGCGACTTCTTATCAGTAACTTTTGAGAATTTCAGTGGTCATGAATCTTTTCCCATTACAAAAGCAAAATTTGTGAGTGTTTGAGCCTAAACAGAAATTTATTTATTCTTGAGTGCTCTACCATTTGTATGAATTCTTCAGAACTTGACTCAGTTCTTGATTGCTTTTGCATTGCATGTGAACACACACACAGATGATTGAGATCTTTATTTTTGTTTGAACAGCTAGAGCCTTTGATTGCCTACCCTTGTGATATTATCCTTTGCTAGCCCTTTTGACCTTAAGCCTGTTTGTTGAATTTTAAGCTCAATACAAGCCAATAACTGGAAAAACCAATTATCCCTTTAAATTGGAGTTGAGAGATTGTTTTCTATAAAATTGGTTATTTGGTTGTGAATTAAGTTTGGGGTTGCTTGAGGGCAAGCAACAATCTTAAGTTTGGGGTGGCTACACAAAGCATGTGCATGTAGTCATTTCAGAAAAATAATATAAAAATGAACAAGCCAGAGGAGAACAACAATAAAAAGATTCAAATTGTTATTTCAAAAAAAAAGAGAAAAGAAAAGAAAAATCAAAGTGAGAAAGCAAGGAAAAAGTTCTCCAGTGGTTTGTTGGTACTAAAGTTGAAGGTGATTGGGGGAAATTTGTGAATTGATACAAGGTATGGATAAGAAATAATAGAGGCATCTCTTAACTCTAATTAAGTTAGCCTAGATCCAAAGAAATATCCTCCCTTACCTAAGCCCCATTTTACCCTTGAAAAGATCTCATAATGTGTGTGGCATTTGTGTGTTTTTGCTTTCTTAGAATTTTGTCAAGCCTATGGTAGATGATTGCATTTGGTGTGAATTAAGTGTAAACAGTACCCTGAGACACTTGAGTGGAGTGAAACACATTATCTGGAAAGGTGTAATGGGAATTGATTTATTGCTCTGAGTAAATAAATTCATTTTGGTTACTTGAGTTGTGATAATTGGAAATCATGAATACAAAAGAGTAGTTGAATTGATTGTGCATGGATTGTCAAAAAAAAATTTATGAAAAGTTCACCTAGATGAATTGGAATTATTTGAAATCCAACCCATGTTTTTTATTGAGTTTGCTTGAGGACAAGCAAAGAGCTAAGTTTGCGGTTGTGATAAATCTTCATCACATGAATATTTATATAGCTAAAGTTGAGTTTTGCATGATGAATGAAGAACTTTTGAAGTCATTTATGTGCTTAAATTGATAAATTCGTTGGTTCTCCTTATTTGTTCCCGAATCTATAGTGTGCAGTGTTATGCTGGGTCTTTATCTTTGTTTTTCACAGGAATTTGAGCACGATCGTTGAGCAAAAATGCCAAGAGGGAGGAGATCAAGGAGCAAAGACCAAAAGAGCAAAGCCCTTCACAATACACCAAGATTCTGCTCAAAATAAATGTTCATGTACGCTTGAAGAGCACCAGAAGAGCACCAGAAGAGTAGGAAATCATGCCCTGCTATTACAATGTGCGTGAAGAGCACCTTAAGAGCAACCTGCGTGCGTAATTTCTATTATTTCTGTCTCTCCGCGAAGAGCATTTGGAGCGCATTTGGAGAGCAAAATAATCCTGTCTTTCTGTTTCAGCGCGCTTAGAACGCGTGTGGAGCGCACTTGGCGCGCACCTGTTGCGCAGTATCAGTTAAATATCGCGTTTTTTAGAAACGGAAGGATTCTTGACCATTCCAAAGACCTAAAACGCCGTGGGGCTTGTCAAGGGGTGTTAGGGATTCACTTTCCTCCATCTCCAAAGAGGATTCAAACTTGGGAACAAGGATTTGAGTCTCCAATGGAGTGGACTTCTATCTTTTCTTTATTTTTCTGGTTTGGTTTCTCTTTCTCTTTGAGTAACTAAGCTTTTTAGACTAGGGTAGATGAACCTTGTGGAAACTCTTATGTAGTTTGATTATATTATTTCAATGCAAGTCTATTTCAATTATGATTGAGCCTTCACCTCTATTCTTAATTTTTTTTTTAGTAATCGATTGCTATCAATTGATTTGGGGTTCTTCTCACAATTGGGAAATTGGGGTTTGAACTTGAACTGAGTTTGTTGGTCATGTTTAGGAGGATTATAGGAATATAACCTTATGAGCATATGTTCTTATGAATCATTGATCTTTATGCTTAACTATATCATTGGTCACCTAAGGAATTAGGGATTTTTGGTTTAGTTAAAGAGTTTATGAGACAAGGAATTGTACTTAATCTAATATCGTTGATTCGAACTTCAATTTGTATGGAATAACTTGCGTTGGTTGTAGATTGAATGCATAAGAGTGGAAACAAGAGGATTCAATCCCTAGTCATTTTTAATCCTTTGATTTTCAAATTGTTGTTATTGTTATTTTGAGTTGTTACAAATATTCTAAATTTCAAATACCAAAATTTGGGTCCTCGTTCAAAATAGTTACAAAGTTTGTTAAGTTAACTAATCGATCACAATCCTTCACTTACTCACTTTATTACTTGTACGATTCGGTACACTTGCCGAACTCCTTAACCATGAGCCCTAAGTGTAGGCCAATGGTGTCAAAGAAAGGACCCTAGGAAAGTATGTGATAAGTGAATGTTTGAAGTAGATATTCATGATTTGGTATAAGTCTTATTATGAGTATAGCATGTTTCAACTCTAAGTGAGAAGTTAGCTAGAAATGAATGTTGTTATTGTCAAGTTAGATTCATTGAAATGATTGGTAAATTTTCTTGAATAGTTAAATGATGATGCGGGTTAATAATCCTAGCCAACTAAGATTGCATTTTTGTATACATGCATAAAAGCATAAGCATGGTGATATATAAAAATCACCTAAAGTCCATGGCAAAGTCTCCTCTATTTATAGGAGAAAGCGGTATGGTTAGCCTCGTGGGACGCCACTTGGGTGGTTAAGACGTCTAACCATCATATCGTAAGTCGTTATGCAGGGTCTCGGGACCAAAGCCTTGACAAAACTCGGTAATGGGAATAGCTAGAACGCGCTTAGTAGCAAAGCAAAGCTGACTATGAACTTAACAATGTTCAAGTCTATCAATTTTAAATGAATTCCTTGCATATATGATTATATCTTTGGAATTAGATTAGTTATTTAAATGATGTCATGGATTGTAAATCCTTAGTTGCTAAATTACTCAATAGTAATAATGCATAGAAGTAATGAGAGCGGTGACTCGATCACTTAAAAGATAAGCAAGCTAGGTTGATTGGAGTCTGTGGTATAAAGCATAAGACTAAATCCAATAACATAAGAGAAAAGCCAAGAAGTGCTAAGCATAGGTTAAAGAATATATGTTTATAAGATTGATATGTGTTTGCTATACATTATTATGTCTAGATTATTCACAAGCCTTTAAATGGTATATTGGACTTAAGATTTTCTTACCCCGCAATATACTAAGTTGTAAGTTCAGGTTTGCACATTCAAGGGCGTTTTCGCTTAGGATGTCTATTAAGTGTTCAAGCAAGTCCTTATGGTATATAGGGAGAGTATGTTTAGGATTGAAATGCCTAAGTTAGTCCTTTCAGACTAGTATGACTCGATGAAAGAATGGTGAGGAGTCCGTGAAGGGCTCACTAAGATTTATAATCTCACCCCATTCCTTTTATTTGTTTTTCAGATAAACAGGTACCGAAGACTGATGAGGCGAAGCTCCGGGCTTGGGGACTCGTAGAAGTAGTTTTCAGTTTTTGAAGTTGTAAACTATTTATTAGCTTTATGATTTAGGTTCTTAATTTATGACTTAGATTACTGTAAACAACTTTGTAAATTATTAGTAATTCTTGTACTTTAATATAATTTGTCGTACTTTCAATTTATATTGAGGTATGGGTGTTATAGCATGCTTAATTCCATAGGATCTGGCCAATTCTTTATAAAATTTGTTAATTGTGGTAACAAGATCATAGTTAACTAGTGGAACTCTAGGATCAACAGAACTCGCTTTATACACCGGATAGGTTATTGCTTGTTTCCAATCAGTTATTAGATTAACAAACTTGCACGTTCTTAATGCTCTTTCCTTTAATTACCTTCTAGGACCAAACAGAGTAATTAGTTAGGAGAAAAACTATTGCAAGCTAGGTAGCCCTTAGTAATTTAGAGTGAGTGATTGGCGTTCAATAAGGTAATACAATTCATAGTATTAGTGAACCCGATTCCCCTAGCCTTTTTCTAATTGATCTCGTTTTAGTTCTTGCGTTATTACTTTGATCTCGTAATTAACAATTCAATTGTTTCATTCTTAAAACCATCACTTTCGTTCGTCTAAATAATAAGGATTTCTATTAATTTAGTATTCGCACATTATCTGTGGGTTCGGCATTCGGAATCTTAAAAATACTCCACTATTATTACGGTTTACGATCAGGTGCACTTGTCTGAGCCGCAACAAGTTTTTAGCGATATTAAACCAACGAAGTTCTTGTTAATTTAGACTTTTTTATTTTATTATTATTGTTATTTATTATTATTATTGCTATTCATATTAATTGTTATTATTATTTTCGTTATTAGTGTTATTAGATTGTATTATTATAAAAAAAAAAGTGTTTCTACTACTCGGTTATTATTAATATTATTTTTATTATTATTATTATCATCGTTAGTTTTGTTATTATTATAATTATTACTGTTATTATTCTTATTAGTTATTATTATTAATTATTTTCATAAAAAAAATCCTAACTGCTTGGTTGTTAGTATTATTATTAGTAGTATTTTTCTTAAAAACAAAAAAAAAATATAGTAGATAAAGATATTTGTTTATTTTTAAAAATTTTGCTTGTTTGTTTAGTTGTGGATTTAGATTCAAACTCAAAAATTCAAAAAGATTTTTTTCAATCTCTTTATTTGTTTTATTTTGAATTTTTGTTTGGTTGTTTTATTTTATCTCTTTATCAATTTGTTTATATCTTATCTTATTTTGTTTTATCTTATTCTATTTTGTTTTGTTTAAATTTGATATCAAAAATCTAAAAAGATTTTTCTTTTTTTTTATATATATTTATCTTGATCTTTCTTTCTCTTATCTTATTTTCTGAGATTAGATATAGATAGATTTTGAATTTGAATTTAAGAAAAGATTTGATAAGGATTGGATTAGGATAATATTATCTTATTTTATTTTGTTTTGATTTCGTTTAACTTATTTCTATTTTATTCCAACCTTCCTTATTTTGTTTGATTTTGATTCTGTTTTATTTTAATTTGACTATTTTTAATTAAAAAAATTATTATTATTTTCTCAAGAGTCCTTTCAATTTTTGTGAGTATTGTGGTTATTCTGTAGGACATGTAGACAACTGCTGGGTTCTTTCCCTCTTTTGTAAGTATTGTGAAGATGTAGGACATGAATGACAAGATTGTTCAGCATATAACTCTTATAGAAGACAGAATCAAAGAGAATTAACCATGGAGGAGTACGCAGTCATTGCCCATAAGAGTGATGAAGAATCGATTGAAGGATTAACCATGGAGGAGATTTTGGCAAATATTTGGAAAGAACTGGTGACCAATTCATGTTTTTCGGAAATCCTGCTGAATCTTTGGCAAGTCAGAATCAAAGAGAATTAACTATGGAGGAATACGAAGTCATCATTCATGAGAGTGATGAAGAACTAAATGATGAACTAACCATGGAGGAGATTTTGGCTAAATATGGGAAGAAGCTTTGTGACCCATTTGATTTCAAAACTCCTGTTGAATCTGTGGAGAGTCAAGACTCTGCTCCAACAACAAGTTTGATGACTCAGAGTGAACAAGATATTTTGCCTAGTCAAATTGAGCCTAATTTAAAAGAGGAAGATGAAGTCATTATTCTTGAGAATATTGATGAGTTGATTGAAGAACTTAAGTCTGAGCCTAAGTGTGAAGGACAGTTAATCACAAGAACAATTGAAACTCCTACTGAAGGGAGTCAAGCTGAGATTAAAGCTCCTACTGAAGGGAGCACTCATAAAGAAAATGAGGAAGACACCGTAGTTCTTGATTCTGAGAAAGAAGAGAAAGTCACAGATTAGGGAAAAATTACATTAGCCATTGGTGATAATGTCATTGATGTTCAAAAGGGAAAGGTAATATTGAAGTGTGGTAAGGAAAATGATGTTTTAAAAGTTTTAAACTCTAATCCATCTCCTTTAGTTTTTTGTTGTTCTACTAAAAATCTATCTTCTTTTACTCTTTCCTATTCTACTAATGATGTATTTGCTTTTAATGACCTTGATGATTTAAGAGTGCAGGACCCTTTACAAGAAATTACTAACTTGTAGGATCCTAGCATATTGGTGGGTGGTGAAGAAATAAAAACTCTACAATATTTTGAAGATCATCCACCACTTGAAAAAAGAAAGAACAACCTAAACCACATGGCTAAAAAGTGGAGAAGAGAAAATGCAATGAATGCAAAATTTACTCTTAAAGAGCCGCTTGATTGACCACTTTTAAGCAAATCGTCAGGCTCACGACGTTAAACAAACGCTTTACAGGAGGCAACTTGTGTTATTTAATTTTATGTTATTTAATTTAATTTTATTTATTTTATAGTTTTAATAGTTTATTGTGATTTACAGTTTCTCTAGAGGCATTGGCAAGACAACAACAATAATTGAATCACTCCCGCAGTTTGCTCGTGAAATTATCAGAGGGGTGTACCTTTCCACCACCTTAAATTATTTTTAGCACTTATTTTAACTAGATAAATTTTTATTGCTTATTTTATAACTGTTAGCAGTGAGGACACTGCTAAAAATAAGTGTGCGGAGGGAACTATAATTATAATTACTTGGTTATGCTTATAACTATTAAATTATGGAAAATTTGATATTTTTCTGATTTATGGGCTGTTTTAAAAATTTTCTAACAACTTGTGATTGAAATGAGATTGTTGTTAATTTTAGAATTCGCTGATAATTAGCATTGAAGTTTTATGAGTTTCAACTTGTCTGTGTAAATGTGAGATTTGAGCCTAAATAAGAGGTCACATCATATTTTTACCTCTTTTCTTTATTTGAGTGATATTTTTCCATGTTGTGCATTCTAGAACTTGTGCTGAGACCATTGTAAAGCGAATAAAAATTTACCTTCATGTGAATTTGGAAGGGGCAATTTTAGGAATTTTTCAAGTCCACTTCTATTTTGTTACAAATATTTTTCACTAGTTGCCCATTTTTGTGCTTATTATTATATTTCTTTGGTACTCTCTCATTGTTATTGATTTTTATTGAGGTAACCATGGAAAATACTTTTGTTATAGCAATTAGTGGCAAAAATCAAAAGGATAATGTTAGAAATCCCTCAGGAAAGCTTATAAAAGGAAGGCTTAGTATCTATTTCCCCTCCTAGAATTAATAAATTGTTTATTTGTTGCATAAAAAGCATAAAAGGATGAAAGGAAAGGAAAAGGAAAAAAAAAAGAGAAATAGAAAAAGAATAGAAAAAAATGTGTTACTGCCTTCAAGGAATAGAAAAGAAATAAAATTGATGAATATTGGAGGGATTCTTGCCTGCTCTTTATAGTTAAAAAGAAAAATGTTACTTGTTTAGTTGATTTGTTTCTGACCCTTTGCATGACCTTTTCTTTCTTTTTATCCCACCTAACATTATTATCTTGGCCCCATTACAACCTATGAAAGACTCTTTTTCCTCTTTTGCATGATAAGTGGATTTTAATAGTAGAGTTTTGGTCAATGTACAAGCCTATGGTAATGTTACTTCTTTGTGATCTGGCCAATTCTTTATAAAATTTGTTAATTGTGGTAACCGGATCATAGTTAACTAGTGGAACTCTAGGATCAACATAACTCGCTTTATACACCAAATAAGTTATTTCTTGTTTCCAATCAGTTATTAGATTAACAAACTTGCATGTTCTTAATGCTCTTTCTTTTAATTACCTTCTAAGACCAAACGAAGCAATTAGTTAGGAGGAAGGCTATTGCAAGCTAAGTAGCCCTTAGTAATTTAGAGTGAGTAATTGACATTCAATAAGATAATATAATTCATAATAGCAAGGAAATAGATTCAAGATCTAGTATTAGTGAACCCGGTTCCCCTAGGCTTTTCCTAATTGATCTCCCTTTAGTTCTTGCATTATTACTTTGATCTCGTTATTTACAATTCAATTGTTTGATTCTTAAAACCATCACTTTCGTTCGTCTAAATAATAAGGATTTCTATTAATTTAGTACTCGCGCATTCTCTGTGGGTTCGAAATTTAGAGTCTTAAAAATTCTCCACTATTATTACGAGTTACGATTAGGTGCACTTGCCTAAGCCGCAACAGTACCTTAAAAGAGTACATGCACTCAATAATACATTGAACCTCAAACGGAAAGCTAAGGCTTTTATCCGATACTAATAACAAGCATAGAAATAAAACAATAAACTAATTAAAATATATTTAATAAATTTTAATATCGGTTTTTTCCCGCCATACCTAAGTTGTTTGAGGCCTCAACATCACTTTTCTCTGCAAATCGTCATATGGTACTCCTTGCCCTTCTCATAGCATGTTGATGTCTAGGGGGATTATACCCTCCGATACCACGCCAAAAACACATTCATAACTAATCATAAGTTTCTTTTAGTTCGTTAAACACGTTATGATCAAGTTTTCACAAAATCAAGGTTCCTAGAAAACCATATAACTTGGGTACTCATCTTCTCCAAGGTTCCAGCATGGCAATATTACGGCTACGACAGTTTATATCACTAACATATATGCACATATCACAGCCACTACATCATTCATCCATTTCATCAATAAACACTTCGTACTCGGGGTGTGGCACTGACCAATTCGTGATCATAACCCCTTCCTAGACTCTCAAATATAGGTAAGGAATACAAAAATACCCACTCACATATATTTTTTAGCTAAAACACACATCACTTCAAAATTCCCTCTGTGGAGAGAACTATGAAAAAAATTAAAGAAATATGTCGGTGTGGGGGTCAACAGCCAACCCTTTTCCACAAAAAAAATGACATTTCAAGCATCAAAGCATGATAGAAAAATATTGAAACATCTATATATTTACATAAAAGTCACAAATCATACAGTCTCTAATTATTTTTACAGTCTCTAATCATACAAAATTACTATGGTTCCTAATCATACAAAATTACTCGCACGATAAAAACTCATAATGAACCAACCTCGATTGCAGAGTAGTGGTAGAGGCACGGGCGGCGGTGGCGGTTGTGGTGGAGCAGCGAAGTGTGATGCCAACAACTACCGAGTCAAATTCATAAAAATGCTCAATCAACAATAATCTCATTTTTCAACAACTAACTTATACAAAGAATAATAATCTCATTTTTCTAGCAGTGTATCAGACCCATAAACCAATAAACCAAATATATATAAAAACACACACTAAATTTTGCAAAAGCCACCAGAAGCTAACGAAAGAAATAAAAAAAAATCCAAATTTTGCAGAAAAACCACCAACACATTCTTGAAACCTTGAAAGAACAAAGCTTTCCAAACATTCATTCTAAATAAGGTGTTAAAGTGTCATCATGCAGCAGTAAAATTCTGTTATGCAGAAAACTCTTCCCTAGGCTCCAATCTATCATGTCTCTCTATTCTTGATTCAATTTGCGAAGGCTGCACTCAAGATATGATTTATCAATAAGTCTGCAAATTGTGACAAGTCTAATGCTGGCTTTTGAACTCAATTATGTAGTTAACAACTAGTTATAGTGCAACACTTGGTTAAATTGCAAACTACGCTCACACACCCTCTCCTAGTTACCAGTTAGGGTCTAGGCTATCCAAAACTAGCAAACTATGTTAGTTGCTCTGCAAATTTTGTACTAAGGTTCTGTTATGTATTTAAAACTTGTTGAGCCAAAATTCAAGAATCAAGTTTGAGTTTTTTCTACTTCACTTGCTCTTATCTTATGTTCAATGTGTCTAACTCATGCCCTAACAATTTAATCTTGAGTTTAGCATTCAAAAACATTTTAACATCGAGATATTACAGTAAAACAGAATTATGCCACTACCAAGACCTCTTCTTAAGTTCAATTTTGAGCTCACAATTTTGACTTCAAGCCGCAAGATGACAAATTATGCAGTAAAACAGAATTGTTCATGCACTCTTGTGCTCAAGCAACACTAGTTTGTCACCTTTTACTTTTAACTAGCATCTATTGCAACTTTCTAAGCAAAGCAATGCCAAACAAATAATAAAACTTGGGGAAACAGCAACCCAGAGCAACAAAAAAAATAATCCATACCTGCAGAAGAGAAGACTATGGTGTGTGACAAACTGGAGGAAGGAAGATGCGAAGTTGTGTGGTGCAGTGAACTGGAGGAAGGTGAGGCAGAGGCAGAGCTGTGTGCGGTAGAGCTATGTGGATGGCAGCAGAACTTGGATTTGTACTACTCATAAATAAGTATTCAGAATCACAGCATATGAGAGAGATGGATTAATCGTAAGAGAGCAAACTGGGACACTTAAGGGCAAGAAAAGCATACTTCACTCACCTATAATCTTAAATTCCAATGGCTCTTCCTCTGTAGCACAATTACCCTATGTTCTCTGGGCGATTTACTGATTTTAGGGAAAACATAAACCAGACAACTTTTCTCGCCAAAAGAGAGCCTCGTGGAGGCGTGTGAGCAGCTGGGCAGAGCAGATCACTCCGTATGTGTGGTGCGGTCACCGCGTTTGTGGGGGTGGTGGGGTGGCAGTGGCCGCAACAGACAAAAGGAGAAAGAGAAGGGGTGGTTACGGTCGCGACAGATAGAGAGAGATAGGGACTGTGATCGAGATGGTCAGGGACAGGGATGGTGGCGATGGTCATGTGGTGGCGGTGGTGTGGTGGCTGGAAACGCATTCCACCAAGAGAGGAAAAAATGAGAGAGTGCAGAGGTTTGTGAATAGTGAAGGAGGAGAAGGCTATGTTCTGCTTCATAACGAAGCATACCGACGACCACCTCTTTACTTACCGACGGCTTATGCCCGTCATTACTCTGGGCGGCTTTACCGATGGGACATTTTGAATACCGGCGGGCACGACCATCGGTATTCGAAAAAAAGCGGGAAATTAAAACGTTGTTGCGGGCATACCGACGACCTATTACCGAGGCTAGAACCTATCGCACAAAACGCACATTTTTTGACGGCAAAAGCCGTCGGTAAATGTAACCCGTTGTACCGACGGCCTACGCTGTAACATCCTGATTTTTCGGATAATTGTAAATAATATTTTAACTATAATTAGATTGGTGATTGAGTGATACATGAGTATTAACAACCTAAATTAGGGATAAAATAGGCTTAAATAGGACCCAGAAACCCTACAAAGGAGATAGAAATTATCAAGAATAGTCTAGAAGTCCCAAGAATAGCTTAGAATGCCCTAGAAAGGTGTGGAATACTCTAGAATCTCCCAGAGGCACGAAAATGGAACATTTCTGGTTTGGGACCGTTGCGAAGCGACGGGGAAAGTAAAGGAAAACTGTCGTGACGCGATATAAGTCGGTGATCACGGTCGTCTGATGCCTGACACATGTCCCATCTCGCGACGCGACGGGACTTACGTGTAATGGGCATCGCGACGCAATAGGAGGCTTAAATTAAACCCTAGGTTAGCCCTATCTCTGATTCAACTTGTCTGACTAAATCTTATGTACCTTTACATGTTCTTAAGTATATTGAGTGTCTAGAAACCCAAAAATATGTGTTTCGGGTAAATCAGGAACAAATATTAGGTATTAGACGTTAACTACGTTCGCGGGAACACCCTGTCACTGTTTTGGTCATAACTGGAGCTCCGGATGTTCGATTGAGGCGTTCTTTATGGCTTTGGAAAGCATAGAGAATTTTCTACAACATACTAGAAAATGAGCATCGCGATACAACAGACTAGCCATTGCGATGCGACGTAAAGTCGTTGGAGCCTTCTAGGACCTTCCATTTTGCCTATAAATAGGCCTTAGCCCCCTCATTTTGACCCAACCTCTCCCAAGGGACCTTGGGAGAAGGTGAAGGGCGTGGAAGAGCTCTGGGAGTGTGATGGGGCATGGGCGTAGGTGGTCTTCTAAGCCAGATACGCTCTTTATCTTCTTCTCTCTCTAGTTTTCTCTCTTTAGGAACTTCTAAAGGTAAGTATGCTCTGTGCTTGCCTCTGAGGAGGATCTGGCACCTCAGAAAATCCTTAGTAAGTAATCCTAAAGATTGAGAATAGGAGTGAGGCTTAGAGGGTCAAGGAAGCAAGTATGCTCTGCATTTGCCTCAAAGAGAGGACCTTGTGCATCAGAAAGCTCTTAGTGGAAAATCCTCTAAGAGGAGAGGATGAGAGTGGCTTAGTAGACTAGATAGGAGTGTCCAGAGGTAGGAGTAGGAGTAGCAAGAGCGGTGAGGACACAGAGAGTGGCAGCAGTTGCATCGGTATTCTAACCAGGTAAGGAGACCTGAACCCTATCCATAGGGATTGTAGGATGAGAATAAATGTATAATTAGACATAGGGTGACCTTAGCCCTACTAGTGGTTGATACTAGCAGTACCTTAGGAGAGGGGCTGTGGCTTGTGATAACTGAGGACAGTTGGCAGAAGTCTATCAATTATAGGAATAATCTATTAGTTGTGAATACATGCCTTGACAGGATGGTTTTGATGATTGACAAAAGGGAGCTTTGCAAATAGTCAACCGTGCAAAAAGTGGAAAAGAATACCAAGACGCGTATCAAGAATGATAGTTTCTCAAGTCTTTGGGTTTTGGGTATTTATTTATTTTTATTAAGACTATTTGTAAGTAGTAATAAAAAGATCTCAATTAAAATAAAATCACACACTCACAAAATGATTTTTATTCTAAAATTGATTTTATGATAATTTTTCTTAAATTATTTTTAGGCACAAAGTATTTTGAAAAATTCTTAAGTTGTGCTCAAAATATTGTTTGGAAAATATTTCAAGTTTTCTTTGGAAAATATTCTCCGTGTCGAGTAGTGATATTTTGACATGCAAGTCGTGCCGAGATGAGGTCGCGTGTCGGTGAGGTCGCGCGGCGAACTGGGGAAGTCGCGTCATCGAGCCGAGGTCGGCGTCGAGCCGAGGTCGCGGCCGAATCGTGGGGAAGTCGCGTCGAAATGAGGTCTCGTGCCGAGCCGTGTGGAGAGGTCGTATGTCGAGCCGTGAGGAGGTCGCGCGTCGAGTGTGAGGAGGTCGCGTCTTGAGCTGTGAGGGAGGAGGTCGTGTATGTGCCGAAATGTGAAGAGGTCGTATGCCGATTTGAGGAGGTCGTATGCCGAGTGGGAGAGGTCGTATGGAAATACGATGTCGAACTCCAAGTGTGTCCGAGAATCATTTCCGTCTCCGTGTTTTCAAATTCTTCATAATCAAAGCATAGCAGGCAGATTTCCTTTTAATCTTTTAGCGGACAAATTATCCTTTTAATAATCAAAACGCAACGGCAAATTTTTAATGCTACACGCCTCCATTGCCTATAAAAGCAACATCACCGGATGTTTTTAAACAATACACTCACTTACTCTTTGTGCCAAAACTCTATCAAATATTCTCCATCACTCACACTTATTTGAGCACAATTTTTTGAGAGTTTTTTTATTCTACATAATTTGAGTTGTATTAATTGAGCTTCAATTTGTTATATCTGCACTATTGAGTGTATCTTTCTCATCTCATTTTATTTGCGAAAAATCATTTCTTTTTGGGTAGGAATCCCAAGGTGTTCATAGAGAGGTGATATCTCTTGAACGTATTGCTACAGTATAGAGTTGTAAAGGTTTCTAGCTGAACCTGATTTAAAAGCTAGTGATTTAGTGAAAATCCCATAGTGCTTTGCTTTGGGGACGGGACGTAGGCCACAGGGGGTGTTTGGTGGCCGAACTCGTATAATTTGTGGCGTGCTCTTCTTTGCTCTATGTCTCTTTATCATTCAAGCACTTTATTTATTTTTGTTCTTTATTTATTTTTGGTCATTTATTTTCTGTCATTTATTTATTGCAATTTATTCTTCAAGTTATTTATCTTTCGCAAGTTATTTCTTTCAAGTTTTTTTTTAATTCAATAATTTATCTGTAATTTTTTTTATAAGCACCGCTATCACAATTCACCCCCCTCTTGTGTTTGAAGTCACTTGGTAACAAGTGGCATCGAGCTAGACTCTTGTATAAAGGACTTAACCGTCTTAAGAGAATGACTTCAAACAATAACGAGGAACCTCCATGAATGCACCCCCATTTTTCAATGGTGAGGGTATGGTTATTGGAAGGATAGAATGCAAATCTTTCTTGAGGGTGTTGATCTTGATATTTGGGATCTTTGTGGAAAATGATCCATTTGTCCCCACTCAATCAATTAATGATGCATGGTAGACAAACCAAGATCACTTTGGACCGAAGATGATAAGAAAAAGGTCCAATACAATTTGAAAGCTAAGAACATCATCACTTACGCTTTAAGCTACGATGAGTTCTATAGGGTCTCAAATTGCAAGGCTGCTAAAGAAATGTGGGATACCCTTCTATTGACCCATGAACGTACTACTGAGGTCAAGAGGGCTCGAATGAACACATTAACCCATGAGTATGAGTTATTTAGGATGAAACCAAGTGAAAACATACAAGATATGCAAAAAAGGTTCATCCATATAATAAACCATCTCAGAGCTCTTGGGAAAGTCTTCAGTAATGAAGATTTAATTAATAAAGTTCTTAGATGTTTAAAAAGAAATCGCAACCCAAGGTTCTTTGCTATATCTGAATCTAAAGATTTATCTACTATATCATTGGCAACCTTGTTTGGAAAATTGCAGGAACATGAACTTGAACTAAATCGACTCACTGAGAGTGAAGAAAGTGATAAGAAAAAGAAAGGAATTGCTCTCAAAGCAATCGTAAATGAAAAAGAGGAATCTGACAACAATGATAGTCTAGATGAGAATGAGGAAGACATAAGTCTGATGGTTCGAAGGTTCAAAAGGTTCATGAGGCAAAAGGGGAGAACGGGCAAGGTACAAAATCCTCAAAAGAAAAATGAGGAAGGAACTTCTTTTAATCCAACTTGCTACAAGTGTGGTCAAAAGGGACATATAAAACCCGACTGTCCCTCATGGTAAGAAAAACGAAAAATTTGATAGAAGACCACAAAAGGAATCAAAAGGAAGAAGAGCCTACATTGCCTGGGATGACAATGATATGGACTCGTCTGATGAATCATAAAATGAGGAGGCCAACTTATGTCTCATGGCAAAACACGAGGAGGATGAGGTAAATGCTCTTGAACTCGAATCTCCTTTAACTTATGATGAGTCGCTTATTACTTGTGAAGAATTAAATAATGAAACGACTAGACTTCGAAAAATTATTTCTTCTTCTAAGAAAACCATCTCTTCTCTTGAATCTAAAATTATTTTCTTAAACCAAGAGATGGAAGTTTTTAAGGAAAAACAAGTTGTTGTGACTGAAGTTTCTACTTGCACCTTTTGTGAAAACCAAAAGATTGATACTTTCAAGTGTGATGAATGAAATGTTTTGAAAAACAAGATTGAAGATTTGGAAAACACCCTTGCCAAATTTACCATGGGAAGGGATAACTTAAACATTCTATTGGGAAAACAAAAGGGTACTTTTGGAAAAGCTGGTTTGGGTTATAATCCACAAACGCATGAAAAATCCTTTAAATTTGTCAATCACAACAACACTTCAAGCAAATTTTCATTAAATGCTTTCACGTGGTAGAAATGGTCACACCGCCTCCATTTGCAATATTAGAAAGAACAAGAATGTGGTTGGCAAAAGATATGGATTCCAAAGGGTACTTTGCCAAAACCTAACTCATCTGGACCCAACTTAGTTTGGGTACCAAAGGTTAAAAATTAATCTGTTATTGTAGGTGTGCTTGAAAGCCAAGGACTTAAATTGGTATCTTGATAGCGGCTGTTCAAAGCACATGACAGGAGACAAAAGCAAGTTCTCCTCATTGGTACCTAAGAATAGTGGTTATGTAGGTATGGTGACAACAACAAAGGTAAAATTCTTGGGATTGGTTCTATTGGTAAGAGTCCTAATCCCACTATTGAAAATGTTTTGTATGTGGATGGTTTGAAGCATAATTTGCTAAGCATTAGTCAACTTTGTGATAAAGGAAACAAAGTGGTTTTCGATTCTTCAAAATGCATGGTCATGGATTCTATAAATGAAAATGTTATTGTTATTGGACCTAGAATTGGAAATATCTATATGCTTGATTTAGATAAAATACCTTCAAATGATGCATGTTGTCTTATTAGTAAAGAGGATGAATCTTGGCTATGGCATAGAAGAATGGCTCATATTCACATGGATCATCTTAATAAATTGGTTCGAAAGGACTTAGTAATTGGCTTACCAAAGCTCCGCTTTGAAAAAGATAAACTTTGTGATGCATGTCAAAAGGGAAAACAAGTAAAGGCTTCTTTCAAATCTAAAAATATTGTTTCAACAAATCGGCCTTTACAACTTTTACATATGGATTTATTTGGCCCTTCTAGAACTAAAAGCTTTTGTGGCAATTACTATGCTCTTGTTATTGTGGACGACTATTCTCGCTATACATGGACCTTATTTATTTCTCATAAAAATGACACTTTTGCTGCCTTTCGTAAACTTGCTAAAGTTATCCAAAATGAAAAAGGAATGAACATAGTATCCATCCAAGTGATCACGGTGGGAATTCCAAAATGAGGCATTTGAGGCCTTTTGTACTGAAAATGGAATTGAGCATAATTTTTCCGCACCTAGAACACCACACAGAATGGAGTGGTGGAAAGGAAAAATCGGTCTCTTGAAGAGCTTGCGAGGGCGATGCTCAATGAGACCAACCTTCCTAAGTATTTACAGACGGCAGTAAGCACCGCATGTTATGTAATGAATAGAGTCCTCATAAGACCTATTCTAAAACAAACGCCTCTATGAAATTTACAAGGAGGAAGCCCAACATTTCCCACCTTCACGTATTTGGATGTAAGTGCTTTGTTCTAAATAACGGTAAAGATAACCTTGGTAAATTTGATGCTAAAGGCGATGAAGGTTTATTTCTTGGATATTCCACTTCTAGTAAAGCCTTTCAATTTTTAATAAACGCATTTTTAACTGTTGAAGAATCTGTGCATGTTTCTTTTGATGAATCTAACCCAAATCTTCAAGAAGAAAGTGTTGATGATCTTGCGAAGTGTTAGGAGATACCTATTTAGAGGAACAAGAGAGATCAAAAGTTCAAAAGGAGGATCAAGAGTCCTTGCCTCAACCCTCTCAAGAACTCTCTCACTCAAATCTTCCAAAGGAATGGAGAGTCTCAAAGAACCATCCTCTTGACAACATAATAGTTGATATCTCAAAAGGGTAACGACTGAAACTCTCTTAATCATGCATGTCATCATATGGCCTTTGTCTCTCAAATTGAACCAAATGACGTCAATGAAGCCATCTTTGATGAGCATTGGACCCTTGCTATGCAAGAGAAATTAAATCAATTTGAGAGAAATGATGTTTGGGAACTTGTCCCTAGGCCTAAAGATCACCTAGTCATTGGGACCAAATGGGTCTTTCGCAATAAGCTTGATGAAAACGGTATCATTGTTAGAAATAAAGCTAGACTTGTTGCAAAAGGCTATAACCAACAAGAGGGCATAGATTTCGATGAAACCTATGCACCCGTGGCTAGATTAGAAGCTATTCGCATGCTTCTCGCATTTGCATGCATCATGGATTTCAAACTTTTTCAAATGGATGTTAAAAGTGCATTTCTTAATGGCTTTATTCAAGAAGAAGTATATGTTGATCAACCTCCTGGTTTGAAAATTTTGAATTTCCAAATCATGTTTTCAAATTGAAAAAGGCTTTATATGGTTTAAAACAAGCTCCGAGAGCTTGGTACGAGAGGTTGAGCAAATATTTACTTGAAAAAGGTTTTGAAAGAGGAAAAGTTGATACCACTCTTTTCATTAAACACAAAAATCATGACATTTTACTTGTTCAAATTTATGTTGACGATATCATCTTTGGTGCTACTAATGAGTCCTTGTGTGAAGATTTTTCCAAAATCATGCAAAGTGAGTTTGAAATATCCATGATGGGAGAGCTCAACTACTTCCTTGGTGTTCAAATCAAACAAACAACAGAAGGAATTTTTATAAATCAATCCAAATATTGCAAGGAGTTGCTTAAAAGATTTGGAATGAGCAACGCCAAAGAAATCTCAACTCCAATGAGCACATCATGCTATCTTGACAAAGATGAAGGTGGTAAGTCGGTCGAAGTAAATAAGTATCGAGGTATGATAGGATCTCTTCTTTATCTCACTGCAAGTCGTCCGGATATTATGTCTAGTGTTTGTATGTGTGCACGTTTTCAAGCAAATCCTAAGGAATCACATCTCTTAGCGGTAAAACGCATCATGAGATACTCACTGGCACACAAACTATGGGTTTATGGTACCCCAAAGGTGCTGACTGCACACTTATTGGGTACTCGGATTCGGATTTTACGGGTTGCAAAATGGACCGAAAAAGCACTAGTGGGACATGTCACTTACTTGGGAATGCCTTGGTTTCATGGCATAGTAAGAAACAAGCCAGTGTGGCTTTGTCCACTGCTGAAGCGGAATGCGTTGCAGCAGGTAGTTGTTGTGCACAGATCATTTGGATGAAACAACAGTTGAATGATTATGGAATCAATCTGAAAACTGTTCCAATTAAGTGCGACAATACTAGTGCTATAAACCTCACGAAAAATCCGGTTTATCACTCCCGGACCAAACACATAGAAATTAGGCACCATTTTATTAGAGATCATGTTCAAAAAGGAGATTGTGTGATTGAGTTTGTGGAAACATCTAAACAACTCGCAGATATTTTTACTAAACCTTTGCCTAAAGAAAACTTCTTTTTTATAAGAACCGAGTTAGGAAATTTAGATCAATCATGCATTGAATGACTGCGTGTGAGTGCATTTTATTATGAATAAGTTCTAACTTGGGCGTTGGAGTGTGCTAACATTTTTATGCAGGTTCCGTTACCAAGACTAAAAGTGGAGAAATGCAAACGTCCTTCCTGAAATCGTTAAAATAAAAGTTTGTGCAGGTTATGTTAACTGCAAACAATTATGCGCTTAATATCAGTGAAGATGAGGAAACAATTGATGATGAGAATGAGTTGAACGAGGACTAGTAACTCTTATCCTAGTGCTTTATTTTTGCTATTTCCCTGAATAATTTTTTTTACCAAGGATTTCTTATGCTTCATTGAACCCTTGATACTCTATTTTAATTATTTTTCGCCATCTAGTTACACGTATATGCATACGTTTTACATGTCTTTCCCTTTATCTTTTCCACTTTTTGATGTTGCCAAAAGGGGGAGAGTTATATGATTCAGGGGGAGGGGGTTATTTTATGCATATTGTGAGGGGAGTTTTACGATATCTTTTTCTAAATATTGTGAGGGGGAGTTTTTCTAAATATTGTGCTTAAACTCTGATATCTTTTATTGAAAAACCATGCTTATATCTCATTGCCATATCATGATTATATTTTACTAAATTCCCTCCATGAGATGTTTGTCATCATCAAAAAGGGGGAGTCTGTGAATACATGCCTTGACAGGATGGTTTTGATGATTGACAAAAGGGAGCTTTGCAAATAGTCAACCGTGCAAAAAGTGGAAAAGAATACCAAGACGCGTATCAAGAATGATAGTTTCTCAAGTCTTTGGGTTTTGGGTATTTATTTATTTTTATTAAGACTATTTGTAAGTAGTAATAAAAAGCTCTCAATTAAAATAAAATCACACACTCACAAAATGATTTTTATTCTAAAATTGATTTTATGATAATTTTTCTTAAATTATTTTTAGGCACAAAGTATTTTGAAAAATTCTTAAGTTGTGCTCAAAATATTGTTTGGAAAATATTTCAAGTTTTCTTTGGAAAATATTCTCCGTGTCGAGCAGTGATATTTTGACATGCAAGTCGTGTGCCGAGCTGAGGTCGCGTGCCGAACTGTGGGGAAGTCGCGTGCCGAGCTGAGGTCGCGTGCCGAACTGTGGGGAAGTCGCGTGCCGAGCTGAGGTCTCGTGCCGAGCTGTGTGGAGAGGTCGTATGTCGAGCTGTGAGGAGGTCGCGTGCCGAGCTGTGAGGAGGTCGCGTGCCGAGCTGTGAGGAGGTCGTGTATGTGCCGAGCTGTGAGGAGGTCGCGTGCCGAACTGTGAGGAGGTCGTGTATGTGCCGAGCTGTGAAGAGGTCGTATGCCGAGCTGAGGAGGTCGTATGCCGAGCTGGGGAGAGTCGTATGGAAATACGATGTCGAACTCCAAGTGTGTCCGAGAATCATTTCCGTCTCCGTGTTTTCAAATTCTTCATAATCAAAACGCAACGGGCAGATTTCCCTTTTAATGCTGCAACGGACAAATTATCCTTTTAATAATCAAAGCATAGCGGGCAAATTTTTAATGCTACACGCTCCTCCATTGCCTATAAAAGCAACAAAGACGGATGTTTTTAAACAATACACTCACTTACTCTTTGTGCCAAAACTCTATCAAATATTCTCCACCACTCACACTTATTTGAGCACAATTTTTTGAGAGTTTTTATTCTACATAATTTGAGTTGTATTAATTGAGCTTCAATTTGTTATATCCGCACTATTGAGTGTATCTTTCTCATCTCATTTTATTTGCGAAAATCATTTCTTTTTGGGTAGGAATCCCAAGGTGTTCATAGAGAGATGATATCTCTTGAACGTATTGCTCTGGTATAGAGTTGTAAAGGTTTCTAGCTGAACCTGATTTAAAAGCTAGTGATTTAGTGAAAATCCCATAGTGCTTTGCTTTGGGGACAGGACGGAGGCCACAGGGGGGTTTGGTGGCCGAACCTGTATAATTTGCTGCGTGCTCTTCTTTGCTCTCTGTCTCTTTATCATTCAAGCACTTTATTTATTTTTGTTCTTTATTTATTTTTCGGTCATTTATTTTCTGTCATTTATTTATTGCAATTTATTCTTCAAGTTATTTATCTTTTCGCAAGTTATTTCTTTCAAGTTTTTTTTTTAATTCAGTAATTTATCTGTAATTTTTTTTATAAGCACCGCTATCACAATTCACCCCCCTCTTGTGTTTGAAGTCACTTGGTAACATTAGTAACTGTGATATATGATATGATGTTGATATCATATGATTGTTTTATGGTTGTATGTGTGTGATTGATATGATAACATATTAGTAGCAGGTCGCCTGAGCGACACTAGGATTGATCCATATTGTTAGACAAAGATGGTTGATATTGGTGATGTGTTGATTAATCTATGTGTTAATGGTTGGTGTTATGTTGTGTACTGATAATCGTGTTGAACATATGATGAGCTGTTTATCTAAGATATGTTGTTGCTAATAGCTAAATTAACAATAAGTTGATAAGTTGAGACTACTAAAGCATGAAAAAAGAAGAGATAAGAGATTAATGTTGGTTGGAAGATGAGTTGATGAGTGCAGACTGAGTTGTGTTATTGATGGTGGTAGTGCCGGTAATATCAAAGTGGAATGATGAATAATGAAGTGTTACGAGGAAAGGTTCCATATGCATGGTTATAATCCACCGATGTGTACATAAGCTGTGCACGAGGCCAGGTGCCAGAGTGCGGGCACGATATGTGGCATACAGGACATGTCGGTCCTTGGGGATAGTGTGAGTCCAACGAGGTTCCTAAGTGACGAGTGGCTAGCTACCATTCTGTCGGGACGATCAGATAGCTCCATTATCCTGATGGGGTACGATCGTATCACTGTCCATAGTGCTGATCCCGAGTGCCGCCCCGATACCTGTTTCTAACGTCGAAATTGGGGAATAGTGATGCACTCTTAGGGGTACGATGAGTGGGATAGGGGGATGTACAACTGACTTGACCTGTCCACATGTCGGTGGAAGGTTGTTGAGGAGGTATAAAGGGCGAAGTGGCTAAGGTGGGGCCCTCTGCCATTCATGGAAGTTGTGTGGCCACGTAGGCATATAGAACTATAGGTGCATGAGTGTGAGAGTGGTTGATCTACTTATATGTGTGTTTACTAATCTACTTATGCGTGTTTACTGAATATGTCTTTGTGTGCAATTGCCTTTGTATACACAAGTTCTAAGTCCTATTTTCCCATTTAATAGTGCGTATAGTGTATTCTGAGTCTCCTATATTATTCTTTGTTTTGCATATATTTGTTGTCGGATAGTGGTATGTGTCAGTCGGACTTCAAAAAAAAAGATAAAGATTGTGGGTCCACAGCCAATGAATCAGAGTCAGTTCCAGTTGTCAGATACTCTGTACAGTTAAGAAGGTCTTAAGGTTGGATATTTTGAATACGTATGTATACTTCCGTCCGAAATATTGAAATAAAGTTATTTCCACTGTAGTTGTATCAACTGAAATTTTAGGATGTCACATACGCCGTCGGTAACGTTTAGCATACGACGGGTTACACTTACCGACGGCTTTAGCCGTTGGAAAAGGCGCATTTTGTGTGACAGGTTCTGGCAGTCGATAATAGGCCATTGGTATGCCCGCTATTTCTTGTAGTGGGTACAAGTGAGCATATGGAGGTATACGATGCTCTTCACCGAGTTTCAAGTTCTTCTTTTTACCCATCTCCAATATGCCCAAATCATTAGTAGAATCTATATCAACGACCAAGTCTTGGCTTCCCGACGAGTAACAGGACCACAAGTATTCTTTCTAAACACCTAGTGATAGCCTTAATCCTACAGTGGTCAGGGGAAGTTCATCGGCCTACAACCCCTCCCTTTGATGGGGTTTTTTGGGGAAACAATTGGAGGAAATTGTAGGGGTTATTTTCGTAGAAGGCTTGTCGGTAAATGAGTCTCCCCAATAGACATTGAACCCTCAGAATATGCGGTTAAGTCTCTAGAAAACTCAATGACCCCAACATAAGTGAAGCTCTCAGGAGAAGTGGATAAATCAGCACAGGCTATGTGAATTAAGGTTTTTCGTCTTACTTCTGCAGAAGATTGATAATGAAAAGAGAAAGGATAAAAGGGTACCCGAAAAACTTGTAGAAATATTGTTGAAGAAGAAGATACTGGGACTAGAAGACCTATCAAACAGCAACCAACAGAAACCAGTCTACGAACGAAGCAACTAGGAACCACTGTGACCAAAGAAAGGAGAGGCAAAGCGATAATTGAGTTGGCAAGTTCAATGTCGACCTCTTTGATAATTCGGTAGTACATAAACCGAAGTTCTTATCAATTCGGTGCCTTGTCTTCTACAAACGACCGACATAGGGGCAACTGTTTCAGACTAGGCATAAGCTTGAGGCCCGTCACGGAGGCCCACTTCGGAGGCTTACTTCGTAAGTCGTATTCGAACAAGCATGCAAATCGTGACATTACGCACAAATCCGCCGAAATTTATACGAGTTCAGTAACTGAACAACGGTCTTTCTCGCCAAATCTTATCAACGGATCTCCTATATAGGACTGACTTACTCAACAACCCAAATACACATTATATTCCTGCTTACTCCTTTCATTGATCACCCACTAACGTTGCCATCAGAGTCCTTCTAAGTACACCCACCACAGCCGCTGCGCAACTTTGCCGCATCGATGTACATTCCGGCGATCAAGTTCATCACTTCCGATCACATACGAGGTTCACTCCGGTTCAATTATAAATGAATAAATAATTTTTTCCTTTTTTCCCCACACTTTTTATTATATTTTAATAGATAAAATAAATATTTTTAATTTATCTTGACTTTTAATTGAATATTTATTTTCTCTTTTTATATTTCTACCTTGTTTATCATATTTCATTTTTATTTATGTATAGTTATGTCATTTTATAAAGAGAAATAGGAACATGAGTGTAAATTAGTTTTATACTAACATCCAATGGGAATTCAATATTTTACAGTTATACTCAAAATACAGTTATAAAATTGAATAACATGACAAAAAAAATGAGTCTTCATTGGATCTCAGTGTAAATCTGATTTACATCGATGATGTATGCCCTTTAAACTCTTTTATAAGTATGTTTTTCTTCTTTTCTCTCACTCCTTTCCATTGAGGCGCGATCGGCCTTTTCTCTTCTTTTCACTTACTTTCCCTTTTATTTTCACTTCCATTCAAACTATCAAAGTTTTTTTTGGTGTAACTTGATTCAACCATCTAAATGAATATCTCATTTAGTTTCTTGGCGAATTCTACCATGCGCAAGTGTGATAGGTGATACCACCATGCACAAGTAGTTTTGACCATTAGATTGAAAATTCCACCAAATGTTATGGTGAGTATTGTGTGTTGGAACCTAAACGATTGAGAAGTTTAGACCCTCATTAATTTTAATGATAACAAAATATTCACAAGAGAACAATTTATGTTCTAACAATTCTTGAAGTGTGCAGATACTAATATTACATACATTTCTAAGCCACTTAAACAAGAAGAAAGAAGCTCTCAAGAGAAGGATACACTCCATGTGTCAGCATCCGGCTCATCCTAGTATACTGTCCTAGTTAGCGTATGGAATTATCTTCTTATGACACTAGTCTTATCCATTTGCTATGAGCGTCCGATCTTCCATTCTGAGCGAGCGTCTGAACTTCATTTTATATCACGTGATGGTCACGTTGTTGCTCCTCTTCCCAGAAGCCTCTGGAACGGATTTCGAATTTGATCTTATGCGCCAAAATTGTTGTACGAGGTATCAAAGGTGACACCTTTAGCTACAAGACAAAAATCGTACAAGCAATTGTGAAAAGCAAGGTAGTACGAAAACGGTAATATGTACTACTGAGATATTCTCTGGAAAAGAAGAAAGAGCGACTTTTTGAAATCACCTCACTCAATGGAAAGGAGCCATTTTTATCAGAACGGTAATATCCTTTAGAACTCCTATAAATACCCCAAGGTATCCATTGAAGAAATCCAATTTTGAAATCGCCAAAATCAAGAAATCTGAAAACTCTACAAGAGAATATTGCTTCATTTACTGAGAACAAGCTCTGTTGCTATACACTAAAAAGAGTCAATACTCTGAAAGCACTGCTTCTGTGAGCAATCAAGTTTCGAGCCAAGTCTCTGGACTACAAGAACTGAACTCAGCGTCCGACACTTTCTTTTAGAAAGCATTTCTATATTGAGCTTAATTTTTATCCTCTCTGTGAGAGTTATTTATACTTGTATTCAATGTAACTTGTAAAAGTTGTTTTGGCCTAGTTAAGGCTGTTCCCTCAAAGGCTCGACTGTACTGAGTCGTTTTGAGAAGTTGAGAGTATTGTCAAGGTTGTGACAGTAGAATACTCTTAAGGAAATTGTAATCAGATTGATTATAGTGGAAAATCCTTCAGGAACGAAGGGACTAGACGTAGCTACCAGTTTGGTAGTGAACTAGTATAAATCTGTGTGTCTCTTGTATTACTGCTTTCTATTTATCTTTATCTTGCTCTGATAAAAACAAGTTTTCACAAACTGCTTTTCAGCGTCCGGTTTATTTTCAGCATCCGTTTAACAAACTGTTTTGAAAAACCTGTGTTCTAAGTGTTTTAAACTTAAAGTTTGCGAAAAGTTTTCAACACAATTCAACCCCCCTTCTTGTGTTCACGTTCAGTTGGTACCAGAGCTCGGCCTCTTGGTTGAGCACTTAACAGTGTTAAGAGTAAAGATCCTACTGTGAACATGTCTGCTGAAGGTGGCCATATGAACCGTCCTCCTCTATTCAATGGAGAAAAATTTGATTACTGGAAAGATAAGATGAAAGCATTCCTTGAGGCACAAAATCTTGATTTATGGGATATAGTTGAAAGTGGATACATTTCTCCTGCTAATGCCCTTAGTGTTGCAATACCTAGGGAAAACTGGACTGATGATCAGAAAAAGAGATATCAAACCAATCAGAAGGCTAGATTTATTCTCATCTGTGCTATGACATAAAGAGAATATGATAAATGTGGCAAGTTTGATACTGCCAAAGAAATCTAGGATTCTCTTGTTTTTTCTTATGAGGGTTCTGCCCAAGTAAGAGAAACAAAGGCCAGCATGATGGTTCGCCAGTATGAGCTATTCAAAATGGAAGATGGAGAAAACATTGAAACTATGTTTGGAAGGTTCCAAACACTTGTTCATGGGTTGCAGGCCCTTGGAAAAAGTTATACCACACCTGATCATGTGAGAAAGATCTTGAGAAGTTTGACTAAGCAGTGGAGACCCAAAGTCACTGCTATTCAAGAAGCAAAAGATCTAAATGTCCTTCGGCTTGAAGATCTTATGAGTTCTTTGAAAGCTCATGAACTTGAGCTAAATGAAGAAGAACCTACCAAGAAGAGTAAATCTATTGCTTTAAGAGTTAATCAACATAAACCTAGTACTTCTAAAGCTTTTCAGGCTGAAGAAGAAGAATCAGGTGATGAAGCTTCAGAAGGAGATTATGATGGATCAGATGATGAGCTAGCTTTCATATCTAAGAAGATCCAGAGAATGTGGAAGAAAAGAAACTTCAGAAGGAGGTTTCAGAAGAAAGATACAAAGGACAAGAAGGAAAGCAAAGACAAGGACAAAGCCCAAGTCATTTGCTATGAATGTAAGAAGCCTGGACATTTCAAGTCCGAGTGTCCTAATCTTAAGGAAAAGCCCATAAGAAGCTCCTTCAAGAAAAAGAAGAAAGGTCTCATGGCAACATGGGAAGATCTTGACTTATCCTCCTCTGAGGAAGATAAAGAAGAAGAAGCTCACATTGCCCTCATGACAGACACTGATCTTGATTCAGAAGAAGAAGTTGAAGAGGTAATAATATATGACTCTTATTCTGAACTTCAACTTGCTTTTGATGATTTGTTAAAGGATTCTGCCACTCTTTCTATTGAGTATAAGAATTTGAAAAAGAAATTTTCAAAACTATCACAAGATTTTCATTCTTTACACAATGAAAACTCTGTACTCAATAAAGAGAACCAGAAGCTGAAAACTGAAAATCAGCGTCTGGTGGATAACCAGCGTCTGGAAGCCAACAAACAACCAGAAGCTGAGAGCTCTCAAGTTAAAAGCTCTGTAGTTACAGGCAATCCTAACTGCAAATCAAATGACTATGAACATGCATTTCAAAAGTTTCTTGCAGAGAGTGTAACTCGAAGCAAGTAAGCTTCTATGATTTGGGGTGTCAGTAAAATGACAACTCATGGTCTTGGTTATATATCAGGTAAACCTCTTTTGGAAAATGATTCTGCATCTGATAAATCCAATAATCATAGTAAATGCTTGCAGTGTACCTACTGCAATAAATCTGGTCATTTGAAAAGTGCATGTACTGTGTTTACAACTAAGAAGGACAAGTATCCTTCAAGAACTAACAAGAAAGGACCCAAAAAGATATGGGTACCTAAAGATAAAATAGTCGATGTTGCAGACTTGCTTAGCAACAAAGTCAACACACCTATCTTGGTACTTAGACAGTGGATGCTCGCGTCACATGACGAGAGAAAAGCATATGTTCCAAGAACTAAGACCTAGAGAAGCTGGATTCGTTGGTTTCGGAGGAAACCAGAAAGGTAAAATAGTTGGAATTGGCCGCATAGATAAAGGCTTTCTTCCTTCTATTGATAATGTTTTATATGTTGAAGGACTGAAACATAATCTACTGAGCATAATTCAATTATGTGACAGTGGTTATAATGTTGTCTTTACAGAAAATGGATGTTCAGTAAAAAGCAAAAATGATAGATCTATATTCTTTACAGCAAAGAGGAAACAAAACATTAATAAAGTTGATCTTTCTGAACTTGCAAAACAAGATGTCAAGTGTCTTATGTCTGTTGAAAATGAGCAATGGATTTGGCACAAAAGATTGGGTCATGCCAATTTGAGGTTAATCTCAAAATTAAACAAGCACAATCTTGTTAGAGGCTTACCAAATCTTAAGTTCCAATCTGATGCCCTGTGTGAGGCTTGTCAAAGAGGAAAACAAGTTAAAACTTCTTTTCATTTAAAAAATGTTGTTTCAACCTCGAGACCACTTGAACTTTTACATCTTGATCTTTTTGGTCCCACAAGGACAACCTCTTTAACTGGAAAGAAATATGGATTAGTCATTGTTGATGATTTTACTAGATGGACATGGGTTAAATTCCTTGCCCACAAGGATGAGTCTTTTAAGGTATTTACTGTTTTCTGCAAATCAGTTCAAAATGAAAAAGGCATCTGTATTTCTTCTATTAGAAGTGATCATGGGAGAGAATTTGAAAATGAGAACTTTCAAAAATTTTGTGAAGAAAATGGCATCTCCCACAATTTCTCCTCTCCTAGAACACCTCAACAAAATGGTGTTGTAGAAAGGAAAAATAGGTCCCTCCAGGAAATAGCCAGGACCATGATCAATGAAGCTGATATTGCGAAACATTTTTGGGCAGAAGCAGTAAACACAGCTTGTTATATTCAAAATAGAATTTTTATAAGAGCTATTTTGAATAAGACTCCTTATGAATTGTGGAAAGGTAGAAAACCAAACATTTCTTACTTTCATCCTTTTGGTTGTATTTGTTATATCTTGAATACTAAAGATCAGCTTGGTAAGTTTGATTCCAAGGCTGACAAAGGAATCTCTTTGGGATATTCTGAAAGATCTAAAGCTTTTAGAATATACAACAAAGAAACTTTGACAGTTGAAGAGTCCATTCATGTCAAGTTTGATGATAAGAAGCCTGACACCGCTATGTCAGAGCTAGATGAGTTATTTTCAGAATTAAACCTCAGTGACAAGTCAGACGGTGAACATGCATCTTCATAATCCGGTGGTGACAAGACGAAGAATTCTACTCAAGCAGAAGCTGAAGCAAGAAAAAGCTGGAAGTACAAAACCAATCACCCAAAAGATCAAATCATAGGAGAACCTGGTGATAAAATACGAACCAGATCCTCTTTCAAGGAGCATGCTGATTTTGCACTTCTTTCTGAAATGGAACCTAAGACGATTGATCAAGCTTTGGAAGATGAAGGGTGGATTCTAGCAATGCAAGATGAGCTAAATCAGTTCCAAAGAAATGATGTATGGAAGCTAGTCACTCTACCAGAAGATAAGCAAGCTATTGGTACTAAATGGGTATTTAGAAATAAGCTTGATGAAGATGGCAAAGTTATGAGAAATAAAGCAAGGTTAGTTGCTCAAGGTTACTCACAAGAAGAAGGTATTGATTTCACTGAAACTTTTGCACCTGTTGCAAGACTTGAAGCTATTCGCATTTTACTTTCATTTGCAGCACATCATGGGATAACTTTATATCAAATGGATGTGAAAAGTGCTTTTCTAAATGGTTTTATAACTGAGGAAGTTTATGTTAAACAACCTCCTGGTTTTAAACTTAAAAAGGCACTATATGGTCTTAAGCAAGCTCCCAGAGCATGGTATGATAGACTAAGTTCCTTTTTAATGAAAAATGGATTTACAAGACGATTAGTTGACACTACTCTTTTCAGAAAATCTTCTAACAAGCATTTCATACTTGTTCAAATCTATGTTGATGATATCATTTTTGGAGCCACTAATGAAAGCCTTTGCAAAGAATTTTCTAAGCTTATGCAGGCTGAATTTGAGATGAGCATGATGGGTGAATTAAAGTTTTTCCTTGGTATACAAATCAAGCAATGCAGTGATGGTATCTATATACATCAAAGCAAATATATCAAAGAATTATTAAAGAAATTCAAGATGCTGGATTGCAAGCCTATGTGTACACCTATGCATCCTACTTGCACTCTTAATAAAGATGAAATTGGTAAGAAGGGAGATGAGGAAATGAACAGATGTATGATTGGATCTCTACTTTATCTTACGGCTTCAAGACCTGAAATTATGTTCGATGCACTTTGTGTGCTAGATTTCAATCAGATCCTAGAGAATCACACCTAAGTGCTGTTAAAAGAATATTCAGATATTTGCAAGGAACTACTAATCTTGGTTTGCTTTATAAGAAATCAAAAGATTACAAATTAGTAGGTTTCTGTGATGCTGACTTTGCTGGAGATCGAATTGAAAGAAAAAGCACAAGTGGAGGCTGCCAATTCCTTGGAGCAAATCTTGTGTCTTGGTCAAGCAAAAGAAAAAGCACAATTGCACTCTCAACAGCAGAAGCTGAATACATCTCAGCAGAATGTTACTTGATAAAAGAGAGTAACATTCTTATCTTCTGTGATAATACATCTGCCATATGTCTTACTAAAAATCCTATATTGCATTCTAGAGCAAAGCACATTGAGATTAAGCATCATTTTATAAGAGACTATGTTCAGAAGGGTATTCTAGAAATAAAATTTGTGGACACTGATCATCAGTGGGCTGACATATTTACAAAACCCCTTGCTGAAGATAGATTCAATTTTATAAGAAGAAACTTAAACTTTCATCTTATAGAAGAATGATTAATCTCAGCGTCTGAAGATAAACAAAATCTCAGCATCTAATATGACATAAGCATGTATGTGCATTAGCATCTTATTTGTCATATGCATCATAACTCATCATCCGGTGAATTGGTTGTGTGCGTCCGAGCACACCCACACGTGTCACACGTGTTAAGGACTCAAGCGTCTCATCATATCTACTGAGTCATGATTATTTATGTTTTCAATAAAAACTTTTACTTTTATTTTGGCGTCTGCATTAAATGAAAAGGCGAATCTTTGTTTTCTTTTCTTTTTGATTTAATCTTTTATGTGGAAATACGAAGCGATATTTTGAAAAAGAACTGTACCATTCTCTATTAACTTTCCCACTACTCCACATTTTTCGCTCCACTCTGCGTTTTCTGCAAAACCGTACTCTTTCTCTCTATCTCTCTCTGTGTGTGTTTTCGAACCCTAAAACCTCCATCACCTTCTCTTCAAGTGCTACAATGGCCGACAGAAAGGTTGGACAATACACTGTTGCCTTCGATGTTTTCTATGAGGCAAAACTTCTGAATGAAAACCGGGTTGATTTCGAAAACTTCAAACTATATGGTTTTGACTTTGAGGAAGGTCTTGAAAAACTGGGATGGAAGAACTACTTCATTTGGGAACCAGTGGACGTACTTAGCTACGCCATTAAGGAATTCTGGGGAAGTGCATACTTACTTCCGGGGGAAATAATAGAAGGTCACATCAGAGGATTCAAACTACGCCTCACCATCAACTCTATTGCTCAGACAATCAAGTGTCCGTGTGAAGGAATCAGTTACCACTCAAACTGGGCTGATGCTTACAGAGGACTTGAGAGTCAATGAAGCTCTGTTTGAGAACTACCGTGAACTGAAGAAGAAGAACATCTCTCCCACGACTAAAGACTTGAAGAGCCATTACCGTGTACTGCACAAAATCATCGCCAAAAGCGTGATTCTGAAGGCTGGGTCAAGCGACATAGTGAACTACGAGCAAAAGTTCATTATGAGGAACTACATGGATGGGAAGAAAATCAATCTGCCAAGGTTGATTATCAACAATCTGATAAATGCCCTTGTCTTCTCAAGGAAGAATGTTGATAAGAAGAATATAGTCAAGACAATCCCATATGGAGTTCTTCTCTCCATTATGATGGTCAAAGACGGCATTGTAAGGAAGCTGACTGACTCCATCAACACAGAGGAAAAGGAAAAATACTTTGGTGTTGGTCTTTGTTGTTCATCCGTAAGTTTTGGAGTCAACGATGCAGTGGGATGCAGCTTATTACAGGCTCCATGATCAAGAAGGTGAAAATAGAGCAACAGGAAGGAGAAGCTGAGAAGAAAACCACCAGAAGCTCAATGTCTTGTGTGAAAAGACCTGCTGAGTCCCCTTCAAGGGAGACCAGAAGAACAAAGCAGAAGGTGGCACCTGCACTTACTGTTGAAGAACCAGAAGATGAGGATAGAATTCCCATCAGAAAGGTCTTGGAGAAACAGTTTAGACCAAAGAATGAAAAGGATGTTTCGTCTCACAAGGGAAGCAAATCCCTCCTCCTCCTGCTGTTGTTGTCACCAGAGGGTCCAAAAGAAGGTTGGTCAAGCCATCAGAAGTTGACCCAAAGGTACTTGATTTTACTGCTGATGAATCAGTATCTGTATTTGATGCTCATGATGTTATTCCTGCACCACCTTTATCTGTTTCACAACCACAAACACAAACCAGGAAAACCAAAATGAGCCTCCAACAAACCTCAACTCTCTCTAAACCTACCCAACCATCATCCACTACACTCAACCTTAACCTACCACAAATTTCCTCAAATACTTCACTCACTTCATATATTTCCAAACTTCACTCTCATCCCTTCAATCTGTTATTCAAAATACCTCCCATTAATCCCTTCAAACCCTACACACCTAAAACCTACAAAATCACCAAAACCACTCCCAACTTACTTTCCATTACCCTTAAACCTACAGACGTTGGTGGAAGGAAAAATGTCTCATACAAACCACAGTTTGTTAAGTATGAGATATATAATAGCATCTACAATTATCCCTCCACATGGCATTTGAAAACCTTCACCTCTGGAGCTGCCAGACTGGAGATTGCCTCTCCAATAAGTGCTACCTTCAAGGATGGAGAAGACCACTTCCAAATGACATTTAAAGGAAGATTGAGACCAGCATCTGGAAGCAGAGCAATTCCCTTCTCTGTTGATCTTCCTAGATCCCTACCACAATCTGAACCACTCACGTTGGAAGAATGTGGAAGATGGATCACAGATGAAGAAGCTGCCTTCATGGCACACTGTCTTGAAATGAAGAAGATGGAAGTAATCAGACAGTACAGGGATCCTTCTTCTGTTTCAGTAAAGATAGTACCAGATAGACAAAGGTGGCTACCTTGGTCTATCCCTGGGAAAAGGAAAGAACCTGCTCCGGGCAAGCAGCCATTCAGCAAGATCGGGCTAAAGGAGTATGAGAAGGCACCTAAAAAGTACAACCTTAAGGAATTCTCTAAGCTTCCCATTGCCAAGATCTCTGAGGATCATGCCAGAAGGTTTTGCCTGACTTCTCTGAAGGAAGATGAATGGAGAACTGGCTCCTCAAACTGCTGCAATGCTGAGAAGGCCACTATTCCAATAGTTGGCACAATCGCCAGACCATCGACATCAATCTTAGAACAGTTTACTTCGATGATATGTTCAGATGCTCAGTAATCAGACCTTTTGACTGCATGAAGATTTATGACCAATGGGCTGCTGTGACCAAGCACTTCGACATTGGATTTACTTGGAGTCAATGGTATGCGTCTTGGAAAGCCAAAGCTATGTTACCATACCTCGTCCCCCTAGTGCTAGAAGAAGATGACAGGGAAAATGTACAAAGAATTTACCTGGCAGAAAATGAAGCACTCTCCTTCACTTGTGAAGCCTTGAGTGTCTTTATCAAAAGTTTATGGGGAGAAGAAGCTGGAAATAGGTTTGATGCTTTCTGTAACACCTGAGGACGAGATCGACATCGTATTAGGACGACGTATCGAGACCTCGACCAAGACCTTGTGTCGAGATCCCGTGCCAAGATCGTTTGCCGAGGTCATTTGCCGAGCTGAGGAGACCGCGTGCACTAGCTGCTGAGCTGAGGAGGTCGCGTGTCGAGTTGATGAAGTCGCGTATCGAACTGAGGAGGCCGCGTGCACGAACTCGTGTTAGAGCCTTGTGCGCTTGCACGAGCACCCTTGGTCGACATCGTGTCGAGATGATAACTCGTATTCTTTCGAACGTTATTCAGCGCTATTATTATATTGTTTGTAATAATTATATTGTTGGCTTGCAATTCTCGTCGCGTGTCTAGATCGTTGCCGACAGAGTAGAGGGTAATTATGAGAGAGGAACGATTAGACGGGTAGAATGATTGATGGGATTGGCATCTTATAGCTGAAGTTACGATTATACCCCTTCTCTCACCAGCTGTATACCACGACTGGTTCCTTCAGATACTCATTTCTCTTTTCTTCTTTCTTCTTCCTTCCTTCTGCTCTGAGTTCCTTGTTTTTCTCCAGAACTTCCATCGACGAAACCTTGAGTTCCATCGAGATTCTACATCAACTTTCTTCATCAATCTTGTTCATCATCATCTTCTCGAACTATATCTCACCATCTCGACCATCAATTGAGGTATGAAGAACAGATTTTTCTTTTCCTTCGTGCTACTGTTTAGCGCTATTTCTTCCTTCCATTTTAGCTAGTTTTTATGCTTCCAAATCATGTCAAACTGATGGGTTTTCTTCTTCACGATATTACCTATCTTTCTAACCGATTAATTGGGCTTGTAAAACAAATTTTCTTCCTCTGTTTTTCTGCAATCGGCAGTGCCCAGAAACCCTCCATTTTTGGTTTGTTTCGATTTCTTGTTTTTCGTTTGTTGCTTTTGGTTGTTGTTGTTGTCGATCTATCTGTTGTAGCATCAGATAACCTTTTTCATGAACTTTTGATCGAAAACCCTAACTTTGTGTTAGAGGAAAAATATATTTAAGTTCTTGAGTTTTAATATTTACTGGGTTGTAGTTAAGATTGGGGTTATGAGAGCTAAGTGTTATTAGAACCCATAGATCGAACTAAGTTGTGTTTGTATTAGGAGGTCTGATTCCCGAGATCGTGTGATTTCCGAATCGAGGTGTACGGGAGAGCGAATCCGAGGACGTGGAAGCAGTGGGATCCAGATCGAGAACTGTACGTGTCGAGGTCGACTGAGAAGCGTACGTGTCGAAGTCGTTGTCGAGCTCGTTGAAGACAGCCGTGTCGAGATCGAGTAAGAGAAGTCGTTGTCGAGCTCTTTGAAGACAGCCGTGTCGAGGTCGTTGTCGAGCAGCATTAATTTGGAGTTCGGTAAGGGCAACTCTTAAACATTATTAAGACTTTATTTTTATTGTTATATTTATGTATGGACTCCTTGATTGGTGTCGAGATTGGGTTTTTGCATGTATTTGATATGTGATTGAATATATGTTGTGAATGGTGTATTGCTGTCGAATTGCGTTTCTTCATGCAGAATGTTTTATTGCTTAAATGTCGAATTGCATTTTCTTCATGTTAAGCATGCTCTCTTTATTTGATATGTGATCAAGTAAGTTGTGTTACTCTTTGACATGCGGCGAGCTAATCATCGAGTGAGAGAGCTAGGGAGTCGTATGACGTTTTTGAGCTGGACCCAGATAACTGAGGGTGCTAGGTCCCCTTTTTGTTTATGGTGGATTGGCTAGGCGTTGTAGCATTATCAGTTTGGGGATGGACCTGCTGATTAATGTATGGAATTCGGTTTGGGGATGGACCTGCCGTTTACCTATTACGTCAGTTTGGGGATGGACCTGCTGACGATATTCCGGAATAAGAGTCGAGTCGAGTCTAGAGTGAGATGGTCGAGTCACGTGTGGTGATTGAGATACATTATTGTGTTGCTTATTTCTTTATGTCGAGCTTATCTTGTATTGTTGAGAAGTTGACCCCTTTCCCGTGGTACCTTCAATCCATGACGGTTACCCAGGCGATGTCGAGGGCGCAGGGAACTCGACAGCAGACGATGCCGAGGAGGAGCTCGACGAGGACCCGAGTGACGACCTCTACTTGTCGTGATTGTTAATGTTTGTTGGATGTTTGTTTTCTGATGACTGTACTTTGTTTTTCTTTGTGTTCGAGGTCGTGACCAGTTTGGGCCGGTTATGTTTTGTTGCTACAGGGTAGACTGGTGGTCTTACTTTTGGAGCAGCCCCCTGCGTGGGAGTCTGCCGGAAGTACCCCCAGGGTATGATTGCTCTTTTGGAGTCGTCATACCTTAGGTGTATTTTCTTTGTACATTTACTACTCTGTATTTGGTATACATTATTATTTCGAGTGATATATATATGTATGTTATGCATGTATGTTTTATTAGAATTTAGGTCTTGTGTCTTAGTTGCACCATGTTTCGAAAAGCTGTAATTACTCTGATGTGCACGAGCTGGTTTTATAAAAAAATATATTGTATTTTTAAAAGGCACAAGAGTTTCGCTTTTAAAACACATCTCATACTGAGTTTAGTTGAGCTCGGTGTGTTGAGCTCGGTAACTCGAGCTCGGTATATTGAGCTTCGGTAGCGGTCAGGAAACGGTCGTTACATTGTTGGTATCGAGCAGCTTGATTCGACCGAGCCGTGCATAGGAAATTTGACTGGTCACTATGCTCGGTTATGTGTGTTGGGTACCTAGTTGTAATATGTTGATTCTTTGTTTGATTAAGTGAAGCACTTATTGCTTGAAAAATTGTTTGAACTGTTTCTTGATTGAAGCGGTGTGTTTTAACACATCCTTGTTGTGAGATTCGACAGTGGTTTTGAACTTTGTGGAATCTAATGCCACCTCGTAGGAATACGACAAATGCAACCGAGAACGCCGACATGGAACGAGCAATTCAAGCTATGACCGAGATGGCGGCAGCCATGGCTCAACAATCACCGCCAGAACTCAACAGTTAACGCGATGGCTCAACAGACGGCGGCGTTAACTCAAGCAGAACTTGCAAAGAACAAAGAACGAAAGCGTAACGAAATGTCAAGCGAGAGGATTGGCGACTTTAGGAAGCATGATCCACCAAGTTCTATGGTGAGCCAAATCCAGATAAAGTCGATCTTTGGATGCAAGAGATCGAGAAGATCTTTGAGGCACTTCATTGCGGACAACGTGAAGGTCGACTATGCCACCTACTTCATCGCTAGGAGACGCAGAGTATTGGTGGAGAGGAGTGAAGCAAACGTTTATAGCGAACGTCGCGAGATGACCTCGGGAGCTTTTTCGTGAAAGGTTCTTGGACAAGTACTTCCCAGACATCGCACGAGCCGAGAAGGAGCAAGAATTTCTTCAATTGCAAAGAAGGCAACTCGACAAAGGTCGAGTATGCGCCAAGTTCGAGTCGTTGGCGAGGTATTTCAGTCCATTTCATGATCGGCTGACCAAAGATGGTTAAGTGAGAGATTCCAACGGGATTGAGATTCGACATTCAAGTCGATGGTGTCGTTGAGGATCCGAAACCTCCAAGAGTCGATAGATCGTGTGTCGAGGTAGAAGGAGTGAGGAGCCACAAGAAGAAGACTGTTGTAGGCGGACTGGTGAGACCCCAGAGTGCGGGGCAGAGATTTGCACAGAAAGGGAAACAACCGCAGAAGAAGCCTTACGACCGACCTCAGGGGAACGACAACAGGGGACAATATCGTCCGATGACCCAGGTACCGAGAAGCGGAGGACAGACCGGTGTCGAGGTGACTTGTTTCCGTTGTGGAAAGATGGGACATTACGCCAATAACTGTACTCAGAGGGTGGAGGTGTGTTTCAACTGTAAGAAGCCAGGGCATTTTGCCAAGGATTGTCCTACACCTAAAGCTGAACCGACGATGCTTGCGGCAAAGGCCAAAGCGGAAAGTCAGTGGCTAAAGGCGAGTTTTTTGCTTGAGTGGCGAGGATGCAGATCGAGCTGAAGATCTCATCCAAGGTGAATGTGAGATCGAGGGTAAATCTTTATCCGTTCTTTTTGATTCGGGTGCAACACATTCCTTTATTTCTTCCGATCAGGTGAACCATTTGAACTCGATTGTGATCGCTTTACCGTTTAAATTGGTAGTTACAACCCCAGCTGCTAAAACCTTAGTCACAAACACTGCATGTCTTAATTGTGTAGTGGTTATTCAGAGTAGAAAGTTTGTGGTCAATTTGGTTTGTTTGCCTCTTAAAGGCTTAGATGTCATTCTCGGGATGGATTGGTTGTCACACCACCATGTCCTTTTGGACTGTGCCCGTAAAACTGTAATTTTTCCAGACCTTGGAGTCTCCAATTATCTTTACGCGAACGTGTCGGAGTTTCTTTGAAAGAAGGAACTAGGGAATACATGTATCCGGCTAGTTCGGAAGTTTTCCACAGATCGACGTGAAGAATGTTCCGGTGGTGTGTGACTTTGAGGGCGTTTTCGAAGACGTGCCAGGGGTTACCACCAAGACGAGAGGTCGAAGTTCTCCATCGACTGATTCCAGGAACAGACCGATTTCCAAAGCGCCATACGGGATGTCTCTGCCGAGATGAAAGAGTGAAGTCCCGTGATCGAACACTTGGAGTCGAAGCAATTCATACGACCGAGCGTGTCACCGTGGGGAGCTCGGTGTTGTTGGTTAAGAAGAAGGATGGACGATCAAGGTGTGCGTGGACTATCGCGAGCTCAACAAGGTTACCGTGAAGAACCGTTATCCGTTACCACGTATTGGCGACTTGATGGATCAACCGTGGAGCGGCGATCTTTTCCAAGATAGACTTGAAGTCGCTACCATCGATTCGCGTGAAGGAGGAAGATGTTCCCAAGCGACTTTCAGGACTAGATACGGTCACTACGAGTACTTGGTGATGCCGTTTGGAGTGACGAATCGCGCCACTGTGTTTATGGACTACATGAACAGGATTTTCCATTCGTTCTTGGATCGGTTTGTTGTAGTGTTCATCGACGACATAATCGATCTACTCGAGGAACCGAGAAGAGCACGCAGAACACTTATATCGAGTAATCGCAGATATTACGAGATAAGCAACTCTATGCCAACCCGTCAAGTGTGAATTTTGGCTTGAAGAGGTGAATTTTCTTGGTCACGTGATTTCCAAAGAAGGGATAGTTGTGGATCCAACTAAGATTGAAGTTTGTACTAGCGTGGGAACAGTAGAAGGCGATTCTGAGATCGGGAGTTTTGTCGGCTTAGCGAGGATATTACCAAGATTCATTGAAGGTTTCTCGAAGATTGTCGCGCCTCTTACACGATCGACGAGGAAGGATCAACCTTTGCCTGGACCGAGGAGTGTGAAGCCGATTTTCAAAGGCGAAGGAGCTTTTGGCGGCAGCGCTGTCTTTGATCTTGCCTCAACCCGAAGAGCCTTTCGAGGTGTATTGTGATGCGTCACACCAGGGATTGGGATGCGTCGATGCAACATCGGAAGGTGGTCGCGTATGCTTCAAGACCCTTAAGATTCACGAGAGAACTACCCTACTCACGACTTGGAGTCCGGGCGCAGTAGTTTTTGCGTTGAAGATATGGAGACACTACCTTTATGGGAGCACTTCATCGCTTTGGCGATCACAAGAGCTTGAAGTACTGTCGACCAGAAAGAGCTCAACATGCGTCGGCGTAGATGGGCAAATTTCTCAAGGACTACGACTTTACGTTGGAATACCATCCCGTAAGGCTAACGTAGTAGCAGATGCGTTGAGTAGGAAGAGCGTTTTAACCTCGGCGATAATGATCAAGGAGTTGGAGATGCTCGAGAAGTTCCGAGACTTGAAGTTGAGTGTCTAAGTTTCACCGGGGAAGCTGAGATTTGGTATGCTTACCATTTCTAACAGATTGTTGGGCGAGGTCCGAGCCCAGCAAGTCCATGCCGAGCTTCTGCAAGAGAAGATTCAGTTGATAGCGCAAGGGAAGGCGACAGAATTTCACGTCGGAGCGGACGACATCTTGAGGTGCAATGGCCGAGTGTGCGTACCTAACGTATCCGAGCTGAGGAAGTTGATTCTCGACGTAGTGCATAAGAGCAACTTTAGTATTCATCCAGGAGTTACGAAGATGTATCAAGACTTGAAGAAGCATTTTTGGTGGTCCGGAATGAAGAAGCAAGTGGTCGAGCACGTAACCGTGTTTAACGTGTCGTAAAGCGAAGGTGGAGCACCAACGACCTGCGGGAATGCTCTGATAAATCGCTGACGTACCCAAAGATGGAAATGGGATAGTATTTCCATGGATTTTGTTGTAGGTTTGCCGAAGACGCAGAAGAAGAATGATTCGATTTGGGTGATCGTCGACCGATTGACCAAATCGCCATTTCTTACGGTGAGGTCGACATACAACGTGGAAAAGCTGACCGAGATCTACATCGCAGAGATAGTACGACTTCATGGTATACCCTCTTCGATCGTGTCGGACCGAGAGCCGAAGTTCACGTCTCATTTTTGGAGGGAATTGCAAGGAGGGAGGTGAACCGAGCTCGAGCTTAGCTCAAGATATCATCCACGCATCGACTGGCCGACCGAGAGAACGATCCAATCACTTGAAGATTTGTTGCGAGCGTGTACCTTAGATCACCGAGGAAGTTGGGACGACGTCTTACCATTGGTGGTGTTCACCTACAATAACAGTTTCCATGCGAGTATTGGAATGGCACCTTTTGAAGCACTGTATGGACGGAAATGTCAGACGCCTCTTTGTTGGTACCAGGACGGCGAGCGTTCTGTTGTCGGACCAGATATGATCCAGCAGACTACCGAGAAGATCCGTTTGATCAGAGATCGGATGCGAACATCTCAAAGTCGACAGAAGAGTTATGCAGACCAACGACGTCGACCACTCGAGTTCGAGGATGGAGAACATGTATTTCTTAGAGTCACCCCCACTACTGGAGTTGGTCGAGCGATCAAATCCAAGAAACTTACCCCTAAATTTATTGGACCTTATCAGATTCTTCGTCGTATTGGTCCAGTGGCATATCAGATTGCCTTGCCACCATTCTTGTCGAACATCCACGACGTCTTCCACGTCTCACAATTGCGGAAGTATGTTTCCGACCCCTCTCATGTCATCGAACCGGATGTGATTCAACTGAAGGACGACTTATCTTTTGAAGCATCACCAGCAAGGATCGTTGATCGGAAAGCCAAGCAGTTGCGGAACAAAGAGATTCAACTCGTCAAAGTTGTGTGGGATCAGAAGACGGGAGATGCGACTTGGGAGCTGGAGGAGAAGATGAAGACTCAGTACCCTGAACTTTTCCGAGGTAAGAATCTTATTTGCAATTTCGAGGACGAAATTTTTTTAGAGGGAGAGATTGTAACACCTGAGGACGAGATCGACATCGTATTAGGACGACGTATCGAGACCTCGACCAAGACCTTGTGTCGAGATCCCGTGCCAAGATCGCGTGCCGAGGTCATTTGCCGAGCTGAGGAGACCGCGTGCACTAGCTGCTGAGCTGAGGAGGTCGCGTGTCGAGTTGATGAAGTCGCGTACCGAGCTGAGGAGGCCGCGTGCACGAACTCGTGTTAGAGCCTTGTGCGCTTGCACGAGCACCCTTGGTCGACATCGTGTCGAGATGATAACTCGTATTCTTTCGAACGTTATTCAGCGCTATTATTATATTGTTTGTAATAATTATATTGTCGGCTTGCCGTTCTCGTCGCGTGTCTAGATCGTTGACCGACAGAGTAGAGGGTAATTATGAGAGAGGAACGATTAGACGGGTAGAATGATTGATGGGATTGGCATCTTATAGCTGAAGTTACGATTATACCCCTTCTCTCACCAGCTGTATACCACGACCGGTTCCCTCAGATACTCATTTCTCTTTTCTTCTTTCTTCTTCCTTCCTTCTGCTCTGAGTTCCTTGTTTTTCTCCAGAACTTCCATCGACGAAACCTTGAGTTCCATCGAGATTCTACATCAACTTTCTTCATCAATCTTGTTCATCATCATCTTCTCGACCTATATCTCACCATCTCGACCATCAATTGAGGTATGAAGAACAGATTTTTCTTTTCCTTCGTGCTACTGTTTAGCGCTATTTCTTCCTTCCATTTTAGCTAGTTTTTATGCTTCCAAATCATGTCAAACTGATGGGTTTTCTTCTTCACGATATTACCTATCTTTCTAACCGATTAATTGGGCTTGTAAAACAAATTTTCTTCCTCTCGCTTTTTCTGCAATCCCAGTGCCTTAAACCCTCCATTTTTGGTTTGTTTCGATTTCTTGTTTTTCGTTTGTTGCTTTTGGTTGTTGTTGTTGTCGATCTATCTGTTGTAGCATCAGATAACCTTTTTCATGAACTTTTGATCGAAAACCCTAACTTTGTGTTAGAGGAAAAATATATTTAAGTTCTTGAGTTTTAATATTTACTGGGTTGTAGTTAAGATTGGGGTTATGAGAGCTAAGTGTTATTAGAACCCATAGATCGAACTAAGTTGTGTTTGTTTTAGGAAGTCTGATTCCCGAGATCGTGTGATTTCCGATTCGAGGTGTACGGGAGAGCGAATCCGAGGACGTGGAAGCAGTGGGATCCAGATCGAGAACTGTACGTGTCGAGGTCGACTGAAAAGCGTACGTGTCGAAGTCGTTGTCGAGCTCGTTGAAGACAGCCGTGTCGAGATCGAGTAAGAGAAGTCGTTGTCGAGCTCATTTGAAGACAGCTGTGTCGAGGTCGTTGTCGAGCAGCTTTAGCTTGGAGTTCGGTAAGCGCACCTCTTAGCCATTTTTAAGCCTTTTTTTTTATTGTTATATTTATGTATGGACTCCTTGATTGGTGTCGAGATTGGGTTTTTGCATGTATTTGATATGTGATTGAATATATGTTGTGAATGGTGTATTCTTTGTCAGTGCGTTTCTTCATGCAGAATGTTTTATTGCTTAAATGTCGAATTGCGTTTTCTTCATGTTAAGCATGCTCTCTTTATTTGATATGTGATCAAGTAAGTTGTGTTACTCTTTGACATGCGGTGAGCTAATCATCGAGTGAGAGCTAGGAGTCGTATGACGTTTTGAGCCTGACCAGGATAACCGAGGGTGCTAGGTCCCCTTTTGTTTATGGTGGATTGGCTAGGCGTTGTAGCATTATCGGTTTGGGGATGGACCCGCCGATTAATGTATGGAATTCGGTTTGGGGATGGACTCGCCGTTACCTATTACGCCGGTTTGGGGATGGACTGCCGACGATATTCCGGAATAAGAGTCGAGTCGAGTCTAGAGTGAGATGGTCGAGTCACGTGTGGTGATTGAGATACATTATTGTGTTGCTTATTTCTTTATGTCGAGCTTATCTTGTATTGTTGAGAAGTTGACCCCTTTCCCGTGGTACCTTCAATCCATGACGGTTACCCAGGCGATGTCGAGGGCGCAGGGAACTCGACAGCAGACGATGCCGAGGAGGAGCTCGACGAGGACCCGAGTGACGACCTCTACTTGTCGTGATTGTTTATGTTTGTTGGATGTTTGTTTTCTGATGACTGTACTTTGTTTTTCTTTGTGTTCGAGGTCGTGACCAGTTTGGGCCGGTTATGTTTTGTTGCTACAGGGTAGACTGGTGGTCTTACTTTTGGAGCAAATGCTGGGAGTTCCGAAGTACCCCTGTGGGTATGATTGCTCTTTTGAAGTCGTCATACCTTAGGTGTATTTTCTTTGTACATTTACTACTCTGTATTTGGTATACATTATTATTTCGAGTGATATATATATGTATGTTATGCATGTATGTTTTATTAGAATTTAAGTCTTGTGTCTTAGTTGCACCATGTTTCGAAAAGCTGTAATTACTCTGATGTGCACGAGCTGGTTTTATAAAAAAAAAATAGACCGTACTTTTTAAAAGGCACAAGAGTTTCGTTTTAAAACACATCTCATACAGGTTTAGTTGAGCTCGGTGTGTTGAGCTCGGTAACTCGAGCTCGGTATATTGAGCTCGGTAGCGGTCCGGAAACGGGTCGTTACACTTTCACTGCTGATGTTGTTCTACACAGAGAAATCATCTTCATGAATATGCTGTATCCAGAAGATGTGAAGTATCAATGGGAAATTCAAACAGCATTTGAGCTCAGAAAACTTGGAAATTTCTTCAAATGGTCTATACCAAATGATGCATTTTTTCTAAGAGCTCAACGGAAGAAGGAATTGAGACTTAAGCTATCTAACTGGGTGCTAGCAGAGCATCAGAAGATGAAACCTGCACCTGTACCAGAAGTTGGATCTTCTACTTCTGCAGTTGAGATGGTCACTATTCCCAAAGCAGAATTTGAAGAGATGAAGGCCACAAACATGAAAGTCACTTAGCTGGAGACTGCTCTGAAATTACTTTATGAACGTCTCAACATCCCTCCACCACCTCTTCCAAACCCTTAAACTTTGTTTTGGTTTATATTTTTTTTGGTACTAAGTGATATTTCTTATTTTTGTTGATACACTTATATATATATATATATATATATATATATATATATATATATACACTATTTTTGCTCTAATTATCTGCCTTATATTCAAATTTTTCTAAGTCTTATTTTGACTATGATGTGTTTTTACACTCTTTTTGTCTGATGACAAAAGGGGGAGTAAAAGAAAGGTATGATGAACACGTGAAAATCTGACTAACTCACCGTCCGATGTTCACACTCCGATGAATACGCTGGAACTGAAGTATCATGCATAGCATTTTATGCAACTGAAGTATCATGCATAGCATTTCATACATAGCATTTGTGTGGTTATTCATTAATGCGCCAATATTCATTGTTCTAGTGCTCTTATAATGATAAATAAATTTGGCACTAGTGCTCTTATAATGATCAATAGCATTTGGTACAATTTGATTAAATCAATCTTTTTAATCAGCATCCGATCTTACTCTGATACATCTACGTATTTTGCTTTGCGATCACTTAATTGAATTTGTTTATCAACTATCGCCTAAATGCTAGAATTATCTTATATATCAGAATTGTTAAATTCAGGGGGAGACCCTTGATGTCATTTTGAAACTAAATTGTTCATCAACCTTAGATATTTGTCATCATCAAAAAGGGGGAGATTGTTGGAACCTAAACGATTGAGAAGTTTAGACCCTCATTAATTTTGATGATAACAAAATATTCACAAGAGAACAATTTATGTTCTAACAATTCTTGAAGTGTGCAGATACTAATATTACATACATTTCTAAGCCACTTAAACAAGAAGAAAGAAGCTCTCAAGAGAAGGATACACTCCATGTGTCAGCATCCGGCTCATCCTAGTATACTGTCCTAGTGAGCGTCTGGAATTATCTTCTTATGACACTAGTCTTATCCATTTGCTATGAGCGTCCGATCTTCCATTCTGAGCGAGCGTCTGAACTTCATTTTATATCACGTGATGGTCACGTTGTTGCTCCTCTTCTCAGAAGCCTCTGGAACGGATTTCGAATTTGATCTTATGCGCCAAAATTGTTGTACGAGGTATCAAAGGTGACACCTTTAGCTACAAGAGACAAAAATCGTACAAGCAATTGTGAAAAGCAAGGTAGGCTAAAACGGTAATATGTACTTCTTGAGATATTCTCTGGAAAAGAAGAAAGAGCGACTTTTTGAAATCACCTCACTCAATGGAAAGGAGCCATTTTTATCAGAATTGGTAATATCCTTTAGAACTCCTATAAATACCCCAAGGTATCCATTGAAGAAACTGCCGAATTTTGAAACTGCCGAAACTGAAGAAACTGCTGAAAACTCTACAAGAGAATATTGCTTCATTTACTAAGAACAAACTATGTTGCTATACACTAAAAAGAGTCAATACTCTGAAAGCACTGCTTCTGTGAGCAATCAAGTTTCGAGCCAAGTCTCTGGACTATAAGAACTGAACTCAGCGTCCGACACTTTCTTTTAGAAAGCATTTCTATATTGAGCTTAATTTTTATCCTTTCTGTGAGAGTTATTTATACTTGTATTCAATTTAACTTGTAAAAGTTGTTTTGTCCTAGTTAAGGCTGTTCCCTCAAAGGCTCGACTGTACTGAGTCGTTTTGAGAAGTAGAGAGTATTGTCAAGGTTGTGACAGTAGAATACTCTTGAGGAAATTGTAATCAGATTGATTATAGTGGAAAATCCTTCAGGAACGAAGGGACTAGACGTAGCTACCAGTTTGGTAGTGAACTAGTATAAATCTGTGTGTCTCTTGCATTACTGCTTTCTATTTATCTTTATCTTGCTCTGATAAAAACAAGTTTTCACAAACTGCTTTTCAGCGTCCGGTTTATTTTCAGCATCCGTTTAATAAACTGTTTTAAAAAACCTGTGTTCTAAGTGTTTTAAACTTAAAGTTTGCGAAAAGTTTTCAATACAATTCAACCCCCCCTTCTTGTGTTCACGTTCATTGTGTACCATATCTTTCCTCTTTTCTTCCCTTTGCCAAAATGACGACCACCCATTCAACACCACTCCAAGTTTCTCCAAATCAAAACAACCCCAAATCAGTTGCAATATGCAACACCACCTGTTTCTCAACCAAAACACTTGCCAACCTTCCATCCAATAACCTTATTGATTGGTCGTTCATCATCTCCTCCCTGCAAGAGAAAAATAATAAAGGAAAACAAGAGATCAGAAGCATAGAAGGAGAAGGATGAGAAGAGGAGAGGCAGACCCTATTCGCACGAGGCACCGCCGGCGTGCACCCTTCCTCCGCCACTGTGAAGCGGCTCCTCCGTTGCAGCGTCGCACGACCCACCGTACGCACTCACCACCACATCACTGTTTCAGATCTTCCACCACGTGTGTGCCCCTGAGAGCTTCGCCGGCGAGCACAACATTTCAAGAACCTGTCGCCACACTGAACAATCGTACAAATCTTGGCACCACAACAAATACACTGTTCTCGTTCCTTTGCTCAGTTGCACACCAAAGTGCTATCCGCCTCTCCTCCGTTCTCAGGCTGCGTGATCCAGTCTGCACGAACCACCGCGGGCCTCGTCGCCGCCTCTGCTTCACATTTCTGACTTCGATTTACTTTTTCCCTCTTGCGTTTTGAGTCCCAGAATTAAGGAGTGGAGGAAGAGATAATCTAGTGTGGTGGATTTATGATAGGCTTTGATGAGACTTTACCATCCAATGACAGACAAAACTTGTGTACCGTGCACAACCTAACTGGCCTGTGCACGGTAGAAACCGCCTTAGTTTCTTTCTTTCGCCCATCAACCAAACATTGCATTAGATTCCGAAATTGATTTGAATATCTATTATCGTATTCATCATCATCATGGTACGTAATTAAAAAAACAAGAAAAGTCAAATGTAATGGACAAGGTACTTAAATGAAACTCTTACATATGTGATAAAGCCACACTCTGCGGTCCACGTCATCATCCCCAACCTCTTTCCCACAACACAGAACAAGAAATCTTCTTTTTTTCTCTTCTTTCCTCTCTCTTTCTCTCTCTCTCTCTCTCACTCACTCATCTCTTTCTCGAATTTGGCGACGACGATTCACGATTCATCCCTTGACTCGCCGGATTCGAATCGCTGACTCGTAGTCGTCCCCTCTGGATTTCTTATTGAAGATGCGACGCTCTGCATCCAAGAAAACGGGTCAATCCAACTCCACACCTTCCGTCAATTCCTCCGCCGCGGATCTCTTCCGCTCCGGTATTTTATTTCTTCTCCTCTTTTATCCTATAATTATAATTGAAATCGCAATTGATTTAAGCTTAGATTAAGGTTTTTTTTTCCTTCTTCTTCTAATGGTCATGTTGAAGTTGATTTTCCGTTTTTTTTTTTTGGTCACCCCGGCTTGTTGATGCCTGAGAATCCTAATTTTCAGTGAAAAGATTATAATTTTGAAGTATATTTCTGTTATAATTCTGTGTGGTTGGGAGATTGGGTAGCTGGTAAGAAGTGGACTAGTGAGATGGCAGAAGCATATTAGTCCTTACTGAAAGAAATCAAGAATTGAATTAATTAATCAAAATTTATTCAAGTAATGATTATTATTTTTTTTTTTTAAAAAAAGACCAAGGTTTTAAATTGCGGTTACTCTTGGAAAATTTAAATCTCATATAAATGCAGCTGAAGCCGTCGCAATTGCGGTCGTGATGTGGTTCTGGAAACCTAAAAAGACCTTTATGTTGTGACTACACTTTTTGTTGAGGACTGCAATTTAAAACCATGAAAAAGACTGGTTGATGATCAAATTATTGAAGCCTGAAACAGCACTGGCTCAAAAAAACCTCTTTAGATTATAATTAAACGAAATGGGACGTGAGGATCAACTCTTCAATACTTGGTCAATGATGCCTGTTATCTACATTTAATAAAGAGTTGCATGCTAATCTCTGAACCCGCTTTTATGTATTTTGGAGTATATATGTTGTTTATCATTACCTGTTTATTCTTTCCTTTTTTGTGTCTATTATGATGTCTTGTTTATGCCGTTGTTCAAACATAATCGGACTAGTATCTAGCAAAAACTTTTGGAGAGGGCAAGTAAACCGTGTTCTAATCGTTCAAGCACAATTTTTCAGCTTCAAGTAAAGCAAGCTCAAAGGAATCAGAACGAATTGACAGTCTATTTTATTCATATGCCAATGGATCTACTGGGTTGATTGAGTAAGTATGCTTCACCAAAGGATTTTCTTTTCTGCAAGTCAAAACGTATAAATCAAATAATATAAAATTGTTGACATTTTCTCAAATCAAACTTCAAATGGGAATAAACAGCATTCAATTAATGATTACTTACTGCTGTAAATGAACAACTATAGCTCATTTAATATAGCTAGGTGAGTTTCATAAATATTTACAAGCAGGTTTACGGATGTTTATGTACAGGGAAAATGGTAATAGAGCCCTGATCCTAGAGTTGATACTATAAGCATGAAAGTACAGGTAAATAGGATAATACTTGATAGTATAAAGAAGTTGATGAAGTCTTATGCATCAGGCATTTGATGCACATAGTATAAGCAACTTAATAGTTATAGATGTGACTATCTGGCATCTGCTAGGACTTTACAACCCTTAAGCTTCTTTACAATCTCCTTTGGCATCTCACACGATTCCTTACAGCAACACTCATAGCTTGAACCCAATTTGCCCCTCATCCCACAGTTTCACCCCTTTGCTTTCTTCTTGCCCCCTACAAGCCCTTCCATGATCAAACAATTGCATTGGGTTCTGCTGACTGATAGCCACATATGTTCCAGTGACTAACAGCCATCTTCACGTGTCTTCTCCATCACGTGCAACAAGTTCTTGATGTTGGCGATGGGCACTCATCTAGATGCTGGAAGCCCATCAATAGCAGAAGCATGGACTAGCATGCAATGCAAGTGTGACGGTGGAGGTCCGAAGCTCAGGGAATGGTGGTGCTCTGCCCTCGTGCTCTAACAATGCCAGACCCTCATCTTCTCTGCTGCTTAATCTTCCGTTTTTTTCCCCTGTTCATGCCTTGGATGGTGGTTTCTTTAATTGGATGGGGACGTTTAAGAACTATTTTGAAATTTATTTTTGTTTTGGAACTCCATAGATTTTATTTTGAGGTAATTGCATGCCGATTAATGTGACTTCATTCACTGCCTGTTAGAAATTGTTTGGTTGAAATTTGGAATTTTTTAGATAGGTTTACGATATTTAGTTGCAGATTTTGATTACTAGTATTGAAATTTTGTTAGCTGGCATGTCTATGAGTCAGTAGAAGCTTGGCGTTGGTCCAATGTTGGTCTTGGCAGATGGAGAGACTTGGGATTGTGGTGACTGAGGTAGAGGGTAGTGTCATCATGTTATAATAGGATATTTGTTTTTTTTTTTTTTAGCTAATTTGACTATACTAGCGTATAGCTGCACCAAACACTTGGTAAGACTTGATAATATTTTCTCATGCTATCTGGTCCTCCTTATAGTTGCGCTAAATGCAATCTTAGGTGTCGACCCCATGAGAAAGATAGGGTGAAATGACACTTTCTGTTTAAGACATAAATCATGCACGTAAATAGAAAACAAAAGAAACTAAAATATCAGATCAAGGAGAATTGTTTTGTTTGGTGTTTAAGTGAAGTTTTGTTTTCATGTACATACATACTAGGTACATGTGTTTACATGTTTAAAGTAGGTTCACTATATTTTATAACTTTTATTACAGCCCAGAAGGAATTGAAGCACTTTGTGCTGATATGGAGGTGGATCATACTGATTTGAGGATTTTGATGCTTGCGTGGTAGGCTACAGTTATGCACTTAATTGTCCTTTAGTACCATATTCTTATATATCTTTATCTTAAGTTTATGTTTGGAGTTAATGAAGACTAAATGTAACAGGAAAATGAAAGCTGAGGAGCAAGGATATTTTACCTTGGTACGTATATCATCATGTCCATTGTTCGTAAAATTTCTTTTGGAATTATTTCAATTTTTTTTTAATACAAACACATTTATACATTCAAAGGCACAAATTTTTGCAAATCCTTAAGTCTCATTTATGTTTGGTACACAATCATGTAGTTTTGGTACCATCTTTCTTTCACCATCCTTATACTGAAATCACTTATATAACCTTATATATTTTTAGGATGAGTGGAGGAGAGGCTTAAAAGCACTAAGGGCTGATACAGTAAGTAAATTGAAGAAGGCACTTCCAGACCTAGAAAAGGAGGTAAAATTATTTAAGTTGTACTCTTTTAGATAATTCATGGAAAATTTAATTTGTGGAAATTCTTATTTATGGTGGAAATATATTTTGAGTTGCTAACTTTTGTAATTTGACATCTAATGTGAAGGTCAGGAGGCCATCAAATTTTGCAGATTTCTATTCTTATGCTTTCCAATATTGTCTAACAGGTAAACTTTGATGTGATTTTGTGTAAAATTAATTTTAACCTTTAGTTTTTCTTTCCTTTGTTCATTCATTATATGTCATATATCTAATTTTTCCAATTTTATCAGAGGAGAAACAGAAAAGCATTGATATAGAGAGCATTTGTGAATTACTTACTCTTGTTTTGGGTTCAACATTTCCAGCCCAAGTCAGCTTATTTGTGGAATATATGAAGGTGAATAATGGGTATCGCATTATTGTTTTAGTTCTTACTAATGATTCTTACATGTATTTTATTTTATTTATGGTAGACTCAAAATGATTACAAGGTCATAAACATGGATCAATGGATGGGATTTTTCCGGTTTTGCAACGAGGTAACCTCTTTTGCTGCTACTATTTCTAGATTGCTTTTATGATATCAAGAGGGTGATATTTCTTAATCTTTAGTCACACATAGTATTCATATCTTAGTTGTTCAGTTAATCTTTTGCTACCTATTGATGCACTCACCTGTTATGGCACCATTTGCTTTTCACAGAAGCACACAAGATGAACACACATCTGTTGTATACTTAACTGCTTGTTTTTCTGTGCTTTCTTTGGATTTATAATTTATTCACAGATAAGTTTTCCGTCGCTTAATGACTATGATCCTGAACTTGCGTGGCCTTTAATCCTGGATAATTTTGTCGAATGGTTGCGAGAAAAGCAAAAATAATCTGATATCTTTCTGCCGCCGGATTCTCTGTAGAGTGCAATCACTGGTATGTGAGTTCATGAAATGTTTTAACCATTGTTGTATTACTCTTATATTTGTGGTTTTTCAACTCTATGTTCTAACTTATACTAATGGGTTTGTTGGCAGCACTCCTTTGGGTTAGAGAAACTGTCGGATTACTGAATCAGATGGATGCCTTGTGGCTTGTTTATGTATTTATAACAAGTTATTGTTTTTCTGTTGGCCCAGTTTCTTGATGGCCATTCTAAATCTAAACTATTGTTCCTTATCTTTAATTTTTTTTTTTTTAATTTCATCCTATAGATGCGGTTGAGGCTAGATACAAGCTTGTACTTTGTAATCATTACCAATGCCAACATCATCTATTATATTCACATATCATTCACCTAAGAAAAACTATAGGTGAAACTATTAAGAAATATTTAGATGCCATTGGTTTCATTATAGGCATGATATATGACAGACTACTATGACGTCGAGTGATTAATGTAACCGACTCCACCTAGTGAGATAAGACTTGGTTGTTGTTATTGTTGTATGATTCATTTACTTAAGAGCTTTTATGCTTCTATTAGTTGTGGGAAGTCAATGGGAGGAAAATTGAACTGAATTAAGACTAGTCTTATATTTGTGTAATTATACACAGCTTTGTTGTTTTTTTTACTCCTATTACATAAGTAACTGGAGTCGTGTCTTCAACGCGTTAAAGCTGAGGGAAAAAAAAATTATATTCCGATGCTATAATGGAGTGTCTGATTGGCACTCAGACACGCCTTTAGCTTGAAGTGTCAGTGCTACATATATTGTAACTATTTATATGTTACACATAATAATTTAACATTCTTAACTTGTTAGAATTTGATTTATATCATGTCACACAACCATCATGATAGAGAGAGAGAGAGAGAGAGAGAGAGAGATGAACCAATGGGGGTTAGGTCTAGCGGAAGGGGTTAGTCCTCTACAACGTGGTGTACCAAGGTTTAAATCCCCGCTGGGAGAGGTTACTACATTTAGTGTCCGACGCGTCTCGAACAGGAGTGCCTTCGCTAGAGGAGACCTGTGGGAAACCTAAAAAAAAAAAAAAAAAAAGAGACGAAAACAAAATTTCTTTTACTAACCTGTTTGTTTAAGATTGTTCCCGCCGCATAATTGGAAATAAATAATGAGGCCAAAAGCAAGATTTTCAAATTTTTTAGAAGCTGCCTCTTTATAACTTCAATCCAAAGTGTTTTTAAAATCGATTCTAGAAGGGCGAGAATGTAAAACAAACAGTCTCTCACATGAGGTGTAATAATTATGTTCAAAATTGTTTATACATCTTTAGCTGGATTTTCTTCTATTATTCAACATCAGAAGTCTAGATCCAACTTAATCGAGGTAAAATTTTTTTTCCCCTATTTTCCGTTGAACTTGTGTTGCCAATGCTAAGAAATCTTCTAGAACAAAAGGTTTATAATTGTTGGAATTCAACATCACAATAGTACATTACCCTAATTGCTAAATTGATTAGATATTTGGTGACTACCATTTTGTCCAGCGTCTTTCCCTTAAAAAGTCGATTTAAATTCACTTGTGCAGTTATCAACGGGGGTTGGAGCTAATCTTCCACAATATGACGAACCAATGTTCGAATTCCCGCAGGGAGGAGTGTCACATTTAGTGTTTGACAGTGTCTCGAATAGGATTACCTCCAATGAAAGAAAATAAAAAAATAATAATAAATTCACTTGTGCAGTTTTGCCCTCTATAGCATCGTCATAGATATAAGTAAATTGGTTTTGTAAATTTATCTAGGTTGCACTACTTTGATGGAAGTTCATGGAATAACTTCCTTAAACGTCGATTATTTTCTTATTCTTAGCTATGTAGTTGTTGGTTTACGGAACAAATAAGGAAATGGAAGCTAAGTGTGTGTTTAGGTGAATTTTTGAGAAATGTAATTTTAAATAAACTTTATTTTTTAAAAAGTTTTTGGTTAAAATTGAGTTTGGAATGAAATGATTTATGTTTAGAATTTTTTTAATGTGAAAGCAAATTCCATGCAAAACATAATGCAAAATTTTCAACTTACTTCTAATCAAATCGAGATTTGAAAACAAACACAATTTTATCTAATGGCAATCAAATATTATATTTAAAGTAAATACCCAAGAAATAAAAAGTATTAATTTCTTGCATAAGAATATCAAATATAGGTCAAATTAATCCCTATAGAAACTAAAATGCCCTTAAAAATAACTAATTTGACCCACATTTAAGAATTTTTTGAACCAAATCGGTACTTTTCATTTCTTAGAGACTAAATAGGTCTCCATATTTTTTGGGGACTAATTTAGGCATTTACTCTTATATTTTTATTGAAATTGCGTTTAACAAAAAATAAAATCAAATACTCCTTCTAGTCTTGAACATAAGCAAAATAAATAAATAAATAAATAAATTTCGTGTTAAAAAATATAAGCCAATCTAACTAATTTTAACATATTTAATGATATCATTCCGAAATTACCATTTAATTAGTTCATATTTTACTTCACAAATAGCCTTTTTATTCTCATGAAACAAGTTTCCAATTGTTTTTCCATTTACAAGGACAATATAGAGAATACAATTATTTTTTTATTACTTTAAAAAAATTAAATAAAATTAACTAATTTTTTAAAGGTGTGATATATGTTTTTTTTCCGCTTACATTTTAACGTGAAACCAAAAGTAATATGGATGGCTCCTCTACTTGCTTCATTTGTATCCAATCCATTATCGCCAGTCAAAAGTAGTTGTTCTAACATCTAGCTTTGTTGACTCTAATAATGTTCAAGGAGGAAAAAGTGCAAAAACCAAATAGTAAAAGTCATTACCCTTAAAAGAAAATTAACGACAAGGAGACAGACAGAAAATGACAGCACTGATTTTCTATAGTCCATGTCTGTCTCAAACAGTGTCCCTCTCTCACTGCTTTTGGCAATGGCAATAGCAATGTGATTTATGTACCTCAAACGAGGATTGTAATAGTACTTGCAAATGAAAGTTTATTTTAATTACCAAAAGGAATTTGAAAATGACAATAATTAAGCCTTTTCTCATTGAATAAGGTCGGCTACATGAATTATTCAATGCCATAAAGTCTTCAGAAATGTTATTTGGACAACATTTTAGCGACAACCTATGGGACACCGTATGTATAGTTCCAGCGATCTTGGCCGTACACGTGACATTAATGAAAATCAATGGCTGAGATTTTAATTTACTTTATTTTATTTTTTAAATTAAATCAGAAATTTGAACAGTCTCCTCCCCCAAGTTCCTTCGTTCTTGCGGTTCTCTCCCCAAAATCAAAAATTTGGACTGAGGTGTTCACCGCCATTAAGCCTTGTCGCCCCCCGCTCGCCACCACGCCTGGACGTCGCCGTCGCCCCTCTGCCCCATTGAACCATCGTCGTAATGCCACTCTGCTCACCGCCCAACGCCTGAACGTTCGCCATTCCGCCTCTGTTCCGTCGTTTCGCCTCTGTTCCGCAGAAGAAGAAGAAGAAGAAGAAGAAGAAGAAGAAGAAGAAGAAGAAGAAGAAGAAGAAGAAGAAGAAGAAGAAGAAGAAGAAAAGGCAGGTGCAGAGGCCGAGGCAGAAGAAGAGGAAGAGGAGGCAGAGGTAGAGGCAGAGGAAGAAGAAGAAGAGGCAGAAGAAGAAGAAGAAGAAGAAAAGGCAGATGCAGAGAAGAAGATGACACGGGGCGATGGGGCAAGAGTTCTCTTCTCTTCTTGGAATTTCACTTCCTGGGTGTGCAGAAACAACAAAATTAGAAACAAAGGTTACTACGGCGATGGGGCAACGACGGCCAAGGCGGGGAGGCGATGTATGTGGCAAATACCAGATATGGATTGGACAACGGAATAGAGGCGAGGCGGCGGACGTTCAAGCGTGTGCGACTTGTAGAGGGGTGGCGGCGAGCTGCCGTGGCAGCGACGGCGAGCACAGAGGATTTGGGGGGGGGGAGAACCGCGAGAACGATTGGGGGAAGAAACCCTTTCTGTTCAAATTTTTGATTTAATTTAAAAAATAAAATTAAGTAAATTAAAATCTCAGCCATTGATTTTCATTAATGCCACGTGTACAGCCAAGATCACAGGGACCGTACATACATTGTCCCGTAGGTTGTCGCTAAAATGTTGTCCAAATAACATTTCTGTAAAGTCTTACATGTATTAAGTTTAAGAGGAGTGCTAGTGTCACACACTCCTTTGAACACACTCTTATTTATTGGGCCACATCATCTCTTTTATAAAATCCCTCACTTGTTAACCGGTTGTTCCATTTTAACACATTTTATTTTATTTTTTCGTAAAAAAAAACACATTTTATTTTTTTATGATTACTGAGATTCAATTCAACATTAACTACCGCAACACTTGTTACTGACCACCATGGAAACTCACTTTACGATGGGTCATCAAACCCAAGTGTAGCAAAAATAAAAAAACCCCAGCCATGGCATCACCAAGACTGGAAGCATTATACCCACAGGTTCAACTATTCCCACCATTTTTGCTTCACGATGTGATTTAACAGCGACATAACAAAACATGAAATCTTAAAAACTATACCCCATGCATATTAGCATCATATCTCCATCCCTTGGACCCACCATTTGAGGAATCAACTAGGATGTGCCAAAGATGGGAGCTTTATTGCCATAGAGCCAAGCATCAATTTCCAAAGGAAAATGGAAAGTTCACAAAAAAGGAAATCAAAATGAAGAGAAAGACAGATACAAGGAGAAATTGAAATCTGACCAGAGAAGCATGGTGCGCAGAGATAGGTTTTTTTTGATATGTCAATAATTAAAAAAAATAGAAAACCACTAATAAGTAGTAACTTGTAGAGCTGGTATCTTGTTTAGTAATTTTAAAAAAGGGGTGACATGGCCCAAGGGATAATAGTGTGTTAAAAGGAGTGTGTTAGAGGGTGTGACCCTAGTATTTCTCTAAGTTTAAAGATAAAATCCATATACTCTAAATCTCTATTACTGTTTGCCTGTAATTTTTTTCTCTCCCTACCTTTAATTATTGGACAATTGCAAGATTATAATTCTCTCCCTACCATATACTCTACATAAATTCACACAACTCATGTGAGCATAAAGATTATAATTTTTGCTTTGTTTGATAAATAACTTACTGGAGGGGCATAAGACTTGCTAAATAGCACTTACTCTTCTAGTTTTTGAAAAGATATACAAATCACTTAAATTTCATATTTTGTGTGAAAAGTATCTGTTCCGAACCATGCCTTGTCCAAACAGCCAACCAAGCGTTACCTTTGTTCAGCTCGACCCACTTATTGACTTGGACACTGCCTACAACTTGAATAAAGCAGATTTGGACCGTTGACAAAAAAATCAATGGCTCTCTACGCTTCATGCTGACAGTTACGAGGGTGGTTAGACTCTAAAATTCCTTTCCCGCTAAAGATTGGAACCAAGGTAACTATATAGGCTTCTCGTTGACCCAAATCTAGGCACGTTCTCATTTAAAACCTCTCACCCACTCTTTAAGCATACACTGCCTCCCTAAAATACCTTGGAGAGACAATTAACCTTGTCGACCATCTTTCACATCTGACATCCTTTAGTAGGGAAAATAAATTGAAGAAAAACTATAGGGAGCGTCTAAGCCCCATTTATCGACAAACGATCTAGTAACAATGGATAAAAGACTACGCATTTGGTTGTAGTTGAGAAGGGGATACATCTAAGTATTGTAGGACATGGACCTCAAACTTAGTAAAAGAAAGTCACACCCATTTCTTCAAACACCACATAATACATGGAGAGAAGCGGCATCCCTTCATTCCCTCTACACAAATTCTCTTATCCAAGTCGAGAGTCATAAACTTCCAATTCTCGATAACCCCCGACCAATCACCAATGTTCAACCTCACCACCGGGGGGGTCAAATTAGGCAATTGTAGCATATGCTTTCCTAGTACACAAGGCCTCCTCATCAACCCAAGGAAGCAACTCAGCATCCGATGAGCATGAGGTTCTTCCCCAACTTTTAGTTTTTTCCTTCTACCCATCCACAACCTATTCAAGTCAAAAGCACCTGGACCAGATACCACTCTAGAGGACACCCCAGAGAATTAGCCGAAAGAGATTCCCTTGTCAAAAAACCACAAGTAGGTAATGGCCTCCTTTCGAGACACTGACTTTCCATACAATCCCTCCAATAGTCTAATAGCACCATTAGTCAGATACTTAATCTTCCATTACCATCTCAGAGGTCATATAAAGGCTAGGTCCATGGGTTAGGGAAAGAACCATTAACATGGGGAAAAATAGACCTAGATACTAAAACCTTATTCCTCGTGTCTATGGCTACTTTTGAAAAATGAACGATACACAGTTGAGAAATAAAGGGCAAAACTAGGTAACTGAACCCAAAAGATGTGGATGTCATTGGTTACTTAACCATCGCTAATGGTTAAGGATGATGTCAAGCCATAAGGCAATGCTCTGAGAGAAATTTGGTGCCTTTGGAACCCTTGCATCCATTTACATGTTACTTCTAACATCCAGATGCTACGTTCATCTCCGTTTCAACATGAACACTACTAACACTTGGGTTCTTTCAGTTATCTACGCCAGTCCGAAAGCCTCTCATTGTAGCATTGTTTGGGAGGAGCTCACCCAATTTTGTTGAACCATTACCAATCCATGGATGCTTGTAGGTGACTTCAGTATAATTCTTCATGCACGAGAAAAGAAGGTGATGCAACCCATTCAATCCTCACACGAGTGAGGGTTTGCATCAACTCCTTTAGCCTGCATGATCTCGGTTATGAGGGTTCCATTTTCAGGTGGATCAATGGCTATATTAAGCAGCGTCTTGATCAAGTACTAGCTTCTTCTTTATGACAACCTCTGTTCCCAGTCATTGATGTAATACACCCCCTCCAAGACTCTGATCATGTTGGTCTCTAGGTTAGGACAAACCCTAACGCCCCTAGGCCAAACAGTCAACCCCACTTCAAGTTGTTAGACCTTTGCTCAACCATTCGGATTTTGCCAACCATTTTCGACATTCTTGGAGTAATTTTTCCTCTTGGCATTAAATTATGGTTCGATTAACTAATGTCTTGAAAGGTTGGAGTAAAGATACTTTCGGGAACATATTTCATAGGAAACATTGCATCTTTCACCGGCTAGAATGCATTAATAAATTCTTGATGTATTCTCATAGTAAACATCTCGTGGAGCTTGAGAACTCTCTTTGGAAAGATTACGCCTTACTCACTCTTCATGAGGAAGCGTACCAGAGTCATCAAATGAGATCAAAATGGATACCCGTTGGAAACAAGATAACTCATTACTTTCATCTCCGAACTTTGGCTCGGTGTGGGAGAAATAAATTTGTTTCCCTTCTCAACCCAAGAAACCAATGTGTTTACGAGGAGGATGAGCTCTAGGATTTGTTGGTGGTATGCATCTATGCTCTCCCAAGACTCCTTTTTTTTACACTAACGAAACTAATTTAGAGCAGTGTGCCCTTGATCGTGATGTCACTATGGAGGAAGTAAAAGTTGCTTTATTCGGCATGGCTAACCTCAAGTCCCCTAGACCTGACGACTTCTACCCCTTTATCTTCAAGTCCAGTGGTGACACGTGAACAGTGCGGTCCAAGAAGAACGACACTTTGAGAGAGAGACTCGAGTGGTTGCTGGTGTTGTGTGGTGGTCTCAGCAGGAGGAGAAAACGAATTGACGGTGTCTGGAAACAATGCGCGATGGGATTTGGTGGTTGTGAGAGGCAACTCTGGCAAGAGGTGTTCGTGGAGGTGTTCTCGTCTCACTCTCCCTATTTCTATCTCCCTCGAGCTACATGAGATGGAGGAGATTCTAGTTCTCGCAGTGCAGGTTTGCCTTATGTTGATTCAAAGGTACACAAGATAGATGGAGAGTATGAGACTCTCTCCCTCTTTCTCAGTTCTTCTTACTCACTTGTCACCTCACCTTTTCTCTTTTTCCACCACTATTTTGTTTTTGTTATGTTTATGTTCAAAGTGGTAGCATCAAGAGGGATGTAAAATCCCACATTTACGATTGCCACAGTGCAAAATCGCAGGATGCTCTGGAAGTGGGTACAACTTTTCGGCCAAAAAGAATCATTGTTAGTGAAGTGGAATGCAGTGACCAAGTCCACAAATTTGGAAGTAAGAGAGAGAAATCAAAATAACATATACACACTGATGCCACATCATTCGTGATATATTCACGAGGGAGCTTCTCGTGAAATTGAGTATTTTTCTAAAAATATTCGCCATAATGTAAAGCTTGCAATTTACGTGCATTGCTCATAATTAAATCGACATGTCAACGTCCAATGGTCAATAAACAATATTGGTCCATTGTTTTCTAATTTTAAAAAAGGAAATTTCTAATTTAAAAAAATGATTTTTGAAAACAATAACAATATTTTTTAAAAATGTTGGCTTGTGGGCCAGCCCATATGACCTGCAACTCGTAGAGAGCTGGACTGGGCTAGTAATTTAGCGTTCCAAACAAATTATGGTCCAACTTGGCCCAGTCCGAAATTTACTTGGCCCGTGATAGGCTGACCTGAATGGGCTGAGGTTGGCCCAAATTGACAGCTCTAACAAAGACCATAGCTCAACGACTCTAAAGTATCTTACCTCACATGATCTCACAGAATCAAAGTAGTTTTGTTCCAAATAGATGCACCTCAAATAATATTTTTGTGTTACAAGAAGATATTCACTTTATGATGAGAGGTAAGAAGGGATACATGATCTTGAAGCTTGATTTGGAGAAGGATTTTGATTGCTTAGATTGGAAATTTATCAGGAAAACTTTGGATCTAAAGTGCCCTCTTGTGTCCATGTCGTGATAGATGCTTGCATCTTGGCCTCAATCACGGCTAATTGGAACGGTCGTCCCTCTCCCAGTTACCCTCTTTTACATCCTATTTGCAGATGACATTGTACTTGTCGCTAAAGCATCAAGCTCTCAAATTACAGTCATTAAGTCTTGCTTAGAGAAATTTTGTAGGGCATTGGGACAAAAGATTAACTTTGCTAAATCTAGAGTTTTCTTTCCTAAAAAAATTAAGCAAAATTAATTTCTAATTGACTAAATTGATAATTAGTATATTTTTAATGACTATAATAAAATTTTTATCTCAAACTTAATTTCTCATTTTTTTCCAAAGTAATATTACAATAAAAGTAGCATGAATTTTTTTCATTAAGAGAACTTTTCTTTTTTGCTCAAAGGATTTCAGATTAACAATAGGGCAAATCCCAAACCATAAATTATCTACACTAAGTCAGGATCAAACAACATTGGCCAAACAAAATTATACACAACGTCTAATGAAACAAATAATAATACAAAACACAGACATGTTGATGTGGCAACTCACAAAAGACATCTATCTAAAACAATCCTTAATTACTAATAACAATATTAAAAAGAACCAACATTCTCCTCACATTCCACTTTGCCCCCTTTTCATAGACCTAGAATGCATTATAATCAGTTTGAGACTGACCCGTTAGTGTTACCAGAGTACCCAATTTGTATGAGGATCAAATTGCCCCTCCAATCTTCTTCACAGTCATAATTTCTTCTATTAGTTTCTTGCTCTTCTCATCCCCAGTCGCGCTCTAAATCTTCATTGAATTGTTCTCACTAACATTTTCTGGAAGCTCACAATGTCAGTGCCAAATTTCTTTTAGTCAAAATGAGTGTCGTCAAACAAACACGACGAGTTGTTGGCCATGCGGGTTGTAAAATAGTCAACAAATCAAGTAAAGGTTTCTAAAGCAGAGGTGACAGTGGAGTAGACAAGTGAGCTGGAGTTGTAAACGAATATATTGTTGTTGACTGTGACTTTGGAGAAGAAGAATTATACAAGGCGATGGCGATGGCGGTGGCGGTGGCTGCGACGCTCGTGTGTGAAATGGGATGCTTGGGAGTCAGATTTGTTCCATTAGAAGAAAAGAAGGGGAGATTTGGTGACTCTGGAGGGGTGAGAGAATCATGTCAGTTGCTTGAGGAGCAGTGGTAACATAAGCTCCTTTACGACGATGGTGAGATGGAAGAAAAATGAACCCATGTAGGGTTCTAAACCCCACTGGATGGGGAAGAGTGCCTCCACTGAGGGAGGGGATGAACTCCAGCTACCTGGAGAAGCTAACCATAAACAATGCCTTGTTATGGCGCATACTAGGAGGGAGTCTAGATTTAAGAGAACTTTATTAGTATAGACAAATACATGTAACAAAGAGTGTTGGTTCAGCCTACTAAGGGGATTGGTACAAGTAATGGCGGATGCACATATAGTGATAAGGTAATTTTTTTTACTTGAGCATACTTAATAGTATTTTCCCCCCATAAAAAATATAGGTGTTGCCCCCATAAGATTATTTCTTTTTAAATGAATGTAGAAAGTTATAAGAGACAAAAGAAAGAATAAATTGATACTAATTTTACCCCCTTTATCCTTTTCATTTTCACCGCATCTCTAACACTAAACTTATACAGTGACACAAAATACATCAGAATTTAAAAAAAAAACACTATCACAAACAGAGAGAGATTAAGATACTGAAAAAGTAGAGACGATTTTCTTGATGATTTTTGATCAAGACCATTAGGCCAAGTGGTAAGAAAGTGAGACCAATGAAAAGTGTACGAGAGATAAATGATTGTTTGGTTACATAGAGAGATATATTTTTGACAGTATAATGAAAAAATCATATAACATTTTCCTAATATGAAAATGCGTTAGAGGGCAATTATAATTTGTAAAAACTTAGATATTTTGTGTTTTTTGTCACGAGATTATCAAAGATTGTAACATTTTTCTTCTGTGAAAATATTTTCTTGCCCCCACTAAAGAAAATGTCTGAATCCGCCACTGCGTACATGTGGTTAAAAATCTGAGGTTAAATCTCACCCCGGGGTAAGGGCACACTAAAATTTTCTCTTTGGTCGGCAACCTTACTCATGAAGGTCTCCCGACAACTTAAGACGAAGACTATATGTTTGAGTGATCTCTCCTAACTATCACTTTTATCATAAGAAAAAATAGTGCTGGTTCAAATTTATGTAATAATAATGCAAAGCATTTTTATGCAAACAATTTAATTAAATAAATTATTTTAAAAAATTAATACAATATTTATTCATAAATTATTTTAAAGAATTTATCAAAATAAGTTAAAAATAGTTTATAGTTATATCATAAATTATTTCCATAAATATATCTATACAATAATACAATTACTAATGCCATGAAATAAATTCGAACAAAATTTCTTTTTCCATCTCTTTCTCCTTCCATGGGTTCCATGTGGAATTCTTATGAACTTTTTCCATTTTTCTTCTATAATCCATCTTAGAGGTGGGTCCTCTCTTGATGAATAAAAAAAAAAAGCAATATGATTCCGGGATTCCGGGCTGGTTTTGTGATATCTTTATAAAGTCATTGCCTCATTGGATGTAAAGAATGAAGAATAACAATTTTCAATTGAAAATACAATTTGTTGCCTTTCTTTGTTTGTTAGGAGCAACTTTTGTACAATTGGACAAAACAAAAAGAGAAGAAAAAATGTAAAATTTTCAGATTTTAAGACATCAAGATGAAGATCTCGCCAAAAAAAAAAGACATCAAGATGAAGAGGACTCAATAATCAAAGGTGAAGATGGAGGAAGGGCACGTCTTGTTCTACTCCTTCCCCTGCGCAATCCTGAGCTAGAAGCAGAAGAAGATGAGGAGGATGTTGAATTTGAAACAGTAAGCTTGTTTGGTTCACTTGTTAATGCTTGCTTCTCTCCTTCACATTGCTTGTCTTCTATTCTATGGTGCCTAACTTTTGTTGAATTCACAGTAACGGGAAGAACACAATTGCACAAAAAACCTGCAACACAAACACAATAAGCCAACCAAACCACCCCCCAATCATAAACTTAATCATGTGAGAACTTTAATCAATGAATTCTATTTTCCTAAAGTTTATCATAAAAGTTCATGTAATAAAATTAAAAGAATAATACGTGTCTCTTCCTAATTTTTATACATGGCAAACTATTAATCCCAAACTTTGTTTACCACAGTTATTGTCACAAAGAATTTATACATTTAAATTTGGGAGAAAAGAAAAAAATGAAAAATAAGCAATTTACATGACACGGAGCGGGGTTGGGGTGCTACTAGCTCCTAACAAATGAATTAATACAATTCTAAAGTAATTTATTTTTAACATTATCTTTTCATATAATTTTTTTGTTCCATCATCTACTAAACAAATTGAACGATTCTAATGGCATGGATTAGTTTAATACATTTCATGTCCGGTACTAATTTTAAGCAAATTTTAAACGAGTGTCTTAAGGATTTTGATTAAAAAATAAAATATTTTATTGAAAAATAAAATATTTAATATTATCAATACATTAAATATTATACCATATAGAGTTTTTTTATGGACATATTTTATAGAATTTAATAACTATACATTGTTTTTTTTTACGGGAAACTATACATTGTTACTAGTAATATATATAATTATGATCATCCAGTCAAATTTCTCTTTCACTTTCACTCTATTGTTATATCATAATATCAATTTTAAAAACTTATTTATAGTATAGCATGACAATAAACATGATTATATATATATATATATATATATATATATATATATATATAAATCCTAAACCTCTTTCAATTATCATCTTATAATTATTAAAAAATTCTATATTTCAATAAAAACTCTTTTTTGACAAAATTTTAATAAAAACCTTTTATTTCTCGGTTGGTTGACTGTTGCTCTCACTTGCTAGCAGACCCTTCCTTAATCTTATCATAGTAGTCACTATCCTATCAAGTATCAACTAGCTATCAGATACAATCAACAATCATTTCACCAAAATCAACACAACGGCTACATATTTCAATTTTCAACCAAAAAGAAAAATTAAAATAGCAGTGAGTTTTGTTTCGTAGGTTCTAAAACACTCAATTAATTAATAAATATCCAAAACCGGAAAAACTAAAAGAAGGAAGAAAAAGCAAAAGAAAAACGTTTTTGTTGTTGTTGTTGTTGTAAATTATAGTGAGTTATCAGTGAGTTACCAATTCTGGCAAGACGATTGACCCAACTGGGTATAGCATTTCCAGTGAGCCTAACACAAGCATCATTGCAGAAATGGTTGCAATTTTTTGTGATGAGATTGTAAGCATTTCCTTTGTATTCAGCAGCAAGTTCTTCCATCACTGCCCTCACCTCACTAACTCCCATACCCGTTTTTCCAATCAGTATCGTTTTCCTGAATCTGAACCCTTCACACCTTTTTGGTTCCCCTTCAAATATCCCCGTTGATGAATACTCGTGTGCCCCAAAAGCATACTCAACACCATGAACTATAAAAATAAATAAAAAAATCCAATTTTTTTTTTCAAAAGAGAGAGACCCATCATCAGTTTTTGTTGGTAGATCGTAGATCTGAAGTGGGTTCCCAAAAAAAATTAAGAATTGGGGGGTTCGGAGAAATTAAGAATTGGGGTTCGGAGAAAATGACGAACCTTGAACGCCGGAATGGTAAACCCCGAGGCCGAACCAGTAAGCGTAACCGTTGATGGGTGTCAGATCGTAAACGTTAAGGTACACCGGCACGGATCCCGAAGCGACGCCGCTTTTGGAACCCTTCCTGCACAGTAACATTCTGCGGCGTCGTTTTGCTTTTCTTTCCGACAACTATTTCTTCATCCAAGTGGGTGGGTTTTTTTTTTTCCTGAAATTTTTTTTCAAGTTATTTGCTTTTCCCAATTCGGTATCTGAATTTAGGATGAAGAAGAAGAAAGAATAGAATGGGAAGCTTTCTTTTGCTCGCTAATGGGTTCCACCGGCGGCTGGTGTTGCCGGTGCGTTTATGTTAATTGAGAGCATAGTGTGTGTTACAACTTACATTACAGATATGTAACTGTATTTATAGATTGGAGTTTTGTACATGAATGACCCTCTGATTTGAGGTGAAATTACCGTTCTGCCTTAGCATGAGCTAGCTGGTCTCGGATTGAGGATCTGATTTTTTGAAAAAATTTAAGAGAGAAAGCTTTGTTAGGACACAAAAAGTAACGTTTGCTCATAATTATAGCGTGTGGGTGGGGTTCCTTTTTATGTTATTTATTTATATTTATATGTTAGTAATATATTATGGACTGTGTTTAGTGGAGTTTTGATCTTAAAGCAAGGAAAAAGAGAGGGTCATCATTGGCTTTGGGGGGAAACGGGAGTGGGGTCTAAACTCTAATCATATGATAATGCGTTTGCTTAGTTAACATATTTTTGGGATTAAAGAATTAAATTAGGATTGTGACTGTGTAAATTATGTGTATTCACCTTTTTGAACTCTGCCCTTCTACCCAAAGTCAAGTGAAGTGAAGAAGAAAGAAAAACTTTGACTTTGACGTCAGAAAGCGATGGAATTAGTGGATAATTAGGCATCACTTATCCTTGTGTTGTTGCTGTTGTTTGTTGCTTAGATATTAATCATGCGTGTCATAAAAAAAATACTAATCATGCATGTCATGAGACTTTAACCTCACCCTCACGTGGGCGTGGTAAATAATAGTAACACGAACAAATTCTAATATGTGGTTGAGATTCGTGGCATCAATTTTTAAACGACATATGAAATATTCCACAACCGGTTTTGGGGCCACAGAAGTTTTCATATCCTAGTTCAAGTAATGTGAAGGCAAAGTAAGGGTTTTGGGTCTCAAAAAATTTTAACTAAAAAAATATCTCAAAATTTTTGTTTTTTACTAATGAGTACCATCTAGTTCAGATGGTGAAACACAATTTTCTGTGGGTTTTGGGTTTAAGCACTTTTGTTGTAATTTTTTAGTATTTTGTTGTGAATAAATGACTCTCAGTACAACTAACTTGTTATTCTATAGGCTTCACTTTTTTTTTTGGGTCAACAATGAGTATTGGGCCGACCTGGGTATTGCAGTCAGAATAGTAAATTGGTAAAGATTGTATAACCCCAAAAAAAAAACTGAAAAGGAATGACATTGAAAATCGAATTGTCTTTTTTTTTCTTTTATTCTTTAATCTACAACTTTGACCCACACAATTATAGAAATACCTAATATTACAAGTAAAATTACTCTATATCTTACATTACAAGTAAAATTCGGCTGATGTTACAGTCTATTTTCAATGCAATAGCTACCGTTGAATAAATGAAATTGTTATTTAACTAGACTCATTTTTTTTATTTGAATCCATTCAAATTGATAAAGGTGAATTACCCAATTGGACATGACTCCAGGAACGTGGAACTATGATAGGAAAAGGGAGTTGTATTCTACACCCAACACTCCATCAATCACACCCCACACTTTTTTGAAAACCACAAAATACCCCTGGCTTAGCATTTTTTTTTTCTGCTGTCCTTACCGTAAATTGGTTAATTTATAGTATAATTTTTTCTAAAATACATAACGTAAATTACACAACTTACGGTATTGAAAAAAAAATTCAATACCAAATATTGTGTAATTTACGGTATGTATTTTGGAAAAAAAATTCATACCGTAAATTACCCAATTTACGGTATTGAAATTTGTTTTCAATACCGTAAATTACTCAATGTACGGCATTGAAATTTTTTCCCCAAAATACATACCACCGTGAATAACCCAATTTATGGTATTGAAAAAAAATTTGAATACCGTATATTGGGCAATTTACGGTATGCTATAATGAAATAAACAGAGAAAAAGATGGATGGTGATAAATTACAAACAAATAAACGACGCAATGGAAGAAGATGCATATTTTCGTCCTCAAAAAGATTTAATTATTGAAAGAGTAAGAAATATGAATTAGTTTAGTACTTTTGATTGTAAGTCATGATTTTATCAAATAAGACTCACAGAAGAATCTAAAGCATTAACAGCATTTAGTTGTCCTCAAGGACATACAAATGGAACGTTCTCCAAATAGGAATGAAGCAATTACCAGGAATCTTCCAACGAAGAATGGATTCAATACTCGAAATTTAAAGATTTTTGTCTTATTCATATTGATGATATATTAGTTTTTACCGATAAAGTTTTAAATGATCACTTTGATAAGGTAGAATTAGTACCTAACAAATGTCTTGATCATGGAGTAGTTTTAAGCTGAAAAATGATTGTTCTAGCTCAAAATAAAATTAATTATTTAGGATTAGAAATTGAAAAAGAAAAAATAATAATGCAAAAACATGTATTGGAAAAGCTTCAAAACTTTCCAACAAAATTAAAAGATAAAAAGGATCTACAAAAATTTCTTGGACTATTAACTATATTTCTAATGAAGGTTTCATAAAAGTTCTTGCAGCAGAGAGAAGGCTACTTCAACAAAAATTAAAGAAAGATGATCTTTGGTCATGGATCGAAGAAGATGAAGCAATTATTATCAAATTAAAGTATTTATGCCAGGATCTTCCTGAACTATATCATCCGTCAGACGATGATTTAATTATTATTGAAACCGATGCATCAAATGAATATTGGGAAGGAGTTATGAAAGCAAAACCTCCTGGACAAAAGAAAAAATTACTATGTAGATACATGTCTGGAACCTTTTCAGACAGTGAAATTGATTATCCAATGCATGAAAAGGAAACATTAGCACTAATTCGAATGTTGAAAAAATATTGAATTTATGTGCTTGACAAAGAATTTATTGTTAGAACAGATTCTACTTATGTTACAGGTTTCAAGAATATCAACCATAAGGGAACATACAAGCAAGGAAGATTGATAAGATGGCAGATGAAATTAGCTGAATATAATTATTCAATCTCACATATAAAGAGAGAACATACATGCTTGTAGACATACTCTCAAGGGAATGGAATGAAGCAACACAGAAATGTTAGATAAACAGATAGCAATCAAAGAAGTACAAAAGGCTCAAAAGGAAAAAGAAATCCAGTTGATTGTAGCAGAATTAAGGCTTTTGAGGCTACATCGAGAAGAAGAAGATTTTCCTAGAGAAGCAGTTTCAAAAGAAGTAAATCAACAGGCAAAAGAAAAAACTAAAAAATGTATGCAATTTTTAATGGACCATTTCTATGAATTTATAATGATTGGTTCAAAGCAGTACCACATGTCAAAAGATCTCAGGAGTCTTCTACCAAGGATATGCATCCCAGCAAGAAGCTGAAAAAGTACTAAAAGAATATAATGAATCAGAAAAGGCAAAGAAAGGAAAAGAAATATATTTTGGCCCAAAAACTTATTCAGAAACAACAAAGAATCCACCAATAAAACCAACTACATTCAAAACACTAGGAAAAATTCCTTTTTCCCTAGATGATTTTCAAATTACTTCAAGAAAATATCATGAACTATAGGTACAATTTTCGGAAAAGAATTTCTGGGAAAATTTTGAAAGACTAAAAAATTGGAATGAAAAAGAAAAAAATAACTGTTTCTATATGGTTGATCGAAACTTTTTGGAATTAAAGCAATCATTCTTCCTGTAGTACCTTCAAATCTAACATTCACTATGTTCCAATTTGGACTTATTGGTTGTCTTTATTTAAGCCCAAATCATGAAAAAATTAATCTTTTCCCTTATTATTTGAGAGTCAGTCCAATCCTACAAAAAAATATTGTGGGAGAGAAAAATATTTTCCTGAAGTTTTACTCAACTTATCCAGATTTTACTGCCAAACAGCCAGCTAAGCATTTGGTTTTTACTGGAATAAGCAATAATAATTTTTCTCTAAAGGATGAACTTAATGAAACGGTCTATGGGGAAGAACTAATTACTCAAATAATAAGTAACCAGTTGGCAAGTATTTTCTCTCAATGTCAGAGTATGGGAAAAAAAAACTCCTACACCAAAGTAATATACAAAGGACCCTACACTTTGCTTTTAAGCAATACCAGTCATAAAGTAATAAAAGAAAAAGATATCAGTCTTCTGACAAGTTTTGAGGCAGTTTTCTACATACTATTAGGACCTCAAATGGAATACAGACCATCTATCATCATTAATCTATGCACTATGATCAAGGAAAGTGAAGACATTGCATGTGAAAGATGTGTCAAGGATAAAATTATTGCCGACAAAGTGAAAGAAGAAAAAGACCAAGACTTTGAAGCAATTGTTGAAGAATGACCAGAAGACTCTTTGGCATTATGTGGGATTATTGAGCACCTGCGTAGAGATAATTTTGTAAATAGTAAAAAGTTTGTCACCATGTAAAATTATTGGGAATCTTGGTGTAAGCACTTACATAGTGCAATAGTGCCTTTGTATATAGCAGTAAGTCTTTTTAGGCTATAAATAAGCCTTTCCATGAGGAGGCAAGGCAGAGTTTTTCAGTATGAAAAATTTATCATGTGAGAAGTGTTTCCTTTAGGGAACTTGTGCTAGTTTTTTAGGAGCTAGTCAGATACTTGAGAGTGTATCCAACCCATCTTGTAAATATTCCACCTATTATCGATAACTTACTCATTCCATTTATCCTTAATGTTATCATTTACTCTACTCAAACTTTGTCAAACTGAGTATTCAACATGTTATATTTGGCTTAGGACTTTATGTTAGTAGGCTTGCTATAAGCTAATACTAGTTTTGGCAGTTAGTTTCGGTTAGTTGTTAATTCAGTTACACCTTGTAACTGAATATGCTTTTGATTAGTTATTAGTTAGCATTCCTTTTCTGTTGTATAAAAGGGGAACATGTAATCTGTTTTGACTAATCAATGAGAATCCGATTCATTCCCAATTTCTAAGTCTTGTTTCATACTGTTCTTATATTCATTTCAGTAATTTTTCCACTCTTCTGTGAGTATCAATAACACTTACAGATATCTATGGTTAACAGATTGGTATCTAGAGCTCAGTTCGGGCAAGCTTGGGAAGTCCATCACTCGATCAAGAAAGATGGGATCTGCAAAATTTGATATTGAGAAGTTTTCAGGGAAAAATGACTTCAGCCTATGGAGGTTAAAGATGCGGACATTTCTTGTCCAACAAGGTGTTGAAGATGCATTGGCAGGAAGAGCAAAACTGCCAAACATGCTCTCAGAAAAAGAGAAGAAGGAGATGCTTGACAAAGCACATAGTGCCCTGATCTTGTCCGTGGGTGATAAAGTTCTCAGGGAGGTCTCGAAGGAGAAAACGATGGCGGTAACATGGCTCAAGCTCGAGAACCTGTATATGACCAAGTCATTAGCCAACAGGTTATACCTAAAACAGAAACTGTATACCTTCAAGATGCTACCGGGAAAGAGCTTGGAGGATCACCTCGATGATTTCAGCAAGATTGTTCTTGACCTCGAGAATATCGAGATCAAGATTGAAGATGAAGATCAAGCATTGTTGTTACTGAGATCGTTGCCCAGTGAATTTGATAATCTTTATGATACTCTTATCTATGGCAGGGACTCCTTGTCACTTGAGGAGGTTCAAGCTGCTCTTTCTTCAAAGGAGTTGAAGAAAAAGTAGGAAAGAATCGATAATATGGATGAAGAAGAGGGAGATCGGAAAACAGAGATTCCAAGAACAAGTCCCAACAAGGATCCAGATCAAAGTCTAGAGATGGCAAGAAGAGAAAATGCTTCATATGCAAAAGTGAAGATCATCTCAAGAAAGATTGTCCTGATTTCAAGAAGAAGAAGAAGTTTAGGGATCACACGAAGCACACCGGAGATGCTGAGGTCATGTCCGATGGTTATGAAAGTGCATATGTTATGTGTGTCACAGAAAGCAGATTTCACCATGTATGGATACTTGATTCTGGGTGCACTTTTCATATGTGCCCAAACAAGGAGTGGTTTCTTTCTTTTAATGAAACTCACGGTGGGCAAGTAATTCTGAGAAATGACAAGACTTGCAAGGTGATGGGCATTGGTTCCATTAGATTTGAGCTTTCTGATGGAGGAATGAGGACTCTTCAAGGGGTAAGATATGTACCTAACTTGAAGAGAAATCTTATCTCACTTGGAATGCTTGATGCTCAAGGTTATTCATACAAGTCAGAAGGTGGGGTCTTGAAGATCACTAAAGGTTTTATTGTGATGATGAAGGGAGATTTGGTAAAAGGTCTCTACAAACTTCAAGGAAATGTTGTGACAGGCTGCAACAATGCTGCTATAGAAGAAAAGAAGACACTAGAAAGCCTCTGGCACATGAGGCTCGGACACATTAGTGAGGGAGGCCTCAAAGAACTCAACAAACAGAAGCTATTGGGAAAGGACACCATTCATTCATTGGAGTTCCGTGAACACTGTGTTTTGGGGAAGGCCAAGAGGCTGAAATTCAATGTTGCAGTGCATCATTCAAAGGGGAGCTTGGATTACATCCATAGCAATCTTTGGGGGCCTGCAAGAGTCCCATCACACAAGGGGGCTCGGTATTTCTTGTCATTGATTGATAATTTCTCAAGAAAGGTATGGGTCTGTATCCTTAAACATAAGAGTGAGGCTTTTGCTAAGTTTAAGGAGTGGAGCACCCTAGTTGAGACACAAACTGGTAGGAAGATTAATATGCTTAGGATAGATAATGGACTTGAATTCTGCTCTGAGGAATTCAATCTTTTATGTAAAGAGAAGGGAATTGTTAGACACAAAACAGTCAGTGGCACTTCTCAGCAGAATTGGCTCGCAGAGAGGATGAACAGGACTATCATGAAATAGGTGAGATGTATGATGTTCAGTGCAAATGTGTCACAAGGATTCTGGGCAGAAGCAGTGGTTACAGCTGCGTATTTGATCAATAGAAGTCCTTCCTTGGCTATTGATTTCAAAACACCAGAAGAAAAGTGGTCTGGCCATTCACCAAACTTGGAGAATCTTAAAGTTTTTGGTTGTGTAGCATATGCTCACATCAATCATGGGAAGCTTGCTCCAAGGGCAGTGATATGTATGTTTCTTGGATACCCTGATGGAATTAAGGGTTTCAGATTATGGTGCAATGACAAGCAGATGCCTAGAGTTTTAATCAGCAGGGATGTAATTTTTCAGGAATCAAAGATGTTCTACTACAAGGGGGAAGGAACTCAATCTGATGTTGGTCATAATCAGGACGGTAGAGTTCTGTTGAAGGTGGAGTCCTCAGGAAATTCATCTAGCAAGGAAGTGAATTCTGAGATTGACACTGAGACAACATTAGAAGAGCAACCTGATGAGCTGCTTCAACCAACACAAACTGAGTATCTCTTGGCCAGAGACAGAGAAAGGAGGCAAATTAAACCTCCTGACAGGTTTGGATATGCTGAGATGGTTGCATTTGCCCTCACTGTTGCAGAAGAAGTTGATAGAGAGAAGCCAATGAATTATGCAAAGCAGTCAATAACAAGGATTCTGTGAGTTGGATTGCTGCCATGAATGATGAAATATGTAACGACCCGTTTCCGGACCGCTACCGAGCTCAACATACCGAGCTCGAGTTACCGAGCTCAACACACCGAGCTCAAGATACCCTGTATGCAATGTGTTTTAAAATGATACTCTTGTGCCCTTTTAGGAAAGTACGGTCTACATATTTATAAAACCAGCTCGTGCACATCAGAGTAATTACAGCTTTTCGAAAACATGGTGCAACTAAGACACAAGACTTAAGTCCTAAATAACAACACGCAGGTAACAAGAACATACTCATATATATACAAGATATAAAAAGTACATACAAAAAAAGACAGTAATAATGTACGAAGAAAATACACCTAAGGTATGACGACTTCAAAAGAGCAATCATACCCTGGGGGTACTTCCGGCAGACACCCACGCAGGGGGCTGCTCCAAAAGTAAAACCACCAGTCTACCCTGTGCTCAAAATAACAAAACATCACCCATCCCAAACTGGTCACAGCCACTGTACACAAAAGTCATATAACAGCTACCCCAAGAAACATAACATAAACAAAGCCAATCACGACAAATAGAGGTCGTCGCCCTGATCCTCGTCGAGCTCCTCCTCGCCATCATCTGCTGTCGAGTTCCCTGCACCCTCGACATCGCCTGGGTAACCGTCATGGATTGCAGGTACCACGGGAAAGGGTCAACTTCTCAACAATTCAAGATAAACACGGCATAAAGAAATAAGTAAACAACAAAGTATAACATTCACCAAACGTGACTCCGACCATCTCACTCTAGACTCGACTCTTATTCCGGAATATCGCCAGCAGGTCCATCCCCAAACTGACGCAATAGGTAAGCGGCCGGTCCAACCCCAAACCGATACCATGCATTAATCAGCAGGTCCAACCCCAAACTGATAATGCGACGCCTAGTCAATCTCCCGTAAACAAAAGGGGACCTAGCACCCTTAGTTATCCGGGTCACGGCTCAAAAACGTCATACGACTCGCCTAGCTCTCTCACTCGATGATTAGCTCGCCGCAGTCAAGGAGTGGCACATAAAATTACTTGATCACATATCAAATAAAGAGAGCATGCTTAACATGAAGAAAACACAATTCAATCATTTAAGCAATAAAACAATCTGCATGGAGAAAACGCAATTCAACAGGCAATACACAATTCACAACATATAAAATAAAGCCTTAATAATGTCTAAGAGTTGCCCTTACCGAACTCCAAGCTAACGCTGCTCGACAACGACCTCAACACGGCTGTCTTCAAACGAGCTCGACAACGACTTCTCTCACTCGATCTCGACACGTACGGCTCTTAGTCGACCTCGGTTTCGTGATCTCGTACACCCTGATTTCCTTGCCACACGATCTCGGAAATCACACTGCCTAATACGAGCACAACTTAGTTCTATCTATGGGTTCTAATAACACTTATCTCTCATTATCCCAATCTTAACCACAACTCAAATAAACATTAAAACTTAAGAATTTTAAACAAATACAACCAGAATTCAAACATTTCAAAATAACTCCTTTTCTCTAAAATTTTATTAAAACCTCTTTCATACATCATCAGACAAAGCCATTTTTCCTAAGTACTAATTCAAGCTTAAAATCAAGTAATACCTTAAGCACAACTTAATCAAAATCTAAGTTTATATTTCTTAAAAATATTTTCGTCATGGTCCAGCAATTAAAATAAGACCATAACCACTTATGTTAAAATTTAAAACTCAAAAAGAAATCAATACACGCCAAGTAGGGAGGGTTCTGGGCGCTACTTACTTGCAGAAAACAGAGGAAACAATTTGTTTTTCAAGCTCAAATAAATGGTTAGAAAGGTAGGTAATGTCATGAAGAAGAAAACCTATCAATATGATATGAGTTGAAAGCATAAAAACTAGCTAAAATAGATAGAAGAAGTGGCGCTAGCAGTAACATGAAAGAAAATAAAATCATGTTTTTCATACCTCCACAGATGGTCGAGATGGTGATATAGGTCGAGGAGATGATAAGGAACAAGGTTGATGATGAAAGTTTATACAGAAGCTCGATGAACTCAAGGTTCTTCAATGGAGGTTTGGAGAAGAGGAGGAAACTTGGAGAAGAAGAAAGAAGGAAATAGAAAGTGAGGATTTGAGGCGGCTGATCGTGATATTTATGTAGGTGGAGGAAACTAATCATGATACTTATCTACAGCTGGTGGATAAAGAAAAAGTTTGGTCTTATCTTCCTTAAACAAAAGTTAATTACTAGAAAACCATTTTTATTGAATTTATCTTTTATAAAACCACAATTTAAGCGACACCTGGATTTTAAAGTAAGATATTAATCCAACAACAAGTCTAACCCATCCAATCTGTTCTCTCTCATAATCACAGCAAAATATACTACTTAACGCTAAATAATATTCGTAAAAATACGAGTGTTTATCATCTCGATGCGATGTCGATCAGGATGCTCGTGCAAGCGCACAAGGCTCTAACACGAGTTCGTGCACGCGGCCTCCTCAGTTCGACATGCGACCTCCTCACTGCAGACGCGACCTCATCAGCTCGACATATGACCTTGGCACGCGATCTTGGCACGGGATCTCGTCACGAGGTCTTGGTACGAGGTCTCGACACGAGATCTCGACGCGAGGTCTCGATACGACGTCCTAATACGAGGTCGATCTCGTCCTCAGGTGTTACAATCTCTCCATCTAAAAAAATTTCGTCCTCGAAATTGCAAATAAGGTACTTACCATGAAAAAGTTCTGGGTACTGAGTCTTCATCTTCTCTTCCAGCTCCCAAGTCGCATCTCCAGTCTTCTGATCCCACACAACTTTGACAAGTTGGATCTCTTTGTTCCGCGTTATTCTGACTTTCCGATCGACAATTCTTGCTGGTGATGCTTCGAAGGACAAGTCGTCCCTCAGTTGAATCACATCCGGTTCGATGACATGAGAAGGGTCGAAAATATACTTTCGTAACTGGGAGACGTGAAAGACATCATGTATGTTCGACAAGAAGGGTGGCAAGGCAATCTGATATGCCACTGGACCAATACGACGAAGAATCTGATAAGGTCCAATAAATTTAGGGGTAAGTTTCTTGGATTTGATCGCTCGACCAACTCCAGTAGTGGGGGTAACTCTAAGAAATACATGCTCTCCTTCCTCGAACTCGAGTGGTCGACGTCTTTGGTCTGCATAACTCTTCTGTCGACTTTGAGACGTTCGCATCCTGTCTCTGATCAACCGGATCTTCTCCGTAGTCTGCTGGATCATATCTGGTCCTACAATGTAACTCGCCATCCTGGTACCAACAAAGAGGCGTCTGACACTTCCGTCCATACAGTGCTTCAAAAGGTGTCATTCCAATACTTGCATGGAAACTGTTATTATATGTAAACTCCACCAATGGTAAGACATCGTCCCAACTTCCTCGGTGATCTAACGTACATGCTCGCAACAAATCTTCAAGCGATTGTATCGTTCTTCACCGACCGCCAACTGAGGATGATATGCCGAGCTAAGCCTAAGCTCGGTTCCCATCGCCTCGTAATTCCTCCAAAATGAGATGTGAACTTCGGATCTCGGTCCGACACGATCGAAGAGGGTATACCATGTAGTCGTACTATCTCCGCGACGTAGATCTCGGTCAGCTTTTCCACGTTGTATGTCGACCTCACTGGTAAGAAATGAGCAGATTTGGTCAATTGGTCGACGATCACCCAAATCGAATCATTCTTCTTCTACGCCTTCAGAAACCTACAACGAAATCCATGGAAATACTATCCCATTTCCATATCAGTACGTCAGCGATTATCAGCATTCCCGCAGTCGTTGGTGCTCCACCTTCGCTTCGACACGTTAAACACGGTTACGCATCACCACTTGCTCCTTCATTCCGGACCACCAGAAATGCTTCTTCAAGTCTTGATACATCTTCGTAACTCCTGGATGAATACTAAAATTGCTCTTATGCGCGCCGTCAAGTATTAACTTTCAGCCCGCCACATTAGGTACACACACTGGCCATTGCACCTTAAAATGTTGTCCGCTCCGACTTGGAATTCGTCGCTTTCCTTGCGCTTATCAATCGAACCTTTTCTTGCAGGAGCTCGTCATGAACCCGCCGGTCTCGGATCTCGCCCAACAATCTGTTAGAAATGGTAAGCATACCAAATCTCAGCCTTCCTGGTGAAACTTCCACATTCAACATCAAGTCTCGAACTTCTCGAGCATCTCCAACTCCTTGATCATCATTGCTGAGGCTAAACGCTCTTCGCTCAATGCATCCGCTACTACGTTAGCCTTACCGGATGGTATTCCAACGTAAAGTCGTAGTCCTTGAGAAATTAGTCCATCTACGCCGACGCATGTTGAGCTCTTTCGATCGAACAGTACTTCAAGCTCTTGTGATCGCCGAAACAAAGAAGAGTGCTCCCATAAAGATAGTGCCTCCATATCTTCAGCGCGAAAACCACCGCTGCCAGCTCCAAATCGTGAGTAGGGTAGTTTCTCTCGTGGATCTTAAGCTGTCTTGAAGCATATGCTACCACGTTCCGATGTTGCATTAGCACGCATCCCAAACCCTGGTGTGACGCATCACAATACACCTCGTAAGGCTCTTCGGGTTGAGGCAAAATCAACACAGGCGCTGTCGTCAAAAGCTCCTTTAGTCTTTGAAAACTGGATTCACACTCCTCGGTCCAAGCAAAAGGTTGATCCTTCCTCGTAAGTCGTGTAAGAGGCGCGACAATCTTCGAAAAACCTTCAATGAATCTTCGATAATAACCTGCTAAGCCAACAAAACTTCTGATCTCGGTAACCGTCCTCGGCTGTTCCCACGCTAACACAGCCTCAATCTTAGTTGGATCCACAGCTATCCCTTCTTTGGAAATCACGTGACCAAGAAAATTCACCTCTTCAAGCCAAAATTCACACTTGGACGAGTTCGCATAAAGTTGCTTCTCACGCAATATCTGTAGTACTCGACGTAAGTGTTCTTCGTGCTCTTCTCGGTTCTTCGAATAGATCAATATGTCGTCGATAAACACTACAACGAACTGATCCAAAAACGAATGGAAAATCCAATTCATATAGTCCATAAACACACCGGGCGATTTGTCACCCAAACGGCATCACTAAGTACTCATAATGACCATACCTAGTCCTCAACGCTGTTTTGGAGACATCTTCCGCCTTCACGCGAATCGATGGTAGCCCGACTTCAAGTCTATCTTTGAAAACATCGCCGCTCCACGGTTGATCCATCAAGTCGCCAATACGTGGTAACGGCACCGGTTCTTCACAGTAGCCTTGTTGAGTTGACGATAGTCCACGCACGCCTGGATCGCCCATCCTTCTTCTTGACCAACAACACCGGAGCTCCCACGGTGACACGCTCGGTCGTATGAATTGCTTTGACTCCAAATGCTCAACTGGGACTTTAGTTCCTTCATCTCTACCGAGACATCCCGTAGGGCGCTATTGAAATAGGTCTTGTCCCTGGAATCAGTCGATGGAGAACTTCGACCTCAGACCGGTGGTAACCCTGGCACGCCTTCTGAAAACGTCCTCAAAGTCACACACCACTGATACATTCTTCACTTCGATCTGCTGGGAAACTTCTGAACTAGCCAGATACATGTATTCCCTAGTTCCTTCTTTCAAAGAAACTCCAATACGTTCAGTAGAAAGATAATTGGAAACTCCAAGGTCTGGAAAAATTACGCTTTACGCACACCCAAGAGGACATGGTGGTATGACAACCAATCCATCCCGAGGATGACATCTAATCCCTTAAGAGGCAAACAAACCAAATTGACCACAAACTTTCTACTCTGGATAACTAATACACAATTAAGACATGCAGTGTTGGTAACTAAGGTTTTAGCAGCTGGGGTCGTAACTACCAATTTAAACGGTAAAGCAGTCACAGTCAGATTCAAATGGTTCACACAATCAGAAGAAATAAAGGAATGGGTTGCACTCGAATCAAAGAGAACGGATAAGGGTTTACCCTCTATCTCACATTCGCCTTGGATAAGATCATCAGCTTGCTCTGTTTCCTCGCCGCTCATGCAGAAGACTCTGCCTTTAGCTACCTGACGCTTCTCTTTTGCCTTCGCCGCATGGATTGCCGGTTCAGCTTTAGGTGTGGGACAATCCTTGGCAAAATGCCCTGGCTTCCTACAGTTGTAGCACACATCCTCCTTCTGAGTACAGTTATTCGCATAATGTCATGTCTTTCCACAACGGAAACAAGTCACCTCGACGCCAGTCTGACCTCCACTCCTCGCTCCCTGGGTCATCGGACGATACTGTCCTCTATTGTTGTTGTTCCCCTGAGGTCGGCTGTAAGGCTTCTTAAGTTGCTTTCCTTTCGCGGCAAATCTGCCCTGCACTCGAGGTCTCATTGGTCCACCTGGGCAGTCTTCTTCTTGTGGTTTACTCCTTCTACCTCGACTGGCGATCTATCGCCTCTTGGAGGTCTCGAATCCTCACTGATACCACTGACTTCTGGATATCAACTCTCAGACCTCGTTGGAATCTCTCACTTAACCATCTTTGGTCAGCTCGGTCCCTAAATGGATCAAGTACCTTGCCGCTGACTCGAACTTGGTCGCATACTCGGACACTGCCGAGTCGCCTTTGCCGCAATTGAAGAAACTCTTGCTCTTTTCATTCGTGCAAGATCTGGGAAGTACTTGTCCATGAACCTTCCACGAAAAAGCTCCCATGTCATCTCACGACGCTCGCTATAAATGTTTGCTTCACTCCTTTCCACCAATATTCAGATCTCCCAAGAGAGATAGGTGGCGTAGTCTACCTTTACGTTATTCTGACAATGGAGTGCCTCGAAGATCTTCTCGATCTCTTGCATCCAAAGATCGCCTTTATCTGGATTTGGCTCACCGTAGAACTTCGGTGGATCATGCTTCAAAATCGCCAATCCTACAGCTTGACATTTCGCTCTGCTTCGTTCTTTGTTCTGCAAGTTCTATTTGGGTCAATGCTACCGTCTGGCTGAGCCATCACGTTAGACTGTTGAGTCGCAGCGGTGATTCTTTGAGCCATGGTCGCGACCATCTCTGGCCATAGCTTGAATCGCTCGTTCCATGTCGGCGTTCTCAGTACAGCCGTCAGATCCCTACGAGGTGGCATTAGATTCCACAAAGTTCAAAACCCCGCCGAATCTCACAACAAGGATGTGTTAAAACACACCGCTTCAATCAAGAAACAGCTCAAACAATTTTTCAAGCAATAAGTGCTTCACTTAATCAAACAAAGAATCAACATAGTACAATTAGGTACCCAACACATATATATATATCCCACACGCTGACTACCCAAATTTCCTATGCACCGCTTCGAATCGAATCAAGCCTCGATACCAACATTGTAACGACTGCTTCGACCGCTACCGAGCTCAACATACCGAGCTCGAGTTACCGAGCTCAACACACCGAGCTCAAGATACCCTGTATGCAATGTGTTTTAAAATGATACTCTTGTGCCCTTTTAGGAAAGTACGGTCTACATATTTATAAAACCAGCTCGTGCACATCAGAGTAATTACAGCTTTTCGAAAACATGGTGCAACTAAGACACAAGACTTAAGTCCTAAATAACAACACGCAGGTAACAAGAACATACTCATATATATACAAGATATAAAAAGTACATACAAAAAAAGACAGTAATAATGTACGAAGAAAATACACCTAAGGTATGACGACTTCAAAAGAGCAATCATACCCTGGGGGTACTTCCGGCAGACACCCACGCAGGGGGCTACTCCAAAAGTAAAACCACCAGTCTACCCTGTGGCTCAAAATAACAAAACATCACCCATCCCAAATCGTCACAAATGCATCAGACACAAAAGTCATATAACAAAATACCCCAAGAAACATAACATAAACAAAGCCAATCACGACAAATAGAGGTCGCCGCTCGATCCTCGCCGAGCTCCTCCTCGCCATCATCTGTTGTCGAAGTTCCTCGCACTCGACATCGCCTGGGTAACCGTCATGGATTGCAGGTACCACGGGAAAGGGTCAACTTCTCAACAATTCAAGATAAACACGACATAAAGAAATAAGTAAACAACAAAGTATAACATTCACCAAACGTGACTCCGACCATCTCACTCTAGACTCGACTCTTATTCCGGAATATCGCCAGCAGGTCCATCCCCAAACTGACGCAATAGGTAAGCGGCTGGTCCAACCCCAAACCGATACCATGCATTAATCAAACAGTCCAACCCCAAATCGATAATGCGACGCTTAGTCAATCTCCGTAAACAAAGGGACCTAGCACCCTTAGTTATCCAGGTCACGGCTCAAAAACATCATACGACTCGCCTAGCTCTCTCACTCGATGATTAGCTCGCCGCAGTCAAGGAGTGGCACATAAAATTACTTGATCACATATCAAATAAAGAGAGCATGCTTAACATGAAGAAAACACAATTCAATCATTTAAGCAATAAAACAATCTGCATGGAGAAAACGCAATTCAACAGGCAATACACAATTCACAACATATAAAATAAAGCCTTAATAATGTCTAAGAGTTGCCCTTACCGAACTCCAAGATAACGTTGCTCGACAACGACCTCAACACGGCTGTCTTCAAACGAGATCGACAACGACTTCTCTCACTCGATCTCGACACGTACGGCTCTTAGTCGACCTCGGTTTCGTGATCTCGTACACCCTGATTTCCTTGCCGCACGATCTCGGAAATCACACTGCCTAATACGAGCACAACTTAGTTCTATCTATGGGTTCTAATAACACTTATCTCTCATTATCCCAATCTTAACCACAACTCAAATAAACATTAAAACTTAAGAATTTTAAACAAATACAACCAGAATTCAAACATTTCAAAATAACTCCTTTTCTCTAAAATTTTATTAAAACCTCTTTCATACATCATCAGACAAAGCCATTTTTCCTAAGTACTAATTCAAGCTTAAAATCAAGTAATACCTTAAGCACAACTTAATCAAAATCTAAGTTTATATTTCTTAAAAATATTTTCGTCATGGTCCAGCAATTAAAATAAGACCATAACCACTTATGTTAAAATTTAAAACTCAAAAAGAAATCAATACAAGCCAAGTAGGGAGGGTTCTGGGCGCTACTTACTTGCAGAAAACAGAGGAAACAATTTGTTTTTCAAGCTCAAATAAATGGTTAGAAAGGTAGGTAATGTCATGAAGAAGAAAACCTATCAATATGATATGAGTTGAAAGCATAAAAACTAGCTAAAATAGAGATAAGAAATGGCGCTAGCAGTAACATGAAAGAAAATAAAATCATGTTTTTCATACCTCCACAGATGGTCGAGATGGTGATATAGGTCGAGGAGATGATAAGGAACAAGGTTGATGATGAAAGTTTATACAGAAGCTCGATGAACTCAAGGTTCTTCAATGGAGGTTTGGAGAAGAGGAGGAAACTTGGAGAAGAAGAAAGAAGGAAATAGAAAGTGAGGATTTGAGGCGGCTGATCGTGATATTTATGTAGGTGGAGGAAACTAATCATGATACTTATCTACAGCTGGTGGAAAAAGAAAAAGTTTGGTCTTATCTTCCTTAAACAAAAGTTAATTACTAGAAAACCATTTTTATTGAATTTATCTTTTATAAAACCACAATTTAAGCGACACCTGGATTTTAAAGTAAGATATTAATCCAACAACAAGTCTAACCCATCCAATCTGTTCTCTCTCATAATCACAGCAAAATATACTACTTAACGCTAAATAATATTCGTAAAAATACGAGTGTTTATCATCTCGACGCGATGTCGATCAGGATGCTCGTGCAAGCGCACAAGGCTCTAACACGAGTTCGTGCACGCGGCCTCCTCAGTTCGACATGCGACCTCCTCAGCTCGGTACGCGACCTCATCAGCTCGACATATGACCTTGGCACGCGATCTTGGCACGGGATCTCGTCACGAGGTCTTGGTACGAGGTCTCGACACGAGATCTCGACGCGAGGTCTCGATACGACGTCCTAATACGAGGTCGATCTCGTCCTCAGGTGTTACAAAATACACTCTCTGCAGAAGAACAACACTTGGGTTTTGGTTGATAAACCCAAGGGAAAGAAGCTTGTAAGCTGTAGATGGTTATTCAAGCTCAAGGAAGGAATCTCAGGTGCTGGCAGTGTGAAGTTTAAGGCCAGGTTAATGGCTAGAGGCTTTACACAATGTGAGGGCATTGATTACAATGAGGTGTTTTCACCTGTCGTAAAGCATACATTGATTTTTTCCATGGTTGCTCAAGAAAACTTAGAGCTGGAACAACTTGATGTGAGGACAACATTCCTCCATAGTGAGCTGGAAGAGGAAATTCACATGACTCAGCCTGAAGGCTTTGTAAAAAAGGGTGAGGAAGGCAAATTGTGCTTGCTCAAAAGGTCCCTTTATGGACTCAAGCAGTCCCCTCGACAGTGGTATAAAAGATTTGACACATTCATTCTCAAGGGAGGCTTCAAAAGATGTGATTATGATGGATGTGTTTACTGGAAGGAAACTAGCAGCAGAGCTGTTGTATATCTACTCCTTTATGTAGATGACATGCTTATTACTAGTAGCAGCACTAAAGAGATAAAGAAGGTGAAGATCATGCTGGAAAGTGAATTTGAAATGAAGGACATGAGAGTAGCAAATAAGATCCTTGGTATGCAGATTTTGAGAGACAGAGCAAAAGGGCTTCTGTGGATATCTCAAAGTAGCTACATTGAGAAGGTGTTAAATCGGTTCAACATGAACTTGTCTAAGGCTGTCATGACTCTTATTGCACAACATTTCAAGCTTTCAAACAAGACTCACCAAAGACTGATGAAGAGAACTCCTACATGAAGAAGATTCCATATGCAAATGCAGTAGGTAGCTTGATGTACCTAATGATATGTACTCGGACTGATCTAGCATATGGAGCGAGTTTGGTGAGCAGGTATATGGGAAACCCAGGGAAGTAGCACTGGGAAGCATTGAAATGGATCTTTAGATACTTGAGAGGTTCAACCACAGCTGGTTTGAAGTATGCAAAGCAAGAAGACAACAAATTTGAGGTAACTGGTTACACAGATTCTGATTTTGCTGGTAGCTTAGATACTAGAAGGTCTTTAACTGGATATGTGTTCAAGTTTTGTGGAAACACTGTGAGTTGGAAATGTAACCTTCAACATGTGGTATCCCTGTCCACAAATGAGGCCGAATTTGTGGCTGTTACTGAGGCTTTCAAAGAAGCTACTTGGATGAAGGGATTAACCATGGGTTTGGGATCTAAGGAGTCATTGATCAAGGTATTTTGAGACAGCCAAAGTGGAATACACTTGGCCAAAAATCAAGTGTATCATGAAAGGACTAAGCACATAGATCTCAAGCTTCATTTTGTAAGGGATGTCATTGCAAAAGGGGAGATAAGCTTGTAGAAGACATCTACTGCTGATAATCCAGCTGACATGCTTACTAAGGCATTGCCAGGAGCCAAGTTCAAGCATTGCTTGAAGATTTTGGGAATTGTTGAATTGTAAAGTCAAGCCAAGGTGGAGAATTGTTATATTTGGCTTAGGACTTTATGTTAGTAGGCTTGCTATAAGCTGATACTAGTTTTGGTAGTTAGTTTCGGTTAGTTGTTAATTCAGTTACACCTTGTAACTGAATATGCTTTTGATTAGTTGTTAGTTAGCATTCCTTTTCTATTGTATAAAAAAGGAACATGTAATCTGTTTTGACTAATCAATGCGAATCCGATTCATTCCCAATTTCTGAGTCTTGTTTCATATTGTTTTTATATTCATTTCAGTAGTTTTTCCACTCTTCTCTGAGTATCAAAAGCACTTGTAGATATATGTGGTTAACACAACACTTAATGAAGAATTGCGGATGCAGCAATGGGCTTACTTGAACAATTATTCAGAAGCATAGTCAATATCTTTACTTTTCTTAAATAATATAATTATTGTTAGTATTTTCGCGTTATATGCTTTAGTAAGACATATATAAGAATTAGACTAGATTTAAAATGGAAAGAGAAAAAAATAGACAATAATGAAATTGAACGCTTACAGATTACTGAAAAAGATGGAAATTATGAATGAAGTATTTTAAAAGATCCAATAACTATTTCAAAAAATACAAAATGAAGACTTAGATTTGTCAAAAGATGCTAATATGAAAGGAGTTAAAGAAAAGGAAAGGTTTAAGGGGTTAATGAAAAAATTTAACCAAAAAGAAAATATAATATGCTATGAAAAAATAATTAATGAAGCACCAACAGATCTTGCAGATGCTTAAGAAAATACTTGTATACAATTATTAAACAAGAAAAAACTTATGGAATTAAAAAGAAATATAAAGAAAGAAAAACATAGTAAGAAAATAGGATATATTCATATAGGAGCAATACACGTTTTAATAAAAGCAACTTTCCAAAAAGAAATAAATTCACCAATAGAATTGATATTAAAAGATGATAGAATCACTGATCCAAATGATTAAATACGAGGAGTAATAGAAGGAAATTTAGCTTATGTAAAACTAAAATTTGAGATTCATCCAAATATTGGAATACGTTTAAATACTCCGAGATTAGATCAATTACTAACCTTGATGAAACCAGGAAATACAATTTTCTCGGTTACTTAATGTGTCAATTACACATTAACAAACCCACATCATAGTATTACCTTTAAGAATAATGATAGGATAGATGTCCCAAGCTTATTTGAAGATATAGGAAAGATTTATTATCCTAAGAAAAATAAAATTACAGATCTAGGAACATTCATAAATAGACCAAAATTATTAATACCAAAACTGATTAGATTTTCTGAACCAGAAGAGATTGACGAAAACAAAATAAGAAACTAGCTAATCAAGTAAATGAACTAGATTTATATATAAGAAACAGAATATGAATGGTTTGGAATTGAGAAAAGAAGAAGTTAAAAATGAAATTAAAAATTTTCATAGAATATTAGAAGATTATCTAAAAAGAAATTTAAACGAAAGAAATAGGAAAGAAATAGAAAATATACTTATAATAAAAGAAAACATATTAATAAAAATAGAAAATTTTGAAAGATCTAAGAAAAGGAAAAGCTGAACACTGCCAAGTTTACTATAAAGGACAAAATAATAGAAATAGAAATAAAGGTAAATAACAAACTTAGTATATTACATATAGAGGCAATTGAAAATGAAGAAAAAGATTTTTAGAAAAAACTAAAATATATATGGTCATTAGAACTACTAAAAGAAATAAAAACAAAAATATGTGAAGAATATGGAAAACTTTGTGCACAATCTATAGTATATAAAAATGAAATAGACGAAGAATTATGGTACCTGACTCTACCAATAAATGATGAATATTTATCACAAGAAATTGATATAGAAAACTATATAGGGCTCTCAACTTATTTAGCAGAATTAGAAATAGAAGAATATTGGTTCGTAGATGATGATTAAAGAACCAAAATATATTCTAGAGGAATTTAAAACGAATTTAGTGGAAATCGTGGACTTATTTAGTATCAGTGCACTAAGATTCTAACATTAATTATCAATGAATGAATATGGTATCTCATACAACGAAATAAGAAAATATAAATTAGAGTTGATTTCAAAACAAATACAATGCAAAAAAATAGAATTACAAAGACTTTATAGAACATTTGATGAATATATGCAATGATCTGAAAGAATAGCCAGTGAAAATTGGCAAGAACTAAAAAATAGGATTTTAATAGTAGAACAAAATATTAAAACATTAGAAGATGAATATAGATAAAATTGAAAAGGAATTACGAATTAGAGAACATATAGAAAATATTAAAAGACCACAAAGATTGTAAAAGTATTATTTAAAAAAATGGATATTTGTATAAAGAAAGGAAATGATAGAAAAATTGGAAGAATATAAAAAATAATTATAAAAATTCAAAATATATTATCCCGATATGAAACAAAATTAATAGATCTGAAAAACCTAAAAAATATTTAAAAATTTGTCTGTCATTACGCTTTGCAACCCAAAAATTAGAGACAAATTTTTAGTTTTCCATCCCTAAAACTTGCCGCTGAATCACTTTATTCTATTCGTGCCTTCTCCAAGAGACGTTCCTTACATTCCGACGACAATGCATGCCACCCAGACCAGCTCCAACGGTTGAAAAAATAAGCAATGACAACTAAAGCGTAAGGGACACACTAGTTGACAGAAACAGATTCCATGCAATCTCATTCATTCAATTTGGAATCAACGACCGAGATTCATTAAAGTTAATTTAGTTGAGTGATAGTGTGAGCCGCCTGATCTCAAATAGAGGGTCGAGATCTTCAACTATGTGAAGCAGTTATAGCAGGGAATCCGGATCCCTAGTTGACCCACAATGGAGATGTTCTAAAGGCATCTCCAATGCATAGTCTTGTAAAATTTTATTTTGGGTCCCTTAAGTTGTCCCTACATGCCGCGTTATTTTTAAGAGACACTTAATTATTTTGTTTCAATGGCTGGTTCCTTAGAGCAGCTTTAGCGACGTATCTAAATTTGGGTTGCTTTATTTTTTATGTGGGTCCATCAACTGCTACATAGGATTTGTAGTCCACGTGCGTTTGTGTCCATTTTCTTAGGTCCATTTCATCAAGTTCCTCTCACATAAAATCATTTTTTTTTGTGAAAAAGATGTAACTATCATGCATCTTTTAGAAAAATTTGAAAAAAATTGTTTTTATGTGAGAGGAACTTGATGAAATGGACTTAAGGAAATAGACATAAGTTTTGTCCTTGCTTTATTTGCTGAACGGTTGCTTTTTCAGTTGACGGAGAGAGAAATTAAAGCAATGAAGAAAGAGAAAATATTGGCTTGTAGTCCACGTGCGTTACACTTGTCTGTCACAAAGAAAGAGAAAATGTAGCAACGCATGTTACGCAACGCCGTTAAAGCTGCTCGAGAGAGATAACTCACTTCTCTCTTTTCTATTTCTTATCTCTTTTTCTAAAACCAAACAATACATCAAATCTATTCTATTTTTCATATTTTTTTCTCTTTTCATGTTTTTTCTCACATCTTTCTCTCTTCTCTATTTCGCCTCACAACCAAACATAGGCTTAAAATGAGTTCTTTAAGTGGTCCCCACATGCCACACTTTAACAATTTAATATTTATACTTATAAAATATTAATTTAATAATTTTAATTAAGAAGTTGGAAATATTGATAGATTAATTTTTTGCACTTTAATATGCTGACCGTTTGCACTTCAACACCAAAAAATAACTATACAACACCAAAAAAAATCTTGCACTTCCATATTCTGACCGCTGGAAATATTGATAGATTAATTTTTTTTTCAATTGAAATATTAATTGAAAATGAAATCACAATTTAATATTCTGACCGTTGGAAATATTGCTGACTCTTGCCATTCCTCACTCTCTCTCGGGTCACTCTATTCCTCACTGTCTGTCTACATTTTCAGGTCATTATAACCCTCCCTCTCTACATTTTCAGAAACCTCCAGAGCAACTCCTCCTATATAGCTACCATTGTGAGAAATACGACCAGATGAGAAGCATCCAACGAGAAGACGGCGACGGCGCACGATTCATTTCAACATGGAGATGGAGTTCTAAAAGAGAAGACGGCGCACGACGAGGGACTCACAGCGACGGCGCACGGCCGCGCCCTTACTCTCTCTACAGATCTGTCCATGCGTGAGGGAGAGCGAGAGAGGGGGAAAGCGAAGGGCACGCCGGAGAAGATGGCCGCGCACGGCGGCGGCGGCATTGGCAAACTTACAGCGACGTATCTGATCATGGAGACATTTTTTATGTTGGCGTTTGTTGTAGATCTGAAGATTTATGTCCATTCTTGTATTGTATGTATTGTTTCTTTTTTTTTCTTCTATTTAACATTTCTGGGATTCTGAGATGTTGGTGTTTCTGAGATGGTGTTCTTTGTTTCTGCTTCTTTGCTTGATTCTTGTGTTCTTGATTCCGATCGAAACTCCTTCCCCGTCCCTCTCTGGCTCTCTGGCTTTACCTTTCAAATCGTAGCCCCAAGCGAATTTTGGGGTAAATTTCTGTATTCTTTCTCCAACGTCACTGCTTAACCTCTGCAATCTTCAAACTTCTGTTGATTTTTCCCTTCCTGTTTTACTTTTCTCCCATTATTATTATTATTATTATTATTATTATTATTATTTAAATAAAAAATTATGCCTTGTTGGTGATATTGCAAAATTTTCTTTGAATTAATGTTGTTAATATGTGTTACTCTTGTTTAATGCCTAAGTGTTCTTTTAAATTGTTAGGTAGGAGTTTTCATTTACTTTTATTCATTTCTTTTTTGGAAATGTCATCTTATACATTGGTTTGAAATTTAGGTGTAGAAGTTAAGGTGAGAGACAGTCTGTTAAAGTTGACCCAAAGGAAACAGTGGATGGATTCATAAAGATTTCTCAGGTTAGGATTTTGTGGTTATTTCCCCTCACACTATCGTCTGTTGCTGATAAAATCTAAGTTGTTACGTGTTGGCTTTAGACTGCACTTGGTGAGGTAAAGAAAGACGAAACAAGTGAATCTGTGGTCCTGTATATGAAAGTTGATGACCAGAAGTTTGTTTTTGGAACCTTTTCTAGGGATGATATTCCCCATCTCTCTTTAGATTTATTTCTAGACGAGGAGTCTGAGCTTTTGCACAGTTTTTTAATGGATGCAAATTTTGGTATAAGGATCCAGGTAGAGCAATTTCCCTGTTCTGGGCTGCCATCAAAAGTAGAAAATATAGTAATTGAAAAAGTAGAAAGTGCTTAAATATTATGCTTACATTGTGTAATGCTAGATTAGTAACTTAAGAATGTGTAATGCTAGATCGGTATCTTAAGAATTGATTCTAATTTTTTATTTATTTATGTTAAAACATATTAGTCATGTGAGAACTGGAGAACTGATCCCCATTTCACCATTTCAATTTACAGCAGACAATATTACAATATCATATATTAAAAGTTTTAAAAATGCAAATTAAAGACTCTAGTCGGTGAGGGAAAGACATTGAGATTGTGTAGCTAGCAGAGATGGTTTGGAGAGCTGCATTCAGAAGCTGTCAGAAGGGATATCTATTATGGTAGGCTAAGCTTTTTGTTTGTTTGCTGGCATGTCTCACTCAAATATATGTAGATATTTGATATGTAAATGCTGTCATTGATATTGATATGAAGTAATAGTCCACTTTAATTCAACAGGAGCACATCACCCTTTCTAAATCCAATCTCATCTATTTGTGTGAGGCCTATTATCTATGTGCCCTCTGTGAGCAGGAGTATAAACCTGAATCAGAGGTAGGTATAATTTTTTCCAATTATTTTTTATATCAGTTTTTCCGGGGCGGGAGCTGTCACCGATCGGGGCTACCTTGTGTTCAACTTTTATTTCATTTTTTATTTCATTTTTTATTTCAGTTTCTCTTATCTTTGTTTTTATGTTCAGCAGCAAATCTTTAAGGATGTTAAGGCTACCTTGTGCCTATGGAAGCGTTCTCCATTACCTCTCGATATGACGATTTTATTTTATAACATAATTGATTTGATGTAGTTAAAGGTATAATTTTTTTCTTGAACTAATAATCTTTGTTTCTACATTTTATAAGATTTATAATGATTATCTGTTTGTTTCATCTGCATTTCTTCATGGTTTCATGCAATTGTCCTACAGTGCGCACTTGCTATTCATAAAAAAATTTAAAGATAAGAGGGTCCAGTGAATAAGTGGCGGACCTTATTGTGGGAAACAAGAAGGTTTAGCCACTCATTTTGTATTTCCCCCATGGATGAAACATTTGTCAGAAAGTATACTCATATTAATATGTTGTCACAATGTCTCGAGGGAAACCAACTAGTGCTTACAGTGTTTCTATAGAGTTTCTCTTTGTCATTTTTAAGTTGTAAGGAGAATTCTTCCTATCATGGTCTTAGTTATCCAACTGCCGATGAAATCAGGAATATTGCAGATAAACATGGAACGAATCATCATTCTTTTTTCGTTTCTACGTATATGGAGTTGAGCAAACAAGTTGCCAGCGGCAAATTAAAGAGGTAAGTATCGATGGTTTTGTCCAAGTGTCGTGATTAAATTTCAACTACAACATGATTTTCTTCTTTCTAACTCGAATTGGTTTGGAATGTCAGCGTTTTTCTCTCCCCTAATGATCTTAGTAGGGTAGGTAAATGGTGAACACATAAATCAATAGTATCATGCAAAGTAAATTAATTTCACCCCCAACTGTGTTCACCATTTACCTACCCTAACGAGATCATTAGGGGGGGGAAAACACTGACATTCCAAACCAGTTATAGTTAGAAAGAAAAAAAACATGTTGTAGTTGAAACTTAATCACGCATTTTTTCGTTGGCAACTTGTTTGCTCAACTCTAGGTACATATACGCAGAAACGAAAGAAGAATGATGATTCGTTCCATGTTTATCTGCAATATTCCTGATTTCATCTGCTGTTGGAAAATTAAGACCATGATAGGAAGAATTCTCGTTACAACTTAAAAATAACAAAGAGAAACTCTGTAGAAACACTGTAAGCACTGGTTGGTTTCCCTCGAGACATTGTGACAACATATTAATATGAGTATACTTTCTGACAAATGCTTCATCCATGGGGGAAATGCAAAATGAGTGGCTAAGCCTTCTTGTTTCCCACAATAAGGTCAGCCACTTTTTCATTAGAACCCTCTTATCTTTAAATTTTTTTATGAGTAGCAAGTGCGCACTGTAGGACAATTGCATGAAACCATGAAGAAATGCAAATGAAACGAACAGATAATCATTATCTTACACAATCTAGAAACAAAAATTATTAGTTCAAAAAAAAATTATACTTTTAACTGCATCAAATCAATTAAAATAAAATCATCATATCGGAAGGTAATGGAGAATGCTTCCATAGGCACAAGGCAACCTTAATATCCTTAAAGATTTGCTGTTCGACATAAAAACAAAGATAAGTAAACAGAAAATGGATTAATTGTAAAGCTGCCCAATCAACGACAGTTTCTGCCCCGGAAAAACTGAAATAAAAAATAATTGGAAAAAAATTATACCTACCTGTGATTCAGGTTTATACTCCTGCTCGTAGATAATAGGCCTCACACAAATAGATGAGATCAGATTTAGAAAGGGTGATGTGCTCTTGTTGAATTAAAGTGCTCTTGTTGAATTAAAGTGAACTATTACTTCATATCAATATCAATGACATTATACATATATTTGAGTGTGAGACACCAGCAAGCAACCAAATAAAAAGCTTAGTCTACCATGATAGAGATCCCTTCTGACAACTTCTTAATGCAGCCTTCCAGACCTGCACAATCTCAATGCCTTTCCATCACTGACTAGAGTCTTTGCATTAAGCTTTTAATATCCGATATTGTAATATTGCCTGCTGTAAATTGAAATGGTGGAGTTTTGATGCTTGATGTGTATAAATTATGCTTGATGTTAATCTAGTATCTCTTTCTTTATCTTTTAGGCTTCCCTCTTAAGTCATCAAGTCTGGGAATGCATACGAAGGCAGCTTTTAATGGAGGTAAACACTGGACTAGGTCCGATAGATTTATTTGCTTTCTTGATATGACATAGATATAGCATAGATTTTTTTTTCAATGGTAATTTTCTTTATTTTTCTAATAGGATTGTTCTTGCAGTCAAATGTGGTGGAGATGATGAAATTGATAAAGCATGCAACATTCTTCTCAAAAGCACTAACAATTTAGATCGTAGGAATTTATTCTATACCACTTTTGGTTCTATTCCGAAAGATTTCTCTGGCCGTTTGGTTGCAGTGGAGGTCCCGAGTTGAATATTTGTCATTCAAAGGGCAGAAATAATTCTTGATGTTTGTTGGTACTCTTTGAAGTACCTCTATTTCGACTTCGCGAGGTATTTGTGCTAGCTAGTTAGTCATGTTACTGCTACTGCTTTGGAACATATAGTTTTCTAATAAATTTTCATTTACTTTGGACTTGTTTCTCCCTGCAACAAATTTTTTTATGATCTATCTTCAATCAAGGCTGCACATATAGTTTCTTGGTTTAAAATAGCTTTTGTGTTATCCTGCTGCCTTTTATTTTTCAGAAGGTGATATTCTCCATTTTCATGTTATTATTCCTGCTAAATTACGATATTTCAACAAGTTATGACCTTAGTATAATGACGATATTGCAACAGGTGTCCAAATTGCTGTGTTGTAGGTTGTTTCTTGCTCCAACAAGCAACTTTTGTTGTCATTTGTTGTGGATGATGTGGGTGAAAATTATTGGTCTGCCTATTTTCACCAAGCTTCGATTGGAACTTATATTTAAACGCAATTTCCATTCTTGTTTGCCTGAGAGATTTAAGGTACAATCCCTTGTTGATGTTTGGGCATGTCTTCGTGTTTAACAAAAATATGAAACTTTGTCTGTTTTACTTTTGTGGATATGACAAGGATAACTCATTAAATATTAATAAGTTCAATTTTAGGGTTTAAGTGATGCTGGAGCTTCTTCCATCAGACAAGACACATTCGATTTACTCGGGTAACAATTATACCTTCTGCATAATAAAACAAAAAAATCAAAAATATGAAACTTTGTCTGTTTTACTTTTGTGGATATGACAAGGATAACTCATTAAATATTAATAAGTTCAATTTTAGGGTTTAAGTGATGCTGGAGCTTCTTCCATCAGACAAGACACATTTGATTTACTCGGGTAACAATTATACCTTCTGCATAATAAAACAAAAAAATCAATTAGCCGGAAGCAATGCTCTCATTGTCTTCCTGTTGCAGGCTTATGCCTGCCTAAGGCCACGAAAGATTTGGCAAAGCATTTAAAGAAGTTTTTTGTTGGAATTCCATCTGCAACAATCACAAGTATATGTATATTTGGATTAGACTATACCCTACTACAAAAATTGCTGATTATTCCGTGTCTTCCTGAACATACTCGGGCGTTGATGCTAATATCCTGGTTGAGTTTTGAGAATGAACCAACTGTATTTGGATTAGACTATACCCTACTACAAAAATTGCTGATTATTCCGTGTCTTCCTGAACATACTCGGGCGTTGATGCTAATATCCTGGTTGAGTTTTGAGAATGAACGAACTGTATGTTATTGCCACTGGATTCTATTTAGGGGTGGCAAAATGGATGGATTGAAAAAACTATTTATCTATTTACCATCCACTAAAATCTCATCAAGAAAATCCAATCCATCCATCATCTATTTAAAAAAAAAACCATCCAATCCATCTATTAAAAAATTTTATGGATAGATATTCAATCCATCCACAAAAAATATTTTAATTACAAAAAAATATATTTTTAATCATAAAAAAATATTTTACTCCCCTCTCTCCTCTCCCCCCCCCATATCTCTCTCCCTCTCCCTTCTCTCTCCCCTCTCTCTCTCTCTCTCCTTTTTCTCTCCCCTTTCTCTTTCCTACTCTCTCTCTCCTCTCTCCCTCCCCCCCTTTCTCCTCTCTCTCCCCTCTCTCTCCCTCCCCACATTTGACTTCTTCGAATTCAAGCAAAATATTTCATTCCGTATAGCAACACAAACGCTCGGACTTAGTTCAAAACGGAAAGAGAAGTAAACATTCTGCCGTTATATATGTGCAGCCTCACATCTGCCAAGTAATTGAATAAAATTATTCCAAAGGGCCATGGACGGCTGTGCTCACAATCTTACTGAGATCCTCAATCTTATTTACTCTTCAGACTAGTTTGGTGGCCACGTAAGATAAAAAAAATAAAAATAAGAGGGTTAGTTAATAGTAAATGATATTAAATAGTACTAGTGTCGTGACCTACAACACTAGCACTGTGATTGGTTGCGGGTGGAAAGAGACGAGAGAGTGCTGCACGAGAGAAGTTGGTGAGAAGTGGACCACTTCTTTAGTTTGGTTGGAGCAGAAATTGGAAAGGGAGAGAACAAATTGGTGGGTCCCACTCACTTTTTTTCCCCTTCATTGCTACGTAGAAAGGGAGGAGAGAGGCGGTGCAACATTTTTTTTTGCTTTTTCCAATTCTACCCCTATTTTTTCATTATATCTCAAATTATTTAAATTTTTAGTCAAGGATATTGATGTCTTTTCAAAAATAATTAACACTTCTATCTTCTCTTTTTTCATCTCTTTCTCATAAACCAATCAATACCCAAAATCTACTCTATTTCTCACATTTGTCTCTCTTTTTATACTCTCTCTTCACAATTTCTCTCGTGAACCAAGCACACCCTAGAAGCTGGTATTCTGCATTGGTTAGATTCATTATAAGGTCCACATCTGGAATGTACAAATTAAAATGATCCTATTAGTATAACCATCATCTGTGCACAGTGACTTAATTTACCCGCATTTTAGCATTCTTGACCAAATTCGTCTTCTATCCGAATGAAATGATTACAGGACATGGCACAAATTAATCTGATCTCATATTTTATGGAATTAATGTTTAAGTTACTATTTCTCAATAATTTAAATATATATTTACCGCAAATACAACACTACACGCACGCACACATCGTTTGAGAACGATCCCATTTCAGTATGCAGTTTACAGAGTATAAATTCTAATCATTTAGTCAGTGCAGGAAATCCATGCATGTTAGTAATTTTTACTAACATGCTAGTAAGTCTCTATAAGACTGAGCAGTACTGCAGAAACCTTTGAAATTTAATTAATTAATTAGAACCAAAATTAAGCAGCCACCACACGAGACTCCATAAACAAAATATTTTTAGTGGCAAGCCTTAAACTTGTGCAGTTTCCCTCTTTAACAATTCTCTTAGCCGTAGCCACTACATGCACATCATCACCAACCACACAAGAGAGGGGAGAGAGAGAAAGAGAGAGTTTGAGGAAAGAGGAGAGGGAGGGAGGGAGAGGATATAGGGGAGGGGAGAGAGAGAAGAGAGAGAGAGTGGGAGAGGAGAGTGAGTAAAATATTTTTTATAATTAAAAATATTTTTTTAATCAAATTTTTTTATAATTAATTTTTTTATGATTAAAAATATATTTTATGATCAATTAAAATAATTATCCATTCCATCCATTTGCAACCACTTGTGTAATCTAATGGATTTAAAAAAAATAGTAGATGAATGATTAACCATCCATTAAATTAAATGGATGGATTAGATCCAATCCATTTATTTTTGTTTGTTTGTAATGGATGGATTGAATGGATTTGTGTTTGGACGGATTAGATGGATGATGGATAAATGGATGACTTTGCCACCCCTAATTCTATTTCACAAGGTAAATAGCTTCTATAGGTACATATGTATAGCATATAAGTATTAAATGTAAATTATAACTTTTCATTGCTTGCCGTAGATGTGGAAAATTTGATTGACATGGATGAGAAACCTATAAGAGACTCGGTGGTTGATGACATCCTTCCAACCTTTTCATAAATTAATTTTCACAAATTTTGATTTAAAAATATAACACTATATACAATGACACCATTGACATGATAGAAGGAAATTATTATGAATTTCAAGAAAGTAATTGTTATTTCTCCTTCTACAACCCTTACTGGTAAAGTTGAAGAAAAATGGTTTGGTTCATGGAAGTCCTTGCTTCTAGGGGAATTCTTGAATACCAATTCTTTTGACCAATGGCTTGAAAAGTTTGCGAATAATCAAAGACCTATGTGCAAAATGACTGAGGGTCTTCTTAAAATTCTTCTTGGAGATGAAGGAAAAACATTGGGTTCAAAGCTATTTTCTGACAAGCCCTGCTACATGGATAAAAATAGGCTATGATGCATGGTGTAGTATAGTGTCAGATGCAACCGATGAGTACGTATGCACTAGAGGTGAATGATAACGTGGAAAGAAAGCCTGTAATTCTTAGGTTAGATTATGAGATGCATGTAAATGAATTGTCTTTTTACTTGTTTTGCATGTAGTTATGAAATAGTTTTAAGTTTTAACATGTAGTCTAATGTGTTTTAGCCTATTAATACCTAGTTAAATGACAAGCTCCTCTACTTTCGTAACAAATGCTTCCCTGAGAAAATTTACCTATTGCAAGGGATCATGAGATGTATCGTATGCCATCAGTTAGCAGTATTTTTCTAATGGGAAAGGATCCAATGTCACTTCCTTCTATAGATCATTTGAATGCTTTATATTCAGTAGATGCAGATGATGAATTTAAATTTGAAAATACAGAGAAATTTTTTGAATCTCAAGCACTCAAGGTAATTTATCTTCTATTATTATACAGGGAAAAACACATTATATACCAATAACCGTACAAGAGTTAGTTTATGCGTTAGAGACTCATGACGTGTTTCTGCATGTACTTGGGTATAATGATGGTAAATATATAAAATAAGCTTATATAATATGTTATTCAGAGTTCTACATTTACAATGATTACTTTTACAGGAACACATTACATTGAGAGGCGAGAGATTAAGAAACTCCAGAAATGTGTTGTTGGTGGTGAATTTATTTGGTGAGGAAGCTATGCACCTAGACCTCATGCTCTCATAACATATCTGTTGGCTGGCTCTCCAACCGGCATTGTTGTGGCTTACGCAAGTTCACGAAGTAGATAAAATGATTGCAGCGTTATTTGAAGCATGGTTGGTTGACAGAACGCTCAAATATAAGCTCAAATAACGTCGCAATTATTTTATCTACTTTGTGAACTTGCATAAGCCACAAGAGAGCAACGACGGTTGGAGAGCCAATCAACAATTATGTTATGGGAGAAGGAGGTCTAGGTTCATAGCTTCCTCACTAAATGAATTCACCACCAACAACACATTTCTGTAGTTTTTCAATCTCTCGCCTCTCAATGTGCTATGTTCTTGTAAAAACAATCATTATAAATGTAGAACTCTGAATAACATATTATATAAACTTATTTTATATACTTACCATCATTATGCCCAAGGTACATAAACATGTCATGAGTCTCCAATGCAGAAACTAACTCTTGTAAGGTTGTTGGTATAGAATGTGCTTTCCCCTGTATAATAATAGATTGTAGATAAAATACCAATTTGTAGATAAACTATTGAATAAATGAACGTCAAACAGATAAATTACCTAAGCGCTTGAGAATTGAAAATTTTCTCTGTATTTTCAAATTTAATTCCTTCCTCTGCATCTACTAAATAGAAAGCATCTACTAAATAGAAAGCATGCAAATGTATAGAAGGAAATGACATTGACATTGGATCCCTTCCCATTAGAAAAATACCTGCTAACTGATGGCATACGATACATCTCATGCTAACTGATGGCATACGATACATCTCATGTTCCCAGGAAGCATTTGTTACTGAAGTAGAGGAGCTTGTTATTTAACTAGGTGTTAATAGCTAAAACACATTAGACTTAAAACTATTTCATAAATACATGAAAAGCAAGTAAAAAACAATTCATGTACCTGCAACTCATAATTTGACCCAAGAATTACAGGCGGCTTTCTTTCCAGGTTGCATCTGACACTATCCTACCCCATGCATCATATGTAGCAGGGTTTGTCAGAAAATAGCTTTGAACCCAATGTTTTTTCTTCATCACCAAGAAGAAATTGAAGAAGACTCAGTCATTTTGCACATAGGTCTTTGATTATTCGCAAACTTTTCAAACCGTTGGTCAAAAGAATTGGTATTCAAGCATTCCCCTAGAAGAAATGACTTCCATGAATCAAACTATTTTTGAAATAACAATTACCTTTTTGAAATTCATAATAATTTCTATCATGTCAATGGTGTCATTTTACATAGTGCTATATTTTTAAATCAAAATTTGTGAAAATTAATTTATGAAAAAATAAGTAGTGCACCTTAGCAGTGTCCCTAAACATATATCAAGGTTCTCTTTCTGCGTCATATGTGCATCGAAATCTACATAAACCCCTCTTTCTTCAACAATTGTTCTCAAAGTGATGTCATCAACCACCGTGTCTCTTCTAAGTCCATCCATGTCAATAAGATTTTTCACATCTGAAGCAAGCGATGAAAAGTTATAATTTACAATTGGCAATCGAAACTATTTACCTAGAATCCAGTGGCAATAACATCACAATTGGTTCATTCTCAAAACTCAACCTGGATATTAGCATCAGCGCCAGTATACATGTATATATATATATACTTTTGATTGTTGCGGATGGAATTCCAATCAAAAACTTCTTTAAATGCTTTGTCAAATCTTTCGTGGCCTTAGGCACAAGCCTGCAACAAGAAGACAATGAGAGCATTGCTTGAGTCTAATTTACTTTTATGTATTTTATTACGCAGAAAGTATAACTGTTACTTGAGTGAGTCAGATGTGTCTTGTCTGTTGGAAGATACCCTGAAATTGAACTTATTAACACTTAATGAGTTATCCTTGTCATATCCACAAAAACAAAACTGACGAAATTTCATATTTTTGTTAAACATGAAGACATGCCCACCAACAAAAGTTGTGTGTAATATAAGTATCTTGAATCTCTCATCTAAACGCGAATGGAAATTGTGTGTAATATAAGTTCCAATGAAAATAGGCAGACCAATAATTTTCACCCACATCATCCACAATAGATGACAGCGAAAGTTGCTTGCTGGAGTAATATGCATAAAAATATAACTTCCAGACTGGCCGACACGAGCGCAAGGGCAAGCGCAGTGCAATAGCTGCTATGGCTTCAACCACAACTCATGGCATTGTGTTCAAATGGTAGTTAGTTATTAGGAACTGATCCTGACAGTGTGTAGTGACTCTTATGGCTATTGTTGTAACAGGTACTCTCACCATAATTCTACTTAAAAAAAAAAAAGCTTATAAGATTTGCCATGGAAGGCTAGTGATAGTAGCATTTTTTGCATTTTATTTGGTTGGATTGGTTGGGTTGGTTGACGACATCAAGGCACTATCAATGTTTAACACCTGATAGAATATTTAAATACTACTGACAGTGGATGAGTTCCAACGGGAACAATGTAAAAAATTTATTTACAAGTAATGGTGCCTAATCTAATCTAATGACTAATACTATAGAATAGGAAACAAAAGCTGACCTGTACGGAGCAAGCTCAGATAGGAAAGAGATATATATAAGCTAATAAAAGGAACGAGGAAGGACAAGAAACTAAATGTCTTTTGTTCTACATTAACTGCAACACTGCTCCGTATGAGTAGTATTTAGTTGGTAGTGGACGCTAAAGAAGAGAAAATGAGTTGTTAAATTTCAATAAAAAAGTACTTATTAGTGACATGCTAGGCTTATGATTAGTTAATGTTGTATGTTGGATAAACAGACTATAGTTGGTCCCCCAAAAGAACCTTATACCATCATAAATGTAGGTAAGAAAGAAAACAGAGGAAATTAATATGCTTAACAAACTGAACATAATAAGGATCAGATTCATCATAGGCTACATTTAAAAAATAAAAAAAAATCTAAATTAAATTTTCGAAAACTACAGAAAGATTATAAAGAAGAACATCGCAAAAGCAATATAATTATTATGAGTAAATAGGGGCAATGACGGTGTGAGATATCAGTCCTTCTGATTTCACTTCACTCATATCAAAGTTTGAGTTCTCAACAATTGAAAAGATTCATCATTTGGCCCATTGGAATGAGAACAGATGGACAAAATCACAGGGGAGGGAGTCAGGCATAGGGCTTTTTACTTTTTTTACATGTATGGTAACATTGAAAAATGTTTGGGGGCTCCTACCTGTCCTAACCAAGCTCCGTCTCTGCCGTTGACCGCAGGAGTCAAACTGTTTTCTGGAGTTTTCTGTGTATAAAATCTACGATACATTGTATCAACTTCGGTGAGATAGAATGTGCCTGGAGATAATAAGGCGACTGTCTCCTTGCTTGTTACAAAATCCTTGGCACCATACCTATGTTCCATTAGCTTCAAGGTCTCAATAAACTTCTCCGGAGAAAACTGCATTTGAAAAAGCGTGTGCTCATTAAAAGACCATACAATTTTATAGAACAACATAGTACTATGTTTCCAAAATTTTAATAAACATTACAACAATAATCTAAACGAAGGACTGATCGATTTCAATCATTAATTCTCACGTTGACTTGTAAGTATTAATCTACAAGCCAACTGATCGTATGTTTTTGGTAGTTATATTCAATTTAATATCAAAACAGAATAAAAATTATCGTGCAACCAATTTTCAAACACCTGGACATTAACTGAACAAAAATTAAACAAGTTTTCCAGAGGATGAAGAAATGATGAGTACCTGGATTCCTCAAGAAGTCGCTGTACAGCAAACGAGCAAAACTTTTCTGCACAAGCTGCAGAGTCGAGAAATATTAAAAGAAAAATAAAAACAGACATAAGAAATTCAAATATGCATATCAAATCAACTAAGGTAGATGCAAAAATATAAAACATGATACAGTGAAGTGTCATAGGCAGTTAGGATATTGGATACTAAATCCTTAAAAGTTTAGACTTTAAGCTACCTTGTTATAAGGAGAGTGCAGCACAAAGTAAGCAGCATCAGAAAGAGAAAATTGTTTTCCCTCAAGTTTCTCATACCTGCAAAAGCAAATAAGATTAGGTACTTGGTCAGTTAATTATTATTAATGTTTTCAACACATGATCAGTCGTAATACAAATATGTAAAGAAGATATTTAAGGATATACATACCTACACACGCACACACAACTAGATTTTTGAAGGAAATTGATTCCGTGACATTGCATTACAAATCAGAGTAATATATACAAGTTACAAGCCTAAAGATAGGCTACAAATCAGCTAACTAATGGCTGAAATTATGGTAATAAATATTGACTAGCTAAATAAAGATATATACAAATAATAAGAGAATATATTCTAACACACCCCCTCAGTCGAAGCGGGAGGCTCTCGTATGCTTAGACTGTCCCTGAAATCATTAAATAGAACGCGCGGAAGCCCTTTTGTAAAAATATCAGCAATTTGGTAACGGGACGGCACATGAAGCACACGGACTTCGCCACGAGCCACTTTCTCACGAACGAAGTGAATATCCATCTCAATGTGTTTGGTGCGTTGATGTTGAACAGGATTGCCGGATAAGTATATCGCACTCACATTGTCACAGTAAACTAGAGTAGCCTTTTGAATGGGACAATGCAACTCTAGAAGCAGGTTTCTGATCCAACAAGAATCAGAAACAACATTAAGGAAATTGATTCCATGAAGGAAATTGATTCCGTGACATTGCATTACAAATCAGAGTAATATATACAAGTTACAAGCCTAAAGATAGGCTACAAATCAGCTAACTAATGGCTGAAATTATGGTAATAAATATTGACTAGCTAAATAAAGATATATACAAATAATAAGAGAATATATTCTAACAATTTTTGACCCGTTCAATGCACGCCGGAAACAGAATTTGTGAGAATAATTCTATATTTTATATTTGAATTTTTTTTATTTGTGTCATAAAAATTATATGATTATTAAAAATATTGATAAATAAATATTAAGGTAATACGAACATAATTCTTCTATTTAAGGTAACTTGTACACAATACACTCATACGCTACACGTGTAACTATGCAATACACGTAGTAATATTTATACTATTACTACTATATTTTCTTTTGATAAATATACTATTACTATTACAAAAACAAACAAAAAATACACCTTTTTTTATTTACATTGTAGAGACAACTTGCCAAAACTCCATGTACGCTCTCAGGCATTATCAGCGTGAGTTTTCTCAGTCTCATGTTCAAAAAAAATTGTTTTTTTTCAGTGAAATTATAGTATTTAAAAATAAATAAATCGATTCGAAGTAAAAAAAAATGTAACATTTTTTATGAATATCGCAAAGATAACCCTTCAAAACTCCATGTATGCTTGCAGACATATTTGGCGTGAGCTTCCTGACAGTCTCCTGCGAAAAAATTGTTTTCTTTTGAGTGAAATTAGAGTATTTAAGCATAAATAAATCGATTAAAAATATAACAATTTTTTATGAACATTGCAGGGACAACCCATCAAAACTCCATGTATGCTCGCATACATATTCAACGCGAGCTTTCTCACAGTGTCTTACTCAAAAAATAATTTGTTTGTTTTCTTTTAAGTGAAATTACAATATTTAATGATAAATAAATCGATTGAAAACCAGGAAAGTATAACATTTTTTTGTGAGTATTGTAGAGACAAACCGTCAAAACTCAATAAATGATCGCAGACATATTCGGCGTAAGCTTCCTCATAGTTTCCTGTTAAAAAACTTGTTTATTTTCTTTTTAGCGAAATTTCAATTTTTTAGGGTAAATTAATCGATTTCAAAACAAAACAAAATGCAACATTTTTGTTATGAACATTGTAGAGACGTCAAAATTTCATGTTTGCTGGCAGTCATATTTAGCGCGAGCTTCTTCACAGCGTCTTGTCCAAAAAAAATTTGTTTATTTTATTTTCAGTGAAATTTTATTTTTTAATGATAAATAAATCAATTACAAAACAAAAAATGCAATGTTTTTTAATGAACATCACAGAGACAATCCATCAAAATTCCATCAAAACTCCATTTATGCTTGTAGACATATTCGACATGAATTTCTCATAGTTTCTCGTAAAAAAAATTGTGTGTTATTTTTTCAGTAAAATTATAGTATTTAAAGATAAATAAATCGATTTAAAACAAAAAATATAATTTTTTTATGAACATTGCAGAGTTAACCCGTTAAAACTCCATGTATGCTCGCAGGCATATTCAGCGTAAGCTTCCTTACTTCTTGTTAAAAAAAATATTAACAATTTTTTTCCCGTAAAATTAGAGTTTTTAAGGATAAATAAATCGATTACAAAACAAAAAATACAATCTTTTTTTATGAACATTACAGAGACAGCCGGTAAAAAATGCAATCTTTTTTTTTTCTTTTCAGCGAAATTATAGTATTTAAAGAGAAATAAATCGATTCAAAACAAAAAATGTAACCTTTTTTTATGAGCATTGCAGAGGTAACCCGTCAAAACTCCATGTATGCTCGCAGGTATATTTCGCGTAAGCTTCCTTACTTCCTGTTCAAAAAAAAAATGTTAACAATTTTCTTTTCCGAGAAATTACAGTTTTTAAGGATAAATAAATCCATTACAAAACAAAAAATGCAATTTTTTTTTTATGAACATTACATAGACAACCTGTCAAAACTCCATTTATGCGCGCAAGCATATTCGGCTGAACTTTCTCTCAGTCTCATGTCAAAAAAATTTGTTTGTTTTCATTTCAGGGAAATTATAGTATTTAAAGATAAATAAATCAATTCGAAAAAAAATGTAACATTTTTTTTATGAACATTGCAGAGGTAACTCGTCAAAACTCCATATTTGCTCACAGATATATTCAGCATAAGCTTCCTTACTTTCTGTTCAAAAAAAAATGTTAACAATTTTCTTTTCCGTGAAATTACAGTTTTTAAGGATAAATAAATCGATTTCAAAACAAAAAAATGCAAACTTTTTTTTTTCTGAACATTGCATAGACAACCCGTCAAAACTCTATGCATGCTGTAACATCCTAAATTTCCTTTAAATTAGTGCTTTAAAACAAATTTAGATCTTAGGGGTAAAATAGTAAATATATCCTATGATTAAGAAAATGTGAGACTAATTATTTATGAGTATTTTAATTTATTAATTTACCTAAGGTTCCTATGAGGACTAAAGGATAAATTCATAAGATTAAATAAGGGCTAGTTAGTTAATTTGAGTCAAACCATGTCATAACCCCCACCTTGCACCTCCTTTAGCTCTCACTCACCTTAGCACCCCCATTCTCTCTTTTCTCCCTCCCTGTGCATGAGTTTGAAGCAGAAGGAAGAAAAAAGGGAAAAACCAAAGAAAAGAGAAAAAGAAAGAAAGGAGAAAGGAAGAGAAAGAGAAGGAGGGAGGACGTGGATGGAGACGGAGAGGGAAGAAGGGCGATGCTGTGGTGGCGGCTCACGGCGACGCGCCATGGTGAGAAAGAGAGAGAGCAGAGATCGAGAGCGAGAGAAAGGAGCAGAGAACTGAGAGAGGAAGAGAGATCCCGAGAGAGGGAGGAGATGATGGAGAGTTTCCTCCATGAAACCCAAACCAAGAAAAAAGGAAAATGAAAATGGAAGAAGAAGGCTCAGGAGCTGGCCATTCTCTATGATGCTGAGGTTGCTGGCATCATTCTCAAAGAGGAGAATTGCCTTGTTAAAGAAAGCTCAAAGGGGAGGCTTGGAATCAAGGAGGAGGATGAAGCCCAAGCCCCATGTATTTGGGGTTTCATCATCTTGCTTGAGGAAGCTCTAAGGTAACATAGAATCCCCTAAATTAAAACCTCCCTTAGGGTGTGCTAGGTTTATTGTTTTAATTCTTGAATTAAATTACTATTGAATAGATTATTGTGTTATTTTAGTGGGACTGGTATAAATAGGGCAGTGTTGTCAAAAAGCGGCCATGGCGAAAGGCGGTGGCGGATTTTCACTAAACCACAGCAAGCTAGGCGGTGGCGAGTTCTGCATGGCGGGTCATGGCGGCCGCTTCGGGTGTGGCGGCCATGGCGGAAAACCCGGCGCAAAACGCAAAAAACACGCTGTTTGACTGTGCGCGACCCGGATCCGACCCGATTCGTTTAAATAAAGCCAAACCCTAAACTCTTCAGTCTTCTCTCTCCCCGACCTTGTGCTGCTGCGCCGCGCCGACCACCCATTCTTCCTGAGAACTCCGGCAAACTCCACCGCGCCAACGACCCGTTTCGTTTCTCGTTCTCTATTCTGCACTTTCTTTTTTTTCCTCTCGTTCTCGTTCTCTGTTTTTTTCCTTTCTTTTGGGTCATAAAATGGGGCTAAAGGCCCAGCTCTGCTTTTTTTTTCCTTCTATGTTTGTTTCCCTTTTTTTACGTTTCTTGTTCTCTTTTTTTTTTGGGTACAACGTTCTCTGTTTTTCTATGCTTTTGTTTCCTTTTTTATGCTTCTTGTTCTCTATTTTTCTATGTATTTCTTTAACGCTTTTTTTTTTCATTCTTTTCTGTTTTAATTTTTTTAGTTTATACTTTTCAGTTTTATTCTTTTTTTAATCTCTTTTTATGCTATTTTTTAATATTTTCTCCCTCCAATTTTTGTTCCTTCATTTGAATAGAGGTATATTCATTGTTGTTATTTTGATATTTGATGTCTTGAACTTAATGTTTATGGTCTTGGATTTGGTATTCTGCCATTTTGGTTATGAACTTATGATATTTACTATCAATTTAGTTCAATTGAAGTCTTATATTTTAGTTATGTAGCATTTTTTCTGCACTACAACTGTTATTCTGCATTTTTTTATTTATATTTACGTGTATATATATATATATATATATATATATATATTTTTTTTTTTATTCAGTCCGCCATGGCGTCTGCCATTTCCCGTAATGCAATCCGCCATTTTTTTATGGCGGATTTTTGGCTGCCCCAAACCCCCCACAACATTGTATGATGTTTGCTCCATTGCGAGTTCCATTGAGCTCCAATCGGAATATTTGATTTTTGTTTGTCACGTTGTCAAATATGGAAGAATGAGTTTTGGAGTGGCTTGTGTTCGAGCCAGTCTGTTTTATGAGTTATTATGACTCTATGTCTCTTTAAAATGAGTTCTGGGTTATAAGATACTTGAGTTTGAACTTGCATGCACTAAAGAATACACCTTCATGTTTGAGGTTGTTGTTATTTAGATAAGTGCCTTGATTTCCCAATTAGAACATGTTAATTTTGTTAGAACCATCAGTTGATTGGATTTGGGGTTGATTTGAATGGTAGGGAAACTTGGACATTATAAGAAAAATGGCAGAATTTTCTTCTGCACAGGCCAGCACGGCCGTGCTTTGTTCTGTTTATGCTTTTAAGGAAGAATGTGGGGGCACGGCTGTGCCCTGTGGCACGGTCAGGCCGTGCTTCCCTGCCGCTTTAGGATTATTATTTTTTTCTTCATGTTATGACTGATGTTAAGGGCCTATGTTTTGGGTTCTTAATGAAAGGGGTTTCAACCCCGGAAGGAAAACAAGGCTAAATTAATAGACTTGCTTTAAGATGCTTGCCTTTGATGTTTTAATTCTATGTTTTAGCATAGTTGTTCATTGTTTTTGACTCATTATTGAGAGGGTTTTACCCCTTGTTATTGGTTAATGAGAATTAAGATAAATTACCTTATTAATTATGCATCTGATTGTTTGACATGACATATGCATTAATGTTTGTCTAACCGGATGACGATTCAGCGACAGAACCGTGAATCATCAGAACCGTCGATTGTGAATCGTTTCAACGTTTATCGGCGGGGACCCCCTTGGTCGATTAACCGTAAAGGAATCTTGTCTCAATTTCAATTGAGTTTAGGGCCAAGGGAGTACATTTTACGAACTTGATGTGAAATTTATTGCATTTTGTTATATGCTCGAGGCTTGAGGATTTATTAAGAATTACGTTACTTTTTGAGTGATTATTCCTGAAATGAGTTTATGTTCCAACATTGATGCTAGATTGAATGATTGAAGGTCGTGAGTAAGAGTAGATTATAATATTTTTTAATAATTATGTTTATACTGGTTTGGGAGGATTTTTCCATACGTAGCACACCACATATGGCTGGAAACAACGGTAAAAGATTTTATGACTTCAAGTCTACATTCCTGAGTTTTATAAACTCACATCGTTGTTTTCAGGTACAAGCTTATTGGAGAGGTTCAGAGCATGACTTGTGCTCGGTCTTGCCATCCCGCGAGATCTCGAGTCACCGGATCACCAGTCAGGGTCTTAATTATTAGGTTGTGTCCCTGTAAAATTAGGAAAAATGTTCAAATTGTAATTATTTTATCTTATTATTCTGATTACAAAAGGTTGTATTTATAATAGTTAGTTCCGCTTTTCAAAACTCTGATATTTGCATGACACCTTTGGTGTATTAGAAAGATTTTACTTAGCCAAAGTCAGGTATTTTCAGCAGTTGCTTCTTTTTACTTCTTTATTGTTACTCTGCAAAGCGAAAAAATTTCTACATTTTATTTAATTCTGGTTAGATTAGTAAGTAATTCTCCGATTAGAGTCGGGGCGTTACACATGCTCGCATGCATATTCAGCGTGAGCTTTCTAACAGTGTCATGTTCAAAAAATAATTTGTTCTTTATATATATAAAGATTAAGATAAAGATCTATCGAATTTTATCTCACCATATAAAATATTGTAAAAATATTGAGGACAAAAAAGTTGTGAAAATATTTTAAAAAGTATTTTAACAAAGTGACATCAGTGTGATATATGATTTTTTTATATTTCACTGTGATATATGATTTTTTTAATAATAATAATAACCAATCATTTAATAATACTATTTTTATGTTGTATCAAACATCCTGCATGGTTTCAATCACTAAGATGCATATTTTTATTTGTCGTCAATATTAAAAAAATACTTAAAATATATGAATAAATCAATTATAAACGTAAATCTTTTATAAATACTATTTTCATTCTGTATCAAACACTAGACAGCATATCAATCATTGGGATCTATATTGTGATCAAATAGTAATCAATATTATTGATATATCTATATTGATAACATGTCAGATGTTTGATTTATAAATGAAATCAATTAACACTGAGATTTATATAATTATTTTTTTTCAGGATTTTGCTCTATTTGATTTTGTAAACTAAATCAATTAACACTGAGATTTATATAATTATTTTTTTTCAGGATTTTGCTCTATTTGATTTTGTAAACTAAATCAATTAACACTGATATTTATATAATTATTTTTTTTAGGATTTTGCTCTCTCTTTCATTTAAAAAATCTCTATAATTATTAAATGCTTAGAAACATTAATTAGTATTTATTTAAATGATTTGACAAAATTACCCTCCAATACTATTACTTTTATAATTATAAATAAATATCCTTGTTGATTTGAGCTAATTGAGAATTTATATAATATTTTTTAACAAAGATATTATTACATCATCTTTAGGCTTTAATATTATTATAACATGATCATATCATTAGATTTATTTATTTAGCAAATAACAGGGCATTGTTTAAGAAGTAGTGTATTTAATACATTGGGAAGAGATTAAACAGAATAAAAGAACAACTTAAACAGAAAACAAAGGGCGAAACTTCCGCACGTAGGAACCCTGGTTCACGCTAGGGTTTGGGTATGCACGTAGCCGTCGCCCTCCCTGGTCCGCAAGGCCGGCGAACTTCCGGAGTTAGAGCGACGGTGCCTCTGACCAACCTCACCTCTAGCAACCACGGCGCAACCTCTCGGCGGTCCGGCGCACTCTTCCCCGGCGTCCTCACGAGTGAAGTTGCACTCTGTTTTTGGCAACTCCTGCGCGGCTCTCTATTCTTCGATTTGCATGCTGCAACTTGTCCGCGCCCAGACTTCCTTCCACCTCTCCTTCCACGGCGCACTCTCTCTCTTTTCAAGACTCGTTTCTTTGTGGACGCAGGGTCGCTTGCTTGCCGTCTTCCCTGATTACCGTCACCATGGCCGCCGGTCCCCCACCGGTTTGCCCTTGGCCCTTCCTGGTTGATCTCTCCTCTCCGCAAGCCGCTTCACATGCTCATGATCGTGTGCCTGAAATTACCTCGCCACAGACCAAGACTTTTGCACAAGCCGTGAACAATGCCTGTGATGTCCCTTATAGCCAACTTCCTAAGCCATGCTTCAACGGTGAAGAACTTTCGATTCAAATACCTGAGGAGGCTTACCTTGCAGGTCTTGAAAGGTGCAAAAACCATCTCCATGGTCGGCTATTTCTATCCAAAGGCGACGTTCCAATTAAGGCCGCTGACTTGCGCACCAAGCTTCAGGCCCTATGGAAGCCGATCGACCATTGGCACATGATACCTCTTGGGAAAGGCTACTATAAGTTCGAATTCTCCTCTATGGAAGACCTGCGCAGCGTTCGCTCCATCACTTCCTGGCAGTTAAAACCGGGCTTCCTTCGTTTGTTCTCTTGGACCCCAGACTTTGATACCAAAAATCTCAAGCAAACCAATGCACAATGTTGGGTTCGGATTGTAGGGCTTTCTCAGGAATATTGGGATCCTCGCATCCTATTTGCCATCGCGGGTAGCATAGGCATCCCTATATGTCTTGATGAAGCCACCAGCAGGCGTTCGTATGGTCACTTTGCCCGTATCCTTATTGATATAGATCTAAACTCCACTCTCCGCAGCAAACTCTTGGTGAAACGCCTTGGATTTGGTTTCTTTGTGTCTCTTGAATATGAGAACCTTCCTCTCTTTTGTTCTACCTGCAAACAATTGGGTCACGTAGCATCTTCTTGCAGGAAAAAGGATAAAGAGGCAACAGACACTCTTGACCATGGCCCAAAGATTATACGCAAGAATTATAACAGGAAACAGGCTCCTGCTAGGGAAACAGCGCCGCATGCACCTGCTGCTATAAAACATCCTCAAGCCAATGTTGCAGAGAATCTTGGCGACACTAATGATCAGGTTTTAGTTCAAGAGCAACCTGTTACTATTCTTAAAAGAGATGCAATCGTTCATGATGTCAGTTCTAGCACCAACCGTAACTTGAGCCATGCACATGAGTTACCCTCAGATAAAATTGAAACCGAGAGTAATAAGATCAACAACAATGCGGCGGGGCCTTTGAGCTCGGGTGCATCACATGACAATCATATGACTGCTTCTAAGGTGCTAACACCTATCAACAATAGAGGCAAGGCTATAGCTATTGAGGTGGTAAAAGTTCACGACCCAAATGCCCTTAAGGGGGTTAATAATATCCCATACAAGGCTGCTGAGAGTAGAAATCCTGGTTACAACCCTTTGCTTGGTTTTGTGCAACAAAATACTGGTCCCTCTGGTAAGGCATCGCATGTTGAGCTGGAAATGCCAGCGCCAAATCAACCTCAGCTCAATGGCAGCGCCTCAGCAAGCAATGTGCAGGTTCGTAATTCCGTGAATTCTAGTATATCCATTGGTCCAGACTCTGTGTCTTCTGCAGGTCCTGTGCGTATAATTCATGATGATTCCCCCAACAAAGACATCGATGAAACTTTGCTGGATAGCCCAATTCATTCCTCAACCGATCCTAATGCCACTGTTAGGAAGGACTTGGCTGTTATGGGCAGATTGTGGGGAGATGAAGAGGAGGATGAGGATGAGACCGATTTTGTTGAGAACACTGACGACATCCAGGCTAGTTCTTCTTCTTCTAAATACCTGATTGCTAACCTTAATGATGATGTTGAACAGCAAACTGAATTCATCAAGGTGTTAACCAAATCTCAAAAGCGAAAACTAAGAGAAAAGGCCAAAGTTGCTGCAAAGAATAACTACCATACCCGTTCCAGGCGTACCGCTAAGAATAATTCTTAATGAAAGCTATTTTTTGGAATGCTAGAGGGTAGCCAATCGTGACACTAGATTGGTTATCAAACAACTAGTTCTTGATAATAGACCTCATCTCTTCTTTATTTACGAGCCTTGTATTCGGATTGATCAATTCCCTAGCGTTTTTGGTCCAATTTAAATTACAAGGTTTTGAAGTTAACAAGAGACCTCTCTCCCTAATCTTTGGTGTATTTGTCATGTGTCTTTAACCCCTTCCATTATTTCTGTTACTAGCCAGTTTGTGGCTTTCTCTTTGGAGTGGCAAAATCAGTCTTTTAATATGGCTGCTGTCTATGCCTCCACCTCTTACATTACCTGCAGGCAGTTATGGCAGGATCTTATTGATGCCCAAGCGGCAAACCCAGGTTCTTGGTGCTTTTTTGGTGACTTTAACACTACGCTTGGCTCTCATGAGTATCGAGGTAAAGGTAAGCCGACCCAAATTGCTTGCACGGATTTTAGAGATTGGACTGATAATTCTAGTTTGGTTCATATTAATACTCGGGGAGCTCTTTACACCTGGTCTAACAGTAGAAAAGGGCCGAAATCTCACTGAAAAGAGGTTAGATCGTGCTGTGTGCAACCAAGACTGGCTCTCTTCTTGGAGTACTGTTTCTTGTTGTACTTTAGTCAAGTCTAAATCGGATCATCACCCTCTTCTGCTCGAGTTCGACAAACAGGATGGGGGATTCCCTTCTTCTTTTAAATTCTTGCAAATGTGGGCTGACCATGAGGATTGTTTTGGTATTATTAGAGATGCTTGGAGTATTTCAGTTCCTGGCTGCCCTATGGCTGTGCTCACTCAAAAGCTTAAACTTGTTAAAGAGAAACTAAAGCATTGGAATAAAGAATGCTTTGGTGATATTAATCTTAAGGTGCAGGCAGCCATGAAAGGCGTTGCTACCATTCAAGAGCAACTCGATTTGCATGGGTACTCTGATGATTTGGTTATTCAAGAGAAGTTGGCCCAGGTAACTCTTAATCAAGCCTTACAGTTCCAAGAAACCTTTTGGAAAGAAAAGTCGAGATTGAATTGGCACAACTATGGGGATAGATGCACTTCTTTCTTCCACACTGTTACTAAAATCAGAAACGCAACTAAAAGAATGACCATGCTCAAATCAGGTGATGCTATTCTTACTGACCCTCTTGATATTGAGAACCATGCTCTTGATTTTTACACTTCTCTATTTGCTGTTGATAATAATTGTATCGATAATGGTTTGATTGAATCTGTTATTTCGCCTGAGGTTACTGTTGATGATAATTTGATGCTGACTAAATTACCTTCTATGGATGAGGTTAAAAATGCTATCTTCTCTATGAACTCTAATGGGGCTCCTGGTCCTGATGGCTTTGGGGGCTTTTTTTACCAGAAATACTGGGACTTAATTGGTCTGGATGTTTTTAATGCGGTGCTCCAGTTTTTCAGGCAGGGTTGGATTCTCCCCAACTTTAATTCTAGCATGGTGGTTCTTATTCTCAAGACTCCAGAAGCTGATACGATTGGTCAGTATAGGCCTATTGCTTTAGCCAACTTTAAATTTAAGATCATCACTAAAGTTCTCGCTGATAGGCTGGCCAAAGTGGCCTCCAAAATTGTTTCCCAAAATCAACGTGGCTTCATTCAAGGGCATCAAATCTTTAACTGTATTGGCGTTGCTTCTGAAGCAGACAACCTTCTTCACAAGAAAAGTATCGGTGGTAATATTGCTCTCAAAATTGATATCAGTAAGGCTTTCGATACTATTGACTAGACCTTTCTTCTTAAGACGCTTAGGCAGTTTGGCTTTGATCCGACCTTCTGTAATTGGGTGGCTACCATCCTCAATTCGGCTAAGCTTTCTATATCTGTTAATGGGAAATCTACTGGCTATTTTGCTTGCAAGAGAGGGGTCAGGCAGGGAGATCCTCTCTCTCCTCTTCTTTTTTGTCTTGCCGAAGAAGTTCTTAGTAGAGGCATTTTGAATTTAGTTCAGCATGGTACTTTGTTACAGATGGCTAGTCCTAGAGGCTATAAAGTCCCTAGTCATGTGCTTTATGCAGATGACATTCTTATTTTCTGCAAGGGCACTAAGAGGAATATTGAGCACCTCATACATCTTTTTCAGCTCTACAGTCAGGCTTCTGGTCAAAAAATTAATCAGGATAAATCCAAATTTTATGAAGGCTGCATCCCGCATGCTCGGTTAATTTCTATTTTTGACATCTTGGGTTTTGGAAGGGGTCAGCTTCCTTTTACCTATCTTGGTGTTCCTTTATTCCGTGGGAAGCCTAAGAAAGAGCATCTTCAACCTATCGCAGATAAGATTATTCTTAAGCTAGCTTCTTGGAAAGGCTCCATGCTTTCTATCATGGGTAGAGTCCAATTAGTTAAATACATTATTTTGGTATGCTAACATACTCTTTTCAGTCTATGCTTGGCAGTTTCTCTTGAATTATTTGGATAGATATATCGTGAATTTTATTTGGTGCAGCAACATTAAATGCAGCTAAAGTGGTCACAGTTGCCTGGCATAAGGTGTGCAGTCCATACGCTGCTGGTGGTTTGGGTATTCGCTCATTAAAGGCTACCAATAAAGCAGCTATGTTAAAGAGATGTTGGGAGCTTAAATCTTCCACTGCTCAATGGACCCAACTTCTTCGGGCTAGAGTTTTAAAGAACAAAGCCACCATTAGCTGTCATGTTTCTTCTTCCATCTGGGCCGGTTTGAAACACTTTGTTAATACTGTGGACGCTTCTACATCCTGGCAGCTGGGTGATGGCACTAGAATCAATTTTTGGTTGGTTTGCTGGCTCTCACAGCCGATCGTCAGTTTGTTAAATATCCCGGCTTCTATGCATGGTTCTCTCACTGCAAAGGTCAGCGATTTCATTATTGATTATGAGTGGCACATCCCTCAGACCTTGTTGCAGCGTTTCCCAATCCTTGCCTCTGAGATCCAGAAAGTTAAGATTCCTAAGTTTCCCATCCCTGACACTTGGATTTGGAAAGGTACTGATTCAGGAACTCTCTCTTTGAAAGAAGCTTATGTTGTTCAAGCCCCTTCTATGCAGGTCTGTGGTTGGTCCAAGCTTATTTGGAAAGCTTCAATCCCCCCTTCAAAATCCTTTCTCATTTGGCGCTTGATTCATAATAAATTTCCAACGGATGATCAGTTATGGAGGAGCGGATGCCACATGGTCTCTATGTGTAGTCTCTGTGGTTCACATTATGAATCTACTGATCACTTGTTTTTAACTTGTGCTTTTGCTTCTCACATTTGGAGTTGGTTGGGTCACTGTATTGGGGTGGCCATGGACACGTCCTCCATTTTATCTATCTTAAAGATTTGTGATCGTTCTTGGAGCCCCCAGGCTAAAGAGGTTCTCATTGCCGCCATTGCTAATTTTATAGGGTCCATTTGGTACTGCAGGAATCAGCTTCGTTTTGATAATAATAATGTCCCAATGGCGGTGGCTATTAACTTCATCGTTGCTAATGTCAACCTTACAGGTAACTGTTCTTCGGGGTCCATGCGGTAATATTCAGAGTTTGTTTTTCTTAAGCATTTCTTCATTATCGTAAGTCGAGCAAAGCTCCTAAAATCATTGAGGTGAACGGCATCCACCTAATTATACGGATCAAAGTTAACACCGATGGTGCGGCTAAGGGGTCTCTAGGGCCTGCTGCTTGCGGGAGTATATTTAGAGATAGTAGAGCAGTCACTTTTGGGTGCTTTACTTTACATATTGACGTAGCCAATGCTTTCTATGTTGAGTTAATGGGCGCTATCATAGCTATTGAGTTGGCCAACCGTAATGGATGGAACAAGTTGTGGCTTGAATGTGACTCATCGTTGGTGGTTCTAGCTTTTTCTAATCCTGCTATTGTCCCTTGGAATCTTCGCAATTGTTGGTTAAACGGCTTGCAGCTCACTAAGAACATGACTTTCTCCGTTTCTCACATCTATAGAGAAGGCAACTTCTGCGCAGACAAGTTGGCAAATAAATGTATTTCCTATCCTGGTCTCACTTGGTGGAACACCATCCATTCCTTTGTGGTTGAAGATTTCGCTCGCAACAGACATGGTCTGCCATGCTACCGGTTCAGATAATTCTTCTTGGGGTCTTGGTCTGCTTTGCCTTTCTTTACTTCCCTGTTTTTTAAATCTTGGTATGCTGCAATTGATTGTTAATGTCTTTGGTGCCAACCTCGTTGGGATGGAAGACATTATTGTGATGCCTTTGCATACCACCATTGATTTTTTTTTTTTTTATTGTAGTTGCATAGGGCTTTTGGTCGGACCTATTGTTATTGCTTTGTTGCTGTTTAATGGGTTTTGGCCTAGTCCGCCCATTTTCTCTGTTATTTTTTTTTTCAGTTTTTTTTAAATAAATTTTAGGCGGGGGTACTCTTTTTCCTTCTGGATGTTTTTTTCCTAAGGAGGGTTTTGCATCAGAAGGTTTTAACGAGGCCCCTCTCCTTTCTTTTGCCTAAAAAAAAAAAATACATTGGGAAGAGATATACTTAATTTTTCAATGAATAAATTACCTTGTTTGGAATCGTTAAACAATGTCTTTAGGGCAGTCATTAGCAATACTCGTTTTCTTTTTAATTCCCTTATATCATTTAATGTGGCATTTATTATAAGGATATTTTAGTCTCTTTTTTAACATATCTTCTCTCCCCTTCAAATATTCCCACTTTTGGAGGGGAGCTAAAATTAGTTTAGGAGAGGTTTTGCTTCCCTCCCCTTCCCTCTAAAAAAAGAACCAAACACAAAACTTTTAAAATAATTTTTTCCCTCCCTCCCATTTCCTTCCAATCAAACACTATCTTAGCTCTCATTTGGTTTCACGATGAAAAACCTCAAATACGAGGCTACCTGTTTGAAACACGATTCCATTATTGAAAACATGTGTTTGACACTCTAATTTTCAAAGTGATTTTGACCCCAAAGCGATTTAGATTCGAAGCTACTCAGAGTAGCTTTCAATTCTGGCCAAATTGATTCGTATGCGAATCACATGTAATTTTTTAGTTTTTGCCCTCTTCTCCGGCTGTGCAAAGATGGTTTCTACCTATCTCTTCACGCATTAAGCTGTCTCTCGATTAGAGATGGGGGGGGGGAGAGAGACAGAGAGAGATTGGGCTCCAATGCCCATATATATTTTTCATAATTATTGCAAGGTTGTTGTTCCCCACACCCTAAAACATCTCACTACACCCATCATTTTTTTAAATTTCCAAAATACCTTTAAGATATTTTACCTTATCTCTTTCACTTTCACCATAAATATTTATATATTTAATTGTAAATATATATATTTTGAACCGTAAATATATATTTATCCATCTATGTATACATCGTAAATATATATATATTTACTGTTGAACATTTCTGAAATAAATTTACACGTAAATATATATATTTATAGGTAAACACTTTAACCCGTAAATATATATATTTACGGTAATATGGTGGCTGACACTTTTTTTATGTTACTACTACTAGTCTACTACTGCAAGCTGCAGAAGAGCCTCGGGCTTCCAAACATTTGGAAGATAAATAAATCGACTTTTTTAGGGATAACTAATATATAGCTTAACGTGGATATATCACATCAAGAGTAAAAACAATGACATGCTAAGGTCAATGATGTGATGTCATTTTTGTTGTTGATATAAACGGAAAGAAAGGCTACTGAATAACATGGGGAGTAGCACCACCCCTTACATCATTCAAAAGAAATAAGCTAAGCAAAGGAAAGACGACATCAAGAGTAACACCCTCATAAGACAATGAATGCCCTTTATTAGCCAATAAATCGGCACATTGATTGGCTTCATGATAAGTATGAACTACCAATCCGATTGATGAAGAATAGAAGTGACCTATTGAAGGAGAGGTTGGAGGAAGGCGATACGAGTAGACCCCGAGTGGACCATATCAACAATGACTTTAAAATTCATCTCAAAGATTACATGCCTAAGAGATAGCTCTTTGGCCATTTTGATTCCCAAACGGAGAGCCCAAAGCTCAGCCCACACTACATTACAGAACCCAACCCTGCTATAGAACCCTTTCACAAACCAGCCATGGTGATCCCTCACTAAACCTCCGCACGCAGAACTATTAGTTGAGGAGATGTGAGATCCATCGACATTGACTTTAAAGTACCCCTCTGCTGGGCTTGCCAAGCAATCTTAATAATCCTAGGTCGACAACCAGTGGCAAGATTCCTGTTGTTTGAACTCAGTTATCCCATAATGAATTGACATTGAGCCAAAATCTGGAAGAACAAACTGCTACCTATGTTAGTCAGCTGAGAAAAAACTAAAGCATTTCTATCGCGCCAAATCTTACAGATAGCAATACCAAAGAAAATAGGCCAGCTCTGTTGATGAACTCCAATATGGTTAGAAGACAAATTCCAATCTATCCAGTGATACATCCCAATGCTAAAAAACTTGCTCCATTGTTCTTGATCAATAATACCAGTCCACCAATCTTTAACCTCCTCACAGTCTCTAAGCATGTGCATGATGGTTTCTGGACCACTAAGGCAACGAGGGCAAAGATCGTCCGCTGTCATTCCTCTTTTCCTCCTCTCTTCATTAGTCATAACCTATCATGAACAACTTTCCATAAGAAAGCTTTAATTCTATTGGGGCCAGGCCAATTCCAGACTTTATTGAAGAGCGGGTTAGCCTTCATCTGGTTATCGTTAGGAAGCCTAAGGGCTTCATAGGCAGTCTTCAGTGAGAAACAACCATCTGAGGATAAGCTCCAACAAGGAAAGTCATTGCTGCCCGAAGAAGGAGGTTGTATAGCTGCAATCTTATCACAAATAGTAGTTGAAACATACATCTGAATGACTGGCCAATTCCAATTCCCATTTAGAGTGTAATGAGAAACAGGGAATTCAATCTCAGCTAATGGAACAGAACCAGGTAAAATATCAAATAGAGCTCCAACACTAGGAATCCACGAGTGCTTCCAAAATTTGACATCATGACCATTCTTTACAACCCAAGTAATATTTTTCCTCACATCCTGCCACGAATTAACAATAGCTTTCCAGGTGCTTGTAGAGCTAGTCTTATAATTAAAAGCAGGGATTGTATACATACCATATGCATACTTTGCTTTCATCACTCTAACCCATAGCTTTCCTGAGTTGGTAATCATATGCCAAGCCAACTTCATCATATGAGCTTGGTTGAGAGTCCTCAAGTTCCGAAAGCCTAGGCCCCCTCCTCCTTAGGACAGCAAATACTATCCCAAGAAATGAGATGGGTTTTCGTATAATCAAAGTTGACCCCCAAATGAAGTCCCTACAAATCTTCTCAGCCTCAAGACAAACAAACGCAGGGATTAAAGTGGATTGGATCACATAACCCAGGATGTTTACCAGAGAAGCTTGGGCAAGAGATACTCTGCCAGCAAAGGACAGGGATTTTGCTTTCCAACCATTTAACTTCTTCCGCATCTTATCCAGAAGATAAGAGAAATTAGTTTTGGAGATGCGCTGATGTAAAATAGGGGCTCCAGGGTAGCGTCCCAAGTCTCTAGTAGTTTGGACACCACTACTTTGACTGAGAGCATCAACCTCTGCATCGGATACATTCTGAATAGCAAGATTAATTTGTTGGCCCGAAAATTCGCTGAATTCCCTGGGAATCTGCATAATAAACTCCACTTGAGAGCTATTGGCTTCTGCAACCAGAATTAGATCATTTGCAAAACACATGTGAGAAATCTTTGGTGCATCTCCTCTACTAAAACTAAAAGGGATCTAATCACCCGAGGAGACAGCATCCTGAATCCGGTGCCCCAACCTCTCAAGACAAAGAACAAAAAGATAGCGTGATATAGGGTCACTCTGTCTTAATCCTCTAGAAGAATTAAAGGCCTCAATGACATTATCGTTCCAATTAATCTTCATAGAGGTCGATGATATACAATGAGAAATGGTGTTTTGCATCTCAGCTGGCAACCCAAGGCAATCCAGGGAATGCATCACAAAGCTCCACTCAATCCCGTCATAAGCCTTCTCAAGATCTAATTTGAGGATCATGTACTTTCTACGACCCTTAAGTTGCTTGAAAGAATGAATGAGTTCCTGCAAAACAAGAATATTATCAATGGTAGATCTCCCAGGGATGAAGCTACTTTGGTTTACAGATACAACATAAGGCATGAGATTCCTTAGTCTCTGAGCTATAATCTTTGTGATCACTTCATAAACCACACTGCAGAGAGCAATGGGCCGAAAATGGGCTACTTTCTCAGGATCTTCACATTTGGGAATCAATGTTAAAAGAGTGTCATTTACATCATGAATCATATTGGGATGATGGAAGTAATTGACAACAAAATTATGAAGAGAATTCCCAGTGACATGCCACTAGATCTTAAAGAAAATGGAATGGAATCCGTCAGGTCCTAGCGCCTTGAGATTCTTCATACTAAAGAGAGCTGATTTGGTTTCTTCAATTTTGACAAGGCTCTGCAGCATGATCCTATCTGTCTTACGAATTTGGGGAAAGGTAGCCTGGGTTTATAAAGCACTTGCGGGAACCCCAGAAGAGGAGTAGAGACTAGAATAAAACTCTATAACCAGCTGCTGAAGATGTGCTTCATAAAAAATCCACTCATCAGAGTTATTAAGAAGAGCAACAATTCGATTAAATCTTTGCGTGATAAGAGCATATTAATGGAAAAATTGAGTATTACTATCACCCTTAGTGAGCCATTTGCACTTTGCCTGATGAAGCCAATAAGCCTCCTCCTGGCCAACAATCGAATTATACTCCTTCCAGAGATCATTTCTGAGCAAAATCAATCTTTTAGTGTTACCAAGCATAAGCTTATTATTGATACCCTCCAACCTTCTAATAATTATTTCCTTCCTCTTGAAAATGTTGCCAAAAACATTGTTATTCTAGGCCTTGAGATTATTAGTAAGTCTGGGAATATTATCACTCCAATTAGTAGACCTAACTCAAGAGGATTTCACTTGATTCTCAAAATTCGCATGATCAATCCAAGGGGACAAGAATTTGAAGCAATGTCTTCTATTAGCTGCAGGCATTGAACTCATCCTGAGCCATAGCCCACAATGATCAGAGTATTGAAGAGGGATGTGAGTGACTGAGCTATTAGGGAATTTAGATTGCCAAGAGGCATTGCAAAGAACTCTATCCAACCGCTCCCTTAGCTCGCCCTTTGCAAAAGTAAAGGGTTGACCCTTAAAGCCCAAATCCAGGAGGTTGCACGAATCAATACAAGCAGAGAATGCAGCACTACCAGAATGATGCACCTGACCTCCTCCTTATTTCTCCCAGTCAAAAATAGCCTGATTAAAGTCTCCTGCTAGACACTAAGGGCCAGAGATAGACGAATGGTACTCAACTAATTCCGTCCATGCCTATTGTCTCTGATAAAGACTCGGGCTTGCATAGATAATAGAGAAAAACCAAGAATTAGCGGTGTTAGGCTTAACATGTAGGTGGATACAAAATTTAGAGGTAGCTTGGACAGTGATTGGAAGGGAAGAATTCCTTCAAAGGAACCAAATACCACCTGAAAACCCCGGGCATCAACATTAACCACATTAGGGAACCCAGTTTGCTTGATAACATTATCAGCACGAAAGCCACTAATCCGAGGCTCCAGAATAGCAATGAACTCAGAATGGTAGATTCTAGAAATGTCTCTAATCATAGTTGGGAACTCCTTACCACCCGCTCGCCTGTAATTCTAGATAATACCATTCATTGAGAACAATTATCAAGTATTTAAGACACAGTCTTAGGGTGACCAAGTTGACTTGCAACTTCTGCATGAACTTCAATCTCCATATCCCCAATGGTATCTCCCTGGTTATTGGAGGCATCCATAAGCTGAGTTCCTTCCCCATTATCATCAATAGGGCTAGAAATGTTCTTAGGAATGTTTGTCGAAGCACCCTTAGTTTCCTTGCCTGGATCCGGAGGAACCTCATTTGAACTACTAATAGGTGCTTTAGGCATACTCTTCCCTTTAAGCTTTCGTTGGAGCTCCACAAAAGCCAAGGTATCGTCATCCACATCCACGACCGCTTCCACCAAGGGGTTCTTCCAGTTGAGACAAGCATTAAACTTATCAGTTGGTTTGCTACTGATGAGCTTCACATGCTCTAACTCAAAAGCATCCAGATGTTTTTACGGGGTAGCATTGGCAGGGTGCCTATCCGTTAGCTTTTTTGCTTAGGCTAGCTTGCTTTTAAAATAAAAGCCCATTCCTTTCTCCTCCGGATTATGTGAACCAGAGTGAATACTCCCCGAATCAAAAATAGAAAACCGTGATCCTTGGAGATCTGATAGCTGGTCTATATTTGACTTTAAAATTGATCTATCACCCTTTTTAATAGCTTCCGTGATTCCCTTCTTACCCATTTTTGGTTGTTTCCCTTTTACCTCTTCCTTAGGAGTAGTAACTAACCTCCCTTGATTCCTGCCTCCATTAATTTTTCCTTTGAGCATAATTCCACGACCCCAGCGTGATCTCCTCTGTGAGTTTCGCAGCTTCACCAGCTGGAGAATGGTTAGACTTATCCACATCAGCCCTATCTAAGGAAGCCGCCCTTGGTTCCTCCACCACCACTGTTCCATTGCCACCATGAGAGCTTCCTGGACAACTAACATCCCTGACCGAATCTTCCATACTCACCTGAACCGGCACTGTAGAATCTTCCTCTGCCATAACAGCTATGCCTTCTTGCTCTAAAATTGTCTGGCACTTGTCAGCTTTGTGCTATATGAGAGTATAGTTAGAAAACTGTAAAAGCTGTAATGCAACAGCTGTCTTCTATATAGTTAGTTTTTGATATTGCATTACAATAGCTCTTGTATAAATAGTGCTCTGCAACTGTTCAGTTTCAATGGGAATGAACACACCATCTCATTCATGAATTTCTCTATTTTCAATTCTCTGTTTCTCTAGATTTAATATGGTATCTAGAGCCTTCGATCTTTGATGGCCTCATCAAATTCAACTCCTTCTTCTCCACTGCCTCCTCCACCACCTCCACCACCGCTGCCGCTGGGGTTTCCAAGCAGCTCTCTGGTTTCGGTTCCTTCAACCTCTTCTTCGATGGTGAAATTTTCGCACAAAATCACAGAAAAGCTCGATGAAGAAATTTTTTTGTTATGGCGTCAACAAATCGAGCCTGTTCTTCGATTTCACAATTTGTACGAGTTCATTGCTTCCTCTGTAATTCCTCCGCGATTCAAGTCCGATCATGATCGTAATGCAAACCTAACAGATCCGGCGTATCTCACCTGGATGCAGCAAGATCAACAACTTCTATCGTGGCTTCAATCAACGCTATCTAGCACGATTCTCTCTCGTGTTCTTGGATCGACGCATGCATTTGAAGTTTGGGAGAAAATACATGCTTATTTTCATCATGCTACTCGTGCTAAGGCTCGGCAATTGCGATCTGAATTGCGCAGCACTGTGCTTGATAATCGCACAGTAAAGGAATTTCTTCAACAAGTTAAAACCCTAGTTAATTCACTTTCCTCTGTTGGAGATCCAATTTCGTAACAGGAACACCTAGATGTGATTCTTGAAGGTCTCTCGCAAGAATATGATCCTGTTATTTCTCTAATTGAAAGTCGACCTGATTGCATGGCGATTGAAGAAGCTGAAGGTCTCATTCTTGCTCAGGAATTGCGAATTCTGAAGTATCGCAAACGCACGGTCAATGACTCTGCCTCTGTGAATCTCACTCACACTCCTTCGTCGCAACCTCAAAGCAATTCTCCTGTGGTAAATCAAACTTTGGCCGCTGCTCCTCCGTTGCAGTTTCAAGGCACCGCTGATCAGCGCTCGCAGGAATTTCAGAGTTATGGCCGAGGACGTGGTGGTCGTTTTGGTAGAGGCCGAGGTCGCGGTGGCAGGTACTCTATTCAATGCCAAGTATGCTTCAAATTTGGGCACACTGCTGCTGTGTGTTATCACCGCTTCAATCAAAGTTTCCAGGGCACTCCTTCCACAGGATTCTCCAGGTTTCAGAATCATTATCCTAATACTCAAGGTTTTTCACCAAACCCTCAATCATCACATAATGCCTGGAACACCAATCCATCACAATTTTTCTCTCCTCTGCAAATGCCTTCACCTCAGTCTCAAGCCTCTTCACAGTTGGCTCAGCAACAACAATTTCCACCACAAGCTATGATGCTCAATTCTGCTCCTTCAGGTAGTCAATCTTGGTTTCCGGACTCAGGGGCTACTTTCCATGTTACTGGGAACTCGCAGCATATTCAGCAACAAGCACCTTTTGAAGGTCCTGATCAGATCTTCATAGGGAATGGACAAGGTTTGAAAGTTTCATCTCTTGGTTCCTCTAGTTTTCAGTCACCTATAAATCCTAATGTCTCACTTACTCTTCACAAATTACTTCATGTTCCCACTATTACCAAAAATCTCATTAGTGTTAGCAAATTTGCCCTTGATAACTCTGTGTACTTCGAATTCCATTCTAATCATTGTCTTGTAAAATCTCAGGAAACTCATGAAGTCCTTCTTCGCGGCTGTGTTGGAAAGGATGGCTTATATGAGTTTCCACATCTTCTTTCTCAACCGACTTCTTCTGGTTCTTCTATTTTGTCTCAATGACCTTCTGTCAATAATGTGGTTGCTGCACAGCATGTTGCTGTAGCACCTCCTAGTTGTTCAAATTTGAATACTTGGCATCTAAGATTAGGACATCCCAATCCCCATACTTTGAAACTTGTTCTTCAACATTGCAATATACCATTTTCAAATAAAACTGCACTTGATTTTTGTGCTGCCTGCTGTGCTGGCAAGTCACACAGACTGCCTTCTCATTCATCCACTACAATTTATTCTTCACCTTTGGAACTAGTGTTTAGTGATCTGTGGGGACCAGCTCCCATAACTTCTACCAATAATTTTCTCTATTACATCACTTTCATTGATGCTTATTCTAGGTTTACATGGATTTATTTGCTTAAAAACAAGTCTGAAGCATTTACTGTTTTCAAACAATTCAAGGCTTAGCTGAAACACAATTTAATGCTAAAATCAAATCCCTTCAAACAGATTGGGGAGGTGAATTTAGACCTTTCACCAAGTTTCTTACTGACCTAGGTATCTTTCATAGGCTAATTTGTCCTCATACTCACCATCAAAATGGTGTCGTTGAGAGAAAACATCGACATATAGTGGATCTTGGCCTAAGTCTCCTTAGTCATGCTTCTCTACCACTGAAATTTTGGGATCATGCCTTTTTAACCTCAGTTTATCTCATTAATAGACTTCCTACTGCCTCTCTTAATTTCCATGTTCCTTACACCACCTTGTTTCAGCAAAATCCTGACTATTCCTTTCTAAAAGTGTTTGGTTGTGCCTGTTTTCCCTTACTTAGACCATACAATGCTCATAAGTTTGATTTTAGATCTCATGAGTGTGTTTTCTTAGGATATTCCACAGCTCATAAAGGTTATAAATGCTTGTCACCTAGTGGAAAATTGATCATATCCAAAGATGTTATTTTTAATGAGAAAAGATTTCCCTATAATGAGCTATTTTGCAAGCCTATCACTTCAACTCATGTCCCTGTTTCTTCTGTTTCGGCTGATATTCCTACATTTTTCTTTAATTCACCTACTACTTCTCATAATTCTGTTCCTACTACTCCACAGATTCCACTATGCACTAGTTCCCCAAATTCACCATGTTCTAGTTCCTCAAGTTCACTGACTAAATCCAATTCTTCTTCCTCTAATTGTGAATCTCATTCCAACCCTGATGCTGCCACTGATTTGCATACAGCTGGTAACTCTGCAGATTCTGTTTCTGCTGTTTCTTCCTCTCCTTCATCTTCTCACCAGCCCTCTGTTGCCATTAACCCAACCAATACTCATCCTATGATTACTAGGTCCAAGAATGGAATTATTCAGCCTCATCCAAAACTGTTGCTGGCTCATGCTGAACCCAAGACAGTAAAGCAGGCTCTGCAGGACTCTAACTGGACTGCTGCCATGACAGCAGAGTTTGAAGCACTTCAGAAAAATAAAACCTGGTCTTTAGTTCCTTTACCTCCTAATAGACATCCCATTGGTTGCAAATGGGTTTTTAGAATCAAGGAAAATGCAGATGGTTCTATTAACAAATACAAGGCTAGGTTGGTTGCCAAAGGGTTCCATCAACAATTTGGATTTGATTTCAAAGAAACCTACAGTCCTGTCATCAGACCAGTCACCATAAGAATAATTCTCACTCTTGCCTTAACTCATAAATGGACAATTCAGCAGCTAGATGTGAATAATGCGTTCCTAAATGGCTTTCTTGAGGAAGAGGTCTATATGTCACAGCCTCCTGGTTTTGAATCACATGACAAATCTCTGGTTTGTAGACTTCACAAGGCACTTTATGGTCTAAAACAAGCTCCTCGAGCTTGGTTTGACAGGCTCAAAGGAACTCTAAAACAGTTTGGGTTCAAGGATTCCAAGTGTGATCCTTCCTTATTTGTTTATAAACAGCAGCACCTTGTAGTCTATCTACTTGTCTATGTAGATGACATCATCATGACTGGAAACTCTTACGCACTAATTCAAAGAATGATTCGTAAAACTTAATCTTTGTGTTTGCTCTAAAACAGCTTGGCAATCTTGACTACTTTCTTGGCATTGAGGTCAAGAATTGCTCCAATGGTTCTCTCTTACTAACTCAAAGTAAATATCTTAGAGATTTGTTAAACAAGACAGACATGGCTGCAGCAAAACCCACCTCTTCTCCCATGATTTCGGGCAGCAAACTCTCTAGACAGGGATGTGATTTGTTCTCTGATCCTTCTTTATATAGATCAGTTGTAGGGGCCCTGCAGTATGCCTCAATTACTAGGCCCGAAATCAGTTTTTCAGTTAACAAAGTTTGCCAATTTATGAGCAATCCTCTTGAGTCTCATTGGACTGCCGTAAAGAGGATTCTAAGGTATCTCAAGGGCACTCTTCATCATGGTCTGCTGCTGTCTCCAGCTTCTATGTAGTTTTCTCTTGCTCTCAAAGCGTTTTGTGATGCAGATTGGGCTGCCGATCCTGATGATCGAAGATCCACCTCTGGTGCTTTAATTTTTCTGGGTCCAAATTTAGTTACTTAGTGGTCTAAAAAGCAAACAGTAGTTGCTCGTTCTAGTGCGGAAGCGGAATATCGAAGCCCTGCGGCTGCCACTGCTGATATTCTTTGGATTCAAACACTGCTAAGTGAACTTGCTGTTCCAATTCAGCCTCCTGTGATTTTCTGTGACAACCAAAGTGCAGTAGCTTTGGCTCACAACCCGGTCCTACACTCAAGAACCGAGCACATGGAGTTGGATGTCTTCTTTGTGAGAGAAAAAGTCATTTCCAAGCAGCTGCAAGTAGTACATGTACCTGCTCTTGATCACTGGGCAGATGCTCTCACCAAACCATTAGCTCCCTCTCGGTTTCTTGAACTCAGAGACAAGCTCAAGGTGTTTGACAATTCTTTAGGTTCTCACCCACCTTGATCTTGTGGGGGGGTGTATGAGAGTATAGTTAGAAAACTGTAAAAGCTGTAATGCAACAGCTGTCTTCTATATAGATAGTTTCTGATATTGCATTACAATAGCTCTTGTATAAATAGTGCTCTGCAACTGTTCAGTTTCAATGGGAATGAACACACCATCTCATTCATGAATTTCTCTATTTTCAATTCTCTGTTTCTCTAGATTTAATATGTGCCCATAACCGATCCACCTTCAGCATGTTGCCTAAGGCTGAGCCTATCCGCCAAAGGAATTTAGCATGGTATAATTCAAACGGTAGCTTTGGTATTCTTTGCCACACTGCCACCTTGCTTGAGACTTATGCCCTCTAAAGAAAAAAAGGACGCCATCGTTGAACGATGAGATAATGATCCCCGACCATCCATGGTCCTTCAAAAAGGGCCCAGTTGTAGTCTTCTTCAGAGGAGACGTAAACCAAGTAATACCCATCAACCATGTCAACTAGCTTAATACTGCCCCGACGAGCCCATTTCTGTTGCAGGTTACTTTCCAAAAGTTTGAAGCCCACTATTTTCCCCAGAAGCTTTGTAACCAGGGTACTCCTCCAAGGTTGTGACCATGCCTCCCACTCCTCATCCGAGAGGTGAATAACAGGTCCTTTCCCAAGAGGAGCAGCACTCTTTGAATCATTGTTTGATCCCTCTAGATTATACTTTCCCTTCATATACTCAGCATCCACCTTTTCTGGGACCTCCTCTCCAAACAGAGTTAACAACTTCTCCCTTATACGAGACATTGGTGCTCACCTTAACGTTGCATGCATCATCTTCCTGCATAACAACATTCCCGTCTTCCTCCCACGAACACACTTTCTTCTTACTGCGCTTGAATGGATCTTCCTCCTCGCTACTTTTTCCATGGCTAGCCGCAGGGTTTGCAAAAACCCTAGCAGAACGTTCCATTCCCCCTGTATTTTCCTGTGATGTCTTTTCTTTCCATCTTTATTTACCAAACTAAACTAATTAATATTTAGCTGTACTGTATATATAATAATAATAATAATAATAATAATAATAATAATAATAATAATAATATTCAATTTCAATTTCAATTACTAGATCATAGGGGAGTGGTTGAGCTCCAAAACTACTGCACCAGTGTTTATGAAGAGGGTGATGCTCGCTCTGCTCTTATTGCTAAGCTCCAATCACTAAACCATGCTAAAAACGGTGTCGATATTATCTCAGGAACACATGTCAAGTCTCACTTTGCAAAACCCAATTGGCGTAGTGTCTACAAGCGCATTGTATTTACGTTTTATAAACCTGCATCGTTTATATATATGTTTATAAACTTTAAATTTTATATATATGTAAATTACGGTTTATAAAACGTGTGTATATATATACATATAGGTTAAAGTGTTTACCTGTATATATATATATATATATATATATATATATATATATATATTTACGTTTAATTATATAAATATTTACGGTGAAAGTGAAAGAGATAAGGTAAAATATGATAAGAGTATTTTGAGAATTTAAAAAAAATGATGGGTGTAGTGATATGTTTGTAATGTAGGGTGTGGGAAACAAGAGCCTTATTGCAAGCAACACACACGTTCTTGACATCGAGTTGTTTGTTACGACTCCAAGACTGTTATATTTTTATCACTTATTATTCATGCTATTTTTTCACAAAGATTATTGATGCTTTTCTAGACAAGAAGATTATTGATGCTGATGGACAATAAATGGGGATCTTAATATGGTCAAATATTTTACGGCCATGTTTTATATAAAGTAATAGTAAACAAAATAATACCATTGATAAAAATAAAATAAAATAAAATAAACCATTTTTAAAGTAATAAAATAAGTTAATGAATAAACATACAGTAAGAAAATTATTTGATTTGTTAATGTATATTTCAAAGATGAATAAATAAAATAAAAGAAATTTATGCAAAGAAATATATAAATATGTACATTAAATCCATTTTGGTAATTACATATCTAAAAATAATTTTAATCAAAACTATTTAAACAACATTTCTTTTCAAAAATCACTTTTGTAATAATATATTCAAACATAAATCACTTCACTTTCAACTCGATTTTAACCTAAATCAATTTTCAAAATCAATTTTGATCCACGCTCATCCAAACACACAATAAGTATATAACTTCAAAACTTGTCATTTATACCAACTTGATGTTCCTCAACGACTAAAATCACCAACACTATTTTTTTATCAGTAATCTCCAACACAATATAATGCCAAGTCCAAAGCTTATAAAGTTAAAGCATACTCAGTTCGATCAGTATATGGGGCACTACAATTCGTGCTGCAAATAATTTACCAAGATACAATGTTTGAGTTAATAGGCCACACGGGGCTCGTCTAATGCACTAATTAACCCTCTCAGTCTATTTGGAAATGCAGTTCATTAAGTTTTATACAGACAGAAAGTGTATGCGATTAGTGTGAGGGATTTCTAAAATAATGGAATCAAAGAAAGCACTCCAAAAAATGTGTTTCTTCATGGAATTGAGATTCAAATTAATCGATGTGTTCCTTTATGATTAAATGTGTTTATTCATGAATCAATATATCATTTTCTTATGTCAATTCATGAAGGAATTGGACTTTATATGAGGAGTCGTTTCTCTCCATCAAGTCGTATGAGTTGCTCTATAAATAGAACAACTCTACATGCAGAAAGAACATTGATTTCTCTTGTATATATTGAAACTCTGCCAAATTCAAAAGTTCATATTGTTTCCTTTCTTCTCTTATGCTCAAATTGAACTTAGGAAACTATTGTTCTGTAAAATATCATTGATGATACGTTTGGTGTGAGTGTATAAATCATATCAAAGAACTCCATAGTATCCTGAAGGGGAATCGCTGGCTATCCTATTGCATCAAATCTAGAGTTATTGGTGGGGGTGAATCGAACCTAAAATTCAGTGTTTCACATAAGCTTTGGAGTTTTCTTGCACAATAATCTTCTTGTTATACATTTCTGCATAATCTTCATCTTCACATTTGCACTTATATTTGTTGTTTATTTACTCTTATTAGTTACAGTATTCCCACAAAAAAAATCATCACCAGTTAGATAATTTTATAAATAGCCATCAACGTCTAGGCTTAAAACATTAAAGGCAAATTTGATTTTAAACATTTTATGAATAGCCATCAAAGTTTATATTTAAAGACGGACTAGTCAAAATATTTAATAAAAAAAATAATTTTTAAAAAACTCTGAAAAAATATAAAAAATCAAAAAATAGTAAAACAAACTAAAAGTGTTAAGCTTCTATATCTACTAACCAAAATTCTAGTTTTTTACGGTAACCAAAATTCTAGTTACAGATTTGTCAAAAGAAAAATAAAATCTAGTTACAGATAAGTTAAGATATGAAAATGAAATGAATTTCATATGTGTAATATTCTAAATGAATCAATAGTTAAAAGAGGAGTGTTTGGGTCAAACTCTCTAACACACTCTTTTTGGACACTCTCTCAATCATTGGACACATCACCATTTTTTTAAATCCTGGACTTGGTTACCAGCAACGCTGGTACATCCTTCACTCTCTTCAACAAAACTTTTTTTATTTTTTAAATTACTTTTCTAAGCTATCACCTCATCGCTGTCCGAGGACTAAATCACTTTTTTCAATGGAGGTTCTGCATTCACTTTTTGTAGTGGTAACATTTCATCGAGAAATTAAAACAACGACATTTATTTTTTTTAAATATAGAGCCACCGATGAAAGCTCCTGTTCATTTCTTTTTTGGTGTAAACCAGGTATCCTCCGCGACCAACTGCGGAGACTAATCCCTTGAGCCGGGTTGGACCACATGAGCGGCAAAGCTTTCCCTTACGAGTTTTAACGCTGCTGCATTCCCAAGGCTGGATTCGAACCCAGGACCTCTGGTTAAGCTAGAAGAGACCTTAACCATCTCATCCAAGCGCTCTTGGGTAGCTCCTGTTCATTTCTCTGTAGCCCCATTGGCCCCCAAATCATTTAAAAAAAAACAAACGAATCCTATTTGCAACAAGCTAAATCTGAAACTGTGTTTGCTGAAGAACAATATCGGGAAGCTTTTGCTGAATTAAATGGTGATCTATGGAAAAGCCCTATTAGCTTTCCTGAAGATGGCAGAGATGTAAATGAAGCTGATTTTGAGTGGCGTTGTCATACCACGGAAGTCATCGAGTCTAGATCACTGAGTAATTATATTGATCTGAAATGGGAATGCATACGAAGGCAGCTTTTAATGGGGCTAAACACTCGATTAGGTCCGATAGATTTATTTTTTTCTTGATATTGGGTAGATATAGCATAGGTTTTTTTTTTCTTGGAATGGGAATTTGCTATATTTTTCTAATAAGATTTTTCTCGCAGTCAAATGTGGTGGAGATGATGAAATTGATAAAGCAAGCAACATTCTCCAGAGAGACACAAACTGCTTAGTTCGTAGGAACCACATGAGCGACAAAGCTCTCCCTTACGAGTTTTAACGCTGCTGCATTCCCAAGGCTGGATTCGAACCCAGGACCTCTGGTTAAGCTAGAAGAGACCTTAACCATCTCATCCAAGCGCTCTTGGGTAGCTCCTGTTCATTTCTCTGTAGCCCCATTGGCTCCCAAATCATTTAAAAAAAAAAACAAACGAATCCTATTTGCAACAAGCTAAATCTGAAACTGTGTTTGCTGAAGAACAATACCGGGAAGCTTTTGCTAAATTAAATGGTGATCTATGGAAAAGCCCTATTAGCTTTCCTGAAGATGGCAGAGATGTAAATGAAGTTGATTTTGAGTGGCGTTGTCATACCACGGAAGTCATCAAGTCTAGATCACTGAGTAATTATATTGATCTGAAATGAGAATGCATACGAAGGCAGCTTTTAATGAGGCTAAACACTCGATTAGGTCCGATAGATTTATTTTTTTCTTGATATTGGGTAGATATAGCATAGGTTTTTTTTCTTTCTTGGAATGGGAATTTGCTATATTTTTCTAATAAGATTTTTCTCGCAGTCAAATGTGATGGAGATGATGAAATTGATAAAGCAAGCAACATTCTCCTGAGAAGCACAAACTGCGTAGTTCGTAGGAATTTATTCTATACCACTTCTGATTCTATTTCGAAAGATATCTTTGATCGTTTGGTTGCGGTGGAATTCCCGAGTGATATATTTGTCATCCAAAGGGTAGAAATAATTCTTGATGTATGCTGGTACTCTTTGAAGAACTTTTATTCCGAATTTGCAAGGTATTTGTGCTAGCTAGTTGTCATGTTGCTGCTTTGAAATATATAGTTTTCTAATAATTTTTTATATACTTTGGACTTGTTTTCTCTCTGTAGCAAATTATTTTGTGATCTATCTTCAATTAAGGCTGCACAGATAGTTTCTTGGCTGAAAGTAGCTTTTGTGCTTTCCCGTGAGATGCCTTATGTTTTTCAGAAGGTGACATTAACCATTTTCATGTTATTGTTCCTGCTAAATTACGATATTACAACTGGTTTTGACCTTAGTATGTTGTCGACATTGCTACAGGTGTCCAAATTACTTGTTGTGTTGTATGTTGTTTCTTGTAGCAAGCAACTTTCGCTATCATCTAATGAGGATGATGTGGCTGAAAATTGTTGGGCTGCCTATTTTCACCAAGCTTCAATTGGAAGATATATCACACGTGATTTCCAGTTGTATTCTGACAGGAGATGCAAGGTACTATCCCTTGTTGATGTTTGGGAAGTCTTCCAGTTTAACAAAATTTGAAATTTTGTCTGTTTTGCTTTTGTGCATATGACAAGGATAACTCATTAAATGTTAATAACTTCAATTTCAGAGTGATGTCGGATCTTCTTCCATCGGACTAGATACATTCGAATCACTATGGTAACAATTATAATTTTTTGCATAATAAAACAAGAAATCAATTAGATTGAAGCAATGCTCTCATTTTCTTCGTGTTGCAGGCTTGTGCCTAAGGCCACGAAAGATTTGGCAAAGCATGTAAAGAAGTTTTTGGTTGGGATTCCATCTGCAACAATCACAAGTATATGTATACTTGGATTGGACTATACCATGCTTCAACAATTGCCCATTTCTCCGTGTCTTCCTGAACATACTCGGGCACTGATGCTATTATCTAGGTTGAGTTTTGAGAATGAACCAATCGTGATATTATTGCCAGTGGATTCTATTTCACAAGGTAAATAAATTTTGTAGGTATATATGTAAAGCATATAAGTATTAAATGTAAATTATATCTTTTCATATCGCTTGCTTCAGATGTGGAAAATCTAAAGGACATGGATGAGAGTTCTAGAAGAGACACGGTGGTTGATGACCTCCTTCCCTCTTTTAGGACAATTGTTGAGGAAGGAAGGATTTATGCAGATGAGAATTTACATATGAGGCGGAAAGAGAAGCTTGATTTATGTTTAGGGACACTGCTAAGGTGATCTTCTTAAATTAATTTTTACAAATTTTGATTTGAAAATATAGTACTATGTATCATGACACAATTAACATGATAAAAGGAAATTATTATGAATTTCAAGAAAGCAATTGTTATTTCTCCTTATACAACCTTTTGCCAGTAAAGTTGAAGAAAATTGGTTTGGTTCATGGAAGTCATTGCTTCTAGGGGAATGCTTGAATACCAATGCTTTTGACGACCAGTGGCTTGAAAGTTTTGCAAAGAATCAGACGAAGAATCAGAGACCTATGTGCAAATTGACTGAGTGCCTTCTTAAAATTCTCCTTGGAGGTGAAGGAAAAACATTGGGTTCAAAGCTATCTTCTGACAAACCATGCTACATAGCTAAAATAGGCTATGATGCATGGTGTAGGACGGTGTCAGATGCTACGGATGATTTTAAACAGACATACAAGGCAGAGGTGATTGATACTGTGGAAAGAAAGCCGGTGATTCTTGTGTTGGATGATGAGCTGCAGGTAAACGAATTGTTTTTTATCTGTTTTTCTTGTAGTTATGTAATAGTTTAAGTTTTAAGCTATTGTGTAATCTGTTTTAGTTCATTAACACTTCGTTAAATAACAACCTCTTCTACTTTCGTAACAGATATTTTCCTGGGAAAATTTACCAACTGCAAGGGAACATGAGATGTATCGTATGCCATCAGTTAGCAGTATTTTTCTGACGGGAAGAGATCCAATGTCCATGTCATTTCCTTCTATAGATCCTTCAAATGCTTTTTATTATCTTGATCCAGATAATCAAAAAAATTTATTTGAAAGAACAGAGAGAATTTTCAATTCTGTACCGCTTGAGGTAATTTATCTTTTTGACATTCATTTAGTTAATATTTTTTTTTTCTACAAATTGGTATTTTATTTACAGTCCATTTTATAGGGAAAAGCACGTACCAGAGCAACGGTACAAGAATTAGTTTCTGCGTCGGAGACTCGGGACTTGTTTATGTACTTTGGGCATAATGAAATGTATATAAAATAAGATTGTATCATATGTACTGTTCTATATTTATAATGATTGTTTTTACAGGATCACAATACATTTCGAAGAAAGAGATTCTTAAACTCCAGAAATGTGCGGTGGTGCTTCTCATGGGCTGTCAGAGTGGCAAATTCACTTGCCGAGGAAGCTATGCATCTACCACCCCTGTTCTCATCTCATATCTGCTGCGTGGCTCTCCTGCCGTCATTGCTAACTTGTGGTATACGCAAGTTATTGAAGTAGATAACATGACTGTGACTTTATTTGAAGCATGGCTGAAAGAACGCTCAAATATGAGCTCACAGAAACGCAGAATCGGGGCTTTCTTACCAGATGCACGCAAAGCTTGCAAACGTCCTTTTTTAGTATGTTATGGTGTTCCTACAGGAATATGCATAAGAAATGAATTCCAGACAGGCCAGCACAACGAGCGCAAGGGCAAGCGCAGTGCAATTGACCCGTGAAGCCCAACGACTGATGGATGCCACAGCTGCTATGGCTTCAACCACAACTCGTGGCATTGTGTTCAAATGGTAGTTATTAGGAACTGATCATCCTGTCAGCGTAGTGAGTCTTATGGCTGCAGTTGTAACGGGTACTCTCACCATAATTCTACTTAAAAAAAGCTTAATAGATTAGCCATGGAAGGCTAGTGATAGTAGCATTTTTGGCATTTTATTTGGTTGGGTTGGTTGTTGACATCAAGTTCTGCAAAATATACTATCGATGTTTAACAGCCGATAGAGGGAACAATGTACAAAATTTATATACAAGTAAAATGGTGCCTAATCTGATGACTGATACTATTGAATAGGAAACAAAAGCTGACCTGTAGGGAGCGAGCTCTGATAGGAAAGAGTAGAAATATATATCTAAGCTATTGAAAGTAATGAGTAAGGACAAGAACTAATGAAATGTATGAGTGTGGTTTGGAACAGAAAAGCATCGATATAGAGAGCATTTGTGAATTACTTACACTTGTTTTGGGTCCAACATTTCCAGCTCAAGTCAGCTTATTTGTGGAATATATGAAGGTGAATAATGGGTATCATGGTCAAGAGGGTATCTTTTACTGCTACTACTTCTAGATTGCTTTTATGACAATAATTATCAAGAGGGTATCTTGATCATTTGTCACACATTGTATTCATATCTTAGTTCTTCTGTTAATCTCTTGCTATTGATGCACTCATAGGATGAAATACCATTGCCAACATCATCTAATATATTTACATATCATTCACCTAATAAAAACTATAGGTGAAACTATTAAGAAAGATTTAGATGTCATTGGTTCATTATAGACATGATATATGACAGAACACTATGACGTCGAGTGATTAATATAACCGACCCCACCTACTGGGATAAGACTTGGTTGTTGTTATTGTTGTTTCATTTACCCAAGAGCTTTTATGCTTCTATTGGTTGTGGGAAGTCAATGGGAGGAATATTGAACTGAATCAAGACTAGTCTTATATTTGTGTAATTGTACAGAGTTTTGTTGTTTTTTCACTCGTATTACATAAGTAACTTCCTTGCTTCCATAACCAGAGTCGAGTAGTCTTCAACGCGTTAAAGCCGGGAAAACATATTTTTATATTCCATGCAATGTCAGTGCTACATATATTATAACTATTGGTATACTCCTTCTGTCACTATTTATAAGCCCTTTTAGAAGAAGAAATTTGTAACTAATTATAAGCTTCTTTCCAAATTACAATATATATTAAATACTTTTTTTCAAAAGCACCCATAATTAATTGCATAGTGTTTAAAAATCCAAGACATGCATTAATGATGATTGAAGGATAAATTTGTAAAAGCATATACATTATAAACAAATTTAATTATATTAACTATTTTTTTTAATATGCGTTTTTTGTGTCTAAAAAAGCTTATAAATAGTGACGGACGGAGTATTATACATACAAATTTAATGTTCTTGTTAGAATTTGGTCACACAACCATCATGATAGAGAGAGATTGTTTAAGATTGTTCTCACCGCACAATTGGAAATAATTAATGAGGCCGAAGGCAAGATTTTCAAATTTTTTAGAATCTGCCTCTTTACAACTTCAATCCAAATTCTAGAAGGGCAAGAGGTGCAATAATTATGTTCAAAATTGTTTCTACATCTTTAACTGGTTTTTCTTCTATTATTCAACCATTGAAGTCCAGATCCAAGAGGTATTTTTTTATTGTTGAACTTGTGTAGCCAATGCTAAGAAATCTTCTAGAACAAAGGTTTTATAGTTGCTAGAATTAAGCATCACAATAGTACATTACCCTAATTGCTAAATTGATTCGATATTTGCTGACTGTCATTTTGTCCCGCGTCTTTTCCTTAAAAAGTCGATTTAAATTCACTTGTGAGGTTACCAACGGGGGTTGGGACTAGTTTGCCACAACATGGCGAACCAAAGTTCGAATCTCCGCTAAAAGAGGTATCCACATTTAGTGTCTGACATACTTAGAAGGGTCTGTGGAAAATAAATAAATAAATTCACATGTGCAGTCTTGCCCTCTATAACATCGTCATAGATATAAGTAAGTTGGTTTTGTAAAAAGAAATTTATCTAAGTCACACTACTTTGATGAAAGTTCGTCGAATAAGTTCCTTAAACATCGATTATTTTCTTATTCTTAGCTATGTAATTGTTAGTTTACAGAACAAATAAGGAATAAATAGGAAATAGTAGCTGAGCGTGTGTTTAGGTGAATTTTTAAGAAATGTAATTTTATGTAAACTTTATTTGTTGATTTTTTTTAATGTGAAAGCTAATTCCATGTAAAACATTATGCAAAATTTTCAACTTAACGCAGAAAATACTTTTTATCTCTTTTAATTAAATCGAGATTTGAAAACAAACTCAATTTTATCTGATAGAAAAGTTTATCTAATGAAAACAAACTCAATTATATTTAAAATAAATACCCGAGAAATAAAAAAAAATTAATTTTGTGCCTAAGAATATCAAATATTGTTTAAATTAGTCCCTATAGGAACTAAAATGTCCTTTAAAATTATCCTAAAAATAACTAATTTGACCCACATTTTAAATTTTTTTTAAAACCAAATTGGTACTTTTTATTTCTCAGAGATTAAATAGGTTTCCATATTTTTTACTGCGATCAATTAAGGCATTTACTCTCATATTTTTATTGAAATTGCGTTTATCGAAAAATAAAATCGAATACTCCTTCGATCTCGAATATAAACAAAGAAAATTCAAGTTTCACGGTCCAACATTTAAACGAATCTAACTAATTTCAATATATTTAATGATGTCATTCTCAAATTATCCTTCAATTAGTTCAGATTTTATCTTCAGAATACAATTGTTTATCTATTGGCAAAGGCAATTTATAGAATACAATTATCTTTTTTATTACTTTAAAAAATTCAATAAAAGTAACTAATTTTTCGAAAGATGTGATATATTTGTTTTCTTATATTTGAGACCAGAACAAGTACATTTTAATGTGAAACCAAAAGTAATATGAATGGGTAATCTACTTAGGGATGACAAAGCGGGTTGGGCACGACGGGTTGGACCGCCAACCCGCAAAAAATAGGGCTGGTTAGGCTACGACATGTCAGCCCACCAACCCATCTAGCCCAGCGCGCCTAGCTCGTCTAACTAATTTTAACATATTTAATGATGTCATTATCAAATTACCCTTCAATTAATTCAGCTCTCTTGGACCAGGACCATCTGGATCAGCAAATAACAGTCCTAAAACAGGATTAATGAAAGATGTCAGGACCTTTGTCCCAAGTAAACAAAGCCTTAGCCTACTTCCAATTATGACAACGGAGGAACATGAAGTAATGATTCGTTTCTCTCATGAAAATTTCAACAAGTCAATCTCTGAATTATTCAATTGGAATGAGGAGACGAAAATATATAACTTCTATGTCCTGAACAGAGGCAAATACAGAGTAAAGGCATCAATTACCCTTGAATGTCCAGCCATTAGAGTGTTCAATTGTTTCCAGTTTGAATTAATTGAATGCATTTATTTATCTAATGATCCTCAAGAATAACATTTTTTCCTACAAGGATAAAAGAAGGAGTAAAGTTTTATAATCAAACAGTTGCCAGGGATCAGTATATATTCATGAAGATGTACTCAAGCTATCCAGAATTCGAATCAAAGTAGACTACGAAGCACTTCATCAGTATGGGAATTAGCAATGGTAAATTCCCATATATAGATAAGCCTCCGGAAGTACCTTTAACTAGGTTGCATACCCATCGATTTTCCCTAGAGGAGTTCTAAAAATCCTAGCATTTTTAAGAAAATAATGAATATGCAACTGAGAGGCAGAAGTCAAAATGTCAGTAATGCCTCTCGTGTTTGGGAAAACATTTTTAAATCTCCTTGGAAAATTGCATAAAGAAATAACGGGCCCCAGATAGGCAGCAGGAGAATCCAGAAGGAAAGAAGGATCATTCAAATAAGGCAAAATTACTTTGGATTTTTGCCAGATGATTGATTTTTTGATGGTCGGGTTGCACATTACCCTTCGTTAAGGTTGATCAGAGCATGGAGCAGGATTAGAAGAAGGCGCCATTGAGGAGTAGGTGAAGCTCTCAGAGGTTCAAAGAAGCAAAAAGTGGAAAGTTTGGAGGCCAAAAGGGACGTGGAAACACAAGCGTTGATGGGACATTACCCAAAAAGGTAATGGCCACACGGGGAATAGAAATTCTGGTTCTCTTCCGTGTGGCAATCGAAAACCTAGAATTTGTGGGGCATTTGTTGGATGCCAAATTTACTATTTGGATTCTCGACGATGTGCCAAGAATTTGATGAGCAAAGAGCACAATTCCAAAGAAAATGAAAAATAAGCCAAGTCTAGAAGACCGAGAATTGGTGACGAGTCGACGAAGCGAATGAAGTGTCGAAGGACAAAATTGGCATGCTTTAACTACACAAGCAAGTTTGATATGGTCCGAGCACTTGCCAATTCATTGGAAAAACCTAAGTCTTTAAGACTTGGTGAAGTTTTGGTGAAGCGCCAAGATATGGTCGAACTGACCCGCCTTGGTGAATGGAGCACTGTTGAAGCCAGCAAAGACTTGTCAAGATTGGCCCAGTGCTTGTTAGCAGTAGTTAGGCATCTAAATTAGAATATGTCGAATAGAATTAGCATAATGTAACTGGTAGACATGCAAACACGTCTATTGTACAGGTGTGAAGCAGATAGTGTGTCAGTTATTTTTACATTCTTCTATAAATAGAAGGTCGAATGATGTACAATAGGTTGGATACTTGATTGAATTTTTAACGTCTCAACACACAACAGACTCGCAGAACTGAGATCAAGTATACCTTCTACCCTTTTCATTCAATGCAATTTTACATTCCAGCCATTTATGTTTCTGTAAATTTACTTTTTCCTGCACTTTACTTTCATGCACATTTATCTTTCTGCATTTAAATTCTCGTAACTTTTACATTTCTGCACTCTTTAACTTTCAACATTTTTTCTTTTAAAATTTTTTTACTTTTCATGCAATTTACCTTATGCCCACTTTTACTCGCTTTCTCATTTAATTTCAGTCTTTCGAAACATCAAAAACCCATAAAAAGTTCAATTCTGTTTTCTTCGTTTTCAACCTCGTGTTGCATCTTATTTCCATTCCTTAAACTCCCATTAAAACCGCTTTCCTTCTCATTTTCTATAACCGTCAATTCGACGAGAGTCCTTGGCATAACTGCCAAGTTGAGTCTCACAGTGATTATGGCAAAATCCTTGGCCTCATTAGGTTAAGTTGATTTCTTGACAAATCACTGATTTCAAACATAAAATCTGTTATTTGACGAGATTACCGCGTAACTTGTAGGACTTACATTGTTTGAAAAAAATTATTTGTTTCGTTTTGGGTTGGTCAGACAAATTCACGTCAGACCAAAAATCCCAGTAAACACTAGCCCAGCCCGCCAACCCATCGGCCCACATGCCGGTTGCACCGGGCCAACCAGTCGAGTTAAGTGAAGACTATGTCGATAGAAAGAGAAATTGTTTCAAAAAACAAAGTGAACGGCAACATTGTTTAGTAAATACCATTTACCTTGAATGTTTGACAACTTTCTCTGCTGATATAGTATCTCATCTACTAAACATTGCCATGTTTCTTGCCACACATGTTTTGTTCTGCTAATGCTATTAGAGATAAGCATTGTGACAAATAATTTTCTCAAATAATGACCCGAGCCCCAGTTGCTAGCTTCTTTGATAGCTTCAATGTATTCTCTGTCATCTTGAAGAAAACCCATAGCAAAGCATGCTTCTCTATAAGTTGAATATTGAATGCCACCAACACTTTTAATTTCCTCATAACTACATGGCTCTTTAGCAACTGTAAGCATTATTCTCAAGCAAAAAAATTCACCAATTGATGGTGGAACCCAATTGAGCCTGCCAATAGTGTAACCTTGTTTTCATGGTTTCCAACATCTCTGCCTAGGGTGATAGACAAACTTTGAAACATATTGTGCATAAGTTACCTTCGTGGTATATCTTGTTTGATTCCATCCATGACGTAAACATTGACTCGTTTACATTCGGCTTAGAAAGCAATGAGTCAATATCGTCATCATCACCAACATAACAGATTGTTCACCTGGAAGATGGAAGAATAATCTCTCAACGACAGGCATCCTTCCATGCAATGGAAATAATAATAAAAATCCTCCAAATAGCCTCACATGAAGAGATGTATCTGCTATCTAAATATTGTTTGATTTCGTCAACAACTTGAACCTGAGATGCATTTTCATCTTGTGTGGGAGCAATGCTGGCTGTGATTCGATCATATCCTTTATTGATGTACTTAAATAAGTGCTTGATTGAAGTACATTGATTGCACCATTCAATATTTAGATGTGTCTGAAACTTCAGCAAAAGTTTAAGATTATATGGAACCATATGCCAATCGTCAAGAATGATACCATTTTTGTCAATGAAACACATGGTAAGTTGTTTGTTCTCCCATCAGTAGCTCTATCAGCAATGAGCCTCAACCTAATATTTGACACATTTGATGGTTCATACTTTTCCTTAGTCATTCTAAAAGATTTGGCATGCCTATTATTTTCATCAAGCACAGTCTTTAAATTTTCTACTATCTGTGGATTAATTAAGTTCGTCTTTCAATCTGTAGATAAGACAACAATAATTATTACTATCTCTTCCATGAATGTCATTTCAGACTTGAAGTGATAAAATTAAATATAAAATATCCACCTTAATCCTGCAAGCCTGTTTTGTATCTCATTTTCGATGTCATAAATATAAAGTTGCGCAAACTTTGGTGTTTGACCAGATATAAGCAACAGACTACCGATAAGGTGACACGATTACCCTTGTATTCTAAAATTTGGTGGTCTTCTACCATTCATAAATGATCTATCCAATTTATGTCTTGGTGAAGTGAAGGCAAACATCATGTTGTACGCACATATGCACTTCTGAAAATTGTTGCTATTAGGGGAATCATGATCAAATAAGAGATGCTTAAGAACATCGGGTGGATCACCAAGAAGTGGAAGTTGGATCTTTCCACCACCACAGCAGAGAGTAAATTTGGATTTTTTGTGTTAATATGCTTTCTGGTTCTTTCTCCATACCACATGTTGGCGCCACAATATTGACATTGATATGCAGGATATCCAAATATCAATATATCCTAAAAAAACAGTGCGATTAACAAAAATATTGATTCTATACGCATGGATAAGTTGGTAATGGCAAACAGTTGATAATGATGTATACAATACTGTTGTCCTGAGGCACATCATTGTTGTCAACTCCATTTTGGAAGTCATTGTTAGTGTCTGAAGTAGAATACTCACCTAGTAGTAAAATCATAACTTTGTGTAAGGAAATTAATTATAGATGGAATACTATGTATAAATTAACAGTTGCTTGATAGGAATAATACCTTCGACTTCATCATTGAAGGTTGTGGATTGGATTTCTGAATTCCCAGGTGACTCCACTGATTTTCTGTATCAAAGTCACTAACTCCTCTCATGAGATGTCTGGATATTGAAGAGGTCATATTCTCACCAGAAACTGAAGCACCGTGATTGTTAGCATTGTTTCCAGCAATTGCATTATCTTTTCTATGATTCATGTCACCATATTTACTCATTAGATTCACACCTAATGAATTAACATCAATTACTCTAATTCTTCTTGGTGTGCATATGAGATTGCTAGATGGAAGAGTATAAGCATTGGCACTGGAACTGCCTATGATATTAGTCCCTGCTTGGTTTTGCTCTCTATCGTTAAGAACAATTGAAGAAATATTTGATAGAGGAATGCCACTCATAACCCTTGCTATTCTTGATTGCCTAGCAATACTCTGTGACATAGAGGGTGTGCACATACTTTTGGCTGTGTAATTAACATCACAGAATTAAAATTGTTGAACAACTATATCCAAGTAGTATTGTGAAAGAAATAGTCATATTCAAAAATTGCCATCATTGTGTTGTTGTGGGAAATATTGATTTTCATTATTACATCTGGATTTCTTTGTTTCTTTTGTTGGACTACTACATACTAATTTTCGCTTAGAGCGAGCCTCTGCTGCTTCATCTTTGGAGTTCTGTTCTTTTTTCCATGATGGAGCAAGTACAATTAGTCTTTCAAAAACTGCAATCAATGGCACATATCATGTAAGTTCTAGTTAGTATTTTATAACTTCCAAAATTTGGACACTTCCATCATGTTTGGGTGGATCTTAATAAACACAATTGACACATAGAATTATCTTTTAAATAAATTACTTTTTTCTGAACTAATAAAATACTTTAATGCAGTGAAGCTAACAAAACTTAGCTTCAACCCCCCACATCATATTTAAACTTGTACACCTGAATAAGGGAGGAAGACCCCACGCCCAACACTGTCTTCCATATCAGTTTTAAATTTTAGTCAACCACTTTGCAACTAATAAATATTCGTTCAAACTTGTACATGAAGACACAATCATACACATGATTTGTTTTAGTATAGAAAAAAGGAAAGGGAAGGAAGAGTAGAAATCAAAATGAAAAATGAGACTCTGAAGAAAACAACTAAAGTGCAGGAACAATCTATTTGAGAGAGGGATTTGGAAATAGAAAATGAAAACAATCTATTTCCAGCTTCCCGCCTACTGCCGCCTAAAATGAACCTGAGTTGAAGTGACTTCAATTCATGAGAAAAAGATATCAGTTTTTTTTTGTTATCCTTTCCATTTGGACATGCATTATATGTTCGGTGGAATAGAATTACCTCAATGACTATTATTTCAATAAGAGAAATGCTAATGAGTGTCCTAAAGGCATTGTTTAAAAAGTCCAAAGAAGTAAGTTTTTATGGAAATGTGACAATAATAATATCAAAGTTTTTATGGAAGTACTATTATTTTGTAAATGAAGATAATTAATGCTGTTATGCAAAATCAAAGGAGAGGTGACAATAATAATAGAAAGTTCTTTTTTTTGTCATTTTATTATTCACGAGATAGAGAGGGTGAGATCTGAGGTGCATATAAAGTGCAGTCACTCAATTGTTGGCCTTAAAGGGAAAAAGGTGGAGCCTAGTGAGTTGATTATGAGATATGATCAAATAGTGTTACTCTATCTTACAAAACCTTGTTACCAGTAATTGAAGCCAAAAAGGAGCTCTGGCATCAATTACATATTAAACTTCAAATAGTTTTTTAGTACAATACTGTTCTTATATTTACCATCTCTTTCTTGTTTAAGTTTTCAAATAAGCAACAATTTTCTTGTTACTTTGTTGCTCCTCCCTATTCAATCAGGTACCAATTCATATCTGATCCAATTTTTGTTTATCCGAATACAACCTTTGACAATTGAAGTGATTCCTTCGGTTGTTGTACTCTAATTTATCAGAACCATCTAATAGATAGATAAGCATATATGAGAAATTGAAGTGATTCAAAAAGTTCTTGTACTCTAATATATTATACCACATTCATTCTACTTCCCACATTTTGGTTTAGCAAAATATCCACTCCACATTAACTGATGTGGATATCAATTCTTAAACATACTAATATCTCAAAATACACCTGATACACAGCAGTAGACAAACTGCTGACACCTCTAAACATATCTTATATATAACATGTCCATGAGATCATCTAAGAATGATCCAGCATTTCATGAGGTAGCAAAATATATCAAACTGCTTTTATGGCAACACGCCACTCAGTCTTGATGTGTTTGTCGACTTTTGTAGAAGAAAACTGAGTAGAAGCCAAGTCTTGTGTAGGGATTTCATCAAGCAGCCTGCTATCTAAGACTCTTAGCTGGTGTCAGATCACAAAGTTGTTCAGGATCATAATCTGCTGTGGCAGATTCAGATTGATGGACAATTAAGCACACTCTGATCTTGAAAGCTAGAGTTTTCCCTTCAGGGTTGTCAACAGTTGCTGGAATCGTTATTGGATCCAGTTCACCAACCTGAAAAAGTCCACAGAAGTTATATAAATATTCACAAACACACAAATACTACAAATTCAATGAAGGTAAAAAGGATTATTCCACCATATATACAGCTATCATTTCGTTCCTAAGATCAACTGCCGTTTTCTTTAGAAGTTGAGCACATTCATTGTTCCACAGTACAAACTTTGCACTGTCACCCTTGTAAGACACCATGACCTCCACTCTAAACCTGTTCAGATAATGATTATTTTTATCAAATAAGTATTGTACTATTCAATTTCTCTAATTATGCAGAATAGTAAACCTAAACAGAATAGTAAAGGCAAAAGTTAACAACTTTGGATCTACCCCTGGATTCTTCTTCCCACATCCACAAGTGTGTGCATTCTTATTGCATTTTATACAATGGTCATAGGTCCAACTATTTGCAGCCAAAACAGTGTCAATTGTTGCAGCAGTGCAGCATTGGGTTTCCTAAATGACAAGTGATCTTAAAAATATACCTCAAACTTGTAAACCAATTGACAAACTCTTAACAAACCAGCGTAATGCCGCAGATCTCAGATAAACTCTTGACATCAGCTTCATAGAAAAACCTATCGAGGTCAGAAAATTGAGAAGATCCAGACATTTGACTCATGACTTGACTGTCTGATTCAGTAACATCACTTGAATCCAAACTGCAAATACTCACTTGAGCAATAAAAAACAATTGTTAGAATATCTGCCAGGATATTTTTAACTTATTATTTATTTGACAACACATACCTGCTTTTGTACTCCTGAATCTCTTTCACATGTTCATTAATCAGAAGTGTTGAACCCTACTTGCTGTTTGATATGCTTATAGGATAGTTATCTAATAACACGATGCAATCAGCATAGTAAATTAAATTAAAAGTAAATAATTGTACAAAAAACAAAGTAATTGTAAGATAGAGCACAATGTCGTCACCTATCGCCTCATGGATCTTTGCAAGCGTAAGTGGTAAGATTTCGACAATTTACCGAATCGCACAAGTAATAAAGTGATAAGTAAGATCGTCTCTACAGGAATTGCGATTGATTATTTAACTCAACAAACTTCGTAACAATTTTGAACGGGAACCAATTCTTAGAATTTGGAATCAAGGATATTTGTAACAACTGAAAAATAACAATAACAACGATTTAAAAATCAAAGGATTAAAAACGACTAGGGATCGAATCATTTTGTTTCCACTCTTATGCATTCAATCTACAACCAACACAAGTTATTTCATACAAATTGAAGTTCGAATCAATTGATATTAGATTAAGTACAATTCCTTGTCTCATAACCCCTTTAACTAAACCAAAAATTCCTAATTCCTTAGGTGACCAAAGATAAATTAAGCATAAAGATCAATGATTCATAAGAATACATAATCACAAAGTTATATTCCTATACTCATCATGACTATGGCTAACAATATTAGTTCAAGTCATTCACCCAATTTTCCAATCATCATGAAAAACCACAAATCGATTCAATAGCGGCCAAGTATCGAAAAGCATTAAGCGCAGAGAATTGAAAGCTCAATTGAAATGAAATAAACTTGCTTTAGAATAATAGAATTAACTACATAAGAGTTTCATCAAGATTCATCTACCCTAGTCTAAGAGATTTAGCTACTCATAGAGAAAGAAAAACCAAACCAGAAAAATCGAGGAAGAAAATGAATCATATCCTCCACCGTGCCTCCAAGAATCCAAGTTTCAACCCTAGGCAAATGTTTAAAATGCCTATTTATAGTTTGTACAAAAGAATGTGAAAGACCGGCCAAAAAGGGTGAAAAACGCTAAAATTCGGGAACGGGCCTGTTCCGCAACACGGCCGTGCTTCGCAGCACGTGCCGGCCGTATTGCGTTTTGTCTCTCGTTTTGATTAAATTCAGCGCAGCACGTGTTCCTCCGCTCGTTTTCTTTTGTTTCGTCTCGTTCCTTTCAATTTTTGGGCCTTCTTTCTGTCTATCAATCAAAAGTTGCTGGCCTACTTTTCTTTATCGAATAATAAAAAGGTTGTGTGCTTTTCGTCCTTTGCAGCGTGACTTTTTCTTGAATTCCAAGGATGCATCGCCCTTCTTTCTTTTATTCTATCAAGCTGCATCCTTTTTTTAATATAATATAATATTGTAACCAATTAAAAAGTCCAAGCCTCTCTTCTTTTGTTTGGCAGCCTCCCTTTTTCTTATATTGCAACCTATGTTGGTCAAATACCTTCATTTAAGCACAAAAGAGCCAACACTAAGTACATTATTCAAATCAAACAAAATACATAAATAACATGGATTAAAATGGTTAAAAAGACTAAAATGCAATGCAAAACTAAACTATATGCTATTTTGAAGGCATCAATAAGGATGCTAACTAATGGACCACCACTGTGGTTGTCGATGAAACTAACCATTTTAGAAGCATATCCTTCCCACAAAGAACAGCCAAGTACTTCTCCACTACAATATTAAGAAAAAAAAGTATTAAGGAAATGTAATATTCTGATACGCGACCTAACATAAAATGATTAACACAACTCTTCCATATACTTACGATTGATCTTTCAAAGAGATGACAACCTTCTTTCGTGTAGCACCAGGATTGTACTGTCCACGTTCAATAAACTGTCCAATCACATCTATGCAAGGGTGAAGACTAATTTAGTTGCAGCTCACAAATAGACAGAAAGAATGGATTGAATGAAGTGAAAAGATATATAATTCTAATTACCTACTAAAACATCTTTAGAGGCCTTGTCACTCAATATTTCATCAAATAACGTGAAACGATATATATTTGTAGGAACTTCAGAAAGATCAATTTCCTTGGCAATTTTTCCCGTGCTAAAGTTCAGCTTGAATGGATGGGGACTGTTCCTAAAGTGTCCATCAGCACGTTGGACAACAAAAGTTTGCATTTCGTAGCAATGACTCTCCTTCAAGACGGGCTTCTATTTACTAATTAATTCTTTGTCTCTGATTGTAGCATTTATCTTATCTCCCTAATTGCAAGCAAATAACAATGGCAAGTAGAAAGTTATGATTGAAAATAGAATTGAAAAGAGAAGCATATCAGAAAAACAACTATACCTTTGCAACCATGAATACCATTTCTATGGCAACAGGGTAAGGCGGATTATCGACATACCAAAGACGTGTTATTCTGAACGCAAGCCTCAATGTCTGTTTTAGAGTTTTTGTCACCAATCATGCTACATTGACGTGCCATTATTACGACAATAAGTGTCAAGTGCAAAGAAATAAACAAAATTAGTTCTTAAAAATATGTGAAAAAATGCATAACTACATGAAACTCCTACATCAGAAAGTACAACTTATCAACATTTGAATGACTTTATTATAAATAAATTCATCAATCCCATGAAACTGATACATAACAACCTGCATGATTTTCATTTAAAAAATATATAGTAGCATTTGCAAAATCATATATAAACTATATCATCAAAAATGTATCAACTACATGTTCTTATGAGAGCTTAGCATGTACACTTAGCTTACACTTAGTACATGACATAGTAGTATGTGCTAAGAAAGTGATCTTATAAGCACATGTGAAAATAGAGCTGAATGTTAAACAGAATACACTACATAGAACACGTAAGCTAAAAAATTCATATTGAAAAAGTGATCTTATAAGTATAAAGTGCTAATAGAAGCTGGAAGTTAAACAAGAAATGCACAACTAATAATAAAGCACAGAATGCACAACTATAATGATCATATTGTTTGAGGACCAATTTGAACATTGACCCTTGTTCTGAACAGAACTTCAGAGGATGACTGGAGAGAAGCAACACGACAGCGTCCACGACGGATGACGACGGCGTGTTGGGGTGGTGTACCTGCAAACACTCCGACGCTCAAGTCAGTGTGTGTAAGAGGTGAGTGAAGAGGTGGAAAAATAATAATTACCTCCATCGTTTGACGTGATTCTCTTTTAATACGAGTTGAGGGCGATTCACAGATGAATAACAGTCCGTGAAACCGAGAATGCCGTCGGATCATTGCCCGACTGTGATGGGTGGGGTGAAATGCTGAGGACCGTTGGATCGGCCACGTCGATATGGTTTCGAGGGAAGGCGGAGGGAACTGACGCGGAAATGGGCCTGAAAGGTGGATCTTCGGATTGGGCCTCAGCCCAGTCTGGAACAGTTGCCCCCAAGTCGCTAGCTAGAATGTCGAGGTAGTGACTTATTGTCGAAGTTCGTTGATGTCGATGTTCGACGTCCTTGTCCGTAAGGAACTGCAAACGTCGTCATGTCGTGCTTGTTCATTAGTTCGTTCGGGACCTTCGTGTTCCACGTCTGCTGAGGCAGTTCTAGACACGAGGCTTGATGTGCTTGTGCAAGGCACGAGGCTTTATCACGAGCTCGTGCACGCGGTCTCGGCACGAGGTCGATCACAGGTGCTTGTGCAAGGCACAAGGCTTTATCACGAGCTCGTGCCGCGGGTCTCGACGCGAGGCCGATCCGCAGTGCTTGTGCGAAGGCGCAAGGCTTTATCACGAGCTTCGTGCACGCGGTCTTGGCACGAGGTCCGATCTCATCATCGGTGCTTGTGCAAGGCCGCAGGCTTTATCACGAGCTCGTGCACGCGGTCTCGACGCGAGGCTCGATCTCATCATCGGTGCTTGTGCAAGGCCTGAGGCTTTATCACGAGCTCGTGCACGGTCTCGACGCGAGGCTCGATCTCATCATCGGTGCTTGTGCGAGGCGCAAGGCTTTATCACGAGCTCGTGCACGCGGTGCCGACGCGAGGTCGATCACGGTGCTTGTGCAAGGCACAAGGCTTTATCACGAGCTCGTGCACGCGGTCTCTGACGAGGTCGATCACGGTGCTTGTGCAAGGCACAAGGCTTTATCACGAGCTCGTGCGCGGTCTCGACACGAGGCTCGATCTCATCATCGGTGCTTGTGCAAGGCACAAGGCTTTATCACGAGCTGCGTGCACGCGCGGTCTCCGACGAGGTCGATCTCATCATCGGTGCTTGTGCAAGGCACAAGGCTTTATCACGAGCTCGTGCACGCGCGGTCTCGACGAGGCTCGATCTCATCATCGGTGCTTGTGCAAGGCACGAGGCTTTATCATGAGCTCGTGCACGCGGTCTCCGACGAGGTCGATCTCATCATCGGTGCTTGTGCAAGGCACGAGGCTTTATCACGAGCTCGTGCACGCGGTCTCGTGACGAGGCTCGATCTCATCATCGGTGCTTGTGCAAGGCACAAGGCTTTATCACGAGCTCGTGCACGCGGTCTCGGCGCGAGGTCGATCACGGTGCTTGTGCAATGCACAAGGCTTTATCACGAGCTCGTGCACGCGCGGTCTCGACGCGGTCGATCCGCAGTGCTTGTGCGAGGCACAAGGCTTTATCACGAGCTTCGTGCACGCGGTCTCCGACGAGGCTCGATCTCATCATCGGTGCTTGTGCAAGGCACAAGGCTTTATCACGAGCTCGTGCACGCGGTCTCGGCACGAGGTCGATCTCATCATCAGGTGCTTGTGCAAGGCACAAGCTTTATCACGAGCTCGTGCACGCGGTCTCGGCACGAGGCTCGATCTCATCATCAGGTGCTTGTGCAAGGCACAAGGCTTTATCACGAGCTCGTGCACGCGGTCTCGGCACGAGGCTCGATCTCATCATCAGGTGCTTGTGCAAGGCACAAGGCTTTATCACGAGCTCGTGCACGCGGTCTTGGCACGAGGCTCGATCTCAGGGCTTCATCTTTGCCGCGTTCCAAGTTCTTGGAATTTGCTGTCCTTGTAGTGTCTCGAGGGTGTAGGCACCGGTACCAGTCTTTACGACGATTCTGTACGGGCCTTCCCAGTTGGGCGCAAGTTTCCCTTGTGGGGCGTTCATCAGGCCAACATCAGCTCGTCGGGGTCGGTGGTTCCTTCGTATGAGTCCAAAGCGGGTGGTTTCTGAAGATGCTTCGGAATCGGGAATTTCATGATCTTGGACGTGAAAGGACCAAAGGCCTCGCACGTGTCACCCGTCTCATCGCTCAGATTGGGAGTTGATGAAACAGAATGAGCACGGCGGCGATGAGAAGTGCGGCCATGAGATTTGACTCGCCGCCTAGAGGCTGAGGCGGCTCTTCTGGGAGGAGTGTCGCTACTTGCGGTCGCATCTTCGCGACGAGATGCGTGCGTCGGGGAGCGGCGACGGCGCGGCAGAGAGTGTGGCATATCAGGTTCAGAAGAAAGACTTCTGGGAGACACTCTTCCGCGGTGTGTTTTCTCATTTCTTCTTCCGCTTTGAGGCAAACGGATCTCAGATCTATGGCAGTGAGGCGGAGTATGATCCACAGAACGGTTACGGCGGTGTGCTCTATGCACAGAGCGGTGTGGATTCGTGCCACGGTGGTGGCGATGAACAGATCTGAGATTTCCAGACTCCTTCGATCTCTGAGGAGAACGAGAAACACGATCTTCTCTGTTTTCGATCTGTGTGGCAACGCGAACGGAGATTTCCTTCTGTTGATTCTCCATTCGATCGAGGCGTTGATTCTGAGCGTGCATCGCTTCGGCATGGCTCCGAATGAATTCACGGAACTCACAGATGAGGAAGGTGACGGTCTCTGTTCCTGTATCGGTTTAAGCGGCAACGATCGGAACGGCGTCATTCTGATACGGAGGTGGAATGTTACTCCTCTGTCTCTCATATTCAACAATGAAATTAACAGGTTCATGGTGAGGTGGTTCCGCCGGAGCTATCGGCGGATTCGGTGGTTCAAGATCTGCGTTTGCATGAGTGGAACTGCGAGTCGCGATTTGACGCCGATCCGATCATCGTCGGCGAAGAAGGAAAACCGACAAGGAAAGATGAAATCGAAAGCGATTCCCACAGACGGCGCCAATGTTACGAGCGAACTTGAGAGGATGGCGGAAAGAACGCAGCGGCGTCCACGCCGGATAACGACGGCGTGTTGGGGTGGTGTACCTGCAAACACTCCGACGCTCAAGTCAGTGTGTGTAAGAGGTGAGTGAAGAGGTGGAAAAATAATAATTACCTCCATCGTTTGACGTGATTCTCTTTTAATACGAGTTGAGGACGGTTACCGATGAATAACCGTCCCGTGAAACGAGAATGCCGTCGGATCATTTGCCCGACTGTGATGGGTGGGGTGGAATCTTGAGGGCCAGATTGGATCGCCACGTCGATATGGTTTCGAGGGAAGGCGGAGGGAACTGACGCGGAAATGGGCCTGAAAGGTGGATCTTCGGATTGGGCCTCGGCCCAGTCTGGAACAACCCTTTAATTTGATTAGTTTGCCTTTGACACTGCAGAAACTTCTGCATGATATTATTATGGAACCCACTTTGAAAAAAAACACATTTTTTACGTGTATGTTTCTCAGACTGGCAAATTAAATGTGAATATGGCAAATTAAATGCGACAAATGGGACCCATAAACTAAACAAAATGGAAAGGGTCACTGCTCTACCTTATAAATCCAACGAAGGGTCCATGTAAATACCACTTAGGAGACACGTCTAGACACAGTTGAAGCTCGAGAATTCCAATTAGCATGATATTATTATGGAACCCATTTTTTATAAGTAAAACATGTTTTTAAAGCAGGGAACAAAATAGTTCTTGCCACATTTAGAACATTCCTTTGACTTGGGAGCCTCAGAATGTTGAACCTGTTTTCCTTTATCTTTGCTTCCCTTGCCCTTGGAGGGTTGAGAAGAATTGCCTTCATCCTTCCTCTTCCGCCATAGGAGTTGACGTTCAACATACACTTTCTTCAAACTCTCTTCGGCTGTGTAGCTTTTGCGAACCAATGATGCAAATGTATAGAATTCAGTGTGAGCTAAACTATGCTGAATGTCAGCTCTAAGTCCCCACATAAACTGGTTTATCTTCCATTTCTCATCCGGTGCATACTCGACATGAGAAGAAAACCTCGCCAACTCCTCAAACTTCTTAACATATTCAGCAATAGTCAGATCCCCTTCTTTAAAGTGAGTGAAATCTCGTTCCTTCCGATCCTTGACCGTTTGGGGAAAATACTTCTCCAGAAAGGTGTCCTTGAAAACTTCCCACCCAATCTGCTCGTCTTCTTCCTCCAAATATGTTTGTGCCCCCTCCCACCAATGAGCAGCTCCTTTAGTAAAATAATGTGTAACGAAGGTTACCTTTTGTTCCTCCGTACACAGTACCACTTTGAAAATTCGTTCCATAGCTTCTAGCCAATGCTGAGCCTCCATGGCATCATCGCTTCCAGGAAAACTTGGAGGGTTCAGCTTATGAAACCTAAGAAAAGCCGAGTGTGGATCTGCTGGTTGCACAGGTGGAGGTGGAGGTGGTTGCACAGATGGAGGTGGTTGCAGAACCTAATGTTGTTGCTGGAGAAATTGTTGCATCATATTATTGGTGGCTTCATTTTGGGTTCTCAGAATGTCATTCTGATCCCTCATCATTTGCATCATCTTCGCCCAACGAGCCTCCTCCTCTTCTCGCCTGTGGTGTCTTCTCCTATGCCTTCTATGTTCATCTGCCATATTCTGCATACACGGTATAAAGTATTAAGCTGATCAGACTTAATATTCCATAGTAAGCACAAAAATATAGAGAGAATTTTCAAGCAAAAGAAAATCCACAATACTAGACCACAGTCCCTAATGGACTAAACTGCTCTAATACCATAATGTAACGCCCATAATTCAATTTTACTCAAAATTACGACAATTTACAAAATAGCATCGGAGTTACCAAAAATTTAAACTTGATAATAAGCATTACAAGTCCAAACTTCAAACATAGTCAATAATCTAAAAGTTAAATTACAACTTCCCAAAGTTAAATATTTGGAATACAAAATACAATAACAGAGCTCCAAATATCCAAAAGATAGATGAGTCGTTACATTCCAAAACATAACACTAAAATAAAGGATTCAAGCTTTTAACTCGCCTGATCGCCTTTCGGATCCTGCTTATCTGAAAAACAAATAGAAAGGAATGAGATAAAAATCTCAGTGAGTCCTCCACGGACCCCTCACTAAGTCAATTCCCAATACAAAATTATAATTTCATAATCAAGGAATTCATAATGTCAACATAATCAATTAAGCATCCAAAAAGGGCACAATGAATCCAAGAAAGTATATAATTGACTTTCAATGGAATTCTTCACTTAACGATATACAATGAATCCAAGAAAGTATAGCAGTGACTTTCCATGTAATTCTTCTATAAACAATGCATAATGGCTTACAAAACAATCATTAAGTTCAATCATGCCATATTATTAAGTAGCATAAGTCTTCACTTAGGAATAAGATCCCCTTCAATCAAGGACACAACATATAAGTCATTGACCCTCATTACATATATAATGTAACATTATATCGCACCCATCATAGTTATAAGTTATCCATTGGTGGAACAGAGATGGATTTCTAAGCAAGAACTAGGAATTGGAAATAAAGGAATAAAGCAGCAAAAATAATAAAAGGTCATAGGGTTCGCCAAGTTTAACAGTGGGTTGCCAATGACGTGGCCGAGTTGTACTTGATGGTGCAACGTGGTTTTGCCCAGCGAACAGCTGGGTTCGTCCAGCAATCCCACGCAGAAATTCTGCAGAACCAGTTTTTCAGCATTCAATCTTTCCAATACCTGTTCCATCTCATCTCAAAGGAAATCAAGGCAATGAATCTAAGCTTACTTACAAGGTTTGATGATACATGCATTTTGCACAAGGTCACAAGTAATAAATTGTAACCATTCATCAATAATCATGCAAGCCTAACAACACCTTCATACCCATTCTTCCTACACTTTCCTTAACCCCAAATCAGTAAAAATGAGCATGCATCAGAAACATCAAAGAAAGAGGACCAATTGTGGGTCTTATGGGTTGCCCAACACTCTAAGAAGAGAAGAACTCACATGCAACTCAAAAGAAATGGAGTAGAGGCTTAGAAATGCCTCCTTCTCCTTCTTCCCCTTCTTATTTTCGAAATCCTTCTTACTTCTCTGTTTAGGGTAGCTTCAAGCTTCCCAATGGGATCTAACACTAGAGTAGGATCTTCTTCCTTGCAAGAGATGGTTGAAACCTTCAAGTCTCTACCCTCTATCCTCCTTAATCCCAAGCCCTAGCTCTCCATTTTTGTTCCCCTCCCTTGTGCTTCTAGACAGATTTTCGAGAGAGGGAGTAGAATGGGGGCTGATATCGTGAGTGAGAGGGATAGGGAGATGAGGGTCAGATTCAATTACTGTTATGCCCTTACTTAAGTGCTAGTTTTTCACTTTTGCCTACTAGCTACACCCCTAGTATTATAGATCGCACCCCACATTATCTAATCATTAAATCAATAATTAAATATAAGAGGTCTAATTTAAGAGACTAAATAATTAATTTAGGTGGGGTGCTACATTACTACCCATCTTTTAAAATTTTTGTCCTAAAAAATGAAACAAGATACATACCTATTGAAATAGATACGGGTAGTGAGTTCGCATTTCTTTCTCTATCTCCCAAGTAGCCTCCTCTGCGGTAGATCCTTCCTAAATGATATTGACCAAGGGAATGTCCTTATTCGTTAACCTCTTGAAGTTGCGGTCCACAACTTGCACAGGCATAAGTTGGTATGTCAAATTTGACCTCAGTTGTATCGACTCATGATCCAGGGGTTGACAAGGATCAGGAATATACCTTTTAAACTGAGACACATGGAATACATTGTGCAAATTTGACAAAGATGGAGGTAGAGCGATTTGATATGCCACAGGACCAACTCTTTCAAGGATTTCAAAGGGACCGATATAACAAGGACACAGCTTTTTGGCTCGGAGTGCCTTACCAATGTCTATTGTAGGAATGACCTTTAGGAACACATGATCTCCCTTCATAAACTCAAGAGGTTTCCTTCTCTCGTCGGCATAACTCTTTTGGTGACTTTGAGAAACTTTCAATCTATCCCTAATCTTGCGGATTTGGTCTATGGTTTCCTGGATTAGGTCCGGTCCTAACAATCTTTTCTCACCTACCTCAAACCAACACAGAGGAGTTCTGCATTTATGGCAGTAGAGTGCCTCATACGGTGCCATGTCTATGCTAGAATGATAACTGTTGTTGTAGGAGAATTCAATGAGAGCTAAATGCTCATCCCAACTCCCTCGATCATCTAGCACACATGCTCTAAGCATATCCTCTAGGGTTTGGATAGTACGCTCCGTCTGACCATCTGTCTATGGATGATAAGCGGTGCTGAGACTTAACTTTGTGCCCAAGTCCTGCTGGAAATGCTTCCAAAATTGGGAAGTGAACTTAGGATCTCTATCAGAGACTATACTAGTAGGTACTCCATGAAGTTTGTCAATTTCCCTAATATACATCCTAGCTAACTTCGTCGTGTTGTAAGTGGACTTAATTGGGAGAAAATGAGCAGATTTAGTTAGCCTGTCAACAATGACCCAAATGGAGTCATACCCGGACCATGTGTGGGGAAAACCCGCCACAAGGTCCATGGATATGCCCTCCCATTTCCATTCCGGAATTTCTAATGGTTGAAGTGAACAGGAGGGTCTTTGGTGCTCTATCTTAGTTTTCTGACAGACTAAACATTGGGCCACAAACTCACCTATATCATTTTTCATTCCCGGCCACCAATACCTTTGCCTAAGGTCATGATACATCTTGGTAGAACCAGGGTGTACCGAGAACCCACTTTTATGGGCTTCTTCAAGAATTTGACTCTTGATTGCCACATCATTTGGAATGCAAATCCTTTGATTGAAAAGAATCGTACCATCCTCAGCTTCGAAGAATCCGGAGTGATGTCTCTTAGATTGCAACTCCACATCCAAAGTTTGAGCATCCCATATTAGGTCTCTAAAATCACAAGTGATTTCTAAATGACCTAGAATCAAACTATCCTCAGTTGTGAACATCCCTAAGTTTAAATCCCTAAAGGATTCTAATAACGTCATTTCCCTAACCATCATGAATGAGACATGAAGAGATTTTTGGCTCAGGGCATCAGCAACTACATTTGCTTTACCGGGATGATACTTCAGATCAAAGTCATAGTCCTTGAGGAACTCTACCTATCTCCTTTACCTCATATTCAGCTCCCTTTGATCAAACAGATATTTTAAACTTTTGTGATCGCTGAATACTTCAATCTGGGAACCATATAGATAATGGCGCCAGATTTTTAAGGCAAAAACTATAGCTACAAGCTCTAGACCGTGAGTCGGATAGTTTTCCTCATGGGGCTTTAACTGCCTAGATGCATAAGCGACTACCAGTTTATCGTGCATCAACACGCAACCTAAACCTTTCTTAGAAGCATCGCAAAAGACTACGAATCCTAAGGTCGGGTCAGGGATAACCAAGACTGGCATACTAGTCAACCGAAATTTGAGCTCTAGAAAACTTTCCTCGCAGCTCCTATCACACACAAACGGCTATCCCTTGCGAGTCAACCAAGTCAATGGAAGAACCAATTGAGAGAATCCATGGATGAACTGCCAGTCCCGCTTGAGAAATGACATGACCCAAAAACTTAACTTCTTGGAGCCAGAACTCACACTTCTCTGGTTTTGCAAACAATCTCTTCTCCCTAAGAATACCTAATACAATCCTAAGATGTTCCGCATGTTCTTGAGGATCCTTAGAATATATCAGGATATCATCAATGAATACCACAACAAACTTATCAAGATAAGGTCAAAAAATTCTATTCATATAATCTATGAATATAGCCGGAGCATTTGTCAAGCCAAAAGGCATAACAACGTACTAGTAATGGCCATACCAAGTCCTAAATGCGGTTTTCGATATATCCTCAGCCTTGACTCGAATTTGGTGGTATCCAAACCTAAGATCAATCTTAGAGAATACCGAAGCTCCCCTAAGCTGGTCTAACAGGTCATCAATCCTAGGAAGTGGATATTTATTCTTAATCGTAACCTTATTCAATTGCCTATAATCTATGCACAAACGCATCCTACCATCCTTTTTCTTGACAAGAAGAACAGGTGCTCCCCAAGGAGAAGAGCTAGGCCTAATGAACTGTCTAGAAATCAAATCCTCCAACTGAGTCTTAAGTTCTTGCAGTTCTAACGGTGACATCCTATACGGTGCTATAGAAATTAGACCCGCTCCTGGAGCTAACTCTATTGAGAACTCAACCTCTCTTTCAGGTGGTAAGGAAGTAACCCCATCCGAGAATACGTCTAGAAATTCATTCACTACAGGAATGGTCTCTAAATCTGGGTTAACTTCTGAAATTGAAGAGAGTAACAAAATGTAGCCTAAGTATCCCTCAAATAGGCAATGGTGTAATTGAAAGACACTAGCCATTTCATTCAAACACGCTTGAATAGGAAGAGACTGATGATGTTCATACGCAAGATGATGTTCATCCCTTTTTAGGGCAGATAAACTAGATTAATGAAAAAAGTCCTTTCTTGAATGACGAGAGGACAATTCTCACATATCAAGGAAGTAGAGATATTACCTTCAGCCGGTGTTTGAACACTCAAAGGAATAGGTAAAGAAGAAACACATAACTGCAATCTTTTTACATAATTATAAGAAATGAACGAATGAGTTGCACCAGAATCATACAATACCACTAAAGAGTGACCATAGAGCAGACATGTATCGTTCATCAGATTTTCCACACCCATAGCCTTTTTGTCGCTCAAGGTGTGAACATGCCCCTACAATTGGTCATTAGGTTGGGACGCCTCGCTTGCTTTCATTTTGCGATAATCCTTAATGAAGTGTCCCGGTTGCTGGCAGTAGAAACAAACAGGTCTTCCAGAGTTGCATTCCCCCCTATGGGTCTTGCCACATTTAGAACATTCCTTTGACTTGGGAGCCTCAGAATGTTGAACCTGTTTTTCTTTATCCTTGCTTCCCTTGCCCTTGGAGGGTTGAGATGAATTGCCTTCATCCTTCCTCTTTCGCCAAAGGAGTTGATGTTCAACATACACTTTCTTCAAACTCTCTTCGACCGTGTAGCTTTACGAACCAATGATGCAAAGGTATAGAATTCAGTGTGAGATAAACTATGTTGAATGTCATCTCTAAGTCCCCACATAAACTGGTTTATCTTCCATTTCTCATCCGGTGCATACTCGACATGAGAAGAAAACCTCACCAACTCCTCTAACTTCTTGACATATTCAGCAATAGTCAGATCCCCTTGTTTAAAGTGAGTGAATTCTCATTCCTTCCGATCCTTGACCGTTTGGGGAAAATACTACTCCAGAAAGGCATCCTTGAAATCTTCCCACCCAATCTGCTCGTCTTCTTCCACCAAAAATGCACGTGCCCCCTCCCACCAATGAGCAGCTCCTTCAGTAAGATAATGTGTAACGAGGTTACCTTTTGTTCCTTCGTACACGGTACCACTTTGAAAATTCAGTCCATAGCTTTCAGCCAATGCTGAGCCTCCATGGCATTCCAGGAAAACTTGGAGGGTTCAGCTTATGAAACCTAAGAAAAGCCGAGTGTGGATCTGCTGGTTGCACAGGTGGAGGTGGAGGTGGTTGCACAAGTGGACGTGGTTGCGGAACCTGCTGTTGCTGCTGGAGAAATTGTTGCATCATATTATTGGTGGCTTCATTTTGGGTTCTCGGAATGTTATTCTGATCCCTCGTCATTTGCATCATCTCCACCCAACAAGCCTCCTCCGCTTCTCGCCTGTGGTGTCTGAACTTGAACATAAGAAGGGGGTTGAATTGTGTTAAAAAAACTTTTTACAAACTTTAAGTTAAAAACACTAAGAACACAGGTTTTTCAAAATTGTTTGTTTATCGGACGCTGGTTGAAAACCGGACGCTGGAAATGCAGTTATGAAAACTTGTTTTGTTGAGCAAGATAAAGATAAATATAAAGCAGTAAAGCAAGAGGCACAAAGATTTATACTAGTTCACCACCAAACTGGTAGCTACGTCTAGTCCCTTCGTTCCTGAAGGATTTTCCACTATAATCAACTGATTACAATTCCTCAAGAGTATTCTACGGTCATAAACTTGACAATACTCTCAACTTCTCAAAACGACTCAGTACGTTCGAGCCTTTGAGGTACAAAGCCTTAACTAGGCTAAAACAAATTACAAAGAGATTTTTCTTTTGAATACAATGAAAGTAACTCTCAAAGAGAGGATAAAAAGATTAAGCTCAAAACAGAATAGCTTTCTAAAAGAAAGTATAAGACGTTGAGTTCAGTTCTTTGTTGACTAAAGACTTGGCACGAAACTTGATTGCTCACTGGAGTAGCAGTGCTTTCAAAGTACTGATTCTTTATAGTGTGTAGCAACAGTATTCGTTCTTTAGCAAACGTAGTAATAGTCTCGATAACCTTTTTCAATGAATATCTTGGGGGTATTTATAGGAGACTTAAGGGGTATTACCGTTGCAGTAAAATTTGCTCCTTTCCGTTGAGTGAGGTTATTTGAAAAAGCAGTCCTTTTCTTCCTTTCCAGAGAATATTAGAATAGTACACAATGGCGTTTTACTACTACCTGCTTTTTGCATATGCTTTGTACAAATTTTGTCTTTAGCTAAAAGTGTCACCTTTGATTCCTCGTACATCAAAATGAGCGCACAAAATCAAATTCGAATTCCAATCCAGAACATTCTGTGGTAAAGAGCAAAAATGTGACCATCACGTGTTTCATTAAAAAGATCAGACGCTCGCTCAGAACAGAGGACGGACGCTCGCAACAAATGGATACCTGTACACTCAAAGATATGTTAGAAGATAAATTGTTCTCTTGCTCATACTTTGTTATCATCAAAATTAATGAAGGTCTAAACTTCTCAATCATTTAGGTTCCAACAATCTCCCCCTTTTTTATGATGACAAATATCCAAGGTTGATGAACAATTTAATTTCAAAAATAATATCAAGGGGCTGCCCCCAAATTCAACAACTTAGATTTATATATGAAATTCAAGTATTAAACAAATTCATTTCAGTGATCGCAAAAATAGTATAAGTATCAGAGCATATATTCATTCATCAAGGTGAGATCGGATGCTGATTTCATTTTATCAAAAAGATTATCATTGAACCAAAAGATATTGAAAATTATCAGAGTACAAGTTCAATGGATAATAACTCAATAAAATCACAATGTATCTGAGCATCATAAAGTATCAGAGCAATAAATAAAGGCACATATGCTATGTATGAAATGCAATGTGTGGTACTTCGGCATGTCCATCAGACTTTGAACATCGGACATTGAACTTAGTCAATCAGACTTTCACGTGTTCATCAAACCTTTCTTTTACTCCTCCCTTTTGTCATCAGACAAAAAGAGTGTAACACATCATAGTCAAAATAATAATGATACTTAGAAAAATTTGAATAAAGTCAGATACTCAAGTAAGCTCAATAAAATTAAACTGATATTCAGAGCAAAATATATATATATATATATATATAAGTACACAAAAAAAATTTATCACACAGTTAAAAAAACATAATAAGTTCAAGGGTTCGGTGGTGGTGGAGGAGGAATATTAAATCGTTCCATAATGAACTTCAAGGCATTTTCCAACTCAGCAACCTTCAGATTAGTGGCCTTCATATTCTCAAATTCTTCTTTAGAAATAGTGACCATCTCAACTGTAGAAGTAGATGTAGAAGGTCCAGCTTCTGGAACTGGTGCAACAGGTGCAGGTTTCATCTTCTCATGCTCTGCAACACCAAGTTAGACAGTTTCAGTCTTCGTTCCTTCTTCTGTTGTGTTCTTTGAAAGAATTCAACATTTGGTAAACACCATTTGATAAGACTTCTAAGTTTCCTCTTCTCAAATTCCACCGCAATATCCCCTCTTTTCTTGACATTTTCATGGTAAAGCATATCCATAAAGACAATATCCCTGTGTTGATACACATCAGCAACAAAGGAATTAAACTTATTTCCAGCAGCTTCTCCCCAAACTCTTCTTATAAACACACTTAGTGCTTCAAAAGAGAAAAAGAGTCCTTCATTCTCTGTCAGGTACAATCTACGCAGATTTTTCCTGTCAACTTCTTCAAGCACCAAGGCACAAAGCATGGCAGAATGGCTTTGTCTTTCCAAGACTCGGACCACTGATTCTAGATAAAGCCAATATCAAAATGCTTAGTCACAGCAGCCCATTGGACATATATCTTCATGCCATTTAGAGGCCTGATCACATAACACATAAACATATCATCAAAGTAAGCTGTTCCGAGAATAGTATCAGGTACTCTTCTGACAGTGCCAACTGTAGGAATTGTTGCTTTCTCAGCATTACAATAATTTGAAGATCTAGTTCTCCATTCGTCTTCCTTCAGAGAACTCAGATAAAACCTTCTGGCATGATCTTCAAAAATTTTGGCAACTGGAAGCTGAGGGAATTCTCTAAGATCAAACTTTTGAGGAGCTTTCTCATACTCCTTGGGTCCAATCTTGCTGAATGGCATCTTGCCAGGAGCAGGTTCTTTCCTTTTTCCAGGAATAGACCAAGGTGCCTTTGCCTATCTGGATTAATCTTAACGGACGCTGAAGAAGGATCTCTGCACTATCCAATAATTTCAAGCTTCTTCATCTCAAGACAATGTGTCATGAAGGCAGCTTCTTCATCAGTAATCCACCTTCCACACTCCTCCAGTGTGAGAGGTTCATTTTGTGGCAGGAACCAAGGAAGGTCAATAGAGAAAGGAATAGCTCTGCTATTAGGGTCCGGTCTCAGTCTTCCTTTGAAGGACATCTCAATCTGGTCCTTTCCTTCTTTGAAGACAACATTCATTGGAGAAGCAACTTCCAGTCTGGAAAGTGAATGTCTTCAAGTACCATGTAGAAGGACGATTGTAGATGCTGTGATATGGCTCATACTTAACAAATCGTGGTTTGTTAACATGTGAGACATATTTCCTTGCACTAAAGTCTGTAGGCTTGTAGGTAAAGGTGATTGGAATGGGGGTAGTCTTGGTGATAGTATAGATTTTGGGTGTGTAAGGTTTGAATGGATTGATGGGAGGAACTTTGAATAAGAGGTTGAAAGGGTGAGAGTGAAGTTTAAAAATGTATGTAGTGAGGGAGGTATCTGAGGAGATTTGTGGTAGGGCTATGGTGAGTGTATTGGATTGTGTTTGGGTAGGTTTAGCGGTGATAAGGGTAGTGATTGGTTCTTTTGTTTTTCTGGTTTTTTTGGTTTGTGATTGAGTGGGAGAGGTTTGTGCTTGTGTTTGTGTGGTTTGTGTTTGTGTTTGGGTTTATGTTTGTGTTGTGTGTGTTTGTGGTTGTGTTTGGGTTTGTGTTTGTGTTGTGTGTGTTTGTGGTTGTGTTTGGGGTTGTGATACAGACAATGGTGGTGTAGGAATAACATCATCAGAATCAAAAATAGATACTTACTCATCAACAGTAAAGTCAAGTACCTTGGGGTTAACCTCAGACGGTCTAACCAGTTTTCTCTTCTTGCCTTGAGTAGCAATAGCAGGAGGACGAAGTGGAGGAGGGGTTTCCCTTGATCAAACGCTGAAACAGCTTTTTTAGCTTCTGTCTTATTCTTTTTCTCCAAAATCTTCCTGATGGGGACCCTGTCCTCATCATCTGGTTCATTAACAGTAGGTGTAGCAACCACCTTTTGTTTCTTACTTCTTGTCTCCCTTGCTGGAGACTCAGCAATTCTCTTTACACCAGTGTCTGAGCTTCTAGTGGGTTTAACAGTTTCTTTACTAACACAAGCAATGGTGGAAACTTTTTATTGTTCTTTCTTCACCTTCCAGATCATTGAAGCATTAATCAACTTCATTCTAACCAGGTTATATTCACCAAAGACATCAGGACGAACAACATCATCCTGTTCAAAGTACTTGTCTCTTTCTTCTTTGTTTATCAAAGCCTTAAGCTTTCTCACAACGCTGTCTTTTACCATGAGTGTAGACAGAAGAACTCCGTAAGGAATGAACTTGATGATATTCTTCTTGTCAGCAGCACCTTTCCTTGACCAAACAATTGCATGAATAATAATTGACTGAATCAAATTAGGCAAGTTGATTTTGTTACCCGCCATATAGTTGCACATAATGAACTTCTGCTCATAGTTCACTATGTCGCTTGACCCAGCCTTCAGAATCACACATTTTGCAATGATTTTATGAAGAATCCTGTAGTGACTCTTCAGATCCTTAGCCAAAGGAGTAATGTCCCTTTCCTTCAACTTAATGTAGTTCAAAAAAAGAGCCTTGTTGATCATTTCTAATCCACCGAAGGTATCTTCCCAACCAACATAGTAACTGATGCCTTCTAGGGGACAATTAATCGTCTTAGCAACAATTTCCTCAGTGAACAACAACTTAAACCCTCTGATATGCCCTTCAACGATACCACCTTTAAGCACATGAGAGTTACCCCAGAATTCCTTGATAGCATAGGCCACAACATCAACAGGAGTAGAAAAGAAGTAATTTTTCCACCCCATATCCTCAAAGCCCTTTGTAAGGTCAAAACCATAACGTTTCAACTCTTCCAAGTTAACCCTATGCTCAATCAGAATCTTGGCTTCGTTCATAACATCGTAAGCAGCAGTATGGTCACCAACCTTAACAGTTGCCATGGTAACAGTTGCAGAACGGTGATGTAGGTTTAGGGTTTGAAATCACACACATAGGGAAAAGGGAGAGAGAGAGAGAGAGAATAATTTTCGCAAGTGAGAACAGGGTGAAGTGATGGAGCAAAAATGAACAACTTGTGGGAAAGTTTTGATAAAAGGTACAGTTACCTTTTTGAAAAACCCTTCACATTTCGTGTCAATAAAATTAAATCAAAATGAAAATAAATTAAAGATTCCACGTTTCATTAAATGCAGACGCCAAAAATAAAAAGTAAAATCAAGTAAAAGATTTTATTGAAAACATAAATAATCATGACTCAGATAGGTGATGAGACGCTTAAGTCCCGCACGAGTTCAACACGTGTGTGCTCGAACGCACGCAACCGAAGTCATCGGACGCTGAGTTATGATGCAAATGGCAAATAAAATGCTTAACACATATGCATGCTTATGTTATACCAGATGCTTAAATGATGCATATAATAAGACGCTGAGATTAATCATTCTTCTATAAGATGAAAATTTAAATTTCTTCTTATAAAATTGAATGTATCTTCAGCAAGGGGTTTTGTAAATATGTCAGCCCACTGATGATCAGTGTCCACAAATTTTATTTCAAGAATACCCTTCTGAACATAGTCTCATATGAAGTGATGTTTAATCTCAATGTGCTTTGCTCTAGAATGCAATATTGGATTCTTAGTAAGGCAAATGGCAGATGTATTATCCCAAAAGATAGGAATGTTACTCTCTTTTATCAAGTAGTCTTCAAGTTGATATTTCATCTACAGAAGTTGAGAACTGTAACTTGCTGCAGAGATGTATTTAGCTTTTGCTGTAAAGAGTGTAATTGTGTTTTGTCTTTTGCTAGACCATGACACAAGATTTGCTCCAAGGAATTGGCAACCTCCACTTGTGCTCTTTCTTTTAATTCGGTCTCCAGCAAAGTCAGCATCACAGAAACCTTCTAACTTGCAATCTTTTGATTTCAAACCAAGATTAGTAGATCCTTGCAAATATCTAAAAATTCTTTTGACAGCACTCAAGTGTGATTCTCTAGGATCTGATTGAAATCTAACACACAGGCAGACGTTGAACATAATATCAGGTCTTGAAGTAGCAAGATAAATTAGAGATCCAATCATACCTCTGTACATTTCTGATCTACCTTCTTACCAATTTCATCTTTACCAAGAATACACGTCGGGTGCATAGAAGTACACATAGGCTTGCAGTCCACCATCTTGAATTTCTTTAACAATTTCTTGATGTATTTTATTTGATGTATATAAATACCATCATTGCATTGCTTGATTTGTATTCCATGGAAAAACTTTAATTCACCCATCATGCTCATCTCAAATTCAGTCTGCATTAACTTAGAAAATTCTTTGCAAAGACTTTCATTAGTAGCTCAAAAAATAACGTCATCAACATAAATTTGAACAATTATAAAATGCTTGTTTGATGTTTTTCTATAAAGAGTAGTGTCTACTTGACCTCTGGTAAAACCATTTTTCATCAAAAATGTACTTAGTCTGTCATACCAAGCTCTAGGAGCTTGCTAAGACCATACAGAGCCTTTTTAAGCTTGAAGACATGTTCTGGAAATTCAATGTCTTCAAATCCAGGAGGTTGTTTTACATAGACTTCATCAGTTATAAAACCAGTCAAGAAAACACTTTGCACATCCATTTGATAAAGAATTATCTCATGGTGTGCAGCAAATGAAAGTAAAATGCGAATAGCTTCTAACCTTGCAACGGGTGCGAAAGTTTCTGTAAAATCAATATCTTCTGCCTGTGTGTAACCTTGAGCAACTAACATTGCTTTGTTTCTCACAACATTACCATCTTCATCAAGCTTGTTTCTAAATACTCATTTAGTTCCAATAGCTTGCTTATCTTCTAGTAGAGTGACTAGATTCCATACATCATTTCTTTGAAACTGATTCAACTCTTCTTGCATGCCTAAAATCCAACCTTCATCTTCCAATGCTTGATCAATCGTGTTAGGTTCCATTTCTGAGAGTAGTGCCATATCTGTATGCTCTTTGAAGGAGGATCTGGTTCTTACTCAGTCTCCAGGTTCTCCTATGATTTGATCTTTAGGATGATTGGTTTTGTACTTCCAACTCTTTCTGGCTTCAGCTTCCGAAGATTTCTGCGTCTGGTCACCATCGGACGCTGAAGATGCAGGTTCACTGCTTGTAGTGCCACCTATATTTAACTCTGGAAATAATTCATCCAGCTCTGACAAGGCAGTGTCAGACTTCTTGTCATCAAACTTGACATGAATGTATTCTTCCACTGTCATAGTTTCTTTATTGTATATTCTAAAAGTTTTAGATCTTTCAGAATATCCCAAAAAGATACCTTTATCAGCTTTTGAATCAAACTTATCAAGCTGATTTTTAGTATTCAAAATATAACATATACAACCAAAGGGATGAAAATAAGATGTGTTTGGTTTTCTACCTTTTCACAGTTCGTATGGAGTCTTCTTCAAAATAGGTCTAATAAGAATTCTGTTTTGAATATAACAAGCCGTGTTTACTGCTTCTGGCCAAATATGTTTTGCAATATCAGCTTCATTGATCATGGTCCTGACCATTTCCTGGAGGGACCTCTTTTTCCTTTCTATAACACCATTTTGTTGAGGTGTTCTAGGAGAGGAGAAACTATGAGAGATGCCATTTTCTTCACAAAATTTTTGAAAGTTTTCATTTTCAAATTCTCCCCCATGATCACTTCTAATAGAAGAAATACAAATACCTTTTTCATTTTGAATTGATTTGCAGAATACAGTAAATACTTTGTAAGACTCATCCTTGTGGGCAAGGAATCTAACCCCTGTTCATCTAGTAAAATCATCAACAATGACTAACCCATATTTTTTTCCAGTTAAAGAGGTAGTCCTTATTGGACCAAAAAGATCAAGATGTAAAAGCTCAAGTGGTCTAGAGGTTGAAACAACATTTTTCGAATGAAAAGAAGTTTTAACTTGTTTTCCTCTTTAACATGCCTCACAGAGAGCAACAGATTGATACTTAAGATTTGGTAAGCCTTTAACAAGATTGTGCTTGTTTAACTTTGAGATTAACCTCAAGTTGGCATGACCCAACTCTTGTGCTAAATCCATTGCTCTTCATCAACAGACATGAGACACTTGACATCTTGTTTTGCAAGTTCAGAAAGATCAATTTTATAAATATTTTGCACCCTCTTTGCAGTAAAGAAAATAGAGCCATCTTTCTGACTTTTACTAGACATCCAGTTTTAAAAATGACATCATAACCATTGTCACACAATTGACTTATGCTCAATAAGTTATGTTTCAGTCCTTCAACATAAAGTACATTATCAATAGAAGGAAGAGAGCCTGTACCAATACGACCAACTCCAACTATTTTACCTTTCTGGTTTCTTCCAAAACCAACGAATCCAACTTCTCTAGGCCTTAGTTCTTGGAACATATGATTTTCTCCCGTTATGTGACGCGAGCATCCATTGTCTAAGTACCAAAATAGGTGTGTTGACCTTGTTGCTAAGCATATCTGCAACATAGACTATTTTATCTTTACGTACCCATATCTCTTTGGGTTCTTTCTGGTTAGTCCTTGAAGGGAGCTTGTCCTTCACAGTCTTAAAAGCAGTACCTGCAGTTTTCAAATGACCAGGTTTATTGCAGTAAGTAAAATACAAGCATTCACTATGATTATTGGTTTTATCAGATGTTGAATCATTTTCTACAGCAGGTTCATCTAATACGTAACTAAGACCTTGAGTTGTCGTTTTACTAACACCCCAAATCATTGAAGCTTGCTTGCTTCGAGTTACACTCTCTGCAAGAAACTTTTGAAATGCATATTCATAATCATTTGATTTGCGTTTAGGATTGCCTGTAACTTCAGCGCTTTCTGCTTCAGAGCTCTCAGCTTCTGGTTGCTTATTAGTAGCCAGACGCTGGTTATCCATCAGACGCTGATTTTTAGTTTTCAGCTTCTGATTTTCTTCATTGAGTATAGAGTTTTCTTTGTTCAAAGCTTGAAAATCTTGTGATAATTTTGAAAATTTCTTTTTCAAATTCTTATACTCAATAGAGAGAGTGGCAGAATCCTTCAGAAGATCATCAAATGCAAGTTGAAGATCAGAGTAACAATCATATACTATTACCTCTTCAACTTCTTCTTCTGAATCAAGGTTAGTGTCTACCATGAGGGCATGATAAGCTTCATCTTCTTTATCTTCCTCAGAGGAGGATAAATCCATATCTTCCTATATTGCCATGAGACCTTTCTTCTTTTTCTTGAAAGAACTCCTTATGGGTTTCTCCTTGAAACTAGGACACTCGGACTTGAAATGTCCAGGCTTCTTACATTTATAGCAAATGACTTGGGCTTTGTCTTTGTCTTTGCTTTCCTTCTTGTCTTTAGTATCTCTCTTCTGGAACTTCCTCCTGAAGTTTCTTTTCTTCCACATCTTTTGAATCTTCTTGGATATGAATGCGAGCTCATCGTCTGATGCGTCAAAGTCTTATTTTGACGCTTCATCGTCTGATTCTTCTTCTTCAGCTTGAAGAGCTTTAGAATAACTAGCTTTATGTTGATTGACTTTCAATACAATAGACTTGCTTTTCTTGGTAGGTTCTTCTTCATTTAGCTTAAGTTCATGAGCTTTCAAAGAACTCATAAGATCTTCAACCCGTAGGGCATTTAGATATTTTGCTTCTTGAATAGCAGTGACTTTGGGTCTCCACTGCCTAGTCAAACTTCTCAGGATCTTTCTCACATGGTCAGGTGTAGTATAACTTTTTCCAAGGGCTTGTAATCCATGAACAAGTGTTTGGAATCTTCCAAACATAGTGTCAATGTTTTCACCATCTTCCATTTTGAACAACTCATATTGGCGAACCAACATGCTAGCTTTAGTTTCTCTTACTTGGTCAGAACCCTCATAAGATAAAACAAGTGAATCTCAGATTTCTTTGGCAGTATCAAATTTGCCACATTTGTCATATTCTCTTTCTGTCATAGCACAGATAAGAATGAATCTAGCTTTTTGATTGGTTTGATATCTCTTTTTCTGCTCATCATTCCAATCTTCTCTAGCTATAGCAACACCAAGAGCATTAGTAGGAGCAATGTAACCACTTTGAACTATATCCCACAACTCAAGTTGTTGTGTCTCAAAGAATGCTTTTATCTTATCTTTCCAGTAATCAAATTTTTCTCCATCGAATAGAGGGGGACGGTTCATATGACCACCTTCACCAGACATGTTCACAGAACAGGATCTTTACTCTTAATACTGTTAAGTGCTCAACTAAGAGGCCGAGCTCTGGTACCAACTGAACGTGAACATTAGAAGGGGTTGAATTGTGTTAAATTTTTTTTTGCAAACTTTAAGTTAAAAACACAAAGAACACAGGTTTTTCAAAATTGTTTGTTTATCGGACGCTGGTTGAAAACCGGACGCTGGAAATGTAGTTATGAAAACTTGTTTTGCTGAGCAAGATAAAGATAAATATAAGGCAGTAAAGCAAGAGGCACATCGATTTATACTAGTTCACCACCAAATTGGTAGCTAAGTCTAGTCTCTTCATTCTTGAAGGATTTTGCACTATAATCAACTGATTACAATTTCTTAAGAGTATTCTACTATCACAAACTTGACAATACTCTCAACTTCCCAAAACGACTCAGTACGTTCGAGCCTTTGAGGTACAAAGCCTTAACTAGGCTAAAACAAATTACAAAGAGATTTTTCTTTTGAATACAATGAAAGTAACTCTCAAAGAGAGGATAAAAAGATTAAGCTCAAAACAGAATAGCTTTCTGAAAGAAAATATAAGACGTTGAGTTCAGTTCTTTGTTGACCAGAGACTTGGCACGAAACTTGATTGCTCACTGGAATAGCAATGCTTTCAGAGTGTTGATTCTTTACAGTGTGTAGCAACGGTATTCGTTCTTTAGCAAATGTAGTAATAGTCTCGGTAACCTTCTTCAATGAATACCTTGGGACATTTATAGGTGACTTGAGGGGTATTACCGTTGCAATAAAAATTGCTCCTTTCCATTGAGTGAGAAAATTTGAAAAAGCAGTCATTTTCTTCCTTTCCAGAGAATATCAGAATAATACACAATGCCATTTTAGTACTACCTGCTTTTTACAAATGCTTTGTACAAATTTTGTCTTTAGCTAAAGGTGTCATCTTTGATTTCCCGTACATCAAAATGAGCGCACAAAATCAAATTCGAATTCCATTCCAGAACATTCTGAGGTAAAGAGAAAAAATGTGACCATCACGTGTTTCATTAAAGAGATCTGACGCTCGCTCAGAACAGAGGACGGACGCTCGCAACAAATGGATAATCCACGTGTCAAAGAGTAACACTACCGGACGCTCGCTGTTAGCAAGACGCTGGAGTGAATTTGGATGCTGACACTAAGTGGAGTGTATTCAATCTCTCGTGAAATTCTTATTCTTTCTTGAGTGTCTTGTAAAATACACGAAGCTTGGATACATGTACGCTCAAAGATATGTTAGAAGATAAATTGTTCTCTTGCTTAAACTTTGTTATCATCAAAATTAATGAGGGTCTAAACTTCTCAATCGCTTAGGTTCCAACAGTGTCTTCTCCTATGCCTTCTATATTCATCTGGCATATTCTGCATACACGATATAAAGTATTAAGCTGATCAGACTTAATATTCCATACTAGGTACAAGAATATAGAGAGAATTTTCAAGCAAAAGAAAATCCACAATACTAGACCACATTCCCTAATGGACTAAACTGCTCTGATACCATAATGTAACGCCCATAATTCAATTTTACTTGAAATTACGACAATTTACAACATAGCATCGGAGTTACCAAAAATTTAAACTTTACAAGTCCAAACTTCAAACATAGTCAATAATCTAAAAGTTAGATTACAACTTCCCAAAGTAAAATAATTGGAATACAAAATACAATAACAAAGCTCCAAATATCCAAAAGATAGATGAGTCATTACATTCCAAAATATAACACTAAAATAAAGTATTCAAGCTTTTAACTCGCCTGATCGCCTTTCGGATCCTGCTTATCTGAAAAACAAATAGAAAGGAATGAGGTAAAAATCTCAGTGAGTCCTCCACGGATCCCTCACTAAGTCAATTCCCAATACAACATTATAATTTCATAATCAAGGAACTCATAATGTCAACACAATCAATTAAGCATCCAAAAAGGGCACAATGAATCCAAGAAAGTATAGCAGTGACTTTCCATGGAATTCTTTTATAAAAAATGCACAATGGCTTACAAAACAATCATTAAGTTCAATCATGCCATATTATTAAGTAGCAAAAGTCTTCACTTAGGAATAAGATCCCCTTCAATCAAGGACACAACATATAAGTCATTGACCCTCATTACATATATAATGTAACATTATATCGCACTCATCATAGTTATAAGTTATCCACTGGGGGAATGGAGATGGATTTCTAAGCAAGAACTAGGAATTGGAAATAAAGAAATGAAGCAGCAAAAATAATAAAAAGGTCATAGGGATTGCCCAAATGAACAGTTTGAGAGCTGCACTGATGGTGCAAATGGCTTTCGCCAATAACACCGGTTCGCCAAATGATCCTCGCAGAATTCTCAGAATCCGCCAAAGATTCAATCTTTCCAATACCTGTTCCATCTTAAATCCAACCCATCTCAAAGGAAATCAAGGCAATGAATCTAAGCTTACTCACAAGGTTTGATGATACATGCATTTTGCACAAGGTCACAAGCAATAAATTGTAACCACTCATCAATAATCATGCAAGCCCAACAACACCTTCATACCCATTCTTCCTACACTTTCCCTAACCCCAAATCAGTAAAAATGAGCATGCATCAGAAACATCAAAGAAATATTACCTATTGTGGGTCTTATGGGTTGCCCAACACTCTAAGAAGAGAAGAACTCACATGCAACTCAAAAGAAATGGAGTAGAAGCTTAGAAATGCCTCCTTCTCCTTCCTCCGCTTCTTATTTTCGAAATCCCTCTTGCTTCTCTGTTTAGGGCAGCTTCAAGCTTCCCAATGGGGTATAACACTAGAGTAGGACCTTCCTCCTTACAAGAGATGGTTGAAACCTTCAAGTCTCAGCCCTCTATCCTCCTTAATCCCAAGCCCTAGCTCTCCATTTTTATTTCCCTCCCTTGTGCTTCTAGATAGATTTTTTAGAGAGAGAGTAGAATCGGGGCTGATATCGTGAGTGAGAAGGATAAGGAGATGAGGGTCAGATTCAACTACTGTTATGCCCTTACTTAAGTGCTAGTTTTTCACTTTTGCCTACTAGTTGCACCCCTAGTATTATAGATCGCACCCCACATTATCTAATCATTAAATCAATAATTAAATATAAGAGGTCTAATTTAAGAGACTAAATGATTAATTTAGGCAGAATGTTACAGAAAACATGCACTGTTGCGCTTGTAGTACCCTAATAAATCAAGCATAAGAGCAAATATCTATGAAACAAATCCATTGATTTCAAAGATAGCACATTCAAACACACCCATATGCTTACTGCCATATTCCCCAAAACAGCAAGTATCAACAATACCGTATTTCAACAATACTCAGCCAAAGACTTTTTAAAACACTTTTTTTAAGGCAAAGAAAGGGGAAGGAGCCTCGTTATAACCTTCTAATGCAAAACCCTCCTTAGGGAAAAAAAACATCTAGAAGGAAAAAAAGTACTCCTACCTTAATTTATTAAAAAAGAAAAGAAAACAAACAGCATGGGGGGACCAGACCAAAACCCATGAAATCAGCGAAAGCGAAAACTAGGGAACCAGTAACGATTCCTACAAAAATCCTTTCGAATGAAATTAGGGACAGTATCGCACCAGCTGTAGCATCTACTAGAAATACCAAAAGCAGCTAACCTATTTGCACACGTGTTACCTTCCCTAAAAATGTGGGAGACAAAAAACTGCATGTGACTAGTAAGATAAATACAATTAAGCCAACGGGTTCGCAATTTCCAAGGGATCAAATCAGGATCCTTAAAAGCAGTTACCAGAAGCATAGAATCACACTCTAGCCAAAGAACATTCCACCCCTTTGTATGAGCAATCTCCACTGCCTTAATGCCAGCAACAATCTCAGCCTCAAAAGAAGAAATGATACCAATGTAGTCAGCAAAGCAGCCAAGCGCTGCCCCCTACTATCCCGAAAGATACCACCACAGGAAGCGTGGCCCGGACTACGTCTAGCAGCACCATCAGTGTTAGCCTTGATCCATCCTCTAGATGGGGGAAGCCAATCAACTTGAACAATAGAAGGAGCTTTAGGAGGGTGAATGTTGATGTTGAAATTTTTAAGGGCAGTGAATTCCTCCATTGAGGCAAACATAGTGCCTATAGAAAAATTACCTGAGAGCCTAACCTCAGTAGACAACATAGACAAAGCACGGGCAAGAGGAATAAGGGTATTATTAAACCGCATCTGGTTTCTGCAAAACCAAATACACCAGATGGAATGGCAAATAGCAGCAATGAGAACCTCCTTTAATTGCGAGCTCCGCCCATGATCACAAGAGCCAAGAAGAGCATCAAAGGAAGAGGAATCCAGACGGACATTAAGGAGAGAAGCAACCCAACTCCAAACAGAAGAAACAAAAGGGCATCGCAAAAATAAATGCTCAAAAGTTTCAGAGTTCTTACCACAAAGGCTACACATGGAAACCACTACACAACCTCGCGCTTGAAGGTTGTCATCGGTTGGCATCTTATTGTGGAAAAGCCTCCAAACAAGAAAAGACCTAAAAGGAGGAATGCAGGAAGACCAGATTGATTTGCCCCAACTTTTTTTATCATCTGCAGGACAGAAGTAATTATAGGACAGACAGAAGTAATTATAGGCATCTTTGAACTCCAGAGCGCCATTTTCAGTTCCCTTCCAAACTAAAGAGTCCCTACCAGGCAGAAGCGGGAGGCAATAATTAAGGATTTCAGCAGCGACAACTGGATATCTATCATAAATACAATTAGGCAAAGACCAAGCCTGGCCAATAATAAAGTCTTCAATTGTAGCACGAAGATTCGCGGCAACATTGTTTGGAATCTGTAAGAGGTCAACAAGAGGCTCAGAAAGCTAGTTATCTTTCCAGAAATTAATAACATCACCTTTACCAAGAACCCACTGAGAGTTATATCTGATGTGAGGCCAATAGGATTTGACTGCAGAAAAAATAGAGGATTTAATATACCTGTTGACTGGCTTATTGTTTCTGAAGTATTTAGATTTGAAAAAATTGGTCCACTGACTATCAACCGACTGTAAGCTCCAACATAATTTTAACATAGCTGCTTCGTTTATCTTTATAATGGAGCGGATACCGAGGCCGCCCTCCTGTAAAAGGGTGCAAACCTTATGCCAAGCAACGGTAGCAATTTTCCTTTTCTGAATATCACCAGACCAAATAAAATTGCGAATCCAGGAATCAACCTCCTTCAACAAAGCAACAGGCCAAGTATAAACATGGAAACTGTAAAGAAGCATACCTTGGATAACTGAATTAACGAGTTGTACCCTGCCCATAAAAGAGAGAAGGGAGCCTTTCCAAGAACTAAGCTTGCACTTAATATGATCCGCAATAGGCTGCAAATAGATCTTCTTAGGCTTGCCCTTAAAGATAGGAACTCCCAGATAATTAAAAGGCAAACAACCAGGGGAGAATCCAAGGAGGTTACTGAGATTGTGAATGCACTACTGAGGGATAGACGCAGTGTAAAATTTGCATTTATTCAGACTAAGGATTTGACCAGAAGCACGACCATAGTCAGAAAAAAACTTCATCAAGTGCTGAAGAAAGGACTTGCTTCCTCTACAAAAAATCATAATGTCATCCGCATACAACACATGACTAGGGGTATGACACCACCTGGGACTAGCCATAGGCTATAAAGCACCAGAATCCACCAAATATGAAATACCCCGGCTAAGAACATCTTCAGCTAAACAAAAGAAAAGACGGGAAAAAGGATCCCCTTGCCTGACACCTCTCTTACAATCAAAGAAACCAACTGAGCGGCTGTTAACAGAGAAAGAGAGCTTAGCAGAAAGCAGGATAATTTTAATCCAATGGCAAAAAACACTATCAAACCCAAAAGCATCCAGAACATTTAGCAAGAAATCCCAATCAATAGTATCAAAGGCCTTTCTAATGTCAAATTTAAGAGCCATGTTACCTCAAAAAAAATTTGTATTCAGAGAGTTGATTGCTTCAGACGCAATGCAAATACAGTCAGAGATTTGCCTGCCCTTTATAAAACCACGCTGCTGCTCATAGATAATTTTATGGGCTATAGTAGCTAAACGGTCAGCCAAGATTTTGGTAATAATTTTAAATTGAAAATTAGCCAAAGCAATAGGCCTATAATCCTCAGTCTTATCTGCACCATGAAACTTAGGGATAAGAACCACCAAATTCGAATTCAAATAAGGGAGAAGCCAAGCCTGCCTAAAGAATTGCAAGACCGAATTAGAAACATCCTGCCCAACAATGTCCCAAAAATGCTGATAAAAAATACCACTAAGACCATCAGGACCCGGAGCACCAGAAGCATTTAGAGAAAACATCGCATTCTTAATTTCCTCCAAAGAGGGCAAATTAGTAAGCATTAAGTTATCATCACGGGAGACAGAGTGAGGAATAAATCTTTGAATTCAGTTAGAAGGTTCACAAAGGTTCTCAGAAGCATAAAGATTCATATTATAATCACGAACATGGGCCTCAATATCAGCTCTATCTTCAAGAATAGAGTAACCTACTTTCAGCATGGACATAGATTTAGAGACATTTCCGATTTTAGCAACCTTATGAAAATAGGAGGTATTTCTATCACCCTGAGAAAACCAATTAAGCTTAGCTTTTTCCTTCCAAAAAGCCTCTTGAAAAGATAAAGCCTGCTGCAAATAGCTTGAGCGGTGATTTCCTCCTCATGAAGAGGGTCACTGTAACCAGAGGAGTCAATGAGAGACTGAATGCGGTCAACCTCAAGCTGAGCATTATCCACAGCCAAATGGACATTACCAAAGACCTCCTTGTTCCAAACCTTTAACTCCTTTTTGAGCGCTTTTAATTTCTGAGAAAGAATGGCCATAGAACAACCAAGAACATGGTTCTTCCAAACACTCTCAACCAATATTCTACAATCCGAATGCTGAGACCACACACTAAGAAACTTTAAAGAAGAAGGGAAGGGTTGCATACCTCGCTGAAGAGTGACAAGTAGGGGATAGTGGTCAGACTGGCTCCAGGTCGGCGTGCAGCAAGAAATAGAGTTCCAGAAGGACATCCAACCATCATTACAAATAGACCTATCTAGACGCTTTTCAATGTGGTGCCTGGCCTTACGACCATTGGACCAAGTGTAATCAGCACCCCTGGTGTTGATGTGATGAAGATTATAAGTATTAGTCCAATCTTGAAAATCAGTGCAAGAAATAGAAGAGGGTAAAGAGCCCCCCTGACTTCATGGGCACCCAAAACAGCGTTAAAATTACCAATGAATAACCAGGGTCCATGAAAGTCAGACTGAAGCTGATTCAGGTGAGACCAGAGATCCCTACGCTTAACAACATCATTATTAGCATAGACAGCATAAATATAAACAACATGGGATTCATGAATAATGGAAAAAGAGAATTGTTGAGAGGTCACAGATAATATCACAGGATCAAGATGAGAAGCACAAGCACCCCAGAGATTAGGCTTAAGGGAGTGCCTATCATTAACAGCAAAAAGCTTCGTATTCAGATGACGCCAAAAATTTTTAGGAAAATAATCTTTAGCAATCCAAGGTTCAGAAATAAAAACAAAGTCTGGATTATGAGAAATACATAACCTTTTCAAAACCAACCTAGTGTCAGGGTTGGCTATGCCTCTACAGTTCCAATAGAGGATCTTCATTAATGTTTAGATGGAAGACCACCCTTAGAACGGGTGTAATAAGATCCCGCCTTCTCCAAGGCACGCTTCTTCTTCCTCAAATTCTTCTTCTGAGATTTGGAAAGAATAGGAGTGAAACTGGCATTATTACCACCATCATTAGGAGGAGTATCCTCAACAAAGTCAACATCATCTTCACTGTCATCCCCCCAATGCTTAATCAAATGTTTGAGGTCATTTTTGACCACTTCATTCACCTCTGGCCTAACAGGAATGTTACTAGATTCTGAAAGTTCCACTTGGGAAGAACCTGTAGGGTTGGATTGGAAACTATCTTCCACACAAGAAGCTGCAGAAGAAGTAGTAATGGCAACAAGAGAATCCTCTATATACTCATCATCTCCACCCAAAGAAACAACTGGGTATGTTAGTAACTTAAAAGAGCTACCAATATCTTTACTTTGATTGTTCTCTACGAAACCCATGAGAAGATTAATTGGATTCTTAGAGCGCAACTCATCTTCCGTATAAGGGACATTATTGACCCCGTGAAAAGCCAACGGATCAATGATCTTTTCCACAGAAAAAAGCGCTTCCTTACCTTTATCTTTAGCAACCTGATGTGGGGGCTGTTCTGAGTCATTAGCCGCCCCATTTGGATGAAGCTCAGCCGAAGTAGCAACATTCTTGGGAACGTAAGTCTTGGCTTGAGCAACTTCTTGCTTGTTACGGGTAGTATTCTGTATCTCGACTTTCTTTGAAAAGGAACCAGGCTGATGTGCCTTGCCAGCCTCTCGCTTGTGATTGGCTTTCCTGTATTTCTCCACCGAGTGACCATACAAGTAACAAAAGTCACAGAATGGTGGTAGGTTTTCATACTCCACTCCAACAAAAAATGCATAACCTTCTCTCTCAACAAGGAGCTGCAACCTCATCTCAGAACTGAGGTCTATATCCACCAAAATGCGGGCAAAATATCCGAAAGCTTGCTTCGCCGTGGCTTCATCCAAGCACAAGGGAACGCCAAGGCTGCCAGCAATAGCAAACAAGATTTCAGGACACCAATATTCCGAAGCCAAACCTGTGATACGAATCCAACATTGAACGCTTTTAGCTTGCTGCTTCTACGGATTAAAATCACGAGTTCAAGAAAAGAGCCGCAAGAATTCTGGTTTCAAGTTCCATGAAGTCACGGAATGAACACGCCTTTGATCTTCTAAGGAAGAGAAAGAGAACTCAAAGAAACCCTTCCCCAAAGGAATGACGTTCCAAGAACCAATGGAGGACCACAGTTTGGATAGCTTGCTACGTAACTCAGAGAGGCAAGGTGGAGAATCACCCTTTGACAGAACCAAATGGCTATGAACATGATTCTTGAATTTCTCCAAGCACTTTTGATAAGCATTTTCAGGAATCTTGATGGTGACTTCATCCCCTTTCAAGCAAGGTTGAGGCAGTTGACTGCATGGAATATCACAGGTGTTGTTGAGGGCACTTGCAAATGTCTTGCGCTGAGGTGATAATGGAGAAGAAGAATTCGGCAACTCTACATCAATGACTTGCGCCACTACAGACTTATGAGCCGCTGCAGCAGAAGTGTGAATCGGCGCCGTGACAAAAGGTTGAATTAGCTGCGGCAAGACATGAAGCTTTGCGCAAAGGTGAAGTCGGCACCATTCTTTGAGAAATATGAGATGGCACTGCAAAGGTCTTCGCCACTGCTGCATGAGTTTGAATCGGCGCTGCATAATTCATCCGAGTACAAGAATCATGGGCCGCAACATCTTGATGCATTGACTAGGCATGCAGAGGAGGAGAGGTGTGAAACGAGTGAGGATCGAAGTCAAGGGCTGCCATGGCTGCTACGTGCATGGACACGCAAGAAAGCAAACCCTAGCAGAGCAAAAGGGTTTCGGTCCGCATCCCTGGATATTTTTTTCTTTTTTTTTAGCACCTAAATTGATAGTATTTGAAGTAGAAAAGTAGTAGAGTTAAGTTGTGGAATGTAGTCAAATAGTATTAGAAGATGGGAGGCTTTACAATTTGGAGCTAGAATGTAGTTTGTATTGCTCTCGAATTGATTGATAACAAATGCACCCAGACTTGCCTATTTATAGGTGCTTGAAGATGGATTACAGCAATAGTTGGTCCTAGGCTTTTCTTGACTTATTTTTACATTTGATTATTCTAGAGGCATTTAATTATGGTAGATATTTTTAGGAATTCTCTAGTCTTTCTACATTGTTTTGTATTAGATACTTCTAGGCTTATATGGCTGTTTCTAGGCTTAACCTATCCTGAGCTTTTGTAGAAAATTCTAGAAAATTGCGGCATCTTTAACCTCCTCCTTGATGCGATTTTGGAAACTCAGAGCTTTGTCCTCGGTTCCTCAGAGCTTGACTGCAGGCAATGCCTTTGTAAATATGTCTGCAATTTGGTCTTGATCGTGCGGTATTTGAGCTTGATTTCTTTAGTTGCCTCTGCTTCACGATGAAGTGATATTTGATTGCTATATGTTTTGTTATTTGTGATGCCTTGGATTCTTTGCCATTGCTTGTGCCGATTTGTTGTCGCAGTAGATTATGGTAGGTCATCCTCTTTGTTCACCCGTGTCTCAAAGTATTCTCAGAAGCCATATAGCTTGATTTGTAAGCAATTTCTTTGCCACGTACTCGACCTCTGCCGTTGATTGTGCAACGTTAAACAGCTTCTTTGATGCCCGTGAGAAAAAACACGATCCTAGTAGAAGGCATAGCACGATGTGCTCTTCATGTCATCAGTACGAACTGTGATCACTATCGGTATGGCCGGTCAACTTTGAGTTGGTCATGGTTTTATACCATATCACCAAACTCCTTCGTGCCTTGTAAATATCTTAGAACTCTTTTAGCTACTCCATAGTGAACGACTTGGTTTACGCATGAACCTTGATAGAAGACTTGTAGCATACATGATGTGCGTGGCGTATTTGTAAGATATAATAGGCTCCCGATTAAGCTTCTATAGTCGATGCATCGACGGTGCTCCATCTTCGCTAGCAACGACTTCTCATTTATTCTGGCCAGATGGCGGTAGCTTTGCGATCATCCATCACTGAATTTCTTTAATAATGCTTACTGTGTATTTCTTGACATATGAATATCCGCTTCTTTTTGTTGTTTTACCTCTATGCAGAAATAATTCATGTCAAGCCAAGGTCGGTCATCTCGAATGTCTTCATCATGTCTTCTTTGAACTTAGTTATCATTTCTATATTGTTTCCGTGTAGATAAGATCATCTACGTATAGGGAAATGATGAGGAAGTATCTTCTTTGACCTTGGGTCTTGGCGTATAGTGTTGGCTCACTTTTGCTCCTCCTGAATCCTCGATTCGGCCAGTATCGATCGATTACGCTATACCATGCTCGAGGAGCTTGTTTTAGACCATATAAAGCTTTTCTTAGTCTTAGCACTTTGCCTTCATTGCCTTCTTGACAAAGCCTTGTGGTTGCTCCATAAATCTCTTCTTGTAGTACCCCATTGAGAAGGCGACTTGACATCTAGCGGAAAATATTCCGACCTTTTATTGTTAGAGCTATTAAAGCTCTTATTGTATCCATTCGAACAAGCCAGGGCAAATGTCTCGTATGTAGTCGACTCCAGGTTCTTTGTGGTAGCCTTTTGCTACCCGGCCCTAGCCTTGTGTTTTTGTATTGAGCCATCGGGGTTAAGCTTTGTCTTATAAACCCATTTGACTCAACAATATCTTTATTTTTGAATGATCTACTAGCTCCCACGTGTTATTTTCTCATCATTTTTATTTCTTCCTCCATTTGCCTTGACCCGTACTTAACGCCTTGAAGCTACTTGCCATAGCTTCGAGGCTCAAGTATAACCAAGTTGCAAGATTGATATATATCCACCAGCGATTTTCTTTTATCGGAGTAGATGCAGTGAAGAATCTTGTCGTTGTCGTGGAGATGAAGAGCGATACCTAAACCTGCGGTTACCGTCGACTTCTTCTTGAGGTTGTTGTCTTGCAGTAACGAAAAACCGCTTCTCTCAATTTTTCTTTATCAGTTCAGAAGAACCTTCATCAACTTGACGTCTCGTGACGGTGAGCTAACTTTGTTTGTAAGTTGTAGACTCGATAGCCTTTTGATTGCGTCTTTGTGCCCCCAAGAAGATTCCTTATCTTGTCTTGTCTTCAAGCTTATGTCTCTTTTGATGGCACATGAATATAGCATATGGATCAAAGACCGCCAGATGTTTAGCGGAGATGGTTTTGCCCGGCTCCAGGCTTGATAGGAGTTTGTCTTGAGCGCCTTAGTTGGACACCTGTTGAGTATGTAGCTGCGGTGTAAGGCCCACTTGACCCAAAGTGTTTGGTAATCCTTTTTCCTTGACATTGATCTCGCCGTCTCTCCATGGTATGCGATTTCTTCTTTCAGACACTCCATTTTGTTGTGGAGAATATCTGTATGGTATGTCGCTCGATGCCTTCATCTTGTGAAATTTATCAAATTAAGTGGGAGTTGTTACTCTTTTAGCGATCACTTCTAAGCCTCATTATATGTTTCTGCTTTGCTTTTAAATGAGGGCCTTAAACTTCTTGAATGTTCAAAGACTTCGATTTTCCTTGATGAAGTAGACCAGTCATTCTAGAAAAGTCATCGATAAAGAGGATGAAATACATTGTTGTTGTCAAGTGATGGTGTCCTCGTTGGTCCATAAGCGTCGGTATGGATGAGCTCGACAAGTCTTTTGCTCTCCCGTCTTTGGGTGGTTGATGTCGTGTTGCTTCCCGAAGACATCCTTCACAAACTCCATTATTTTCTTCCAGCGTGGAGATCTCTCATCATATTCTTACGATATAACAACTTGAAGGCTTGAGTGTTGAAGTGGCCAAATCTTCGATGCCATAGCCGAGGAATCATCGACTTGCACCTTCATGGCAATGTTAGTGGTATATTTAAAGTTTATCGGGAAACTTCTATTCTCTTCTCCATTTTTACTTGGGCTATCTCAATCCACTTTTATTATTGTTATCATAGATTGTGCATTTATCTCCTTCAAAGTGAAGAGCATATCCTTTCTCCATCATTTGGCCCGATGTAACTCAGAGGTTTTCTTTAAGATTGGGAACTAGTAAGACATCTTTAATGAATCTCGTACCCTTTCTTTGTCTCCACCATGTGAGTGCCTTTTCCTTTTGACTCCCTTGGCTGTACAGTTTCCTAGTCGAACCTTTACTTTGGCAAGTCATCAATATCCTTGAAAATGCTCTCATCTTTTAGCCATGTGATTCTTTGCGCTATCCAAGTACCAGGTTCCACACGTTTAGTCACTAGAATCTTGGGTAGCATAGAATAGATGTTGCTCACGGTCATGTGGATTTTGCTCACTTTCGTGCTCTTCATGAAATTGGCACGATGTTTATTTTCTTTGAAAGCAGTTCTTCTCCACGTGCCCAAAATCTCTTGCAATGTAAACCGCCGTGTTTTCCACGATAGCGGTCTTTCTCGGCATGATTTGTCCTCTTCAGATGCCACATGGAGATACTCGTCTTGATTTTCTTTGAAATTTCTAGAATTCTCTTTGTTTCTAAAATTTTCTCCATATTTTTGTTTCCTCCATATCCTTTATTTTGAGGCCGTAATTTGAGCTTTGATTGAAAGGCATTTTCTATTGAGTCATCTTCATGCCTACTCAATCTTTGCTCATAAGCTTCAAGAGAGCCCATTAGCTCTGTCAGATAAAGTAGACAGGTCTTTTGTTTGCTCAATCGTAGTCACGATTGAATCATACTCACAGGGGAATAGAAATTAATATTTTCTCAACAATTCTTTTGTCGAGAATATTTTCCCATAGGCTCTCATTTGAGAAACTATTTCTTTTATTTTAGAATAGTAATCTTTTCACGGTCTCGGACTCCTTCATTTTATTAACTTTCAAACTCACGTCTTAGAGTTTGAAGTTTGTGGCAGCGTACCTTGTCACTTCATGAAACTCCTCTGTAGTGTGCTCCATGCTTCTTTGGCACTTGTAGCTCCCATTATTCTTGGAAAAATAGCGTCGACTCTTTGCTTGTTGTAGAAAAATAACGCCTTTGCGTCTTTTTTGTTTATTTGCCTTCAACTCTTTTTCTTTGGTGCTGCAGTAAGGGATTGAAGTGTCTCACGATAGCGATAAATCGCCTTCTGGCGTCCTGAAATCTTGGGAGCAAAAAATATGCTTCATTTTAATGCTCCAAAATCATAATTTAGCACGTAAAAGCGAGGAGCGGTAATAGATGGAGATTGAATGGTATTAGCCATGAGTTAAGAAAATTTTGGGACTAGTATAAAATGTAAGGAGGAATTTTTTTGGAAAATAGTTGGAGTAATTTTTCACCTTGATGTATAAGTAGAGACAGGGCTCTAGAATCTACTTGATAGTATTTGAAGTAGAAAAGTAGTAGAGTTAGGTTGTGGAATGTAGTCACATAGTCTTAGAAGATGGGAGGCTTTACAATTTGGAGCTAGAATGTAGTTTGTATTGCTCTCAAATTGATTGATTACAAATGCACCCAAACTTGCCTATTTATAGGTTGCTTGAAGATGGTTCTAGCAATAGATGGTTCTAGGCTTTCTTGACTTATTTTTACATTTGATTATTCAGAGGCATTTGATTATGGTAGATATTTCTAGGAATTCTCTAGTCTTTCTACATTGTTTTTGTATTAGATCTTACAGAGCTTATATTTACTAGGCATAGGTATCTGAGGCTTTTGTAGAAAATTCTAGAAAATTGCAGCATCTTTAACATAAATATCTGCATTAAAAAGGTCTTGTGGAGGGCTCAGTTTCTCAGAAAGCCAATGCTACAAAATTCGATACCAGCCGCTTCATACATAGAGCTCAGTTTGTCTTTCTTCCACCTCTAATAAGTAGAGTACTTCTAGCTTGCCGCCCAACATCTGATGAACCGCACCAGCCAGGATCACCTGTAACTAAAGTCTAAAACACTAATTATGTATACTAAAATTTAGTAATTATGAAGATCAATCCCCTGATTCAAAGGAGACTTCGCAATTATTATATATTTGGAAAATGTTATCTTAAAACCCGCATGCCAACCAGCAGAAACTATCAATAATTTTATAGTTAGTTCGATGAAAGAAAATTAGCCACAGCTTTATAGGCTCTTTCACCCCTCTCTTTTTCAGTCTTTTCAGCCTTTCATCTATATCATCTATGACTTCCTGAAATTAAAAGAAAGCATGAAGCATATAAACAAAACACTACATTATAGATCAAAGATAAAGAAGATGCAATTGCACACAGTTAATATGTAATGTCACTCAAAACCCCAAAACATTTCACCTGAGTCAATCAAACATAATTTAAGAAGAGTCCAGCCCACTTACTATCCCAATTAAGAGGCATAAATTCCTACTGAATAAAAAAATAGCAGTGTCTTAAGCTGCCGTGACAGTAAATTCTACGCAGTAAGAAGCATTGCCATGAAGAAATAAATTATAACAACTATTCAAAGATTAAGAGGTGTCATATTCAATTTAAGCTTTCAAATTGTTCCAAAAATAAAATACATCACATTTCACAACAGTTCATCCATTCCTATTTCCTAATAGTTCTATAACTCATATACAAAACATTAGGTATGCTAATTATGCAATAATGAATATAGACACCTATAAGACATTTTCCAACCATTCATCTGATAGAAACCAACTGATATATTACTGTAAAATGACGATTACAATGGTATTCTCTGGATATTCGAGAGATCCAAAACTCTCCCAATGCCTAACATGCCCCAAATCCCATACAAATTCCAAGATAACCTCTCTCTCCGTCACCCCCTTCTATTTATAACTCCACATAGCAGTTAAATAACTGCCTACTAATAATAAAACTGTCTATTAATATTAAAAACTGCTTAAACTGCCCATTAATATTAAAAACTGCCTATTAATAAAAACTACCTATTATTAAACTGCCTAATATCTAACAATACTCCCCCCTAAACATTCACCTTATCCTCAAGGTGATTACTATAGAATAACAACGAAAACAATTACAACAGTCATTAAAACTGAATTATTTGCACCATCCTGCTGCACAATTTCACCACCTGGGTCCCTCTGTTAGAAGAACAAATAGCCAAACATTTTGGAATTATTGCAGTGGCATTTGTTGGCCTTCTCTTGTAGCTTAGCGAACGTGAAGAACCTTTTTGATAGCTGAATAAAGCCCACATCGAACAGGAATGCAGACAGCATCGTGTTGGTCTTGGACACTTTCCCACTGTAACAGGCCTGACTCTTTAAACCCTCATTCTGGCCCAATATGTGAAAGTTAGATCCTAACCTAGTTTTTTGCTTCGTCTTCTCGGACGCGACACGAATAGAATGAGGCGGTCTTCTTCCACTCTTCGTCTTCGACAGGCACGCCACACCCCTTCGTCGGTCCGGTGGTTTTCGGCGTTTCGTCCCGAACGATAACCCTTCCTCCCTTTTCATCGGAACACACGAGCTAAACGGCGAAAAGAGACCACAATCCGGCGTCTTGGTTCCGCCACCACCCCCCAAGAAGATTATTGTCCGACGACTTTGGTGGTGGACGTATAACCAACATACAAGAAATTCCTTTGCTCTTCTCGACCACTGACCCATCTTCTCCGCCGGTGAGATTCACGTTCGGTGGTTCTTCTTTGCCTAACAGGTTTGTTTCCTTTCTCTTTTTGCTTTTGCTCTCACCATTCTTTCACCCTTCTTTCTTTATTTTGATAATCCTCTTCTTCCCTCTGCATCTTCTTGGTTCTATCGTAATACCCCTCATCTTCAAAGCTATTGCAACATTTTATTTGAACCAAAGCTGTAATTTGCCCAGATCTGTCTTCTCCCTCTTCTTTTGTTCCTGATTGTTTTTCTTGATTTCTGGAACTTCGTCTTCCTTTTTCTTTTTTGGCTCAAGCGATTCTTGCACTTTTTCTGGGTGCTGTTCTTGATCTTCTGATTCTTCTTCTTTGTTGAATTCTTCTCTTGCATTACTGGTTCTTCTTCCAAAAAATCTTGAAAATATTTCCCAAATTCTGGTTTGAATTTTATGAGCAGACCTTCTCAAACTTGAAGAACTTCACGTTCTGGTTGGTTTTTCTCCAAGAAAAGAACCAACTATAAGCTTCTCCATCAAGCCCCAATGAAACGAACGTTAGAAAGCTTTTCTCCCGAAATCCTATGCCTTCGAGATACTGACAGAATTGGTTCAACCACCAATAGACATCCCCACAGCCGTTGAATATTGGCATGCCCATTTTCCTATTTACCATGAATTTCTCCCCTAGATCAGAACTGCTTTGATACTAGTTGATAGAAACCAACTGATATATTATTGTAAAATGACGATCATAATGGTATTCTCTGGATATTCGAGAGATCCTGAACTCTCTCAATGCCTAACAGGCCCCAAATCTCATACAAATTCGAAGATAACCTCTGTCTTCGTCACCCCCTTCTATTTATAACTCCACATAGCAGTTAAATAACTGCCTACTAGTAATAAAACTGTCTATTAATATTAAAAACTGCTAAAACTTCCCATTAATATTAAAAACTGCCTATTAATAAAAACTGCCTAATATCTAACATCATCCTTGCTCCTAAATGTATTATATGTTACAGCAAAAAAGGATGCAATCCTTAATAGCTTTTTCTTTCCAGAGTCGATCGCATAATTCTGACAGTACTGATCAACACTACCACCTTAGAATTTGTCAGGATGTCCTCATCGGCAGTGATTATACACCAAATGCAAAAGCCTAATCCTCTATTTGTTGAAGTGTAGTGTTTGAACGGGAGAAATACGAAGATGAAGACATAGAACGCTAAAAAAATTATAAAATATATATATATATATATATATATATCAAACCTTTGTCACGAACATCGCTGACAATTAATGAAAGAATATAGGACAATAGCTAAATAGGAACCCTAAATGTTTGCGTGATTGCCCCACAGAACTGTATCGAAACGCCAATCTTTCAAGCCAATCAGTAATTGAAAAGTCACAGCGCTATGGAAAAAAACAAGAGGGTAGAGAATCAGAGAATCAAAAGCTATGAAAGAATAGTAAAACACAAAACCAGTAGAGAGCACAGAGAAGACTCATAGTCATGAAATGCCAAAAGCCCAAAATGAACAAAGTAATTCACTGACTTGAGTCCGTTTGGTTGAAGAGAAGTGATGCTAAGCCTTAATTAGAGAGATACAATCACTCTCAAAACTTGAAAACAATTAAAACTGCTGGGAAAATGACAGATACATAAGCACAGTGGGAAGCGACCATGAGTAAAGTGGCACTGGGACTAATTACAATAATTAAAGATTCTGATAGATATTAGCGCAGATTAGCAAATCAAACAACTCCCAAGCAAAGCAATGAAATAAGTACAGATGCAGTGGGCTGGAATGTTACAACAAATTTACAGTTTTACCTGTAAAATAGGCAGGAAAACTGAAATGACAAAAACAACCCAGGCTTGCCACAAATTAGTATATTAAGATTAAGATTAAGATATAAGCACATTAAGAATGAAAAGCATTCATTGGGCAGAACAAACCAGTACAAGATGACAAATAAACAAACATTTAAAGGAGGTCAATTCCTTGCCATCACACGAGTGGCAACAAATATATACTATTAATGATACACAGCCAAAGTATTGAGCAGATAATCATCGTTGTCGTCATCATAGAAAGTCGGAATTCTGGGCAGGCGGTATCTTGGGCATGAAGATAATCCATCAGATCCTGGGCATGTGCATCTGAATTCGTTAATATCAAGTGGTGGTATATCATGTTGTGTGTTGTTATTATTCATTATTACATCTGGAATATCATCATGTGGCTGCTGCTTCCAAATGCCTGCTTGCGCTTCTTTCCTGCTAGTAGTACCACCAGCATCATCATCATCATGTGATTTTGATTTCTGACTACTAATAGTTTTTTTGTCAACTTGAAGATTTTTAGCCTTAAAAGATGCAGTTCCTGCTCCTGCACCAGCCCAGTCAAAATTCAAGAATTAGCCAACAAGGCATTCATTCTTTCTTCTAAACAAGCACGCACACGGACAAATTAAATTCAATGATTGATCATGAGTGAAACATTTTTAAACCAAAAGATGCAGTTTCTGCTCCTGCACCAGCCCAGTCAAAATTCAAGAATTATCCATAAAGGCATTCATTCTTGTAAACAACCACGCACGCACGCACACAGACAAATGAAATGAATTGAATAATGCATTTTTAAACCAAATGAAAACAGAACAATACCATTGAAGCGTCCAGGATAATTCCGAGTAGTTTTTTTTTTGCGAATTTGACGATTTTTAGCCTTAACAGAGGGTTTTCCCCCAGCCCTAGCTTTCCCTGCACCAGCCCAGTCAAATTCATTCTTCTAAACGCACAGACAATTGAATTAAATTGAACCCTAACAGAGGGGTTTTTTGTGATTCTTCTAAACACACACACAGATAATTGAACTGAACGCAGTTAGTTACCTTTGTTCTTGGAAGGAGATTCTCGGTTGGCATCACCCAGCGGAGGAGGAGGAGGAGGCGGCATTGGAGATCAAGACTCAGATGTGCGTGGAGGAGATGGAGAGAATGATGTCTCTTTTTCTCCGATTTGGGCCGTGGTGTGTGGGCTGGAGAGGTTGCTTTGTTCCGGTTGTTGCGTACTAGAATATGGCCATTATTAAATGCACCCTCTCACCTTTTGAGTATACCCCCAAAGATGTGAATTCTCCAAAATACCCCGACACAAAACATCAAAAGCTCAACTTTCATTTTTTACATTCACACTTTTCGAAAATTTCAAATTTCTAAACTGAAAACGTTTTTTGCGTTTTGAAATATTTGGACATTTATAGAACTTAAAATAATTGTATAGTTTGTTTTAAAAATATATGTAAAATTTACAAAACAATTTTTATCATTATATTTGGACATTTGTCTACACATAATTGTATTTTTTTTAAATTCATTTGCTCATAATTATGATTTATCATTATAATTTTTATCATTGAATTTATAGATGTCAGTTTATTCAATTTAACCATAAGAAGTACTCAAAAAAAAAATCTTTTTACTTTACCTAACAATTTTTTTTCCCATGATGAATAGCAATCTTTTCAAGCTATTTCTCATTTCTCACTTTTTGAGCCATCCCACGATTCCATCCTTCACATGAGAATTATGAATGGCAATTAAGCATTTATACTTTGGAACTTCGTTATGACGTGACTCAATTGATCTATATAAAGATCTTCCTCATCATTAAGATATTCTTTATCCACATTGTTTTCCAGAAATCGCAAGCCAGAAAGTCAATTAACAATTCTCCCTTACAAAATTAAATGTGTGCAATTTATATTTATATGTTTGACTACTTCTAAAGCTCGAGACTTCCTTCCCCCAAGCTTCATCATCACCTGAAGCTTTCCCTAGTGTGAAACATCCCCTTTTTCCTTTTCTTTTGCCTGAAGGTACTCCTTAGGTGGTTTGACTGGTATAATAATTCTCTTTTTTAGTGACATAGGAGCAACGAATTTCTTCAAGCTTTTGGAGCCAGGAGAAAATAGTATGTCTCCAAATGTTTTAGTATCCATATAAAATTTGGACAAAATTGTCAACTACAAGAATAAGAATAAGAATGTAAGTATTTTGAATGCCAATATAACTTCAGTTAACTAACCTCCGCCACTATAGCCTGAAGATATGGAGAAAGGTGGTCTTCTAAGGTCATTATAATCGGATATTCTGATACGACGAAGGTGTTACAGCAAGTCCCACATCGGTGGGTTCTTGCTTTGGTGATGGCTTTGGAGCCTATATAAGGAGGCTTAGTAATGCTTTTATAATCATCCCAAATCTTCTTCTCTTCTCATCTTTTATTGTTTCTTATACTCAACAAGAGTATTGTGAGAGTATTTGTGAGGTATTTTGTGAGAAGTATTCTTGTAATATTTTTCCACATAGTGAAATTCTTCTGGCCTTGTCCCGTGGTTTTTTCCTTATTTGTTGAGGGTTTTCCACGTAAATTTTGTGTGTTCATTTCCTTATTTTCTCGTCTCTTATTTTAGTTGTGTGACACCATTCCGATACTTTGGTACCTAACAGTGGTATCAGAGCTTCAAGTTGGTGATACTATTCCGCTGCGTCACTCTAGGAAGGTGTCGGTTCTTAGTATGCTCTGTGGTTGCAGCATTGTCTGATCTTCCACATCAGAAAAGAATTGTTGCTGGAAATAGTGTGGTAGTGTAGAAGTGCATGTCTAGGAAAAGTTCTGGCTAAGGAAAGACTTGGTATTTAAGCGTGTCCATTGGTGATCCACCTCTTTCACGGGAACTTACGGTGTACTATTTAAGGTCTACAAATACTATTCGATTATACGATACTATTCCCATATACGGTTACTATTCATACGTGTGGTTGTATACTTTACGTAATTGTTAACATATCTTTGGATTTGTTACGGTATACGGGATATGTACAATCCGTTCACATTATCTTGTACTATTCACGGTGAAATAGTGTAATCCGGTTTGGTTCGTGTACAACCATGGCGACAAAATTTGAGATAGAGAAGTTCAGCGGAGTAACTTCTCCTGTGGAAATTGAAGGTGGCGAGTTTGAGGAAGGATAATTGCTTGGAAGCAATTGAAAGCGGAACTGCAGATATGGTGATGAAAAGTGGAAAGAGAAGGATGGCAATGTTGTTGCCAATTTGCACCTAGCAATGGCGGATTCGGTTTTGTCAAGTGTTGCGAGAAAAGAAGGCGCAAAGAGATTTGGGATGTACTTAACAAATTGTACGAGGTTAAGTCACTTCACACAAGAATATTCTTGAAGAGGAAATTCTACACTCTTCGAATGAGTGAATCCACATTGGTGACGGATCACATTAACACCCTTAATACGCTATTTGCTCAGCTCACAGCATCAGATTTCAAAATAGCAGAAAATGAACGTGCATAACTTTTACTTCAGAGTTTACCAGATTCGTATGATCAACTCATCATCAACATTACAAACAATAATGTTGCTGACACTCTTCACTTTGATGATGTTGCCGGTGCAATTCTTGAAGAAGAATCCAGGCGCAACAATAAGGAGGAAAGGTCAGAAAGTTCGAAGCAAGCAGAAGCTTTATCGATGACGAGAGGCAGATCAGCGGGCGTGGCTGATGGGAGCCAAGATCATGGTAGATCAAAATCTCGAAGAAGAAAGAATCTCAAATGCTACAACTATGGCATGAGAGGGCACTTGAAGAAGGAGTGTTGGAACAAGAAGAATGGAGAGAAGATCTCAGGAGCATCAACCTCTCAAGGTTGTGTTGCAAGTACCTCAGATGATGGAGAAATCCTGTATAGCGGAGCAGCAAGTCCTAAAGGTGGAAGGAAACTCAATGATGTTTGGATAGTGGACTCAGGTGCGACATGGCACATGACTTCACACCGTGATTGGTTTTGTACTTATGAGCCTGTCTCGGTAGGATCCGTGTTTATGGGAAATGATCACACCTTAGAAATTGTTGGAATCGATCTTGTCGAAATAAAGATGCAAGATGGTACTTGTTCGTAAGATACAAAGTGCGACATGTGAATGGTTTGAAAAGGAATCTATTGTCCTTTGGGCAATTGGATGACCTCGGTGCAAGATCCATATTGAAGGTGGAGTCTTGAAAGTAGTGAAGGGCAACCTTGTGGTGATGAAAGCGAGAAAAAGATCACAAGCAATCTATACATGCTTTTGGGAGATACGTTGTAAGAGGCGGATGCATCGGTTGCATTAGCGAGCCATGAAGAATCAGCGATGATGTGGCATCGCGAGCTAGGCCATATGTCGAGCGTGGCTTGAAAGTTCTTGCGAACGCAATCTCTTACCGGGCTCAAGGCGGTAACTTTACCCTTACGTGAGCAGCGTGTGACAAGTAAGCGACATAGATTGAAATTTGCAAAAGTAGCTACCGAAGCAACGCATACTAGACTTGATACATTACGATGTGTGGGAGTCGCGGAAACATCCATGGGGGAGCAAAGTATTTTGTATCATTCATTGATGACTACTCCAGGAGATTGTGGGTGTACCCAATCAAGAAGAAGTCGGATGTGTTTCCGGTATTCAAGGAGTTCAAAGCACAAGTAGAGCTTGAAGCGGGAAGAAAATCAAGTGCTTGAGGACGGACAATGGAGGAGAATATGTAGATGGTAACTTTCTATCATTCTACAAGCAAGAAGGTATTACGAGACAATTCACTGTTGCACATACACCTCAGCAGAATGGTGTAGCAGAGCGGATGAACATGACTCTCCTAGAAAGAACAAGAGCTATGCTGAGAACATCGAGATTGGCCAAATCTTTGGCGAAGCGATCAAAGCGCACATTACGTGATAAATCGATCGCCATCAGCGGCGATTGGTTTGAAGTCACCAATGGAGATGTGGAAAGGAAAGCGGTAGATTATTCTTCTTTACATGTGTTTGGATGTCCTGCGTACGTAATGTACAACTCCCAAGAAAGAACAAAATTGGATCCAAAATCCAGAAAATGTATATTCTTGGGTTATGCTGACAATGTCAAGGGGTATCGCTTGTGGGACCCCACTACCATAAGCTTATTGTTAGCGAGAGATGTAGTCTTTGCGAGAAAATGAGCGCAAAGTGAGCAGAAAAATGACAGCACTTCCAAGGAGACTGCTATAGTGCAGTTGGAGAGAAAGACTCAAGAAGATGATTCTTCTGAAGCAGAACCAGAGCACATAGAACAAGAACCAGATGAGGTCAATGATGAAGGAGTTCGACGATCAACACGTCAGATAACGGCACCATCATGGCACTCAGACTATGTTATGGCCTGCCATGATGCATACTTTCTTTTGACCGAAGAAGGTGAACCATCAGCTCTTCAAGAAGCGTTGAACAGTTCAGATGCTTCTCAATGGATGACAGCAATGCAGGAAGAAATGGAAGCCCTACATAGAAATAAGACTTGGGAACTTGTTGAACTTCCAAAGGGTCGGAAAGCCATCGGGAACAAATGGGTGTTCAAAATTAAACGAGACGGCAATGATCAAGTGGAATAGTATCGTGCCAGACTTGTAGTCAAAGGTTATGCTCAGAAAGAAAGGATAGACTTTGACGAGATATTTTCTCCAGTTGTCAGACTTACTACTATTAGGGTAGTGTTGGCAATGTGTGCTGCATTTGATTTACATCTTGAACAGTTGGATGTAAAGACTGCTTTTCTTCATGGAGAACTTGAAGAAGAAATTTATATGCTCCAACTAGAAGGCTTTAAAGAACAAAGAAAAGAAAACTTGGTTTGTAGGTTGACCAAATCTCTGTACGGTCTAAAGCAGGCGCCCAGATGTTGGTACAAGAGATTTGATTCCTTCATAATTAGCCTTGGTTACAACAGACTGAGTTCAGACCATTGTACATACTACAAGAGGTTTGATGATAATGATTTCATCATTTCTTTGTTGTATGTGGATGACATGTTGGTGGTAGGCCCCAACAAAGATCGAATCCAGGAATTGAAGGCACGATTGGCTAGGGAGTTTGATATGAAGGACTTGGGACATAAACAAGATTTTAGGGATGCAAATTCACCGAGACAGAAATGATAGGAAGATTTGGCTTTCTCGAAAGAATTATCTAAGGAAGGTCTTGCGGCGCTTCAACATGCAAGGCGTAAGCCAATTTCTACCCCGCTTCTGTCAATTTTAAATTATCCTCGGTATGAGTCCTAGCAATGAAGCGGAGAGGATGGAAATGTCTCGAGTACCGTATGCATCGGCGGTGGGAAGCCTTATGTATGCCATGATATGTACAAGACCGGACATTGCACAAGCGATGGGAAGCGGTTTGTCGGTTTATGGCAAATCCAGGTAGAGAGCATTGGAATCTTTGTTAAGAGGATCCTTAGATACATCAAAGGAACATCGGATGTTGCATTATGTTACGGAGGATCGAATTCATTGTCGGGGTTATGTTGATTCAGATTTTGCGGGTGATCTTGATAAAAGGAAATCCACTTCTGGGTATGTATTCACAATTGCGAGGGAGCGGTGAGCTGGTTATCTAAATTCTGAGACTATTGTAGCTTTGTCTACTGCAGAGGCCGAGTACATGGCACCTACCCAGGCTTGCAAGGAAGCTATCTGGATTAAAGGTTTAATGGAGGAACTTCGGGCACAAACAACAAATGATTCTTGTGTATTGTGACAATCGAGTGCCTTGCACATTGCAAGGAATCGACTTTTCATTCCAGGACAAAGCATATAGATACCCAGGTATCACTTTGTTCGTGAAGTGGTAGAGAAAGGCACCGTGGATATGCAAAGATTCACACCAAAGATAACCTAGCGGATGTGATAACGGCCGATCAATGCTGACAAGTTTATTTGGTGTCGATCCTCCTATGGCCTATCAGAAACGTAAGCGACATGGAATGGCAAGGCAGAAAGAGTGGTGTGAAGATATGATTGACTCAATCAAAATCTTCAAGTGGGAGAATTGTAGAAACTCAAGTCCCACATCGGTGGGTTCTTGCTTTGGTGATGGCTTTGGAGCCTATATAAGGAGGCTTAGTAATGCTTTTATAATCATCCCAAATCTTCTTCTCTTCTCATCTTTTATTGTTCCTTATACTCAACAAGAGTATTGTGAGAGTATTTGTGAGGTATTTTGTGAGAGGTATTCTTGTAATATTTTTCCACATAGTGAAATTCTTCTGGCCTTGCCCCGTGGTTTTTCCCTTATTTGTTGAGGGTTTTCCACGTAAATTTTGTGTGTTCATTTCCTTATTTTCTCGTCTCTTATTTTAATTGTGTGACACCATTCCGATACTCTGGTACCTAACAGAAGGCATGTTCCCTAATAGACCTCAAACATCTGACGAGTTCTATAGGAGTTGTCAATGTCCTGTATTGGAAAAAAATGGAAATCTAAACAACTATATTTCAAGTTTTCACCAAAATAATCTCTGGATTAAGTTGGCAATGTAAAAAAATTATATATTGATATAATATACCATTTATATATAACCTATTCTACAGCCATGATTTCCTGTTGTCAGGAAGCAATAACATTCAAAATAAAATAAAATAAAAAAGAGGAAGGAAAAAGCACAAGGAACCATGAAGCAGAAGTGATGACGACAGCTGCAACACATCTAATCACAATTATAATTGCGTATGATGAGGATCACAATTGTAAACATGTTGATATAGCTCATATACATAGATGATAGAACTTTGATGAAATATTGACAATTATAGATATGTAACCTTTTTTTTTTGCTTCCGATGCATTTGTTCTCTTCTCCCTCAACAGTAGATTATCTATTTTGTTGTATATATTCACAATTAAAGGAATATCATGTGATGGCATGCAAATTGAGTATGGCAGTCTTGGACTACATGTCACATATATATTTATATCTGTTAGAATTTTTTGTATCTGTCAAGAGAGTGCACATGTATATTCGTCAACCCAAATTATTGACAATTTTTTGACGAAAGTCGTTCATAATTTCTATACTAATGGTTAGTCATAAAAAAATCAGAGATCTGACCGCAGTTTCACTTTCATGGTTCTCTTCAGAGGATGTCTCCACTTTCCATCTTTTTTTTTAGAATGATTTAGTTGATTGGATTTAAATTCAGATGTGATTTTCCTAATGTGCTATGATTTGTTTGTTGAGGTGCAACCAAAGTCCCACATAGACTAAACAAGAGGAAGAACAATGGTTTATAAGAAAGAAAATGTCCCATTGGTATGAGGCCTTTTGGGGAATATCCAAAAGCAAAACCATGAGGGCTTAAAGCCCAAAGTGGACAATATCATACCAATGTGGAGACATGTAATACCCCTCGGTACCCCTAACAAGTGGTATCAGAGCCGATGGTGTCGGCTTGGGCGAGTATTGGAATAGTTGTTGGGATCTGAGTCAAAGATCCTTGTGTCGAAAGTCTTCCTGGCGGTGTGGTGATCAGGCGGCGTGTCGGCGGTGTGGTGAGCGAGCGGTGTGTCTGTTAGTCGGCGGTACAAGTATAAGCGGACTAAATACTCGGAGGCTTACGTTTGAAGGAGGATGAACCATGGTCCTTTGTTTGAGGGGAGGATTGTTGAGGTGCAACCAAAGTCCCACATAGACTAAACAAGAGGAAGAACAATGGTTTATAAGAAAGAAAATGTCCCATTGGTATGAGGCCTTTTGGGGAATATCCAAAAGCAAAATCATGAGGGCTTAAAGCCCAAAGTGGACAATATCATACCAATGTGGAGACATGTAATACCCCTCGGTACCCCTAACATTGTTTTCATTTTAAATTTAAATTTGCGGTGTTTTGAGTTGCGTGGAAAGTTTTCTGGATCAATAATCAATCACTAAGTGTTGATTACGAACAATAAGTTATTTTGTTTGGACGAATTACTAATGATATTTATTTCACACGTGCAGGAGTTGGACCTTTTCATTCACATTTAATGGACACTTTAAAAGGAAACTTTAGGTATACTTCCTTATATTCTTTTAAAGGCTTTACTGCAGTTTTGGTCCCCCTATTTTCACCAGGCGGTGTGTCCTGTTAGTCGGCGGTACAAGTATAAACAGACTAAATACTCGGAGGCTTCCGTTGAAGGGGAGGATGAACCATGGTCCTTTGTTTGAGGGGAGGATTGTTGAGGTGCAACCAAAGTCCCACATAGACTAAACAAGAGAAAGAACAATGGTTTATAAGAAAGAAAATGTCCCATTGGTATGAGGCCTTTTGGGGAATATCCAAAAGCAAAACCATGAGGGCTTAAAGCCCAAAGTGGACAATATCATACCAATGTGGAGACATGTAATACCCCTCGGTACCCCTAACATTGTTTTCATTTTAAATTTAAATTTGCGGTGTTTTGAGTTGCGTGGAAAGTTTTCTGGATCAATAATCAATCACTAAGTGTTGATTACGAACAATAAGTTATTTTGTTTGGACGAATTACTAATGATATTTATTTCACACATGCAGGAGTTGGACCTTTTCATTCACATTTAATGGACACTTTAAAAGGAAACTTTAGGTATACTTCCTTATATTCTTTTAAAGGTTTTACTGCAGTTTTGGTCCCCCTACTTTCACCAATCCGTAATTTTGGTCCCCTTATTTTTAAATCCGTAATTTCGGTCCCCTAATTTTTTAAATTTCTGAACTTGGGTTCCTATATCTAATTTTGGCCAAAATTAGGTGATATGGCCGGTCAAATACTGAGGTGGCAGTCACACATGTCATCTTTTTCATTATTTTAATTTAATAAATTTATTAAAAATCCAAGCCATTTAAACCATTTAAAAATCTGGAAATTGAATTTGGAATTGGAAAAAAATAGATCAAAATCTGGAAAAATAACAACAACATCATCAACATCACCAAAATTAATTCTGGAACAAGAGCATAACAACAACATCATCAACAACACCAAAATTAACAACAACATGGAACAACAACAAATCAAATTAACAACACATCTTATTCTGGAAAAATCAAATTCTGGATCAAATTCAAAACACTCCACTAACAACAAATTCAACAAATTAACAACAGAAGCAACACATCTTCTTCTCTTCTTCTGCTGCTTCTTCTGCATCGCATCTTCTTCTCCTCTTATTCTGCTTCTTCTGCATCGTCTCACTCTCACCCTCCATCGTTCTTCTGCTTCTTCTGCAACAGTAAATAAATCACCACCCCATCATTCAGCCACAACAACCACCATTGTTCAGCCACAAAATAAATCTGGAAAATAGTATCACTCAGCTACAACAACCATCAGCACCACCGCATCCTTCCCCAGAGAAGAAGGCTGAAGAAGAAAAGAAGGAAGAGAAGAAACTGGCAAATTCACTCTCACTCTCATCGTTCAGCCACAACAACCACCATTATTCTCACTCTCACCCTCCAGATTTGGAAAATTCTGGAAATCTTCAAAATCTCCATCGTCCCCTTTGCGACTTCATCTGCGTCCCTTTTTTTCCCTACCTCCTCTTTCAACCACCTCCACCCCATTCCCAAACCCTATTACCAACCCTTACCGACCCTTCAACGCTTTGCAGCCCCTAAAATGAAGGATCCACTCCTCGACGTCGTCCTCATCATCGTCGACGGCGTCAACCTTAACGAGGAAATCCTCGAGGGATTTGGGCGTCGAGGAGGGTGGAATCGTTGGATATGGGGAGAAAATTGTTGGTGGTTAAGATGAAGAGGGTTTGGGATTGGAAGAAGGAGAAGAAGGTGGACGACGTATGTTCAGGGAACAGAAAGAGGACGACCGTGAGGAAGAAGAATGGGTCGAGGGAAGAAGAAAGGGTCTGGGATCATCTGGGTTCATCTTTTATTTTTATTTTATGATTATATTTATTTAATTTTATGTATTTAATTGAAAAAATAAGTTAAATAATTTTTTGTTTATTTTAAATAAGTATTGCTGACTTTGATTATTATTTAAGCCACATGCACAGTCCAGTCACTTGCCACATCACCATTTGACCTGCCACATCGCCTAATTTTGACCAAAATTAGAGATAGAGACCCAATTTCAGAAATTTAAAAAATTAGGGGACCAAAATTGCGGATTTAAAAATAGAGGGACCAAAATTACGGATTGGTGAAAATAGGGGGACCAAAACTGCAGTAAAGCCAAGAATGAATAACTAAGCTTCCCTCAAACAAACTTTATAACCAACCCTTAACATTTACAGTTTTTCTCATTCAATCGCTAATAATAAGAAACGGTAACTTTAAATACTAAATAAAAACAGTAATCAGTTATAGATCAGGCGGCCACATGGTTTTACAACAAACAAGATCGAAGTGTAATAGCAAATCCTTGACAATCTGAATCAAAGCCTTCAAATTATTTCTACCCAGTTCAAGGTAATCTCTGAATAACTCACAATACAATTCAAATCATTAAAATATGAGAACTAAGACTGAATAAAATATCCTTCAAATATGTTTGGTTGTGTAGTCCAAGTTATATGCTTACAAAGAAATGAAAAAAAACTGTAATTATAAAAAGTGCTGTTATGACCTACTATTTAAGCATTGTACATAATGTAACTTTAATGCAAGTACCACAAAATAGATATAACATGAAGCAACATATTTTATAAAATATCAAGTAAAAGGAAACTCACAATATATGGAATAGGGGCATCAAGAAAATCAGTCATCGTCAAGTACAATACAACAAAAAGCTATTGGCATGATAATTAATAATTACAATGAACATTCAGAGAAGGGACAAAGTTCAGTAACCAGCATAAGAAAAATGGGTCCTTTATTTCAATTAGAATTTAAAAAAGTGCTCTAATTATGATCAACAGGTAATCTAGCAAAATCTAGCATTAAAAGCTGATGAACCCTTGACAACCTGAATCAAAGCCTTCAAATCATTTCTACCCAGTTCAAGGCAATCTCTGAATAACCCACAATACAATCTAAATCATTAAAATATGAGAATTTAGACTGAATAAAATATCCTTAAACTTTTTTTAGAAGTTTAGCAAATCATATCTGTATCAAAATCAATTTTAGTTCAATTCACAAGAAACAAACCTATATTATAAAAGTCAAAAACTGAAACCAAATATACAAGACAAATCATGAACGTAGGGATGGCAATTAGACCCAAGCCCATTGGGCACCCGAAAAAAAAACCCGTAATGGGCATGGTAAATACCCGCTTTATGGGTATGGGCTTGGGCCTGGGTAATTACCCGCAAATATGAGTGAGTATGGGTGCGGGTATGGGCACTCTGGTGCCCAGCCCGCTCCGCAGCCCGCATATACATATATATGTACAAAATTATAATTTTATATCAAAATATTAAATAGAATTAATTAATCTATCTACTTTCTTTTTTTTTTTACCGGAATCTATCGAATTAATCTATTTACTTTTTTTTACCGGAATCTACTTATTGTAATACGTACTTGTTTTTCATATTTTGGATGTTTTATTTGGCTAAATACTATGATTTGTAATATTTTAGAATTGATTTGAAAGATTTTGGATCATATTTTAATTAAGTTATGATGTTCTTTTCGTTATTTATTGTCTTTTCATAGTTAAAGTGTGAGTAACGGGTGTGGGTACGGGCACGGGCACTTAGGTACCCAACGGGTTCGGGGACGGGCACTAAACTTGCTGCCCACGCGGGTATAGGTTCGGGTATGGGCACTTTTTTCCAAATGTGGGTATGGGGACGGATACTATAGTACCCTGCCCAGAGGGTGCCCATTGCCATCCCTACATGAACGAGAAGGCAACAACTCATCAATTTCAGCTCATAAAGAAATAGGCAATAACATCAACAAGAAGCTAACTTTAGAAAGACCAAGACATAACGGGATACTAACAATGTATGCTTTGAAATATGAATACAAGATAGATTTTAAGGAAGTCAAAGGTGGCTCAAATATGAGTTAAATATTTCAAATATGCATCCCTGAGTAACCTTTTTCCTTACAACTTGATAAAGCATTTTCTAAACCAAGGTGCAAAATAGTCACAACATAGCTCTTACCTCAATTTTTCATCGAACAGGGGATGTGCAGCCTTAAATCCTCAAACTTTCTTACATTCACATGTCATAAGATTATCCCAGAATAATCAACATCAAGGACCAATTATTTTACTATTCTCAATTATGTCCAGGATAAAAACATGAGCAAAAGAATAGCTAAAATGACAATAAAATAACAATATCTAAACCGAGAACCTATATCTTGAATACAAATACATACACTTATAAGCTAAATTTTCAACCATTCTTGTTATAGGTAGCTAATTAACTACAAATGGTGCATGCAATAAGACAGACAAAGGTCTGATAGATTTTGGGTAATGAAAAAAATTCATAGAAAAAGATATTTAAATAGAAAGAGTTTGTATGTCTTACAAATAAAAAGCAAATAAAACGTTCTTGCCATGGCAGGATTCAAGAAATGGTATGAATTATGGTGCATATATTGTACTATAAGTCAATGGTCTGACTTAAACTGATTAGAAATCATAATCCTTTCACCTAAGCCCACATCGCACTCATCAAGAAGTCAAGCCAACATTCTGACAAATTAATACAAGGGAAATGACACAAATCCAGCATCAACTATCACAGGAGAAATAAAATCAATATTACTGAAAATAGATGAAATGGAATCTAGATCTAGTCCAAAAGAGAGAAAACATGAGGATACTAAATGATTACCAATTTACAGAAGCAAAACAGTGAAACACCAACGCAACTCTAGATTTGTTCTCGACAATTCCAGATTTGTTCTCTACAACCCTTCAAACACAAAAGAACAAACATTAAAATGGCAGGCCAATAACCTGTGACACAAAAGAATCGCGAAGGGAAAGCACCTTATGCAAAGCAGAATGAGAATCGTGGTTAGAATGAAGCGAGAATCGCGACTTAAGAAGAAGCACAAATAGTGTTCGGTCGATTAGGGTTCTTAGCTTGTTAAGAGAAACAATAATCACACTAATTCAGTAAAACTCAACCGATTTGAGAAGCAATTTGGGGGTTTAGGGTTAGGGTTCTTAGTTTTCGAACAACAGGGAGAAACACAAAAGTAGAGACATAGAGAGAAAAATATGAGAGTGAGGAGTGGAAACGAAGGGAATGAGTTAATGAAAATACAAAATAAACCGGTTTAAAAACCAAGTCAAAATCCCACATTGGATACCAGACCCAAAGACGTGTTATTCTGAATGCAAGCCTCAGTGTCTGTTTTAGAGTTTTTATGTCACCAATCATGCTGCATTGACGTGCCATTATTACGACAGTAAGTGTCAAGTGCAAAGAAATAAACAAAACTAGTTCTTAAAAATATGTGAAAAAATGCATAACTACATGAAACTCCTAAATCAGAAAGTACAACTTATCAACATTTGCTGACAATTAATGAAAGAAAAGAGGACAATAGCTAAACAGGAACCCCAAATGTCTGTGTGATTGCCCCACAGATCTGTATGGAAACGCCAATCTTCCAAGCCGATCAGTAATTGAAAAGTCACGCCGCTATGGAAAAAAACCAAGAGGGAAGAGAATCAGAGAACCAAGAGCTATGAAAGAATAGTAAAACACAAAAGCAAAAGAGAGCACAGAGAAGACTCGTAGTCATGAAATGCCAAAAGCCCAAAATGAATAATTAAATTCACTGAGTTGAGTCCGTTTGGTTGTAGAGAAGCGATGCTAGTAGTCACGCACACTCACGCGGTGCCGTAATTAGAGAGATACAATCACTCTCAGAACTTGAAAACAATTAAAACTGCTGGGAGAATGACAGATACAGAAGCAGAGTGGGAAGCGACTATGAGTAAAGTGGCATTGGGACTAATTACAATAATTAAAGATTTTGATAGATATTAGTGCAGATTAGCAAATCAAACAACTCCCAAGCAAAGCAATGTAGTAAGTACAGATGCAGTGGGCTAAAATGTTACAACAAATTTACAGTCTTACCTATAAAATGGGAGGGAAAACTGGAATGACAAAAATAACCCAGACTTGCCACAAATTAGTATATTAAGATAAGATATAAGCGCATTACGAATGAAAAGCATTCATTGGGCAGAACAAACCAGTACAAGATGACAAATAAACAAACATTTAAAGAAGGTCAATTCCTTGCCATCACAGGAGTGGCAACAAATATATACTATTATTAATACATAGACAGAGTATCGAAATTGAACATATCATCATCAACATCATCAAAGGAAATTGGACTTATGGGCAGACGGGTTCTTGGGCATGAAGATAGATTATCAGATCCTAGGCATGTGCATCTGACTGCGTTAATACGCCGGAGTTCAGCAAGTTTACTGGGAGTAAAATTATCAAGTGGCTGCTGCTTCCAAATGCCTGGTTGTGCTTCTTTCCTGCTAGTACCACCACCATCATCATATGTGATTTTGATTTCTGACTACTAGTAGTTTTGTTGTCAACTTGAAAATTTTTAGCCTTAACAGATGCAGCTCCTGCTCCTGCACCAGCCCAGTCAAAATTCAAGAATTAGCCAACAAGGCATTCATTCTTTCTTCTAAACAAGCACGCACACGGACAAATTAAATTCAATGATTGATCATGAGTGAAACATTTTTAAACCAAATGAAAACAGAACGATACCATTCTTAAGATGCAGTTCCTGCTCCTGCACCAGCCCAGTCAAAATTCAAGAATTATCCAAAAAGGCATTCATTCTTGTAAACACGCACGCACGCACACAGACAAATGAAATGAATTGAATAAAGCATTTTTAAACCAAATGAAAACAGAACAATACCATTGAAGCATCCAGGATAATTCCGAGTAGTTTTTTTTTTGTGAATTTGACGATTTTTAGCCTTAACAGAGGGTTTTCCCCCAAGCCTAGCTTTCCCTGCACCAGCCCAGTCAAATTCATTCTTCTAAACGCACAGACAATTGAATTAAATTGAACCCTAACAGAGGGGTTTTTTGTGATTCTTCTAAACACACGCACAGATAATTGAACTGAACGCAGTTAGTTACCTTTGTTCTTGGAAGGAGATTCTCGGTTGGCATCACCGCGCGGAGGAGGAGGAGGAGGAGGCGGCATTGGAAATCAAGACTCAGATGTGCGTGGAGGAGATGGAAAGAATAATGTCTCTTTTTCTCCGATTTAGGCCGTGGTGTGTGGGCCGGAGAGGTTGTCTTGTTCCGGTTGTTGCGTACTAGAATAATTTATTGAATCTGAAGTATAGGTTTACACCGGTGTTTTAAAAATCGAACCGAACCAGACGGTTTAACCGGTTGAACCTTGAACCGACATTGTTTACGGTCCGGTTATTTTGGCGGTTCAACCGCGGTTTCGTCCCGGTTCGAGCGGTTAAAAGCGGTTGAACCATGACCCGGAAGTCTCACCGGTTCGATGTCCGGTTCGGTTTTTAAAACATTGGTTTACACTCATTTACTTTAGAGGAATGCTAAGGACACTCTCTCTGATACTCTCTTTTAAACACTCTCTCAATGATTAGGTCACATCACACTTTTTTTTTCAAAATCAATCATTGGATTGAAAGTTGCTGTCATATAAATCATATCTGTAAATTTTAACATTAATATATGATTATTTGCTTTGTCATCAAGATGCGTCAAGATTAACATCAACGGTGTAGTTACAAATAACGTTAATCTTGACACATCTTGATGACATAGCAAATGATCATAAATTAAAATTTACAGATATGATCTATATGATAGTAACTTTCAATCCAATGGTTGATTTAGGAAAAAAGGTGTGACGTGACCCAATCATTGAGAGAGTGTTTAAAAGAGAGTATCAGAGATAGTGTCTGTAGCATTCCTCTTTACTTTAAGTTTTCTTTTACAACTACTTTTAAGTTTTTTTTTTCCACAACAAGCCATTCTTTTTTTTTTATCAAAGCAGGGCGGGCTCAAAGGGGACTGCAACTAAAGCAACTGCTTTAGGCCTTAAAATTTTTTAGGCCCCAATTTTATTTTTTAGTTTAACAAATAGTATTAATTTAATTAGTATTTACTTTTTTAGGCCCCGTAATATTAATTTCACTCACAACTTTTGTTACTAAATAATTCAGCAATAAAATTAATCAATCATGTGAATGCACTTAATATTTATTTTTGTATTGTTAATAGTGTAAAAATTAATTTTTCTGTTGTTAGTTTTAAAGAGACCCACTTTAAATTCCACTTCAGCCTACACATGTGTTGCATCTTTCACCCAATATTGAAGGATTTGAACTGAGATTTCCACATGGATAGGATAGGGTATTCGTATAACTGACACATAATTTAAATATGTTGGTCGACCCTGTATCAAAGAAAGGTTATTTTATAGGATTTTACTTTCCACCCCTTATTTGCTACGAAACCCCCAAAGGATTTTTTTTTTGTCAATTTTACCCCTGTTCGGAAGCGCCCTTTCGAACGGGATTTCACCGGATGCAAGCATTCGGACAGGTTTGAAACATAATTCAAAAGAACGAAACCGCTGCCCTTCTCCTCTATTTTCTCCCCTACAAAACATTCCCCACACACCAAAACTCCCAAGCTTATCAACCCCATTGAGGAGTTATATCTTCTAAAGTACTCAACAAGGTATATTCTTGACCTATTCTTGTGTTTTTTTTTTTTAATTTTGTTTAGCTTTTTACCGTAGGTTTGTCGATGTTGTACGTTGTGTTGCTTCGGATGCTCGCTTCCGGAGCGTACTTAAATGGCATCTGGATCCACGCATCCAGACTGTGAAGAACCTCTTGCAACAACCTTTGTCGTATTGGACACGTAATTATTATAATATTGGAGAAATGGAGAATTATGTTATCAAAAAAATTTGTCAAGTTCCATAAATACAATTACGGCAGGTATGTCTTCACAATCTCTGTAAATGTATTTACGGAATAGGTAAAAACTCCGACCGTAAATACAATTACAGAAGGTAAATGTACACAAAATATTTTAGCATCCGTAAATGTATTTACGAATGAAAATTTTACCTAGACCGTAAATACATTTACGGGGATAGTCAAACAGTTTATGGTTCCAGACATAACCAACGACAAAAAAAAACACCAAAAAATGAAAGAAAAGAAAATAGGGTGACTTGATGCTTGTTTTCATGAGATGCAAGAAACGAAATAGGGGATTGAAAAGAGGGTTGGGTTGGGGGTGTGTGATTTAGGAAAAATGTGGAAGATGGAGAGGAGAATAGGCAGAGGGAGATAAAGTGAGGAGAGGGAAAATGTGAGGGAGGAAGAAGAAGAAGAAGAGCTAGATATTGGAAAAACTCAAGTCCCACATGAACTAGAGGTAAGACCTCAAAAGAGTTTATAAGCAAAGGACACCCATCACCTTACAAGTCAGTTTTGTAAGGATGAGTTAGACCCAAAATCCTAGTATGGTATCAAAGCCTATCCTAGATCCATTGGACCGCCCACAATATTATACGCGCAGCAAACCCAATAGTTATGGGCGTGAGAAGGCGTGTTTTGGAAAAAATTCAAGTCCCACATAGACCATTTTTTTTTTGTCTGCAGACGGAGTGACAAGTACTACCCGTAAACTCACACACACAAAGTGGGGATTCCGGGCTCGAACCCGGTAACCATGGAAAATATCCAGCCTAACAATATCGGCTTATGCCAGTTGTGCTAGGCCTTACAGACACATAGACCATATGTAAAGTCTCAAAAGAGTTTATAAGCAAAAGATACTCTCACCTTACAATCCCTTTTTTGTAATAATGAGTTAGACAAAAAAAAACATAACAGTAGATGAGGGTGGGGATTTTTTAAAAAACAAGTTTAAGTGATTTTTCGGAATTGTATTTACGGACAGGTAACGTCTGTATTTTTATTTCTAGATGAGGGTAAAAATGGAAAAAATGAAAAGACGATGAGGGGTGTATGGTAGTAATTTGGGGGGTGTATTTAATTATTCTAAAAAAAAAAGCCTACACATTGCCATTGTCCTCTGAGAAAAAAGAACCAGTCTGCCCTAGCTCACTGCTTGAACCAGATTTTCCCTCCCTCTCACATTTCAGTCGCAGGCACCAATCGTCTCCGTTTGGCCTCGCATAAGCACTGCCGAGGTTTGAACTCACCGTCGCGACGCTGAACAGCCCCTATACGCAGCACCCTCTGGTGCACAAAGCCCTTAGCACTAGCAGTTTCAACATTTTGGTTTTCAGCATCTTGTAAGTTTCAACTTTCCTTTTCCTTTCTTAATCTGTGTGGTTTGCAAGATGTGGCTGTTTGTTTGGTAATATGATAGGTATTGTTTTGTATGGCTGATTATTTATTTATTTATTTTGCCTGAATCTGCAATTGAAATAATAAGTGGAACTTTATTAATTGTTTATTCAAATGAGTATATTAGTTGTTTGTTCAAATGCTTGAAAGAAATTCCGAATGTCAACTGTATTCTCAAATGATACACATTTGGCGTTGAATGATTATTTAAGTTTGTAGATAGAATTGAGGTGAGGTTTTGCTTCAGATATGTAATACACCTTATGCTCCTGCAGAGGAGATAAAATGACAATACAAGCTTTTTAACTTCTAAGGATTTAGGGTATGTTTGGATTGATGGAAGAGGATGGAATGGAGTGGAATGAGATGGGATGGAGGTATGTTCCATTGTTTGGATTTTTCCAAAAAGGATGGAATGGAATGGAATGGTATAGGGGGTATGAACTCCATCCCATTCCATCAGTTTCCCCCATTTTTGTTACCCTCCGATTCGGGAGGTATGTGATGGAATCACCCATTAAATACCGTTTTACCCTTGAATTAGAACCCTTCGTCACCGGTCACACCTCTGGTTAGATCCTCCGTCGTCACCGTGTCGTACCAGGACACAGCACACAATCGTGTTTTCATGTGAGGGAAAAGAGGAGAAACAAGGTTAGGGATTTATTTTAAAATTGCAGAAGGTCAAAGAGAGAGAGCAAATACGTTTTCTCAACATCAGAGAGAGCATACAGTGGTGAACAATGGAAGTCGATTCAAACACTGTTCTTCTTCTCCGCTTCAAACTTCTCTGTTCGATTCCTTTCACTTTTGTTTGGAAATATTTATTTTAATAATTATGCAAGTTTCAGGGGGAAAAAAAGATTATTCCCATATAAAAGTTAAAAGCAATATAAATATTATATTGTTTGCTAAATTATTTCCCTTTCAGATGCTTAAAATCTTTCTCGGTTGATCTTGAATTTGTATTGTGGTAATTATTTGAGAAAACTAATAATTATAATTTATACAATTTTTTGTTTAAGTTTATATCAAGGGTAAAAAAGGAATACAAAATTTATAACTCATTCCATTCCGCTCACTCTCCAAACAATTACCCAAACAATGGAATGGGAATTTTGTTCCATTCCACTCCGCTCTGTCCCATTCCATTCTGCTCCATTCTGCTCCGCTCCACCCTATACCACCAATCCAAACAAAGCCTTAAAGTTTATAAAACGGTGTGGCAGTTTATAATTTCTATTTTTATGGACTAATTTGATTTGTCTAATATATGTGTGTGTTGCCGACGGGGGTTGGCACATATGGTCGAACCTTCTGCCTGCACCGGTTGTTGTGACACGGGTTCGAATCCTGAATTTCCCAGTTGGCAGAGGCTATACGTAAACTCCATCGTAAACCCTTGTTAAAGTTATTGTTCTCCCTGACCTCGCAGGGGCTGTGCCTCCCCTAATATATATATATATATGTGTGTGTGTGTGTGTTGTAAAAACCAAGAAATTAGGCAATATGTGCGTGGCTAAACATATATATTTATATATAATTCTGTTTGCGTTGTTTATATGCAATTCTGTATATATTTATGTGTGGCTAGACATATATATTTATATATCAAGAGTACCCGAGTTTGACACCACTTTGACTCCTTGGGCATAAATAAATTCTGGAGTATTGTAGTTGTTTTGTTATTTGAGCTTGTGTTGCAGTATTATCAAATCCCAGATAGCGACCGACCCCAAAAAATGCTGTACCATGATAGCAGATAGCTGCTATTCTGAAATTTTTATACAGTTTATATAATTAATACTATATAGTAGTATGTACATAAAAACTCAACAACTAGCCGTGACTGACCAGTGGGGAGGGTGAAGAATGACAACAGAAGTGAGATAGAATGAAAGAGGAGAAGCCCTAACGCTGTTTTGGTGTTTTTCAATTGCAATATTTCTAAAATACCCCAAGCACAAAGCCTGAACGTTTCAATTTTAAGGGCATTTTTGGAATTTTCGATATCATTCTTTGGTGCGGCGCTATCTCGCCGCGACAACCGCTATTTCGGCCGCTACACCAAACTGCTATGCTACTGTGTGTCCTGTAGCGATCAGGGGCTGCTCCGCTATGCTGCTATAGCGCATTATTGACTACAATGTGTTGTAATCAAATCATAAAACCAGCGTTGTTTAATGTATGTGTATAACTTATTTGTGAGCTTATATTATGTGAAAATTTCATTTGTTGTTTGTTTAACTAGGTATTTATGTCTTGATCATGGTTTTGAATTTGAAGATTGAGTTGGTGAAATTATGTTAATTTGTTTTGTGATTTTTTTTTTTTTGAGATTTTTGAAGGTATGGTATGAGTTTTTTATAATTTTTAAAGCATGATATTTATGTTATGATTTTTTTAATAGAAACCAGGTCATGTGGTTCAAGTAGTGATCCACTAACCTAGTTCCTTGACTGAATCGATGATTGGTCTGAGTTTAATAACCTTGCTTCAGTGAAATGATAAAAAATGAATGGGGCATAAAGGGCTAAGCCCACTAAAGATTTGGGCCGGGTATTATCACTCCGATTTTTCAACTAGAGGTTTGAGTTGGATCATTTGGAGCAAAAAGAGGATGTTTCACAGCGGAGGAAGGTGGTTGCGCTTCTCGGTGCAATTCAAGTTTTTTCTGGCATCACCATTCTGCAACAACTCTTCCCAGAGCAGGTCCTTTTGTAATTCGGCGAAGAACAACAACAATAACATCATTGCCGATGAAAGGTATCGGCAGCTCGAAAATCTCGACATGATGACTGCTGCTAAGATTCTTTTCACCGATCCCCCAAAGAAGAAGAAGTTTGGGTATTTATTCCACCTTTCTTCTCCTTTTACACCTTCACTGCACTCAAAATTGCAACTTTTTTTTTTATTAATAACCCTCGTATATTTGTTTAAACTGTTCATAGATAACAAAAGAAAATGGAAATTCTTATTTGCATCTCTGTTTTTCTTGGTCAGGTTTGATTTTCATCTTGTGCAATTTTTTTTTGCCTGCATGCCTTCCTTGGGTATGATATGATACTCACGCTTTAAAGTTTTCTCCAATCATTAACCTTATTATTATTCTTAGTTTTTTTTTTCCCAAAAAAAATGCCACTGCTATCATCTAACCAAAAACAATGTTTTTCCTTTCTTGCTACAGCTGTATATTTGGTGGCGCAGTATGCTCGTTATGAAATGAGAAAAATGGAGGTGGTATGTTTTGTTTCCCTTTATAATGATATCGTAATTGTGACATAAGAGTATTTTTTCGTGCATACATGAAGGATGGTAAGATGCATGTGATATTTGAATCATCTTATCACTTATATCTCTTCGTATTATACCATTTCAGTTCAGGGCTCCATCTTAATGTACTCTTTATGGAACCCTTTAGATTTGGAACTTTAGTATAACAAAAATTTGTGTCAGAATATTCAATGTTTCTGGTTCATTTCTTTATCCTGGCTAGACACCGGTTCTGTATGAATCATTTCCTGGATGCTTTGTAGTTCATATGTTGTGCAATTATTTGTTGCGGCAGCACGGTGGAATTGTATGCTGAGAACTAATAAGATACAAATTTAATAGCTATACATTGCAATAAAATAGTGAATCGTGTGATTGAACTTGTGTATAAAACCTATTTACATTGTTAGTGTATAGTTACTAAACTAATGACATACATGGGGTGCTACTTGTTTACTATTTATTAGGAATATATTAGTGTGTCCTGGATTATTTTTTTTTTTTTGTTGTTGCCAGACCTGTTTCTTGTTGGCACTTTGTGAATAAAAGTGGTGGAATTTTATCTGTATATCCATTTGACCGTGTATGAGATATATGGGGTGCTACTTATTTACTATTTATACTATTTATTAGGAATATATTAGAATGTCCTGGATTATATATTTTTTTTTTTTTTTGCTGGACCTGTTTCTTGTTGGTACTTTGAATAAAAGTTGTGGATGCTTATCTGTATATCCATTTGACCTTGTATGTATGCGTTTGAATAGTCTGACTAAGAATATTCCATTTTGTTGGGATGATTTTCCCTCTTGATAATGGCTTTTCTCCAAATCACTTCATAGGAAGTGGAGCAGAAAAGGAAGCTGAAGGAGGAAGAAGAAGCAAAGGAAAAAGAAAAAGAAATGGAACTAAATCCCCCGAAGGAAAAGGAAGCAAAATCTGATCCCCAGCTGTCAGAGGTGAAAGAGAGACTTGACAAACTTGAAGAAACTGTGAAGGAGATTGCTGTTGTAACAAAGAAGCCATCAAGCAGCAACATAGACAAAAATCAAGTAACTGATGTTGAGAAAAAATTCCTAAATTCTCCGGCACCAAAGGCAAAGGACACAAGTAGCAGTTCAGCATCTAATAAACCTGTAGAGGTAGACCGTTCTGGTAAGCATAATTCTCTCAAGTCAAAGCCAGAATTAGTTGAAGAAAGTAAGGGTTCAGTGGCAACTCCAAATTCTTCTCTTCAGGATCCAAAAGGCCAAAATCAAAGTGGAAGGGCTTCTTAAGGTACTAGAATCTTAAGAACATTTTGAAGTCACAGTACATAGTTATTGATAATTTTTTCTTAAAGTGCTCGTGTATTGGCACCATGAAATTCAGGGTGTCATCAATATATTGCTTTTTAAGTATAAAATGTTGGTAATAAAAAAATACTGTTCTGATCCTCCACGGTCACCCAAAATGACTCAACATATCTATGCACTTTGTCATCCCAATGTAGTCTGATAAATTTGTGAAGTGTCCCTCCCATCGTTGGTGCGCCAATGTAGTCACCTATTTCATATGATGAAAAGTCATAATAGCATTCCCAAGGCAAAAAAAATTTGTTGTCCAACTTCTTCAATATATCATTTGGGATATCACTGAACTGGCGAAGAGGTGTTTGGTCACTCCACATCCTCCTGGTCACCATCTTGCTGCTTGCATCGTCTAAGCCAGCTGCTCGCAGCCATGGATATGTTGAGTCATTTTGGGTGACTGTGCAGTATCAGAACATTATTTTATATCACGAGTATCTTGTACTGAAAAAGCCATATATTGATGGGGACCATGTAATGATACTGGTAGAGGAAGCCGGGTGAGCAAATGAGGGTAACAAGTTTGTTATAGCATCAAGACACATGGACACAAGGAGTGTGAGGAGAAGTGCACATCAAAGAGTAAACAGGGGCATATATAACCGAATGAAGGCAAGGGGAGAGCCATGTATTGTGTGATGGAAATTCTGAATTCCCTCTAACTCTCTCTTCTCTCCCAGACTCTACCTCTTTCTCTTTCCTTTCCGCAATTTCTCTCATCTTACTCAGTCTACTTTCATTCTTTGTTGTACTCCTTCTAGCCCATATACTAGGAGTTGATATACCACTTCCTGTTTAATCAATAAATCAGTATCTTTCAGTGCATTCTATTTTGACTCATTACAGACCACACCCTGAATTTGACAGTGCCAATACAAGAGCGTTTTAAGAAGTCCAAGTACAGAAGCTGTAGTGGAAGGATGCTTGTTGATAATTTTTCGTAAGGAGTGAATAGCTATTAAATTATGCTTCACAGGAAAGAAAATTTATGTGGTAAAGCTAACTTTGGTGCATCAGTTTGATTACTATTGGTGGAAACTTGAAAGCAATTCCTAGTTGGGCTTTATGCCGTCTGCAGTCAATTAAGGATGCAGTAAAGTAAATTGTTGGATATTTTCCAGGCCATGATCATTTTACATGCCTCGGGAAATTTGGATGCATCATGCATGGCATGATGGTACTCAGGCTGTTCTCTTTGCTTCTTTCCCATGGATGATTTAATAATGTAAATCCTAAATTGAAGAGAAAAATGTGAGATATTAAATGGAAAAAAAATATCTTTTCATCGGTATGATATATTAAACTTTTCTTTAGCACCTCAGTAGAAAATAACCTATTGCAATCATTAGTACCTAAATCCAGGAACCTGCATTTATTTAAACACACCACTTTTACACACACCGTATTTTCGTACGGTACGGATTTGTACGGATCCGTACGGAATCCGTACGGTTTTATTTATTTATTATTTATTAGAGAAACATATTTTTTTATCTAGTTAACGCAGTTCATGTAAATGGTTAACGCATTTCATGTAAGTGGTTAACGCAGTCCACTAACTGATTAATAGACAGATTTTTTTAACTGGTTAACGCAGTTCATGTAAGTGGTTAACGCAGTTCACTAACTGGTTAATACAGAGTTTTTTTTAACTGGTTAACGCAGTTCATGTAAGTGGTTAACGCAGTTCATGTAAGTGGTTAACGCAGTTCACTAACTGGTTAATACAGAGTTTTTTTTAACTGGTTAACGCAGTTCATGTAACTGGCTAACGCAGTTCATGTAAGTGGTTAACGCAGTCCACTAACTGGTTAATACACAGATTTTTTTAACTGGTTAATACAAGCACAACTTTTTTTAACTGGTTAACGCAGTTTATCTAAGTGATTAACGCAGTTCATGTAAGTGGTTAACGCAGGCCACTAACTGGTTAGTACACAAATTTTTTTAACTACGCAGTTCACATAAGTGGTTACGCAGTTTATGTAAGTGGTTAATATTTTTTTGAAGAAATTTTTTTAAAAAAAAATATTTTTTATGAAAAAAAAATTAAAAATGTTCGTACATGTACTGACATACGATCTGTACACGTACGGACTACGGTGTGCAATACGGTGACCATAAATGTGGTGTGCATTTATCGCGGCCGTTATTTAAATTACATTAATAGTGAATAAATATTGACTTATTTTAAAGAAAAATCACTTTCTTTTTGGTACATTGAAGAAAAATCTGCTTACTAATAACAATCTTGCTATACATTATTTCTAACAGAAAATCGAGTCTTTTTTTTTTCATAAGCAAAAATGGAGTGCAGAGGTATCACTGTAGAGGAGGTAATCCCAACTATGTTGGCACCACAACCACTACCTATCATTTGCAGCACCCCAAAATTATATTAACAAATTTTTCATAAGCAAAAATGGAGTGTAGAGGTATCACTGTAGAGGTGGTAATCTCAGCTATGTTGGCACCACAACCACTAACTATCATTTGCAGCACCCGAAAATTATATTAACAAAAGGAAAACGTGTTACAAAGAAACATGGGGGGACATCAACCAAACCCATGAAAAAATATTTGAATCTATAGCTAGGAAAACCATATCTATTCCTAAAACAATCATCAGAGATAAATCAAGGAATGGAATTCCACTAGATACAACCAGAGACATGGATGCCATAGGATGCAAGTTTATCTGCACAAGTGTTGCCTTCTCTATAAATATGAGAGTAAAGGAAATTCATCTGCTTAGTTAGCGCAACACAATTCATTCACCTGTTTCGAAGACGCCAAGGAACAATGGAAGGATTTTTCAGGGCGGCACCAACTAGCTGAGAATCACATTCTAACCACAGATGAAGCCAACCTTAAAAGCAAACTCAATTGCAAACATAACACCAAACAACTCTGCCATAAATGCATTCTGTACGCCTAAATTAGCTGAGAAACGGCCAAGCACAGCAGCACTGTGATCTCTAAAAATACCCCCACAAGAAGCTAGACCAGGAGAGCCCTTCGCTGCACCATCGGTATTGCACTTAATCATATAGTGCTGAGGGGGGAGCCAAATAACTTCTTTAATCATCGGAGCACGGGAAGGTTGACAATTCACTTTAAAAGCCTTCAAAATGGAAAGTTCTACCATAGAGGAAAACATGTGACCTGGGCTATTGTTCCCAACAAGGTAAACATTAGACAAAATAATATTGAAGGCTGAGTGCAGGTGAATCAATTTGTTATAAAACCGCAACTTATTCCGACAGTACCAGATAGTCGAAAAAGTGTAAATAATGCTGACAGTGACCACATCTAAGACAAGAGGACTCCAAGATCTGTTGCAAATAGCTAGGATAGAATGATAAGAGGAGCAGTCTATATTAAGACTTAGCAAAGATCCAAGCCAATTCCAGATATATTTAGCAAAAGGACAATCCAAAAACAGATGGAGAGAATTTTCTTCATGTTTACCACACAAACTGCAGACAGAAACAACAATAATACCTCTGCGACGAAGATGGTCATCAGTTGGCATTCTATCATGGATAAGGCGACAAATAATAAAGGATTTAGAAGGGGGAACAGTGCTCCGCCAAATCAACTTCGCCCAAGGCACCGATTGGCCATGAGGCTCATGAAACAAATAAGCATCCTTAAAAGTAAGAATTCCTGAATCAGTACCCCTCCACATAAGACAGTCTGTATCAACTCGACGAGGAATAACAACCTCTTTTATCTCTGAAACAAGACTAGGAAATCGAGCAACGAGAGCCTCCGGAATAGACCAGATGCCCTGATAAATAAAATCCCCCACAAAGGCCTTAAGCTAATCATGCAGAGAATGGGGAATTCCGATAATATCAACAATAGGTCTAGATAACCAAGCATCAGTCCAAAAATTAATGTTCTTACCATCACCAATTTGCCAGAAGGAGTGATCATCAATGCTAGAGAGACAAGATTTAATACCAGGCCATATGGAAGAAGACACATGATAACTAACTGGCGCTTTATGTTTCCAGTCTCAAGCACGCATTAAATTAGCCCAAAAAAGATCAGAAGCTTTAAAATCCCAGGCTAACATAAGCAAGCCCGCTCTATTAATAGACTTAATGGAACAAATACCAAGACCTTCTTCCAAGGTGGGCATACAGACCTTCTTCCAGGAAATGGTAACCATTTTCCTAGTATTTATATCACCTGACCATATAAAATTTCTAATCCATTGGTCTATAGTAGAAAGCAAGTTAGAAGGCCACTCATATATATGAAAGCTGTAAACCAACATACCAGTGATAACTGAGTTAACCAACTAGACTCTTCCCATGACAGAAAAAAGAGAGCCTTTCCAAGAAGACAACTTGGACTTTATTCTGGCTGCAATAGGAAGAAGATGTGCTCTTTTAGGCTTACCTTGAAATAGGGGAACTCCAAGATATATGAAAGGCAGAGAATCCGGGGAGATTCCTAGCCAATCTGAGAGAGCATTTTTTTTGGTCTGTGAAATATTTCCAGTATAAAACTTTGACTTGTCGGAGCTAACAACTTGACCAGAAACAGACTCATAATTAGCAAAAAGCTGTAATAAGTTAGTAATTTTTTTTCTGTAACCCTGTAAAAAATCAAAATGTCATCAGCATAAAGAACATGGTTAGGCATCCTGAACCCTCTAGGACCTATCATCAATTGCAGCTTTCCCTCAGCCACCAGATTGGAAATACCTCTGCTAAGAACCTCCTCTGTAAGACAAAACAAAAGCAGTGACAAGGGATCCCCCTGCCTAACACCTCTTTTGCAATTAAAATATCCCACCGAGTGCCCATTAACAGAAATAGAAAGCTTGGCAGAATGCAAAATCAAATTTATCCAGAAGCAAAATTTTTCGTCAAAACCAAAAGCCTTCAAAACCTGGAGCAAGAAATTCCAGTCTATAGTATCAAACGCCTTTTTTATATCAACTTTCAAAGCTATTTGGCCACCAAAAGCTCTCTTGCTCAAAAGGTTAAACGCTTCAGAAGCTGTGCAAATACAGTTCGATATACTTCTACCTTTAATGAAACCACTCTGATTCTCTGAGATAATTTTAGGAGCAACCAAGGCAAGCCGGTCAGCCAAAACTTTAGTAATTATCTTAAATTGAAAATTAGCTAAAGCAATTGGCCTGATCAATCCTCTCAGCACCCTGAATCTTTGGAATAAGCACAACCAGATTAGAATTTAAATTGGGAAGCAACCACCCTTGTCTAAAGAATTGAAGAACATCTTTGTACACATTTGAGGAAATGATATCCGAATAAGTATGATAGAAAAAACCACCAAAACCATAAGGACCAGGAGCACTATTCCCATTCAAAGAAAAAAAGCCTCCTTAACCTCATCAAAAGAAGGTAAACTAGTAAGCATGTTATTATCATGATCAGTAACTGAAGAAGGAATAACCTTGTTAATGAGATCATTAGGCTGACAAGAATTCCCATTAGCAAACAGGCCAGTATAAAAGTTAAGGATGTGATTTTCAATATATGCAGCCTCATACAAAAAATTCCCACCATCTTTTGGGATTTGCTTAGTAACACCTCTAATTTTTGCCATCTTATGAAATAAGGCTGTGTTCCTATCACCATCTAAATGCCAATTAATACGAGCTTTTTCCTTCCAAAAGTCCTCCTCATATCTAAGAGCATCCTGAAGCTTTTCTTGCACCTCTTTTTTTTTTCAATAAATCATTAGCACCCCCAGTATTACTAATCTCAAGTTGAACCACATCCAGCTCAGCCATAGCCTTAGAAACATTTAGATGCACATCACCAAATTCTTGCTTATTCCAATCTTTAAATCTAGACTTCAAAAGTTTCAATTTCTTTAAGAGGATATACATGGGGCAGCCCACAACATTAGTCTGCCAAACCTCTTTAATAAAATTTAGACAATTAGGATGCCTGGACCACATTTACATAAATTTAAAAGAAGACGCAAATTGCCTTTTGCTATTTTGCATGGTAAGAAGAAGGGGAAAATGATCAGACTTGTCTCTAGTTAGAGTGCAACAATCAACACTACTCCAACTATTTATCCAGTCCTCATCGCGAAGAGATCTATCAAGCCGCTTAGCCACATAGTGGGGTCCGAACCAACCATTAGACCAAGTGATTGGAAAACGTGATTCAAATCCGCCCAAGAGCTAAACTCTGAACAAGAAATTTAGGAAGGAATGCCCTTACCATGGTATTCATGAGCCCCCCAAAATAGCATTGAAATCTCCAATGTAGCACCAAGGAGAAGAATGAGCCGAATGCAAGACATTTAAATCAGACCAAAGATCCCTTCTTGTAACGTAATTAGTGGAAGCGTAAACTGCAGCAATGTTAAACACTTTCCCTGCGAAATCAATAGCAAATGCTACGAATCGCTTAGCATGTCTAATAACAACAGAATTAAAGGCATTAGAACAGAGACACCATAAGTTAGAAGGCAACTGTCCTCTATCATTTTCTGCAAAAAGATACAAATTAAACGATAAAAAAAACCAGCTGGAATTTGGTTCAGCATAATCCAAGGTTCAACAATAATAAGAATATCCGGTTTATGCAATCTACATAGATTTTTCAGAGCCAATCTCGTGTTAGGGTTGCCAATGTGATGCCCTTATTTATTTATAATATTTTCCCATAATTTCGCGTTATAATAATAATAATAATAATAATAATAATAATAATAATAATAATAATAAGAATCAAGAAATACAGAAAGAAAGAAAACTTTTTCATTATACTATAATATTTTACATCAAGTTTGGGATATATACAAGGCTTCCTCAAAACCACCAAAAAAAAAAATATACATCGGTGTCAAAACTCTATTGGGTACAAAGATGACACTCCTAGTCAAAAGTCAAAAAGATCAAAAAGGTCAAAGTTAAGGGTCAAGGGTCAAAGGTCCAACATTTCCACATCCAACAGTCCAACAAACCAAAATCCAACAACACATGGAGAAACTCCCACATCTGGTCAGGCCTAGGGATCCTAATCCGGAATCGTGGTGGCAATCGGGAAACCCCGGTGTGAGGATGCCCATGAAACCTAGCCTGGTATGCTCTCATGGGGTCCTAGAGATCGAGGGAACAGTTGACTCTAAACGACGTAAACCTCTAACACCTATACTGTCTCTGGCCACACTAAAGGATCCCGATGAAGATGGGGTAGTATGGTAATGCCGTCTAGGCTCTCGCCACATGCGATTAAAGGGTAACCGCATGGCGATCCGGAAATCCCCAACAAAGGAGGCTCTGGGTGATCCCAAAATACGAAAGAAAATACTAAGCCTGTATATATGACGACATGACGGTTATAATCTATCTCTCAACTATCGCCATCGATATCGTGATATTACACTTCAAAGTCACCCCAGACTGGTACACTCGGCTCCTGTAGCATGGACGGGTGAAAGTAGTGCGACATCTTCACTCTCGTGTGGATCTTTAGAATCTAAATATAAAAATACATAGAAAAGAAAACAAACAACACATAGGAGATAAGAACACTGTACACTAAACAAAGTGGGAAAGTAGAGGAATAGAACATGTGAAAGAATAGGTCACACATCTCTCGTTTAACTATTAGAATGTCAACTAACTACCCATACCCATGCAGTTTAGGTCTATATACCTACGTGGCCACACAACTCAACTAAGGCAGAAGCAGCCCCACCTTAGCTACTTTGTCTTAATAGATTTCAGCGACCAGACCAAGCCAGTTGTCTATCCCCCTATCCCGCTCATCGTACCCCTAAGAGTGCATCCCTACTCTTCGATAAGAATAGGTGTCAGGGCAGCACTCGGGAACGACACTATGGACAGTGATGCAACAGTACCCCGTTAGGATGACCAGGCTACCCAACGTCCCGACAGGATGGTAGCGAACCATCCGTCACCTGTAGACTTGTCGGACCCAGACTATCCTCAAGGACCGGCGTGTCCTATACCGATGTTGAGCAAAATCGCAAGTGTACGATTTTGTCGTTAAGTAATAAAAGATCGAATCCACAGGGATTGTGACCAATTATTAACTAAACAAAAGTTGTAACTAATTGAACTATTGACGAATACGAATGTGTTTGAAAAGTTTGTTTAGCAACAAAAACAGTACTAACGAGACAATGTATTTGGATATTAAGGAGAATAAAATGACTAGGGCTCGAATCCCTTTGTTTCAACTTTTATGCTCTTGAATTCTTTTCCAATGCAAGCAATGATAACGTATTTGAAGTTCAAATCCACAAGTTTAGATTAAAGAAAATCCATTCTCTAATAACCCCTTTGATTAAATAAACGAGTCCTAATTCCTTAGGTCCAAATTAATTTAATCAAGCATAACGAATAAGGATTCATGCAAACTCATACCACAAGAATTATATTCCTATAACTTTATTAAGCATGTCAAATTATCCCAAAGCAAGTTTAAAACCTCAATTTTCCAATTGATGCTAAAACCCTAGTTCAACCCAATGGTGATCAAGCATCGAATCGCATTAAGAAAAGAGATAAATGATCAAATAACATAAATCATACTTGCATTGAAATTCTGAATTCGATTACATAAAAGTATCCACAAAGTTCATCTTACCCTAGTACAAGAGGTTTAGTTCCTCATAGAAGAGAAGAAACCAATCAATTGAGATGAAGAAATTGCCAAAGACTCCATTGATTCCTCAAATTTGCCTTTGACCCTTGTTCTGGTTCAATCTCTCGCCAACCAAAAAAAAACCAACCCTAGGTCAATGTTTTCTCCATCTATTTATAGTTCTCGCACCCAAGGGTTGAAAAACATCTCCAAAATAAGTCAAAACGCGCAAAATACAAGTCTGAACCGAGTCGCGCAGTAGTGGAACTGGCACGCGGCTTTGGCCGTGCTGCTCTTAAAACACAAAATAGCAGAAGCGCAGCCCGACACGGGCGTGGTGGAGGACACGGCTAGGCCGTGTTGTTCTCTGAACATATAGGCACGGCCGTGGTGGAAAACACGGCCTGGCCGTGTTATTCACTGTTTGCTCAACTTGAAATTCTTCACATCCACCAAGGCACGACCGTGGGAAGCAACACGGACAGGCCGTGCAACTCTTAAATCTTGCCAAATTTTGGTATTTTGGCCTCCGAGCTGGTTGCAACATCCGTCTAAGTGATTTAGCTCCGCTTTCCTAGGCCAATAACCTTCTTTTTTGCACAATTGAACTCAAACCAAGTGCATTATCTAAACCAAGCAAAATGCATGAAAACTATGGGTAAAAACCACTAAAATGACTACTATGCAATGCAAAACTAACAACAAACCATATGCTAAAATGATCGCATCAAATTACCCCAAGCTTAGAATCTTGCTTGTCCTCAAGCAATTGCAGTGGCCAAAGACAAGCATAGAAACAAGAGATGCAACAACTAAGGAACCCGAGATAAAAGCCAATTCAAGCAATAGGCTAAAGGCTAATAAAGACAATAGGGACAACCAAAATCAAGTCCGATTAGAGAATCAGACTCTCTGAAATCATGTCTCTCACTGATAGGAGCACTCTCCTTACCACTCTCAAAGTGTTTAAAGGTTATGACAAATCGCTCAAATCCATCCATGAAAGTGCTCTACCATAAGCTTGACTATTAACCAAATCTCAGCATATAATTTATGAAAACACACAAGAATCAAAAGGTCTTTACAAGGTTGTAACGTGGCCATGAGATTTTTCTTGTAAGGTGGGATAAAAACAAGAAAGTGGAAATTCAAGGGCTAAAATAATGAACAATAAAACAACCCTTTTTTAAAGCAGCATAAGCGGAGCAATCCATCTTTCCTTTTTTGCTTTCCACACCACTTTATTTTGCTCCTCTTCTGTTATTATTTTTTTTTATTTGAGATTTTTGCAGTAATTACTGGGGAGGAATTTAAATAACAGAAGAGGTCCCAATTTCAAGCACCGCACAAATCACACAAGATTCACAACTAATTGCTCCCTTAGACATGCTCTAAAAGGTACTGTCATATTTAGCAATCACAAGGGTACCAAGAAAATTAATTTCAGTTCAGGCTCAAAAGGGGCAACTAGAGGAAGCTTTCATTCAACAATCAGAGGCTTGAAAACATGCCTAAAATGCCTTAATCATATTCAAGTGTGTAGACAAAAATTTTCAAGTTTTGACACGGTTTCAAGTCAAGTTCTAGAGAGCACAATCAAGAGGGACACACTCATACAAGGAGAAGGGGCATATAAGTATGATGAAGTGCAACCCCAATACAAGCTCAAGTCTCACATTTAGAAGTTAAATTCAGTGAAAAACATCAGATCAGAGCGCCACATGCTAATCAACAACTTATCAATGGTTTATCCCTAAATTCGTTAAGAACGCTACCTTTAAGCCTATCACAAGAGAAAATAATTGGGTTCCAAATCATTGCAATCTTAAATTTCAACAAAAATGTGGCACACATAGAAAAATTAGGCGGGCAACAAGGCAATTGGGGGATAAAATGATGCAAACAAAAACAAAAATTAACACAAAAAGCAAAAACTAAAATGAGATGCAAATCTAAATGCAAAAATGCAAACCCCTTACCCCAAGCTTAAAAACTTACATTGTCCCCAATGTAAAAATTTAAGTTGAAGCAGGGATGAGGAGGAAAGAACTCACCGAAAAACTTGGGTTGGCTCCCAAGAAGCGCTTCTTTAACATCACTAGCTTGACGCTTGAAGGAGTCGATCAAGGCTCCTTAAAGGAGGAAAAGAAGATTGAAGCACCACCTTCCTTGGGAAGATGCACACCCATAGTCCTGAGTGCTTGCATAGAAATCATTTCCCTTTTTGGTATTGGTCTCCTTTTTCTCCTCTTGAATTTATGTGGGTGGACATTGTCATCCCTCGCCTGTTTGGTGCGCTTTTCATAAGAATGAGTAGGTTCTACATGTGTCTTCTTTGGAATTTTGCAATTTGAGAATTGTTTCCCATGGCCCATATGCAGACTACTCTTTCCTTTTCTTCCTTTTTCCTGCACTAAATTTTTTTCCATCCCATCATCCAGCTCTTCAGACATCTCCTCAATAGAATTCATTGTCGCCTTCTCTAAGGGTTTGGAAGGTCGGTCTTGATCAAGATTCTCTCCAACTGGCTGCCCAACCACATCAATTCTAGAGCACTTTTCGGTGTCATCGGGATGCCTCGTAGCCTCAAACACATTGAAAGTCTCTTTCTCATCTTGGAACCTCAAAATTAATTTACCTTGTTGGACATCAATCAAGGCTCTTCCTGTAGCTAGGAAAGGTCTTCCAAGAAGAAGAGGGACCTCCTTGTCTTCCTCCATGTCAAGGATCACAAAGTCTGCCGGAAAAAGGAATTTGCCAACCCTTACCAATACATCTTCCATAACTCCATAAGGGTATTTGATTGACCTATCTGCCAGTTGCAGTGTCATTTTTGTAGGCTTGACTTCACCTCCTCCCAGCCTCTTCAACATAGATAACGGCATCAAATTGATGCTAGCTCCCAAATCACAAAGGGCTTTGTCAATATTTAAATTTCCAATAGTGCAGGGAATTATGAAGCTTCCAGGATCTTTCAGCTTTGGAGGGAGCTTTCTTTGAATGATGGCACTGCACTCTTCAGTCAAGGCCACCGTCTCATCCTCCTTAAACCTTCTCTTTTTGGTCAACAACTCCTTCATAAACTTTGCATATGTGGGCATTTGCTCGAGAACTTCTGCAAAAGGGATGTTGATCTGGAGGCGCTTGAAGACATCCATGAACTTAGAGAATTGTTCATCCTTCTCCTTTTTCTTGCTCACAGGAGGATATGGCAGCTTCTTATATGGAAGAACCACTTTGGGCTTATTTTCCACCTGCACCTGTTCAGTTATAACTATGCCTCCTTCTTCTAAGTTGGACTTCTTCTCAACCTCTCTTTTTTCTTCTTTTTCTTTATTTTTACTACTCTCATTTTCAACTCCGTCCACCTCACTTTTTTCACTCTTTTTCTTCCCCTCAACTTCAGACATTATTTTTCCACTTCTCAAAGTAATTGCACTACAGTTCTCATTTTTAGGATTATCAACTGTGCTAGCAGAAAACTTACCTTTGTTTTGCTCCGCAAGTTGCTTTGAGAGTTTCCCAATTTGACTCTCCAGATTTTTGATAGAGGCCTCTTGGTTCTTGAAATGAGACTCATGAGTCTGAAAGTTGGAATGGATATTCTGGAAGTTGGATTGAGTCATCTTCATGAATTGAGTGAGAGCTTCTTCTAATTGATTTGGCTTCTCTTGCTTTTGAGGTTGTGGAGGGTTGCTTGATGATGGGCTATCTTGCTGTTTCCAGGAAAAGTTGGGATAATTCTTCCACCCAGGATTATAGGTGTCAGAATACGGATTCCCTCCTTGCCTTTGAAAGTTACCCATGTAATTAGCTTGCTCCTTGGAGTCTCCTAATGTATCACACCCTCCATTCTCAAGAGGCCCTTGACAAAAGTCACATCTCAAGTTTTGATTTACCTGGTTCACTTGAGCAGAGGAAGAGGCTCCCACTTTCAGTGCCTTCAACTCCTTTGTGATAGCCTCCAATTGTTGAGAGACTAACTTATTTTGAGCCAAGAGTGCATCTTGCGTTTCTAGCTCAATAACTCCTCTTTTTGCCAGTGTTCCTCTATCATTCTGACACAACTGCTCATTGGAAGCCATTTGCTCCACTAAAGTTCTTGCTTCTTCAGCTATTTTACTGTTAATTGTACCTCCAGCTGAAGCATCCAGCATCATTCTTGTATTTGGCCTCAATCCATTGCAAAACATCTGCATCTGATTAAACTCATCATACCCATGGTCGGGACATCTTTTCAGAAGAAGCTTGAATCTCTCCCAAGCCTCATACAGATTTTCGATATGGTTCTGCTGGAACCCATGAATTTCACCTCTTCTTTTGATGAACTTGGAGAGTGGAAAAAATTTGTTCATAAATTTATCCTCCAAATCATCCCAAGTAGTGATGCTTCCTGTAGGCAAAGTGTGCAGCCAATCTCTTGCTCTATCTCGTAGGGTAAAAGGAAAAAGCCTTAGTTTCTTGGCCCCTTCTGTCACTCCATTCAGCATGAAGGTGCCACAGATTTCATAGAAATTTACCAAGTGCTGATTTGGGTCTTCAATTTCATCCCCAGCGAATTGGTTTTGCTTGAGAGTGCTCAACAGGGATGGTTTGATCTCAAAAGCATTTGCTTCCTCCAGTTGGTAGGCCATGACACCCCTTGGATTGTTCCTTCTCCCAAAATCGCCCAAGGTGCGCGGTGGTGGTGGTACTTCCCCCATTACTACTAGAGTTGTAATGAGAGAAGTAGAATCAGAGGCTTAATTTTGTTGTTGTCTTGCTTCCCTTGCCTTCTTCCTATTGGCCTTTGCTGTCTTTTCTATTTCTGGGTCAAACAACAGCTCACCTGTTTGTTTACCTCGCATGCACAACACTAAAGGAAAAGGTAAGTAGCACCGCAACAATTATAACAATATTTTTTTTATAAATAGAAAATAAAAACAATAAAAAAAAATTGTTCAAAAAGTACTCGTTTGCCGTGTTAAAAATCAATTCAACAATCCCCGGCAACGGCGCCAAAAACTTGTTGAGCAAAATCGCAAGTGTACGATTTCGTCGTTAAGTAATAAAAGATCGAATCCACAGGGATTGTGACCAATTATTAACTAAACAAAAGTTGTAACTAATTGAACTATTGACGAATACGAATGTGTTTGAAAAGTTTGTTTAGCAACAAAAACAGTACTAACGAGACAATGTATTTGGATATTAAGGAGAATAAAATTACTAGGGCTCGAATCCCTTTGTTTCAACTTTTATGCTCTTGAATTCTTTTCCAATGCAAGCAATGATAACGTATTTGAAGTTCAAATCCACAAGTTTAGATTAAAGAAAATCCCTTCCCTAATAACCCCTTTGATTAAATAAACGAGTCCTAATTCCTTAGGTCCAAATTAATTTAATCAAGCATAACGAATAAGGATTCATGCAAACTCATACCACAAGAATTATATTCCTATAACTTTATTAAGCATGTCAAATTATCCCAAAGCAAGTTTAAAACCTCAATTTTCCAATTGATGCTAAAACCCTAGTTCAACCCAATGGTGATCAAGCATCGAATCGCATTAAGAAAAGAGATAAATGATCAAATAACATAAATCATACTTGCATTGAAATTCTGAATTCGATTACATAAAAGTATCCACAAAGTTCATCTTACCCTAGTACAAGAGGTTTAGTTACTCATAGAAGAGAAGAAACCAATCAATTGAGATGAAGAAATTGCCAAAGACTCCATTGATTCCTCAAATTTGCCTTTGACCCTGTTTTGGTTCAATCTCTCGCCAACCAAAAAAAACCAACCCTAGGTCAATGTTTTCTCCATCTATTTATAGTTCTCGCACCCAAGGGTTGAAAAACATCTCAAAAATAAGTCAAAACGCGCAAAATACAAGTCTGAACCGAGTCGCAGCAGTAGTGGAGCTGGCACACCTGGCCGTCTTTGCTCTTAAAACACAAAATAGCAGAAGCGCAGCCCGACACGGGCGTGGTGGAGGACACGGCTAGGCCGTGTTGTTCTCTGTACATACAGGCACGGCCGTGGTGGAAAACACGGCCTGGCCGTGTTATTCACTGTTTGCTCAACTTGAAATTCTTCACATCCACCAAGGCACGGCCGTGGGAAGCAACACGGGTAGGCCGTGCTGCTCTTAAATCTTGCCAAATTTTGGTATTTTGGCCTCCGAGCTGGTTGCAACATCCATCTAAGTGATTTAGCTCCGCTTTCCTAGGCCAATAACCTTCTTTTCTGCACAATTGAACTCAAACCAAGTGCATTATCTAAACCAAGCAAAATGCATGAAAACTATGGATAAAAACCACTAAAATGACTACTATGCAATGCAAAACTAACAACAAACCATATGCTAAAATGAACGCATCAACCGACTGCATTGTGCCCGCACTCTGGCACCTAGCCTCATACACAGCCTATGTGTACGGCGGTGGATTTACAACACAACTATGTACTTTATTATTCAGTACCTAATAGCTCATCAACACTTATCAGCTCAGTCTATCAGTTTCTTATCACTTAATTATTCAGCCAATAATTTATTTACTCTTCCCCCATAATATCAGCACAAGTATATAATAACTGAATAATAATTAAACAGTTACACAATAAACACTATACAGCAAACATCAGCACACAAATTAATCCTAATGTCGCTCAGGTGACATACTACGAACACATCATCAAACAATACACACAATCATCAAATAATTGTAAGTTCTCTACCCTAAGGTTTTCACACACCACTATGCCTATTGTTGATGGACTATTGACTGCTATCCTTAGCAGTCATAGTCACAATACCCCTCCCAGGGTGTTGGGGCATCAACCCCTAGTAGGGCTTGGGCCACCCTACTTCCCTATTCTACACATATCCTATTCCTACTATCCCTAGTGTATAGAGTCCAGATCTCCCCATACCTGACTTAGATGACCGTTGTCGCCTACGTATGTCCCGTCGCGCCCCCGAAGCTCCTCCACGTTTCCCCCAAAGTGCTCTTGGAAGAATTTGGTGAGAAATGGGGGGTAGGGTCCTATTTATAGGCGTGGAGAAGAGCCAAACGTTTCAGTACCGTGTTGCATCGCGTCGCGATGCCAAGGCCGTCACGCCGCAGAACGTTCCTGTTCTGTCTTGCACCGCCTTATTTCGCTAGTGTTCCTCGCATCGCGACATCGCGTCGCGAGCTGTTCCTTCGTTACTCCATCGCGTCGCGAGCCACGCGATACATAAATTTTTTATTTCCTTTAAATTCTAAAAATTTTCTATAATATTCCTAACCTTATATAAATACTTAAATTTATTTATTACTCAATTTCTCAGGATTTCACAACCAATACCCCTGACATTCCAATATAACACTTTTAACATTGGATGGAGTTGGGAGGGCAGCCCTTAGAACGGGTTTTATAGCCAGCACATCTTTGAATTTGAATCTACCTTTTGGGATTTAGACAGGACAGTAGTAAATCCATCCTTGCCATCTGTTTGAGCAACAATCTCTAATGGATTGTCCAATGAGCACTCGATCTCATCATCATCATCATCATCATCATCATCGGATTGGACTTCAACCCAGTCACTCCAAAACCTGCTAACAATTCTCATATCATTCACAACTTGGTGGTTAGCTACCATAGGTGTCTCAACATTTAACCCACTAGTAGTGGCATCTAGTGACTTAACCGAATTATCAGAAAGCTGAACAGAAGCCGCAACCAATGTTTCTTGCATAGGGGGTTGACCATTCTGTGCATGCTCCAAAATAACAGATTGATTTTGATGCCTTCCTTGATCAGGGGAAGGAGTGTCCTATACTGTTTCATCAACGAACTCTGTAGCATCATCTGATTCATCATTATTCACAAACCCATGGAGAGGTTTGGAGTTTTCAGTTGTCCAAGCAACATTATTAGTACACTTAAAAGCATCAATTTGCTCCTCTCTCTGCACTAGGATCGTAGCAGGAGCTGTACTTGTACCACCTTGCTCTATGCTATTAATCACATGATCATTTTTAGGAGAAGCAACCCCTTTGCCTTTGTCCTGCACCACTTCATTGTTACCTATTTTATCATTTTTTGCTTGATCAAGAATATTGCTCGCCACAATTTTTGGAACATAGCGAGCTTTTGCTTGCTTTGTTTCTCTTTTCTGTTGCGACTCTGAGTGACATATCTGCTTGCATTTGTCCACATTGTGGCCTATGATTTGACAAAAAGAATAGAATGGTGAAATTTTCTCATACTCCACATCAACAAAGAAAGCAAAGCCATTTCTTTCCACCATTAATCTGTCATGTAATTCAGAATTCAAATCCTAGAGTTCTCTTCATGGTCAGTTCATCAAGCGCAAGAGGGACCCCCAATGCACCCACAATTTCAAAGAGAATTTTGGGACGCTAATATTCACGAGATAAACCATGAATTCGAATCCAAATTTGGACACCGGTGTGCCGGATTAAATTTGGATTGAAGTCCGGAGTCTAAGCAAACAAACGAAGCACTCTTGGATTCAAGTTCCATGACCCAATTGAGCGCACCGTTCTGAGATCATCTATGGAAGAGAAAACAAACTCATAATAGCCTTTTCCAAGAGATACCATCGACCAAGAGTCCCGTGTGCGCCAAAGGTTAGAAATCTTTAATCGCAGCTCATGCATCCTCAATGGAACAGTACCTTTAGACATAGTGAATCTGCCATGAAGAACATTGCTACAGCCTGCAACTCCAGCAAGGTACTCATCTTCAGAAATCTTGATTGATGACTCATCACCTTTCAAACAAGGCTTAGGTAATTGGCTCATGGGAATTGCACAAGAGGTGTTGAGCGCCGCCTTGAATGATTTCGTTGCTGGCGTTGAAGAAGTCACGGGCAAAGTAGGCGAAGAGGCGACCGAGGCATGAGGAGGAGGAGAGAGGGTCGAGGCAAGGCTAGGTGCAAACCGGAAGGGAGGCCATGGTAGAGACGCATACAAACCCTACATGAAAGAGACTCTAGGAAACCCTAGCAGAGCAAACATGACGTTTTTTTAATAATAATAATAATAATAATAATAATAATAATAATAATAATAGAAGTCTTTTATCTTATTTTTGTTTCAATTTAGTCTCGCTTATTTTAAAACTTTAATATCGAGGCAAATTGTCGGTTAATCTACAACGAGAAATGCAGTGTCACAAGCATAATAATGACAGAAAATCGAGTCATATATATGCATGTATGTTTTTTTGGGCAAAATTACACCAGATGTCTTTTATCTTAATTTAAAGTTTCACTTTAGTCTTTTATCTTTTTTTTTTGTCAAGTTTTAATTTTAGTTTCAGTTTAGTCCGACATGTTCTAAAATGTTGACAATGTTGGCCAAATTGGTCTGTTTTTGGCTTTTTGAAATATCATTTTGAGTTCTAGTTTGTGACACAATTGATACGACATATTATGCTTGTGACACACATGCATTTCTCGTTGTAGATTAACGAACAATTTGCCTCGAAATTAACGTTTTAAAATATGCTAGACTAAATTGAAACAAAAATAAGATAAAAAACTAACTTAAAACTTTAAATTAAGATAAATGACTTCTGTAGTAATTTTGCCTTTTTATATAACATGTATATATTAAATCGTGAAAGTCCTCACTTAAGAGAAATCATTTTAGTCACCTACTATATTAGATAAAATTGAGTTAATCCCACATGTCACCTCTATATTCATCTATTTTCTTTCCTAGAACAAAAATTAATTTTTAATTTATTATTTAAGATAGTTATTATTACACTATCTCAATTTTTTGTCATTATCAATTAGAAATATATTTTCTTAAATGACTTAGTTATTTTAAGTATATATCATTCATCTTGATTAATCGTCATATATTATATTTAGAACTAATGATGAGATAATTATAAACTTGCTTTACAAAGTTAATAATTATTATATATTGTATGACAACGATTTTTGTGTGTGTATTATTACTTAATTTAATTAATCAGTACCCGTGCAAGACATATGTAATTTCACTAGTATATAAAAAAATGAAAAATCATTTTAGTCTATATTGAATGAAGTTATAATGTTATACCGAAATCCACACCCATTGGCATTTAGCAACTTCTATAAATACACAGAAAAAAGCAGGCAGAACAATTTTCGCTTTTGTAAAAAAATATTTTTTTCCCTTAAATTTTTTATTTTATTACGAGTTTAATTACTACATGTAAAAAAGTTTAACACGGTCAACAAATGACATCTCACTATGTAGATATTTAAGGAGATATTTTAGGAAGTAATATAATATAGTGACATTATGCTGAAATATAATTGAATATGCCATACACCCTCCGGCCTCATTTATAAGCAAAAAAGACATTTCCATATTTATTAAAAAATATATGTATCTGGTCCAAATTTTGGACCAGATACATATATTTTTTAATGAATGTGGAAATGTCTTTTTTGCTTATAAATGAGGTCGGAGGGTGTACTTTTTTACACCGTAAATGCATAGTCATTAAACTTTAATTATTTTTCATTTATTTTTTTTAATATTTTTGGAAATCAAATTGCAGAATAAGACAGGGAAAGAGTCTAAAATTGCATACATATGTTTAAATATGTTTTTAGCCCTTGTAATATATCATATTTTCATTTTAGTCGCTACAAAGTTTTTTTATTCAAAATGATCCATGCAATATTTTTTTTTTCATTTTGGTCCTTCTTGTTTTGTTTGTCAGTGTAATATTTTTTTTCTCATTTTAGTTCCTATTATATTTGGTTTATGTTTAATGAATCCTTACTTGGTAGGGACTCAAATAAAAAAAGTATATTATAAGGACTAAAATAAAAAGAAGTTATATTGGAACCAATGAGGACTAAAATGGAAAAAAAAATATTACCAGAATCATTTGGTACAAAAAAGTATTTCAGGGACTAAAATAAAAAAATTATATTATATGTTTATACACACATTCATATTAGGTGGGAATAAACTTACTTTAACAGTAACTCTTGTCAATGTTTTTCTTTTTGATATATAATAAATTTAGGGCGCGAGAGGATGATGTCACAGAGAATACCTTCGGGCTCTAAAAGAGCTTACAAAGAAATCTACATTTACCCCACCCCAAGGGGACTAGTGAGGATTTAAACCTGCCACCTGTTTGATACAAGACACTGCCATGCTTTACTAGACCAACCCATTGGAGTTAGCAACTCTTGTCAAAATTATTCCACTTAATAACTCTTTGTAGACATTAAATTTTATCAATTAAACCAATGGATATTATCATATTATTTTAACAATGATGCACATCAAATTTTGGATAATTAGACATTTGAAGCTATACAGTGTTATAGTAGTCGATATTTTGTTTGTATTTTAAAAAGTATATTATACATTAAACTAAAGTTATTTGATGAAATATCAAGTATTTTTAATTCTTTTAAATTTATATACTTAATCAACTCAATAAAAACTTTTAATTTGATGGTATGATATATGCAATTTATTGCCTAAATTAAAAAGAGTTATTAAGTGGACTTGCACCACTTCGTCTCTCCACGTCGTCTTTTCTTTGTTTAGTCCCAATAAAAAAAATAAGGTAAATTCTTTGGTACCCTGTAAATTAGTTGGAAACCGGTACCCATGTTAAGTGTTCTAATATAAATTGTTCATTGTTTAATATTTTTCATATCACGATCAAAACACATATATTTTATTCTTTTAAAAATTAATTAGCAAACTTATGAATAAACTATTTTAGTGCCGTAAAAAATATTTTACAAATTTACTAATCTATTATTCTTTCTCTTTCCTCTTCAACATTCATTATTAGATATGAAGCAAACAAAACATCACAACAATTATGTTTTGCTAATGTTTAAGTATCACAACTAAATCGGTACCCATGTTAAGTATTCTAATATAAATTGTTCATTGTTTAATATTTTTCATATAATGATCAAAACACATATTTTTTATTCTTTTAAAAAGTAATTAGTAAATTTATGAATAAACTATTTTAGTGCCGTAAAAAATATTTTACAAATTTGTTAATCTATTGCTCTTTCTCTTTCCTCTTCAACATTCATTATTAGATATGAAGCAAACAAAACATCACAATAGTTATGTTCTGCTAATGTTTAAGTATCACAACCAACCAATAAAAAAGTCTATTTAAAACCAAGAAAATAGTTAAAGAATAACAAACTTGAGTTTAGGGGGGTTAATTTGTGAAAGTAGTTTAATGGGTGATTATGTATATATTTTATATGTCTAATATTTAGATATAAGAATAACATTAATAACATGCTAAATTGGACAAAAATGATAAGAGACAAATCACTTTTTAGGTTCATTAAAAAACTCATGTATATAGACTAGATATATAATTTTTTCAATGAACCTAAAAAACAATTTGTCTCTTATAAATACGAATAGAATAGTACTTTTTATTAGTCCAACTCACTTAAATATCGGTACCTAACAAAATTAATGGGCATCACCGAAAAATTAAAGTAAACTTGTACCAAATGGAGGGAGAAAAAAATAAGTTAATTAAAAAGAAAAAGGAGACCTTTGCTTGATTTGGATTTGCATAATTCTCTCTCTCTAAAACCCTGCAGCTGTCTGTGTTTCCCAGTTTGTGGTGTTGTCAACTCAAATGGCACGCTTGTTCCGTTGCCTCCGAAAAACCCTAACCCTAGCCCACCAAATTCACCATCAACAACAACGATTATTATGCATTTGTCCTCCTAACCTGTTCCGAAGAACTTACATCTCTGACATGCGCAAAGAAGCTTTCGAAGGAAACATTTTGAGACTCCTTCGCAACGAGATTCAATACGAGCTCCAATCCTCTCCTCCTTCCAACACCGTACGTCTTTCTTTCCCTCTCTCACTTCACAGTCATTTCAAATTTCTTTTCTTTGTTTTTGTTTCCCTTTCTCGTAATTCGTGGTTGCGTGTGTAATGAATGGGTTTTTTTTTCTGGTACATGTAATGAATGAGTTTTGATAAAGGGAAAATGGGTAATTACTATTAGGATTTGCTTTGTTCTTGATAGAATGATGGAAAAGAAAAGGACTTTCTAATATGAGTTAGTAGTGTTTAGGAGCTGCTCAGGCCTGATTTTGAAAATTTAACTTGTTGGAAAAAAAGAAAAAAAAATATCATTTTTAGCTTCTGCTTAAATCAGGTTTTATTTTCATAGCTCCAAAATGCTAGCTAGTCTGGATAATTTTTTCTGCAAGTATTTGATGGTTGCGTTGTGATCCTTGATATCATGGAGAATCGCGGTCAAATGCTTTATGAATCGTGCTCGTGGAGACCTCGAAAACCTTATCGTTGTGGCCTAAATCATGGACCTTGATTTAAAAACCTTAGTATTTATAGAAAAGAAAACGATAAAATGATCTTATAATATTAATAATAAGGATTGTAACTAATGGTTACTTCAATTTTTCCGGAAGTTCCTCTGCCTTCCCTTTCTTGTACCTTTGATGGTGAAGATACTATGCACTCAGAAAAAACCACCACACGTATCTTTCTTTTTCTCTTTTTCTCTTTTTTGTGCTTTGCTTTAAAGAGCTTACTTTATTAGTAACTACCCACTACTTTCTGGGGAGAAGAGAGGGATTGATTTATTTTTAAATTTAAAAATAAAACCCCCACTAGTTTTAATTACCATTAGGCCTAACAACCATCACATTAGGCTATCCTTTATTTAAAACTAGCCCATAATTTACATGGGCCACATTTATAGATTATTAAAAAAATAATCCAACAATCTCCCACTTGGGCCCATGTGACGACTCAAGATTCAACATTAAATTATAATTGTGCACCATACGCCTAAATGATCAAGTCATCATCTTTAATTGAATTAAATGATTGGATCATGGCCACAAGTTATCCATCAACTTGATTCCTTCCATGTATCACAACCAACTTAACTCAAACAATTTTAAGAGATACTGTAATTTGTGTATTTAATGTCTTTCCAAAGACACACCTTGTCATTACACTAAAACAATAAAGGTATACCCTATAATGTGCATAACAAGAAATAAAGCAGAAACATAACTTTAATTGAATTCACAAGTGTCATACAATATGAGCATACTAAAATGTTAACAAGGACTTATCCATAATGCCCATCCTTTCAACATGGCCAATAAATGTCTTGGGCGGTAACCCTTTAGTTAACGGATCCGCTATCATTAAATCTGTACCAATATGCTCAAATGACACTTTCCGTTTCTGCACTTCTTCTTTAACTGACAAGTATTTCAGATCCATGTGTTTAACCCCCTTTGAGTACTTATCATTCTTAGAGAAGAAGACAGCTGCAGAATTATCACAATACATCCTTAACGGCCTATCTATACCGTCGACAATAGTAAGCCCCAAGGTAAAGTTCCGCAACCACAATGCTTGAATTGTGGCCTCAAAGCACGCCACAAATTCAGCCTCCATGGTAGAAGTGGCAATCACAGACTGTTTTCCACTCTTCCATGATACCGCTCCTCCACCATTAGAAAACATATCCAAATGTGGACTTCTTGAATCCACGATCCAAAGAAAGTCTGATCCGAGTAGCCACCACTTCGAGGTGATCTCGACTCAGACGTGAGCATGTAAATCTTTGGTGCCTTGTAGTACTCTAAGAACCTTCTTGCCTTTCCAAAGTTGATCCATTCCTGGATTACTTTGATATCTCGCCCAACATTCCAAATCCAAGAAACCGATATCCAATGAGTACATGTCGGGCATACATCAAACTCCCAACCACCGATGCATAAGGGAATAGATCCATTTCTTTCTTTTCCAAATCGCTTCGGGACATTGCATTTGACTAAATTTGTCCCCCTTTCTCTCGAATTGGAACAATTCCATGAGCATTTTTTCCATTCTCAATCTCTAATACCTTATTGATATATCCTTTCGAGACAATCCTAACAATCCTTGTGATCTATTACTAATATTTCTATCCCTATCACATATACGCTTCACCCATATCTTTCATTTCAAAGTTTTTAGAGAGGTATTTCTTACATCATGTAACAAAGCAACATCATTACAAAGAAGCAAAGATATCGCCAACATACAAGACCAAAATTATAAATTTGCTCCCACTCAACCTTCATATAGATACACCGATCAATGCTGTTCTCTACAAACCATACTGACGAATGGTATCATTGAATTTAAGATACCATTGTCCTGGAAGCCTGCTTTTAGTCCATATATTGACTTCTTTAATTTACACACCAGATTTTCCTTTCCTCGTAGTCACAAAACTTTCCAGGTTGGTCCATATAAACTTCTTCCTCTAAGTCACCATTCGAGTGCAAGGTCTTTACATCTATTTGGTGAAGCTCTAAGTCATAATGAGCTACTAAGGCCAAAATAATCCTCAAAGAGTCCTTCTTTGAAATCGGAGAGAAGCGTCTCTTTGTAGTCAACACCGCTTTTGAGTGAAACCTTTGGCGACGTAGTCTAGCTTTATACCTTTCGATGTTGCCTTTCGAGTCACGCTTAGTCTTGAAGACCCATTTACAACCAACTCAGAACCTTCAGCAACTCAACTAGATCCCATACCTTATTGTCATCCATTGATTTCAACTTTCTTTCATAGCATTGAACCATTTTTCGTAATTTTTACAATCCATGGCTTTCTTGAACGAGATCGATCCTCATCAATGCTTAAGTCACATTCATGTTCAAGTGAATAAATAACATAATCGTCAAAATAGCTGACCTCTTTTGCCTTCGCACCTTCTTACCGCTATTTCGGGTGCTTCTTCTATCACTTGCTCATTTGTGACTTGCACATTGTCCACCGTTCATCAACCATATGTTCATCCTGTGGGTTTTGAGTATTATTTTGTTGTCTCCCTATGTTGTTTCGACGGCAATACAACAAGAGGAACAACACTTTGAGAAGAGACTTTAGGTGAAGAAGATTCACCACAAGTCTCCATAATATCCACCTTCGTGATTCCTCACTCCCATCGAATCGCCATTCTCAATGAACCGAGCATTACTACTCAACTATTCTTGTACCGTGATTAGACAATAAAATTTGTTCCTTTGACTTTTCGGGATAGCCAATGAAAAAACCACCACCCGTTCTTGCATCAAGCTTCTTTTCATGTGGATTATACACCTTTATCACGGCAACCCTAAACATGAAGATGCCTTAAATCGGTTTCCTTCCTCGTCTACAGCTCATAAGTGGGTCTTAGAAATCGCTCTTGCCACTAGAACCCCTGCTTAGCGTATAATGGCCATTAATGCGTGTATCCACAAAGATAAAGGTACATTACTATGATTTAACATCGACTAACCATATCCATAAGAGTACGATTCCGCCTTTCACTTACACCATTCTCGCCACGGTACCAGCATATATTGTGCACATATGCCGCGATTTTCAAGGAACTGCGAAATGGACTGGACATTGTCCATTTTCATTATATTTTCCATAATATTCACCACCCTATCGGACACTCACAACTTTCACTTTTCTATCTGCGCTTTCTACCTCATCAATGAACACCTCGAGGACGCCCATCGATCGAGACTTTTCATGCAACAAATATAAGTAACAATAACGCGAGAAGTCATCTACGAAGGTGATAAACATTTTTCACCGCCCCAAGACGGGACGTCCGAGTGGACCACAAATATCGCTGTATCAATTCTAAGAGTTCACTACTTGGGGTCGATGTTTTGATATTTGTTTAGTTTGCTTTCCTTTAATGCAATCCAAACATATATCCCACTATCAAAATCCAAATGACGAATATTTCATTTTTCATTAGCCTCATTATCCTTTCTTTGGATATGTGACCTAACCTTCGATGCCACAAACAAGGTAGCTTTCACTACGGGCACTACGCTACTACCAACAACATGTTCAACATTAAACAAGGATTCCACAAATTTAACATCAAGATTGAAACGATACAAACTATCCATTAAAGTACCAGAACCATAATAGTACAAATGTTCAACAAATAAAAACACCGCTTTCAATCTTAAAATTAAATCCTAATACATCCAATTTTGCAATGAAACTAAATTCTCGGCACATCCAGTACATAGAGACAACCTTCTAGATCTAAATGACATCCAAAGGTTCAAGACCAATCTATACGTCCCAATTCCTCTATTCGTGCTCTTCATCCTGTTGCTATATAAAGAAACTTTTCAGCCTTTTTTATGGTTCGAAAGAAAGGAATCCTCGTGATAATATGACACATGAGTAGTTGCACCGTAATCAAGCCACCAAGTATTATAAGGTACTAATAAGATTTGATTCGAAATGCATAGAAACATAATATGTACCTTCTTTTCAACCAACTCTTCCTTTTAGGACAATCCTTTTTAAAGTGTCCACTTTCTTTGCGTATAGCACTTCTTTCCTTTCGGACTCCACCCTCATTAACCCTCACGGGGCTTTGCCCTTGTTCTTGTCCTTCTTACTAGGCTTGGCTTTATCAAGCATTAGCTCCATCATGAGCCATTTAAATGAATGGAGTGATCTTTAATCTTCTTAATCTCCTTCTTCCTAATTAACATGGCCTTAATTTCCAAAGTTCCATTTTTCCTTGGGTGTTGTAGTTCACCTGGAACTGGCCAAATTCAGGAGGAAGTGAGTTCATGAGAAACGTTACCAGAAAAGAATCACTCACATCCATGCCCGGGGCCTTCAACTTTGCTGCCAGATTTGCCATTTCAGTCACATGATCATGAATAGCCGAGACGCTTAAACTTCTGTTGGTCGTACCAGACATTAGAGTACTCACAATGTAATTTGTCATTATGTCGATCGTGAATACTCCTTCACCTTTCTCATGAATTCCTTAGCATCATCCTGCTTGGGCATCGATGGCTTAACATTTTCACCATCGCCGGGCCTCATCAAGTTCAAGACAATTGCTAGACCGCCTCTCCTAAGCCTCATATAGAGTCGGCTCGCTTTCGCAAGATCGTCTGTAATGGCCAAGGGCTTCTCATCCAATATTAATGCCAAGTCCAAATTCAATACACCCAGCTTGAAACTGGATCATTTTGACCAACAAGATAATTCAAATTCTCAGTGAACTTGATCATTACATTGCCCAAAGCAAACAAGTTAGGGGTAACTGCAAACATTTAAAACAAGCTCACACATTAATGCTTTGAGTAAACTTAATAGATTCAAACTAATATCAACTATAATATTCATCTAAGTTCACCTTTGGGTGATACTTAAATATAGACAACAATGATGCTAAATATACATACTTTAATGGGCAAACCAACATACAAAAAAAAAATGACATGCAAGTCTATCTTTGGATATACAAGCACCAAGTATGTCAACAAAAAATTTAATATCATTATTTACAAGCAACAATCCACCTTTGGGTGATCCAATGTACTTTATAATGATGAATATAAACAGCCCAAACATGTTATTCACATAGCACCACAGTCAAAATACAATTTCATAACTTGGAATTATAAACTTTAATGGATTTGACCACTTTGGTGATTAACAAATCCCACTTTAATAAATAATTCCAAAATAAATTAAATATAATAATTTTTTTTTTTCTGAAACATGATGTTTCTTCCGGTTAAAAAAAAAAAAAAATTCGATACAAAATTATGCTGAGCGAGCACTATCACATCGCTATTCGACCAACAATGGAACACGTTAAATTTTTTTTTTGCAAATCCAAATGCAAACACTGTTACGCAACCATTCATATCCTTTTGTTTCGAAACACCCCAAGATAATAAAAAAAAATGCTTTCAATCAGTTACTTTTATATTGAAAGACGTTCTCGGCTAATGCTACTCTTCATGCTTCAGGAGTTTTCGAAACTTTTGGAAAAACAATGTAAAGAAATATTAAAATAATTTAACAAACTCCATTCTTTGGTCACAGGTCAGAATTGCAATCGCTTTACGACTACGAAGTCAAACAATTCACAACCGCACCGTCAAAACAATAATACGGTTCATAAAATTAGGAAAGGCACACATACAAGGAGAATCATAATATCCTTAACTATGCTCTGATACCAACTGTAAGCAAAAATCTATAATAGGATCTTGATATTATGAGTCTCACATTTTTCAGATTTTCGATGAGAGGGTTTAAAGAACTTACCCGGATCCATGATGCAAATTCTTTGAGTCTTCTTGGTTCCTTCCTTGAAGTTTTTTCTCTCTTCTCTGCCTTCCCTTTCTTGTACCTTTGATGGTGAAGATACTATGCACTCAGAAAAAACCACCACACGTATCTTTCTTTTTCTCTTTTTCTCTTTTTTTGTGCCTTTTAGAGCAGTTACCTTTTATTAGTAACTACCCACTACTTTCTGAAGGGAGAAGAGAGGGATTGATTTATTTTTAAATTTAAAAATAAAACCCCCACTAGTTTTAATTACCATTAGGCCTAACAACCATCACATTAGGCTATCCTTTATTTAAAACTAGCCCATAAGTTACATGGGCCACATTTATAGATTATTAAAAAAATAATCCAACAGTTCTCATATAAATTTATGAGGGTTTAGCTTGAAAATTTAGCTTCTTGATAAATATCTATAAACATATAAGGGATTTTCACGAGTTATTTCAATTGAAAAACTCCGGCAAACAAATTCAAACCCATCTTTAGTCAAACGACTCAAACCTACTCTTAGTGTTGCTTGAATATTGGATGTTTCTATGGAAATCAGTAGATGATATTTTTCTTTCAAATAGGTTTGGTTATGCTTTATATTGAAGAGGCTGCATTTTTGTTTTGTAACTTTTTTTCATAATTTCTTTGCATTTAGCATCGTTTGGGGAAATTCTCTAGGATTTTTTTTTTCAGCTGGATTTGGTAAAGTGATACTGTGGACTGGACATGAATACTTGGGGGGCTGTTCTTGTTTTGCAGCCTGCTACCAAGTTTGGTTCCTTTTTGGTGGATGGCCGTCCTGGGGAGCGATGGATTACATTGAAAAGACAATTTGCAGATGAAGATATTAAAGTGGAAGTAACCATGTTTGATGGAGCTGTTCCTGCTCCAAGTACAAGTGGTGGTGTTGCTAATGCAGATGAAATGCAGCTACACATTACCTTAATTGTCAACATCTCCAAGGGAGATGGCGGCGTGCTGGAAATCACTTGCTCTGCTTGGCCAGACAGTATAGAGATAAAAAGGCTGTTCATACGTGCAGACAAGAATTTGCCGGCTGAGCCCTATTGTGGTCCCGATTTTGAGTAGGTTTACCCACTCATTTCGACTCCTAATTGTCAGCTTAAAGATTGAAGAATAGTTAGATTTAGAATTGTGTTAACACCACTTGCTGTTGGTTCTTAACAGGGTATTGGATGATGAGTTGCAGGATAGCCTTTATGATTTCTTGGATGCAAGGGGTATAAATGAAGAACTTGCCATTTTCTTGCATCAGTACATGAAGCACAAGGATAAAACAGAGTTGATAGGATGGATGGAGAGGGTTAAATCTTTTATTGAAAGGAAATAAGGGCATTGGAATTCATTGTTCTAGATGAGTTAAGCCATGAGATCATTTCTCTTATCTATTTTGTCACTGACAAAGCAGGTAAACACTTTTATTGTTTGTTCACCACTGCTTTAGTTTTATAGTTGTTAGTGGAAATTGTATAACATAAATGCGAAATGGCCATATTGTATTTGTGGTTTTTGCTGCGGATCCCCTTCCCCAAGAAAAAAGAGCGAAAACATGACATCAGCATCTTTAATTGAAGATCTTGTTCTCCTTAAAAAATGATACTCAATGTTTATAATTAGAGCAGTGTTATTTGGACAACCAAATAACAAAGACTGTAATCAACACCGTTTACACTGGATGAAATACACCCCTTCCGTTTCTGTCGATGTGACCGAGAGAGAGAGAGAAAAAAAACAATAAGCAAATGATCACCGTATGCAGATACAGTGTCGGACAGCTTTTCAGTTGTCGAATTAACATTTCTGTTAAAATTATGATGTCTCGTTTACAATATATGAACAGTTACTGGTATTGTTTGGAGACAATTGATTAAATAGTAGCCAGCAGCTGAATAAGAGCAACTATTTTGAGCTTGTTTGAAATTGATGGCTTAGCAGATATTACTTATACTTACAGGACAAGACTCCTCTAAAGTGTGCTAAAGTGTACAAGTAAAGTATTCACCTTGATTTAATTGACAAAACAAAAAATTGTGCTGTGACTCAATTATTTGTATTGTGTTTTTATTATGCCTGTGTTGTACCTCCAATGTGTATCAAATGCACAAAGGACATGTAGATCTTAACCTGCTAAAATTTAGATGGGGATACATTGTACATATTTTGATCTGATCCGGATTGGTAAGTGGCTGAAACACCGGTTTTTTGATCTGATCGATTTGGCCCTGATATTTTCTTTTCTTTTTTCGCCCCAAAAGCATACACATGCTTAGGGGTGAGATGTTAAGCAGTTGTTGTGTATTGATGATATTATGTAGTGTTTGGTTCAAACGAGAGAAATGGAGGAGAGGATATCCCTCAGTTTGGTTCCCAGGGACAAAAAATATATAAATTTTTTTTATGAAAGGAGGAAAAACATTTTAATAAAGGGGAAGTATTTATTTTTTTAATGTCCGTATAAAATGTTATGGTAAATTTTATTTGGATATTTTAATTAATATATTTTAAATTTTATTAACTCATTCTCTGCCTTCCAAATGTCAGTCATGAGGGATTTTGTTTTTTTTTCCCTCTAAAAAATAGAATCAAACAAGAAAATTTAAAAATAATTTCTCTTGTCCCCATTTCCTCCCCTACATAACCAAACATTGTTAATGAATTATCAACCTTATGATAAAACTACCATTCAACAAATTTTGGCAATGCATAGCGTAACGAAGGCCCTGCGATTAGTTTTAGTTTGAGAATTCTTTTAATTAAAATAGATTTATGATTTTTAAGTCGCGACAAAAATCTTTAAAAGCTTATAGGTGATTATAGAGAAATTAAATGAGAGTTTTTTAGAAGTTTGATATACAAAAGATAATTTCAATTTATATGAGAATTTATTTATTCAAAAAACCATAATTATTTGTAAATTTTTTAATGTTTTTCATAAATACGTTGTGGAAAGTTTATCTGATTTTATTCTAATTAAAAGCTGACATTGGTGGGTGAATTGCATAGTTCTTAGAGTAGTGCTAAATGTCGCGAGAGAATTTTATCCCGAATTTCACAAACGATTGCGCGTCATCATTGTTTTAAAGAAACAAGGTATCGCTACTTCCGTGTTTGACGGCAATCAGCTGTACGTGGAATTTAAAATCAACAAATCAAACTATATTGTGAGGATCGCGATTGTAGTTTTCGTGATATTTAGCATTAGTGTTGCTCTTATATCTGTCAGCATTTGAACCGATGCTAGTGAATGTTGTAGCATGATTACAACAGATACCATTTAAATGATTTAAATCATTTAAATGAAATAATTAACGGTTTTTCTATGAAATTCTTTTTTTTTCTCCATGTTATAAATTACCAGAGCTAAACAAAGCTATATATACTGAATGATACAAAAACATAGAAGAATAAGCAAACTTGAATCGTGTAGCACTTAGGAAGTTAGGTGTATGGTATAAGTATTTACAAGATAGGCAAAGTCGGTAAAAGCTTAAAAGATAATCGATCCTTATTATAGGTTCGTAGAACGAAAAATTGTCTAGTAGAGTAATCTTGAAAGGGACCAGTTATGCTCAATTAATGAACTTAGCCTGGTAAAGAAAGTCTTGATAGAAAAAGACATTTGAACATAATTATTGGCCCTTTTATTTTTGTTAAGGTGAAATTGAAATCAAAGATGCATACCTTATCCTATATGTGTTATACTCCCTCCGGAATGGGATATAATCATAGAGGGAGTATCTTGTATTGTTAAACCATAAATTTTGCCAACGTTGCGTGTTTCTTTGGAGATGAAGTGATTATGACTTGACTTATTTTGGTGAAAGGGAACTGAACTGAATAATAAATGTTAAAATATACTGTACAATACCAATGTGAGTTAGTTAAAGTGGTGAAGAGTTTGGTTCTCTTTGAGCAAAGTCTCGACTTCAAGTATTGTGAATGAAAAAAGTTGGCACCACAAGAGATTTGCGCTTGTATGAGTCCATCCTACTCGACTCGACTCGAATTAGTCAGAGTCCATGTGACTTCTGGATACCGAGATTCTAGACAAAAAAAAAAAATACTCCATCCAGTCTCGTATATAAGCAAAAAAAACTATCTTACGCTCCTTAAGAAAAATAGTTATTCTCATTTAATAGTCTTAAAATAATCAAAAAAAATTATTGTAATCTTGAAATAGCCCTTAATGATATTTATTGGAAAGGTCAATCTAAATTTAATTCAATGATACTTTTGGAATAAGATCATTTAATAGGGGTAAAAAGTACTTAAAAATTACTTATATTTTGAACTACTCCCTCTGGAATGAATTATAAGAAAAAAAAATCTTTTCAACATTCCATAAAAAATGTATGTATTTAGTCTAAAATTTGGACTAAATACACACATTTTTTAACGAATGTTGAAATAATTTTTTTTTCTCTTATAATTCATTCCGGAGGGAGTATCAATTATGGATTTTTGTTGTTTATATACGAGATGGGATGGAGTATATACTATCTGATATGCTACGAAAAGGCATGCATCCATACAGTGATACCAAAGTATAATTAGGATAAATAAGATTAGAAAAGAACAAACATGCACTGTTTCACTAGCCTAACTGAGATGTTGATGTTAATATTTTGAAGTTTCATGTCATATCATTATATTGAAGATGGAGACAGATAATCTCGAATTGATTATCATATAAAATCTTAATGAGCAAGAAGCAATTTTTGCTTCAAATTTTTTTTCACCAAATCTTGGCAAAGTGATAGCTCCACATGTTCACTAGTGTTTGTTCATTTGTGCTTCTTTCTTGGTTGGGAGGCAAAATTAAAGGCTATGAATATTTTATTGGAGGAATGGTAAAGGAGAGTGAGGTATGCATGCCACCACAAGTAAAATAGACATTCCAACAGAAGTGCTACATATGGCAAGAAAAAAAAAACCACAAGTTCAGAATCCATGTTTGGAAACATCTTAGATCCTACATATAATAAATATTCTTGTTAGCGTGATATTACTATGATTATTAACTGTCATAGTGACTAGACTTTCAGGTTCTTTTTCACCTTAATTTAATAATAATACTTATGTTTCATGATTAACAACATGAGATTAGTGTAAAAATCAGGCGGATATGGGGACCTACAAAATTTGCAGAGTGCTTTAAGATATCTTTAGGTGAGAAATCAATGTTAATCAATACTCCTCCGGTCTTAAATATAAGGAATAAAACCCTAATTCACACAGACCAATGAATTGTATTGAAATTTTTAATACTCTTACAAATTGTGGTTTTTTCATAAATTATCCATTTTATAAACTAACTCACTTGCATAGAAAATAGATGTATCTCATTAATATGTTTTATTATAAATAAGGATATAAATGAAAATTAAGCATTTTATGCTTCTAAAAATTGATATTGTTACTTATAATTAAGGCCAAGAATAGAGACATTTTATTTATGATAAAAAGGACCTAAGGGAGTAGTTTTTTTTTTTTTTTTTAAATGATGTGATTGCTGAGCTGAGTGTCATTTTGGCTTACTTTCACATGGCTTGCCCCACCTACTTCTTTGATCCCAATAGAGATGGTCGATTTCTCCAACCACAGGTGGGTCAATGTAGGAGTCAGTGACACTGTCACAACCATTGAAACCGTGCATTTTGGTGGACCAATTGAAAAAAATGACAGTCACTAGCTTCCAAATTTCTATAGTGTGGACCTTTGTGACCCAAATATGTCAGACTTATATGTCTTGATTCAAACAGTCCCAGGTTGACATTTAGTACATTGTCAAATATAATTACAATCAATGAAATTTTTTTTGGTTGAATCACCAATTTAGTCTCTAAAATTGTAGAGTGTCGTCAACTTTGTCCTTGAAATTAATAAAATTTCAAAACGATCCCTGAATTTGAAAATTCTCGATCATATTAGTCTTTGACACACAATTTCAGTGACTAAATTGACCGATCCAAAATTACTAGTGTCGATAGAAGATTTTCAATTCAGGGACTACTTTAAAATAATAATAATTTCAGGGACTAAATTGACAGTAACGGACGATTGCAAGCATGAAATTGGTGATTCAATTCTTTTCCTTGCAAGAAGGGAACTTCAGTAACTAAATGGTATTAGAGTTCTTAATTCTGGGAGTAGAATATGCTCAGTTTCCAATAGTAGGATAGCACATAACTACGTAGAAGCTTGACCAAAATATATTAAAAAAATATCAGTAGTCAAGTGAAATCAAATCACCACTACCTGCTGTATTGGTTCTTTTCTGATTTAATATATAGAACTGCTTATGTTTTTGGATGAATCAACCTTTTTCAGTATCAAATCAATTCTTGATCTGCTAAAAGCATTGAGGAATTGCCTCTGCAGTTAATTGAGAAAGTTTGGCAGCAAATACCTAACTTCCCTGTCAAATGCATATGCTCTTGGTGATAAGAGAGTTTGAACTTTGAGGTACTCATGCACAAAGCAATTTCAAAGCTAGATGGAAGTTTCAACTCCAAAATAAATCCACGAAGAGAACCATTATTTATGACAAAATATAAAACAAATAATAGCAAAACACAACCTCTTGTAAGTAACTAACCAAAATGCATTTAGCCTTGGTGGAACAAGAGATACATGAGGACAAAAGAAGTGAAAAAAAAAAAACCGTTGAAAGCTCTTTACCAATGAGAAAATAAACTGGGGTATGACATGTTGGAGAGAGGAGACCAAGGTTTTAAATCGCAGTCGCGATCACGGCCAGATCACAATTGCAGACCTTGATTTAAAACATTGGAGGAGACTACTTAGAGCTTGAGAGACAAGTCAAGCTTTTGCAACTTCTCTTGTTTAGACTTCAAATGGTTAGTGCTGCTTCCCATCAAGTAACCTCCAAATCCCTCACTCACCATCGTTGTAGGAAAATTGCCAAACCTTGGAATGCCACCACCAAAAGATGGATTTTCAGTCTCAGATGTGAGCCTCCCAATTACTGGTTGTGAATCCAAAGGCTGTCTCTTCCACCCACTTTGTCCATTTGAATGGCAAAAACCAAAAATGGGAGTTTGGTAAGAAGGTTTATTAATCATAGAATGAACCTGAATGCCAAGTGATTTGTTACATAAGCCATGAGAAGGAAGAGAAGAAGCCATCATGCTATTGGAGTATCTCATTCCAAAATCTAGTGAAACAGCTGAATCACCAGCTTTGTAATTGTATCTTCTTCTTGCCATAGTTCTTTCGCGCTTATGTGCATTCTGGTGCCCTCCAAGTGCCTGTGAACTATAGAATTTTCTCTGGCAGTAGTTGCATGAGAAAACTCGCGGATCGAGTTCATTTTCATGATTAGATTCTGAAGAGCTTTCTGATAAATTTGTATGGAAACAATTGAGGAGGTTGAGTTCTGGCTTGTTTGAATCATCATCATCACATGAATCCTTGTTGGAGAGACTTAGATCTAGTACAAGACTAGGAGCACCTGAGTCATGTGGCTGTTTTCTTCTCTGTGAAATTTGAGTATTCATAGAAGGTTCTAGGCATTGCAGATTCTCTGAAAATGAAGTGAAGTTCAAATTTTCAGATGGACATGGCTCTGGCCTTAGAAGATCCATGTGGGGGGAAAAAAGAAAAATATAATGCAGTAATCACCTTGGTATATTGGTTGAGAGTTAGGTTTAACTGCAAGAAAGATGAAGTTTGTGAGTGTTGTAACAACAATAAATGGTGTGTACTATGTATAGAAATAGATAGCACTATTTTACAGTTACAAGGTCTTAATATAGGGAGACCTAACAATTAAGACATCCATTTGTGTGAGTGTGAGAAAGTGAGAGACAGAGAGAGAAAGAATTGTATTGCATACTGGTTTGATTGGAACTTATATATGTAGAGCAGCCATGTACAACTTGCTAGGTCATACCCCATGGAATGTTTTTTCTCTCTTTTTTTTTGTTTGAATAACTTTTGGAGTTGAATAACTATATACAAACACAAATTTCCTATCATAATTGACCATTTTGTTACACACAAATTCTGCTGTAGACCACCTTGATAGGTGGTGACCACCATGGACCAATGTATTTTACCGACCATTCCCCTCTCCCATCCCACCACCTCTCTCTTCCCCTTTTTCCTCCTACCTCACAGTGGTTTCAATGATAAAAGTGTCTCCGAACTCAACTCATATTTGTTTTCCTTTGTTTTTTGTTGAACTAACACCGATCATGTCACTGCCTTAGCCGTGAAAACGAGAATAACCGTGAGTTTTTACTTCGGAAGGCAACATTGATTGTCATTGGAGCTACGAACGATTTTTAAGAACTGACCCATTGTTACATATTTTAATCTAATTAAATTATTTTAAAAAGTAATACTTTGACATGACAAGATTGGTGAAATAAGATTGAACGCGTATGTAAAACTTAATAGTAATCAAAGTGTGGCTTTGATTTGTGTTCCCACTTGTCTCTGTACATTTTTGGCCTTGGTATCTGCCTTTTTATTGGTATATTCATGTGTATAGGTTATGTGATGCTAGATAAGATCAATAGCCTGCTTTTGAATTTCAGAATAATGTAGTGTTGTAGAATGGACCTGTCTTATAAAAGGTGTGGTATTCTGAATTTCTTAACCCTGTTGGTGGATTTGCATTATCTTTAGAGAAACTCTTCCGTCCTTGTCCTGCAATATTTTGCTTGTTTGTTTATCTGATCATAGGATATAGACTTGTCCCCATTGTCAATATATTTTAGCAAGAGGATATTTGCAAGCTACCTTTATGTGTAAGATTAATATAATTTCAATCCTTGCTTAGGAAGTGATTTGATTATAGAGTCTAGACTAACTACATATGCGAATCTTGTGTAGCAATCAATCTCCGGTAAAAAAACAGTGGTAAAGAAAAAAATGTAAAATCGTTATTCTCTATTTTAAAGTATTATGTGTAGGGAAGGAGCCGGAGTTCAATTATATTGGGCCATGGTCATTCATTGAACCCATGCGGTCTATATTAAATTAATAAATGTAAGTATATATTTAAGATATATAAAATATATTCTCGCTATATTTAATTGTACTTTTGGTCTCCCAAAATTGTGGATTGTGCATTTTTGATCCCTCATTTTCTTAAAATCCAAGATTTTTTGAGACCAAAAGTGCAAAAACTCTATGATTTTGAGGGACCAAAAGTGCAATTAAAAAGTATGGGGACCAAAATTGCCAAATTGAGAAAGTCGGGAGACCAAAATCGCAAAAAATAAAATAGAGGGACCAAAATTGACAAATTAAAAAAGTTAAGAAATTTAGGAGATCAAAAATGCAATTAAACAATTTTATTATTATAGAATTTATAGCTTTGCAAAGCCTAGAGTCAGACTAAAAAAATAACAATCAGGAGCCAATCATACTACTATTAGTATTTTTAGAAGTAAAAAACAAATAGTAACCAGGGGCCTTGGCCCTTGAAAGCTACGTCCCTGATTATGTGAGTGATTATTATATGTTGTCATTGAGATTTTGGGTGTCATGTGCAACTTGAAAAATTAGTGCATTAGTTTTTATAAGTTAAATATATATATTTTGATTATCAAAAGCAAATCGCCTTCATTACACAAGAGGTACACAAAAACTAATCATTAATTATAGCAACATTGAAAAGTTCAAAGCAAACTAGAAGAAAAATTTAAGGGTTAATACTGCTTTTGGTCCCTGTAATTTGAGCAAAATTCGGTTCTAGTCCCTGTAAAATTTTTTGTTTAGATTTTGTCCCTGTAATTTAATATTCTTCCACTTTTAGTCCCTGCCGTCAAATCTCTATTAAAAGCGTTGAGTTTTTGTCCCTGTAATTTTAAGGTTCTTACATTTTTAGTCCCTATAATTTGAAGATTCTTCCACTTTTAGTCCCTGTAATTTAATAGAGATTTGACGGTAGAGACTAAAAGTGGAAGAATCTCTAATTACAGAGACAAAATCTAAATAAAAAATTTTACAGGGACTAAAACTGGATTTTGCTCAAATTACAATGACTAAAAGCAGTATTAACCCAAAATTTAAAAACTAGTAGTAAAAAAAAAGTTTTTGGAAGGCCTAAAACAAAGATTTACTAAGTTTAGGATATAGAATTTAAAAATAAAGTTGAACCCTTAATTATAACATAAAATTTTTAATTAAATAAAATTTTTAATTTAATATTTATATATATACTAAGTAAAATTTTTATTCTATAATAGTGTCCCTAAAAATGGGATCCTATACAATCGCACACCCTAAACATCTCAGCCACCACTGGATTATTATGATTATAAAGAAATACAAGTTGAAGTTATCATAGTTATGATATAATTAGCTCTTAATCTAAAGTCTTTGTCTTCTGTGTATTTTATATTGTCAATATGGAATAACCATTCCGCAAAAATCATTTAATTATGGAGGTTTGATATCATGTCACGTGTCAATTATTCCAAAAGTTTAAACAATGATTTTAGGTTAAAATACATTTTTATTCCATATTTTTTTAGTTTCGGCTCGGTCTTTTAACTTTTAAATGTTTCAATTAGATTTTTTATCTTTATTTTATGTTTCAATGTGGTTTTTTCTGTTTAAATTGTATTACGAAAAGGATCAAATTGATATAATTTTCGTAAAATAAGATATCATTTTGAAATAAAAAAATGATCACATTTATATAACTTTTGCTAATTGCTAAATAATGGTCCAGTTCGAAACAAAAAATAAAAGATGAATTGTATTGGTATAACTTTGTAAAACAAGAGACTCAATTGAAACTTTTAAAAGTTAAGCGGCTAAATTGAAACTAAAAAAAACAAGACAAGGGATAAAAATGTATTTTAGCAATGATTTTTTTTTTAACAAATAGCCATGATTTTATTTCTATCATACATGAATACGAGAACATCTAATCAATAAACGTTATCTTTACTTTTGTACCCGGTACTTACGCTCTTTGTGGCTAAACCTCATCATTGAATCTATGCGAGGCCTTATGTTTCTGAATTTGTTCCTCATTCTTGTGATGAACCCTATACAAATACAAACAACTATAAAGATTTAAGCCAATTAGAATCTTAAATCTTTATAGTCACGTCAAAAACTATAAAGATTTAAGATTCTAATTGGCTTAAAGTGACGCAAGAAGAATATGCTGCCCTCATTGCCAATTAATAGACTCGGACATATATTGGCGTCACCACTTCCCAATGTCGATGTAGGTCCTAAATTGATGTTATGAACTACTCCATCCGGTCTGAAATATAAGAAAAAAAATTATTTCACACTTATTAAGAAAATTGGTTATTCTCTTTTAATATTCTTAAAGTTATCATAAAAATAATTCTATTTCCTAAAATATCATTGCTTTAAAGTAAAATGTTTTATTGGAAAAGATAATCTCAATAAATTTAAGGGTATCTTTTGGAACAATATCATTAAATAGAGTAAAAGTAGTTAATATCTGCTTATAATTTAGACAAAGAATAGTGAATTTTTTTAGCTTATATTTCAGACCGGAGGAAATAAACATAAACGAGATGGACCTACAAGTGTGCACTATTCTCCTTAGCATGACCGTTTTGTTTGGTTTGGGAGAGAAAGTGAGAATAGAGAAATAGGTACGAAAGAGAATGAGAAGAGAGAAAGAGTTGATAAATAAAGTGGGTTATTAGTGTTGTTTGGTATAGAGAGAAAAAAGAGAAATAAAAGAAAAAGAAATAGAGTGGATCGTTAGTATTGTTTTGTCATACCTACGTGCACACTATTAAATTTAAAACAAACAAATTATAACACAATAGTAATATTTGTGCAAACAGCCACCATTCTCATAGTTTTTATATCTTCTGAAATCTAGTTTTTAAACCTTTGTTTTTTGCCTTCTGAAAACTAATTTCCGAAACACAAATGTATTGGGTTATAAATGTGTTCCGGAAACTAATTTTTGGAACACAACATTATGTATGTTCGGAAATTAGTTTTCGGAAGAGAAAAATAGCTAATTTTAAGTCTGAAAACAAGTTTTCAAAAAGCAACAAATTGTCCATTCGGAAATTAATTTCCAAAAATTTCAAAATCTACGGGAAAAAACCAAGGGCACATGCAAGAACATATTGGAAAAGAAGGATTGCTACACCAGAGAAGAAGGGGGCGAAAGGCGTGTGCCCGAGTTCGCGATGGAGGGGCGCTAGTTTCCGACTGAGGATAACCACCACGTCTAAAGGAGGAGGTGCATTGTGAGGGGTTCTGGCACAAAGAGAAAGAAATGGGGGTTGGGTAGGGGTGAGCAAGATCCAACCCAATCTGAAGACTCGTCTCGGTACCATTTGACCAACAGGATATCGGGTTTGTTTCGGTCTAGAGACAAGTTAGGGCCTAAAGAAGGGATCCAACCAAAATTTAGGAACAAGTTAAGGTAAAATATAACTTGTCTCAACCTGTCCCTTACTCACCAATTTGTCAGTTTCAATATGTTTGCGATGAGACTTCTACAAACAAAATATTCAAATTAGAATCCATGTTAGTTTTGTTAGTAATCTTATAGCAAAATACAATTGTAAGAGTCATGTTTGGCTTTGAGTATATGGTAAAATATTAAAAATACTCATTCTTTAATTTCAAACTTTCAATCATAATTGAATTATCACTTTATAATTTTATTTGAATTATCCTTCGGGCCAACTCGGTCTTGTCCTAAATAGACTCAGTCTTAATTTGACCCATAGAGCATCAAAATTGTTCGGATCTAGAGACGGGTTAGAGTCTAAGGAATTGGTCCGATGCTCACCCCTAGGGTTTGGGGTGTGCGTGGGGGTGAGGTAGGGTAAATTTAATTCAAATAAAAGGAAAGTGGGTGCGAGTTAGGAAAAAGGGGGTGCATGTAGCAACCCCAAATATAAATTAGGAAAATGCTTTCAGTAAAAAATGCATGAATCAATGCCATGTTGAGCATACAAGTGAATATGAAGTTTCCCGCGAAATAACTTTTACATGCTTACTCATATATTGTGCATTCTCTCATTTCCTACTCATTTTGGTAGCAATTTTTTTAGTGTCATGTAGTGACCCATAATAGGTCTTTGGCGTCAACCCTTCTTTCATGCTGCATTTGTCAATTTCTTTTTTTTTACGCACTACTTGATTCACATTATATTCTATATTGAATTAATAAGTTATGAGTTACAGACGCTCCCGTCATGATACATAATGTCCCTATTGAAATTTGGATTCAAGTGTACTTGTGAGGTTTCAACTGTCCCATGTTACCGTGCTTTTACCAACAGAGATCTCATAGTTGATATGACATCATAAACCAATGTCCCTAGTTTTATCCGAAGCAATTGCCTTTTCATAGTTGGGACTTGGGCATGGGTCCTTTCTTATATATGCTTTTTCCTTCGTATTTTTGTTATGATGATAATGCTACATTCTAACACTTCATAATTGAAGCCTAGTCTAGGAATTTCAGAATGAAGTTTTTCTGTATCCCTTCTTTGGGTCTGGATTCACTGCATTCAACTTTTGCCACAGTCATTGCAATCAAGGCCATCTCACCCATTGGATTGTCAGCATTGACTCTTATGGCCATCGATTTAGCTTATCTAAAAAAATAAACAAAAAAAAAAGCTGAGTGAAAAGAGATAGAGACCCTTGACTACAGGAAGTCTGCATCCACTTTCTTATACTAATAAAACGTGACACGGACAATTGCCATCTAGGGGTGACCTATCACAACAGTCTCTTTCTCGTGTTAAGGGTGGACCCAATGGTGAATAGGCTTAACACAAACTCAGGTATATTTTTTTACTTTAACTAAGAGAGATTTAGATTGAGTTTTTTTGTCAACATGTGTAGCCTTTTCGCTTTGTATAAATTAGTTCTTCCGTCTCATATTAAGTGTCGTTTAAAGTTATCCATGAGTCTTAAGAAAATGATTGATTGCAACTATTTTCAAGATAAGATAATTTTTGTTGATTAAAATGTCTTTAGTGTAGTAGAAACTGGGTGGAAGAACTAATTAATAAGATATAAATAAATAAGAGTATTATTGGAAAAAAGTAATTAATGCTCTCTTGATATTGCAAAACGACAAATAATTTGAGACATGTAAATATTTCAAACATAACACTTAATATGAGACAGAGAGACTAATAGCAAACACATTTTTTTGTTGGTGGCCTAAAATTATGTCTTTAGTTGCCTCACTCTTAGCCTGACATAGCTTATTATGCTTGGATGTAATTATTGACACCATGGTTTTTGCCAACACACCCCACCTTTCCAAAAGTTTATCTCCGATGACAAATTTTTGGTACTTACTTTACCTTTCGAAAATTTATTTTGAGACAATTTTTGCCGTTTGGAAATAAACATATAAAAAGGGGTGTATTAGCAAAAAATCAAGATGTGAATAGTAACTCCCATTATGCTTCATCCATCATTTATGCTCTTTATCATATGTCATTTTGCTTCTTCTGTCCCACACAAAATGTGGTACGATTCCAATCAGTAGTTCATAAATTTCCAGATTAACCACCCCACATAAATTGGATATTCCCTTCCCTCCCCCACCCTTCTCCCCGTTTCTCTTTCCGAAGTTGAATTATTAACTGTCTCTCTCTTTCAAGTGGAACTGCAATTTTTTCTCAAGTATTAGCTAGATTAGGTGACATTTGAATTTGATATGGCAAATGTTAGGTAAAGTTTCCAAGACTATATATAAAGCTAGACTATTGTAGATTATGAAGTGTAGGCACAAATCATGCAATAGCCAATTTCTAATCTTCTCCAACTGCCAAGTAAAATTTCTATTATGATCTAATCTTACAATGTTAGGAGTAGTAAACTCTTCTAACTCTTTCATTTCTCTTTCATGAGGGTTGGAGCTTTTTTGCTTGCAACCTCATTTTATTGGTGATTGTGACAACAACCAACACAAAGTGTTGGACACAAGCAAGTGAGGCCTGGCTTGCAAAAACACATGTGGTGTGATACCTAGCAAAAAATTCTTTGACATTTGATGGATAAGTAACAACTTTTGAGATTGTCTTAACTCCTCTGCCTCTGCCTCTGCTTGTGTTCACGATGGCTTGGAATCAAATCCTTGACAAGAAAGGATAGTGACAAGAAAAGGATGTCTGTTTCAGATTGGAAAAGCTTAGAGGGTCACGCTGTTAAAAGTACAGAACCATAAACATAATGGAAAGTCCCCAAGGAAAAAAAATTATATCAAATTTTTCAGTTTTTTTTTTTTACGCTTTGAGATTATTTCTTGATCATTAATGGTCCTTGCCTGCTTTTAATAGAAGCCGTTGCTCAGTCTTTTGAACGATAAATCCAAAAAGTAACAAGCCTTTCCCAAAATATTATAGGAGGGAGGCTTAAATATGTTTTGTATCCTTATAATAAATCGAGTTTTTTGTTTTAGTTCATGATTTTTTTTCCTTGAAATGGTTCTTGTAATTTTTTTATTATTTTGGTTTTCTTTTTATTTTTTTTTGTTTTATCCCAGTAATTTTTTTTTTCATTTTAGTCCATGTAATATATTTTTTTTCCCGTTTAAGTCCCCATTATTCTGAGACTAATTAATTGAACATGAACCAAATATTATAAGAAGTAAAACCAAAACAAAATATTATAAGGAGTGAAATAAAACAAAAAAAAAATGAGAACCAAAATAAAAAATATATATTACAGAGACCATTTCTAGGGAAAAAAAAACTTTCAGGGACTAAAATGAAAAGCTTGATATATTACAAGAACCAAAAAATATTAAAGTTTTGTAGAGGACTAAACAAGAAGGAGCGCAATAGGTTATATTGCAAGAAACGAGAACATTTAATTACAATCATTGTATTAAAATCAACGGCTTAGATTATATCACTAGTTATAGACACCACATTATCTTCTCCCATATTTATTTAAAGATCATTTGAGAAACTTTGCAAATATAGCAGTTTTTGAGTTCAGTTCTTGCAATTTTTTATTTTTTCATCCTCACAAAACCGAAAGTTTTGATTTTCGTCCTCGACATCAATTTTCGTTAAGAAAAGTTGATGTGGTTGGCAGACTGCCATCTGAGATATGCCACGCAAGATGAATATTTACATGTGTCTACTGAGTGTCTTAGTCCAGGGTTTCACTTTCCCTTTCTCCTCTTCCTTCCCCTACGCTACCCCCATCCCACCAGCCCCATAGAAACACAAATTTCAAACCCTAGTATATAAGTCAGTGGTGTCGCATAAGCATAACAGGGGAAGCAATCAAATTAAGGGCGCAGAGCTGTCGCCCGAGGTCGGGCAACAAGCATCCAACATGCACACGACGGCGGGCCATGGTTCAATGGAGGCAGTATTGCAATGACATGGGGTGGTAGAGAATGCTCTAGTAGGGGTTTGGGGAGGCGAAGTCATGTTTGCGATGAGGAAAGGAGTATCATAGCAGTGGTCCTTGGCCATTTGAATGAAGGTTGTGTGATCCTGTTGTTCAATTTCCCAATTTTGTTGATACCTGAGCAATTTCGAAACTACTCAAAGTTTAATGGTCGGAGCCAATGCAGCTTCTCCACTTTGATAAATTTTCAGGAACTGATCATCAATGACAATTTTCACCAAAATCACCAAATTGTGGATTAAACATCGATGAAATTTGTTTAGGAACTAAACTTGATAGAGAGGTATTTTATAGGGATTAAATTAACCCTAAATATATTGAAAAGTTGTGATAAATTTGGGTAACCTATGTAACAAGTTATGTGGGGTTTGCGTGTTTAGACGATGTTCTAAATGTCTCTAAACAATACTATTATTTGGGTGAACATAGTACGCTTGGAGCAAGAAACTAATTTCTCGATGTATTGAATCTATTTAAGGGGACTAACCTCTCCTAACAGATAATCTTTTATATACATGAGTCTAAAATTGAACCATGCTTAAAGGACTCAATTATCTATCAAGCGTATGACACCTTTGTGGTTGAATAATACAATATATTTATAATAAATGATCTCAAAGGAAATACCGATATACTTCTACTATAGTAACACGGAACTCGCCATTTATGTCCATTTAAATATTCTTATTCCTTCCTGTAAGAACTTTTCCTACCAAAGAGCATTACACCTGATATGAAACTGCTACTTAACCCCTTTTGTCGTGTTGTAACTTTAATTTTTTGGTCAATTGTCGTATTGAACATTAGCCGTGTGAGATTGTGACATGTGGCCAATAAGTTGATGCGGAACTGAGTCAGTGGAAGGAGGAGAATCTAAATAAGTCTCTGTTAATCTATTTTAACTCTGGTATCTATAAAACATTAGGAAGTGTTGGGCAGGAAAAATAATTTAACTTAATTTGATATATATATATATATATATATATATATTAAATAACAGTACAATTTTTTAATATTAATAGCACATGCGAACTTATATTTTATGCAAAATATATAAAAATATGATAATTGCATACATTTATTGGGCAATAGCGCATAAAATTAAAATTATATAAATTTTGTATGAGAAGTTTTTGTGCACATCAAATTACCTAAAATGTATTCCAAATTACGGGGAGTGAGTTGTTAACAGAGAATTTAAATATTTAGTGAAAAATTATTATTATTATTATTATTATTATTATTATTATTATTATTATAGCGTGATAGAATAAAAAAAAAGACTATGGACCGGGGCGCCATTCTCTTACCCTAATTTTTTTGTAAAAAAAAAATAAAAAAAAAGACTTAACAGAGAGACTATGGTTTGTATTACAAATCATTGTGGTCGATAGAAGTCAAGGGAACATCAAAATATGCAGTGATATGGTTGGCAATAAAGTGTAATAGGATAAGTATTCAGTTGCTTTTGAAGTTCTTTTCTTTTGTACTATTGTGTTTGCTTGGCCGAATTTGATTAAAAATCCCTTTGATAAGATCTCATTGCTTGTTTATTCTGAATGAATCAATGTTGTAAAAGTAATACGGAAAGATTCAAGAATTTGTCCATTAACAAACCACATCATAGCAACATGATCGAACATCTAAGGATAAGTTCTCAAACATAGACCACTTATCTCTCCACTTACGACAATCCGATGCAAATCACATCACCATGTGCTCCAAGGAATTGTTTATATGATTATGATGACAGAAGAGAAACAGGTAAACACGTGTCCGTGGTTCATTAGTAGTCATGTTGCTATGTTAGGATTTTAATTTTTTTAAAGGTTAAACATGTTTTTACCAACCAAAAAAAAACTTGTTTTTGTCCTACCAAATTGGTAAAATTTGATTTTAGTTCCTATAAAAATTTCATTGATTTTTAATTCTCAGCAAAGTGATTTGAATTAGTTTTTAACTTTTAAAAGCTTCTCAATTACCCAAAAAAAAGATCTCAATTATATTAAATATTAAAGTTAGTTTAATTTAGATAAATCTCTTTTAACAGGTACTTGTAAGAAAAATAATGAAAGAGTCAATTTGAATAAACTTTCCAACAAACACTTATAAAAAAATATTAAAATAAAAGTAGCATCTATAAATTTTTTAAAACTATAATTTCTCATATGAGTTGAAATTGACTTATCTTAAGGATTTTCAAAATTCTCTTATTTAACGTCTCCATAAATATCGTTTGAAACATGCCTAAGGTTGCTAAAGTTGTTAAAAAAAATGCTTAGTAATTGGTCAACAGACTAAGGGCCCGTTTGGATTAAAGTTTGCGAATGGACGTTTAATTTAACGTCATTTTACAAACGGACGTTTGGTTAAAAATGAGTTTACAGTAACGTGATTTCTGCTTGGATACTTTTTTTGCAAACGTAAGTTTGACAAAATGAAATTTGTTTTGATGATATTAATCAAACGTACTTTTAAATGTGTAATTACCAAAGAGGGTATTCATTTTTAATGTAGTATTAATAATATATTTTATATTGCTTTGTTAAAAAAATAAGTTCCACTAACAGGTGAATGTGTAACAGAAATAATTGGATTCTTAATAATTATTCTTATTTATTAAAAATAAAATATCTAGACTAATTAAAAAATTTGTTTGGGATTAGAATTAATTTTCTAAAGTTACTATTATTATTAAAACATTATTATTATAATTAAAAAACATTATTATTATTATTATTATTATTATTATTATTGTTATTGTTGTTGTTTTTGTTGTTGTTGTACACTATATTTATATGCTTGGAGAAAAAAAGCCGTGAAGCTTCCAAGTCATTTCAAAACTCAAAAGGTATAGAATGGTATTAATTCATTTATTAATTAATAGGTTATGTATAGAGCAGTAATGATCGATAGCAGAAGAGTAATGTGAAATAGTCTTACAGTATGTCCAACGCAAAACTAAAAAAGGAAAAGCATCAATGATGCTGCGTTCACTTCAATTGACGTTTGAGACTAATTTTTGTTTGTCAACGCACCTGAACGTGTAACCAAACAAAAATAAAATTACGTTTAAATGTGGCCAATGTCGTTAACAAGATTCAAACGGGAATCCACACTGGCACTAAGTTTTTGGAAATATTTTGTCTTCTTTTGGTATTGTTTCATATTAGGAATCAGTTACATATGACTTGAAATTAGTAAACTATTTTATTTTATTTTTTATGTTTTTTACTAAATTTCTCTTTTTTGTTCTTTGTACAATATCAAGTTACGGTTGTTCTTAGGGGTGTGCAAACTAAGTGGTTAACCAGCCCAGATTCATGTGCTGGACCACACCACAATAAAAAAGCCTAGAACCATTTATTAGGCTTATAAACCATACTATATTTTATAATCAGGTCAGTGGCCCAAAACCCGGATCCGACCCAGTGTTTGAACTGGTTTAAACCCAGACACTAGGAAAGGAGATGCCCCTCCTGTTCTCTCTCTCTCATCGCTGAGGAAATGACCTTGTGTTTCTGCCTTCTCACACTTCGTTCTGTGAGTTTCTTCTTCCTTCTACAACTCCTCCTTCCTTTTCTGGTTGCCGGAAAAATTATCCAGCGTTCTTACACAGACTGAACAGCCTTACGATTTTGTTTACTTCTCCTCTTTGATTTGTGCTTCTCTCTCTCTCTCTCCCCAACAACTTCTTCAACTGTTTTGCTTACATTACCTTCCTCATTTGATTGTTTCCGATCATATCCATTTTCGCCGTCAGAATCATCATCGCGGGCGACGTTGAAGCGAAGTTAGTTGAACTTGCTTTTGATAACGTTAACATGCTGCAGAAATTATAAACAGAAAATAAAAAACTTAAAGAGTTCAGTTTAGTTGAAGATAAAGTGGCACGATGTTAGATCTTAATCTCAACCATTCTAAGAGATTTATTTGGTTTTTTTTCCAGTAATTAAATATTAATTTTTAAATATATATTCATAATTACATTTTTATAAAAATAATTTTAGTAATTTTTTAAAATAAACATGCATCCTGTAAAAGATATATTAATTTCATGAATTAATAATCATTTCATTTATATTTAGTATTTTTATAATAATTATATATTAATTTTTAATTAAAAAATACATATTTGACAGGCTAATATGTATTTTTTTAAAATATAAATATGAAAATTATTTATTTATTTATTTATTTTATATAAAAATATTGAAACATACTCTCATTTTTAAAAGTAACTTGAAAATAAAAAAGAAAATTTTTATTGAAGGGGTGAAAAGGTACAAATTGGTTTTCTGCAACTCTATCCAAAATCGGTTCAGACAAAAAACCGGTTCAGATAAAAAAACCGGTTTCATAGCAATTCAATGATTATCGAACCGGTTCGCATCTTAAACTGGTTTTGAACCGGAACTGAACCGAATTAAAACCGGTTCAAAAAATAACCAGTTTTTGCTAAACTGGTTTTTATGAACCAAACCGAACCACAAATTTGGACCAATTGAGTTTGGTTTTTGGACCATGCACACCCCTAGTTGTTCTTATCTCGTCTCGTACAATGTTAGTTTGGCATCATAGCTATCTTCTTAAGGGGACCTACGAGTGAGCTAAGAAAACCCTACATAAAAAGCTAAACAACTTTACTTTCTTCAACGTGTAGCAGTGAACCCGTGCATTTGCACGGGTTTTGTAAAAAAAAAAATTGTGACATGAGAATTTGAGAGAATTAGGTTTTTGAAAGGGAAAATAGTTTTTGACGAGAAAATATATTTGAGTACGTGCATGAGTTTTTGACACGTGACATTAGTGTAGTTAAGTTTCTTAAATAGATAATAAAAAAGCTATACAACTTTACTTGGCTAAATTACATTTTTTGTCCTCCTATTTTGACCAATTTTTGATTTTGGTCCCCCAATTTCTAAATCCAGACATTTAGTCTCCCAATTTTCAAAAATTCAGACATTTTGCTTAACTCTTCAATTGACATCCCAAATTGATGACGTGACATGCCTTAAGCTTATGTGGCATATGACTGGGTAAAAATTCAGACATTTTGCTTAACTCTTAAGGGGACCTACGAGTAATGGTCACTTAGTGACCATTACCATGTTAGATTATTTTGTTTTATTAATATCAGAATTACAAAAATAAATTATTAAATTAGAAATAAATTATTAAATCAGAAATAAATTATTAGACAAGCCATCTTCTTCCACCCTTCGAAAACCCTAAATCCCCAAATCGGTCGTTGGTTCTGTGCGTTGGTTAAGGTGTAAGATTCCTGCTTAATCGAGTATCCACCTATGCTCCTCTCCTCCTCTCCCTCTTCCTCCTCGTCGCTGCTCTTCTGGTAAAGGTATAAGGCATGCATGTCATCAATTTGGGATGTCAATTTAAGAGTTAGGAAAAATATCTAAATTTTTGAAAATTGGGGGATTAAATATCTGGATTTAGAAATCGGGGACCAAAATAAAAAATTGGTCAAAATAAGGGGACAAAAAATGTAATTTAGCCACTTTACTTTCTTCAATTAGTAACAGTGAACCTATGCAAAAGCACGAGTCTTAAAAAAATGTGGCATGAGAATTTGAGGTTGTTGGTTTTCAGAGGGGAAAACAGTTTTTTTTTTTGTGGAAAAACAAGTTTGAGAGAGTGAATGAACTTTTAACACGTAGCATTAATGTTATTAAGTTTAGGTATTAAATAGATAACATATAGATTCATAGATTTTGAGACACCCTACACAACACTTGTGATAACTATCATATTTGGCCAACAAGAATGGAGTCCTACCTGGAGACTTTAAATCTTTGGAAAGTTGTCGAAGAGGATTATGAAGTTCTTTCTCTTCCACAAAATTTTACCATAGCCCAAATAAAAATTAACAGGGAAAATTAAAACCAAAAAGGCAAAGGCAAAAGCATGTCCATTTGCTGGTAAACATCTTCACAAGAGTTATTAGCCTTATTAGTTTTTCCATTCTACTCTCTGTATTAGTTAATAACTGTTATGAAGTTATTTTTGTTACATTCTGTTTGTATTAGTTATACTGTTTAGATATTTTCTGTTAGGTTAGGATTAGTTTCTTTGGGCTTGTTTTCCCATTCTTGTTTCATATTGGGCTATATATATTAGAAGCCCTGACTCTTGTAATTTAGATTAGGCCATTATTAAATGCACCTCCCCACCTGGTAGGTACACCCCCCTTTTGCAAATTTCCCAAAATACCCCTCGAATAAAATCAGCAAAAATTCCTTTTTTTTTAATTCTGAACATTTTACCGGAAATTGCAATTTCCGGTATACAATTTGTATACCGAAAATTGTAATTTTCGGTATCATTGTGTGTAAAATTGTATACCGAAAATTTGTATACCGAAAATTGTAATTTTCGGTATATAATTTGCGAATTTCCTATAATGCCCCCTTGAATAACACCACAAAAACTCAACCTTCACCCCGATCCACTCACACTCACGCTTCCGGAAATTCTAAATCCCTGAAACTGAAAACGCTCTGTTCTTACCGGAAATTGAAAATTTTCGATACGCTTTTTTTTTGTTTTTTAAACATAGTTTGTATACCGGAAATTGTAATTTCCGGTGATTTACAATTCTGTTCCGGAAATTGCAATTTCCGGTATACAATTTGTGTATACAATTTGTATACCGGAAATTGCAATTTCCTGTATAGAATTTATTTTATTACATTTTAATATAATTGATTTATTTGTCTTTCAGATATGCCTAAGTCGAGAGGGAGAGGAGTAGCTTCCACTCCTGGTAGTGCGCCTCACGTAGACAACGGCTGACGGACTGTCTCTGAGCGTCAGAGGCGTATTGCTAGCAGGCTGCCGCACGAGGATGTAGTTGGCGACCAGGATCCCCATTTTGTATACGAGGCTCCAGAGGATATAGCTGGAGGAGACCATGGTATAGTTGGAGACCAGGCTCCCTTTCCTGGAGGACCTTACGATGGGTCGTTGCTTACAGATTATCAGCATCATGTTGCCTATCAGATATGGCAGGGGCAGGTATATATCTGGTTGTTATTTGATCAAATGTTTATTTTTTTTATATGATCAATGATGTTTATTTGTGTGCAGGAGCGTGATGCGCTTAAGGTGGCCTCTCACGGCCTGAAATTGCAAAAATGGTTGAGTGGAAGAGTACCGCCGCCTTCTCATTAAATGAGCATCTCTCGGAGGCCGGCCTAACCTCCTTGCTATACTACAGCTTCAGGGTGGTTGACAGGGCCTTACTGTCAGCCTTTGCAGAGAGATGGCATCGGGAGACGAGCAGCTTCCATCTGCCCTTTGGAGAGATGACAGTCACGCTTGATGATGTGTCTGTCCTCCTTGGCCTTAAAGTGAGCGGCTCTTTTTATGTACCCCCAATGATGGATCCAAACATTTCCATATCTTATTTACAGACATTGTTGGGGTGTACATATGAAGAGGCAAACAAGGAGACGACAAATATGAGGGGCGCTCATATGAGTATTGACTTCTTGATGAAGACATATGACCAGTAGCGTTCTGATGGACAAGTGGGACTGCGGCCAGGGCCATGATAATGTTGTTGTTGGTCTGTACCATTTTGGCGCACAAGAGCCATGTATATATTGACATCAAGTACCTGGACCTGGCACGTGACTTGGGGCGGTTGGTAGTGTGTCATGGGCTAGTCTTTGCACTAGCCTTCTTGTACGGATATCTGGGAGACGCTAGCCTGCATGACACTAAGCAGATTGGCGGATACATGACACTTCTTCAGGTACGCAGCCTATTTTTGTAAACAATTATTTATTTAAAGTACATTGTATGGCGTGTTGATTCGTTATTGTTGTCACAGGCATGGATATATGAGTATTTCCCTCGTCTCTGCAAGAGGAAGAATAACGGCATCACCCCGGGCATGACACGAGCCATGAGGTGGTCGCCGGTTAAGGGTGACGGCCAGGTGGAGCCCTTCAGGAGAGCGCTGGATGTGTTGGCAGTCGATGACGTTGTTTGGAGACCGTGGGAGGGCATTAGGGCGGGTTGTCATCCGGCGTGCCTGTTTTCGGGGTACATCCGGTGTGTTGGGGATTTGAGAGATCGACTTTTTAAATTTTCTTTAAAAAACACTCTCAAGCGGAAAAATTCCCGTACCCATGGATCATGCATTGCTCATGAATCACAAATAACATGATAGTTTGTAGTGTTTACCTCTTGAAGCGTAGAGGAGATCGATCACCAACACCACGATCTTGTAGTGTCTCTACTCAGTCCACACGAACGGTAGCCTCGGAATGCGTCTTGCTAGTTGACGGCAACAGGAAGGAGGCACAGAAGGTCTAAGAAGCTTAGACTAGGGTTGGAGCGTTAAGCTTATATACTCCTTCCTTTCATTATGTTGCCCTAATGGGCCTCATACAATATGAGCTCATTTCCTTCTTATTTAATTAAATCATTATTTAATTAAATAATCTGATTCTGATTAAACCGTTCTATCGTGTGACCCTATAGGTTCCCATTAAGTTGGCAATAATATTAAATATTAAAATAATATTAAATATTATAAACAATGAGCGGCATCTAGCAATGCATCATTGCTACCCAATTAACAGGGAAAAACCGGTGATCCGATTTTAACCTTACCGCGACCAAGATTATTGTGAAGTCGATGTCCCTTCGTCCATGTGTCCTAATTAAACACGAGGCATAAATGCATCATCCTCGTTAAGTCCAATCATATGTTCCTCGATACCAGAATGGACGTGTAATCACAAGCGGGCCCAATATCATATATTGACCCACTTCCGCGTGGCCACGCATATTTCACGTCTCACTCTATCGAGAGGCCCAAGACATTACTCCTGTTATGTAGGAGGGACGAATCCTGTCTACATCACTCGCACCCCTCAACATGATTCATTGAAGGCCCAATTACTATCTTTATGATCATCCTGTTACGGATGACGTTTGATAGCATTAAAGCCTACAACTCCACATGTAGGAATCGCAGTGACTTCAAGTCAAAGGACTACTTCACTATGGTCGCCATGAGGAGCGCCTATGACACTTGCATAACTATTATGAAGCGTCCTCATAGTGGGTCAGTCCAATATAAATATTACTCCTAATATTTATACCTGTGTGCCGACTTGATATCGCATATCCATGACCCATGAGATGTGGTCATCAGTCTACTCACACAATAGTCTCTATGCATTATTGTCGTCCTAATTAACAATAATACTCGACTACGGATGCTTTAAGAATAACGTTCTATATGTTCAATGGGGTCTCATGATCAAGTCACACTTGATGTTCCATGAAACGAACTGTCTATTCTAAGGACTTTATTATGCTATAAAATAAATAACACAATAAATGAAATGCCTCATATATATATATATATATATATATATATATATATATATATATATCAAATATATAATCAAAGTCATGACACAAATGATAATCTACTAAAACTAGATTGGCCACTAGGGCTAACACCAACACGGTGTGCCTCATTTATTGTGCCGTACCTGGCTGAGAGGGTAGTCAGGCAGTTCGGCTACATCCAGGACATTCCCCGGCCACCACCACCGCGTCCCACAGCTGCAGAGATGATGGATGCATGGATACAGTTTCCTATGCACTCTATCACGTCGACTGTCCCCGATTTTATACCTGGCCTCGTATCCAGCAGAGTGCACTGACAGGTACATGGAGTGGTATCGCAGGATGTCGCATCCACTCCTGATCAATCCGGATGCTCCTGAGGCTGCGACTGCTCCTGATTGTGTAAGTGTTTAGATATACATTATGTATTTTTTGTGTTTGTTTATTTTCTCTTATGTCTCTCTGATGTCTTGTTATAATTTGCAGCCGCATTGTGATGATATGGCTGAGAGGCTGGCCTCAGTCACCAGCATTCTCCAGACAGCCTCTGAGACCGACTATGAGATGATGGACCCCTCTCTGCTTGCCGAGTATATTTCCCAGGCACTACAGATAGCGCAGGGTGGGACGGAGGCGACCACATCCGGGGCGAAGCGTCGACAGCGGAGAAGATAGGGTTTTTTTTATGTTTATTATGTTTTTTTGTTATATTTGGACATCTTTTGTTGTTATATTTACATTTTGTTATATTTGCGCTTCTTTTTTGATGTTGTTTAATCGTGGCCACTCCTCGTTTTTTTTTATTCGCGTAGCCTACGCCCCAACAATGAACCAACTTCACGAGGTTTATAGAAAAAATGATACATTTGGACCGCAAATTCAACACTAAAAAAACCAACGTCACATTACATTACATTGCATAACCAATAACATAATTCACTCTGCCACCAATTCAACATTAAAAAAAACCAAACCCACATTTAAAAATAATAAAGTGTACTACATATCACTACAATGTAGTCAATCGTTGTCCAATCGGACATGGTCATCTGGTAATCGCTGTAGTATGACGCAACGGCGGAAATAATGTAAACCATTCTTGCAATCGAGCAGCATACAGTGTTGCCCATGAGTGAGCCTCCGGATAAGCATATTGACGCCAACTGGGAGCGACGCGACGTTAGGCAATGGACATCCGGGCTTAAGAAATACCTGAAAAAATGCTGATTAATTAAACACATTGTTTAATTTTACATTAAAAAAAAGATAAATTTAAGTTAAAACACATTGCTGTAAAAAAAATTTACCTGTACCCAGTGATTTTTGTTGACAAACCCAATACAAATTATGGCGTTGTTTGGCTGGGTTGGGTGACACATGCCCCTAAGAGGGAAAAATGTCCAACACGTTCGACTGCACTCATTCAAAGAGACTAGAACCAATTTATATTTGGTTGCTATTACGTAACCCATGTCTGGTAAGGTCATCCACTTGTCACGAAAGCAGGTACCAGTTACACCTATCAACGACTCCCTCAATGCTTGATATTGATCTCCAAAAAGCCGGCCATATAAATCATAATGCATTCTGATCTCTTTTTCCAAGTCTTGCCGGACTATAGGCCATCCGTCCTCAGATTTACCAAGTAATGCTGCAATGGAACGATATCCGCAGTTTCCATCATCTTCGACATCCACTATTTGCTCAATATATGGATGAAACTGTGGAGGAAATTGGCTCAGGTAAGGCGTTTGATGTACATTAGATGGCACATCAGATCGTTTCTTTTTCCTTGTAGGCACATTAGATGGTAGATTAGATGCCTTTGATGTATTCCCAGATGGTACGTCAGAATACATGTTGCCCACATGCTCAGAATACATGTTGTCCACATGCTCAAAATATGATGGGTCGCGCCTAACATCATATCCATCCATTGCTGGGGCCTTACCTTTACCCTTTTTCGGTGCTTCCTTGGTCTTCACCTTTTGAGGAGGTGGACACATTGAAGTTGTGTCTGGAAATACAAGTTCACGCACTTTGGCAAACAGTGTCCTCTTGCCAATAACATTAAGTGATCGAAATCGATTTACCAATGCATCCCACTGAAGCGCAAGCTCTTCCTCACGACACCCGCCTTCGCCTCAACTTTGTGTTGTTGCGATTGGTATTCACCAAAATGTAAACTCCTCCAGTGCAAGTGAACTGTCTCCAATGGAATAGGTGCAAACAATCTTATGTAACCCGCCAACTCACAAGCACAAGGTAACCCATGTGTCGTTCTGATTAGGCAACGACAAGTAGATTTATCGATACCCACATAATTCACTCGGCCACACTCGTCGGCAATAAGTTGTAGTGCAGTCCTTGATACAAATCCATGCAATCGATAAACAAGCGGTTGTTGTGCTCGTGCTCCACTACGCTTATGCTTCTTTCGAATGATGCTTTTATCTCGGTGTGTTGCGGTGCAATCATATTGTTCATAGTTTCCCAACAATGACACAGTCACCCCTATCGCTTTGTAGATTCCTCTTCAATGTCCAATGTGCGACTCAAATTTCTAATAACAAACAAAAATTAAACCACATCAAATACCAATGACACCATTTAAAAAACAAAATTATCAACATAATTTTATCTCTTGGTTTAAGCATACCTATTTGTTGTTGTATTTCAAGTGCATGACTTGGTTGGTCCATGCCAGAACAAACTTTTCCTTAAAGGGGTTCAACCATGTATTCTTGACATATTCAACAAAAATAGGAAATTACGAACATACACACTCAAAAGTCATCAACCAGATTCTTTGATACTCAAACTCGTCGCCGTGATCAACAACACCATCCCATGCATTCTTCATCGCCTCATGTTTGTCTTCATGAAATACCAACTTCTTGCATTTCGCATATACATTCTTACCTATGTGCCATTGACACAAAGAAATTGGCCAAGTTGGAAAAGCAGACGCAATTGCATTCATTAGAGCAAGATCTCTATCAAGTAAGAATAACTTGAGGAAATGATTCTGTCGCCTGACAAACAGACCTTTTAACTTTAAGAGTGCCCATTCAAAGTTATCCTGCCGCTCGAGAATCCAAATAGGCAAATGCCACGTGTATGTAAGGGATGTCTTTGGTAACACCAACAATTTCAAATAGTGGCGTACGATATCCGTTGGTTTTGTAGGTGCTTTGCCCATGAACAAGACAACGTGAAATGTATTCAATAAATTGACGGCATCTGGATGTGTCCAAAAATATCTCTAACAACGCCGTAACCTTCATGTCTTCTATACCAGGACACATATCGATCACGTTGGATTAAGTTCAACAAGTGTTGCATTTCAGTTCTTGGACCTTTCTGTGTTGATCGAAACTTACGCCGCTCATTATATACTTGACTGATGGTAGTGAGATTGGCCACATTGCGACTTTTCAGTGTCAATAGAATGCTTCCCGGCCTTACGTTGTTCTTTGTCATATCATGACAATTTCTTTCTCATTTTGATTTAAACGACCAACAAATGGATGACCCATCATGCTTTCAGGTATCCGATGGTTGTGAATTCCACAGAGGACCTTAAGTATCCAGCCTTCACCCATTGACAGATGTCTTCCTTTAAGCGCGAACGAACACTCACACTTATGAGATCCAGTTGACTTTGAAGAACTTGATGACTTTGATCTATACTTTCCACCCCTTTCACAACCCATAATGACTTTTGTTTTTCTTCCTCTTTGTCCTATTTCTGTGTCTGATCTTACAATGATAACAACTATATTGTTTTCCTTCCCAACCTCTCGAGCCCAATACAGAAGGTCATCTCGTGTAGGAAATATCTACAAAAAAGTATTAATCTTAATGTTTGGCAAAAAAAAATACGACATATTCACAATATCAAACAATAATTAAATTACCTGCGTAGTAGTGAATACATCACTACAATCGAAATGTTGGGAAACGTCGGTCGGCTTGTCGGCTTAAATCAAATTGAAGCCACTAAACTCATCCATTTCCAATGAAACTAAAATGAAACAAACAATAGATTATTACGTGGGAAAAAAAAATTTGAAAAAAAAAATAACGTACCGGAAATTTACAATTTCCAGAAAAAGATTAAAAATATATCGTACCGGAAATTCAAAATTTCCGGTACACAATATTTTTTGTCTTTTTCCGGAAATTGCAAATTTCTGGTACGTTATTTTTGTATACCGAAAATTGCAATTTCCGGTATAAAATTTGTATACCAAAAATTGCAATTTCCGGAACAAAGTTCAAAACGAAACAAAGTACGTACCGGAAATTCCGGTACGATGAGAGCGTTTTGCACCAAGTCTGCGTGCAAAAAAATAAAAAATGAGTGTTTGACTACAAAATCATTTGATGTAAAGGGGAATTGACCTGTCGTAAATAAGCTCTTTTGACCATCATAAGCTGGCATCTGTTTATCAACGATTGTCTCTCGATGCATTCGGACTAGTTTACTTTGCTAAGTAAGCTAGTTCTCGATGCAAAGTAAGCTAGTTCGAATACATCGAGAGATTGTTGACAGTATGGGTGAAGATCCTTAATCAAATGATTCAGTTTCTCCCCCAAAAGAGAATTATCTCTTTCGGGTAAAATTGTGTGTAAAATTTGTTACCGGAAATTGCAATTTTCGGTATACAATTTGTATACCAGAAATTGCAATTTTCGGTATACAAATTTTACACACAATTTGTATACCGGAAATTACAATTTCCGGTAATAAATTTTACACACAATTTTACCGAAAATTGCAATTTCCGGTATACAAATACCGGAAATTACAATTTTCGATAAAGTGTTCAGAATTAAAAAAAATAGACTTTTTGCTGTTTTTATTCAAGGGTATTTTAGAAAATTCTCAAAATAGGGGGTGTACCTACCAGGTGGGGAGTGCATTTAATAATGGACTTTAGATTATTGAGTATCAATAAACATCAGGTATTTCATAAAACCATTGGGCTTACTCTGATATTATGGTATCAGAAGATTACTCTCTCTAATCTTCTTCCTGCTTCTGCGACTGTCTTGCATTGTTTCCTCTTCTCTTTTCCAAACTTTCTTTACTATCTTCATCTACCTTGAAGATTTCAATCATCGTTCAAATGGCGAATTCGAATGATTCGGCATCCACCACTGATGAAGAAGAATCTGTTCAACATTCCCACCATGATGCCACCCAAAACCCTAATCTTGAGCCACCCCAAAATCCGCTCAGCCTTTATTACGTTCACCCGAGTGAAAATCTGGGTGCGGTGCTTGTCTCCCCATCTCTCAATGGCGACAATTTCCATTCTTGGAGCAGGGCAATGAAGCGTGCGCTTTTAACCAAAAACAAATTCAAGTTTGTAGATGGAACTATTCTACCACCACCTTCCTCGGATCCTCTTTTCGATAGCTGCGAGCGCTGCAACAATATTCTGATTTCTTGGATTAATCGTACTCTCTCGGCTCAAATTCAACAAAGCACCATTTACATAGACAACGCACGTGATCTTTGGTTGGATCTTCAAGATCGATACTCCAGAGGTAATCATTTTAGTGTTTCCGATATCTTGCAAGAAATTCATTCAATTAGGAAAGGTGATCGGAATGTATCTTCTTTTTTTACTGATCTAAAAACCCTATGGGATGAGCTTGAATCGCTACTCCCTACCCCCTTTTGCTCTTGCGATTCTCCCTGTTCTTGCAATTTAACAACATGAAGAAATTCAGAGAAAATGAATATGTGATATGCTTCCTTAAATGTCTGAATGATAGCTTTGACCCTGTTAAAACATAAATTCTCCTTCTTGATCCCTTACCCCCAATCAACAAAGTCTTTTCTCTGGTTATGCAACAAGAAAGGAACTCTGGATCCTCTCCTATTGGTGACTATATTGTCCTGGCTGCCACTAATGATTCCAACAATTGGAGACCACCTAATCGGAACTTTACAAATCAGGATAAAGGACCTCGATTTCAGGCTGGAAGAGGTAGAGGACGCAACAATGGAAAATTATGCACTTTTTGCAATAGGCCAAACCACACTGTGGAAACATGTTATTTCAAACATGGTTTTCCACCTGGGTATAAACCTAGAAGCACAAATACATTCAATGTTAATTCTGTTGAAAAAGTCCCTAGTGAGAATTCTAGTAATTAATCAACTACTGTCTCTCCATCCCTGCAACTTAGCACTGAAGACTATAAACACTTGATGAATCTTCTTCAAGCCTCCAAAAATGAAGCCTCTAACTCCCACAAAAATTCAACCAGCAGCAAGAATGATTCCTCTGCCACCAATCATGTCATCTTACAAGTCACTCAAGGAGGTACTCCTTTCTCTGAATCTCAATATGGATTTTAGATACCGGATCAACTGATCATGTTTCTCCTTTTAAATTTCTGTTTTCCTCACATAAACCAATTACTCCTATACCTGTTAAACTTCCTAATGGCAATGTTGTTTATGCTAAACCTGCTGGCATTATAAAGATTTCTCATGATATACATTTGCATGATGTTCTTTATATTCCAGAATTTAGCTTTAACATATTATCTGTTAATAAACTTACTTATTCTCTAAATTGCAAACTTATTTTCTCTCCTAATACTTGCCTAATACAGGATCTCCTTTCACAGAGGATGATTGGGCATGCTGAAGCCTACAATAGTCTATATCTTCTTCATGATTCCACTGTTTCTGTTTCTAACCCCATTGTTGATAATCACAATCGGTCCCTTGCTTGTAATACTGTTTCTCATATAGATTTTGACATATGGCACTACAGGCTCGGCCATCCTTCTGTTACTATCCTTGATCAGATTTGTAATCACTTTCCTTATATGAAATGTAATAATAACATTGTTTGTGATTGTTGTCATATGGCTAAACAAACCAAATTTCCCTTCCTATTAGCACTACTATATCACAAATACCCTTTGATCTTGTGCACATGGATATTTGGGGACCCTTAAATGTCACATCATTTCAGGGTCATCAATATTTTCTCACCATTGTAGATGACTTCAATAGGCATACTTGGATTTTTCTTCTTAAAACAAAATCTAAAACTAGACCTTGCATTCTTAAATTTCACAAACTTGTTGAAACTCAATTCAATTCTAAAATAAAAGTTATAAGATCGGATAATGGCATGGAATTTAACATGACATCTTTTTATAATGATAATGGCATCATTCATCATACTTCGTTGTGGAAACACCTCAACAAAACTCCAAAGTTGAGAGAAAGCATCATCACATTCTTAATGTTACCCGTGCTCTTCTTTTTCAATCCAATTTACCTAATTTTTTTTGGTCTTTTGTTGTTTGTCATGCTGTTTATCTTATAAGTAGGTTGCCCTCTATTGTTCTTAAGAATAAATCTCCCTATGATTTATTATATAACGCTGCTCCTACTTTTCTTGACCTAAAGGTCTTTGGTTGTTTAGCTTATGCTTCTACTTTATCCCAACATAGATCTAAACTTGATAGTCGTGCTAGGTGTAGCAACCATACCAAAATTTAAAATGGAGCCACCACCAATATTTTATTTTTATAGGAAACATTGGAAAACCTATTTTTTGAATATTTTTTAATTTAACAATGAAAAAAGGTCTTTGAACCAGATTTTGAGCCCGAGAGTTGGTTACGCATAGGGAAAGTACTAACACCCCTAAAACGCCCATAAAAATGGTACATTTAATTGTTAGAAAAAAATTGTTTGCCTTAAAAGAATTAACTTTCCCAAAATATTTAATGAAGAATCACAAAAATGATGGAAGCGTGCTAATAACAATATAAAGATGCGTATATATAAAGGAATAACCTATTTATATGAAATAGCAACGTGATCGTAAATGCAGGCCATTTATTGCTAACATGTTTCCAAAACATTCATTTTTATTTATTTAAGAAAACCAGCAAAGAAAAAAAAATAAAAAAAAAGATCTTAAAAACCTATTTTGATTTCAATGAAAATACTACATTACAAAAAAAAAATACTTTCATTTTCTTTTTATTTTTTATTTATTACCATTTCATCCTTTTTTAACAAAACAGAAATAAAAATGGAGACATTTAGAAGAAAAAAAAAATTTCACAAATTGCATCGACTTGTTTATTTTAAAAGAAAATGTGCAAATAAAGAAAATGATTTTAGAAAATCCTTTTTTGCTTTCAGACCCTTTTTACCCACATATTTGAAATTTAGTCCCTCACCTAGGGTTTGGCCCCATTGGAAGGCCAAACCCTAAACCTAAATTCAGCTCTCACATGGTACAAAATCAGAAGCAGAATCAAACAACCACAATCCAAATAACCAGAGACAAGTGATAAAAAATAAATAAATAATAAGGATGAGGAAATATGGAAAAAAATACAATCGAATAGATTAAAGTTTAAATCCAAATTGAATACACATACAGAATGGAGAACAAAAATTAGAATGGAGAGAAAATGATAACATCACATTTTATTATCACAGTCCAGATTAAAGCCAATAATACATGCTCATACGAAAACAAGGGATGAAATAAAAAGGGGAGGAGTAGAACGAAACCTGGGTTTAACTCTTGCTCAAAAAAAAAAATTACAGAGAAATCAAAGGATGGAGAATCAAAACAGCCTAGGACTAAAATAGTGTTTATTTTGGGAACTAAGTAGCCTCACGAGTTTTCTTTTTCGCGACCTTTGGCTTCTCTGCCTCTGCTCAAGCTTTCTTTCGTATTCGCTCCTATTTCGTTTTTCTTCTTCTTCCACTTTGGCTCTCGGTTTTTGCTCCCTCCTCATTTGCTTCGTCCGAGTTCGCTCCCCTTTTATAGGCTCCTGGCTTCTGTAATAAAAAGAAACAAAATCAGGAAAGGAGTAGAATTAAAGAATTAAAAACGAGATAAAAAGAAATATGGAAAAGATACTCACTTATTTGTAGAAATCAACACATTTCACTCGTGCCTAAAGCTTGAATCCGGTCTGAATCATGGAAGAATCGACTCGATTGATTAAAAAGGGCAAGAATTTGGACTGAATCCTGAGGGAAAGGGGAGATATGATTCGGTTTGATTGAGAAAAGATTGAGGTCGAGAAAAGGGAAGGGGCGCCGCGGCTGAAGCTCCTAGGTTTAGGGTTTGAGAAGGTGAAGGAGAAGAAAAATGGAAGAGAAAGAAAGAAGAAAGAGGGAGAGAGGGAGAGGGGTGCCGTGGCTAGATTAGGGTTCCCAAGGTTAGGGTTTGGTGATAGAGAGAAGAAGAGAAAGATGGAGGAGAGGTGAAGGGGAAGAAAAATGGAAGAGAAAGAAAGAAGAAAGAGGGATAGGGGCGCCGCGGCTAGATTAAATGAGGGGGAGAGTGAGTTTTAGGTTAAAATTAGGGTTAATGGGTGATGATTTTGGGCTGGAGGGAAATTGGGCCGCGCAGCGTTGATGGCTAGGCTAGGGGTGTAGAAATAAAAAGGTGGGGTGCGCGTAGTGAGAAGGAGTGCGCAGGGGAGTGTATGTAGAAAAAGGAGGCGTGTGCAGCAAACAAAAGGGTGAGGCGCTGGCAGAAAATAAAAGGGGGGTGTGCAAAGTAAAAGGCTGTGTTGGGCTTAGGGCTTGGGTGCAGTTTGCTAGTGGCACCACCATGATTGCAATATGCAACCCCTTTTCAATAAATTTTATTTTTTCTTTTTCACTTCTTTTCTTTTCTTTTTCTCTTTATTCATTTTATTACCTTCTTCTTTTTATTATGAAACCAAAAATATTATTTTTATTTTTTATTACAAATTTAAAAAAGTTAAAATAAATAATAAAATAAAATAAAATAAAAAGGCCGGACAAAATTAAGGTACTACAGTTGCCCCTCCTTAATTATATTTTACTCGAAAGTCTTCGCACATTCGTTGTAAAAGGTAATTAAGGATAAATGACTCTAATTTTGTCCGAAACAAGTGGTTTGAGATTGCGGGATTGGTTCCCGACTTCGGTGGGAGATTCTAGGGTCGGTATCCTAGTGAATTCCCAGTAAGGCATAGGTATGACTATGATTCCATACAAAATTGGTGAGGATTTTAGGTTCAGTTCCTAGTGAATTCTCGTTAAGGCATAGGTCTGGTTCCTAACCCTCACATCTTTGGTATTGATTACTTCCCTACTTAGGGTAAGTCTGGGGTGCGAGCTTCTTTGTCACTCGACACAAGTTTGGGTCAGATTCCCAACAAGGGTAAGTCAGGTTCTTAACTCTTGCTAAAAGGTACGGATTGACTACCCTACTTTAAGGAATATCCGTGATATGAGTTTCTCTGTCACTCAATATAGGTTCGGGTCAGATTCCCGGCAAGGTATAGGTCAGATTCCTATTCAATCGGTTCTTTGTGAGGTTCGATCTTTCTGGATTCCCCTTCTATAAGTCTTATCAGTTCAGGGGGAAGATCTTCATCGTGATAGTCTTCTTCACAACCTTCGTCAGTATGATTAATTAGGCAATCAAAATCTGGTAACGAAATTTCAGCACAATCGTTTTCAAAAGTACAATCCGTGAGCCTGCATTATCAAGGTTAGCAATAAGGAGAGAGTAAGGAAATGAGGTAGGAAGGAAAATAATAAAAAGAGACACTTGGGATAAAATCAAAATGCGTTTTATTAATATTTGAAATATGCTTAGGAAAAACATGCGGGGCCCTTTAACATTTCCCCTACCGCCTCGGGCTGAGCGGAGAGGTGAGCATTAAATGGATTACATTGAAAATGCATTAAGGATCCTAGGAATTTCCACGATCTCCCAATTGCAAGGTATTGAGGAACATAGGCGGACCCATTCCTCCTCAGGAGCAGCAAGATCCTCTCCCACAGCAGCTACTTGATCCGCATAGATCCATCCAGCGCTCCGGAAACTCTGACGAAGATCACAAATGGACATCTTCCCAAGCCCGGGTTCCCGATTCTCGAGTCGAGCCTTCCTTTTTTCTCTCCTTTCTTCAGTCACTCTTTCTCTGTCTTCTTTGGTGGGGATAAATCCCAGGCCGTATCGGTCCTTGTTCTTGGGGATTCATAGAATTGAGGCTATACCTTCTTGACTCTTCCCCAATCCTTTTCCTGGCCGGGTACACCGCCTTGACATTTATTAACCGCCCACCATTAGGGTAGCAGTGGATAGACAGGGTTTTTTAGCAGTAAACCCTATATAAGCGCTATCGACAATTTCCAAAGCCTGAAATGAAGTCCCAAGGGCCTCTTCAGCAGCTTCAATGTAACGCGTCGATGTTGGCTTGCTTACCAGCAGGTCTTCTTCTCCGGATACGATAATCAACTTATCATCCACCACAAACTTCAGTTTTTGGTGCAAAGTCGATGGTACTACCCCAGCGGAATGAATTCAAGGTCTTCCTAACAAGCAACTGTAACTGGGCTTGATGTCCATTACTTGGAAATTAATGGCAAAGGTGAATGGGCCAATCTGGATCGGCGGCTCAATCTCTCCCATTACTTCTCTTTTAGAACCATCAAAGGCTCTCACAAGCACAGAGCTGGGCTTCATATGAGTCTTGTCAATGGGCAATTTATCCAAGGTAGACTTAGGCATCACATTCAGGGAGGATCCGTTATCCACAAGGACTTTGGCCATAAGATGTTCTTTACATTGAACCGAGATATGCAGTGCTTTGTTGTGTCCTCTTCCTTCTGCAGACCTTTCTTCCTCATTGAAATAGAGGTAGTTGCATGCAGTGATGTTGCCAACTAGGTCACCGAACTGATTCAAGTGATATTTTGAGATACATGGGCTTCATTCAGAACTTTCATCAATATTTTCCTGTGACTTTCAGAGTGCATTAACAAGGCAAGTAGAGAAACTCTTGCTAGTGTGCGGTTTAACTGGTCTATCACCTTATACTCGCTTTGTTGAATGAATTTGAGGAATTCAGCAACTTCCTCTCGGGAGGCCTCGTTCTTGTCCTCCTTCCCCGTGTTTCCTTTTTCTACCGCAGCTTCTTTCTCCTTGCTTTTATCTTTTCCGTGTTCCTTTGCAGCTTCTTTTATTGGCTCTCTTTCCGGGGCATAGATCCTACCACTTCGTGTCATCCCGCTTATTCCTACAATGTTGGTGACTGTCGGAAGGCTTGGTTGTGCATTACTTCCTTCAACTTGGACTTTTACATCATATATCCAAGGGACGGCCTTGTCTTCCTTGTACGGAAAAGGAGATGGTACTTGAACAGTAATAGCTTTGGGAGCATTAGGCATCGCGGGAGATACATTTCTAGAGAATTGAACCACCAAGGGCTTTGGAACCATGGTTCCTGAACTTTGAGTAGACTGGACCATAGAAACTTCTTCTTCTTCATGAGAGATAATTTGAACTATGTTCGCATCAAGCAGTTTTTGGAGGATACCTTTAAATTCCTCACATTCTTCGATAGACAAAAAATCTTCATCATAGGTCTTGCTGACATCTATTCTTTCCATCAGACCAGCCTTGCAAAGTTCGATAAACACTTTTCTTATAGGGGTTTTTATCTCAGCAACATCTTTTATCATTCTTCCTTTATGCTCATCATCTATCATATTTACTGATGTGTTCCCGTGGTTAGGTAACGGATTGTTCCCCACATTGGGACTGTTCTCTTGGAAACTCAACCACTTTACGTTTATCAGATCTTGAACTTTAAACTTCATGGCCCAACATTCTTCTACGGAGTGACCAGCTGCCCCAGCATAGTATTCGCAGGTGGCATCTGGGTTATACCATTTTGGGTAGGGTGGTTCCATGGGCTTTTGCGGACAAGGGACCACTAATGAATTTCTAAGCAAGTGCTGATAGAGATCTTTGTAAGTCATGGGGATTGGATCAAACTGGGCCGACTTCCTCCCTTGGGAGTTTTGAGCTCTTGGTTGATTAGAGCTCTGACCTCCTTGGTTATCTGAAGCAAAGGGTGTTATTTGCATAGGAGACTTTGGCATGGTAGTTGCCGCAACGTATAGAGGGGCACTACTCACTGCGTTAGTTTCTCCTTCTTTATTTCTCTTGATGAAGGGCTTCTGAGTGTTGGATGATGAGGTATTATTATGGATCTTTCCACTTTGCATCCCCATTTCCACGTGTTCCCCTATGACAATCAAGTCAGAAAAGTTTGAGAACAGACTTCCGATCATCATATCATAAAAGGGAGATTGAAGTGTGTCAATGAACGTGTCAATCATTTCTTTGTCCAATAGGGGTGGTTCCACCTGAGCAGCCATGCTTCTCCACCTCTGGGCATATTCTTTATAACTTTCATTGTCTTTTTTCTTCATGCTTTGTAACTGATTACGGCTGGGAGCCATGTCCATATTGTATTTATATTATCTGATGAAAGCATTAGCTTAAATCATTCCATGAGTTGATTTTATACCGTTCTAACTGCATATACCATCGCAAGGGTGCCCCAGTCAAGCTTTCTTGGAAGAAGTGAATCAGGAGTCTGTCATCATTAGAGCAGAAAGCCATCTTTCGGCAATACATGACCAGGTGGCTCTTGGGGCATGCTTCTCCCTTATACTTGTCAAACTCGAGTACTTTGAATTTTGCAGGTATAACTACATCGGGGACCAAGCACATGTCTGAAGCTTCAAAACCTATGTGATTTGCCCCTTCAATTGCCTTTAACCTGTCTTCAACTATTTGAAGCCTTTCTTTGGCTTGGGCATCCTCTTGGGGTGTGATGATAGGTACCAAACTTTGAGTATTTGTGTTCTGCGGGGTCCCATTATTTAGAGGCGCATGCCCTTGTGAGGTGTGGGCGTGCATTTCATCTTCTCTTGACCGACTTTCCTCTTAATCTTCTTCGGACCATTCTGTTTCCGACGTCCTTTTTGCATTCAGGGCCTCCAATAAATCGAATATCTTATCTATCCGCACACTCATTCAGTCGAGCTCTCCTCTCATGGCCTGTTGATTCTGCTCTAACGCGCCCATGAATCTAGCTTGGGATCTTGTTCTGTAAGGATCCAGTTTCTTCGTGTTTATTTTATGGATTACGAAAGATACTATGAGTATGGATGAATGGTTTATGTTATGCCATGATTATGCATGTTATGCAAGATGCTCTTTTATTTGTTTGTCCATTTATTTGCAGGTTGTCGGAGAATCGTAAAATCACTTAGCATTGTGCTTTGGGAATTTGAGCACATCATAGATTTAAGAAACAAACATTTTTTTTTTAAAAAGTACGATAATTTAAATTCTCCGAAAATATTACAAGATCACTACGAAAACAAAACAAAAGGAAAAGCAAAACAAAAGGGAAAAGGGTCTTCAACGGTCTCGCCGGATTTGTTTCTCCAATTCTTCTACCAGGGCTTTGCAATATTCCATGAAATACTCCACTTTTCTTGGCAGTGGGCGGAAACCTATTGCGGATTCAGCTTCTTCTAAGAGTTCTGGAATGTCTTGAATGCCCCTATTAGCTAACCACACCAACTTGGAACAACGATCCATCCAATACACAGTTTCTCTATCGAACCAAGTAATGACCTCTTTATGGTTATCAATCTTTTCCTGCATATTAAGGATTTTCTCGCGTTCTTCCACAAGGTCTATATGGTAACCTATGAATTTTTCTTTGGCACTTCTCCTCTCTTCTTTGAGTTGGGCTTCGTGCAAAAGAGTAGCGTTCTTCATCTGTTGTTTCAAGTCGTCCAACTGTTTCTGCAAAACTTTATGGGCCTTTTTGGAGTCAGTCCATATTTTCCTCAAGTCTCCTTTCTCACTAAGGATTTGGTCCACTTCTTGTTTGCGCAAGGCCAGTTGTCGGTTAGCAGCTCCTAGACAATCTTGAATTCGGTGCCTTTCCGCCTCTTCTGTTTTGGCTCTCTTCTCAAATTGCTCTAGAGATCCTGTTTTCTCCATACACTCGCTTTGCAAAGCTTCTACTTCTTGGTATGCTCTTTTTAACTTTTCGTGGAGAAGCTTCTTTTCCTCTTTAACCTTCTTGAGGGCCAGTTTTAACTCTTCGACCTCCTCGCCATCAACATGTGGCACCTCAGGGACTACCGTGATGTTGCGGAAAGGTAACTTGACTTGTTGGACTCTTGCCTTGATCCATTGACGGTATGCTTCATCTGTATAAACGCTCTAATGGCCAAGCCGTTTTTTGTTTACTTTATCCCAGGCTTGTCGTACCTTTCTGAGCAAAGCCAGATCCGAGGAGCCCCGATCATGTAAAATGAAGGCGGCCGTCTCTTCTCCGGTAGGTTCGCCTATAATGGGGGCACCAAGTTGCCTTAAGGCTAAGGCTGGGTTATAATTGATACACCCCAGGGTTCCAATGAGAGGTACATTAGGAAAATCTCCACAACTATAAATCAATTCATTGATATCTTGAACTCTGGAATACCATATTACAGATTCTTTGCCAAGATTTGTAGGAAAAGTGGCCCACTCCTGGTTGCTTCTGGCCTCTAAGGGGGATCTCCTCTTGACTAAATGATTTTTGAGCCATATGTACCAGACCGGGACGCAACACCGAATTACACCACCTTTTTTTTCATGACGCATATGGAGCTCATAGTATAAATCGGCTAGTACAGCAGTAGTAGGGTCTTCGCCGCGAGTTTTGAAGGCAACAAAGACGTCAAGGGCCGTTTCATCCACAAAATGCAGAACATGAGGGAACAGGACGACCCCGTAAATGATAAGGGACACTATATCCATGCACGCCTTCAACTTACCTTCACTTTGTAGAGCCTTAGCTTTTCTTTCTAGAAACATCCTTGAAAACCCCTTCATTCCCTCTTTTATTCCATGCGCCTCCCATAGTTCACTCTCGGGAATCCCTAAAACCTCTGCAATAACTTCCATTTTAGGGCGACGGTTGGGGTAATGGTATGGCCCATTTTTTTGGGGGGGAATATCCAATATTTCTTTGTATTCTTCCAAAGTGGGTGCTAACTGAAAATTTCGAAGAGTGAAGCATCGCAAAGGTGGATCATAAAATTGGGCCAATGCTGTCAAGGCCCCAGCATGTACCTCCAGGTATAATAGGTCCAAGATGTTCCCAAATTTTCCCCTGAAGGTAATCTCATCAAGTTTTGTCCACTTATTGGCTATGAATTCCTTCAGAGTTTGTAGCCTGGGTACCTCGACTCTAGATTTCCAAGTTGTTCTTGTTTCTGAATCCATGGTCACGCTCTTAAAGACACAATGACTAAGATTTTTATGATTTCCGGCAAACCTGTGGGATGGCATGGACGTCATGAATGCATGTAGAGATTAAAAAAATATTTTTCATTGTATGAGTGAATGAATATGCACACATTTTGTTTTTTTGGATAAAAGTGAAAAGGAAAAGGAGAAAAAATGAAAAAAAAAATGATGATTTTCGCAAATTCATATTTTCCACATTTTGAAAAGATATTGGAAAAGAGATAGGGTATGCCCCTTTTGCGACATAGGCTGGTAATTCCTTAGATGAGATTTATGGTCTACATAAGTGCCTTACCATAGGTGGCTTTAGGATACCAATCTAAAAAGGTTCCTAGAGCCAAGGGTCCATTTTCGAATGTTACCGCCGATAATAGGTAAACTATTAACGGGAGTTTTTTCTCAAATTGGGCCAAACTCTAGGTGAGTCCTTTGCAAGGACCCAACTGGCCGTACGTCCAGCAGGTGCTCACTACACAACCTCTCCTGACTTAAAGTTTTTTCTTTTCAAACCTGGGTATAGGGTTCCACTCGTAGTGTGCAAAAAAATGTGTTAAATGAAGTGTGTGAAGGAGCAATAACCTAAAATACTACCCGCTGCAAAATAAATTAAACAAATGCAAATATATACATGGTGACTATCCTAAGATTTATATATACATGTGAAACAAACATATTAAAACAAATAAATCAAAGATAAGAATAAAAAAAGGAAATAAATCATATAATAGGCAAACAAATTAATTCAAACAATTTTAAGGCCTAACCCTCTAAAGTCCCCAGCGGAGTCGCCAGCTGTAGCAACCATACAAAAATTTAAAATGGAGCCGCTACCAATATTTTATTTTTATAGGAAACATTAGAAAACCTAATTTTTGAATATTTTTGAATTTAACAATGAAAAAAGGTCTTTGAACCAGATTTTGAGCCCGGGAGTTGGTTACGCATAGGGAAGTACTAACACCCCTAAAATGCCCATAAAAATGGTACCTTTAATTCTTAGAAAAAAATTGTTTGCCTTAAAAGAATTAACTTTCCAAAAATATTTAATGAAGAATCACAAAAATGATGGAAGCGTGCTAATAACAATATAAAGATATGTATATACAAAGGAATAACCTATTTATATGAAATAGCAACGTGATCGTAAATGCAGGCCATTTATTGCTAACATGTTTCCAAAACATTCATTTTTATTTATTTAAGAAAACCAGCAAAGAAAAAAAAATAAAAAATAAAAGATCCTAAAAACCTATTTTGATTTCAATGAAAATACTACATTACAAAAAAAAAATACTTTCATTTTCTTTTTATTTTTTATTTATTACTATTTCATCCTTTTTTAACAAAACAGAAATAAAAATGGAGACATTTAGAAGAAAAAAATAATTTCACAAATTGCATCGACTTGTTTATTTTAAAAGAAAATGTGCAAATAAAGAAAAGGACTTTAGAAAATCCTTTTTTGCTTTCAGACCCTTTTTACCCACATATTTACAATTTAGTCCCTCACCTAGGGTTTGGCTCCATTGGAAGGCCAAACCCTAAACCTAAATTCGACCCTCACATGGTACAAAATCAGAAGCAGAATCAAACAACCACAATCCAAATAACCAGAGACAAGTGATAAAAAATAAATAAATAATAAGGATGAGGAAATATGGAAAAAAAATACAATCGAATATATTAGAGTTTAAATCCAAATTGAATACACATACAAAATGGAGAACAAAAATTAGAATGGAAAGAAAATGATAACATCACATTTTATTATCATAGTCCAGATTAAAGCCAATAATACATGCTCATACGAAAACAAGAGATGAAATAAAAAGGGGAGGTGTGGAACGAAACCTGGGTTTAACTCTTGCCCAAAAAAAATTACAGAGAAATCAAAGGATGGAGAATCAAAACAGCCTAGGACTAAAATAGTGTTTATTTTGGGAACTAAGTAGCCTCACGAGTTTTCTTTTTCGCGACCTTTGGCTTCTCTGCCTCTGCTCAAGCTTTCTTTCGTATTCGCTCCTATTTCGTTTTTCTTCTTCTTCCACTTTGGCTCTCGGTTTTTGCTCCCTCCTCGTTTGCTTCGTCCGAGTTCGCTCCCCTTTTATAGGCTCCTGGCTTCTGTAATAAAAAGAAACAAAATCAGGAAAGGAGTAGAATTAAAGAATTAAAAACGAGATAAAAAGAAATATGGAAAAGATACTCCCTTATTTGTAGAAATCAACACATTTCACTCGTGCCTGAAGCTTGAATCCGGTCTGAATCATGGAAGATTCGACTCGGTTGATTAAAAAGGGCAAGAATTTGGATTGAATCCTGAGGGAAAGGGGAGATATGATTCGGTTTGATTGAGAAAAGATTGAGGCCGAGAAAAGGGGAGGGGCACCGCGGCTGAAGCTCCTAGGTTTAGGGTTTGAGAAGGTGAAGGAGAAGAAAAATGGAAGAGAAAGAAAAAAGAAAGAGGGAGACAGAGAGAGGGGCGCCGCGGCTAGATTAGGGTTGCCAAGGTTAGGGTTTGGTGATAGAGAGAAGAAGAGAAAGATGGAGGAGAGGTGAAGGGGAAGAAAAATGGAAGAGAAAGAAAGAAGAAAGAGGGAGAGAGAGAGAGAGAGGCGGCTGGCTAGATTAAATGAGGGAAGAGTGAGTTTTAGGTTAAAATTTGGGTTAATGGGTGATGGTTTTTAGAATTTGGAGGAAATTGGGCCTTGCTTGTGTTGATGTGGGCAAGGGGTGTAGAAATAAAAAGGTGGGGTGCGCGTAGTGAGAAGGAGTGCGCAGGGGAGTGTATGCAGGAAAAGGAGGGGTGTGCAGCAAACAAAAGGGTGAGGCGCTGGAAGAAAATAAAAAGGGGGGTGTGCAAAGTAAAAGGCTGTGTTGGGCCTAGGGCTTGGGTGCAGTTTGCTAGTGGCACCACCATGATTGCAATATGCAACCCCTTTTCAATAAATTTTATTTTTTCACTTCTTTTCTTTTCTTTTTCTCTTTATTCATTTTATTACCTTCTTCTTTTTATTATGAAACCAAAAATATTATTTTTATTTTTTATTATAAATTTAAAAAAAGTTAAAATAAATAATAAAATAAAATAAAGAAAAAGGCCGGACAAAATTAGGATACTACACTAGGAAATGTATCTTTTTGGGTTTTAAACCTGGCATTGAGGGATATATATTATATGACTTGCACCTAAAATTTGTTTTCATATCTAGGCATGTTATATTCTATGAGAATATTTTTCCTTATGCTACTAATAATACATCTACTTCTTCTGAAAGTCGATCTGCATCTCATGAGGATGACACTTTATGGTTTGATATTCCTCATTATCCTACATCCACACAGCATACTCATAATGATATTTCTGCTGCTGAAACTGATTCTGATTCTTGTGCCCCTGAACATGATGTTGAACTTAGAAGATCCTCTAGGATTAGAAAACCTCCCTCATATTTACATGATTTCCATTGTAATAATAGTTCATCAGTTAGTGCCATTAACAATTCAGGTAATCTCTATCCCTTATCCTCCTTTTTAAATTACTCTAAACTATTAGATTCTCACAGACACTATACTATGACTATTTCCTTTATTATTGAACCAAAGAGATATAAGCAGGCTATCAAGTCCAATCACTTGATAGAAGCTATGCAATCTGAACTGGCAGCATTGAAACAAAACAATACTTGGACTATTACTCAACTCCCTCCTGGCAAAACACCAATCCGCTGCAAATGGGTCTACAAAGTGAAATTTAAATCTGATGGGACTGTTGAGAGATATAAAGCAAGGCTAGTTGCTCGAGGGTTCAATCAAGTTGAGGGCATTGATTACTTCGACATCTTCTCTCCAGTAGCTAAAATGACAACCATTCGACTACTTCTTGCCATGGCTTCATCTAAGAATTGACATCTACAACAGTTAGATGTACACAATGCATTCCTTCATGGGAATTTGGAAGAAGAAGTTTACATGGAACTTCCCCAAGGCATTCTTTCTACTCAGCCAAATCAAGTCTGCCACTTAAACAAATCCCTTTATGGTCTCAAACAAGCAAGCCGACAGTGGTTTGCTGAACTATCTTCTTCCCTTCTATCTCATGGATATTCTCAATCTTCCTCAGATTATTCTTTATTTTTTAAACACACTAATAATTCCATTACCATTTTACTTGTATATGTTGATGATCTTATTCGTGCAGGTAATAATATTGATGAAATCAATGCTGTCAAGTCCTTCTTTCACTCTACTTTCAGAATTAAGGATCTTGGCAATTTGAAGTACTTCCTTGGACTTGAGATAGCACGATCTAAGCAAGGCATCCATCTTTGTCAACGCAAGTATACTCTAGATATACTTTCAGATACGGGCCTTTTGGCATCCAAACCGGCTGCAACACCCATGACCAAAGACACCAAACTCAAGAAAGATGAAGGATCCCCACATGAAGATCATGCAACCTATCGGAGGCTCATTGGCAGGATGCTGTATTTAACCACAACCAGACCAGATATTGCTCACTCTGTCAATCTTCTTAGTCAGTTTACGAGCTCACCAACCTCTCTGCATCAGTGTCCGAGTTCTTCGTTACCTCAAAAGGACACCTATTCATGGTTTATTCTTCCCAGCAACTTCTCCTTTACAACTTAAAGCATTTTCTGATTCTGACTGGGCGAGTTGTGCCGATACTATAAAATCTACCACCGGTTTTTGTGTTCTCCTTGGCGAATCTCTTATATCATGGCGGTCAAAGAAGCAAAGCACTGTCTCAAAATCCTCCTCTGAAGCTGAGTACTGCGCACTTGCTGATACTGTCAAAGAACTACAATGGTTAACCTACCTCTTACATGAATTCAAACAGCCTTTTACTGCTCCTGCATTGCTGTATTATGATAACAAATTTGCTCAGTATATAGTTGTGAATCCTACCTTTCATGAACGCACAAAACATATAGAAATAGACTGCCATATTGTCCGGGAAAAACTTCAGTCCAAACTCTTTCACCTCCTCCCTGTTTCTACTGTTGATCAGCTTGCAGACCGCTTGACAAAATCTCTTGATCCTACACCGTTTCAGCGGCAAATCAGCAAGCTGGGAGTGATCAACATTCACTCCTCAGCTTGAGGGGGGTATTAGCCTTATTAGTTTTTCCATTCTACTCTTTGTATTAGTTAATAACTGTTGTGCAGTTATTTTTGTTACATTCTGTTTGTATTAGTTATTCTGTTTAGATATTTTCTGTTAGGTTAGGATTAGTTTCTTTGGGCCTGTTTTCCCATTCTTGTTTCATATTGGGCTATATATATTAGAAGTCCTAACTCTTGTAATTTAGATTATTGAGTATCAATAAACATGAGGTATTTCATAAAACCATTGGGCTTACTCTGATATTAACAGTCTTGATTTTCAATACAGCAAAAGCAAATTTAGATCATCTAAACAAAGAATATGTAGGATATGAACAAATATGAGGCAAGCAAGTACTTAATTTAATAAGAGAATTCGAGTTGTAAAGAATGAAAAAGTCCAAAACAATCAAAGAGTAAGCCTAAAAACTTCTTATCATTGCTAGTGATGTAAGATTGCTTGGCTCTGAATTTTTTGATTCTACAATAGTTCACAAAATTCTTGTGATTACTCCTTATAGGCACAAGAGAAAATGAGAATGATGAGAAAAGAAGAATTTGTAGTGGGTGCTTTCCAAGCAAAGGTAGAGTGTATAGAAGGAAGTAAAGACAAGAAGAGCAACAATTGATAATGTTGAAACAGAGAGGAAGAAATGGAAGAATGGCTTTCTTCATTATAAAAATTATCACGATTACAAAAGGTGAAGTTACAAATGACACAGTGTGTGCCTTATATACATCATAATAAAATAACTAACTCAATGTCAGCTGTATTAACAGATTAACAAACTAATAACTTCAACTTATTATAGTTGAAGTTAATAACAATAAGAAGAAGAGTAACAAGGTTGACAACGACAATGAAAATAAGGATGAGATTTATGACAACAACAATGAAATGTGGTAAGCTTGAACAAAAGGAACAAACTTTTTGTAATAACATGCTTTATGCCAACATGCTTCATAACAAGATAGCTCTAACAATTCATGACTCAACAGTGGTTGTACAAACCACATGACCAATGCCCAAGAGCTCTTCAAAGAGCTTGACAAAACTATCATTTTCAAAGTAAAGATTGGAAATGGTAAACTTATTTCAGGCAAAGGCAAAGGAAATGAGGCTATAGAAAGCTTAACAGGTTTGAAATATATTACTGATGTGTTATACGTTTCTCACATTGAGCAAAGCCTCGTTAGTGTTGGACAACTAATTGTAACAGGTTTTAAGGCCATATTTGAAGGCAAATGGTGCCTAATCAAAGAGGCAAAAGACAGATATGTATTCAGAGTGAAAACGAAATCAAAAGGCTTCACTCCAAATCTAATAGAGGAAGTAAATAGCAATTTAAGTGTTATATGCAATGTATACAGTATACAATGCAAAAAATATATACAGTAAACAAGTTGTTTACAATAAGTAATTTTTTTTGAAATAATATATATACCGTAAATAACTTGTTTACGATATATATTTTTTATGTGCCATAAACAACTTGTTTATGATATTTTTTTTGACTGTTTATATATATATATATAGGGATTTTCTAACTTACACCCACCTATTTTTTAGTTAGTGTAAGTTAGTAAGCTACACCTTAGGGTGTATTTGACAAATTTTTAATAATAACTTGCTAACTTACACCGACTAAAAAATATGTGGGTGTAAGTTAGCAAATGCCTATAGGGATTGCTAACTTACACCCACCATTTTTTAGTTGGTGTAAGTTAGCAAGCTACACCTTAGGGTGTATTTGACAAGTTTTTAGTTATAACTTGCTAACTTACACCGACTTAAAAATGGGTGGGTGTAAGTTAGCAAATCCCATATATATATATATATATATATATATATATATATATATATATATATATATATTAAAAATGTATACCATAAAAAGTTATTTACATAGTTTACGGTAAACAACTTGTTTACAGTATATAATTTTTTGAAAATGTATACCGTAAAAATGTTTTTTACGATACATATATTATTTCAAAAAAGTTATCGTAAACAACTTTTTCAACTACCGGAAACAAACAACATGTCCACTAGGTTAATATTTGGGGGTGTCACTCAAAATTGTAGGGTGACAATAACAATCCCCCTCTGTTTTTCTCATGCATCCCAGGTAAAAAAAGACAAACTTGGTAAGAAGGCAAAACTATGAGTTTTCATTGGATATGGCACCTCTTCTATTCTTTACAAAATTTTGCTATAAACAATCAATAAATAAAAAACACATTAAAAATCCAATTAAAAAATTTTTCAAAAAACTTTGAAATCCAACAATAAAACACCACATAAAAAATTATTTAACTAAATTAAAATACAATTTAGTAAGGTTGTCAAATACAATGTATAATATTATTTATATTTGAACATTAATAAACTTATGTATAACAAATTAATAAACTTGCATTCATTTTATTTTTAAATTTAATATCATAATATAATTAAATAAATAGATAATATGTGCAAGTATGGGGTGGGGTAGGTATTAAGGTATCATATCCACACCCATACCCAATGCTTTTTGTGGGTAATTACCCATCCATATCCATTAAGTGGATAATTACACAATCCATTATTGGTAATTTTTGCAAATACCCACGAGGACTATTAGTCATTATCATCCATAATGATAGTTGTTTATGTTGGTGGTCTATTTGTAAGAAGAAGCAATAAGAAACTAGTAGAAGAGTTTAAAGCTAAGATGTTCAAAATACTTGAGACGATAGATTTGAACTTGATGCCCTACTTTCTAGGTATGGAGGTAAAGCAAGTTACCAATGACGTTTTACATTAAAACACTAAGAATTCTTCTTTCAAATCATGTTAGCATTGTTTACTCTTAGATAAAAAAAAATAAGTGATTCATGTCAGAATTCTCCGATGCTTTTTCTAGTCGTAGTGTACATCAGTAATTGGAGAGACATATGTTGTGTGTCAATACATTTTTTTTTTTTGGGGTCTGATTGTGTGTCAATACATTGAATCACCTGATCTTTGAATCCAGATTTCCTACTCTCAACAATTCACAGATTTATTGTGATCAACAAATCAGTGCCGTTAGATGAAAATTGGATCGTCCACATTTCAAAGTCTTGCTTTGAATCCAATTTACCAAAGTCGCAATATAAGTGTGTATTTAGTTCTATGGTAGGTGAAATTTGATTTTAAATAAATTGATTTTGTTTAAAAATAAGTTGAAAATAAAGTAATTTATATTTGAATACAATCACGAATATGTCAAAGCTAGTCCAAGTTGTTTAGGTTAGAATCGATTCTCGCTAAAAGTCGCTTACACAATTGGGGGGTGGATAGGGTTTAGGCTGAAAGAAAAACTTAAAGTATTGAAAGGGGTCCTTAAGTCCTGGAATCGTGATGTTTCTGGGGATGTCGACTCTAGAATCCAATTGTTGGTCAAGGAGATTAAAGTTGCGGATCTGAAAGGTGAGGGAGTTGGCCTCTCCTTGGAAAAGGCTGAATTACGTACGAAGAACTTCTCAGATCTATGGTGCCTGTTGAAGAGTAAGGATAGTCTCATATTCCAGCGATCCAGAGCGAGGTGGCTGAAGGAGGGAGACGCCAACACAGGGTACTTCCACGCTTGTGTGAAGACCAAACATCGAATGGGTTCAATTTATGCTCTTAAAGTGGATGGGGAGTGGGTAGAAGACGTGGTTGGTATTCGGAGGGAAGTTAAAAATTATTTTGCTGGCCATTTCTCTTCGGAACGGGTTCGACCTAGACTCGGCGGGGTCCCATTCCCACGTGTTCCCCAGCAAACCTTGGATTTTATTTCAACTCCTTTCAAACTCTCTGAGATTGAGGAAGTGGTGGCTGTAGCTGATGGCAACAAAAGCCCAGGGCCAGACAGTTTTAATTTTAGTTTCCTGAAAACCTTTTGGCCTCTGCTCAAAGAGGAAATTGGGGTTTTGCTTGACAAGTTCCACTCGAACGCAAAACTACCAAATGGGCTATCATCCTACTTCTTAGCACTAATCCCAAAGGTTGATAGCCCCCAGGAGGTGGGGGACTTTAGGCCGGTCTCACTGCTGGGTTGCCTCTATAAACTGGTTGCTAAGGTCCTCACGGCAAGATTGGCAATGGTAATGGACTCAATTGTCTCACCTAACCAATCAGCTTTCATCCGGGGAAGACACTTGGTGGATGGTGTGGTCGTGGCTAATGAAGTGGTAGATTTGGCAAAGAGGAGGAAGCGGGAGTGCCTGATTTTTAAGGTAGATTTTGAAAAGGCATATGACTCAGTCGACTGGGGGTTCCTCGACTATATGCTGGGTCGTTTTGGGTTTAATGATTTATGGAGGAGGTGGATCCGTGCTTGTGTGTTTTCTAGAAGTCTCTCAGTACTAGTCAATGGCTGCCCCACCGAGGAGTTGAATATCCAAAAGAGCCTTAAGCAAGGTGACCCCCTGGCACTATTCCTGTTCCTGCTAGTGGCAGAGGGGCTGGGTGGCCTCATGAGGCAAGCTGTAGACCAAGGAAAGTTCATGGGGTTCAAATTGGCGCCCTCTGACATTGTTGTTTCACATCTTCAATATGCAGATGATACTTTGCTTATTGGGGAGGCCACTGTGCAGAACTTATAGATCATGAAGGACGTTCTACGGTGTTTTGAGTTGGTGTCGGGGCTGAGAGTTAATTTCCATAAGAGTAGTCTCATGGGGATCCATGTGGCCCAATCCTTCGTAGAATTGGCTTCAAATTTCCTCAACTGCAAACTTGGGGCAGTGCCTTTTAAGTATCTTGGCCTTCCAGTTGGTGCCTCTCCCCATAGGGTGGCCACTTGGCAACCAATGTTGGATGCCTTGCGTAGCAAGCTGGGTTTGTGGTGGAACAGATATGTTAGCTTCGGGGGTAGGATCATTATGCTAAACTCAGTCCTCAGTAGCATCCCCATTTTCTTCTTATCTGTATTCAAAATGCTGGCGTCGGTTTGGAGGGAGGTGGTTAGACTGCAAAGGGATTTTCTCTGGGGAGAGACGCCGGGGCATAGGAAAATACCATGGGTAAGGTGGGAGGTAGTGTGTCGACCGAATAAGGATGGGGGGTTAGGAGTGAAGGATCTTAGGCTGATTGAATCTTAGTCTGCTGGGTAAATGGCGGTGGCGGTTGTTAGCTGGGGAAACGGGGGGTCTGGAAGGAGGTTCTGGTTGGTAAGTAAGGGGAAGGGGTAGTGAATAACCCCAATTTGGGCGACCTGACGAACCCCTACTAGGCATCACCATGGTGGAAAGATATTTGTGCGATTGGTGTCTGTAGGGGTCTCGGAGGGGATTGGTTTGCAGAGTCGGTGGGTTTAAATTTAGGGAATGGGAGGGCTACATCTTTTTGGAACCACCGGTGGATGGGTACAACCACTTTGCGTCAGTCTTTCCCTAGGTTATTCTTTATGTCTCTGCAGCAAGACTTTTTTGTGGCAGGTATGGGTAGTTAGAATGATGGAGTCTGGGTGTGGGCCTGTTCCTGGAGGTGGCGACTTTTTACTTGGGAAGAAGAGTTGGTTCGGCAGCTAATGATAAAGCTCTCCTCGATTGTCGTCAACCAGAGGGAGGGCAGGTGGACCTGGGAACCTGATAGTGGGGTTAGCTACACGGTCAAATCGGCTTACTCGTTCTTATCCTCATCCCTTCTTATACAGGAGGGGCTATCCGAGTTGGGAACTTGGGTTCTGGAACAACAATGGAGGAGCTATGCACCTTTGAACGTTTCTACTTTTGCATGGCAGCTATTGTGGGATAGGATCCCTACTAGGAGTAATCTTCTCCGTCGGGGGGTTATTATGGACCAACAGTCCGCGGATTGTGCCGTTTGTAGTAGTGCCCGAGAGTCTAGCACCCACCTTTTCTGTCACTGTACTTTCTCCATACGGGTCTGGTATGGGGTCTTCAATTGGTTGGGGTGGGTTCTGGTTGTGCCCCAAGATCTGATGCACTTATTTTCTATATTCTGTTCTAACGGGACTTCTGGGGCTTATAAGAAGGGGCTGGAGCTTATCTGGCACACGGTTTTGTGGGTATTATGGGGGTGTCGAAACAGGTTCATTTTTTTGGGGAAAGAACCTGTAGTTCAAGAAATAGTGGACCACGTGAAGGTCACCTCGTGGAAGTGGTTCCTGCGTAGGTCAGGCAGGAGTCAATGCTTTTTCCATGAGTGGGAGGTGAATCCATTAGCGTGTATCGCGAGGGGATAGGATAAGAAACTATTTTCTGGATCGTAGGTGTGAGACTTACTTGTAGGCTGGGTTGGAGTGGTGCTGTCGTAGGAGGACATGGGTTAAAATACCCCCTTGTACTCAGTTGAAAGGGTTTGAGTCCCCCTTTTGGACTCGTTGTATATGGGTTGAAGTATCCCTTAAGTACTTCAATTTAATTAATATATATATTCTTTTTTGCTGTTTAAAAAAAATATTCAGGGAGCCAAACATCTTTTGTGTCAATCAAATGTGAGTTTGGTCACTTTAAATGCACGGGGTATGTTGCTCACCACGTTTCCAAACACATGCTAAGCCATTCAATTTTCATTCAATAATTCCGATTTACTGACTAAGTAAATGCATAAACTGTTAGAAAATTTTATTTTCCAAGTGTTGGTCTTCCATTGATTTATTAATTATTGGTTGAATGGCATCTTGATGGGTCCTGGAATATCCATATTGTGATCAATGGATAATGGACATCACATGGTGAGTGTACTTGAATAGTGTAGCCTATAGTTATGATGGGTGGAACCATTACAACTCTTCATAGAAGGGTATTGTTTGGATAGATGCAACTATTCATGTTTGAATATAATGAACCATTGTAACCCTTCATGAAAGGATAGGTCCCCTCTCCACTTTCTGTATAAATATGTCTTGGACATGTGTTATATGGCTTATGTCATTATATGCTTTACCCATCAAAGCTTGAGAAAGAATGGGAAGAAGATCTTATTCTATGTCATTGACATTCAAGATGATCAAATCAACTTAAAGAAGATGGCTTCAAGAGATAAGTACTATATACCCTTCTATTTATATTTGGTGTCCTAAATTCATGCAATTATGATCTCGAGTTAATTGTTCATGACATAATACTCTTATTTATGTTGTCTATGTTATTGTCATGCCGTGCAATACATTCTTACATAAACTACTCTTAACGACCGTTATACTTTTGCTTCATCTGTAGGCGATATATTTGCTTAAGGTATTTGATATTGATAAGAGAACCAATTCTGCCACAACAATATTGATAAGCCTTTTCCTTTCCTAGCTAGACCACTTACCGAGATTTCTTTGATAATTTTTTCCCACTTTCTACAAGCTATGATCTATCTTTTAGGAACAAAGAAATAGAACACTTAAATCTTTCTGTTTTTGGGGCAATTTCTCGGTGCATTACCTCTGATACAAGGATAAACAATCAAATGAACAATACATACACTAGCTTGAAAAAAAATTCATTACCGTATGGCACAAGCTATTAAGCTCAATAGACAACAAGGAACACAACAAAACGGTTTACACAAGTTAAGCACCTACCAAAGTAATAAGCCTCATTTGGTTATCCAGTAGATCAAAATGAGAAATGTGCATACTGATGCAACAAGGGAAAGTATAAGGGTATCCATTGACTTTTTTCGCTTGATCGCCGAGAGTATATTACTTACCTGTAATATTATTCAAAGTGTCCATTAAACATCAATGCAGACTTTAAACTTCAAAACCAAAAGGTACTAAGGTAGCAATATCTTTCAGTAGATAATCCATTCTCATGAAAAGCATAAATTAACATATTTTGGGGGAAGTCCTTATTCAATCTCACAGTACAGTACAATGCAGGATGTGAATGGCCAAAATGAAAATGATTGAAACACCAAAATTCATGATGATAAGAATCATACCGTTGGGAGGCGGCTGCTCACGTTGCTGAGCTTTGAATTGATGCCACCAAATGTTGAACGCTGGAAGACAAGTGCACCAAGTGTTGCTTGTGCTTGTGAAATAACAGTGTCCATCTGCAGCACAGGAATAAGCAGAACAATTCAACACAAGACTACCCCAAATGAAGGTCAGATAGAATTCCAAAGAAAAATAAAATAAAGGAATTGTTGGAAAATCAAGGCATGTTTTTTTAGCATTTCTTGCACATGAAATTCCAAGCAGCCCTGAACATAGGAAGATTTTTGCTGTAATAATTCGGTATTTATACACCTCAAAGAATCCGATTTTTGTTTAATGGGGATCAAAACAGTTTCTTCCAATCTAACATTTAAATTCACACTCACTAGATAATCTACCAATAAAAAAACAAAAAATAATTCATGAGCACAATTCACTTTTTGCCAAGAAAAATGCCACTGTTCTTGGTTTCTTTACCTTACCCCAACTCTCCTCCCTATAGAAATCTCAACTGCTGGAGTTTACAACAATGGCAACACCTTATCTCACTAGGTGGGGTTGGCTACATAGATCAGATGACACCATAATTCTCTATCATATACCAAGTTCAAAGATAGTCTCAACAAAAATGTTTAAAAAAAATATATTTAAATTGCTATCCTGAAAGTTTTAACAAAACATGTAGTTGTAGATAATATACAAAAATCAAGTTTGAACTTTGAATAAGGTTCATATCTAATATAACGTGTGTGGCTAAAGCATTTCCTGGGAGTAAATGGATTAAAAAGAAAGAAAAAGATTTTATATTAGAAACAAAGTAATTGTTTTGTATTACTGACATGTCCAGTACTTCGGCTGATAGATGCATGCTCTTTTAAGAGTGTAAGCTGTTCAGGTTCTCCACCCTCTTCCAAGTCTAATCTTGTCCGATCAAATTCTTTAAAATCGTCTAATAGTGAAGCATGTTCTTGCTTAGCTCGAAGACTTGAGCGAAGACGATAAAACTCCTGCAGTTCAATTACATTTAAGCTTAGTGCAAAAAGTTAAAGGTTAAAGAAATAAAGTAATTAACAAAACACATAAACCAATAAATATTACACAGCAAAGAGAAAAAAAGACTCAATGTCAAAGAGCAAATTACAGAAGTAATAAAAAACGACACATAGAAAATCTGTATCAAGTATCAACTAGCTTACAATATCATGAAGACTTGGAGAAAAAATTGGGATTCAAAATTGGAGGGAAGGAAGGAGAGGTGGTCATAGCATTGAACAATATAATTCAATCACAAGTTTAAGGTGCAAGAAACAACATTGATGACAGTTACCAGAAGTTTGCCATGTCTTTTGGCTGTAAAAAGAGGATCCTTTTTATTCCCCAAAAAATCACTTATACATTCATTTGGAAAAACATTCAACAACATTTACTTCCCATAGTTGCATACAGAAAGCAATTCAAAATAATGAAAGCACCATAAAAGGAATAGGCTCACACAAAATGATATAGTATAGCTCAAGGTCAGACAATTGAAATTGAGTACCTGGGTGAGATCTTGAAGAATTTCTTGGTGTCTAGTCAAAGTATGAGAAACCATATCTGAACCACCAGATGATACCCAAGCTTGCATCTGTGAGTTTACTTGTTGGAGTTGTTTTAGTAGCCGCTCAATCCAAGACTCTACATCACTCTCTGCAGCATCAGCTTTTGCAGAAATATTAGCAGAAACTAATTTACGATAAGCATTCATCTGCTCGTCCAACTGAGCTTCAAGTTTTCTTGCCTGCAAAAGATTGGGGGAAAGAAATTCTGCTATCAATCATTTGCTGCCTTGCCTTAGAAAGCAAAAATATGTATAAACTAGGTAGCCACAAAGGAAAACAACTCGAATGAATGCACCTTCAAGCCACTCAAAAATATCAACTTCCATTATTATTATGATGATGATCATGTTATTATGATTCGGGAACATAAACCAAGTTATATAAACATGCAAAACAGCACCTAACTGGCAATCAAGAATTGTTCAACATACTACCCAGTCTAAGTCTTCCATGATCGGGGGAGAGGGGGGAGGGGGGATTTAGCATCCGATAAAATTAAATTAAAAAAAATGCTATACGAATTGCATGCCTAAAGATTGCAAAAGTCTATCAAGTCAACATAATGAAAATTTCATAACATTATGTAAGCTTTCCATCACCACCCTAGCAAATCCTTGTGCTACAAAAATCTGAAAGGTTTACATCTGTATTCTAAGCTGCAAAAAAGGTTACCATTCTACCCCATGCCATGTAGAGTTGTAGAATGTATGGATAAGAAGGGACAATACCAAGAAGCCTATCTAAAGAAATCCACTTATTTTAACTGTCTGTACCATTCATTGCCAAAATGTACATATATAAACCAAATCCGAGAATATAGTTTTACTACTTATCTATTTAGATTGCGTTTGGATTGGCTAATGGACAGTTTATTTAGGCTTATCTACTAACATAAGCACTTTTCAGAGTGTTTGGGAGGGCTTATGGAAATAGCTGATGACATGTCCATAAGCTGTTTTCAACTTTTTTCAATAAGCTCTCCCAGATAGCTTATGAAAACAATTTAACCGCATTTTTCCTTGATTATAGAAATAACTTATAAATAAACGCTTATATGCTAATAAGCATTTATCCAATAAGCACCTAATTAAGCCGTTTACCCAACCAAACACACTCTTAGTCACTCGAAGTCACTTCACAGTTTCTCAAGAATTCCTACTCATCATTTTATGCTCCCATGCTGTGAACCACAAACCATCTATGATCACCCGATTACTGCAACAGAACCTTTTGCTACTAATTACAGTAACCCAGATCAGGTACTTTTAAAGAATATTCGTCTGACAAAAATTCAGTCCCTGTGGGCGCGGCGGAATGTAGATCACAATGCAAAGAACCCTATTTCTCAAACAAATTAGGTACACTTCTAAGTTCTAATCTGCCAATCCTATATCAAATGAACCTAAATCTAGGAACAAATTTTCATCCACAGCATTCCAAATATTCATAATTCAACCCCTTAAGCAATTCAAAAGCAAAACCAAAACATCTTCATTTTTTTGTTAAAAATAGTTTTTTTTTCCCTGTAACTCTATAAACCAAACCAAATCTTGTTCAAAGCACAGATAGCAAAAGGGTGGAAGCTCATCTCATGATTAATTCCCCGATCACCGACAAAGTGAAGAAACCCCAGAAAGAAAAATCGAAACTTTGGCAGGTGGGGAATTCGAATTGTGCATAGCCATAACAGTTTGTTAAATTTACGAAGCATAACCAAAAGCATAAAAAAACATGAGAAGGAGAATAATTGGAACCTGTTTGCGAAGGGCATCCCAAGAACTAGGCACCTCCATGGCTGAAAAACAAAACAAAGATCGAAAATCGAAACTTTGAATCGAAAGAGTGATGATTTTGATTTTGTTGTGTTTTGGGTTTGGGGAGTTGGGTTGTTTGGCGATGAAGACAGGCCGTCTGCTCCCGCGGGGACAGACGACTTGACAATTGCTTGTTCCCTCCTCTATTTTCTCTTTTTTGATGGTTTTTTTTTTCTCCTTTCAATGGAGAGAGAGAGAGAGAGTTAAAAAAAAAAAATGAGTTTGCTTGCTTTCTAATGCAGAAGTTTAGATCCAACCGACTGCTTAGAGAAGACTGTTGAGAATTGAGATCTGTAGGCAGCAAAAGAAAAACACTTTGTTTATTATAAAAAAAAAACACTTTGTTTAGCAAAAAAAAGAAAAACACTTTAATAGCTATATATACTTAGTATTACATGACAATAAATAAATTTTAGGCGGCCGCTATCCACACCCCGTTATTTCCTAATCACACCCATGTCAGATTTCAAACAAGCAAAACGACCAAATTACCCCTGATCTCATATTTAATTTTCAAAACCCACCCAACCCTCACTCTTCCCTCTGTCATTCGTCTCTCCTGCACCCCCATCTCTCTCCCTCATTTGACAAAGGTTCTGAAGAAAAACAGCTTGTTATTGTAATGGAAATCTGAACACTATTATTTGGGTATCACAGTATTCAGATAAGATTGAAATCCAGTGCTTCTCGTGGAAAAAGTAGGGCGAACAGCATTCCTTTGTACGAACAATTTAAGCCCCAAATTAAAATAATGGGGAAAAATTCCTATATTGGTTACCAGATTTGTGTTTTTTTTATTTAAATTTGTGCTATTTTACATGAAATTAATAATGTTGCTACGAAAAAAACAGCTCGTCAGTGTCTGTCTGAGTGACGATGGTATACGTGAACTCGATTCACGTATCCTGGCGTTAATTGAGATCACGTAAGTGTACGTGATTTGAGTTCACATAACACCTAAAAAATTGATTTTTATTTACATGATTTGAGATCACGTAGTAATAAAAAATTACTTTTTACTTACGTGAATTAAAATTATGTAGCAACAAAAATTAGTTTTTACCTACGTGAATTAAAATCACATAAGGGTATGTGATTTGAGATCACGTAGTACCTAAAAAATTGATTTTTTTACTTACGTGATTTGAGATCACGTAGCAACAAAAAGGTAATTTTTACCTATGTGAATTAAAATCACGTAAGGGTACGTGATTTAACATCTCGTAGTACCTAAAAAATTAGTTTTTACTTACATAATTTGAGATTACGTAACACTAAAAAAATTGATTTTTACTTATGTGAATTAAAATCACGTAGCACCAATTTTTTAAGTGTTACTACGTGATTTTAAATCACGTATACCTTCTTCGATGAGAAAAAAAAGGGCAAAAACCACGCGTAACGCAGGTTCTGAAATCCTCGTTTGCAGAAACGACGCGCAAAAAAAAAAGAAAGGCCGGTCGATTATCATGGTGTCAAGGTGTGTTGCAAAAGTTGGAGGGAAGATTATCTGCAAGACGCGCAAAACAGCTCATTGCAAAAATTGCAGAAACACAATTCTGCGTCGGAACGGAAAAAAAACTTTTTTTTTCCTATGATGTGGAAAGGGTATATTTGGTATTTAGAAAAATTATAATGTGTCAGGGGGTATGAACAGCAAACTAGGGGATGTGGTTAGCGGCACCCTAAATTTTATTTAGCTGTTTAATTATATTTTATTTTTTTGCCTGGGTTTAATTATATTTTATTAGTGATAATATAAATATATTTAAAAAATAATATTATAGCATAATAAATGATTGAAAACATTGTATATAAAATATGGGTTTATTTTTATATAAAATTAAAAAAATATGAGTTTATATTAACGTATAATTAAAATATGATTTTTATATACATTGTATATAAAATATGTGTTTATGTTAATATATTATTAAATTTAAAGAATTATGTATATTGGTATTGTATCTCAATGCATATTTTTTTATTTTGGTTTCTTTTGGTAGGTTCTGTTTTGTAATTTCAGTCCACTAGTTTATAATGTATTTGACTGAATTCAAAAAATGGAGTAGTACACTAACGAGTAGCTTATAGTGCTTTTTCAGATGCTACTTCAAGTAGTTTGAGTTTATAAGCGTATCACTTTTATTCTCGTTTTTATTCTCATTATTTTAAATAAATTTATTCCTTTTCGTCTATTAAATAATTATAATAATAACAATTAAAACATTAGTTAAAAATATCATTTTAACTCATTTTACATTTATCAAGTTAATTAAACTACTAATTTAACCAAACACTTAAAATTCAATCTGCTAACTTATCCATTATAAGTTCATCCGCTATCAGCTAGCTTTTTGTCAAACAGAGCCTATGTCTGTGTATATGTATTTGTTAACACTAAAAAATAGTTGGTCATCATTGAGCCACTAGGATAAAGTACAAGAATTTAGCGATCAGCTGAGTTCTAATCAGCTGAATCCAGATCAGCAAAACTATGATCAGCTAACTCAGTATCGGCTAAATCATGATCGATTAAGTCAAGATCGGCTAAATCAAAGGTCATCTGATTGAGATCAAGTGAATCAAACACAGCTACTTGTGACATCCCAAGAATTTTTTTTATACTTTTAAAATATTGTAAATTTCCAAAATAAATGGATAATAATTTTAAATCATAAATTTTGATAAGAATAAATAAAATGTATATATATATATATATAAGAAAATATAATAGTTATAATAAAAGAAAATAAAAAGAATAATAAATGATAAAGTAAATAAATAAAATAAAATATTAATAAGTATTATATAAATAAAATATATTTTTTAGATACAATAATAATAATAATAATAATAATAATAATAATAATAATAATAATAATAATAATAATAACAATAATATATGGGTCTAGAAACCCTTAGAGGGAACTAGAACCCAAAATAAAAATAAAACTAAATTTTAGTATCGTCGCGATGCGACGGGATATAACTAAGGAGCTCGTGACGCGAGCGTACCCTGACAACACTTCCACATGCACATTGACACGTGTAAATGAAGACAGAGCCTCGCGACATGGCGCTACCTATCGCGACGCGAAGAGCCTTTTACCAACACTATAAATAGGTGGTTTTATCACCCAGTTTCACCAATCAAAACCTCCGGATCCTTTCTCTACTCTAGCACTAGCCTTCTAGGGTTGCGAGTAGCGGGACACCCGAAGCAAGAAGGAGCATGAAGGAAAAAACGATCCTCTAGTTAGGTAAGGGAGACATAACCCTATCTACTAGGAAATATATAGTATTAGAATGAGTGTAGAATAGGTGTAGGGTGCCCTTAGCCCTACTAGAGGAGTTGATAATGACAACTCCTGTTGTGACCTGCGATGATCAATGGGGATCACCGCTAGTCTATCAACCCATAGGCAAGATATTAGGTTATGAGTTGATAATTGGTAATAAGACGCTTCAGCGGCGCTAGGTAAATAAAATAAATAATGAGATGATACCTTTGATGTTCTTCTGATATGTTTGTGTATTGTGGGTGTTCTAAATATTAATAAGTGATTTCCTTCTGATACGTTTGTGTGTTGTGGATGTTCAAAATAAATATTATTTTGATATTCTTGGTATGTGTGTGGGTACAACCAATATGATGAAGCATATAACAATTAAGAAAGGATATGATAACATGACTATAATAGGAAAAGGTAGAAATAGGAAATAGATAAAACCCGTCAAAGCCGTTGAAGTTATAGTCTCTCCAAAGATGATAAGTTAAGATGAAAAGGTAGAAAAGAAATAAATAGTAATAATCATGTGCATAGCAGTAATCCACCGCCGTATGCATATGCTGTCGTACGAGGTCAGTACCAGAGTGCGGGTACAATGTAGTCAATACAGGACACGCTGGTTCTTGAGGATAGTCTGGGTGCAACAAGTGTACAAGTGATGGATGGCTCGCGACCATCCTGTCGGGACATCGGAGTGCCTGGTCATCCTGACGGGGTACTGTTGTATCACTGTCCATAGTTACGATCTAGAGTGTCGCTCCGACACCTGTTCCTATCACTGAAGTTGGGGAACAGGGATGCACTCTTAGGGGTATGATGAGCGGGATATGTGGATGGACAACTAACTTAACCTGCCCATCACAGGCTGATAGGAGGTAGCTGTTAACTATAAAGGCTATGGTGGGGCCACCATTACTAGTTGTGGCCATGTAGGCATATAGAGTCCTAGGATGCATCTCATAAATGACATAATAGAAGAAATATGATAATTCAGCCTATTCATACATGAGTTTTAATTACTATTATTTCTGATTATTGGTGTGAATAGTGTGTTCTAATCTCCTGTTTTATCAGGGAAAACAATATCAGAAGCAGGAGTCAGCCGGTGGTTATTTACACACCCACGCACTGTGCACTCTCTCAAATTATATAAACAAATATATATATATATATATATATATATATATATATATATATATATATTGATTTATTGATGTATGAAAAGCATGCATATAAGAATAAGATAAATAAATAATGGGACGGGGTCGACTCATTTGGGTGGTATCAGAGCAGTTCAATCCTATCTGGACTGTGTGTTCCATAGTATCCTCACTGGCTGATTAATGTTAGATTCCCACCGAATTCAACCACACAAATATCACTGGGTAGGGTGTTTGATAAGTTACCTATACTAGAGTTGGTAACTTAGGAGCTTAGCATTTCATCTGTTTGTGTGTGTGTGTGTGTATTTTGACATGTTTATTCTTTTCAGAGATTGATGGCATCTTCTAGATGAGAAAAACCTCATGTTGTGCCCCCGCTGCGTCACCGAAGAGAGTGATAAATCTTCATCACATGAATATTTATAAAGTCAAAGTTGAGTTTTGCATAATGCATGAAGAACTTTTGAAGTGAATTTGAGCTTAAATTACATGATTCAGTGTATTCACTTGATCCCATTCTAACGTTTGTGCAATAGTTTTTTCTATGATTTTTTATCTCTAAGTGCACAGGAATGGGAGCATAGCCAAAGGATTGACTTGGAAGCGCGTCTGGAAGCGCTGTTTCCTGACAAAGAAAGATTCTGAAAGCTATATCTTGAGTCACACTAATTCGAATGAGATGATCTTGGTCTTGTTGGAAATATAGAAGAATTATCTACAACTTTGATGAAGAAATCGAGACCTAAATCAATATCTAAGTTGAGGTAATTTGTACTACAAGTTGATAAGGTGATGTTGTCCCAGCCTGACACATGTTCGATGTTTTAATCATATTTGGAGTTTTAGGTGTTCAAATGAGATGAAACATGTGCCATTGGAAAGCTAAGATCCATAGATTCAACTTTCATGAAGACACCTTGAGCTAATTCGGACTTTACAGAGGTGAAAAGTGCAAAACTGCATGAAACACGACCCGCCTGTGTGCTGAAGCACGACCGTGCTTAGAGTAAAATGTGCGCACCTGCAGCGAGAAATAGAAAGAAACACGGCCTGGCCGTGCCTCACGCCACGACCGTGCTGCAAAACGTCCTGGACGCGTTTTTGGGCGATGTTTCACCGTTTTAGCTTGTTTTTCACCCCTTTTTGACCTAGACTATAAATAGACATTTTAAACACTTGACTGGGGGGATCCTGGACCATTCCAAAGACCTAGAATGTCGTGGGACTCGTCAAGGGGTGCTAGGGTTTCACTTTCCACCATCTCTAAGGAGGATTCAAGCTTGGGAACAAGGATTTGAGTCATCAATAGAGTGGTATTCTATCTTTATTTTAATTTTCTAGTTTGATTCCTTATTCTCTATGAGTAACTAAACTCTTTTAGACTAGGGTTAGATGAATCTTGTTGAAACTCTTATATAGTTAGTTCTATTAGGTTAAAGCAAGTCAATTGAGCTTCCAATCTCTATGCTTAATGCTTTTTGATACTTGGCCGCTATCGATTTGAGGTTTTTCATGATGATTGGGAAATTGGGTGAAGAATTTGAACTGAGATTGGTAGTCATAATCATGATGAGTATAAGAATATAACTTTGTGATTACGTATTCTTATGAATCACTATTCTTAATCCTTAACCTAATTATAAATCACCTAAGAGATTAGGAGTTTTAGTTAGAGTAAAGGGTTTATGAGGTAAGGGATTGTCCTTAAACTAATTTAGTTGATTCGAACTTCAAATTATATGAAATCGCTTGAGTTGATGTTGAAATAATTGCATGAGAGTGGATACAAGAGGATTCAACCCCTAGTCGTTTTTAATTATTCGTATTTAAATAGTTTGTTATTGTTATTGTTATTGTTATTGTTATTGTTATCGTTACAAATATTCCAAATTCCAAATGTCAAGAATTTGTTCTCGTTCAAAATAGATACGAAGTTTGTTAAGTTAAATAATTAATCACAATCCTCGTGGAGACAGTACTCTACTTTCACTTTATTACTTGTACGATTCGGTACACTTGCCGAAACCCCTTATCAGAAGGCTATGGAATAAATCATTAAACAGTGCTAGCAAAGGAAGATGTTACAACTGTTCAGAACCACACCTTGTTCGGAACTGCCCTTATCCAACCTACCACTATTGTTTTAATTGTGGTGGAAACCATTATACCATTGACTGTAAGGACACCGGTAACGGATGTTATATGGGTGGGGACCCCACCCATGAACTTGGTGAGTGTTATCCTACCCTTCCCTCCAGACAGAGAGGACCTAACATTCCTCCACGAAGATGAGACCCAAAAGTCAAGCACCCTATTTCTACTACCTCACCTTCATCCATCACCCTGCCAACCGCCGAAGCCGTCCCTCTGCAAGAAGAAATAGAACGGATAGGGGAACACAAATGGACTTCCTCGGGATAAAGTGATGTGTATGAACGTGTGATGATATGTGAATAAATTACTCTGTATATATATGCTTGACATTGTGTTTTATGACGTGTGATATGTAAAATATGTTTTAATGTGTTTTATACCTATGCTCTTTGGTGTTAATAAATGATTCGATAAAGATAAATTGTTGTTGCCAGAGCAAGAAATGGAAAACTTAAGACATAAAATAAGTAGTGTCATACAAACCATGGGGAGGGAAATCAAATCCACCACAGAAAACCAAAATCACAAAAACAAAAAGTCTATAAAAACTAAAAGGATCAAATGTCAAAATCATGGGTAAATATCGAGACACCCACATGCTCCTCCAATTTGTTGACCTTGTCCTGCAGCCAAGCAATGTCTGCCCTCACCTCATCCCTGTTCTGAGCTATATCTTCCCTAATCTCATCCCTGCTCTCTAAAACTAGTGCTTTCAATCTAGCTTGGTTCTCCAGTAACTGGGCCAACAGCTGATTTGCCCCCGATCCTACTAGAGGAATAGCTTCTGCCTGTTGTTACTGCTCTTGCTGCTCCACCACCACTGGGCCGTCAGAGAACTCATCAATGGTGGCCCTAGTAATCGGTTTCACCAGACCCATAAAATCCCTGCCCTGCATCACTACCCTCTGAAATTGACAAAGTCGACAAATCAAAATAGGATGACCCAACCAATTCTTATTCTTGTCCAAATGACCTATATCATTTGCAATCACTCTACAAATGTCAATAGGATCGTGCTCCATAATGGAATACACCAACTCTGCCCTCTTAGCTGTAAGATCATTCTTGTTGGAGCAAGTAAGGAGGGAGTAATGCATGAATAAAGCCCAAGATCGGGCCAGCCGAGTAAGGTTCTTAACATTGAACATGAGCGGGACTCCCTCTGCAGATCTGTACCAATCACCTCCAGGTCTGCACAGTACTTCAGCCATCGTAGTAGGGTCAGTAGGATGATTCATTCTCTCCATAAAACAACAGCCCTCAACCAAGGGAATCTCCAATAAAGTGCTAATGGCGCTCGGACTAAAATCAATCTTCACGCCTCTCACAAAGCTCCTATAAGTCAAGTTGGCCGCATCAGAAGGAAGGTAAGCATTCGCATAAAACTCACGAACCACCTCCACATTGTATTTGTCGGAGAGATCCAGTAGGCTCGTCCACTGCCTATCCTGAAACTCCCCAATGATCTCGGGGTACTCGCCCGACTCCAGCATAAACACTCTCTCGCTAAAAATATCGCGAGACCCAAAATGGGAGTGATACACCCTCTGATGCTCCAAGGATCTAAAATGGAGCTCATTTAGCCTCTCCTCAGATGACTGCCCTATGCGAATTCTCTTGGAACCACGAGGAGGCATCCTACAAGAATATAAATTCGGTAAGATTAAGAACTCAATACTACGTAAACAAATTGAATAGGAAACAATAAGAATAATAATAGAAACCCTTATGCATTAAAGTTTAATTATTTTAACATTCTAAAAATTTTTTACACATGCTCAACAGTCACTAAACCATAGGAAAAATTTAACTTATTCCTAAAAATAAAATATTTTATAAAAAAATAAACTTCGAAAATCTAATATGTAGGATTCTAACTTTGTACAAGAATACTTTAAAATATCTATCTCTTAATTTTACGACCTGAATTTAAGACTTAAAGAGAAAACAATGTCCCTGGAATTCTTAGTACACTAATTCGACATTTTAGAAATTTTAAAAGAATGTGAAATCCATAAAAGTTAAAACTAGAATTTTTTTTCAAGCCTTATCGAACCTATATCTTGAAACTTGAACATTTTTTTCCTAAGAACTTTGAAAGGAATTATGAAAACTCTACAACCTTACATGCAATTATTTTCTATCCTCTTCACTACAAATTTTAGAATTTCCTTAAAGACTAATCTCTCAAATCCTAAAATTCAACGATAAAGACAATAATTCCAAAAGAATTGTCTTCTAAATGAATAAAACAAGAAAATAATATTCCTTTTTCTTCTCTCAAAACCATTAAAGAAAAATTTAAAGATAAATTCTAAAGTATCAACAACAAAGAATAAAATTAAACCTCATCCCTAGGACAAGTATTAGGACAAACGAAGAATTGAGCAGATAGGTTATAAGAGAATACACACTTGAAATTTAACTCTAGAGACAAAAAAGTGAACCCCATCCAGGACTTTTAGCAAACACCTTCAAGGCACTAACCAAACATTAACATACCCAAATCAAACCAAAAATTAACAATAGTTCAAACCTAGCAACTAGAAGTAATCTATGACCAAGAATAAGTCTCAAAAGATCCAAAGGAGGCCTCTAATTTTTGGATCCTCTTATGAAAACCCAAAAACCTAAAGTACAAAACTTGAACAAAATGAGATTTAGGCTTACCTTAATGCAAGAAGAATGAAAAGAAAGTGAATTAGGATGAATCATTAGCCTCCTTATGCGAAATAGCGCTCAAAACAGGGAAAAGAACTTGGGACCGCCAACAATTGCGGAACCCAACCCTAGAATGCGTTAAAAACGATTCTCGAAAAAGAACCGTCACGACGCGATGATATTACACTAGAGTACCTCGCGAAGCGATGGTACCAAAATTTAGAAAAAAAATTAATGAGTTTTAAGAAGCTAAAAACTTATGACCTAAGACTCCCAAAGATAATCTAACAACTAAGCATAATTGTCAATGATAAAAACACCTTTATTTATACAAATTCTCCCATCTAGTATGACTAAGTACCCAGAAATACATTAAAATAAAAATAAAAACATATTATTTGAAATTAATCATCACAAAATCTCAAGGTTAATAAATCAAATAAAAAGATAAAAATACTTAAGAAAAGAGGTGATGGAAATAATCAACAGAGTAAAAAAAAAAAAATCTACACGAACCACAAACCCTTCAATTTTCGAGGACGAAAATTATTTTAAGGGGATGGTAATGTGACATCCCAATAATTTTTTTATTCTCTTAAAATATTGTAAATTTCCAAAATAAATGGATAATAATTTAAAACCATAAATTTTGATAAGAATATATATATATATATACACACACACACACACACACAAGAAAATATAATAGTTATAATAAAAGAAAATCAAAAGAATAATAAATGATAAAGTAAATAAATACAATAAAATATTAATAAGTATTATATAAATAAAATAGATTTTCTAGATACAATAATATGTATATATATATATATATGGGTCTAGAAACCCTTAGAGTAATCTAGAACCCAAAATAAAAATAAGACTAAATTTTAGTACCGTCGCATCTATAACTAGGGGAGCTCGCGACGCGAGCATACCTTGACAACACTTCCACATGCACATTGACATGTGTAAAGGAAGACAGAGCCTTGCAACGCGATGTTACCTAAACACTATAAATAGGTGGTTTTACCGCCCAATTTCACCAACCAAAACCTCCGGATGCTTTCCCTACTCTAGCACTAGCCTTCTAGGGTTGCGAGTAGCGGGATGCTCGAAGCAAGAAGGAGCATGAAGGAAAAAAGAAGTCCTCTAGTTCGGTAAGGGAGACAGAACCCTATCCACTAGGAAATATATAGTATTAGAATGAGTGTAGAATAGGTGTAGGGTGTCTTTAGCCCTACTAAAGGGGTTGATAATAATAACACCTCAGGAGAGGGGTTGTGACCTGCAATGATTGATGGGGATCATCGCTAGTTTATCAACCCATAGGCAAGATATTAGGTTATGAGTTGATAGTTGGTAGTAAGTCGCTTCAGCGACTCTAGGTAAATAAAATAAATAATGAGATGATACCTTTGATGTTCTTCTGATATGTTTGTGTGTTGTGGGTGTTCTAAATATTAATAAGTGATTTCCTTCTGATACGTTTGTGTGTTGTAGGGTTCTAAATAAATATTATTCCGATATTCTTGGTATATGTGTGGGTACAACCAATATGATGAAGCATATAACAATTAAGAAAGGATATGATAATATGACCACTTTAGGAAAAGGTAGAAACAGGAAATAGATAAAACCCGTCAAAGCTGTTGAAGGTATAGTATCTCAAAAGATGATAAGTTAAGATGAAAAGGTAGAAAAGAAATAAATAATCATGTGCATAGCTGTAATCCACCGCCGTACCGCATAGGCTTTCTTACGAGGTCAGATACCAGAGTGCGGATACGATGCAGTCAATACAGGACACGCTGGTCCTTGAGGATAGTCTGGGTCCAACAAGTGTACAAGTGACGGATGGCTCGCAACCATCCTATCGGGACGTCGGAGTGCCTGGTCATCCGGACGGGGTACTTTGTATCATTGTCCATAGTTACGATCCCGAGTGCTGCCCCGACACCTGTTCCTATCACTAAAGTTGGGGAACATGGATGCACTCTTAGGGGTACGATGAGCGGGATATATGGATGGACAACTGACTTAACCTGCCCATCACAGGCTGGTGGGAGGTAGCTGTTAACTATAAAGGCTAAGGTGGGGCCGCCATTACTAGTTGTGGTCACGTAGGCATATAGAGTCCTAGGATGCATCTCATAAATGGCATAATAGAAGAAATATGACAATTCAACCTATTCATACATGAGTTCTAATTACTATTATTTCCTATTATTGGTGTGAATAGTGTGTTCTGATCTCCTGTTTTATTTTCGTACAATCGCACTATCACTTTAAATAGGGAAAGCAAGATCAGAAGCAGGAGTCATCCGGTGGTTACTTACACACTCACGCACTCTCTCAAATTATATAAACAAATATATATTTTTTGATGTATGAAAAGCATGCATATAAGAATAAGATAAATACATAATGGGACGGGTGTTGTGTGAAATAATAACATAGTTGTGCAAGCATACACAATCGCAACAAGTAGTAAAAAGTAAATCAAGATCGTTCCCACGAGGATTGATTAATTGCTTTCACAAGTTTTTCCAATAGTGAGTGAGTTAGTGAGTAAATAATAAAAACAGAAAATAAACATCAAGTTTTTGTGGTTTTAATAACTGAACAAAACAGAATTAAGCAAGTGATTTGAGTAAAATATGGATAAAGACAGCTAGGAATCAGTTCATTCATATTTCCACCAAGTTGGTTTCAGTGCCATAAGTCAGTGCCATTTGGCACCTGGGCGCAAGGCACTAATGTGTGTGCCTTGCAGCACTTTCACCAGGGTTAAGTAAAGGGTTCCTTATGTCTAAGCCCCCATTATGTTCCCCCTTGTCTAGTTAATGTGGCCAAGAACACCCTACAAGATAGATTTCCTATGTCTAGTTTAATCAAGATCAATTAAAGTGTCCTTTAAATTGATACCCCTTATATTGCCTCATGAACTCAGCATGTTATCACCTTTCAGCATCTAACATACAAGTACTTAACTAAAGTTGATCAAGCTGAAGTTAAATATGTAAGCAATAAAATCACATGAGACAAAGGTACAAAGGCAAAGACAAATAGACATTCACCAACCAGGTTTTAATACAAAATCACTTCATCCTAACTTAAGAAAGTTAGCTCATAATGAGCCTAAAAATAAAACAACAGAAACTGGTGCCAAAAACAGAATCCATGGCACTAAAGTAAGAGTTCAGAAATTATTACAGATATGGAATAAAACAGTAAACAGAATTGCTCCCAGCTCGAGAACCACTCCTTGAACAGCAATGTCTTGCTGAATCTGCTTCACTCTGTACTGAACAAGTTCCTTCTCTCCATGGACAAAGCTAAAAGCTTGAATTAATGGTGTTTGAAAAGGAAGAGAAGAGATGCGGCTGCTTCTTTTAGAGGGAATAGATGCTGCCCTAGCAGAGAAAATCAGAACCAGCCTACTTTACTTCATTAAGTCATTGTACTTTTATAGTCTCTCCTAAAATGGGCTAGCCAATGCTGATCCCCAAAAAGATGCTGTCTTTGGGCCAAAAAATGAGAGCTTTTTGTCCTGTAGTGAGCTGAGAGAAAATGTAGTATGACAGGAGAGGACCACTAAAAAGGCATGCTGCAGCAATACAGATAAGGACAGAGTCCTTTGTTTAGCTCAAATGAAAGATCACACGTTGCTGCTTTAATTCCAGGGGCTGTTATCAACACAGTGTCGTGGCATGACACCAAACTTGGCACTGAGCAATTTTCATAAAAATCCTGCACAATGTCAAAACACATCAAAATGCTCACAAAAGCACCAAAGTGCCTTAAACAGCTCCAAGCAAGGGAAATCCCATTATTTACACAATTCTAATAATTAAAGGATCTAATTTACTCTTAAACTCACATGATTCATAGTCATAAAAGCATAAATAACTCTTATTTCTAAGAGTTATCACACCCCTAAACTTGAACCATTGCTTGTCCTCAAGTAATGATACTAGAACACAACAGAAAACAGCAACTTGCAAACATTGTGCAGCAATACTGAACAAGTAAGTTTAAAACAACAAAATTTTCTTTTTGGATGGTTTTCACATGGCTTTGCTTTCTGACTAACACTTTGTCAGGCAACCCCTTTGTGCTTCATGCTTCCTTGATTTGTTCCACTGATTTCAAGTGTGTGTGTGCACCCCTTATGCTCAATCAAAAAGCTAGTATAGATCCATCAAGTTCATCTCAGTTTTGCCCCCAAGAATTTTCCTAACTTGCACCTCCTAATCCAACAAAGGGGACTAGGCTTACAATTGTTGGAACTAGGGGCTACATGATAAGCAACACAGCACAAACAAACTAAAAAACATGGGATCAATGCACACTTATTCAATTTTTAATCTTTTTGCCTTTTTCTATGTTTCATGTCTTTGCCTTTTGACGCGAATAACAACAATTGTAATGAAGTTACCCGGTTACTCAACAAAGAGACTTCTTTTTTATGTATTTTTTGCTTTTTCTGATTATTAATGTGTGCATTGTCCTATTCTTTAAATCTTTACAATGAGCATACCCCCAAATTTATCTTTTTACCTAATCCTCCTTCATTGGTCAAATTTGGCAACAAGGTTCAGTCCATTCTAAGGGTTCAACATCAACTAGTTTATAGGCTACCTATTCTTCCCTCTCAAGCTAAGGGTTTGTGTCAAAAATCAGTGTTCCAACCAATTACCAATCAGCACAAAGTTCCAACAACACCATGCACAGAATCCTCATCAAGTTAAGCCATTGTGTCAACCAATTTTTTTTTTTTACAAAGGAAGAAAAAAAAGAACACTACTGCAAGTGTAACACTTAAACTCCTAAACTATCCCTCCCCCTAACATAATTCCTTGCAGTGTCCCCACTGCAAATACTCTATGTTAGAGAAAGGGTTGACACAAACAAACTAATTATGCAACCTACAAACAAACTAGAACAAAATTCAGCAAACACAAACAAACATACTAAAAATATTTACTACTAAAAAAATAGTAAAAGATTAGGGTGAGAAAGTCTGTGCTTGGAGCCTTGAGCTCCTTCTCTTTGGTGTTCTCATCAGGCTAGCAATGGGCTCATCCACCTCATCACCAGTGATGGTGATCACAGCCTCTTTTGCAGCTTCCTTTTTTTTTTCTTTTCTTACTTCCTTCAGCAGGGGAGGCTTTCTTCTTTGGGGTGTCAGCAGGGGGCGGTGGTGGCTGCCAGTCTTCTTCATCATCAGTGACAGATTTGGCACCGCCCTCTTGAGGAACTTCTGCAACTCCCTCAGGCTCCTTCCCTTTTCTGGAACTCTTCTTCTTTTTTGGTGTCAAATCATAGGAGGCAGGCTCAACATCAACTGCAGCATCCTCCTGGTCTCCTAAAATCCATTCAGGGAACTCAGGAGGTGCATTGCCCAATTTCTTGGGGAAATTGAAGTTGAAGATTCTCTTTTGCCACATGTATTGCTCCTGAGCAAACCTCCAATATGCTTGCTGTTTCTTCAACAATTGGCTCACAACTTCAGCAAGCTCCTCACTACCTTCTTCATTGTGGTGAGCAAAAACAGCAAGATTGAGGGCACCAGTTATTGCATTCCAAGGTTTTGGAACAGGCCATGTCACATCACTGTCAAAAATGGGCACTCCTTCATGCTTACATAGGGCAGTGATCAAACAAGGAAAGAAAAGACTACCCTCAGTCCTCTTAGCACAAGCAATAATTTCCCTATGAATCAACCTACCCACATCAACATGTTTCCCTTCCAGAATGTGATGCAGTAGCACAATCCTCTCCTTATCTATGGTTTGATTGTGTGTAGTAGGGAGTAGGCTAGTAACCATAAAGCTGTACCATGTTTTAGCTGCAGGGATTAGGGTGTTTCTCTTAATCCGGTAGTCATCCCCATGTCTCCTCTCCCAGTTGGTGCCTTCAACTGTCAGTTGATGCATTATCTTGTTCATCTGCTTCTCCTTCATGGCCTTCATCCTCTTTTCAAAGGCATCTCCTTTCTCCGGCAGGGAAAGATATTCATTGATTACTTCTGGAGAAAAAGGGACAGTGATTCCTCTGATGTTAGAGTAGTTGGTTTCATGTTGACCTTCTTCCTGAGGGGGTATTCCAGCATAAAACTCCCTCACAATGGTCGTGACAGGGCTCTTAGGGTGGGAAAGCAAAAGTTTTCCCATTTGTATTGTTCAATCAACATCATGATGTCAGGGGAAGCCTTTTGCAACTCGAAGCCCCTTTCAGGGTGCAAAGGTCTTTTCTCCATGCATTCTTTGTATCTCTTCTTCGACTCCTCATCATGGAATCTATCATCTGGTGCCAGATTTGGCACCCGTGATTTTGTTCTTTGAGCTGTGTGCTTGGTTCTCATGGCTGTCAGCAATTGCTTCCAACCTTCTAAAGCTCGTGTCTCAATGATTTCTGGGCAAAGGGAAAGCTAGAGTTTCGAAATGAGTGAGAATGTGGGAGTGAGTTTAATGAATGGGGTTAGGGTTATAAGGTGGGCTTTCACAATGGGTGGAGGTTAAGATGAGTGGAGATATTGGGAGGTTTCTGGAGGTTGGGTGATGAGGGTCGTGGGTTGTTCTTGGGTGCGGCAAAGGTATTTGTTTGGGAAATGAAGTGGAGGTTGGGGTCTTCAATGAGCTTTCCCGTTGGAGCTTAATTGAGGATGGAGAGGGTGATTTTCTAAATCAGAAATTAAGAGTGTGAAGATGCTAGGTGGCATACTGCCATTGGTACACGCAGTAAAAAGTGCATTTGTGATGTGCCAAGTCATTTATTGCCCAGATGGATTGCTTTTGACTTTTACTGCACACCTGCCCTTTCACACTTGCTTTCTTAAAAACTCAACTCTCGATTTGGTGCCCCTCGTGGTGCCATGGCACCAAATGCACAACACTCAAAACTTCACGCCAGCCACCACAACTGCATTACACTTCCAGCACCAATAATTCAATTTATACCTGCAAAACAAAATTAAAACAAAGTTAAAAAGATCTGGGCTGCCTCCCAGTAGCGCTTGGTTTATAAAAGTCCTCAGCCAGACTCATTTTTCCCTTCAGCTATCCTTGAATTTAGTGGTGACCCTTGTTCTTTCATCAGGGTCACCCCAATACTGCTTTACCCTCTGGCCATTGACTTTAAATGTTGCACTCGTGGCCTCATCCAGTAAGTCCACTGCCCCATATGGATATAGCTTAATCAGCTTGAAAGGACCAGACCACCTTGATTTGAGCTTCCCAGGGAATAATTTCAATCTTAAATTGAACAGTAGCACTTGAGATCCTTCTTTTAATTCCCTGGGTTGAATTTTCTTATCATGCCAAGCTTTAGTTTTGGCTTTGTACAGCTCAGCATTCTCATAGGCAAAGAGCCTATGTTCTTCTAGTTCATGGAGTTGCAGCAACCTTGCTGCACCAGCACTCTCCAAATCAAAATTCAGCTTCTTTGTAGCCCAGAAAGCTTTGTGCTGCAACTCAATAGGCAAATGGCAAGCCTTACCAAACACCAATCTATAGGGAGATGTCCCCAATGGTGTCTTATATGCTGTTCTGTAGGCCCACAGGGCATTATCAAGATGCAAGGACCAATCTTTCCTAGAAGGATTGACAACCTTCTCAAGAATCCTCTTACTTCAGCAGCAACATTTCTATCAGTTTGTTACAAAAATGGGTGCCCTCATCACTTATAATTACTCTAGGGACACCAAACCTTGTGGAAATATTCTTGTGCAAAAACTTGCTCACTGCCTTGGCATCATTGGTAGGCAGAGCTATTGCTTCAATCCACTTGGACACATAATCCACAGCTACTAAAATGTACAGATTTCCAAAGGAAGGAGGAAAAGGGCCCATGAAATCCATGCCCCATACATCAAAGAGTTCAATTTCAAGGATGCTGTTGAGAGGCATTTCTTGTTTGCTTGAAATATTCCCTACCCGTTGGCATCTATCACAATGTTTAACAAAATCATGAGAATCTTTAAATAGAGAGGGCCCGAAATAACCAGATTGCAAAACTTTGGCCGCAGTTCTGGCTCCTCCAAAGTGTCCTCCACCAGGTGCAGAGTGACAATGTTGCAGGATGCTTCCAACTTCTTCTTCTGCCACACACCTTCTGAATAATTGATCAACACCCTTCTTGTATAGAAAAGGTTCATCCCAGCAATATTGCTTCACTTGCTGGAAGAATCTCCTCTTTTGTTGGTAATCCATCTCAACTGGAATGATTTTGCAAACCAGGAAGTTCACTATATCAGCATACCAAGGTGTTGTGATGTCATCATCCTTGGCACCTGCTATTGCCAATAATTGCTCATTAGGAAAACTTTCTTTAATTTCACCTCCCTATTGTTCAACAGTGTCATTTTCAATTCTGGACAAGTGGTCAGCTACTTGATTCTCCACTCCTTTTTTATCTTTGATCTCTAAATCGAACTCTTGAAGTAACAACACCCATCTTATCAATCTCGGTTTTGCATCTTTCTTGGCAATCAAATACTTGATCGCTGAGTGGTCAGTGTACACCACTACTTTCGCACCAACCAGATAGGCTATGAATTTGTCAAAAGCAAACACCACTGCAAGCAATTCTTTCTCGGTGGTGGTGTAGTTCAACTGAGCATCCACCAATGTCTTGCTTGCATAGTAAATTGAATGAAGCACCTTGTCATGTCTTTGACCTAGAACAGCACCTATAGCAAAATCACTTGCATCACACATTAACTCAAATGGCTTAACCCAGTTGGGGGCAACAATGATAGGTGCTGTGGTTAAGGCTTTCTTCAGTGTCTTGAAAGCTGTCATGCAGTGTTTATCAAAATCAAAGGCAGTCTCATGCTGTAAGAGTTGACAAAGGGGCTTTGAGATTTTTGAAAAATTCTTGATGAACCGTCTATAGAAACCAGCATGCCCCAAAAAAAACTTTTTACCCCCTTCACACTAGTTGGTGGAGGTAATTTCTCAATGACCTCAATCTTTGCCTTATCCACTTCAATGCTTTTCTTGGAGACTTTGTGGCCCAAAACAATGCCCTCTTGCACCATGAAGTGGCATTTCTCCCAATTCAGTACTAAATTAGTCTCCTCACACCTAGATAGCACTTGTTCCAAATTATCCAGGCAAGCCTGAAATGTCTCCCCAAAAACAGAAAAGTCATCCCTGAAAATTTCCATGGATTTCTCAATAAAATCTGAGAATATTGCCATCATGCACCTTTGGAAAGTTGCTGGTGCATTGCACAACCCAAATGACATCCTTCTAAAAGCAAAGGTGCCATAAGGGCATGTGAAAGTGGTCTTGTCTTGATCTTCAGGTGCTATGGCAATTTGATTATAGCCTGAATACCCATCAAGGAAATAGTAAAACTCCTTCCCTGCCAATTTCATCTGGTCAATGGAAAATGATCTTTCCTTGTTGCCTTGTTGAGCTTTCTGTAATCCATACAAATTCTCCAACCACTCACAGTTCTGGTGGGAATTAATTCATTCTTGTCATTAGCTATAACAGTCACTCCCCTTTCTTCGGAACACATTGCACTGGACTAACCCAAGAGCTATCTGAGATTGGATAAATAATTCCAGCATCCAACCATTTAATGATCTCCTTCTTAACTACCTCCTTCATCACTGGATTAAGCCTTCTTTGTGCTTCAATGCTGTTCTTGGCATTTTCCTCCAGAAAAATTCTGTGCATACAAAGAGTAGGACTTATGCCTTTTATGTCAGCCATTTGCCAGCCTATAGCCTTCTTATGTTTCTTCAAAACAGTGATCAGTTCCTCTTCCTGCTGTAAGCTCAAATCAGAAGCAATAATAACAGGAAGAATGTTATTCTCACCTAAATAAGCATACTTCAAGTGTGGAGGTAGCACTTTCAATTCCAGCTCAGGAGGTTTTTCAACAGAGGGAATATTGGATTTGGAGCTCTTATCACTGAGTTCCAGTGACTCATACTTTCTGAACCACAATTGATTTGCTGAGGCCTTCTCTTCTGTGTTTTTATCCTGCTCAAGTTCATAATCAGGGGCATCTGGCCTCTGTTTCAAAGACATCTTTGTCCCTCAAGAATTGATGTTGAACCAATGAATCAATGGTTCTAACAAAGGAACATTCTTCCACATTTTCTGCAGGATATTTGAGAGCATGAAGAACATTAAATTTTATTTCTTGATCATTGACTCTCATGGTGAGTTCACCCTTCTGCACATCAATCAGCGTTTTCCCTGTGGCAAGGAATGGTCTTCCTAAAATAATAGGCACCCTAGCATCAGCTTCAAAATCAAGAATAATAAAGTCAGCAGGAAATACCAATTTGTCAACTTTAACAAGCACATCTTCGATTTTTCCTTCTGGATAAGCTAGAGTTCTGTCTGCCAGTTGCAGAGTCAGTGTTGTAGGCCTGGCCTTACCAATTCCAAGCTATTGGAAGATGGATTTAGGCATTAGATTAATGCTTGCCCCTAAGTCACATAGAGCTCTCCCACAATAAGTGTTACCAATAGTGCAAGGAATGGTAAAACAGCCAGGATCTTTTAGATTTTGGGGGATCTTACTTTGCATCAACATACTGCACTCCTGGGTCATAGCAACTGTCTCAAATTCTCCCAGCCTCCTTTTCTTGGTTAGGACATCCTTCATGAACTTTGTGTAATTTGGCATTTGTTGCAAGGCATCAACTAATGGAATGTTGATGTGCAACTGTTTCAGTACATCAATGAACTTGTCAAACTGCTTGTCTTGATGGGCTTTCTTAAGTCTCTAAGGGAATGGTGGAGGTAGAAATTCAGGAATTAATCTGTTGCTTGCAGTTGCTAGTGTAGCTTTCTCAGCAGGTGCAGGTGCCAGAATTGGTGCTGGGATGGCACCAGAATTCTGCTCTGTAGTTTTTGGCACTTCAGGTTCTTTTTCTTTTTCTTTTGAGGGCTGGCTAGTGGTAACATCAGGCCTTTGAGAAGGACCTGGTAATTCAGTACCACTTCTCAAATATATGGCTTTTATTTGCTCTCCCCTGCTGGCTTGGCAGGTTCAGTTGTAGCAGGCAGTGAACCACTTGGTCTTTGGTTCATAGCTGTTGCAATCTGCCCCAACTGATTCTCCAAGTTTTTAATTGCTGCCCCCTGACTTTGGTACTGGGCTTTAGTTTCATTCATGAAAGCCTTCAGCATAGCCTCCATTGAGCTATCAATAACAGGAGCAGCAGCTTTTTAAACTGGTTGAGCAGGGAAACCAGGGGGATATGTGGGCTTTGCAGACACAGCAGCAGGTGCTGCAGGATTATTGCTACTCCATGAAAAATTTGGGTGATTCTTCCACCCAGGGTTGTAGGTGTTGGAGTAAGGATTATTATTTTTTGTTGAAATTCCCTACATAATTGACAGATACAGGGTTGCTAGGGCACTCCTCATATAGATGACCTCCTCCACAATACACACAAGAAATAGCCTTGGCCTGCACATATGCAGATTCTGCAGAATTAACAGGTGTTGTGTTGGCTCCAACAGTATTCAGATTTTTCAACATGTTTGCAATTGCAGCCACTTGTGTAGATAAGGCTGTCATTTCACTCACTTCATGGACTCCAGCAACCTTCTTTGCAGCACTCAATCTAGCAGTGGGCCACTGATAACTGTTTGCATCAATGGTCTCAATTTTCTCATATGCATCATTGTAAGATTGTGCCAAGAGAGCACCACCAGAAGAACCATCAAGCATGTCTCTTGTTCTTCCTGAAAGACCATTATAAAATGTTTCCATTTGAATGCAAATAGGTATGCCATGGTGAGGGCATTTTCTGAGCAGCTCCTTAAATCTTTCCCAAGCTTCAAACAGTGATTCCTCTTCATTTTGCCTGAAAGATGTAATTTCATTCCTCATCCTAGCATTCTTGATTGGAGGGAAATACTTGGTGAGGAATTTTTCTGCTATACCATTCCAATCAATGATAGAGTCGGGCTCCAAGGAATTTAGCCAAGCCTTGGCTCTATCCTTCAAGGAATATGGGAATAGCCTAAGTCTGAAAGCATCATCTGTAACACCAGGAATTTTGAAATTACTGCACACTTCAAGGAATTGTTTCAAGTGCAAATGAGGATCGTCTTGAGGTGTGCCACCAAATTGTCCCACAGTTTGCAGCATTTGGAACATCATAGGCTTAAATTCAAAGTGATTTGCAGTGATGTCAAACCTTACTATGCCCATGTGCATAGTTTGAGGATCAAAAACAGCATGGTCCCTCATTGGCCTGTCCCTATCATTGGCCAAGCCTATGATATCAGCATTCAGCACCTAGGCTTGGTAATCGATCAGGATCGTGTTGAAATCAACACCGCTTTTCTTCTCGCATCGTGAATTTATTCTTCAAGATGGGGACCAAGGTTCGCCATATTTGTAGCAGCACCTAATGCAGCAAAAGCTTATCTCTCCCTTAACAACCTTCTGAAGGTTCTGTCAATCTCAGGATCCAACTGATATTCAGGTGCAGTGTGCCTGCGCATGTGCAGAGTTGAGCACTAACAGCTGACACAAACACCAAAAGAATTAGAATATCTCAACTAACAAACCTACTAAATTCGAAACTATGTGAATTTAACCAATTCAATCCCCGGCAACGGCGCCAAAAACTTGTTGTGTGAAATAATAACACAGTTGTGCAAGCATACACAATCGCAACAAGTAGTAAAGAGTAAATCAAGATCGTTCTCACGAGAATTGATTAATTGCTTTCACAAGTTTTTCCAATAGTGAGTGAGTTAGTGAGTAAATAATAAAAACAGAAAATAAACATTGATCAATGCATTTTAATGCATCTTTTATAGCTTTGCACTTGGTGTTCTTAATTGTGTGTTTTGCCCAACAACTACTTTTTAACATGATTTTATATCTTTGAGTCTTGATTGGGCTTTAGTGGAATTATTTGCTAATTTTCGGATTTTGTTACATCCTGACCCATGTCGCTTCTACAGGCCATAACTTGGGCTATACTTGTCCGATTTTAGTGTTCTTTGTGGCGTTGGAAAGCTAAGAAGCAGAGCTACAATTCTTATGTTGGCACCGAAGCCCAATTCTGCCGTTTTGAAGGTCGAAAATCCACTTTACTACTGCAGGCGAGGTTCACTGCGAGTTTTGGATCAATTACTCATGTGATTAGTTGTTATTGGGCTAATTAATCTCTTTTGGGCCCTTCTCTTTGGTCATAAACTTCAGGTTACCTAGGTTAACCTAAGGAGACATTATAAATAGGATTTTTAGAGTCTTAGGATTTACCTTTTGATTACTTTTGAATATTTTGCCGTTTTTGAGTTTTAGCAATCTTTTCTCCTTGTCCCCTTCTTAATTTCGTTTTTGTCAAATCCTTCTATGGAAGGCTAAGACCTTAGATTAATTCACTGGTTAGGGAGTTTTTATAAAGATCTTGAGGTTTGATTATTATTGTTAATTTCGATTTTTGTGTTTCTATTTCTTTTCCTTTTGATCTTTCATCTCTTTGATTTCTGTTTGCAAATTCGTTTTGGGTATTGATGCTTAATCATATCAACTTCGTTTTTGCTCTCTGATTTGAGATTATTTGAATTAAATTGAACGCTTGCTTTAGTTTATTTCGAATAGAGATTATTAAGATCTATAACGCTTAGTTGTAGGTTTGATTGAATTCATTTATTAGATTAATTGTGTTCTTGTGACGCTTATTCCTTGTTCATGATTAATTGAATTTTGTGATGCTTAATCTAGTAGGAATTCTTATAGAATTAATTGACGCTTGATTGGTTAATTTTATGGTCAAACAAGAATAGAATCACGAAATAAAATAATCATTTGAAACCCGTGATAGATCCAAGTATTAATTACCTTGAACCAGTGGATTAGTCGTTTTTATATATTGATATTTGCATCTTTTATAACCTGTTTCTTGAATCAAAATCCCCCCAACTTTATTTCTTTGCGTGTTCTTGTTATTGGTTATTGTTAATTAGAGTTCCCTGTGAGACGACCAATGTTAACTACCTTGTTACTACATTCTTATTTTAATTATTTTGATCTGTGCGCGACAGCGGATCAAACATCAAGTTTTTGTGGTTTTAATAACTGAACAAAACAGAATTAAGCAAGTGATTTGAGTAAAATATGGATAAAGACAGCTAGGAATCAGTTCATTCATATTTCCACCAAGTTGGTTTCAGTGCCATAAGTCAGTGCCATTTGGCACCTGGGCGCAAGGCACTAATGTGTGTGCCTTTCAGCACTTTCACCAGGGTTAAGTAAAGGGTTCCTTATGTCTAAGCCCCCATTATGTTCCCCCTTGTCTAGTTAATGTGGCCAAGAACACCCTACAAGACAAATTTCCTATGTCTAGTTTAATCAAGATCAATTAAAGTGTCCTTTAAATTGATACCCCTTATATTGCCTCATGAACTCAGCATGTTATCACCTTTCAGCATCTAACATACAAGTACTTAACTAAAGTTGATCAAGCTGAAGTTAAATATGTAAGCAATAAAATCACATGAGACAAAGGTACAAAGGTAAAGACAAATAGACATTCACCAACCAGGTTTTAATACAAAATCACTTCATTCTAACTAAAGAAAGTTAGCTCATAATGAGCCTAAAAATAAAACAACAGAAACTGGTGCCAAAAACAGAATCTATGGCACTAAAGTAAGAGTTCAGAAATTATTACAGATACGGAATAAAACAGTAAACAGAATTGCTCCCAGCTCGAGAACCAATCCTTGAACAGCAATGTCTTGCTGAATCTACTTCACTCTGTACTGAACAAGTTCCTTCTCTCCATGGACAATGCTAAAAGCTTGAATTAATGGTGTTTGAAAGGGAAGAGAAGAGATGTGGCTGCTTCATTTAGAGGGAACAGATGCTGCCCTAGCAGAGAAAATCAGAACCAGCCTATTTTACTTCATTAGGTCATTGTACTTTTATAGTCTCTCCTAAAATGGGCTAGCCAATGCTGATCCCCAAAAAGATGTTGTCTTTGGGCCCAAAAATTAGAGCTTTTTGTCCTGTAGAGAGCTGAGAGAAAAAGTAGTATGACAGGAGGGGACCACTAAAAAGGCATGCTGCAGCAATACAGATAAGGACATAGTCCTTTGTTTAGCTCAAGTGAAAGATCACACGTTGCTGCTTTAATTCCAGGGGTTGTTATCAACACAGTGCCGTGGCATGGCACCAAACTTGGCACTGAGCAATTTTCATAAAAATCCTGCACAATGTCAAAACACATCAAAATGCTCACAAAAGTATCAAAGTGCCTTAAACAGCTCCAAGCAAGGAAAATCTCATTATTTACACAATTCTAATAATTAAAGGATCTAAATTACTCTTAAACTCACATGATTCATAGTCATAAAAGCATAAATAACTCTTATTTCTAAGAGTTATCAACGGGTCGTCTCACTACTCAGCTGAGACATACAGCTAAGGAGAGAGTTGAGCAGAATCAGCTGATGCAGAATTAGATGATGCATAATCAGCTGAACGTGGCTGCTCTGTCTAGATGGGCTTGGAGTTTGTTATTGGGCTTAATGGGCTCGTGGGAATGTTGATTAAGGGTCCAAGAGACTATAATTATATTTAAAAAAAAAAAGAAATCGCATGAAAATGACTAAGTCAAAATGCGGTAACAACTTTCCTAAATTTTTGGGATGAAGATTAAAGGTGGTTTTAGAGAGAATATGAAGATAAGAAAATGACCACATGGAATCAAGGGTTATTCAATTCAAAAATATGCACTCACTCCCTTAAAAATAGGAAATGGAGAACATGGTAAATTGATGGACAATTAGTCGTTATAGTGGATTTTTGGCCTATAACATAACTGGTTGAGAAGATATGTGAAAGATATGAGCTTACCAAGTCGAGGACATGCATGAAGCCCTATTTCGTTAAAAGTAGGGTTATGAAGGATGTCAATAAGTTAGTCGCCCAAGTGTTTTTAGGTTATAGTAGTCAATAAGTTAGTCGTCCAAGTGTTTTTGGGTTGTAAATTAGCTGACTAGGTAGTTACCTATATTTATATTATTAGACATGATATTATATGATGTAATATGTGATGTAGTGGGTTAAGAACGTGGCAAATAGTGTTAGTATAAGTTTCTTAGGTAGTCCAAGTTTATAAATAACAATTGTACAAATTGTTTTAGCCACACTCAATCAATCAAACACAAATTTTTACATTTATCTTTACTTTATCGCTTTTTATCCTTTTACTTTCATGCAACCTTAGTTTAGTAGTTCAGTCTTTTACACTAGACGCTTTTTGGAGTAGTCGAGGAATCTGCAGAGACAGAGTTCCTTTCTTAGCATAATCGTCTCATCAAAAGGAGAATCATTGTTAGTAGTGTGAGTTGGCTTATCTATAAGCTAATCAACTGAGCAAACGACTCATCAGCTGAGCTAACAACTAGTCGGCTAAGCACTAAATTCCCACGACGATCCAACGGTATTTTAACTAAATTAATATCTCCTTCATGGCTTGCACTTGTTTTACCAATGTGATTTTACTTCCCGGTTTGGTAGGTACTCCATCTTTAATTGCCTTGGTGTGCATATCGTTAATCTTCACTAGTCACAACTTATTTTAGTTTTATCTCCAGTTTTGTTCTGATGTGATCGAGTCTGAAAAAAAGAATGTTTGGGCAATGCTTTGGAATTTGGAGGTTAGAAATAGGGTTATCTTTTTCAATTGTGATGTTAATATGGTTTAGCTCTTGGATAGAATCAAAATTACCTCTTAGAAGTGGTTCATATCTAGATCAAAAGGTGGTCCTTGCTCATTTTATAATTGGTAGCATTCCATTGCTTACATTATGTAATGATTATTTAATTAGGTTCTGTTTTAGTCTTTCTCTTGTACCTGGACTTTTATTCATGCTTATCTTTATCACTTCTTGTGCCTAAGTTGGGCTTCAAGCTCTCAATATATAATACCTTATTAAAAAAACTCCTAATTAATCCAATTGAAGGTATGCCGACAATATTGAAATTAGAACATTTTCTCACAAAATACAACTCAATACAGCTCAGACCATGAGAAATTGATATAAAACCATTATTTTAATAACTTATACATATGTACAAAACAGCACTCATTTTAATAGGATATATCTTACGTAATTGATCCACATTTGAACACAGGCATGTAATATATATGTGCATATGGACCAATTGCGGTACTATAGTATCATACACAAATTAAATAACCCATCGTTGATTCTAGGTTGTTTCATCTTCTAAAGCTACCGGGTGCTGAAGAGGCCTTGACCTCAGCGTTAAAATCTTCATCAGGCAGCTTGACCGCAGTGTAGGCACCAGCCCCACCAAGAGCTCCAAGTATAGGAGCTATCATATATAGCCATAAGCCTTTGTAATTGTTTGCAGCAATTGCTGGACCCAATGTTCTAACTGGGTTCATTGATCCTCCAGTTGCAGGCCTGTAGTACAGTGTCAAAAAATGGCATGCAGAGAACAAGCCCAAATGAAATAAATACCGGAGCTTTCTCACTCCTTATCTCTTTAATTAATACTATTTCCGTCTCCATATATAAGACCCTTTTAGAAAAAAGTTTTGTCTCATTTTATAATTTTTTTCTCAAATTACTGGATGCATTATTTTCTTTTATAAAAATATCCCTAATTAATAGGTAACTATTTCTCTCTCTTAAGAGTCTTGAAAAAATATGAGTCCTAATAATTAAAGGGTGATACACATTGTCAACAAATTTAATGGACTAACTACTTATCTTAATTTGTGTGATTTGGTCAAAAAGGTCTTATATATAGGAAAGGAGCTAGTACTAGCGTTTTTGTTTTTTTTTATAGGCAAATGTTAGTATGTTAGTTGCTATATTAGTTTTTTCTCCTTTTGCAGGATTTGAACACTGCACCTTTAAGTTCCTCCACTCCTTGATACCCTTAGCTCAAACCAGTCGAGCTACCCATCCCCTAGCATTTTTGTTGGAAATATTTCATTCGTCCTTTAATGTAAGAACTTTTCCAGAATTTATTTGTTCCAATTTATAAAACCCTTTTCAAACATTAATTATTTTTTCAGAAAAATATCCTTAATTAATTTATACTCCATCCGTCTCATTATATATGTCTTAGTTGACCAAATCACACAGTTTAAGAAAAAGCAATAAATAAAAGAGAGTGATAATTTTACCAAATTAACCTTATTAACTATTAGTGTATTAACTATTGTCAAAAATATAAAGTGAAGTATTTGAGGGTATAATTAGAACAAAGCAATTAATAGTGCATTGGAACATAAAGTGACATATTTTAGGACTATTTTTTTTGTAAATGTGACATATATAATGGGACGGAGAGAGTATTGTTTTTTGTCATTAAACAATAAATGAAGTGAATTTTGTGAGGATTAGGAAGATGGAGTGTGAGACTATGAGTCTTGATAATTTCAAAGACAATTTTGGAAAAATAATACAAATTGTGTACAAAATCAACATTACTAACTAAATTAACCAACTAAATTAACCAACTTTCTTGGTGGGAGTGAATTAGATAAAGGGTTTCCATATTAAGAGATAGTGGGAGTATTACTTTTTCTGTCCCAAAATAAGTGTCGTCCTAAGGTTTTTCATTAAAAAAAGTTATGAATGAATTAAAAAGTACAATAATTTTACAAAATTATTCTTATTAACTATTGAGTATATTCACCATTGTCATAAATGCATAGTGGAATATAATGATTTGATTGAGAGTGAATGCACACGGTATTAATTTACAGTAAAACGACACTTATTTTGAGACTTTTTTCTTTATTAATACAACAGATGGAGAGAGTATTACTTAAGAGGTGAGTCTCACTATTTAAATGAATGAGATTTACATAAATTTTAGTATTAAAAAATGTACCTGTTAGAGGTATTAATGCTAGTAGATTAATTTAATTAACTAAAGCCGAGAGAAATAAGTGATTCATACTCATCTCCATTACATCACATTTATGCTCGTATTAATGCGAGTGTGATGTAGAAAAAAAGAATATGTTTTTTTTATCAAATATACTACTATGTTGAATACATGTGATGTTTTATTTACATCCATTTATCTTGTCATATATCCCTATACCTCCATGGTACAAAGAGAATTAGAGTAATAAGTTCAAGGTGTAAGAAAAATGACCGTAAAATATCATAGTATGGTTTTGTATAATGGAGCATGTTAACGAGAAGAAAAAGAGGATAATAAAAAAAATGTAAAATGAGGTGGGTTTTAGGGTGAATCATTTTGATAGGTGGTCTACGTGACCGGTACTTGAAAATTATCCAAAATTTTGACTACCGCCACCGTCACTCATGAAAGCAAAAACTCATGTCATTCTAGTCCTCAAGCTAAGACTATGACCTAATTGGTGTTAATTCGATAAAAAACAAGAGAAACAAATTTTTGATGTATTTCTCATTGTTTTTATTAAATTAATATCGGTCAGGTTACTATTTTAGTCGTGAAAATAAGAAAGACAATAAGCTTCTCCTCCCGAATAAGTACGCCGGTAGTAGAGTTTTTACTTGATCCGCGTCATCCTCTCTAGAATTTGGCGTAAAAATGAATGCAAACGTGGAAACATGAGGATTGAGGACTCAAAAGTTGGAACATACCCGGCTATGAGTATGTTGAGCATGACAGTGGCTCCCACCGCGATTCCCGCAAGCTCGCCCACCTGCACCACGTTAGCATGCCAAAATCACAACTATTCAATCTCGCAATGACATATATCTGTTAATTATCAATAATCTATATATATATAGAGGGGTCCACCTATGTATTATTTCCAGCTTTGTTGTATTCAACAATAGGTGCTGCTTTGAACAGACTTTGTTGAATTATTATTTAGATCAACAAGCATGACTCAAAATCCCATTTGTTTTACTAGCTAGTAGATAGATACATGTTCATATTTACAACAATGGTCTTCGTTGATTTCATGTCCACTTATTGAGGACAAAAGCTGCTGAGATATCTTTTCCATTGACTCTCATCTCTATCTATGGCAACCATGTCCTTTTGGATTTATGTGGCTGCACCCTGCTTGTCTGGGTTGACTCTTTTTTACCATGACATTGGATTTATCATTAAAAAAAATTCATTTATCTTATATCTATACAATGATAATTATTAAGTAGAAGCCATCCAAAGTCTTATGAAAAATTTTATTATCTCTAGAATTCCATGCTTTCCATAATAAGAAATATTACAAGTAGTATATACTTAATAAATATTTATTATTAATTTCAAAATATATTTAATACATAGATATAGTTGTATCCCTTCCATCCTACCTATTACTATTGATGCATCATGTTATTTCTGAATAACCCAAAAAACCTTCCTTTATTTATTGATTAATCTATTGATTGCTAATGTGCATATACATAAATTGGTACAAAAAAAAGTGCTAGCTAGTAACACACGCTCTAACACTCATTTTTTAATATACTCATTTTTATTGGTCGAAATTCAAATGGGTATCAGTTAATCTAGTGGGTCTTACATAAAATTAGTGGGGCTCTTATGAATTTCAATCAATAGAAGAGAATGTGTTAAAAAGTGAGTGTTAAAGAGTGTGTTACTAACATTTCTCGGAATATTGATCTTTTGATTCTTTTCAATCATTGTTGTGGGAAAAGTCGGTGCAGGGTTTCTTTGCTTCACCTAATTTTGTTTTCTCAGTCTTGAGAATACGGCGAGTGGCTAGAATCATTACATGTGACTGTGTTTGCTTTAGATTCTTTTGAGCAGGATTGAAAAAAATACACTTTCCAATGCATAATTTTCAATGAAATTATGTGAGTGTGTTTGCTTTAGAATCATTATATGTGAGTGTGTTTGCCTTAGATTCTTTTGAGCAGGATTGAAAAAAATACACTTTGCAATGCATAATTTTCAATGAAATCAAAAGCTCTCATTGGCTAGATTTTTTCATCCGGGATTTAAAATTTGATAGAAAGCCAAAATCTAAAACAAACATGACCACAATATTTGGTGCCAAAAGAGTGGATGCAGATTTTCTAAGTACTATTTCCTATGAGTATGTTTAAGGCATGCTTACATTTTGTGGCCACTTATTTGTTTGTACACAAATTGCATTTGATTGAGATATCATATTTCCTTGCTAACTATTTATTTCCATTTCCTTCTATTTTCAAAAAGTATGAATTATTGTTTTTTTTTTGATAAGCTTAGTCCAGTGGTTAGTGGGTTAGGTGTTAGTAGTTAGAGGGGATGGGGGATGGGGATCGAACCCATAAACTCCTGCATAAAACTCCTTCCAAATGTCCCTTTGTTGTTTGCCATTTAGGAGTCGAAGCTAATTTGAAACATTCTTATCCACTTTTTTATTGACCTCACTTTTCTATCTTTTTTTTTTTACCCTGCTAATATTATTGTTCATGCCAAACTGCACGAGGTGCATAAAGTAATCTTTTTTTTTTTCATACATAATAAAATAAGATACTCACAGCTCTAGTGTCGGTGGCCACTGCAGTGACAACGAACATGAGATTAAAGCTAATAATGAACTCCAAAGCAAAAGCTTGGCCATATTCTACTGAAGGAACCGTGACTCCACCATTCATGAAGGGATTAAAAATCCCCTTCAGAGCAAATGCAGCACATATTGATGCCAAAGCTTGTGCACCAATATACAAAGGCACCTGCAATTAATATTTTCTTCAGCCTTGTTCATCATCATCAATAAAAATTCCCTTTTGCTTTTGAAAAAAATTTATTTAATTACTCCCTCTGTCCAAAAATATGTCAGTTTATCTTTTTTCAATATAACATTAATTATTTTATTCCAATTTTATCCCCTAATTAATATTGTGTGCATCACTCTCAAGTCATTATACTCAACTATGCATTTATGACCATGGTTAACATTCAATAGTCAATATGGATACATTTTATAAAATTGTTACTCTATTTCATCTATTTACTAGCTTTCCTTAGTCTATGTAAAATAACTCACTTATAATGGAATGGACCAGGTGATTGAATTCTTAAACATAAAATAAAAGATTCAGTAAGCTAATAAACACTCTTTTGGAGGAATAAAATATAAAAGATGGCGAAGGCTTTAATAACTTACACTCTTCCATGGGAAGTGCTTTAATGCAGCAAAGGAAATGGTGACAGCAGGGTTGAGATGAGCACCAGAGATGTGACCGGTGGAGAGAATGATGATCATTACAGCAAGTCCAGTAGCTGCAGCACATCCTATCAGTGTCTCTGAGTTATGTATCTTTTGATTCACAATTGCTGTTGCTGTTCCAGCAAACATGAGAATGAATGTTCCTATAAACTCAGCTCCTACCTGGTTTTATAATCAAGCCCAACAACATTAATATTAATTAATATATCAATGAAAAATAGGTCCCATTAATTGTTTACCAATTTTGATCTTGTTACATTTCATATGTTTGTTTTATTATCATATTCAAGGTTTGCAAAAAAAAAAAAAAAAAGTATGCGACAACGGTCTGGGTCGCAAAATCATAATTTTTTATGTCCATGTGACATCGTATCAGTCACATTTAACTGTAATTCTTCGCAATATGAAGTATTACGACGCGACCGCGATCGTTACCACAATTTAAAACTTTGATGATACATGATATGTGATGTGTTAATATGTGTACCTTTTTGGCAAGAGGGACAGGAGGGGGAGGCAAAGAGCAAGAGACTTTGGGTAAGGCACCATCTTCTAAAGTCCATTCTTCAACATTGAAACATTTGAGATTCTTGAGGAGGGAGTTTCTACCAACACCATTATTCCCACTTCTCTCAGACCTGAACCCACCAAAAAGAGGAGCACCAGGGGTCCCTGGTGTTGCAGGTGTAGAAGGTACTGATGGGATTTCTTCATTGTCCATTTCTCTCTCACTCCAAACACCTTCAAATCAAGTAAAAATTGATCAAAGCAGAGTAGAATAGAGAGAGAGAGGCCTCGAGATTGATGATGCAATTGTTTGTCTTTGTTTATTGTGATGAGAGTGCATAACTTAGGTACCACATATATATAGGAAGGGTGGGTGAGGTGGCAATTCTTGCTTTGTTAGGGTCTGTTTGGTTCAGACGAGGGGAGGGATTTTAATGGAGGGAAGGGGAAGGAAGCCTTTGCTTGTTTGGTTCAAGAGGGGAGGAGAGGGATTTTAATGAAGGGGAGGGATTAATTTACTAGTATATCCTTATAATCTTTTATATTATATTATATATAAGAATATTTAAGAAATTTTATTTTAAATAATTTAATCTCCCCTCTCCTCCCCTCTAAAACCCCCCACTTTGGGAGGGGAGCCAAAATTGGCTTAGGAGGGATTTTGCTTCCATCTCCTCCCCTCCCCTTCCCTTAAAAAAATTGAACCAAACAAATATAATTTAAAATAACCCCTCTCCTCCCCTCCCCTCTCCTTCAAAACCCCCAACCAAACACACCCTTACAAAAGGTGTGTATGTATATAAGATAGAGTATTTATATTCATGCAACTTTTTTTTTCAATTTATTATTCATCATTTTATTTTTTACTTTATCTTTCTTCCTTTTCTCTTCTGTTTTTATCTCTCTCCCATACCTCTCATCAATTTCCTTTAGAAATATATCAAAAGTTACCATATATTAATGTATTAATGAGAAACCCGCAATTTGGTGCTTAAAATATCACCGCTAGAAATTCGTTATTTGGTGACTAACTTAGAGATCGATTTTTTTTTTGCCGAAGACTAATTTAGAGATTAAATTTTCAAATCGATCACTAAATAAGAAAATTGGTCGACAAAACGGTTGCTACATATTAGCCGCCAGTGATTTAACAGTTTTTTTAAATCGATCTCTAATTTTGTCACCAACTCAATTAGTGACCAAAATTTTTCCAATCTAAACTGGTTACTAAATCGCGAATTTCTTGTAGTGTATTAAGGTGTCACTGTATTAGTCTTCTAAATTTTTTTATTATCAAATTAGTTTCTTAAAGATCAAAATATCACCTATTCTTTTAACTAAATTTTCACCAAATCAACACCTTAGAGACACAATTCTTCACAAAATTCATCCAAATTAATAAGACTAAAGTGATAACAATTTAATTAACATGGAGATACTCTTTAACTTTTAAGAAATTAATTTAGTGACAGAAATTTATAAAGGATTAACATAGTATAAGACTCTGGATTCTCACTTTTCCTTTGTCTTTGACCGTGAATGGAAGATGTTGAGAGGTAAGGTGTTAGGATGTAGAATCTGGCTTGAAGCCTCTTTGCTTTCTGCACAGTTTGTGTGTAATTTGATCCATGATTTGGGAGGCTTAAATTTTAACTTTTAATATAGGCTTTTTAAAGTGGAATTCGATCCAGTTGTTTGCACTATCCTCTGGTTTAGTATTAAATGAAGATGGTTTTATCTATAAAAAAAAAAAGGAAGATGCATTCTGATTTAGAAGGGGGGGAGTTATTTTAGAGTATTATCATTGAACTCGTATAAAATTTATTCCTAGGTGTAGTTGACTTACAGAATCCCAATAGAAAAAGTAGAAATGAAATTAGTGGTTGAAACTATTGGCAATGAGAAAAGAAGAGATGTTGCCCCTGTTGCTTTGGAAGTGGATGGTGGAATGCTGCAGGGAGCTTTGAATATAACATATGAACATGGGGCTTCTGTAGCACTCTAAAGTGCACTCACTTTAAATGCATTCATAATGTTAAAAGAACCCAAATCCACAAACATCAGACATCAATCATGTCCTTCCTATATCAACCATTAACCGTGCCTTCAGTTTTTTATTCTCCATTTCCATTACTATTTCTAAGATATTCCTTTTTCTACATTCCTTAGCTTTTATGTATCTGGTCGCATTCCTCTCGGCCGACGGCCAGTACCATATTAATGATATCATGTAATTATATTAGTTAAAGCATCCTATGACTTTATGTGTATTGTATGGTTGGAACTTGGAAGTCACTGTTATACAAGTTTTCCTCCCTCTCCTCCAAAAACCGAAAACAAAAAGAAATATAATTTTTTTGTATTTATCACCCTAGTCATTGACACTAAAATAGATAAACCTTATATTGTGGATATTTATGAATAAAATAAATAAATACAAAGTTTTCACACACACAATTATTAAAAGATAGACAGACATTCTATAGGGATGCAATTATTAAAGCTTTCTGTAGAAGGTATACTACGGTTTAGATTTAAATGGAACCCGAAAAATACTGCGACATAATATGTTCCTCTATAAAGGATATGTAAATTGTCTGGACTTAGGCATGTCATGTGTCTGACACGTATTGGACACTAACACCTGTATGACACGTGTCAAATACTTCATTTAGGTGTCCAATTAACAACAACAATTTTTTTTCTTAGCGACACTGCTCTCACACACAAAGAGGACATTATTCTAGTGGGAATTAGGGACACCTGTATTAGTAAGTTGTAACGCATGTTCATCCTCTCTGATTTTCCCTGTTCTCTTCAGTTCCCGGTTTCCATTTTCCGATCGACATCACCCTCCTTCTCGGTCTGATGTTCACAGTAGATGAATTCCTCCCTATCAATGCGTTGTTCGCGCAATGACGTTTCCACTCACTCTCAGTGCTTTGTTCGATGTCGTATGTGCTCTATTCGCGATCAACATCCACTTTCAAACGACATCTTGGTGCTTCGCTTCAGTCTTGATGCTCAATTTAGATATTTTATAAATGATTATAATATTTTATTTTATCTAATTAATATATATATATATATATAATCTATTTAATATATATCGGTATCCTATATTTCGGATATTAAGAGTGTCTACATGTCTAGTGTGTTCATGCTTCATATCTAGTTTTAAATCCATTTTCCTTCAAAAGTATTACAAAATGATTATGGGGAAACACTAATTAACATCTATAGTGAATGGATAAAAATCTCCTGTCTCACTTTCCTGTCACATTCTCTGTTCCCCACCAATGACAATTTGCCACATAATAAAATAAAATTATAACTTATTAACGCATGCATATCCCTAGCTTTTGATTAGTGGGAGATTAGGAGACATCAATTTTTGGGATAGGTGATATTTGTTCATAGTGAATGATATGAGTGCATGTATAATTGGGAAAAAATCAAGGTAATTAAAACCGGACCGGGCATTGAACCGGAGAGGGTCAGGGTTCAGGGTTTTTAGGTCAGACGGGGTTGGACCGGAATTGGACCGAGTTCGAATAAAATATTATTTTTTAAATATATATATATATACCAAATATATCATTTGTTTTAGTGATAAAAAAATATAGAGTTTTATTACGCATTGGAATATAGTGTGCTAAATAATAGATATTTACATAATAGGATATGTACTTTTTTTTTTGGTTACCATGTCATTGGTCTTAGCTTTCCACGCTTCACCCAGGTGACTAGTCTACGAAAATCTGGTCACGTTTTTTTCCGGCTTTGCCGGTCCGTGTGGTTCTCCCCTCCCAACAGAGTTTTTGCCACACCCAAGACTCGAACTCGAAACCTTGGGATGGGATCCGAGCCCAATTACCACTCGGACCTTGAGTTTTTGCCACATGCATATCCTATTATGTAAATAATAGATATTTACATAATAGGATATGTACTTATTATATAATAGCACCCATATATAAATATATAGCAAAATGTTATAAAAGTAAGATGCATGTTTAAAAATATGTTACCTACACATTAGGAAAAATGACGTGTTCTTCGTCAATAAATAAATATGGTGTGGAAATGAAAACCGAGAATGATGATAGCTATATATACAAATAATGTAACTACAGTAGCAAAGAGGTATTTTGGTTCGGTTGGTTAAAGTGACTTGCCCACCTTAATGGATAGAGGATCGAATCCGTTGTGCTGTGATTTTGCCATCTGCCCGATGCAATTTTACAGAAAAAAGGTTCAAAATGGACCCGCCTGTTCTTGCTAGTTCCCGCCGGTTCCACTGCCGAACCGCCAGTTCTTTGCTGCACGGTTCGTGGGGGTCACCCGGACCGGACACAGGCCCGGTTTCCGGTCGGACCGGCCGGTCCGGTCCGGTTTTGATTACCATGGGAAAAATTAATATTTCATTGGCAAAAGAAACTCGTATTCATTTAAAGGTGGAGGAAAAAAAAAAGGAAAAGAGAGTTCTATTAGCATTGATTATGAAATGCAATTTGCAAAATTGAAGAATGCCAACAACACGTTTTGGGGGCGGCAAGCTATCATAAGTTTGCAGGGTCCTCATTGTAGCGTTACATTGCTGAAGAATCAGCATAAATAAATAGTGAACCGTGAAATTAATGTCTTTAACTATATTTTGGTAAGTGTACGTAACATCAAATCATATAGGAGGAGACCCTAAAAATGTCTTCAAAGAAAACATGGGGTGGCAGAAATTCTCTGACTTGAATTAACACATGTGGTTGTGTTTCTCGCTCACCTCCTTTTGACTCCCAAATTGGGTTATCATCATTCAGAACAACCCTTTCAGATCACTGTGCTTGTCTTCATCTCAGAAGTCGACACATGCCAACCAATTAATAATTATATCAGTTTTGTAATTTTAACCATAACATTGATGGTAGAGAGACTTCCACAATAGCTCAATTGGATGAACATTGAACAAAACAATATATGATGGAATGGGGTAACAATGAAAACGATTACCATTGTTAATTCTTTAATTATTACCTTATTTGTATTGTATCTTTCACAACCAAATGAAATTGGACACTAAGGGGAGATAGTGTAAACGGTAGTCATTCTCGAGATTTTAAATTGCAGTCACAGTCGTGGTCACGTCGCGATCTTTAATATTGCAGAGAATCACAGTTAAATACTGTTAATGCACAAAATGGCAGGGCTCTCCTTCTCCTTGGAGCAGCGTCCTTTCTCCTCTGGTACGGCTGGGGGTACCTGCAAAAGGCACTTTGATGCCTAAGTCAGATAGGGCTTTAGGAGAAGATAATGTGAGCTTAAGTGTTTAGGGTTTCAGAGTGTGTAGAGAGTATGCAAACCTGGGGGGTCAAGCCCCCTTTATATAGTGGAGTCTCGCATGAGGATGATAACTAACGACCCGAATCCTGCGCGTGGTAAATCCTCTCCCAAGCTTCAGGGGTCAGCTCATCTCCTCCTGATATTTCGCACCTGCTAGGTTTATCACGTACTGGCTACGTGTTCCTCAATCTTCGGAGTGGCAACGACCTCAAGTGTTGTCTTTGGGCACATCCTCTTCCAGAAGGTTTGAGACCCACAGGTCGGCTCGGCCTTGATGTACTCGGTGCTCGCCCCTGAATGGCTATACCTGAAGGATGGGTTTGGCCCGCTCCGGGTCGGACGTGCCTCGCCCAAGGTCGGAGCAGGTCGGATAGTGGTCGGATTGGCTCGGCTCGGTGGATTAGCGGGAGCCCAGCTCGGAGACCGGTCCGTAACACAAGCCCCCTAGACTCTTTGCACGAAAGGGCATAGGGTCTAACTATCGTTCCCTAGGTCGGTATCCGAGCCGAGTGTTATTCTCGGGAGCGTATCTCAGAAGCTTCCACGCCTAGGGCACTACACTTCACGTGTCGTACCCTTACTCGGCGTTCTGCCACACGATGGGACTTGGATGGGACACCCACTCAATCGTTCCCCTTCCCACCATTGATTGCTTGATATGGCCTAAACCGTTAGATCTGCATTTGGCTTTGAAGATGGAGGGCTCGGATTGGTTCGTCTTTTGGTCTCCCTTCAACAGGGGTTATAAAACTACCCTTTTCTCCTCTCTTCTTCGTCCCTTTGCTCCTACGACGCTCCTTCTGCCTCCTCTCTCTGCATTTGTTCCCCGAGCTGTCATCTTTGCCCATTTCCTTCGCACTTTCTGGTAAGTTTCTCTTCTAGTCTTGCTAATGGCTTCTTTGTCTTCTTCTCGTCGTCCCCCCTCCCCCATATCTCTGAGTTCTGGGGGTGACTCGTCGTCCGAAACGACGCGCACTTCCTTCGATCTCTCCACGCTACCACGCACTGGAGGCTCAGGCCAAAGGGAATTTTCCTCTGCTCATGGCTACGATGGCCGCGACCCGGTGCCCCTCCAGGTGGTTCCCCCTGTTTCCTGGGTCCCAGTTTCTCCTCCCGTCGCTTCCGTTCCCTCGTATTCACTTCATAAGGAGAGCAAATGCTGAGTGGGAGACGATAGGTCTCCTTATGCTTGGGTGCACCCAGATGTGCTCAGGGTAGCCTCTAATATCTTTTCGTACACCGGCGTGGCCGCTCTTCGGTCAAGCGTATCTTTTATGCGGAACCGAGAACGAGACGAGGATGTGACGTGCCTTTCTTGCTCTCCCGAGGACCGAGTGTGTTTTGGTAAGGGCGAGTCGAGCTCTCCCGACTTCTGCTTTTTCTACAAAACTTTCTTTACCCGAGTCGGCCTTCGGTTTCCCCTCAGTGGATTTGAGTGCGAGGTTCTCCAATGGTTGAATGCAGCCCCCTCGCAACTTCACGCCAATAGCTGGGCTTTCATCCGAGCTTTCAAGCTCATGTTCGAGTACTTTGGGGTTACCCCTTCTGCTGCCCTCTTCTTCAGTTTCTTCCAACTCAGGCTTGGCAAACAGCTTAAGTGGTGGTCGCTTAACAAAATACCCGGCTTCTACATTCTGGAGCTCTTCGACCAATCCTATAAGAGCTGGAAACCCGATTTCTTTAAAACCCGAGTACGAAGGGGAGACCCCTTTTTCTTCTCCGCTCAAGACGAGCCTTTGTTTCCTTTCTACTGGAGTCCCAATCCTCGCCCCATAAAAGAGGTGGACTTCAACTCGTTGTTGGTCACTGACCAGACAATAGTGAACTTCCTCGCCCGTTTACCTACATTGCACTGTGGTCCCCTGCTTACCCGAGCTCTAAAGGACCCACCACAGTGGAGGGAATACTTATGTAAGTTTTGTTATCTTCCTCTAGTATGATTCTCGGCCTGAGCCTGGGTACTAACATTACCTTCTTTTCAGGTACGATGGCCCTGAAGATGAGCAAGAAGGATATGGCCGAGCTGCTTAAGAAAGCCCAAAAAGAGAAGGTCACCCAGGTTCCTGGACCGGTACCTTCCCAAGCTGCTGCCTCCCCTTCTCCTGCCAAGGCTACCAAGAAGCGACCCCATGCTTCTCCGACCCCTGGCTCCGACCAGCCCCCTGCGAAGGCGTCGAGGGGGCCTCATGGAGGGATACCTTTGAACATCCCTGATGGTTCCGAGTGGTTTCTCCACCTTGGAGAGTTTGTTGATCAAGGTGAGAACGTCGAGGACTCCCTTTGGAATGTCGGGATCGATCGTTCCGATCAGATTGACCAGGTCATGCGTCGAGCCGATGACAGGTGCATGACCGAGGCGGGCGAGTTGGGCTTGTGCAAGGACTTGGGCATTTATGGGCTTCGTGCCTCTGCTATGGCCCAGTTCCTTTCTGATCGGATAAGGGCGCGGGCCACCGAGACCGAGCTGACGAAAAGGAAGTACCAATACAAGGCCACCATGTAACACCTCGTTTTCGAAGCGCTACTGTGCAACCCAATCTAATACTGAAAATATTTAATGCTTGTATGCTTTCAGTTAAAGAGTACTCTTATGTATTTCGCAATGGAAAAATAGGAGTAATTTTTTTCCCATTTTTTTTCTTTCCTTTGAAACCCTTTTCAAAATGAGACATAGAGTACTACAGTTTTCTAAATGAAGCCAATTCAGACTTTTGCAATTATCAGAGTATAATGCGTCACAAAATAATACTTCACATAACATAATCATTTCGCACTAAGGCGAGGTTTTCTGAAAAGAGCAATTACAAAACAACAAATACAAAATCCTAAGCTAAGCTGGCTAACAACTATAACTCTTACTGAGAAATAGCTCAGCAAGACCAAACACGAAGTACTCAGAGGAATCTTCCTCCACTGGCACAATCTTCAATGCTCCTGGAAGACGAAACTGAAGCAGCTACCGAACTCCATCTGGAAGTGACATCCATAAGGACATCCAATCCAACAACAGTGCAAGGGTAAATCATTTGTCCACGAGTTTATCATAGGCTATGTCGCATGCAAACAATATATACATATATAATACAACAACATGCTTGTATATACATATACATACTTAATAGACCGCATACATCACTATGGTATATCAAGCATTGCATGTGAACGAACAAAACAACCAACAGATCAACAATCAAGTCACTACAATATCAAACTATTGCATGTGAGCAGGCAAATCTATCAACAGATCAGTGATCAAGTCATCACAATATCAAATTCATTACATATCATAAATGTGGTTAGCTATGCATGTCAATGCAGTATGACAAATTGTGTATACACCTGCAGCCTTAATAGGTCAGCAGTATGACAGGGACTACTTTCCCAACGTCCGAACAAAATAGCCTCTGCTTAGGCTTGCCACCACTTTGGCTGGCCACTACTTTGGCGTGCCTCTACTTTGGCAATGCAGTGTCAACTCGCCTTTTGAAGTCTGTACGACCAATCAAACGCTACGAGTGACATGACAACTCGTCTTTTGAAGTCTTTAAGACCAATCAAACGCTCCGAGTGTCGATGCTCAATGGTTAGTACGCATCCAAACAAATTCAACAATATGGTATACTCACCATAGTGAACGCCCGATTGATATCTAACAAATTCTATAATATGGCATGCTCACCGTAGTGAACGCCCGAGTGATATCCAACAAATTCTACAATATGACATGTTCACCGTAGTGAATGCCCGAGTGATATCCAACAAATTCTACAATATGGCGTGCTCACCGTAGTGAGTGCCCGAGTAATGTTTTAATTAATCAATGCGGATCGACGAACCCTCACTCACTCAACTTAGTGGGTTTCCAAATCTCAATTAACTAAGAATTCAACACAGGACACTAAGTCTGGGTGTTCAATTGCGGAACGCTAGTCCCAATCTTAGATTGAAACTCTAGGCACGTAATGCGGAACACTAGGCTCAATTTTTAGGTTGAAATACTAGGCACGCCATACGGAACACTAGGTCCAATCCTTAATCAAGAAAATGCGCACGCAAGCAGGACATTAAGTCCCAGCACAGGACACATGGCCCATATGCTCAATAGGAACGCTAGGTTCCCTATGTTTTATTCTTTCAAAAACTCGATCTTTGAAATCTCTTTCTCAGTTGTTGTATCACTCCTATGTATCTAAAAATACTTTTTAGTTCTAGGTCGTTGAAACCCTAGTTGTGCTAAATAACACACTGGAAGAATTCCCAGGCGCATCATTTAACTCAACCGCTTTCGCAAATTGTACTATTTATTTCAAGTTCTTTTCTCTACTATTATTCCATTGAAATTTCCTTGCAAGCTTTGGCTAGTTGTACTAAAACCCTCACGCTTACTTTTAAATCAAAATGCCCTTAACAATTTGCTTACGAAATCAGAATTCGGCTTGTGGAATCGCATCAGATTTACCGATGTAAATCGTCAACCAATAGCAGTCGATCAACGCATTGTTAATTAATCCATTATCAACAATAACATTATTCATATTCCAATTCAATGCCAAGTTCCAATGAAATCCAAGGTGATTCAAGGAAAACAATACAACTCATAATGCCACGCAGGGCCAAGGACATGCTACATATTATTATAAATTTTAAGTCCAATTAAATCAATTAAGTATGATTTAAGTCACACAATACAATTCAGTCTTGCCACAGAGGGCCAAATCAATACACAACAGTTCATGCTACAACATCTCAACAGCACATAGTAATACTACAAGTACTACCACACAATCAATCAACAATCAAGCAAACAACACACAAGGCGAAAAGCCCAAACTCATTATGTAAGAATTTCCCTTACCTTGGGCGCTTTAACAATCCAAGCAAGGTAAATTCGAACTATCGTCAAGTCGTTCCCGCATATGCCTTATGCACGAACCTTAACAACGCAAACTTAATCCAATTAGAACAAAAAACCCAAGTCCTAAGACTCTAGGGCAGCCACGGTTTTAGTCCTAAAAAGGGCCTAAAATCTTTCTAACTTAACCTATTTGGATCATACCTAATCATATGCCATGAAACAAATTCAAACCATGCAAGTTTTCAAGCTTTTACAAAAGCTACACACTTAGAAAAATAGCTAAACCAAAATTTACCAATTGGAATAGTATTTTACCAAATGAATAGTGTTTTGCCAACTTTGAACCATTTTTCAAAGCACTAAAACATGTCATAAAATTCTAGAAACAAACTCATTTTAGTTTTAAGACAATTCTCAAAACATAACACAATTCTTTTTCCAAAATTAAACCCCTATGAAAGATTTTGCTAAATCAAATCATCAACCACTTTTACAACTATTTTTAAGCATAAATGCAAGTCAAGAACAAGTTACACAACACCCTTGAAGGCCACGATTTCCAAAGCTCCAAAACAACTTCAAGATTTTAAACCTTTAACTCCTAAATCATGCAAACTTTATTTAATCAAACCTCTTACCAAAACCAAACTTCTTTACCACTTTAATACAATTAAAAACAAGTTGAAACTCACCCAAATCATGCTATTAAGCTACTGTTTTGAGAGCTCCAAAACAGCCCCAAATTATTTTGTTTCAAACAATTTTTCAAAGCTTTAAACTTACAAATCCTTATAGATTTAAAACCTTAACCAAAAACTAACTTCGTTAACACCTAACATACTTTAAAATCAAGTTAAAACATCCCTCAAAATCATAATTTATGCCACGGTTCCAGCCCCCTAATCAAACAATTTTATTTCTCAAAACTTTTGTAAAACATGCATATTGACTAGATTTAAGTGTACTAAGCTAAAACCCTCAAAAATCTAACTCCAAAACCACAAAATTAAGTCAAAATCAAGCTCTCATAACAGCCCCTAGGCTTGGCCATAGATCAAGGGTTAGGGTTCCCAATTTTAAAAATTCTAATCAAGCTTAAACATGGAAGAAATTGATAGATCTATGAAATAGACAAGCTAGAACATAAAGATCTAACATTTCATAAAGAAAACAACACTAAAACCATGAAGAACACAATCATGGCAGCCATGAGAAGAGGAAAGTGATCAAGAACACTTACCAACAAGATTGATGATGGTTGATCAAAGATTAAGAAGAAAGGATGGAAGGTTGAAGCTTAAACATCAAATTCCTTCGAGAATAAAACTAAAATCATGATAAACAACTCTAGAACCATGAAAGCTCATCCATGGCAGCCATGGAGAAAAGGAAAATAAGCTTACCACAAGAATGATGGTGATTGGATCAAGAAGGAAGAAGAAAGGATCAAGTTACTTGCTAAATCACAAGGTTTTTCTTCAAGTTCACCACTTTCTCTCTCAAGATTTTTTTCTTGGTTCTTACCAATAATGGTGGATGAATGAATCTGGTCTTGGTTGTGTGGGAGAGCCACGAAATCAGGTAGGGACATGGAAGGAAGAATTTTTGTTTATTTAGTTGAAATTTAACTAATTACATACAAACTAACCAACAAAACTAACTACCCATTACCTCTTAATTAACCAATCAAAAGCCTCCATTCAAAATGGTGTGCTACCATCATGTGGCTTGCATCCTATTGGTCCACCTATAGCCCACAATCTTGCTCACCAAGTAAGGGTTTCGCTATGACGCGTTTTCGCTCAACCGGGAGCTCGGCGTTTCGCGTATATTAGGTTTTTAATACTAAAAACTTCCAAAAATAATTCTAATTATAACCCCACACCCAAAAATTACAAATGTTCCTCGCAGCATGAGAAAAGTACCCACGTATCTCGTTTTCTCGAAATACGAACCGAGACGTTGCGATTAGACAGTTTCTGGCCATAGGAAATACACTAAATATTTTCTGATGCCCAAAAATTCTAGAAAAATTACAATAAATCCTAAATATTGGAAAATGCTAAGATCTAAAATTTTATAAAATTTGGATCATGTTTGGGTATGTTTCAGTTAGAAACACACACAATAGCCTAGTTACGGCAGAATTCGATAGAATTCTCGCAGCGTAATAAAAACTGTAAATTAGTGAGGATCACTAATTTCAATTTCTTTTATCAACTAGATATTATTCAAACAATAAAATTATCAAGACAAAATCTTTAAAATCATAGTCATATTAAATATGACATAAAACAGACAATTAATACAATAACTAGACAATAAAAATCCAAATCATGACTTAAAAATATTTATTAAATCCAAAAAATTATTTTTCTTTCAATAAAATAATTTTCTTTAATCAAACAACAATCTTTCACAATTTTCGATATTAATTCATGTTAAAAACAGTATACGTCTACACTGTCTCTTAATCTGAATTAATCGCTAAAATAGTAAATTGTTTACAATAAATCTTTGTTGTTCTTCGTACTTTTAACAAATCATTGAGGTGATCAATCTCCATGATTTATTTTCAAGTAGCTGGAACTATAAAATAATTTTCATAAAAATTGGGATGTTACACACCGCGCTCGGTGAGCTTGAGGAGAAGATGAGTAAGCTGAAGGAGGACTATGCTCGTCTCTCAGAGGCAAGAGACGCTCTAAATAAGAGCAACACTTCTCTGCTCGGGCAGCAGGAGGAGCTCGAAGCCAAGTATGGCCTTCTGTTGGGTCAGCTGCGAGAAGAGAAGAAGAAGACTTCGACCGAAATTTGCCGGTCGAGGAGTGCAGTCGATCTGGTAGCCGCCAAGACAAGGAAGGATTCGATAATACTGTTGCTCAGCTAAAGGTGATAGCCCCCAACCTCGATATCTCCGAGCTCGATTTCACCAAGGTGGTGAGGGAGGGGAAGATCGTGGAGGAAGAAGAGGAGGGCAAGGAGGAAGACTACGCCAAGCAGGAGAAGGAGCCTGAGGGCGAGTTGGAGAAGGAAAATGAGGTTGAGCTCGAGCCCGAGAAGGAGACCGGAGTCGGGCCCAATATGGAGGTCACTGGTCGGAGTGTTGCGGCCGAGGAGGTCGTTGAGACCCGAGTCGAGGACCAAGGGAATGCCCTTGTGTAACTTGTTTTTGTTTTGCTTTTGTTTTCATTCTGTCCTGGTGATGTACTTGCTCCTCTAGGAGCTCCCCTTTTGTATTTCCATTTCAAATGAATGAAATTGACTAAGTTAAACAGTATTCGCATAAATTTACTTTGTTTTGCACTTAGTAGTCGTCGGTTACCGTACTCGAATGGGGTGGTCCTCGGGTGGCTCCTACTCGGCTAGGGTAGTCCTCGGGTAGCTTCCCCCGAAAAAACTTGTTTCAACCATTGAGTTTGGAACATTTTCTCCACGCGACGATACTAGCCGAGTACTACTAGTTTCCCTACGAAACCTTTAGGTCGGGCACAACCTTCCGAGCTGCGAGCGAGTTCGCCAAGTTTTTATGCTAACTTGGGTTTGGGACCACATGGGTCATTTAGGTCGAGTAAGACCTTCCGAGCTGCGAGCGAGCTCGCCAAGTTTTTATGCTAACTTGGGTTTAGGACCATAGGGGTCATTTAGGTCGAGTAAGACCTTCCGAGCTACGAGCGAGCTCGCCAAGTTTTTATGCTAACTTGGATTTGGGACCACAGGGGTCATTTAGATCGGGTAAGACCTTTCGAGCTGCGAGCGAGCTCAGTGAAGCACACGAATGATGTTCTGAATGCAATGGAAGGTGAACTTTATTAAATGTGGAAAAAGGAAATAAGGATGTGCCTCGTTAAAACCTTTACAAACCAAAAACCCAGTGGGAAAAAAGGTCTGCAAAGGAAAAAGAGTACGCCATCCGTTTACATATGTTGTCAACTAAAGTAAAGCTTGAGGTACGTGGAATTCCATGTCCTCGGTATCTCCTTCCCGGATAATTTTTCCAGCTTGTATGCTCTGTGGCGATGTTCCGATCTGATGCGGTATGGTCCTTCCCAAGTTGGTCCGAGCTTTCCTTGCCTTGTATCTTTTCGCGCCAGTTCAATCTTTCGGAGGACTAAGTCTCCTACCTTGAATCCTCTTGGTCGGATCTTAGAGTTGTAGTGCTTGGCAATGCGCTGTTTAGTTGCAAAGTCTTGTATTCGGGCGAGCTCCCGAGTTTCTTCCAGCAGGTCGAGCTCTACTCTTGCTTCTTCTCCCTGTGCCAGCGACTGCATGTGCTCTCTCCTGATTGAGGTCGAGCCGAGCTCCACTGGTATCATAGCATCCATTCCGTATGTTAATCGGAAAGGTGTTTCATTTGTTGCTGATTGTGGGGTGGTGTGGTATGCCCATAGCACGCCGCAGAGCTCTTCTGCCCAGTTTCCCTTGGCTTGGTCTAGTCGTTTGCGCAGGCCTCCTAGGATGACTTTGTTTGCAGCTTCAACCTGACCATTGGTTTGCGGATGCTCGACCGAGGCATAGGTGAGTCGGATACCAAGGCCTTTGCAGAAGTCTTTGAATACCGAGCTGGTGAACTGCGTGCCATTATTCGTAATGATGGTGTGGGGTAGACCGTGGCGGCAGGCTATGTTTTTCCAGACAAATTTCTTGACCCTCTCGGAAGTGATAGTTGCTAGTGGATCTGCTTCTATCCACTTGGAGAAGTAGTCTATGGCGACCACAATGAACTTGAGCTGGCCTGGTGCAAGGGGAAAGGGGCCAAGTATGTCGAGCCTCCAGGTATTAAAGGGCCAAAGGGCGATGACTTCGTGTAGGACTTCAGGGGGGATATGGTCTTGCTTTGCATACCGTTGGCAGTTGTCGCACTTTTTTACGAATTCCATGCAGTCCGATTTGATTGTTGGCGGTAATATCCATTTCGGAGGGCGAAGTGGTAGATAGCGTCCGAGTTCCACGATGGTTTCCACATATGCCTTCATGTAACTCCTCATGATATACTGAGTCGACTTATCCATGCAGCGGCGGCGGCTGCGAAGCCCGCCGGTGAAGTCCGTCACCGACAGTGTAATGTGTGGATCGCCTTTGGACCCTGCGCGATTATACAGGGTCATCGGGTAGCCTTCCCTGCTGCAAATACTCTATGATATCTGCCATCCATGATTCCGACCGGTTCACCGAGTTGGTTTCTGCTGTTTCTACACTTGGCAATTTCAAGGTTTGAACAACAACTGTGTGGAGCTGCCCCTCGGTCTTCATACTGCCTAGCTTGGTAGCAGATCAGCTTTGTTATTCTGCTCTCGAGGAATGTGTTCGAGCTGGACCTCTTGGAAATTTTGGATCATGGCGGCTACTTTCTGGGCGTACCGAGCTAGGACATCGTCTCGGCACTGATACTCGCCCTTGACTTGGTTGACCATGAGTTGGGAGTCGCTTTTGACTCGGAGTGTTTGGGCGCCTAGCTCCCATGCGAGCTTGAGACCGATCAGCAATGCCTCGTATTCGGCTTGGTTGTTACTGGCTTTAAACAGAAACCTGAGTGCCTGTTCAACACAGATTCCCGCAGGGCTTTCCAGGATGATTCCTGCTCCATTGCCTCTGGAATTGGAAGAACCGTCCACGTAGAGTGTCCAGTATTCGACCTTAGGGGTCGGTGTTAGTTCTACAATAAAGTCAGCTAAAATTTGTGATTTAATGGGTCCTCTAGGTTCATACCTAATTTGGAACTCGGAAAGCTCAACTGACCACGCAACCATCCGACCTGAAAGCTCGAGCTTCTGCAGGATTCTCTTAATGGGGTAGTCGGTTTTGACTATCATCGGATGGGCATGGAAGTAAGGCCTTAGCCTTCTTGCAGAGACCACTATCGAGAGTGCCAGTTTCTCCACCTTTTGGTACCTGAGCTCTAAGGGTGTTCGCGGATTGGATTGGATCGGTTTTGACGGGAAAAACCATCCGATCCAATCCTTTCGGTTTTTACTCTAATCATCCAATTGGTTTAGTTTTAAAATCAAATCCGATCCGATCCGATTCGATTTACTTCGGTCTGGATTGGATTGGATTTCGGTTTGTAATTTATAATCTAATATCCTGTTTTATATTTTTTCAAGTGGTGAAATTACCACAATATGGCAGCAACAAATTGTGGCCAAATAACAAAAAAATGACAAAGTAGCATCAACACAACACAATGGCCAAATGACAACAAAAGTAGCATCTAATCTCCTGTTTCATTCAAATTCAAATCATCAACAAAATAGCATCCTACATAACACAATGGCCAAATGACAAAAAAATGAAACACCATTGGCCATTGACAGCAAAATATCCCATTCAAATCCAATGAAACATCAATAAGTTTTGAATCATCAACAAAGTAGCTAAATACATAGCCATTAGCCAAAACTATGTCAGTAAAGTAGCCCAAAAAATAAAATCAAAACAGTTATGAACGTGAACACAAGAAGGGGGTTGAATTGTGTTAACAAACTTTTCGCAATCAATGCATAAAAACTTCAAAATAAGTTGTTCAAATCTGTTTTGTATATCGGATGCAGAGAATTAAACAGGACTGGATGCAGAAATTTAACCAGTTTATAAAAACTTATTTTACTGAGCAAGGTAAAGATAAATAATGTAAAGCAGTAAAGGATGAGACTCAGAGATTTATACTAGTTCACCACCAACTGGTGCTACGTCTAGTCCCTTCGTTCCTGAAGGATTTTCCACTATAATCAACTGATTACAATTTCCTCAAGCGTATTCTTCTGTCACAAACTTGACAATACTCTCAACTTCTCAAAACGACTCGATCTGATCGAGCCTTTGAGGAACAGAGTCTAAACTAGGCCAAATACAGTTTTACAAAAGAGATTATGATTTTGATAACAATCGAAATAACTCTCACAGAGAGGATGAAAAGATTAAGCTCAAAAATAGAATAGCTTTCTAAAAGAAAGAATAAGACGCTGAGTTCAGTTCAATGTAGACCAGAAACTTGGCACGAAGCTTGATTGCACACTTGAGTAATATTGCTTTCACAATGAAGTTTCTTCACGTTTCTCTAACTCTTATTCAATGAATACCTTGGGGTATTTATAGGAGTCTTCAAGGGTATTATCGTTGCAGTAAAAATATCTCCTTGCTATTGAGTGAGGTAATTTGAAATGAAGTCCTTTTCATCCTTTCCAGAGAATATCAGAATAGTACACATTACCGTTTTCGTACTATCTGCAATTTGCAATTGCCTTGTATGATTTTTGTCTTATGCTAAAGGTGTCACCTTTGCTTCCTCGTACATCAAAATGAGCGCACAAAATCAAATTCGAATTCCGTTCCAGAACAGTCTGAGGCTGAGAGCAAAAACGTGATCACCACGTGCTTCATTAAAGAGATCAGACGCTCGCTCAGAATAGAGGACGGACGCTCGTAGCAATTGAGTATTCCACGTATCAAGAAGTTGTACTATTGGACGCTTGCTGTTAGCAAGACGCTGAAGTGAGTTCGGATGCTGACACTAGTGGATTGTATTCAATTCTTTTGTATATTTCTTCTTCTTCCTTGAGTGATTTGTACATATATAAATGAAGCTTTTGATACATGCACACTCAAAGATATGTCAGAAGATAAATTGTTCTCTTGAGAAATATTTTGTTATCATCAAAATCAATGAGGGTCTAAACTTCTCAATCGTTTAGGTTCCAACAATCTCCCCCTTTTTGATGATGACAAATATCTAAGGTTGATGAACAATTTAGTTTCAAAATGACATCAAGGGTCTCCCCCTGAATTTAACAATTTTGATATATAAGACAATTCTAGTATTAAGGCGATAGTTGATAAACAAATTCAATTAAGTGATCGCAAAAATACGTAGATGTATCAGAGCATATTTTTAACAAATTGAGATCGGATGCTGATTTTCATTATATCAAAAAAAAATTGATTTTCATTTTATCAAATTTATTTCATTGTACCAAATTTATTGATCATTATTAGAGCACTGGATCAATGAATATTAGCGCATTAATAAATAACCACACAAATGCTATGTATGAAATGCTATGCATGATACTTCAGTTCCGGAGTGTGAACATCGGACGGTGAATTGTTAATCAGACTCTCACGTGTTCATCAGACCTTTCTTTTACTCCCCCTTTTGTCATCAGACAAAAAGAGTGTAAAACATATCATAGTCAAAATAAGACTTAGAAAAATTTGAATGTAAGTCAGATGTAGATATATATAAACAGATAATCAGAGCAAAATTAATGTATATGTATAAGTGTACCAACAAAACAAAAAAAATTATATCACACAAAGATAAATAAATTCAAGGGTTTGGAAGAGGTGGTGGAGGGATGTTGAGACGTTCATATAGTAATTTCAGAGCAGTTTCCAGCTGAGTGACTTTCATGTTTGTGGCCTTCATTTCTTCAAACTCTGCTTTGGGAATAGTGACCATCTCAACTGCAGGAGTAGAAGTAGAAGGTCCAGCTTCTGGTATTGTTGCAGGTTTCATCTTCTGATACTCTGCTAGCACCCAGTTGGATAGCGTCAGTCTCAATTCCTTCTTCCGTTGAGCTCTTAGAAAGAATGCATCATTTGGTATAAACTATTTGATGAGATTTCCAATTTTTCTGAGCTCAGATTCTGCTTGAATTTTCCTTTTATACTTCACATCTTCTGGATACAGCAAATCCATGAAGATGATTTCTCTGTGTAGAACTACATCAGCAGTGAAAGTATCAAACCTATTTCCAGCTTCTTCTCCCCATATTCTTCTGATAAAGACACTCAATGCTTCAAAAGTGAAAGAGAGTGCTTCATTTTCTGCCAGGTATACTCTTCGCAGATTTTCCCTGTCATCTTCTTCAAGCACTAGGGGGACGAGGCATGGTAACATGGCTTTGTCTTTCCAAGACTCAGACCATTGACTCCAAGTAAATCCAATGTCAAAGTGCTTGGTCACAGCAGCCCATTGGACATATACCTTCATGCAGTCAAGAGGCCTGATTACTGAACACCTGAACATATCATCGAAGTAGACTGTTCCAAGATTGATGTCAGTAATTCTGCTGATTATGCCAATTGTTAGAATAGTGGCCTTCTCGGCATTGCAGCAGTTTGAGGAGCCAGTTCTCCATTCATCTTCCTTCAGAGAAGTCAGGTAAAACCTTCTGGCATGATCCTCGGAGATCTTGGCAATCAGAAGCTTAGAGAATTCCTTAAGGTTGTACTTTTTGGGAGCATTCTCATACTCCGTGAGCCCGATCTTGCTGAATGGCTGCTTGCCAGGAGCAGGCTCTTTCCTTTTCCCAGGGATAGACCAAGGTAGCCACCTTTGTGCATGCAGTACAATCTTCAACATTATGCATTTAAGGATCCTGTCTTGTCTGATTACTTCAATCTTCTTCATCTCAAGACAGTGTGCCATGAAGGCAGCTTCTTCATCTGTGATCCACCTTCCGCATTCTTCCAATGTGAGTGGTTCAGATTGTGGTAGGGATCTTGGAAGGTCAACAGAGAAGGGAATTACTCTGCTACCAGATGCTGGTCTCAATCTTCCTTTAAATGACATCTGAAATTGGTCTTCTCCATCTTTGAAGGTAGCACTCATCGGAGAGGCAATCTCCAGTCTGGCAGCTCCAGAGGTGAAGGTTTTCAAATGCCATGTGGAGGGACGATTGTAGATGCTATGATATATCTCATACTTAACAAACCGTGGTTTGTATGAGACATTCTTCCTTCCACCAGCGTCTGTAGGTTTATGGGTAATGGTGAGTAAGGTGGGAGTGGTTTTGGTGATTTTGTAGGTTTTAGGTGTGTAGGGTTTGAAGGGATTAACAGGAGGTACTTTGAATAATAGGTTAAAGGGATGAGAGTGAAGTTTGGAAATATATGTGGTAAGTGAAGTATTTGAGGAATTTTGTGGTAGGCCAAGGTTAAGTGTAGTGGATGATGGTTGGGTAGGTTTAGGGAGGATAGAGGTTTGTCGGAGGCTCATTCTGGTTTTCTTGGTTTGTGTTTGTGTTTGTGGTTGTGAAACAGACAATGGTGGTGCAGGAATAACATCATGAGCATCAAAGACAGATACTGATTCATCAACAGTAAAATGAAATACCTTAGGGTTAACCTCTGAAGACTTAACCAGCCTTCTTTTAGATCCTCTCGTGACAATAACAATAGGAGGAGGAGGAGGGATCTGCTTCCCTTGACCGGACGCTGAAGCATCCTTTTCAGCTGCTGGTCTAAACTATTTCTCCAAGACCTTTCTGATGGGAATTCTATCCTCATCTTCTGGTTCTTCAACAGTAGGTGCAGGAGCCACCTTCTGTTTTATTCTTCTTGTCTCCCTTGAAGGAGACTTAGCAGGTCTTTTCACACCAGTCATTGAGCTTCTGGTGGTTTTCTTTTCAGCTTCTCCTTCCTGTTGCTCTATTTTCACCTTCTTGATCATAGACCCAGTAATTAGCTGCATCTTGACCAAACTGTTGACTCCAAAAACTTCTGGACAAACAACAGCACCAACACCAAAGTATTTTTCCCTTTCCTCTATGTTGATGGAGTCAGTCAGCTTCCTTACAACGCCGTCTTTGATCATCATAATGGAGAGAAGAACTCCATAAGGGATTATCTTGACGATATTCTTCTTGTCGACACTCCTTCTTGAGAAGACAAGGGCATTTATCAGATTGTTGATAATCAACCTTGGCAGATTGATTTTCTTCCCATCCATGTAGTTCCTCATAATAAACTTTTGCTCGTAGTTCACTATGTCGCTTGATCCAGCCTTCAGAATCATGCTCTTGGTGATGATTTTGTGCAGTACACGGTAGTGGCTTTTCAAGTCTTTGGTCGTGGGAGTGATGTTCTTCTTCTTCAGTTCACGGTAGTTCTCAAACAGGGCTTCGTTGACGTTTTCAAGTCCTCTGTAAGCATCAGCCCAGTTTGAATGGTAACTGATTCCTTCACATGGACACTTGATCGTCTGAGCAATAGAGTTGATGGTGAAGCGTAGTTTGAAGCCTCTGATGTGACCTTCTATGACTTCCCCCGGAAGTAAGTACACATTCCCCCAGAACTCCTTAATAGCGTAGCTCATTACATCAACTGGTTCCCAGATGAAGTAGTTTTCCAGCCTAGTTTCTCAAGACCTTCTTCAAAATCAAACCCGTACAGCTTGAGGTTCTCAAAATCAACCCGGTTCTCATTCAGAAGTTTTGCCTCAGAGAAGACGTCAAAGGCAACAGTGTATTGTCCAACCTTTCTGTCGGCCATTGTAGCAGTTGAAGAGAAGGTGATGGAGGTTTTAGGGTTCTAAAACACAGAGAGAGAGACAGAGACAGAGAGAAAGAGAACGGTTTTGCAGAAAACACAGAGTGAAGTGATGGAGCGAAAAATGTGGAGTAGTGGGAAAGTTGATAGAAAATGGTACAGTCCTTTTTCAAAAAATCGCTTCGTATTTCCACATAAAAATTAAATCAAAAAGAAAAGAAAATAAAGATTCGCCTTTTCATTAAATGCAGACGCCAAAAGAAAAGTAAGATCAAGAAAAAGATTTTATCGAAAGACATAAATAATTATGACCCAGTAGATGTGATGAGACGCTTAAGTCCTTAACACGTGTGACACGTGTGGGTGTGCTCGGACGCACGCAACCGATTCACCAGACGATGAGTTATGATGCATATGACAAATAAGATGCTTATTCATATACATGCTTATGTCTTACCAGATGCTGAGCTTTTGTATTTTATCTGAAGTTGAGATTAATCATTCTTCTATAAGATGAAAATTTAAATTTCTTCTTATAAAATTGAATCTATCTTGATGAGGGTTTTGTAAATATGTCACCAATCGATGATCAGTGTCTACAAATTTTATTTCTAGAATACCCTTCTGAACATAGTCTCTTATGAAGTGATGCTTAATCTCAATGTGCTTAGCTCGTGAATGCAATATGGGATTTTTAGTAAGACAGATTGCAGAAGTATTGTCACAGAAGATAGGAATGTTACTTTCTTTTATCAGATAGTCTTCAAGTTGATATTTCATCCACAGAAGTTGAGAGCTGCAACTTCTTTGCTGAAATATACTAAACCTGCTTTGTTGAGAGTGCAATCGTGCTTTGCCTTTTGCTTGACCAAGATACAAGATTTGCTCCAAGGAATTGGCAGCTTCCACTTGTGCTTTTTCTTTCAATTCGGTCTTCAGCAAAGTCAGCATCACAGAAATCTACTAACTTGTAATCTTTTGATTTCTTATAAAGCAAACCAAGATTAGTAGATCCTTGCAAATATCTAAAGATTCTTTTAACAGCACTCAAGTGTGATTCTCTAGGATCTGATTGAAACCTAGCACATAGATAGACGTTGAACATAATATCAGGTCTTGAAGTTGTAAGATAAAGTAGAGATCCAATCATACCTCTGTACATCTTCTGATCTACCTTTTTACCAGTTTCATCTTTACCAAGAATACATGTGGGATGCATAGGAGTACACATAGGTTTGCAATCCACCATTTTGAATTTCTTTAGCAATTCCTTGATATATTTGCTTTGATGTATATATATACCATCATTGCATTGTTTGATTTGAATTCCAAGGAAAAACTTCAGTTCACCCATCATGCTCATCTCGAATTCAGCCTGCATTAGCTTAGAAAATTCTTTGCAAAGGCTTTCATTAGTAGCTCAAAAATAATGTCATCAACATATATTTGAACAATTATAAAGTGCTTGTTTGATGTTTTTCTAAAAAGAGTAGTGTCTACTAGACCTCTGGAAAATCCATTTTTCATAAAAAATGTACTAAGTCTTTCATACCAAGCTCTGGGAGCTTGCTTAAGACCATAAAGGGCCTTTTTGAGTTTGAAGACATGTTACGAAATTCAATGTCTTGAATCCAGGAGGTTGTTTTACAAAGACTTCTTGATTATAAAACCATTCAAGAAAGCACTTTTTACATCCATTTGATAAAGAATTATATCATGATGTGCGGCAAAGAAAGCAAAATGCGTATAGTTTCTAACCTTGCAACAGTGCAAATGTTTCACGTAAAATCAATACCTTCTTCCCGTGAGTACCCTTGAGCAACTAATCTTGCCTTGTTTCTCACAACCTTTCCATCTTCATCAAGCTTGTTTCTAAATACCCATTTAGTGCCAATAGCTTGCTTATCTTCTCGTAAGGTAACCAACTTCCATACATCGTTTCTTTGGGCTGATTCAACTCTTCTTGCATGGCCAGAATCCAGCCTTCATCTTTCAATGCTTTATCAATCGTTTTAGGTTCCATTTCTAAGAGTAGTGCCATATCTGCATGCTCTTTAAAAGAGGATCTGGTTCTTACTTTATCTCCAGGTTTTCCTATGATCTGATCTTTAGGATGATTGGCTTTGTATTTCCAAATTTTTCTCAATTGACTTTTGAAGATTCTTGTATCTGGTCACCACCGGACGATGAAGATGTAGGTTCACTATTTGTAGTATTACCTATATTTAATTCTGAAAACAATTCATCTAGCTCTGACATGGCTGTGTCAGGCTTCTTGTCATCAAATTTGACATCAATGGATTCTTCCACTGTCATAGTTTCTTTATTATATATTCTAAAACCTTTAGATCTTTCAGAATATCCCAAAAAGATTCCTTTGTCAGCTTTTGAATCAAACTTACCAAGTTGATCCTTAGTATTTAAAATGTAACACATGCAACCAAATGAATGAAAATATGATATGTTTGGTTTCCTTCCTTTCCACAGTTCATATAGAGTCTTCTTCAAAATAGATCTTATAGAAATTCTATTTTGAATGTAACAAGCTGTGTTTACTGCTTCTGCCCAAAAATGTTTTGCAATATTAGCCTTATTGATCATGGTCCTGGCCATTTCTTGGAGGGACCTATTTTTCCTTTCTACAACACCATTTTGTTGAGGTGTTCTAGGAGAGGAGAAATTGTGGGAGATGCCGTTATCATTGTAAAAATTTTGAAAGCTTTCATTTTCAAATTCTCCCCCATGATCACTTCTAATAGAAGATATGCAAATTCCTTTTTCATTTTGAACTGTTTTACAGAATACAGTAAATACCTTGAATGACTCATCTTTGTGAGCAAGGAATCTAACCCATGTCCATCTAGTGAAATCATTAACAATGACTAACCCATATTTCTTTCCAGTTAAAGAGGCTGTCCTTGTTTGACCAAAAAGATCAAGATGCAAAAGCTCAAGTGGTCTAGAGGTTGAAACAACATTTTTTGAATGAAAAGAAGATTTAACTTGTTTTTCTCTTTGACATGCCTCACAGAGAGCATCGGATTGATACTTGAGATTTGGTAAGCCTCTGACAAGACTGTGATTGTTTAGTTTTGAGATTAATCTCAAATTGGCATGACCCAATCTCTTGTGCCAAATCCATTGTTCTTCGTCAACAGACATGAGACACTTGTCATCTTGTTTTGCAAGTTCAGAGAGATCAATTTTGTAAATATTTTGTTTCCTCTTAGCAAAGAAAGAAAGTAGAGCCGTCTTTCTTGCTTTTTACTAGACATCCAGTTTCTGTAAAGATGACTTCATAACCATTGTCACATAATTGACTTATGCTCAATAAGTTATGTTTAAGTCCTTCAACATATAGTACATTATCAATAGAGTGAAGAGAGCCTTTACCAATGCGACCAATTCCAACTATTTTACCTTTTTGGTTTCCTCCGAAACCAACGAATCCAGCTTCTTTAGGCCTTAGTTCTTGGAACATATGCTTTTCTTCCGTCATGTGACGCGAGCATCCACTGTCTAAGTACCAAGATAGGTGTGTTGACTTTGTTGCTAAGCATGTCTGCAACATAGACTATTTTATCTTTAGGTACCCATATCTTTTTGGGTCCTTTCTTGTTAGTTCTTGAAGGAGGCTTATCCTTCACAGTTTTAAAAAGCGATACATGCACTTTTCAAATGACCAGGTTTATTGCGATGAAGTACGGTGCAAGCATTTACTATGATTATTGGATTTATCGATCTTTGAATCATTTTCTAAAAGAGGTTCATCCGATATATAACCAAGACCATGAGTTGTCGCTTTCTCGACACCCCAAATCATTGAAGCTTGCTTGCTACGAGTTACACTCTCTGCAAGAAACTTTTGAAAAGCATACTCATAATCATTTGATTTGCATTTAGGATTGCTGTAACTTTAGAGCTTTCGGTTTGAGAGCTCTACAGTTGCTTGTTAGCGATCGAGGCTGGTTATCCATCGAATCTTGATTTTCGGTTTTAAACCACGATTTTCTTTGTTAGTCTGATTTTTCTTGGTTTAAAGCTTGAAAGTCTTGTGATAATTTTGAAAATTTCTTTTTCAAATTCTTATACTCAACAGAGAGAGTGGCAGAGTCTTTAAGAAGATCATCAAATGCAAGTTGAAGTTCAGAGTAGGAATCATATACTATTACCTCTTCAACTTCTTCTTCTGAATCAAGGTCGATTCTCCGCCATGAGAGCGAGATTTGCTTCTACTTCATTATCTTCCTCAGATGAGGATGAATCTAGATCTTCCCATGTAGCCATGAGACTCTTGTTCTTTTTCTTGAAAGAACTTCTTGTGGACTTCTCCTTAAGATTAAGACATTCGGACTTGAAATGTCCAGGCTTTTTACATTCATAGCAAATGACTTGAGCCTTGTCCTTGCTCTCTTTCTTGTCCTTAGTATCTTTCTTCTGAAACTTCCTTCTGAAGTTTCTTTTCTTCCACATTCTTTGTATCTTTCTGGATATAAACGCGAGCTCATCTTCTGATGTGTCAGCATCTCCTTCTGAAGCTTCATCTTCTGATTCTTCTTCTTCAGCTTGAAGGGCTTTGGAAGAACTGACTTTATGTTGAGAGACTTTTAAGGCAATAGATTTGCCCTTTTTGACCGGTTCTTCTTCATTTAGCTCAAGTTCATGAGCTTTCAATGAACTTATAAGATCTTCAAGTCGTAAGACATTTAGATCTTTTGCTTCCTGGATAGCAGTGACCTTGGGTCTCCACTGCTTAGTCAAGCTTCTTAAGATCTTTCTAATATGGTCAGGTGTAGTGTAACTTTTTCCAAGGGCCTGTAACCCATGAACTAGTGTTTGAAATCTTCCAAACATAGTTTCAATGTTTTCACCATCTTCCATTTTGAATAACTCATATTGGCGAACTAACATGCTAGTTTTGGTTTCTCTTACTTGGGCAGAGCCTTCGTAAGATAAAACAAGTGAGTCTCAGATTTCTTTGGCAGTATCAAATTTGCCACATTTATCATATTCTTTTTCTATCATAGCACAGATAAGAATGAATCTAGCCTTTTGATTGATTTGATATCTCTTTTTTTGCTCATCATTCCAATCTTCTCTGGCTATCGCAACACCACGAGGATTAGTGGGAAGAATGTAACCACTTTGAACTATATCCCACAACTCAAGTTGTTGTGTCTCAAAGAAAGCTTTTATCTTATCTTTCCAGTAATCAAATTTTTCTCCATCGAATAGAGGAGGACGGTTCATATGACCACCTTCAGTAGACATGTTCACAGTACATGATCTTTTCTCTTAACACTGTTAAGTGCTCAACCAAGAGGCTGAGCTCAACACAAGTGCTCTAACTCTTATTCAATGAATACCTTGGGGTATTTATAGGAGTCTTCAAGGGTATTACCGTTATAGTAAAAATATCTCCTTGCTATTGAGTGAGGTAATTTGAAATGAAGTCCTTTTCATCCTTTCCAGAGAATATCAGAATAGTACACATTACTGTTTTCGTACTATCTGCAATTTGCAATTGCCTTGTACGATTTTTGTCTTATGCTAAAGGTGTCACCTTTGCTTCCTCGTACATCAAAATGAGCGTACAAAATCAAATTCGAATTCCATTCCAAAACAGTCTGAGGCTGAGAGCAAAAACGTGATCACCACGTGCTTCATTAAAGAGATCAGGCCTTCGCTCGTAAACGCAGGACGGACGCTCGTAGCAATTGAGTGTTCCACGTGTCAAGAAGTTGTACTACTGGACGCTTGCTGTTAGCAAGACGCAAGTGAGTTCGGATGCTGACACTAGTGGATTGTATTCAATTCTTTTGTATATTTCTTCTTCTTCCTTGAGTGATTTGTACATATATAAATGAAGCTTTTGATACCTGCACACTCAAAGATATGTCAGAAGATAAATTGTTCTCTTGAGAAATATTTTGTTATCATCAAAATCAATGAGGGTCTAAACTTCTCAATCGTTTAGGTTCCAACAAGTTAATTAGCAGCATGCCCTGCAACTTTGTTGTTAATCAGCAGCATGCAGCAAGAATAAACATCCACTTTGCCCTGCAAAAGAATAAACAGTTAATTAGCAGCATGCAGCAACAACAGTTGTGAATATAATTATAAGCAACAGCAGCATGCAGCAACAGCAGTAGTTGTGAATAAACAAAAATAAATATACCAACAGCATGCAGCAACAGTTAATCAGACTCAGCACCAGAATCATCTTCATTAGCTTGTGTAGTTGGCATTAGTTCTGAAAAATAGTTAAAATAAAAACTTGTAAATAATGTGTAAAATCAGAATCAATAACAATAAATATATAAGTAATTAGATTAAAGTAAAATACCTATCTCCAACTTTTCAAATTCCTGGACAAGTTCTTCAATGTCAATTGTTAATGGAGAGGCTCGGAGCCAATTTTGTGTACACATTAAAGCCTCAACTGTTCTTGGAGTAAGGGAACTCCTGTAACAATTAAGAATTCTACCCCCAGTGCTGAATGCAGATTCTGAAGCAACTGTGGATACTGGCATAGCCAATACATCCCTAGCAATAAGCCCAAGAGTAGGATATTTACTAGAGTTAACCTTCCACCAGTTTAAGATATCAAAATTTGGAGTATCCTTCTCCAATGTCTCCATGAGATACAAATCCACCTCATTTTTATTTTCACTCTCACTGTTACTCATGTCCTTCTCAAACTCCATTGCAAATGAAGCATTGCCACTTATTGTCATGTCAGTTTCCATCTCAGTAGTCTGTGTACTTTCAGATTGATTAGTTCCACTAAAAAGCTTATAGCTACTACACAAATTGTTGAAAGTTTCACTTACTTCTCCAATTAAAAAATCAGCCTCCTCCTTATCATAAAGCTTATCAAAACTCCACTTCACAAATCGAATCTTGTATCGAGGATCAAGTACAATAGCAATAAAAATCATCATGTTGATATTTTTAATGTTTCCCCAATATTTATCATGCTTAGCTTTCATTTTTTCAGCCATACTTCCAAGCAATCGATCTGAATTATTTGTCAAAGTCTTTAAAGTTCTCAATATATGGCAATATTCATGAAAATACAAAGAAGAAGTCACAAACAAAGAACCCGACACTTTCAGAGTGACTCCATAAAATACTCTCAAAAAATCCACAAACACTCGTGCATTTTCCCAATCCTCATATTTTGGAATACCACCTGGACTCAATGCAAATTCAGTGTCTCGCTCTGCCAACCTTTTAAATGCCTTTTGAAACTTTATAGCACTTTCAAGCATAAGGAAAGTGGAGTTCCACCTAGTAGGCACATCTAATTGCACTATGGATTTCTCTTGAATCCTACAATCCTTAATGAAAGTTTTGAACCTATCAAACCGACCAGGGGAAGCACGCACATATTTAACAACATTTCTAATTTTACTGATTGAATCATGCAAGTCCTTCATTCCATCACAAACAACAAGATTTAAAATATGAGCACAACATCTAACATGCAAATGTTCACCTTTCAATGGATGAGTATTCCAATCCTCCATTCTAGTTTTCAAATATTGAATAGCAACATCATTTGAACTTGCATTATCAACTGTAAGACTGAAAACTCTAGAGATACCCCACCCCAAAAGGCACTTCTCAACTTTCCTACCAATAGTTTCACCTTTATGATTTTTTATCAAACAAAAATTCAATATTCTCTTTTGCAATTTCCAGTCACTGTCAATGAAGTGTGCAGTGAGACACATATAATTCAAATTTTGCACAGAACTCCAAGTATCAGTAGTTAGACAAACACTTTGATTTGGAAGACCAAGTACAGCTTTCAGTTTTTTCTTTTCATTTATATAAAGGTCCCAACAATCCCTAGCAATAGTGATCCTCCCAGGAATTGTCAACCTAGGCTGAACAACACTCATGAAATACCGAAATCCCTCCCCTTCAACAAATTTGAATGGCAATTCATCTACAATAATCATCCTAGCAAGAGCTTGTCTACATAATTCAACATCAAATGCTACAGCATTTAAGGTATGACTAATCCCATTCCCATCTTCCCTTTTTAATTCTTTGAAAACTAAGAAGTGTTTGTCTTGATTCACTAGTTTCTCTTGGAAACTTTTTGCATATAGTCAACAAATGATTTTTCAAATTAGATGTGCCATTTTTATGTGTATCACATGCATATGTTGCCCCACACCACTTACATTTAGCTCTAGGTCTTAATGACTTAGGATCAAGTTCTTTAGTAAAATGATCCCATGTCCAAGATCTAGGTTTGATGGGTTTTCTCTTACTTGCTTCTTCATCTTCTTCAACAGTAGTTTCTCCACATTTCCTCTTGTTTGACAGGGTTTGTTGCTCTGTCTCAGTGGCTCCAGGTGTATTTTCTCCAACATTTGCAGCCATGCTCTCAACACCTTAGGTATTTTGTGTCTGCATACAAAACACCAATTAGATTGTTGCTCTGTCTCAATTACTGAAATCACTGAAACCAGATTCACTAAAATCAAAACTTACCCCAGACATTTTTAGTAAAATGGAAGGCAGAGAGCTTGGTCGGTTGCAAAATGCAGAAGCACCAACCTGAAAACGTAGAGCAAAAATAAAAATGAAACCTTAAACCAGTAATGTGAACAAGAAGAAGAAACTGAAAATCGGAGAACAGTCACGAAGAAGCCAAGAGGGAGAAGGAGAGGGAGTATTTACCTGGGCAGAGGAGAGTCGTCGCTGCCGTCGCTGGGCTTAGTGAGATTCTGAGAGTGAGAGCGAGTGAGCGACAGTGTCGAGTGAGACAGTGAACTGGGCTGGCTGGGTTGCAAACTGCAGAAGCACTAACCTGAAAACGTAGAGCAAAAAAAAATGAAACCCTAAACCAGTAATGTGAACAAGAAGAAGAAACTGAAAACCCTAAAATCAAAATCAAAATCTATGGGAGGCGAGAGTTGGTGATGAGGGCGGCGGCGTTGTTGCGAGGACGGGGATGAGGGTGGCGTTGTTGTTGCGAGTGAGGGGGAGAGAATCGGAGAACAGTCACGAAGAAGCAAAGAGGGAGAAGGAGAGGGAGCATTTACCTGGGCAGAGGAGAGCCATCGCTGCCGTCGCTGTCAAGAAGGAAGGAGAAGCGGAGATGCAGCGCCGCGGTTAGATATCAAGGCGAGATTCTGAGAGTGAGAGCGAGGGAGCGACAGTGCCAATGAGTGAGACAGTAAAATTAGGGTTAAAATTAAACGAGAGACGTGTAAAATTAGTAATTGGGCTGGGCTGGGCTGCACATTGGTGGGAGACTCAAATGTGGGTTGTGAAATTAGGGTTAAAAGGTATTGGATAAAATTGGAAAAAAGTAATTTAAATATGGGTAAAAAGGTAATTACATGTATAATATTATGTTATCTAATAATACTTTGGATCGGTTTGGATTGGATCGGTTCCATGAGAGGGAACCGAAAACTGATCCAATCCATTCCAAAATTTCGGTTTTTTGCGGTTTTCGGTTTTTTCGGTTTGCGGTTAATTCGGTTTGTGGTTTTTCGGTTCGGTGACTGCGGTTTGAATTGGATTGGATCGGTTTGTGAACACCCTTACTGAGCTCTGTCCCGTGAAGAACTTTGCTCACAAAGTACACAGGGTGCTGCTCGGAATTTCTTTCTTCAACCATGGCCGAGCTGATCGAGCTGTCAGTGGCTGCTAGGTAAAGGAGCAAGGAGGCTCCTTTGGTGGGGCAAGTGAGGACTGGTGGCGATGCCAAGAATTCTTTAAGCCTTTGAAAGGCTGTTTCGCACTCTTCGCTCCATTCGAACCGAGCTGGCTTCCTGAGTACCTGGTAGAAAGGAAAAGACTTGTCAGCAGAGCGAGTTACGAACCTGGAAAAGGCTGCTATCCGACCAGCCAGTCGTTGCACTTCTTTGACGGAGCTTGGGCTCCGCATCTCCATCACAGCTCGACACTTATTGGGGTTGGCCTCGATGCCTCTGTGGGTGATCATGAATCCCAGGAACTTCCCTCCGAGTACCCTAAAGGAGCACTTCTCGAGGTTGAGCCTGATGTTATACTTCCTCGCGATGTCGAATATCTCTTGAAGGTCCTGATGGTGTGCGTCAAAACTGGAGGTTTTTACGACCATGTCGTCCATGTATACCTCGATTGTTTTCTCGATTTGGTTGGTGAAGACTTCGTCCATCATCCTCTGGTAGGTTGAGCCTGCATTCTTCAAACCAAAGGGCATAGTGATGTTGTAGAAATTGGAGGTTTCTGTCATGAAGGTTGTCTTCGGTGCATCGAGTGGGTGCATTCTGATCTGATTGTACCCCGAGTATGCGTCCATGAAACTTAGCACTTGGTACCCTGACGTGCCGTCTACCAGGGCATCGATGCTCGGAAGAGGGTAAGGGTCCTTAGGGCAGACCTTGTTCAGGTCGGTAAAGTCAGTGCACATCCTCCATTTACCATTGCTTTTCTTTACCAATACCACGTTAGAAAGCCAAGTAGGGTACTTGATTTCCTTTATGAATCCCGCCTTGAGGAGTTTGGAGGTTTCTTCTCGATCGCTTGCTTCTTTTCTCCTGCAATCGCCTCTTTACTGGCGATGGGCCGAGGCCCGGGCCCGGCGGCGAGTTTGTGGCAGGCCACTTTTAGATCTATCCCGGGCATGTCTTCCGGGCCCCATGCGAATAGATCAGCGTTAGCGAGCAGGGCCTTTGTCAGGGATTGCTCGCTTTACTGGGGTAGTTGGGTTCCGACTCGTATGCTCTTCCCTGGCCCCCTTACTTCAACATTCTTGATATCGTCCACTGGTACTGGTCGGAGGTCACTCTCGCCCCTAGGGTCCAGCTCGAACATGTAGCTCGACTTAGGGCGATCCCTACTCTTGTCATCTCTGAGACTGTTGACATAGCACTGCCTGGCTTCCTTCTGGTCGACATGTACTATGGTTATCTGCCCATCGGACAATGGGAACTTCATTGCCAAATGGAGGGTGGAGACTATGGCTCTGATCCCGTTGATGACGGTTCTTCCGATTATCATATTGTACGCAGTGTCTGCGGCTGACTCGGCCTCTATTACCAGTAGGTGTGCTTCGATTGTTTTGACCCCTATGTCTGCTTTGAAGGTGAGCAGGACATCAAAGTACCCTGTCACCTGAGTTTTAGCACCTGAAAAACCAACCAACGTACCTCGGTAGGGTCTGATTATTGAGTTTGGCAGCTTGAGCCGATCAAAGGCTTCCTTGTTGATGATGTCTGTCGAGCTGCCTTGATCGATAAGCACTCTCCTTATGTTGAACCCAGCGAGGTGGACAGTGATTACCATGGGGTCGTCCTGGTGTCGATCTATTCCTCGGTAGAAGGACATGGTCGGCAGGACAGCGGGAGGAGCGGTTACTGAGCTCGAGCTATTGACAGATCTCAAGTGTCTTCTTCGGCTGCTGCTCGACTCGCCTCCGCCTGCAAAACCACCTGCAATCAAGTTAAGTGAAGGAGTACCTCCATCCTGTCCTTGCCTGCGTTGCCGAGCAGGTGAACGTCTCTCTCTCCCTCCCCAAGCCGGCGATCGGTCGCGCCTGCGCTCGGGCGTACGGGATCTCTTGCGATTTCCGTTGCTTCCTCTAGGGGTTGCTCCAGTCCCTTTGTCCACGTACTTTGTCAAATGTCCTGCTTGTATGAGCTTCTCGATTTTTACCTTTAGTGCCTGGCATTCGTTGGTGGTGTGTCCATAGACTCGGTGGTACTCGCAGTACCTTTGACGGTCTGCGTCCGGCGGGGAGTCTCTCCGAGGAGGCAGGGTGATGAGGTTGCCTGCGTAGGCTTCTTTTAGCACTCAGTCCCTTCCCACTATCAAGGGGGTGAACTGTCCTCTATAGTCTTGTCGTCCTCGGCGGTCGTTCCTTCTGTCTGTCTGATCTCTGGGTGGTTCTCTGCTTTTGTCTTGTCGACCTTGAGTCTCCTTTTTGGCAGCGGTGACTTCCTCCATGTTGATATATCCCACAGCTCGGCGTCTCAACTCGTCCAGGGACTCGGCGGGGCGATGAGCGAGGGAGTCCAAGAAAGGTCCAGGCTTTAATGCTGACACCATGGCATGGAGCGCCACATCGGTGCTGAGGTTCCTGACTTGGGTCGTTTCATTGTTGAAACGCTCTATGAATGACTTGAAGGTCTCGTCTGATCTCTGCTTAAGTCCGACCAGGCATGTGAAAATTTTCCTGAATGCTCGGCTCGTGGTGAACCTGGCCACGAACTGCTCGGCGAGCTGGCTAAAGGAACGGATCGAATGCTAGGGGAGGTTGGAAAACCACATCATGGCAGATCTCTTCAAGGTGCATGGGAACGTCCTGCATTTTAAACCTTCTGAGGCCCCTACTAGCAGCATCCGAGCATTAAACGAGGTGAGGTGCTCATCGGGGCCGGTTTTACCCTCGTAAGCATCCATGTTGGGTATCTGGAAATGCTTGGGGACTGGATCAGACATGATCTCCTCGCTGAAGGGGATAAGGTTAGCCCGACCTCCAAGGGTCGGTCTCTATGGCGATGGGCGCGCCGACGCTTGGGGCTTTCTGTTTGGCTTGACCGATCCGTTCTCGACGAGTCTCCCTCATCATCGCGCCTTGTCTCATGGCGCGTTCTGGAAGGTGTTTCGTGGCCCATCCTCCTCTCACGATCGAGAGCATCTTCGATCTTGCGTCTTAATTCTTCGTTCTCAGCCCTGAGAAGCTCCAAGACCGGGTCTAGAGGCGGGCGTTCGTCCTGACTGACTGAGTTATGGCTTGGTGGCGGCGACTTATGATTCGCCGTACTTCTAGTGCGTACCATCCTTGCTCGGTGGTATCCTTGAGGCCCGGGCTAGTTTTACCGGGCCCCACGGTGGGCGCCAATGTTAATGCACGAAATGACAGGCTCTCCTTCTCCTTGGAGCAGCGTCCTTTCTCCTCTGGTACGGCTGGGGGTACCTGCAAAAGGCACTCCGATGCCTAAGTCAGATAGGGCTTTAGGAGAAGAGAAGGTGAGCTTAAGTGTTTAGGGTTTCAGAGTGTGTAGATAGTATGCAAACCTGGGGGGTCAAGCCCCCTTTATATAATGGAGTCTCGCATGAGGATGATAACTAACGACCCGAATCCTGCGCGTGGTAACTCCTCTCCCAAGCTTCAGGGGCCAGCTCATCTCCTCCTGATATTTCGCACCTGCTAGGTTTATCACGTACTGGCTATGTGTTTCTCAATCTTTGGAGTGGCAACTGCCTCAAGTGTTGTCTCTGGGCACATCCTCTTCCAGAAGGTTCGAGACCCACAGGTCGGCTCGGCCCTGATGTACTCGGTGCTCACCCCTAAATGGCTATACCTGAAGGATGGGTTTGGCCCGCTCCGGTCCGAAATTTGTCCTACTTGTAATATTTCCCCATGATAATGGAAATTCATTCTTATTTACATAGTTTTATTCAAAATCTATATATTCTTCTAAATTCTACGCCAATATTTTCTCTTCAGTAAAAGTGGTAAATAAAAAAAGGTTATTTCTTTTGATTCTTGTAAACTTGTTTTTTACCTATTATTGTTATTGTTATTAAATTTAGTGGCAAAAATGCTTCCTTTTATTTCTTAATGAATTATAGGAGAAAGAGTATTTAACATGAGTATTTGTAGCTTTTATTTTTTCATATTTATGACCCTTAAAATAAATTATTTTCAAGTTGGTCCTTGATAGGGTTTGGCCCCATTGGAAGGCCAAACCCTATTTTTTGAAAAATTACTAAAATATCCCTACTTTATTTACAGTTACGCCCTCTTCTTAAAAGAATATTGCAAATCGGTCCCTGTTAGGGTTTGGCCCCATTGGGAGGCCAAACCCTAATACTACGTGCGGCAAATTTCCAGAAGCGGGATTCGAACAATCAAAATTTCAGAATGGAAGAAGGAAGGGCAAAAAAAAAATAACAAGCAACAGATGAACAACAACAATAATAACCACAATATCAACAGAGTTTAGGGGGTGAAGAACGAATCAAATAGAATATGAAAATCATTCGTAACTACAGTCCAGATACAGATCCAAGAATGAAGAATGAAAGGAAAAATGTTAACCTGGGTCGTAGTGACTCCCAAAAAAATAGAACAGAAACAAGAGATGGGGCTTCAAAGAGAACCTAAATCTAAAATGGTGTTTGTTTTTGGACAGGAGCCTCACAGGTTTACTTCTGCCTCTTCACGTGCTTCTTCTTCTTTCTCTGATTTCGTCTTTCTCGGGTTCGTTATCTCTGTTCGCTCAATGCCTCTAGGGTTTGCTCTCAGGTCCGGTCCGAAATTTGTCCTACTTGTAATATTTCCCCATGATAATGGAAATTCATTCTTATCCACATCGCCTATTAAATGCTATTGGCACAATAGGATGCTTATTCCTATCTCTCCTGAACTCAACTTGGGATTTTATCAACCTGCGTTTTCTTTCTAAAAGAAATTCATGCTAAAAATAAACATGTGCAGATCAAAACATAAAAGCATTTCATAATAGGATGCTTATTCCTATCTCTCCTGAACTCAACTTGGGATTTTATCAACCTGCGTTTTCTTTCTAAAAGAAATTCATGCTAAAAATAAACATGTGCAGATCAAAACATAAAAGCATTTCATAACTACTGAAAATTCTGAAAGGATCCAGGGGATCTAGCATCTTCCCGTCAAAGAGAGGAATTTAGCAGACGTACCACCAAAATGCGTAATCATCGCTGTAGTGCACATTACAAAGGGCTGGTGACTAGCTCCGAAGTCGTCAATAGAAAGGACCTCTGGCTAATTATCAAGAAGGGTTTGGAAAGGCGTCGGAAATACAACGCTCCCCCATAATAACGCAACATTCATGCATAACATCGAACAAACAAAATTTCAGAATGGAAGAAGGAAGGGCAAAAAAAAAATAACAAGCAACAGATGAACATCAACAACAATAATAACCACAATATCAACAGAGTTTAGGGGGTGAAGAAAGAATCAAATAGAATATGAAAATCATTCGTAACTACAGTCCAGATACAGACCCAAGAATAAAGAACGAAAGGAAAAATGTTAACCTGGGTCGTAGTGACTCCCAAAAAAATAGAACAGAAACAAGAGATGGGGCTTCAAAGAGAACCTAAATCTAAAATGGTGTTTGTTTTTGGACAGGAGCCTCACAGGTTTACTTCTGCCTCTTCACGTGCTTCTTCTTCTTTCTCTGATTTCGTCTTTCTCGGGTTCGTTATCTCCGTTCGCTCAATGCCTCTAGGGTTCGCTCTCAGGGCTCGGTGGATTAGCGGGAGCCCAGCTCGGAGACCGGTCCGTAACAAATACGACTGATATGGTTGTAATCGTTGTCGCATTGTGGTCGCGAAAATATCAAAAACCTTGATATCACAGTCCAGATCGCGTTGCAGACTTTTTGTATAACTTGGTCATTATATACGTTGTTACAAACACTAATTGTAGTGTGAAAAAGACATTTGCCACATGCTTGCTGTAAAGGTAGGTAATTAGGAGCAAGGTTTTGGAGGAAAAAAAGGTACGCGGCCGCAATATGAGTCGCGATATCAAGGTTTTTTATGTCTCTGAACATAATTGTGATTTAAGCTGCATCGGCCGCAATTTTCTACAATATTAAGTATCGCAACACGGTCATGACTACGATTTAATACCATGATCGGGAGAGATCCATTAAAAAAATGAAGAAGAAAATCAGAGAGAGCAAAATGCATTTGGATGTAAAGAGTGGTATACTATTGCAGCAACTAATGAAATCAAAAGGGTCAAATTGAGCTGGCATTTTGTATCATTTTGTCCTCCACTTAGTTCACTCTGCATCAATTGGTCAACTCATGTCAAATATTTAGAATTCTGCTTGCACAAGTTAAACACCAGGCTGTTTTATTTATTTATTTATTTATTTTTGGGTACAAAATACCAGGCTGTTTTAATGTGTGCCGTTCCTTTTATTCTGTTTCTTCTGCTATGGCTTCAATCATGTACTCGCTTAAATTAATTTTAGCTGATTATATTTTGAATCCAAAAGCATGTTGGGTCCAAAGAAGCCGTCCAAGAAAATAAACATTAGCACTGTGGAGAACATTAGCACTGTGGAGATTATGGGACAGTTTTATACTTACAGAAAGAATATTTAGATACTAGGAATGCCAAAAAGAAATGAGTTTGATGACGCAGCAAGTTCAGTATTATACCACAAAATTGCTTGAAATGCCACTTAACATTTTTGAAGCGATGATAATTGGTAAAGTTAAACCAAAAAGAAATTCCTTCATATTTCGTCATCGTCGTCAAGACAGAACACTGAAAGTGTGAATAAGATTTACATAGATATACAATTATATGTTATCATCTTATGTGAAAAGAGGTTTTAAGAAATACTCCCTCGGCTACTTTTTACAAGGAATAAATGGTCAATTTTCTTTTTTTATATTAATTATAAGAAATAACATTAAATTTTAAAAGTATTAAATGTCTAATTTATATTTATACTCTTATTTATAGTGAGACATATTAATGAGATACATCAATTTCCTATACAAGTGAGTTGTTTTATAAAAGGAGTATTTTTGGAAAAATAAATTTTTAAATGTATTAATTAAAAAAAACTATTTTTAATGATTTTTCTTGTTATGTGTGAATTAATGTTTAATATTTTATAATAAGGACCTGAGGGAGTAATATTATAACGTAACAAAGACAATAAAATATGATTGAACACATGAGGGGTATTAACAACACACTCTCTAAAACTTTTTTCCCGATACACTATTTCCTTACACTATTTCTTATTTGTTAACATTCAAATAGGTCACACTAAATCAAGTGTCTTATGTAAATTTTGTGAGACCCATATGAATTTTAATCAACAGAAGAGAGTGTGTTAGAAAGAGAAACTCCGACGGATTTTCTCAAGAACACATTTGTAAAACTTGAAGATGTGTTGTTAGCCTTTCTTATGAATCCATTTGTAAAACTTGTTTACCAAATTAGTATATAGTTATCAAACACGTGAAGGTGGCCCATATAAACCACTTCTTTTTGCACTTGATGGAATTTTCATTGTGATTCCCCACCAATTATGAGTTTTATAGTGTTATAGTACTACTTTACGCACTTGCGCAGCAGGGGGCAAAAAAAGATTCGTTCTGATTGCTCCATGCTTTACTGGCTCATTAATACGGTGCCATGGTGGTAATTTACTTTTCATCTTGAAGAACTTTTACCATATGAATAAATGATCAATTAATTAAAGATAATAAATTGTTCAGCCTTTTTTTATAGGATAAATTGTTAAGCCTTGAGAATACTTTGCTTCTTGTTGTTTATTGTGTTTGGTGTCATTTTTTTTAATGAAAAAAATTTATGTGAGTTGGGTCTCGAGAGTTTACCAGGAAAAGCCTCATACCTCTTTGAGCGCTTTTAAATGTACTTACATATTACCTATCAATGAGTTCCTCACATTAATAACAAGACTCTAACTCACGTTCTTGTGAAATATGAGTCGAATTCTTACTAACTGGTTCAACCAGCTTCATTGTCGTTGTGTTTGATGCCATTGATTGGAAAAGAAAATAGTAAGCAACATATTGATCATTTAGTGTACTAGTGAATAATAAGGGAGAAACAAATTAATTATAGTCTCCTTGTCCCTAGACAATGTCATCCACAACTTTATATTGCATCTTTATGCACAGTACTGATTATGAAGGAATCACTGATCTCGTAATGATTTGTTATTGTCCACTCAAACTCAAAGGAACTGGGGCTTTTCCTTTCTTTTTCTTTCCTTTGTATTTGAAAAATAGAAAAGATTCCAAATAAAGCGAAAGGTGGTTCTTGTTGGAAAAACCAATTAAATAAGAAAGGAAAAAAAAAGCAGCACAAAGGAGAAGGGAATGCAAATAATGTCGAAACTAGAAGTGGAGTGCATGATTATGTTAAGTGCACTTCATATTTGTTTTGCTAGAACAAATAAGAAAAAGAGAAAGAAAAAGAAGTGGAGACACTTGAATACATTTATACTATACTAACACTTTTTGTTAGAAGGTGGTAATCAGGGTTTGAGTAAATTAGACCAAGAAGAGACAAGAGCTAATGGGTTTTTATACACTGAAGCCTTCCCTGAATGTGTACTCCACTAGTTACTGGCTTGTCCACATATTTAACTAGTAATTATTAATATTATATGTTGAACTTGAGTCCTTACTATTGAGAGTAAAGACTTCTCCTAATTTGCTTTTCATCTTAATATGCTCACTAGCTTCTTCCATATAAAAATTTTCATTTGTTTGTTTATTTAATATTAACAAATATCTCGATGATCATAACATTTCTAACAAATAAAAAATAAATTATTTTTAAAAAAATTGACTTGATTAATAAAAAATTATTTTAATATTAATAAAAATTATTTTGAAGATAAAAATGATATTAAAAATATTTAAGTACTTAGTTCTTAATTGAAAAATTTAGGTGTTAATTAAAAATTAAGAAAATAAAACGATTAGTGTGCTTGAATAACTGAACAAGAGAAATTAATATTAAGTTGATTTAGTATATGTGTGTGTGTGTGTGTCATAATATGATAACGACACATGGTTTTTGAGACTAACAGAGTTGGGTCTAGTGAAAAGGCTTAGTCTCTCACAATGTAGCGAACCACGGTTCAAATCTCTATTGAGAGAGATAACCACATTTAGTGTAGATCCTACCTCAAATAGGATTGTCTAGGATACCTATGAGGAAAAAAACACATGGTTTATGAGAATAAATGACATGAGATTTAAGAATGAGTATTCAAATTTAATATACAAGGGTGCCTTCTTTTCATTCCTATTGAATATTATTTCTTATACAAAATGCATACTAGTTTACTTTAAGAATGTCATATGTAGATTGTACCCCAAAAAAAAAGAATGTCATATGTAGAGTGTGAATAGTTGGACAATTTTTAAAAAAAAAAACAAATTATTTTATGATATATTTACTTAAGAGTATTATGAGAGAACATTAAAAAAATTACTTTTTCAAAGATATTCATCATAAAAACTTTTAAATATATTTTTAATCATAATTTTTTTTTCTTGAAAAGGGAAACAAATGGGCTAACTTTAGTCTTGGGTTTATTTGTTCATTTTAAGATGAAGGTTGCTTTCAGAAAACAAACGAAGGAACTTGTTATTTGCACCAATGTTTTTTATAATACACTCATTGCTTCTTTTTTCTACTTTTTCTCCATAACACCCTTCCAAAAGTTAACTTCTGTAACCCTTCCCCCACCTTTTCCCGAAAGTTAATTTATGAAACCGCTCCTTGCTCTCATTCTCTTCCCTCTGCCTTCCCCTACCCATCTCCCCTGCGTCCCTTTCCCCATAACACCTTTTCCCCGGTAATTAAATGTTTTGAGTTAGTAATATGTTATCAAAGCGTAATAAAAATTTAAAAAAAAGTTAATGCGTAAGTTAACTTTTGGAACATATGCGTCTTCTGAAAGTTAACTTCCTGACTGTTTATACTTTCTAGAAGTTAACTTTTGTAATGTAAAAAAATATGTGTTCTAGAAATCAATATCCAGAATGTTAAACACAGTCATATTACCTTTCGAAAGCTAACTTCCATAACACATAATTTTTTTTGCATTCCAAAAGTTAACTTTTGAAAGATATAAACGGTATTAATTAACTTCTGAATAAGAATATAGTTAAAGTTGTGAAAGTGTATTAGGAAAATACGGGGGTGCAAATAGAAACGCCCAGCCCATTGAGCTTGTTGTCGAGAATGGCCCATTAATATTTCAGACAATGCAAATGCTAGTCAAAGTCATTACTTATCATTCCAAATTTCTTGACCTTTTTTTGACGCATCCAAATTTCTTGACCTTCGAGCGTCCCAAATATCAAAACTCATTTTCCCCAAAAAAATTCCAAAAATTATGTAATTCTCCAAGTCACCCGTACAAGTAATCTCACGCAGCCGAGTACATAATTCAACTCCGTTGTAACTCATGATTAAACCAATCATTGCCTTACAAATAGCACCTTACGTTTCCATGTTGGCTTCAACCAATAACAAAAGATAACTTCTCGTAAAAACCGTGGAGCGCCGAAACATAGGATAATTGCCCAAACCAATACGATATTACAATTCCCATTTCTCAGTGTATTCTTACTCCTAGGGCTTTCCATCGTGCTGAGCAGTGACCATTTCTCTCTCTGTGGAGCAATTTCATCGCTGTAAGTGCAAATTCTTTCTGTATCTTTTGCTCTCTCCCCATTTTGTTCTCGGAAGTGTTCTTCTCTGAGCTGACATTGGTGCTGAGATTTTTCTGCGTTGAAAATGATGAAATTCGATGTATAGTTTGTCGAATGTAGGGTTTATTTCGTTTTTCCGATTTGTTGCATGTAATTGGAGATGCATTGTTGTGAAATTTCCCCTTGTTTACAAAACAAATTTAGGTCGTTATTGTGTCCGATTAAGGGATTTGGCAAATGTGGTTTCTGATATTCCGAGAAAACCTGTTAATAACTCCATAAGTGCGGGATTAACTAAGAAATTAGGAGTAAGAGTGGTAGTAGAATTGCATGGACTTGATAAAATGTTGAGTTGTGCAAGCCAGACATTTTATGCAGGAACGATAAAAAAAAAAAAAAATTGTTCTCCTAGATCCTGCGTTTTGTTGGCTACTAGCCTAGTTGTGATGTTGACTGTCATTTTATGTTACGGGTTCTGTTAATTTTGGGATATGTGATTTTGAGTTGAATACCTCTGTTTGAAAGTTGAAATTGTATATGTCATGTTATTTTCTATCTGTTTTATTTTATCCATTCTTAGCTCTGCGTTCTTGATTGAATGATTGTCCTCTGTTTATATATTATAATGTTCCCTAGATTTAACCAGTCATTCTTCCAATTGGTAGCAAACTGCATTTTAACATCGCGTATATGTACATTTAATTGATTCAATGTCATTTACAAAGTAGTGCTTGTTTGATGTATCCCTGCATGTATGGCTATTGTTTTCCTTAAATATTCTGAATTTGTATATTGTGCACAATGCATATCATGCACCTTCTGCAGTTTGTTTTGCTTTGGAGGATATCTTATTCTCCCTCCTAGTTGCACCATTTATATCTCCCCTGTCTCCGTCACTTTAATGCTGTTGTTTTCTTTTATGGAAAAAAAATAATTTATGCACCTTCTTAGGGGATGCTTCTATAATGTACCATGAATTGTGGTGTGCTTCTTCGAATTTCTTCTCTATCTGCAACTGTTGAGACAACTTCCTCTACAATGTAAAATTTGCTATTCAGAACAAATATTCCAAATATCAAATTGTCAATGACAATTGACAAGTTCTGTTTTCTTTTTCCATACAACCATTTTTTAACCTTCATATTCTGGGAAAGTATTGTTTTTTAATGCTTGTTTGAATAGTTTCTGAGTTATTCTTAAATTTAACCTTTCTTCTGTTATTGCTATCCTCCCCCCCCCCAAAAAAAATATATTCAACTATTTATTGCTGATTAATGTTCTTGTTTTAAATTAACGGTGAAAAAAGCTGCTAAACAATACAATAATACATAAGTTAACTGTTGACTCATGGAACTTGCTTAGATTCACTGTCCATGTTGTGCTCTGATGCTCATAGAATTGTCTGTGGTGGAGATAAGATTCTCTCATTCAAATTCTAGTCTCCTGTTATAGTGGCTCATCCTTTTGGGCCTGAGCTTTTCTCTTCTTCATCATATAAAATCATTATAATACCAGAAAAAAGTAAACAATGCAATTTATTCTAAAGTCTAAACTTTATGTGTACAATGAGGGAGTCCTAGACTGTTTGCTACTGTTGCTATTTATTTCTGCTTCTGTGTTCATGAAGACGTGGGTGAGTCAAATGGTGACACCATGTGCCGAGGCAGGCTGTTTTTGCTTGGCACTCAGTAGTAGTTTTTTCATTGGTTTCTAGAATGTTTTTTGGGTGCAATACTATCAAATAGCTTTTTCTGATATACTTTTTATGCAAGTAATTGCTTTGATAGTTTCTGATATTTTCCCCCCATCAAATTATATGCAACCTTATATTCCTGAACTATCTTTTGTGATTGTATGCAGAGCTTCAATGGACTACAGCTCTGAAGAAGAGTCAGATATTAGTGAATCTGAGATTGAGGAGTACTCTGAGAAACCATATGAGCAATTAAGGGCTGGGAAATACAAGGTTAAAAATTTGAATGGCACTCTTAGGTGCCCTTATTGCTCTGGCAAGAAGAAACAGGATTACAAATATAAGGACCTATTGCAACATGCATCAGGAGTAGGTAAGGGTTCAGCAAACAGAAGCGCAAAACAAAAAGCAAATCACCTTGCTCTAGCAAAGTATTTGGAGACTGACCTAGCCAATGAAGCAGACCAAATGCCTCGCCCAGCTTTAATCCAAGCTGTCAATCAACCTGTACAGCAAGATGAGAATTATGTTTGGCCCTGGACGGGCATAATTGTTAACATAAAGAGTAAATTGCATGATTCTGGATACTGGTTAAAGGAATTTGCTAAATACAGACCAATAGATGTTCATATATTCTTGATAGATGGTGACTTGACTGCTCAAGCTGTAATAGACTTCAATAATGACTGGAATGGTTTCATGAATGCAAGTGAATTTGAGAAATCATTTGAAACTGCACATCGTGGTAAAAAAGATTGGAATTCAAGGGAGTTGCAGTCCAGTTCAAACATTTATGGATGGATTGCACGCGAAGATGATTATAATTGTGGAGGGCCAATTGGGGAATACCTCCGCAACAAAGGAAGGCTGAGGACAGTTTCAGATATTGTGCAAGAAGCATCTGAAAGCAAAAATAGTATTGTGGAAAACCTAGCTAATGAAATTGATATTACAAATGAAAACCTCAACAAAATGCAGTATAAGTATAATGTGAAGACTATGTCCTTGAGTAGGATGCTGGAAGAGAAAGACAAGCTACACAGTAAATTTGTTGAAGGTTTGTATAATTTCTGTTAGAATCCAATTTTTCCTTATTGTATAAAATCCAAAATCCATGTGCTTCAAGTTTGGCCAATGGCCATGTATGTTTTACTATTCTTGTACGTTCATGGAAGAAGAAAAATAGAAGGAAAAAAAAAAACTGCGTAGGTTTTAATGCTACAAAGTTGTCTCATTTCTTTCTCAGAGTCAAGGAACATGCAGCGTCAAGCTCGTAATGAGGTTCAAAGGATCTTGGCAGAACAAGAAAAGTTGAGTACTGAATTGGATCTAAAAAAGAAGAAGCTCGATATCTGGAGCAGAGATCTGAACAAACGTGAGGCACTAACTGATCAAGAGAGGCAAAAACTTGAAGAAGACAAGAAGAAGGTCATGCATATTATTTTTTGGCTATTTTAAATCTCTCTCTTTTTCTTTTTTTACTGTTCATCGTACTTTCTTATCTACAATTGTCCTTGCAAACTTTTTGGCCTCTCTTTGTGTTTGATCTGCTACTAATGTTGTTGGTTGCTCTTGATTTGAGCTAAGTTCTTTATTTTGATCCTATTGACTCCTTTTAAATGAATTCCCATTTGAATTGTCCTTCAACCATTTGTTAATAGGATCCAGAGTCAATGTTGCTGAATTTATAGCTTTTGATCATTGTGAGGAGTTATCAATTTATATAAATGGTTTTGATTTTAACTTTCTCATTTATGTTGATAACTTGTTAAAAGGATTTGTATATTCATATGTTATCTGGAACATGTGAGAGCAATTTTTCGTTGTAAAAAAAAAAAAAGCATTTTTTTAAATACATAAAAAGACCCCAGAAAATGTGCTACCTGATATCTCACTTTCCAACCTCGGTATGCTTGATTTGCCTTTAGACTTTGAAATCGTTAGTATTTATGCGTGCTTTTACAAAATTCTAATATAATTTCTTTGTCCTTCTAGAAAGTTTTAAGGGATGAGTCACTCTCGTTGGCTTCAAAGGAGGCGAAGATAGCTGATGATAATGTGTTTAGGCTTGTTGAAGAGCAAAAGGTTTGTCTTCTATTTAGTCTCTTGGTTATAAAAGGACAGTAGCATATATTGTTTATCACTTAATTCTAATACATTGAAAATGTTTTCTGCTGATATGGCTTTCAAAATTTCCAGAGAGAAAAAGAGGAGGCCTATAAAAAGATACTTCAATTGGAAAAACAACTAGATGCCAAACAAAAGTTAGAAATGGAAATTGAAGAGTTAAAAGGAAAATTGCAAGTTATGAAGCATCTTGGAGATCAAGACGATGAAGCTATCCAGAGAACAATGAAAGAAATGAATAAAGAATTGCAAGAAAAAATAGAAAATTTGGATGATATGGAGGCCATGAATCAAACCCTCATTGTCAAGGAGCGCCAGAGCAATGATGAATTACAGGAAGCTCGTAAAGAATTAATAAAAGTATGATCTCATTTACATTCTCTCAAACTTCTTAATTCTATATAAGGAAGAAATGTTACTTGTTAAAGAAATGACACTCACACTTGTTGCTTTCTTTTAACTTTTCTCTTCGTATATTCATCTTCTGTGCATGCATTTCTTCATGCTAAGCTATAAAATATTCGTCACCTTTCTGTAGGAAATAAGAATTTTGATATTTTGTTATTGTGTCATGAGTATATTGTGGAGACTAAAGTTGGTCCCCTTTTTTTGATTTTTACTGTTTTAGGGGTTAGAGGACATGCTGAATGGTCCTAAAACTAATATTGGGATCAAGAGAATGGGAGAGCTGGACCAAAAGGTTTTTGTGAATGTCTGCAAGAAAAGATTCCCTCTAGAAGATGCTGGCATAAAGGGTGTTGAGCTTTGCTCTCTGTGGCAGGAGAATGTGAAGAATTCAGCTTGGCATCCTTTTAAAGTGATCAAAGTTGACGATAAACATGAGGTATGTACCATAAAGCTATAAAGGACAGACACCTCTTCAGAATGTTGTGTCGGCGTGTTGGACACGCCTCAAACACCGGCACTTCTTGGACACGCCTTAGACACGTGTCGGACACCCGTCTGTGGTGTCACAATTAAAAATTAAATTTTTTCGGCTCGGACACGGGCCGAGATAATGAACTGACACTTACTTTTGGCTAGACACTTCTCAAACACACCTATTATATAAGGATAGAACTTTTTTAGAAAATTCAACTTATATCATATTATAAACTGGAACTAGAGGCTATGTTTTTCAATGATGATGGTCAAGTAAGTCACAGGTCACCAACCCTAAATTATATCTTTTACTTTTTGAAACAAATAGCAAAATCTTTTACTTTTTGAGACACACAGCAAAATGATGCCTCTTAGCTTTTTTTGTCAGGCTCATTATCATAGGACTTAACTAGTTGTTTTAAAGACATGATTCATCTTCATATCTTGAGATTATTATTGTAATTCCTCAGTAGAGAAATGGTTTAATACTCAACACAATAATATTGTTGTATTGATACAGTCAGCTATAGATGAGGATGATGAGAAATTACAAAAGCTGAAACAAGAATGGGGAAATGAGATTCATTTGGCTGTTGTTACGGCTTTGAAAGAATTAAATGAATACAACGCAAGTGGTGGATACACTGTGTTTGAACTATGGAGCTTCAAGGAGAACAGAAAGGCAACATTGAAAGAAGTCATCACTTACATTGTAGATCATATCAAGCAGCCAGCTAAGCGCAAGAGAGCATAGGCAAAAGGTTTGTGTTTCAGACCTTCAGTTGAGTTCTTGTTGAGCACTGATATTTTCATAGAGCTTTTGGCTGGTATGTTAAATGCCATGTTTTGCTTTTGTTGTGCAGGGCATATTGGAGCAAGGACTGTTGGAATTGCTCGCATGCGTGGAGGTAATATCCTAATAACTAGCATAAAATGCTTTTCTATCTTGCTACTTACTGAGATAACTTCATTTCGTTTAGTTATGATCCCACACTGTCTTTGTGACTTTTTAAGGTGAAAGATTCTATCATTAACTAAGTCAATGATGGTTGCTACAAATCTTTATAAAGCTGGATCAACTGAATACATGCAGTCTATTGACAAGTTGAAATAAGTTTAACTCATATGATGGAAAGTGAAAGCCTATTGATATAAGAGAGTTGAGAAAAGGAATTTGTGTTCATTCCCTTTTGCTCATTCACTTCTACATCAATATTCTATTTTAGTTGTAATAATTATGCTCTTTACTGTAACACTGAAGCAGAAAATTAATTTCCCATCCATCCCCTGTGTTGAATTAGTTTACTTGAAAATAACTCTTTCATAATTTGTTTTCGAATTCTTTCGTAAGTTGAAACATTCCACCAGCTTGCTGCAAAAGAGGTGTGGACGTTTCATTCTATTTTCCTTGCGCTAATATTTTTTCAAGCAAAATGGAAGTATAATCGGGCATTGAGTTTCAGTTTGATATTAATCTATTACTTTTGGACATAATCTAATAGCTATTTTTATTGTGCAAAACACCGTCTTGATTCCGTTGACGTCGATTCTGCGACTTAGACTTTGTGTTGCGTCCTGAATCTTAACTTGAATGATGAATGAGACTCGAGGAGAAAATGGTTACTTTAAGCAACTTTTTTTATTAAAGATGGGTTAGTGCTCGATTAACAGTATATGGAGTGACCAAATATAATTTATTTTCTTAGTGAGGTTGAGTTTGTGTAACTTTTCAGTGGTATGGTGCCCTTGACAATCTTTTTAGAAAGTGTTAGTTATTCTATTAGGGAGTACATATATGACCATATGGAGTTACATTGATGGGGACCAAACTGATTTTGTCTATAAACTTATTTGTTTCTAGGCAAATCTACAATTTATAAGCGACTAGGTTGGTAGGCAAACCCTTCTATCACCAGAAAGCCCATATACTTCTACTGCATGTATTTCATTTTAGCAACTTAGATTCCCCGTTGCTTTACTGTTTATTCTTCTATTATTTGTTGTATCTTCTATTTCAGTGAAAATATTCTATTTTTAAGCCAAGCTGTTTGATTCAATGTCTTTAATGTCTTTAACCCCTCCTTATCATTCCTCATCCAAACACACACACTGTTATTTAGTCTGCTGATGTCAATGCTTGAGGTCTGATGATTTCAAGCTATCAATTTTGTTTATATCAGTAATTTTTTCTCTCCTGACTTCATTGTTTTCACTTTCTCATATCTGAAACTTAAAAAGAGTTTTGTTAATTTTACATGTTTGGCTTTGTGTCTCTTTTAACAAATACAATTTTGTTGGCTTTTTTATTTTGTTGAGAGTGGTGATTTGTGTGGACCATTGTGTTTTGACCCTCTTTTTTCTTTGCCTATGCAGGGGAATATGACATTTGATTCTAAAGCCAAAGCCAGTACATGTCTCTGAAATGCATAGCAGAACTTGGAAATAATCCCTATCCTTTGCATCTTATTTGCTAAGTTTCTTTGCTCCTCCAAATTATGGATAACAGTATGAGAAAACTGATGTTTTGCCAAATATTATTCAACCCTATTTCTGCAGCATTTTAACAAAATTTGTTTTAGTTATTTATTTTGTGTGTACAAATTTGTAAGAGCACATGACTTTTGCTACGATTTTCAATCATAGACCAAACACATGCTGTGTTGCTGCCTTGAGACTGTGTGTTTAGAATTTATATTCAAGTTTTAAATTCCAGGACAAGCATAAAGTACTGCCAAAAGAAATGAATTAATTTGTCTGAATAATTCTGCAGGATAAATCAATCAATTAATGAATATAATAAGTTGTCCAAATCAAATGGCTTTGTTGATTACAGAACTGCACCTACGAAAAAGGGATAAAACTTAGGTAGTATGTTTTGTCAAAAAAAAAAAAAAAACTTAGGTAGTATGTGGTCAACACTTTCCAAAGATGCTTAGTTGTCTACAATATGACATGAGGTGCTCAATGCTCATTAATATTTCTCTGATTAACAGGCGTTGCCCTTTTTTGTGTAAATATAAATTTTTTATAATCTCCTACTGTTAGTTGTTTTGATAATTTTAGCGACATAGGGACACCGGGATTGGGATTCGAACCTGAGTGTTACCGTTTGGATATGTGTGTGTTTGTTGTTTACCATTTCTACTAACTGACCAAAATATAAATAAATAAATATAAATTTTTATCTTATTAATTTATAAATCTTTTAGTTGTTTATCTTTTGAAAATTTTTATTTAAAATTAGCTAACTTGAAAGGCGTACACGATAAAAAATCAGCTTTTACAAGAGCTTCTATTGATCCGCATTCATGGCAATTACCTTTTCATAAATTCCAAGTTTAGCAATTCTTTATTTGAAAAATTTGGTAGATTGAATTGTCAGTATTGATATTAATAAATAAATAATTTTTAAAATGATTAAATTAAATGTGGCATATAAGGTGAACCATCAAATTATATGGTTCACCAGTGCACCATTGGTAAGAAACCATTAGATTTAATCTATACCATTATATAAAGAGAACAACTTTTAATAACTGTTTTTTGGTGTAATAATTTACTTCCTATTTTATCTTTGAGCAATTTACCAGAAAAATAACTGCAAAAAAAAAAAAACTGCATCTTCTTCTTCTTACTTGAACTTCTATACATTTTTTTACAGGTATTCATCGTAGCGCAACGTGCCCGTCTTGCAGCTAGTATAAAATAAATGGATGGTCGACAAATCATTTAATGTTTGTGCAGGCAACCTGTAATATTAAATTTGCAAATTGATCCTCACAAATTTTGGCTGCTGGTTATATCATTTTCGTTCTTGCTGCTTCACCTTCTATCCACCACTCTCCCTGATTGGCTTGAATATCATGTAGATTTCTCCTTGAACATCAAGCTGATTTCACAAGCTATGTGTCGATTCCACACACAACAACCAATTGCAAATACCAATTATTTGTTGAAATCTACCCTAAAGAAAAATATTGAAACAAAGATGTTGGGCTTCCGAATTTTTCACCTTTGCAAAACATATAAACTGAAGTAATCAAAATACAAAAAATGGTGCTCCTTCTCCCAGCCTTTCAAAGACAACCATCGCAACCCACCCTAAACCCCCATCCACCTCATAACAACAAACCCATTTTGGCTTCTTTTTCCTCCATTACCGCAAACCCCCATCCACCTATGTATCAAGCCCCACAATCATCACTAGTCTGCCATAACTTGTATCATCAGAAGCGCGTTGCCCCAACGTAACATCCCAGCAGCCCCCACCATTGCCAGTTGTTAATAAAAACCCGTGCCACTTTCTCTAGCAAGTGAAAGTGTTGTCTCATGCGGCTCTCACGACTCAACCTCTCCCCCATTTTAGAGTCACACCGAGTTAACTCAGAAATAACTGGAATTTAACAAAACTCGGACCCAGAGAAATGAACACGAAGATCAAAAGATAAAAAAAAAAAAAAATGAATACAAGAAATACAACGACAATAGCAATCTTAATCTCTATCTTATTGAACCAGGAGTAGGCAAATTTTACAGTCACCAAAAGGGGCGAATTGAAAAGAAAAAAGAATACAATTTTACAGAAAGCGAAAACTAATAACCGCTCCTTCCTCGCGACCCATCCCCGTCCGCCACCAGATCTGAGCAGCAGCCACTCCACCATCGCGCCATCGCAACCATCATCCCCGTGTGCCCCCGCAATGCGCGACATCCTTCTATGCACGTCTTCAAACCGGTTCTCCGCCGTCTTCCCGCATGAGTTCGTCATGAGCCGCCGCATTTATGATGCCCAGAGACGATCTGCCATACCGAAAAATGGATCTCCCCGTGAATTTTGCAAAACCCAAAAGCAACTATATCCCTGATTCATCCTTGACAGTGTCACCATTGTTAACTCTTCTGCACAAACCGAGAATGAGAGTGTGGAACAAGTTGAGCGGTGTTGGCACTTACTGTTGTCGAGGCGGCAATCACGAGTGTCACAAGACAACTAGGCTTGCAATTAGGACAATTTTGCAATTATGTCAATTTTGTATCTTAACCTTATAAAACTTAAATATTACAAAAATGACACTGAGTTTACTTATTATATGCAGTCATTTTCCTGGCTAATGAGTGAACCACGTGTAATACTTCTTCACCCTAGAAGCCGCCCAGTATTATCAGTAATATGGTTTTAGTTGGGTATATATTTTCTGTCAAAAAAAAGTTGGTATATCTTTAGATAATGATAAATAGGTAGCATCTAGAGTTAACCATCAACTAAGTGATTCATGAATAAGAGCCGTCGGATTAAACAGTTCTACCGAATTTTACAATGCACCATTTGCACGGAATAATTTTTTCCTTCTTTCATCTCTTTTTCTTTCACGCTACCAAGTCCCAACCACTGTCAAATCCCAAATCACCATTTCCATCCAGTTTAACACAACCTTTTGTCCTCATGTTGAAACACAACCCCCAACTTTAGGTCTTCTAACATTGAAGAAGCAAAACCCATTTTTTCTTTACGATTCAAAATACGCGAACAACATTATCAAATATTGTTAGGACAACATATTTCCAAAATTCTTGATACCCATTCCGATTTAGAGGAAAAAATTTATGACTTTAAAAGAATTAATGGAATTAAAGTGATGGGGTTGGGTTGGTTTTGTCAGAGGAGAATTATTCGGGAATTTTTTTTGTTTTCTGATAGCTTTTTTCGGAAATTTTAGAAAGAGGTGTTTTATGTAAATGTAACGAAATGGATGGAAACAAATTATTGGGAGATGACGATCGGCAATGACGGCAAAATTAGAAACATAGTTGACCCAAACGTTAGTTAGATCAAGACTTTTTAGATGCTTTAAGATCAACCCAGTTCCATCACCAATAACCACTACAAGGAGGGTTGGAATGAAGATTCAATTTTTCTAGCCATGAGAGGAAGAGGGTGAAGGAGGTGATGTGTTAAGTCCTCCATCTGGGGTTTCTTGACTCTGAGAACCCATTTCCCTCTTCGCACAAAATCCTCCACAGATCAGTCAAAGAAGCAACAGGGAAGATGCGATGAAATCTCAAAAACCAGCGTCAATGGTTTCGCGGAATTGGATTTCCTGCAGTTACTGTGTGTAACTGCGGGAAATCGTGGTCGTACGTTTTCAGCTCGACGGCCGAGATCGTTTTGGCCGATTTCGTACAGTTTGATGCAGTTTTAGTTTCGACCGTCCGATCTGATTTCGACGACCAAGATTCGCTACAGCGTGAAACTGCACCGAGTTTCTACTGCAACAAATCCAGGTCGGTTTCGCCGGAAAATGGAAAAAGTGGAAGAGATTTTTTTTTTTTAAGAAAAGTATTCAGTGCGGAGGTGTGTAACAAAACCGGGTGGAATTAATTGATGTAACGGTTATTAATCATGATTCACCCATGAACCACTTGATATAAATCTCCACCCTAGAAGTCACCTGATAAATAATTATATAACAATAATATATTTATTTTACGGGAAAAATAACAATTTCAGTAATACCTTTTTTTTGACATAAATAAAATCAGTAATACCAGTACAAAAAAAAGTACCTATAAATTAACACGATACATTCCAATTTAATTTAGGTGTTAACCATCATAATATTCTTTTGGTATTTTGAGTTGCAAAACCACTTATCAAAGTTTTATAATCAAGTTTCACTCTCAATAACTCATCCAATCTATCTTGCAACATTGTTGATCTAAGATAGGATTTAAACAATTTGAATTTTGAAAAACTTCATTTAGCAATAGCAATTGTTACATTTATTGTTAATAATATTTTATAAGCAATACATACATTTTGAAAAAGAATCTAATCTTTTGATATAATTCAATATTTTTATTAGACTATATTAATTTCTGTTTTGGTATTCACCCACAGTGTCCCAAGGGGAAAGGGACTCCTAGATTAATCTATATTTGGTCTAGGGGTAAGTAAAGTTTGGCTACAGACTGTTTCATCACCAATTTCTTTTGTTAACATTCCTCTCAATATTTTCAATTCTGAAAATAAATCAAAGTCATCAATATCAGAATGTTCACCAAATTTAAAAAAAATATTCAATTGAAATTAATTTCGTTTCTTTCCCAAAATTTCACTCATGTGCAGTGTCGACTTGATTACGTGTTTTGAATGTTGGGTCATAAAAGAACATGTTGTCTGGGCCTTGGAGAAGCCACGTTGCTATTTGCTAGTTGCCAGGCCTAAATAAAATTATCCCACATTGAAAAAAACAAAAAAAACTCCCACAATGCTATTTGCCTGGGGGCCTTTGTCACAATTTGATTTAAAGTTTTGGGCCTCTTATAATAGTAGAATAGTACTAAAGGGTAATAGGTAAGTGAATGTGGGGCCTAAGGCAAATGTCTTACTTGTCTTACCACATACAAGGCCCTGATTATGCTCGGTTGAATTTACGTGAGGAAATAATTTGGGCTTTTATTTTTCCCCTCCCCCACTTAATTTTTACACCTCCCCGTTTATTTGAAAGGACAATAGTACCCCTCCTCTTTTTCCCCCCACTCCCTCTTTTTCTTCCCTCTTCCTCACCTCACCTGCCCTCCCCCCACTCAAAACTAGAACAACCCCTCCCACTCTCTCTGACTTCCCTCTCTCCCGCTGCATCTCTATCTCACTGTGTCTCTCTCTTAATGTAAACCTCAGTCTTGCATTGTCCCGTCGCAGCTGCCGCAGGCATCACAACCACCGTCTGCCATCAATATAGGTGTGTTCATCGTCTTTTTTTCCTGTGATTTCAAACATTCCAAAATCTTGTTGCCGGATAGTTCCATAAACAGGAATCCAATAGTTATAAAATACCGTATTCTTGTTGACGGAAGTACCCGACAACAAGATTCTGGACGTTATTTAATTTTTACCGTTTTCAAAACTTCCGGATTCTTATTTCCGGTGGATTCCGGAATTTAGTTTCCGGATTTAAGTCAGTTTTGATTTTGACAAATTTTGTTGTGTGGTGCAGATAGATTTCCATGGAAGACAATTTTCCCGACACCCCAATGCCCAGTGCAATGGATATTACAGAGGTCGCAGATTGTACTAAAATGGATGTTACTGAAGACGTGGATTGTACTGCAGTGGATGATGACACATTACAGGACGCGAATTGTACCGCAATGGAACTGACACAGGATTGTACTAGTGCATTCACTACTACGACGGTACTTACTATTTTGTTGATTAGTTTTGTAGTTTGTTACTGTTGGATGAGTTGTTAAATCATTATTTTTTGCGTTTTCAGGTCTTTTCTACCTGAGATTGCCTATTAGCATGGGCACGTACTGTTGGTAAATCTATTTGATGTGTGCTTGTTATTTCAAGATCAGACAATGGGCGCTTAAGTGGCAAGACATTAGTGATACTGAGTTGTGAAAAAAGTGGCAAGTATAAATCTTACAAGGCGGGATTGAAGGCAACTGGTACTAGAAAAAGTCAGTGCCCATTCAGACTGAAAGGAAGCCTGTGAAAGGTGTTGGAGGGTGGGTTTTGAAGGTAATCTGCGGGACTCACAATCACGAGCTGATCAAAAACTTTGAAGGTCATCCATATGTTGGTTGGCTTACTTTCGAAGAGAAGTCTTTTCTCGGTGACATGACAAAGAATATGATCAAGCCGAGAAGCGCATTACTATCATTGCAACAGAACAACCCAGACAGTCACACTACAATTAGGCAGATTTACAATGCACGTCAAAAGATCCGATCAAATCTTAGAGAGGACAGAACTGAGTTGCAACACTTGATGAACTTAATGCATCGCGATCATTATGTCCACTGGCAGAGAAAGGCGGATGGTGCTGATATTGTGAGAGATATATGTTGGGCACATCCAGAAGCCATCACGGTTTTAAATTCGTTTAACACTGTTTTGTTGATTGATTCCACTTACAAGACTAACAGATATAAGATGCCACTACTTGAGGTTGTCGGTGTTACCTCAACTGAGATGACGTTCGCCGTTGCATTTGCTTTTGTGGAGTCTGAGAAATTTGATAACTTTGTATGGGTGCTTGAGAAGCTGAAGAGTATGTTATTAAGAGAAGATGCCTTGCCAAAAGTGATACTGACTGATCAAGATCTTGCATTGATGAACGTAGTGTCTAAAGTTTTTCCCACGTCATCTAACCTGTTGTGCCAATTCCATATCCGCAACAATGTGAGGGTCAAGTGCAAGACTTACGTGGATCCACAGGAGAAAATTGAGTTGGTCATGACTGCATTTGATTTCGTTGTTAACTCCCCAGGCGTGGATGCGTATGTGGACCGATTGACACATTTTGAGGATGAATAAGCACTGCTCGGTAACTTCGTTGACTATGTCAAAACCACTTGGCTGAATCCTCACAAGGAAAAGTTCGTTACAACATGGATAGACCGGGTAATGCACATTGGAAACACAACAACCAATAGGTATGATGCTTTTAATTACTCGTATTTATTGATGTTTATGAATCTTGAAAATATTTCATTACTCACATTTGTTGGTGTTTTTTATTTTTAACAGGGTTAAGTTTGCACACTGGAGGCTGAAGAGGTTGTTAGCTGATAATAGAGGAGACTTATGTAGTTGTTGGGATGCTATGAACAACATGACCAGGTTGCAACACACTGAGCTGAAGGCTTCATTTGAGCACAACATTAGTAGACAACAACATTGTTATAATACTACAGTCTACAAGCGCTTAAATGGACTTGTGGTGAGGAGTGCGTTAGACCACATTGCAGATGAGCTTCGTCGAGTTAACACGGTTGGTATTGATAGTTCTGCATATGGATGCGTGCTACGATACACTCATGGGCTACCTTGTGCATGTGAACTTACCAGTATACAATGCACTATATCTCAATCCCATTGGAGTCAGTTCATATTCATTGGAGGAGATTGGGCTTCAACAACACCCGTGACTCCGACAGTGGCCATGGTTGAGAACTAAGTATACAGCTTGAGCTAGAAGCATTGGCACGTAGGTTTCAGGAGCTTGATGTTGTAGGCAAGGTAGCACTGAAGGCGAAATTGTGCGGGTTAGCATTTGCTGACACCACTTCCATGTGTCCACCCCCTTGTAAGGTGAACACAAAGGGAGCACCAAAGAAAGGAAAAAGATTGGCAGTACATGCTTCAACAAGACGTGATCCATCATATTGGGAACATGTTGATGACTTCTATGCATCCCAGCATGACAACACGTCAACTCCAACTTCCTCTAAACGGTCAGCTCCTCTTCAATCCAAGAAATCAAGTACCCCGACACCTCCACCTAAAGTGTCAGCTCTACCGCCACCTCCACCGCCATCGAAGAAGTCGCCTCCACATCCACCGCCACCTTCACCTCCATTGAAGAAGTCAGCTCCACCTCCACCTCCGCCGCCAGCCTTGCCATCAATACGTCAATTCCCACATCAAATTCATAAATACATCGAGAATATTATTGATGTAAAGGCTAATGGCAATTGTGGATATCGCAACATTGCTGCTTTACTTAGTATGGGTGAGAATTCTTGGCCTTTAATCTGCCAGGATTTAATTACAGAGCTTCGACAAAACCATGACGACTATGTCTGTGTGCTTGGTGGCGATGACAACGTGAACGAACTAAATCGATCCCTATATGTTGAGAATGTGGGCAGATGCAAGCCTGACAAGTGGATGACAATGCTAGATGCAGTATATGTCATTGCTAACAAGTATAAGGTGGTCGTTATATGTTTAGAATCAAGGGAAAGTTACACAATTTTCCCTCTTCGGCATGCACCACCAAAAGATCGTAATACCCACCGCATCATTTGTATTGGGTATATACATAGCACGCGACATTTTGTACAGGTACGACATCTATGTGTCCTATTTATTTTTTTGACATTTAATTGCCTTTCATAGATGATAATACTAATTTTTTTTTTTAAAATGACATGTATCCAAGTATATTTCAAGAATGGGGCTCCAATACCTGGTGCAGATCGACTTTGGAAAACTAGTAGAAGCGACAAAGTTAAGGAATGAAAGACTGTATTTACGAGTCGCATGCAAGATAGGAAGTTGAAATTTTTACCAACAAGAACAAAGTCTTATGTAACTGTTGATTAAGTCCTATTCTTGTATAAATACTTCATAGTTTGTTATGAAATTTTCTGAAGTAGGTTTTTGCTCATGAATTCTATGTAAAATGATTTGGTCACCTAATATGGTTAGAAATGGGTTGGTGTTGATTATGAATTTGTTATGTTGAATATGTTGTTACTCAATTTAGCATGTTAATCCTTGTGTTTGAACTTTTAATTTCATTGAAATTTGGTTTGGAATGGAGATTGAAAGAAATTGGAAGGGAAGCAAATTTTGCCTCTGCAAGAATCTGGAAACACAAGTTCCGGAAATATGTTGCTGGAATCACCCTGCAACAAGAATCTGAATATTTTCAAATTTTATAACTACCGGATTCTTGTTAACGGGGGTTTCTGTCAACTTGTTTCCGGACTTTAGAATTGTTTTAAAACCAATATTTCGTTACCGGAAACTTGTTGACGGAAACCCCCGTCAACAAGAATCAGGTAGCTCTCAATTCATATTCAAGATTTTGAACGTCTGGATTCTTGTTGGCGGAGGTTTCCGTCAATAAGTTTTTGGTAAAGGTAAATTCGCAGAAAAAAATAACGTTGATAAGCATCGAAATGGGGACGAAAGAGAAGGCAGTAGCAGCGAAAATGGACGGTGGGAGACGGCGAAGGGAACGAGGGAAGATGGACGGTGGGAGGTGGCGGACGGAACGAGGAGGGAGGTGGCAGAGGCTTTGAGGAGGGAGGTGGCGGAGGAAGCGATGCAACTGACAGAGAAAAAGGAGGGGAAGGGCTAGGGAAAAAAGAGTATTTTGGTTGTTTGGGTAGTAGGGAGGTGTAAAAATTAAAATGGGGAGGGGCAAAAATCATGGACCAAATAATTTCTATTTTGTTTGCAAGATAATAAGGACGTTAAAGGAAGATCAACAGGCATTACATATATTTTAACCTAACATTATATAGATTTTTTTGATACAACTATATTTTAGAGTTTTTTTAATATTGCCTTAAGTATTTTACTACCAACTAAAATATGTAACAATAACCCTCTCGACCTGTTCACCTAAACTTTTCATAATAAAAAATATGTGAAAATAGTGTATAGAATTAGTGTATAGAATAAACACATACATTTTTATTTGGCATTAACATACACAGACACATATGATATTTAAAATTAATCTTTTTATATTTTCATAACGATCTCAAAATAATATTATGAGCTAATTTTTTTAAAAAACAAAATACACAGATAAAATTTTAGAAGGAAAGAGAACTATAATTTATCCGTATTATTTCGTTGAATAGGCATGTCGAGAGAATTTTTCTCCTCTGTGAGAGTTTTTGACCTAGCCGTCTCGAGGTTTCTCAGGGAGAGTTCATTATTGTTGGTGTCTTTACATGATGAGTGAGAGTACATCAGCACTGGCAAATTTGTCCATTGAAGATGATGAAGATGATCTAGAGATTACCGATGATGCAGGCCAAGATGGGATTTCTGAGTCTTCTTTGTGCTTTGTTGGAAGGTTTCTAACAGACAGGGCTATACGTACCAATCTCATGAAGGACAAAATGGCTGATATATGGCATCTTGTCAAAGGAATTGCTATCAAAGAGGTGGAACGTGGGTTGTTTCTGTTCCAGTTTTATCACCATCTTGATGTCCAGCCGGTGGTTAAGGGAGGGCCTTGGTTTTTTGACAAGCACATGTTGATTTTGAGTTTAGTGCCTGATAGTGTTACGCCTGTGCAAGTTCCCCTTTATGAGGTACCATTTTGGGTGCAAGTTCATAATGTTCCGTCAGGATTCATGTCGGAAGCAGTGCGGAGGAGTCTAGCCGAGTCCATTGGAGTGTTCTTGGAGTATGATGGAAACAATAACTCGAGTCTCTGGAGAAAGTATATGAGGATCAGGATGTTGGACTTAATGCTGGTAATGGTGTTAATGGCCAATCAAAAGCTATTAATTCAAATCCTGTAACTGTAGCATGCACAAACGACGTGCAATCAATGACATCTATTTTTAAAAATCCGAATTTGATCAAACCCAGAACTAATGGGAGTGGCGTGGGGCCAAATAATGATGACCAATCAATGATGGAAGAGGATAGTGAGGTTGAGCTGCTGGTCAAAGGAATTAAAAAAAGGTTGAGAAATGCTAGGACAGATGCGACAATGGTAAATCGAGTAGGAGAGAAGATTTGCCCAGAAAACAACTTATGCACCAATGACAATGGAGAGGATTCCAATTTGAGTTTTTTATCGGTGAGCCCTGGCAAAGAGGCCTGTCGGGGACAATGAGTATCATAAGCTGGAACTGTCGGGGCCTGGGCAACCCGAGAGCAGTTCCCTCTCTTCGTGACCTAGTCTGGGTCTATCGTACGGATATTATTTTTCTTTCTGAAACGTGTTGCGGCTCAGGCAAGTGCACCTGATCGTAACTCGTAATAATAGTAGAGTATTTTTAAGACTCCGAATGTCGAACCCACAGAGAATGCGCGAGTACTAAATTAATAGAGATCCTTATTATTTAGACGAACGAAAGTAATGGTTTTGAGAGCAAGACAATTGAATTGTAAATAACGAGGTCAAAGTAATAACGCAAGAACTAAAGAGAAATCAATTTGGAAAAGCCTAGGGGAACCGGGTTCACTAATACTAGATCCTAAATCTATTACCTTGCTATTATGAAATATTTCCTTATTGAAAGCCAACCACTTACTCTAAATTACTAAGGGTTATCCTCGCATACAGTAGCCTTCCTCCCAACTAATTACTCCGTTTGGTCCAAGAAGGTAACTAGGGGAAAGAACATTAAGAACATGCAAGTTTGTTAATTTAATAACTGATTGGAAACAAGCAATAACCTATCCGGCGTATACCGCGAGTTCTGTGATCCTAGAGTTCCACTAGTTAACTATGATCCTGTTACCACAATTAACTAATTTTATAAAGAATTGGCCAGATCCTATGGAATTAAGCATACTAAGATCAACACATTCAAAAGGATAATAGGGAATTCAAAATAGCAATTAAATAAATGTAAAAGATCCCCCATCACCCCTAGTGATGGAGTTAACTAGACATATGGTTTCTCAACAAAATATAGAATAACATAAATCCTAACATGTAATCCTAAAAGAAAAGAAGACAAGAGATAAGAGATAAAGTCTAGAGCAAAAGACAATAGGTAAAGTCTAAAGCAAAAGACCCTAACTTAGAGAGAATGAATTCTCTCCCCTAGAGAGTGAGTTCGTTCTAAAAAAGGGGGTAAGAATGCCTATTTATAGGCTCTAGTGCAGATCTAGGTCAACTGGCTTCAAATCTATGCGCTCTGGGTTTGGGTACGGCTGTACTGAGATTATACACGGCCGTACCGGGCTTGAGTTGCGACGCTGGCCCGTACTTCTTCACTGGATGCGGTCTGGCTGCAATTGTGTACGGCAGTACTTACTTTGGTCCCGTCGTACTGGACTTTTTCTTCAGCACCAAGCTGTACTGACCATGTGGTACGCCCCTACTTATGTTGTCGGATAGGTATGGCCGTACTGAATAGATGTCAGGTTGTACCGCTTGTCCAAAAACGCTAAAAATCTCCAAAACTCGCTAGAATCTTCCCCAAAATTCATTATTTTGCTTTCCATGTTGCCTTTATTACTTTTCTGCATAAATGAGAAAATATAGAGCATATTTTATCTAATAAGGAATAAAATCATAATATTTTATACTCAAAATAACCCAAAATAATAGACAAAATGGAGTGTTAACAAAACGCCGGTGCATGCTAATAAAATAGAGGAGATTCAGGTTACACTGAGATATGACGGGTCCTTTGCTGTTGATAGAGTTGGCATGGGTGGGGGTCTTGCTCTGTTATGGAGACATCCTTTCCAATGCAGAGTGGTGAATTATTCTTCCAATTTTATTAATGTTGAAGTTATGCATGAAGATTGTCCAGTTTGGAGATTTACCGGGTTCTATGGATATCCAAAGATTGGAAGAAGGAGAGATAACTGGGAACTTTTGAAATCTTTAGCTAGAGATAACAACCTCCCTTGGTGCACTATGGGCGACTATAATGATTTGCTATCCAATGGGGATAAGAGAGGAAGTACGGATCATCCACCTTGGAGGATAAGAGGGTTTCGGGAGGCGGTGTTGGAAAGTAATTTGAAGGATTTGCCTATGGAGGGACACCCTTATACTTGGCCCAAGAGCTTGTGTACTCCGGATGCTAAGGAAGAAAGGTTGGATCGAGCTATGGGTACTTAAGAATGGCTAGATATTTTCCCTCACTATAGTTTGGTCAATGCAACGTCAGATAAGTCGGATCACTCTCCTTTGTGGCTTCGACTATATGAGAGACAAAGGCGAGTGGGATATAGGAGGTTTCGATTTGAAAATTCATGGTTGGAGGAAAAAGGACTTGATGAAGTGGTACGTGTGGGGTGGGAATATGGAGGTACAGATGCTTTGCTCTCAAAGCTTGATAATTGTACAAAAGAGATGGATGATTAGGGAAGGAAGCTCAGAATGAGATATAAACAAGGGATCGATGCTTGCAGGAGGGAACTAGAGATCCTTCGTGATGCAAATGATGTGGAGGGACAGTCAAAGTACTTACAAGTGAGAGAGAAGTTGAGTACTTTACTAGCTCAAGAGGATGCATATTGGAGACAAAGGGAAAAAGTTCATTGGTTAAGAGATGGAGACACTAACACAAGGTTTTTCCATGCTATGGCAAGTCAAAGAAGAAACCAAAACAAGAATAGCAAGTTGGAAGGGGTGGATGGCCGAACGGTGGATGAGCAACAGGGGCTATGTGATGCTGCAAAGGCTTATTTTGAAGACTTGTTTGCACAAAAACCAAGTGAACAATTGCCATTTTTGAACTATGTCCAAAGGACGTGACTATAGAAGATAATGAGCAACTTTTGAGACCTTTTACAGTGTCTGAATTTAGAAAAGCTCTCTTCCAGATGCACTCTGACAAAGCACCGGGACCAGCTGGATTGAATCCAGCTTTTTTTAAGAGGTTCTGGCATTTGTGTGGTTATGAGATTTTCCAAGCGGCGGTGGAGTGGCTTGAGAAAGGTACTTTCCCTCCTCAGTTGAATGAAACTAATATTGTATTGATTCCAAAGGTTGATAATCCACATTCTATGAGAGATTTGAGGCCTATTTCGCTGTGTAATGTGGTGCATAAGATTATTTCAAAGGTGCTGGAAAATAGGTTGAAGCCTATCCTCCCAAAGTGTATTTTCCAAGAGCAATCGGCATTTGTGGAGAATAGATCAATCCTTGATAATGTACTGGTGGCTATTGAGACTATTCACCATATGAAGTGTAAAAGAGAGGGTCAACATGGGGAAGTGGCTTTGAAATTTGATATTAGTAAAGCCTATGATAGGGTGGATTGGAGTTATATACATAATATTATGTTAAAGATGGGGTTTGAGGAGAAATGGGTGAGGTGGATGATGTTGTGTTTAACGTCAGTGAGGTACTCAGTGTTGGTTAATGGGGAGGAGGTGGGACCGGTTAATTCTGGGAGAGGCCTTAGACAAGGAGACACATTGTCTCCTTATCTTTTCATTATATGTGCAGAGGGTCTTTCTACTCTTATAAGAAGGGAATAGGCAAAGGGGGATATCCATGGAATCCAAGTGTGTAAAGGAGCACCAATCCGGACACACTTGTTATTTACTGATGATTGTTTTCTTTTTTTAGGGCCAATGATCATGAGTGTGCAACCATGCAGGATATTTTGTCAAATTATGAGAAGGTGTGACAACCACCCTAAAAATTAAATGGAGCCGCCACCAATATTTTATTTTTATAGGAAATATTGGAAAACCTAATTTTGAATGTGGTTGAAAAAAAGAAGGTCTTTGGACCAGATTCGGGTTCGGGAGTTGATTACGTGCAAGGAAGGATTAGCACCCCTACGCGCCCATTAAAAAAAATGGTACCCATTAATTGTTCGAGAAAAATTGTTTGCCCTTTTTTAAAAAAATAATTCCCTTTAATAAATTTATAAGATAATAAGAAAAAGAAACAAAAATTATTAAAAAGAAAGAACATTTTTATTGTATTTATTGTTATTTCATCTCCTTTTAATAAAATAGAAATATAGACTGAAAATGAGAATTATTTCCACCAGTTACTAATTTATTAAAAAAAACTTAAATGAAGAAACAAAATTCAGAAACTTATTTTGTTTTTATATCCCTATCAATCTTTTATTCATTTCTGGTTATTTATGAGATAAAAATAATAATAATATTACAAATAAGTCCCTGGTTTGGGTCTGGCCCCATTGGAAGACCAAACCAAACCCAAAAATTTCAATCTTTGCTTTCAAGTCCTTTTTTAATATAATAATTACAAATTGATCCTTTTTATCCCCTATTTACAATTCAGTCCCTATTTACCATCTCTTTACAAATTAGTCCTTATTTAGAGTTTATCTACAGTTTAATCCCTGCCTAGGGTTTATTTGCAGTTTAATCCCTATTTAAGGTTTGGCCCCGTTGGAAGGCCAAACCCTAAACCTAGTTACAGTCCTAATCATGGGGACCAACAGAAACAACAACGACAATCACGGCAACCAATCAACAACAACTATAGCAATAACAATGCTGATAAAAGTTTACAGTAAAAATGACAGCAGGTTGAATAATATAGACATATAGATCTCAGTCCAACGTACAAGTCATGGTGAAAGAAAAAAAAAAGGAAAAAAAGAAGAATGAGAAAAGGAAGAAGAAGATAGAAACCTGGATCTTAGCTTTCCAGAAAACCAACAAATAGAAGAAGAAAAAAAAGGCCTAAAACTAAAAATTTAGGTTTCAGTGTTTGGGGGGGGGTCTCACGGATCTTGCTGGGTCCTGCTCCTCCTTCTTCTTCTACCTCTCTATCTCTCTGTCTCTTTCTTTTTCTTGCTCGGGTTCTCTTGTTTTTCCAGGGTCTGGTCCCTCTTTCCTGCGTCTCTTCTCCCTTTTTATAGCCTCTTCATTCCTCTTCAAGACCTGCAAATTAAAAGGGGAAAGAAAATCAGTATTGATTTTAAACAAAAATAATAAAAGGAGAAAGAAAGAAACTTCCCTTTTTGGAGATACGAATCTCTGATTGAGAGATTTGAGGATGAGTTGAGGCCGCGGCCTAGGGTTAGGGTTAGGAAGAGAATGGAGGTGTGGGAGCACGGCTAGGATGAAGGGTTTGCGTTTTAGGTTTAGGGTTTGGATGGAGAAGAGGGATGAAGAGAGATGGGGCGGATTAGATGAGGGTATGGGATTGGAGATGATGAAGGCGTGAAGGAGAAAGAAGACGCCGCGGCGCCACAGGTGATGAAGGATAGAAGAGGGATGGAGGGAGGGAGAGGTTATACGGTTTTTAGGTTTAGGTGTGAGCTTAGATGAAGGTGGGCCATGCGCGTGTGGTTGGGCTGGTGAGTGTGTGCGTGAGTGAGGAAGAGAGGAGGCGAGGAGGTGTGAAATGGAGAAAGGGGTGCACAAGTAAGCAGTAAATTTGGACTTGGATTGTGCTGCTATTTGCACCCTCAAATTTTATTTTTTACACACCCCTATTCAAATAAGAAAGTCCCATTTTTCTTATCCATTCTTTTCTTCTCTTTTTAATCTCTTTTATTATAAAACCAAAATATTATTTTATTTATTAATACTACCACTACTAATTAAAATAATTTAAAATAAATACTAAAATAAAACAGAATAATAATAATAATAATAATAATAATAATAATAATAATAATAAAAAAGGCCGGACAAAATTAGGGTGCTATAGCTGTCCCTCCTTAATTACATTTTACTTGAAGGTCTTCGTGCATTCGTTGTAAAAGGTAATTAAGGATAAAAGACTCTAATTTTGTTTAGAACGACATTGTTTGTGGATGCGAGATTAGCTCCCGACTTTGCTTTGGGATTCTAGGTCTGATTCCTAGTGAATTCCCTGTACGACATAGGTTTAGCTCTTAACTCTTATAAAATTGGTGAGAGATTCTAGGTTCGATTCCTAGCGAATTCTCGGTAAGGCATAGGTCGGTTCCTAGCTCTTATAAAATTGGTTGGAGATTCCAGGTTCGGTTTCCTGGTGAATTCCCAGTAAGGCCTAGTTATGACTAGCTCTTACAAAATTGGTTGGAGATTCCAGGTTCGGCTTCCTGGTGAATTCCTAGTAAGGCCTAGTTATGACTAGCTCTTACAAAATTGGTTGGAGATCCCAGGTTCGGTTTCCTGGTGAGTTCCCAGTAAGGCCTAGTTATGACTAGCTCTTACAAAATTGGTTGGAGATTCCAGGTTCGGTTTCCTGGTGAATTCTTAGTAAGGCCTAGTTATGACTAGCTCTTACAAAATTGGTTGGAGATTCCAGGTTCGGCTTCCTGGTGAATTCCTAGTAAGGCCTAGTTATGACTAGCTCTTACAAAATTGGTTGGAGATTCCAGGTTCGGTTTCCTGGTGAATTCCTAGTAAGGCATAGGTATGACTAGCTCTTACAAAATTGGTTTTGAATAGTTCTCTACTTAAGGAAGGTCTGGGTGTGAGCTCCTACGTCACTCAACACGAGTTCGGGTCAGACCCCCAGCAAAAGCGAAATGAGTTTCTAACTCGTGGTTGATTTTAGTAATACAAGTAATGACTCTTTGAATAATGCAAGCGTTATTTCCTTGTATTAATCATGCATGAATGCAGCGAATGTCATGTTATGCATGAATGTTGTGTTATTATGGGGGAGCGTTGTATTCCCGACACCTTTCCAAGCCCTTCTTGATAATTAGCCAGAGGTCCTTTCTATTGGCGACTTCGGAGCTAGTCAGCTTGGCCCTTTGTAATGTGCACGGCGCTGATGATTCTGCATTTTGGTGGTACGTCCTGCTAAATTCCTCTCCTTGACGGGAAAATGCTAAATCCCCTGGATCCTTTCAAAATTTTCAGTAGTTATGAAATGCTTTCATGTTTTGATCTGCACATGTTTATTTTTAGCATGAATTTCTTTTAGAAAGAAAACGCAGGTTGATAAAATCCCAAGTTGAGTTCAGGAGAGATAGGAATAAGCATCCTATTGTGCCAATAGCATTCAATAGGCGATGTGGATAAGAATGAATTTCCATTATTATGGGGAAATATTACAAGTAGGATAAATTTGTTTTCGCTAGATAGGAACTGGTAAGCAAAGTTAAATCCGCTAATAATCCTTTTGAAAACAAATTGTGCTGCCCTTCCGCGATCCAGACTCTGACGGCCTTCTTGATCACCCTCATAAAATTGCATTTGTTCTGCCCTTGCCTGTTTTTGCTCCTGTGGGTCAGGTTCTAGTTCTGACTACCCTTGATGTATTTGGCTTGGATTTTGCTTAGGCCGCTCTTTGCGAGTTTTCGACCTAGCAGGTTACCCTAAATTGCCTTTGCAGGTTTTCAATTTAGCATTTTTATTGGACCCTAACTTTTGCCTAAGTCGCCCTTTCGGGTTTTCGACCTACCGGGTCGCTCTAATTTTTGCCTAGGCCGCCCTTTCGGGTTTTCAACCTAGCGAGCTCTTTTTTTTTTTTTTGATGTGGGGCGTCCTCCTAGACATAGTACTTTTTGACCGCATCCGAATTCACCGGTAGCGGTAGATCATGTCCCTCCATATCTGCGAGGATGAGGCCTCCTCCTGAGAATGCCTTTTTCACCACATATGGACCTTCATAATTTGGGGTCCATTTTCCGCGTTGGTCTTTTTGAATAGGTAGAATCTTTTTCAAAACCAATTCCCCTTCTGTAAATTCTCGATGATGCACCTTCTTTTCATATGCTCTTTTGAGCCTCTTTTGATATAATTGTCCGTGACATATTGCCTCCAACCTTTTCCCCTCGATGAGATTCAGCTGGTCATAACGGGTCTGGACCCATTCGGCTTCTTCGAGCTTGGTTTCCATGACTACCCTTAGAGAAGGGATCTCTACTTCTATGGGTAATACTGCTTCCATTCCGTATACTAGGGAGAACGGAGTTGCCCATGTGGAAGTGCGTATGGAAGTTCGGTATCCGTGTAAAGCAAAAGGGAGCATCTCATGCCAATCCTTATAAGTTAACACCATTTTTTGGATAATCTTTTTGATATTCTTGTTGGCTGCTTCTACCGCCCCGTTCATCTTAGGGTGATAAGGGGAAGAATTGTGGTGATGGATTTTGAAGTCATCACACAATTCTTTCATCATTTTATTGTTCAGGTTGGTCCCATTGTCCGTGATGATTTTCCTTGGCAAACCATACCGACAAATTATTTCCTTCTTGATGAATTTAACGACTACATTGCGAGTCACATTGGCATAGGAGATTGCTTCGACCCACTTTGTGAAGTAATCAATGGTCACGAGGATGAAGCGGTGTCCATTAGAGGCTTTCGGCTCAATCATTCCTATGACATCCAAACCCCACATGGAAAAAGGCCAGGGTGCACTGAGGACGTTTAAGGAAGTTGGAGGCACGTGAATATTATCAACATAAGTCTGACACTTATGACATTTCCTCACATGTTTGATGCAATCACCTTCCATTGAAAGCCAATAATATCCTGCTCTGAGAATCTTTTTAGCCATTGCGTACCCATTGGCATGGGTCCCGAAGGAACCTTCGTGGACGTCATCGATAATTCGTCTTACTTCTGCGGAATCTACGCACCGGAGGAGTACCATGTCGTGATTTCTTTTGTAGAGTACGTCACCATTCAGAAAGAAACTCATAGCGAGCCTCCTCAAAGTTCTTTTGTCATTTTCTGAGGCGCCCAACGGATATTCTTTGTTCTTGAGGTAGCATTTAATGTCATGGTACCATGGCTTTCCATCTGGTTCGTCCTCTATCAACTGGCAATAAGCGGGGATTGCACGGCTCTCCATCATGATGAGAGGCATTTCTTTATCATTGTTTATCCGGAACATGGATGACAATGTGGCTAGTGCATCGGCTAACTGATTACTCTCTCGCGGAATATGTTGGAAGGTGATTCTGTCAAATGATTCGACAAGTCCCTGGATGTACTTGTGGTAAGGGATTAATTTGGAATCCCGAGTTTCCCATTCTCCATTTAACTGGTTGATAACCAGGACGGAATCCCCATAGACCTTCAGAGCCTTGACTTTAGTTTCTACGGCAACCCGAATTCCCATGACACAAGCCTCATACTCTGCGATATTATTGGTGCAATTGAAACATAGGCGTGCAGTAACAGGGATGTGCAGGTTTTCTGGAGAAATCAGTATTGCCCCGATTCCGTGCCCCAATGCGTTAGAGGCTCCATCAAACATCATTGTCCACTCCTCGTCTCTTGGTTCTTCTTTTATTGAGACATTATATTCTCATCGGGAAATTCATAGGGGACTGGTGAATGGTTGTCCATGGGTTGGTGGGCTAAGTATTCATCGAGCGCACTACCTTTGATAGCCTTTTGAGAGACATACTGAATATCATATTCGGATAATAGCATCTGCCACCGAGCAATTCTTTCGGTGAGAGCAGGCTTCTCAAATACATATTTGATCGGATCCATTTTTGACACCAACCAAGTCGTATGAGAAAGCATGTACTGTCTTAGACGGTGGGCGGCCCAAGCAAGGGCGCAACAAGTACGTTCCAACACCGAGTAATTAGCTTCATAACTTGCAAATTCTTACTTAAGTAGTAAATGACATGTTCCTTTTTACCAGTCTCGTCGTGCTGACCAAGCATACATCCCATTGACCCATGTAATATTGTCAAGTAGAGGATCAGGGGTCTGCCTGGAACTGGAGGTACTAACACGGGTGGCTTCTGCAAGTACTGTTTGATTTTATCGAAAGCCTCTTGGCACTTCTCATTCCATTCCACAGCTTGGTCTTTGCGTAACAATTTGAAAATTGGCTCACAAGTGTCAGTGAGTTGTGATATAAACCGAGAGATATAATTCAGCCTTCCTAGGAAACCGCAAACTTCCTTTTCTGTACGAGGAGCTGGCATTTCTAAAATGGCTTTTACTTTTTCTGGGTCCACTTCGATTCCTTTCTGACTCACAAGGAATCCCAACAATCTTCCTGACTTGACACCGAAGTTACATTTGGCGGGGTTGAGCCTTAAGCGGAACTTTCTCAATCGCTCAAATAGTTTCCGCAGATTGGTTATATGACCCTCTTCAGTTTGCGACTTGGCGATCATATCGTCCACGTAGACTTCTATCTCTTTGTGTATCATATCATGGAACAAAGTCACCATTGCCCTTTGATAGGTTGCCCCGGCATTTTTTAACCCGAAAGGCATCACTTTGTACCAAAAGGTGCCCCAAGTTGTGATGAACGTGGTCTTTTCCATGTCCTCCCTGGCCATTTTTATCTGATTATACCCGGAGAAACCATCCATGAGAGAGAAAAATGCGTGATGAGCCATGTTATCTACTAGGACATCGATATGTGGTAAGGGAAAATCGTCTTTGGGACTCGCTCTATTATGGTCTCGGTAGTCAACACACATTCGAACTTTTCCACCTTTCTTCGGAACAGGGACGATATTAGCAACCCATTGGGGATACTTGGCCACGAATAGAAATCCGGCGTCAAATTGTTTCTTAACTTCTTCCCTAATTTTTAAGGACATATCTGGTCTCATGCGTCTCAACTTCTGTTTGACGGGAGGGCAATCGGGCTTAAGCGGCAACTTGTGTTTGACGATATCGGTATCCAACCCTAGCATATCCTGATAGGACCAAGGAAAAACATCTTTATAATCCCGAAGGAGTTGGATTAATTCAGCCTTTACTCCTGGTGACATGGTATGGCCAATCTTGACTTCTTTTCTGTTTTCATCTGTTCCCAGATTGATCAGCTCAGTGGGTTCTTCATAAGGCTCAATCTTCCTGGATTCCCCTTCTATAAGTCTCATTAATTCTGGTGAGAAGTCTTCGTCAGGGTAATCTTCTTCACAATCTCCGTTGGTGTGATTAATCGGACCATCAAAGTCCGGTGGCGAAACTTCAGCACAATTGTTTTCAGAAGTATTTTTGGTGAACCTGCATTATCAAGGTTAGCAATAAGGGGAGAGTGAAGGAAAGAAGATAAAAAGAGCGAGTGAAAATACTTGGGATAAAATCAAAATATGTTTCATTAATGTTCGAAATATGCTAAAAGAAAACATGCGGGGCCCTTTAACACTTCCTCTACGCCTCGGGCTGAGCGGAGAGGTAAGCATTAGATGAATTACATTGAAAATGTATTAAGGATCCTAGGGTTCTCCACCACTTCCCAATTGCAAGGCATTGAAGAGCATGGGTGGACCCAACTTTCACCAGAAATAACAAGATCGTCCCCCACAGCAGATACTTGATCTGGATAGATCCATCCCACGCTTCGGAAGCTTTGGCGGAGATCACAAATGGAGATTTTCCCCAGCTCGGGTTCCCGATTCTCAAGACGGGCCTTTCTCTTTTCTTTCCTTTCTTCGACCATCCTTTCCTTGTCTCTTTTAGTGGGTACGTACCCCAGGCCGTGCCGATCTTTGTTCTCGAGAACTCCTAGGATTGAGGTCATACCTTCTTGATTCTTCCCCAGTCCTTTTCCTGGCTGATATCCCCCTTTTAGCATGACATTGCCCACCATTAGTGCGGCATTGGATAGACAGGGTTTCTCAGTGGTGATCCCTACATAAGCGCTATCGACAATTTCCAACACCTGAAACGCAGTTCCCAGGGCTTCCTCTGTAGCTTCAATGTAGCGTGTTGACGTCGGCTTACTCACCAGCAAATCTTGTTCTCCTGACACGATGACCAGTTTATCATCCACGACAAACTTCAATTTTTGGTGCAAGGTGGACGGTACTACTCCCGCTGAGTGAATCCAAGGTCTTCCCAGCAAGCAACTATAGCTGGGCCTAATGTCCATTACCTGGAAGTTAATAATGAAGGTGAATGGCCCGATCTGGATCGGCAGCTCGATTTCTCCCATTACTTCACTCTTGGATCCATCGAAGGCCCTTACAAGCACAGAGCTAGGCTTCATATGAGTTTTGTCGATGGGTAATTTATCCAAGGTAGATTTAGGCATCACATTTAAGGAGGACCCATTTTCTATGAGGACCTTGGCCACGAGATGCTCCTTACACTGAACCGAGATATGCAGTGCTTTGTTGTGTCCTCTTCCTTCCGCGGGTATCTCCTCATCATTGAAGTACAAATAATTGCATGCTGTGATGTTGCCAACCAGATCACCAAACTGATTCAACGTAATATTCTGAGATACATGGGCCTCATTCAGAACTTTCATTAGCATTTTCCTATGGCTCTCAGAGTGCGTCAATAAGGCGAGTAGGGACACTCTTCTTTGGCGTGCGATTCAACCGGTCTACTATCTCGTACTCGCTTTGTTGAATGAGCTTGAGAAATTCGGCAACTTCCTCATGGGAATTTCTTTCTTATCTTCCTTCCGTGTTGCTTTCCTCGATCACAACCTCTTTTCCTTTGTTTTTAACTTCAATCGGCTTTTTGCGGTTTCTTCCACCAATTCCTTTTACGGTTCTTCTACGGTCCTCCTTACAGGCTCTTTATCCTGGGGCATAGACTCGCCCAGCCGTGTCATCCCTCCTATTCCCACAATATTGGTGACCGTCGGAGGACATTGTCGCCTATCATTCCCTTCGACTCGGACTTTTGCATCATATATCCAAGGGACTGCTTTATCGTCCTTATACGGAAAAGGAGACGGTATTTGAATAGTGATGGTTTTAGGGGCATTAGCCGCTGTAGGAGATGCACTCTTAGTGAATTGAATCACCAAAGGTTTTGGGATCATGGTTCCTGAATCTTGGACCATGGATACCTCCATTTCCTTTTGAGAGATAATTCGGACCATGTTCATATCGAGTAATTTTTGGAGGATGACCCTAAACTCTTCACACTCCTCGGTGGACAGGATGTCTTCATTGTAAGGAGTTTTCTTGTTGACTTTTACCTTTTCAATCAGACTGGCTTTGCAGAGTTTGCTGAATACTTCACTCATCGGGATTTCTACTTCAACAACATCCCTTATTATCCTTCCCCCATATTCGGCCTCTATCATATTCACCGATGTGTTTCCGTGGTTAGGTAACGGATTACTCCCTACGTTAGGGCTATCATCCTGGAAGCTCAACCATTTTGCATTTATCAGGCTTTGGACTTTAACTTTCAGAGCTCGGCAATCTTCTATGGAGTGGCCTGCTGCCCCGGCGTGGTATTCGCAGGTGGCATCTGGATTATACCATTTTGGGAATGGCGGTTCCATGGGTTTCTGCGGACAAGGAACCACCAATGAGTTTTTGAGCAGGTGCTGGTAAACATCTTTGTAACTCATAGGGATCTTGTCAAACTGGATCGGGTTCCTTCCTTGGGAGTTCTGAGCTCTTGGCTGATTAAAATTCTGACCTCCTTGATCACCGAAAATGGGAAACGCTGACGTGGTAGTTGCCGCAACGTATAGAGGGGCACTACTCACCGCGTTTGTCTCTCCTTCTTTCTTCTTCTTGACGAAGGATTTCTGCGTTTTGGATGATGAAGTGTCGTTATGGATCTTTCCACTGTGCATCCCGATTTCCACGCGTTCTCCTATGACAATCAAATCAGAAAAACTTGAGAACATGCTTCCAATCATTTTATCATAGAATGGAGGCTCAAGCGTGTCGATGAATGTATCAATCATCTCTTTATCCAATAGGGGGGGCTCCACTTGAGCAGCCATGCTCCTCCATCTCTGGGCGTATTCTTTATAGCTCTCAGCGTCTTTCTTCTTCATATTTTGCAACTGGTTACGGCTGGGGGCCATATCCATATTGTACTTGTATCTTCTGAATGACGCATTTGCCAAGTCTTTCCATGAGCGAATTTTAATGCGCTCTAGCGCATATACCACCGCGAGGGTGCCCCGGTCAAGCTTTCTTGGAAGAAATGAATTAGGAGCTTGTCATCGTGGGAATGGGAAGCCATCTTTCGGCAATACATGACCAGGTGGCTCTTGGGACATGTCTCCCCTTTGTACTTTCGAACTCGGGTACCTTGAACTTTGGAGGAATAACTACATCAGGGACCAAACACATGTCTGAAGCTTCGAAGCCAATGTGATCTGCCCCCTCAATGGCCTTTAACCTTTCCTCCATCATCTGAAACCTCTCATTGGCTTGAGCATCCTCCTGAGGAGTGAAGATAGGTACAGAATTCTGAGCACTTGTGTTCAACGGGTTTCCATCATTCGGAGGTGTCCGTCCTTGTGAACTATGGATAGGTATTTCGTTCTCTTCCGGCCGATTCTCCCCCGGCCCATTATGCATGTGGTGTTCGACAATTCGTTCTGCTTCTGGGGTCAACTTGGCATTTAGGGCCATCAACAAATCGAACATCTGGCCCATTCGTGCACTCATCTGATCAAGTTCTCCCCGCATAGCCTCTTGACTCTGTTGCATGGCTTGCTGATTTTGTTCTAAGGCGTCCATGAGCCTGGCTTGCGACCTTGTTCTGTAAGGATGCAGGTTCTTCGTGTTTATTTCTGGGTTCAGAAGGACAATATGAGTATGGAGGAGTTGTTTACGTTATGCTCATATTACGTATGCCATGCACGTTTATTTATTTACTTAATTTGTTTTATTGGCTTATCGGAGAATCGCAAAAACTTTGTAAATGTTTCATCGGGTTGCTGCGTATTGCAAGGATAAATACTCCTATCAAAAGAAAATACCATAATTCAAGTTGCCCTGAGGGCTTACAATGAGACAAAAATTGAAATTGCGAGAATTCAAATAAACGACAAAAAAAACTAAGGGGATAGGGTCTTTAACGGTCACGTCGGATCTGCTTCTCCAACTCTCCCACTAAGCTCTTGCAGTACTCTATGAAGTTCATCACTTTCCTCGGCAAAGGTCGGAAACCTATTGCGGATTCTGCTTCTTCCAAGAGTTCTGGCATATCTTGGATACCTCTATTTGCGAGCCAGACCAACTTAGAGCAAAGATCCATCCAGTATCGGGTTTCTCGGTCAAACCAAGTAATGACTTCCCGCTGATCATCAATTTTCCCTTGCATACTGAGGACCTTCTCACGTTCCTCCTCGAGATCTATATGGTAGCCTATGAACTTTTCTTCCGCAATTCTCTTTTCTGCTTCGAGTTGGGCCTCGTGCAACTGCATGGTATTTTTCAACTGTTGTGTCAAGCTTTCAACCCGTTCTTGTAAAGCCTTACTAGCCTTTTGAGAATCAGTCCACATTTTCCTCAAATCCCCTTTTTCGCAGAGAACCGAACTTAATTCCTTTTTCACTAAGTCCAATTGTCGATTTGCTACTCTCAAACAGCCTTGAGTCCGAGACTGGCTTGCCTTTTCATCCTTGGCTCTCTTTTGGGTCTCCTCTAGAAATCCAGCTTTTCTGTCACATTCATCTAGTAGGACTTCTATATCTTGATATGCCCTTTTCAAATTCTCCTGAAGAAATTTCTTATCCTCTTTCACCTTCTCTAAGGCCAGCCTCAATTCTTCCACTTCTTCATTCTCGGCAGGGGGTGGAGGCGGCATTTCTGGGACTAAAAACAGATTTCGGAAAGGTAACTTGACTTGCTGAACTCTCGCCGTAACCCATTGGCGGTACTTTTCATCCGTATGAGTACTCTTGCGCCTTAGTGGTTTCCTGATTACTTTCCTCCAAGCTCGGCACACTTTTGTGAACAATGCCAAATCCGAGAAGCCCCGATCATGTATAATGAAAGCGGCTAGCTCTTCTTCGACAGGTTCTCCCAGCATGGGTGCACCGAGTTGTCTCAGGGCCAGCGTAGGATTGTAATTGATGCAGCCTATAGTTCCAATGAGGGGTACGTTGGGGAATTCTCCGCACCGATAGATCACCTCTTTAATATCTTGTTCTCTGGAATACCATATCACAGATTCTTCACTAAGACTCATCAAGTAAGCAGCCCACTCCGCATTGCTCCTAGGACCGAAGGGATGTCCCCTTTTTACCAAGTGACCTTTCAACCATAGGTATAAGATGGGGACACAACAACGAATTCGTCCTCCTCCTTTCTCATGGCGTGTGTGGAGTTCATAGTATAAGTCCGCAAGAACGGCGGTAGTGGGATCCATACCTTGGGTTTTAAATGCTAGGAAGGCGTCAATGGCGGTTTTGTCCACAAAATGGTCCACATGAGGAAACAAGACCACTCCATAAATAATCATGGCTACTACATCCATGGATTCTCTCAATTTTCCTTCGGCATGAAGGTCCTTAGCTTTTTCTTCTAGAAAGCTCCTGGAGTAACCTTCGAGATCTTCTTCTACCCTTAAAGCAGCGTTCAAATCTGATTCAGAGATACCCAAAGCAAGGGAAATGGTACCTATAGTTGGAGTATGTTTTGCGTGACGGTACGGGCCTTTAGTCCTCCCTGGGATCCCCAAGATTTTCTGATATTCTTCTAAAGTCGGTGCCATTTGGAAGTTCCGGAATTTGAAACATCTCAGAGGAGGGTCATAAAACTGGGCTAGTGCCGTTAGGGCTCCCACTTGTACGTCCACATTTATCAGATCCAATATATTCCCAAATTTCCCCACGAAGCTAATCCGATCCAACTGTATCCACTTTTCAGCTATGAAATCAACCAAGGTTTTTAGATGCATCAAACGAGGTGGTTCGATCTTGAATTTCAAAGTGTTTCTCCTCTCTAACCCTGTAACTGCGCTCACCGAAGACATTTGTTCCAAAGATTTTTGAAATTTCCGATAAGCCTAAACGAATGGAAAATTAGTGTTATGGCGTATGCATGAATGAATGAGTATGATTTTTCCAAAAGTGAAAGAAAAATAAAATTGCTAATTTACTTCATTTCCGAAAACACAGTCATTTTAATAAATATACCTTTTAGTACACATTAAGTTTATTTTTAGAAAATTTGTTACCGTTATTACTATTATTATTACACCCCCTTTTTTAAAAGGCCGAAGTATTTATTTTTTCAAAATAGTTGATTGGGGCTCTAAAAGAATTTTTTTTTTTGAAATAAATAAGCGAAAAAGATAATAAGGGAGGGTATGCTCCTTTTGTGACCAAGGTTGGTAATTCTTAAAGGATCTATGGTTCACATTAAGTGCCTTTCCTTGGGTGGATTAAAGTACTAAACTAAAAAGTCCCTAGAGACAAGGGTCCTATTTGAAAATGTTACCACCAATAATAGGTATACTATTAAAGGATGGTTTTTTCTCAAATGGAGCCAAACTCTAGGTGAGGCTTTCATAGGAACCTACTGGCCGTACGTCCAGCAGAGCACCCACTACGCAGCCTCTCCTAACTTAATGTTCACTCGGGCCCGGGTATAGGGCTCCCACTCATAGTGTGTGCAAATAAGTGTGCAAAGTGAAGTGTGTGAAAGGAGCAATGACCTAAAATTCTACCCGCTGCAAAATAAATAAACATATAATATTTACAAACGTCTTCTACCCTAAGGTTCAAATATACAAGCATATGAGCAAAATATACAATGACCAAATAGGAGTAGAAAAATAAAATACAAGGGAAATAAATCATGTAAGGCAAACAAACACATTCAAACAATTATAAGGCCTAACTCTCTAATGTCCCCAGTGGAGTCGCCAGCTGTGACAACCACCCTAAAAATTAAATGGAGCCGCCACCAATATTTTATTTTTATAGGAAACATTGGAAAACCTAATTTTGAATGTGGTTGAAAAAAAAAGGTCTTTGGACCAGATTCGGATTCGGGAGTTGATTACGTGCAAGGAAGGATTAGCACCCCTACGCGCCCATTAAAAAAAATGGTACCCATTAATTGTTCGAGAAAAATTGTTTGCCCTTTTTAAAAAAAATAATTCCCTTTAATAAATTTATAAGATAATAAGAAAAAGAAACAAAAATTATTAAAAAGAAAGAACATTTTTATTGTATTTATTGTTATTTCATCTCCTTTTAATAAAATAGAAATATAGACTGAAAATGAGAATTATTTCCACCAGTTACTAATTTATTAAAAAAAAAAACTTAAATGAAGAAACAAAATTCAGAAACTTATTTTGTTTTTATATCCCTATCAATCTTTTATTCATTTCTAGTTATTTATGAGATAAAAATAATAATATTATTACAAATAAGTCCCTGGTTTGGGTCTGGCCCCATTGGAAGACCAAATCAAACCCAAAAATTTCAATCTTTGCTTTCAAGTCCTTTTTTAATATAATAATTACAAATTGATCCTTTTTATCCCCTATTTACAATTCAGTCCCTATTTACCATCTCTTTACAAATTAGTCCTTATTTAGAGTTTATCTACAGTTTAATCCCTACCTAGGGTTTATTTACAGTTTAATCCCTATTTAAGGTTTGGCCCCGTTGGAAGGCCAAACCCTAAACCTAGTTACAGTCCTAATCATGGGGACCAACAGAAACAACAACGACAATCACGGCAACCAATCAACAACAACTATAGCAATAACAATCTTTGATAAAAGTTTACAAGAAAATGACAAAGAGTTGAATAATATAGACATATAGATCTCAGTCCAACGTACAAGTCATGGTGAAAGAAAAAAAAAGGAAAAAAAGAAGAATGAGAAAAGGAAGAAGAAGATAGAAACCTGGATCTTAGCTTTCCAGAAAACCAACAAATAGAAGAAGAAAAAAAGGGCCTAAAACTAAAAATTTAGGTTTCAGTGTTTGGGGGGGGGTCTCACGGATCTTGCTGGGTCCTGCTCCTCCTTCTTCTTCTACCTCTCTGTCTCTCTGTCTCTTTCTTTTTCTCGCTCGGGTTCTCTTGTTTTTCCAGGGTCCGGTCCCTCTTTCCTGCGTCTCTTCTCCCTTTTTATAGCCTCTTCATTCCTCTTCAAGACCTGCAAATTAAAAGGGGAAAGAAAATCAGTATTGATTTTAAACAAAAATAATAAAAGGAGAAAGAAAGAAACTTCCCTTTTTGGAGATACGAATCTCTGATTGAGAGATTTGAGGATGAGTTGAGGCCGCGGCCTAGGGTTAGGGTTAGGAAGAGAATGGAGGTGTGGGAGCGCGGCTAGGATGAAGGGTTTGCGTTTTAGGTTTAGGGTTTGGATGGAGAAGAGGGATGAAGAGAGATGGGGCGGATTAGATGAGGGTATGGGATTGGAGATGATGAAGGCGTGAAGGAGAAAGAAGACGCCGCGGCGCTGCAGGTGATGAAGGAGTGAAGAGGGAATGAGGGAAGGAGAGGTTATCAGGTTTTTAGGTTTAGGTTTGGGCTTAGATGAAGCTGGGCCATGCGCGTGTGGTTGGGCTGGTGAGTGTGTGATGCGTGCGTGAGGAAGTGGGAGACGCATGAGGTGTGAAATGGAGAAAGGGGTGCACAAGTAAGCAGTAAATTTGGACTTGGATTGTGCTGCTATTTGCACCCTCAAATTTTATTTTTTACACACCCCTATTCAAATAAGAAAGTCCCATTTTTCTTATCCATTCTTTTCTTCTCTTTTTAATCTCTTTTTTTATAAAACCAAAATATTATTTTATTTATTAATACTACCACTACTAATTAAAATAATTTAAAATAAATACTAAAATAAAACAGAATAATAATAATAATAATAATAATAATAATAATAAAAAAAGCCGGACAAAATTAGGGTGCTACAGAAGGCATCCGGACAAGCTATCAACTGCAGAAGTCTGAAGTTTTTTTTCAGTAAGAATACCATGCAAGATGTTAGAGATGCATTATCTTCAAGATTTGGGGTGCAGCAGAGTTCGGGTACCGGAAAGTATTTGGGGATGCCATCTATGATAGGGAGGCAGAAGAAAGCCATGTTCAGCTATCTGATAGATAAGCTGTGGAAGAGGATTCAAAGTTGGTCAGATTGGCATCTTTCCAAGGTAGGTAGAGAGGTCCTAATCAAATCAGTTGCTCAAGCGATACCTATTTACTACATGAGTACTTTTCTTCTTCCGGAGTCTTTAGGAGAAGAGATGCAAAGGATGATAAATTCTTTTTGGTAAGGTTCTAACAGAGGCATAGGAAGAGGTATCATCTGGTTTAGCCAGGACCGTATGACCACAAAGAAGGAGCACGGAGGTTTGGGATTTTGTCATTTTTATGGTTTCAATATAGCCATGCTAGGGAAACAAGGTTGGAGGTTTGCCACCAATCCAGATGCTATAGTATCGCGTGTCTTCAAAGCTAGTTATTTCCCAAAAGGGGATTTCATGGGGGCCTAAGTGGGTCATAACCCAAGTTATGTATGGCGTAGCATCCATAAGTCCCAGGTGTTGGTTAGAAGAGGCATGAGATGGCAAATTGGTGATGGTAGTCATATTGATGTTTGGAAGGAACCTTAGTTAAGAAGAAATGAAGATCCTTGTGTTAAGAGTATAGCGCCAGCAGGTACGGAAGGTTGGAAGGTTAAGGAGCTCATAGACATGGCCACGAGGACTTGGAAGGAGGATGTTATCACAACTGTTTTTCAGAATAGCGATGCAACTAGCATTATGATGATACCGTTATCGCATGCGGCTGAAGAAGATAGAAGAATATGGAGGTTCAGTCACGATGGGAAGTATTTGGTTCGGTCAACATATCATGTGTTGATGGAACAAATCTGTGATAATAGTCACCTTCGATGCCAAGGGGATTGGATGAAATTGTGGAAATTGAAATTACCACAAAAACTTAAGTTGCTGGTTTGGAGAGCTTTGCGTGGTTGCCTTCCCACTCGGTTTAATCTTCAGTATAAGGGTGTGAATTGTACAGTGTTGTGTCCACAATGTGAGAGACTAATAGAAGATTAGTGGCATATTTTTTTGGATGTCAAAAAGCTGTGGATTGTTGGTATTTGGCAAAGAGTTGGCCCATCATGCAACCTATTCTTGATGCTACTAATTCGTTTTCAGAGGCGATTTTTAATATGTTTGATGCTTTTACTATGGACAAAAAACGAGAAGTCATGATTATGATGTGGGCTCTATGGCATAGACGAAATGATAAAGTTTGGAAAAATGAAGAATCAAAGGCACAAGCGGCTGTTAGTGCGGCTCATGAATGCTGCGACAATGGGATTATTTAAAGTGTAATGCTATAGATACAGAGACTTTGGGCAGTCCAGGTGCAGATTTGGCGTGGCAAAAACCATGTCAAGGTGAGTTGAAATGCAAAATTAATGCTGCTATTTTTAAAGATAATGATACTTTTGGGCTGGGCATGTGTATTCGTAATGACAAAGGCGAGTTTGTTATCGCTAAGTCTATGGTGTTTGGGGGTGTTCCACCAGCTCAAGAAGCAGAAGCTATAGGCCTCCTTGAAGCTATCAAATGGTTACGTGATATGGGTTACCACAAAATGTCTATAGAACTGGATTGTAAACCAGTGGTAGAGGGTGTTTTGGGGGATAGTACCTGTAATACGGAACTAGGAACAATCATACAAATGTGTAGGGAGGAATTGTGTAAGCATACAAACTATGAGGTTAGTTTTATTCGGAGATAAGTTAACTTTTTTGCTCATAGTTTAGCTAGAGCGGCTAAGTTTCATGCTAGTCACCAAGTTTTTCATTACATACCAACCTGTATTTTGAAACTTTTTTTAAATGAAATGAAATAAGTTTGTTTCGTTCAAAAAAAAAGATAAAATATTTAGAAATAAGTACTTATAGCAACTTAATATTTATACGAAAGCCCATTAACATATGTTATATTTTAATATAAAGTTTTTTGTCTTCAAAAAAAAAATTAAAATTAATTTTTATTGCTTAATAAATAAGTTGCGCATAGCACAGACCATCCTACTATAATTGTATTATTATTCATATTTATATTTTAGTATATAATTGTTTTTAATCAAACAGCATGTGTAACACGCCATCATATTATAGAAGTATTATTCTTAATATTCAATTTAACTTATTTTCTTTTAAAAAATAACTTAGTTTATCTGAGTTAATTGATAAATTCTTTTTGGTTGACAAAACGAAATCCTTTTTATTAGGCGATAAAGATTTAATATATTTTTTTCGACAAAGATAAAAATTTAATATATTATATATGTTTATTCACAATCTCGAGTCTTAACCGGGAAACATGTAATAACTTGAATTGAATTTGTCACAATAGTTTCATTGCTTTGTCACACATCAGTTTTACACTTGTAAGTTGTATTTGTTATTTATAAATAATTATTTTTCTTTTAACTCTTGACAGGAAAACGTGTAATGATTTTTATTGGGTTTGTGAGTATAGTTTCATTTTCTTTGATCACATATCAATTGTATGCATGTGTTTATTATTTACATATCTATTCACAATCCTAAGTCTCGACGGTAAAACATGTAATAGCTTAGTATAGACAAATTTATTTGTATATAACAGAGAGATTTCTGGTTCACTGTATTTTGGATCCTATTATTATGTACAATAAATATTGGTATAAAAATAAGGTGGCTTCTAGGGGGAACCTTTTAACTATGTGGTTCACTGGTAAACCACTAATGACAACCGTTACATGAAAGAAGCCCACGTGATTTCATTAAGCATTACCCACACTGGAGCATATTTTCATCCATATTAACTCTCTCCAAATTCATCCACTTTTGTGATGGGAAAGCTCGTGCGATGGAGGAAGAGTGGTGTGCGGCAGTCCAACAACAATCATTGCCTCTTCTTCGATCTATATATCAGATCTTTCTCTTTCTTAGTGTTATTTCCTTCTATTATTTGTCTGCTCTTTTTGGTTTGTAAAAAGATGAATTAATTTTTTTATTCTGATTCTTCTCTACTTATTTTCCAGGTGGGTTATGGAGAGGTTGGATTTCAATGGTGGTGTTGGTTGTGCGGAGGTTGGGTGAGATAGAAATTGTGTTGTATATAAGAGTACTCTAACTAATGTGGTTGCTCCGCGTGCTATTTATGCCATCCATCCACCATCTTGGCCTAACAAAACACATTATGGTTGCTCTTTCAAGCCTAACTAGTACGATACACGTGCATTCGTACGGGGTGCATGTTGTTTGTTACGATTAATGTTTTAAGACAGTAATTATTTATAGTACATAATATTTTGATTCAATGTATTAAAAATTAACTAATTTTATAGTGAATGTGAAAGAAATATTAAATGTGTATCAAATATTACTATTTATGTAATTGTGTGACTTGTGCACCATATATGGCTAAGATGAAACAAACATGGTTAGGATTTTCTTGATTAAATAGATAGATAGATAATCATTTATAGATAACTTAAACATTTATAAAATTGATCTGTGTCAAATATGATAAAATTATACCGACAACATGTAATGTTTCCTCCGTCGAGACTTAAATGTAAAATAATCATTTATAAATAATAAAAATATTTATAAAAATTGATATGTGCCCAAAGATAACGAAATTATAGTGACAACATGTTATTTTCTCCTATCGGAGCTCAAAAGCAAAATAATCATTTATAAAAAATAATAGCATTCATATTCATTATGACGCTGGTTTGGACATTGCAACAGCGAAAGAATAACAAAAATTTCCACCAACAGAGCAAGAATAACTAAAAATCCCACCAAACATGCATTCACCCTGCATCTAGAATCACAGATCCACAAAACTCCCAAAAAGCATTAAGATTTTATTGATAGATAATTTGAAAAATATCACGTAAATAATCAGATCCATAACAACAACAAAAACAAAATAAGCAATAACAAAAATTAAAAAAAGGAATAACGGAGAGAAGTCAAAGGACCCTAGATCTGCAAGTGGAGGCACCAATACTAAGGAGGAGAGCGAGATCAAACAACGTCTGTTCTGACGGAGGTGAAGGTCGCGTAACATGTACTTGGTCGCGAGCAGTGGTTTGGGAACAGGTCGAACACCCTTCACGATGGTTGCGGGTGGCACGTCACGCGATAAGCATTTGATTTGAAATGTGTATTCTGCGTGGTGGCGCTCACGGCTGCGTGCAGCGGCGATGGGCTGCACAATGGCGGCGCAATTTTGCTGCTGACTGAGAAGTGCAGAGGGAAAAGGTGTAGGGACAAGTATTGAGTGGGAGAAGGTGTAAGTGTTACTTTATTTTTTTCCCAACACATCTGAACCCTTAGATTATTTTTAGCAGATCCAATGATACATTATTAGTGGTTCACCGGTGAACCACATAGTGAGAAAGTTCACCATAGAAGCCACCATAAACATAATTATATTCAAATATTTACTTGATCAAAAGACATACCAATTACTATTATTTAATTTTAATTTTAAAAACATTCATAATAACCAACACGATGCGTCCCGTGCGTATGCACTAGTTTAAGATGTAATAAAGACAATACAAAAAGCAAAAAGCTGAGTTAGGCATACAGCGGAAGTTAATAACAAAGGGTATTCATAAGTTTTAAAACACTTAAATGTCAACGGTTTAAATAGAAGAAGTTGGTATTCACCAGATATACAGCGGCTGCTCAAACAAAAATAGTATCATATATTCATATCATCTTTCATTTGCTTAGGTCAATTTTTTTTTTCCCCTCTTCCCTCATTTTGTCAATTACTCATTTTCAAATTGGAAATTATGCTAAAATATAAATCCAAATTCCATTACCTTCCGTATGACACAATTTTTGCAAGAATTACATTAGCAGCAGAGCCGGAAGGAAGAGTTGCTGGAGAGCATGCAATCCCCTCACAGTTCAAAGCACAAATATGGTAGTCTTATGTTGACGCCAAAATCCTGCACAAAGTTGGCTTTCCTGGTTGATATGGCAGTTGGCTTTCCTGGACGATCCAGGTCAGATGCCGACAAGATGAAAGAAAAGAAAAAATCCTGCACAAAAGCATATTAAAACACAGAAAGAAGAAAACATGATGCCCCTTCTGGACAGCACTCAATGAAACACGCTGTCTCTTATTGACAAAGTAATGGCGAACACAAGGGCACTAGGACAAATATTTCTACCACATTTCTTTCCAGTTCTTGTTTCTCAGAAGAACAAGTTTCATCATTATATGTAATAAAAACCAGTATAAAGTTCTTCACAGCACCCTTAAAATTAGCAGAGCTATCCTCCACAGCTGCCTCAACCCCTCCCCCAAATGTCAAACTATGGGTGGAAAGTTTCTAACCATTTTTGGAATAATCGTAGAATATTATATGTGTACAATTTTGTCAAGCCCTTTAATGCCAAATAAAAACCGAATTCTAGTGTGTTGGGAAATCCATTAGAGAAATCTCAAACACACAATAGACCGACATTTATGATGTCTCCAACAGATTTTTAAACATGCACTTTATTGGCTTAATTAAAGATCTAAAGACAATACAAAAAACTTAGCAAAGCAAACAGCACAAACAACAACAAAGGGTATTCATAAGTTTTAGACACTTAAATGTCAAAGGTTTACATAGAAGAAGTTGGTATCCACCAGATATCCAGCGGCTGCTCCAACAAATGGAGATCTACCGACTTTTTTTTGACAATTATTTTTTTCATCTAATTTCACTTGAAGAAAACATGATGCCCCTTCTCGACAACACTTAATGAAACACAAACACACAGACACACGTGCGCGCTGTCTATTACAATGTAATGGCAAACACGAGCGCACTGATCCTGATCCTCTGTAGTGGCTGCATTGGTACAGCCGCTGCAAAGGCATTGAATATGTACAAAGTCAACAGATAAAACATATCCAACAGCACTGCAGAGAGTACCAATACCAGTGCAGATAATCAGATCTGAATTCTCTGCAGCGGTTGCACCAGAGCAGCATCTATAGAGCCGTTAGATGTATGGAGATGAAACACATCCAATGGCTGCACGTGTGCAGCGCTGCAAAGAGTACCAGCGCAAATAACTACAATTTTGTCAAGTCCTGTCAAGCCAAATCAAAACTGAATTCTAGTGTGTGTGGAAAATCATTAGAGAAATCTCAAATGTACAATGATTGACATTTAAGAATTCTCTAATGAAATTTCAAACAGGCACTTCATTGTCTTAAAGATGTAAAAACAACACAAAAAGTTGAGCAAGATAAACAACACAAAGGGTATTGATAAGTTTAAGACACTTAAATAAATGTCAAAGGTTTACATACATAGAGAAGAAGTTGGCATTCACCAGATATACAACGGCTCATACAAATAGAGATCTACCGACTTTTTTTTTAACAATTATTTTTTCCATTCTAATTTCACTTTTTTATTTTTTTTTTCATTTTTTTTTCCTCAACTCAATGAACACTCTGTCCATTATCAACACCTAAACCATACAAGACCCCTGCATATTTCTCCAAAGATCCACTAAAGAAATTCTCTTTCAACTTCCTGAATGTACAAGACGTGAGCAAACTATCCGAACCAGCCTGATGACAAATCCCAACCCTCTCGACCTCCAACAACTCCGCAAGCTTGTTCAACCCTCCATGAAGACTATTGCAAAACTTCATCAAATGCTTTATATCATACACTGTAGGGAAATACATGTTGATCAAATTGAAAAACCCCACTTGGGTATCCGGCAAATTCTGACAAGTTAGCAACTTTAACAAATACCCAAAATCATACCCACTGTGGAAAGTAACCCAGTGAACACTATCATTCAAAACAATCCCAGACGACATCAACAACTCACCAAAACGACGTGCATCAATACCCTTCTCATTATTCTTCTTAAAATCAATCCCACTCTGTCGTAAAAGCTCAATTGAGTCGTTTGCGAAAACGTCTTCATTGACATTGAATTCACGGAAATTGAATTGCCAAATACAGAACTTGTCGGTGCCGCAGGTGGGAAGGTTTCCATGCTCGTCGGAGAAAGTGAGACCCAATTGAATTAGCTTGAGCATGTCGACGTTGTCTTTTAGGGTTTGGTAATGGTAATCGTAGCTGCTCTTGAAATTTCCCACCGGTCGGAGAACGATTCCGGGGAACTCCGTGTCCATAGCGATGTAAGGGTAGTCATCGACGATTTCGCGAATCAAAGCGAACTCTTCTTCAAGATTATCGCTCCACACCTCGCGAATCTGGATCGAATCGCTTTTCGGCAAAATTAGCGGCATCACAATTTACCATAAAATCAAATCTCCACCGGATCTGTTCAACACCGATCGTAATTAGCCTCAATATCATGCAATTGCACATAAAATGGATCCAATTCACAATCAAAAATTCGAAATTTATGGAAATTAAAAAAAATAAGAAGATGGAATGAATTAATTAATCAATTGTGAAGAAATGGAAATGGAATCTGACCTCGGGTCCACGGTGAAATTGGAATGCAGAATCGAGGGGAAGATTGGAGATTGTTGAGAGAGAACGGGGAGAATTTGGGGGAGAGAGAAGGGAAGAGATTTGTGGGGGCGTGAAATCTCTCCCGTTCTAGGGTTTTCTTTTTTGTTTTTTTTTTGTTTTTAATTTTTTTTATTGGTTATGAAATGGGGGAAATGAAGAAGTGGGTAAAAGGGGACAAAGAAGATATTTTGACGAAAATTAGTGGTGGAATTGGTTTTTTCAATCTCTTGCTTCGTGGTTGCTTAATTTGTTTTGCTTTTCTTATTATATTGTTATATACTGTTATTACTGTTTTTTGGTGGTTTTGTATTGGAAGAACCCGTTTGTTTGTTTTCTTATCAACCAATCTTATTCTAGGCATATAGAGAGGAAAAGTGAAAGAGAAAGAAAAGGAATTTGATTGTGGAAGGAAAGGTTTGTTTTATAAAAGACTATTTCATTTTATTATAAAACAAAAACATTTTAATTGTAAACAAAAAATAAAAACATTTTAATGGCTGGCATTGTGTATGGCTATATGAATCATTGGTGGCTATAGCCTATATGAATCCTTGGTTATGGCCAAGTTCAACGACTTCGTCTAAGGTGTACCTCGACTGAAATGTGAAGTGGTAAATTGATGAGGCACTTCTTTTATCATTTGATATAATTATTGAATATTGAGTTGTGGAGATTTGAAAGAGAAAAAAACTAAGATATTTGCAAATGAGTGTTTAAATTGTGTCACGGAATGGATTGAATAAGGAAAAAATAGTTACAAAGGGGAGGAAAAGCATAAGACATCATTGTAGTTATCGACGACGCCTCCATCGTCATCTTATGTGGCACAGTTTGTTGTGGTTGAGTACTTCCTTAGGTCGGTGCTACGGTTGAGAACTTCCTTAGGTCGTCGTTGAAATCTATGCCATCAATTAATCGATCGAAGTTAGGATGTCGATCCTAATTTATTTGATAATAAAACAAAAACATTTTAATGGTTGACATTGTATATGTAGTCTAAATCCTTGGCCATGACTAAATTCAACGACTTTTCCATAAATAGGTGATAAGAAGATTTCACAGTGTACCATGCTTGTCGGGGCCCCAAATCTTCCTATCGTCCTTCACGTAACCGAAAAGGGGGATCCTGATCAACACGACTTTAGCATCACCAAGTTCCGGTAGTATTCTAATAAGCCCTTGATTTCTTAATCGATGAACGTGCCTTCTCAAGGAGTAAGAAGACACAAACCCAAGGTTTGGACCACACTCTGACTTTTTCTCCATCCTCAATGCACCACGTGGATCCTTCTGTAATCAACCTCTTAGAGTTCCAAATGCTTCTTTATGCATTATTTGGATCATGGCCAATAGATGAAGTCAAGAACTCTTGCCTCAAATATTTTGCCTTGTAAAATATTGCAACCAAGGAATGAAGATGAATGTTTGATCTCCACCCTTGCTTCCCCAATAATATCATATTAAAATCATAAATGTTGCTAAATCACATGCCTTTTCTAGCCTTGCTGAAAGATAGTCCATCACAAGATAACTGCTTGATGTCAAGAGACCCTCCTCCACCTTGACCCACCAAATATAAATCATTAACTTTTGGATCTCATCACCTGAAGAAGGGGGTATAAGGAAGATACTTGTTATGTCTGAAGGAATAACCAAGAGAGGGATCGACCACTCTACAAATTGATATTCCTCCATACTCAGTCCTTGATGAAGATTTTTACACTCTACGAATTGATATTTTTCCATACATAGGTGATAAGAAGATTTCACAGTGTATCATGCTTGACGGGGCCCCAAATCTTCCTATCGTCCTTCACGTAACCAAAATGGGGGATCCTCAACACGATTTTAGCATCACTAAGTTTCAATAGTATTCTAATAAGCCCTTGATTTCTTAATCGATGAATGTGCCTTCTCTAGGAGTAAGAAGATTTCCCTCACAAACCCAAGGTTTGGACCACACTCTGACTTTTTCTCCATCCTCAATGCACCATGTAAATCCTTCAGTAATCAACCTCTTACATTCTAGGCATAATTTGGATCGTGGCCAATTGATGAGGTCAAGAACTCTTGCCTTGGATAGTATTTTGCCTTGTAAAATATTGCAACCAAGGAATTAAGATGAATGCTGATCTCCACCCTTGCTTCCCAATAATATCATATTAAAAGCATAAATGTTGCTAAATCACATGCCTCCTCTAGCCTTGGTGATAGATAGTCCATCACAAGATAACTACTTGATGCCACGAGACCCTCCTCCACCTTGACCCCCACCAAATATAAATCAATAACTTTTGGATCTCATCACCTGAAGAAGGGGCTATAAGGAAGATACTCATTATGTCTGAAGGAATAACCTAGAGAGGGTTCAACCACTCTACGAATTGATATTTCTCCATACTCAGACTTTGATGATGATTTTCCACTCTACGACTTGATATTTTTCCATACATAGGTGATAAAAAGATTTCACATTGCATCATGCTTGTCAGGGCCGCAAGTCTTCCTATCTTCCTTCACGTAACCAAAAAGGGGGATCCTCAATACGACTTTAGCATCACCAAGTTCTGATAGTATTCTAATAAGCTCTTGATTTCTTAATCAATGAATGTTCCTTATTTAGGAGTAAGAAGCTATTTCCCTTACAAACCCAAGGTTTGGACCACACTTTGGTGTTTTCTCCATCCTCAATGCATCGTGTGGATCCTTCAGTAATCAACCTCTTAGATTTCCAAATGCTCCTTTAGGCATAATTTGGATCGTGGCCAATAGATGAAGTCAATAACTCTTGCCTTGGATATTATTTTGCCTTGTAAAATATTGCAACCAAGGAATTAAGATGAATGTTTGATCTTCACCCTTGATGATAGATAGTCCATCACAAGATAACTACTTGATGCCACGAGACCCTCCTCCACCTTAACCCCACCAAATATAATTCATTAACTTTTGGATCTCATCACCTGAAGAAGGGGGTATAAGGAAGATACTCGTTATATCTGAAGGAATAACATGGAGAGGGATCGACCACTCTACGAATTGATATTTCTCCATACTCAGTCCGTGATGAAACTAAAGATTGACTTCTTACTTCTACCAATCATTGAAGGAACCGCAGGTACATACTGGTTCAAAAAATATTATCACTTCCAGAATAGAGGCCAAAAGGTTCATAAGCTCTGGAGACACAATCTTGCTATAGAAGACTTGATTCCACCTCACAGGTAGCTATAAGATATTTCATGACTCATGCCTCTTCCTCCCTTGCCTTGAAAAATAAAAATCAATCATTTTCAAATAAAAGATGAATAATGATCGGAACACCCTTACAGATTTTCATACTATGAAGATCAACTATTCCTTCAACTTGTCTGATGATAGTTGTGAGACATTCAAAGCAACAAATAAATAGATAAGGTGATAGGAGATCCTCTTAGAGGAGATCCCTTCCAGGTTGAATTGGACCTATAGATTCTTGGTTCACCAACTCTGAGTATTGAATTGATTCCACACATTGCATGATTCATTCAACCCATCTATGAGCAAACCCTATCTTTCTCATGATCTTAAGCAAGTAACCCCAATCAACCCTATTATAGGCCTTGTCCATGTCCCTTTCCTTACCTCTTGTTTTTCCTTTCATATAATCGATGAGTTCAAAAGGCATTAAAGCATTATCCAGGATCAATCTTCCAATAACGAAAGTCGATTGGACATCAAAGGCACATTTGTGGAGGACTCCTTTAATCCTATTAGCTAACACTTTGGATATCAACTTGTAAATGAATTACACATGGAGATAGAGCGCCAATCTTACATAAATGAGAGGTTATCACACTTGGGAATCAAAGCTATATTTGTGTTGTTAATGGAACTTGGGTTAGAAACCCCTATCAAGCCAATGGCAACAAGCCCTAAACGTATTATATATCAAATCCTTACATGAAGTTAGAGTTCATACCTTATTCAAAATTTCGGTGGATATTCAAACGAGACAACACTCGGTATAGTTGCAACCAAAAAATGGTGGAACACATTCATAACACAATATATTGGAGTTTAAAAGTCATTATAACTATGTTAAATAAACTAGTTTTCAGAATGAAAATAATTCTTTTCTAAAATCTAGTTTCTGGAACCATTGAAAATCTTAATGAAAACTAATTCCCGAAAACATGCAAAATAGAGGGAAAAAAATATGCAAACTCGTTAGTGTAGTGGAGAATAAGAATGTGCATCAGAGATGGAAGCTCGTGCGCTGGAGAAAGAACACAAGTTCCCTCGATTCGTCTAATGTTGAGCCTTTCCTCTCTACTCTTTGGTGTCTCGCCAAAAAATGGGCCGGGGGAGGTGTGTCTAAATGTGTGCTAGGGTTCAAGTGCAAGAGATTTAGGGGATGGGTGGGTGGGTGGATGTGGGAAAAGGGTAATATGATAAAAGCAAGGGTAAAATGCATGTTACCTCCCTAATGATAGTTGTAGTTGCATTTTCTACCCTAATTTATCAAATTAGATATTTAACTCCCTAATCTTATGCTGTCAATAATAACTTGTCCTTCTAATATAATTATATTGTTAAAGATAACCGTAAATGTTTAACCATTCATGTAATAAAACTGAAAAGAAAATTATCTAAACCTTTAAATTTTAAAGCACGCTTAATTTTTCAAATCTCTTATAAAACAGTCAATTTTTCCTTTATAAACATAATATTTTAAACTTTAAATTTAAAGCACAACGTAAGGCTGGGGATATCAAGTGTAAAGAAGAGTATCTTCAATGTTTCTTTTTTAATGTCTACGTATTTTTAGAAAAAAGAGAAAATGATTTATTCCTTGACAATTGTTTTGTATTGGTAATAGACATTATTCTTGTCCTATCCATTTGCTCTTTCATCTCTATTTCATTTAATATATGAGCTTTAATTTGTGATACATTTGAAGAATAGTTTTGATTCTTGCTCACAATTTTAAGAGTCAAATGCATTTTTCCCCCTTAATTTATATACTTAGTTGCATTTTCCACTATATTTTTTAAAATTAAAAATTTCACACCCTAATTTAATATTACTTATTGCAATATCATTTTTAACTTAATTTTATTGTTATCTTTAACATAGAAAGTTCAATAAATTAGTTGAAATGACAAAATTATCCAAAAAGTTATGAAACTCACAATTGTCAAGGTAAGATAAGGGAGCTCTGTTTTCTCCATTTAGTTGGAGGAAACAATTTCTTCAAACAACTCTGCTTGTTCCTTTGTTATTTATATGCATTAAGTCATCAACAAGGTTACTAAATATCTTCAACCTAGGTTAGAAAAAATCCTACTTTATTTCAAAGTAATCATTTGGGGTAGTGCGTCATCATTACTCACACATCCTTTTTTTTATTATTAAAAAGGAAGCCAAAAAGGCCAATAATTACACCAGAGTGGCTCTAGGAATCCCAACAGTCCTTGAATTACCATCAAATGAATACAACAGCCTAGGGGTATATAAAAAATTCTAACTCCAGACCCAATCTCATAACCAATCAAAGCCATGCCATGAGCTACACAATGACCTTCCCGACCAATATAAACTGAATCAACATTCCACTGCCTACTTAACAAAGAATGAATTTCACCCAACAACCTATTCATAAGATGATTCGAACCAATCTACAGCTTCAGCATTTTAAGGTCATCTTCATAAACAAGCTTAGCAGAGAGAACAAAGATCGTAAGTTCCCATGTTGCACTTGACACGAGCTTTATTTATTCATTTTCAGTCTCCCATGAATAACCAACCAGAGAAAACTTAGAATTCTTTGTGGAACATTTAGCTTCCAAATCAAATCACATTTATGTTCATGCTTGCGACCAGAATCCTCCTTAAGAAAAGACATATGCATATTTTGTAGAGAAATTGCCATTTGAAGACGATTTCTAGTAAGGAATATCCGGTCTCTCTCCATATTAGCCACATTCCAACACAAAACTTCATTCAAAATACATGCAGGAAGCAAAAACTCCATCCATTTAGTTCACCATCTTCCCTCTTCAACAAAGGAATCAACCTTAGCATTCAATAACTCCACTGAGAGAGAACAAAGAGCAAACTCTCTCAGTATCTTTCTCGAAGGAAGCCAATAATCACACCAAAAACGCACCAATGGTCCATCTCCTATAAACATACAATATCGTTTTTTTTTTGACAAAAAAACATACAGTATTGTTAAAGACTTTCTAATTGTTTTTTATTTTATTTATAAATTGTGTTTATTCATCCATACTTTGTGGAGACACTGATTATCATCTTATTTTATATTGCATCCAAACGACAATTTGCAACAAAAAATTCAAATCAATTTGTAAAACAAGAAAAAAAATCGCATCATAAGAAAATTAATGTTTTAACATTTTCTCTTATCTTTAACAGTGATTATATTAGAGAGGCAAGTTATATTATAACTCATAATATTAGATTAGGGAATGAAATATCTAATTTTATAAATCAAGATGAAAAGTACAACTAAACACATAAATTAGGGGGGCAAAGTGTGTTTGACCCTAAAAGCGAATTAAAATTAGGTAGAGCGTGTATGTAGTAATGAAGGGGGCGTAGGAAGCATCTCCCATATACAAGCCCAAGTGAGATCGAATTGAACCCGAATTTGGAGTTCAGGGACATTTTAGTAAAATGAAAACATTGGCTTAGGGTTTTTCCCCTTATAAGACCATCGTTTGTTTTGAGCTCTTTGCCTCGCGTAGCAAGCTCAGACAATTAAATTGTGCGGCATCGTCTTCTGCTTAAAGGTTACTTTCTCACTCTTTCCCTTATTTCTCTAATTTTTCCATTACCTTTCTTGAGTCTGTGTTTTTATCAAACCCTTACATTTCTCATCAGAAGATTCGTACGCATCAAAATTCGCAACGCCCCCATTTTCTGCATCAAAACACATGAACGTTAATTTTAATAGTAAATAAATAGTAGTAATTTTTAAAATCTGTGACGGTACAGAGATGGATTAGGAATAATGAGGTTAGGACAAGAGTGGAATTATCTGCCACCCAATATTTCGTTTTATTTCGATTTTTTTTTTTCGGTCAAGATATTTTTTTTGAGCTTGAACAAAACCGATCCATGGGCCATAGCAGCATCGAGCCCAGAATGAGTGGGCCCAATATGAAACCCGTCTAAGCCCAACTAACAACATCAATGAATGGTAGTTTGGTAATTTGCATTTTTCGCCGTGTGAAATTAGGGTTAACCGTTAGCACGCGGATCGACTATATAAAACGCAAAGTATCAGAGTCGATAGCCCCAAAATCGTTTAAGTCAGTGTTGCGGCGTCTTCAAAATTTGGTTAGGGTTCTTTTATTATTATTTTTTTTTTCAAGTTCAAATGCTTCTTCTTTATCTGTTTGTGTGCTATGTGTTATTTTATCATTCATAATTTAACATCGAAAAGAAAAGCCAATTAGCAGAGCAAGAGCGTCGATAATGAATAAATGGCGCTTCTTGCCTTGAAGGTTGGCGAAAACGAACACAATGGCGATTCTCCGTGCCTATCAAATTTGATTTGCGTCGTTTTGATTATGGCCTCGAACAAGTCGCTACATTTAACTCCATCAGTTTAATTCTTCGCAAAAAAAATTGTTAGTGTTTAGTATTCCTAAAACTGTTTTCTTGCCAGAAATTTGTTTCTATTTTTCTTGTAATCGATGTTTTTAACTCTGATGTTGAGAATGTATAAAAATTTGAATTTGAATTATTGTTGCTACATGAACAATTTTGTAGATACCGGTGATTGCTGAATTGATTAAAAAAATTAAACTGTGTTGATGGTGCAGCTGGTAATGGCCAATTTCACATATGCTCTTGCTCAAGTAGTTTAGTGACTTGAATAAAATAAAACCAAAAAATAAATTATAAATGACAACAGTGTTTTTCTATTAATGCCTGAATGCTACTTCACGGTGCAAGATTTGAGTTTTGTTATTTTTGGTTTGTGCAGGAAGGAGAGCTTGTTTTTTGAAAATCAACAAGGAAAATGTCAGGGTATGAATCTTTTTGCTTAAGCTTGTTGGTTTTACTATCTGATCTTTAGGGTGAAACTTTTGGTACAGATGGTTTTATGTTTAAATTGAAAATTGCAATTTTAATAAGGATCCCGTTGTTGTAGTTATTGCTGTTATTTAATATTTGAATTGCAATGTTAATAAGGATCCCGTTGTTGTAGTTATTGTTGTTATTTAATATTTGAATTCATTTATTATTTTATTTATTATGATAATGTTTGGTGAACATATTCTCGTCTAATTAAATTTATTGGTTAGGTTGTCAAAATAACATTGTTGGTTAGAGAATTGGATTGGATAAACCTACTGGCAAGCTATTATTATGCATTCTGCATGACTTTATTTGCTGTTGTAAATTACTTTGCAAGGAAATTGTGGATAAATGGGGTTGTTGCCGTTTTTGTGGAAACCCCAAAAACCTTGACGCTGCTGCTTCAATTGCGGTTGTAGATCACAATTTAAAATCACGATATTACTTGTTTTTCAACGTATGAAATTGTTTCTTTTATGGGTTGTTAGTAAAAGTTGTTCTCATTCTTTTGTCTGTGTATTTGGTCTGCGTGTCTTGAGTAATTTATGTGTTTGGTCTGTGAGCCTTGAGTATCTTTGTCTAAGTAGCAATTTTTCTATGGGTTCCTCTGTTCATTGTATTTTTCCTCTGCAGTGAGGAAGCTGTTGTTGCAGCTGAGCCAGTTGCTTCAATTCCAGGGGAGCCAATGGACATCATGACTGCCTTACAACTCGTTCTCAGAAAGTCTCTAGCATATGGTGGTCTTGGACGCGGCCTCCACGAAAGTGCAAAAGTTATTGAGAAAAATACTGCACAACTCTGTGTTCTTGCAGAAGATTGTGACCAACCTGACTATGTGAAACTTGTCAAGGCTCTTTGTGCAGAGCACAATGTTAGCCTTCTCACAGTTCCTAGTGCAAAGACACTTGGAGAATGGGCTGGTGTAAGTCTTACTGACAGTAAACTACTACTTATATTACTTTCATTTCTTTGGAATTCAATGGATATCACGTCTATTGTTCAAATATTGAATATTCCTTGTTGATACTGTGAAATATTTATTTCGATAGTTGTTGACCGCCTAGTTTTATTGCCTTGTTTTCTTGTATTAATTCTGGTGTGCCTTTTCCCTGCAGTTGTGCAAGATCGATTCAGAGGGAAAAGCTAGGAAGGTAACTGGTTGCTCCTGTGTTGTTGTCAAGGTATGAACTGTATAGAAACTAGAAATGGAAATGTTATTTTTAGTAGTGTTTTGGCATGCTTTATTATTATTTAACTATTTTCTGCTCTCAGGATTTTGGGGAGGAGCATGAAGCCTACAATGTTGTTCTGCAGCACGTGAAATCCCAATGAGTTGCCAGATGTGTTTTACCTTTCATTTTGGGGTTATTCCATGAGAATTAATTTTGCTTGTAGCTGGAGTATCTGCCTAGGGATTTTGATTGTTTAATATGAATTTGTTGTTCTCGTTATTGTTACTCTAATTTAGTTACATACTTTTGTTTTGCGATCATATATCTTTAGTGAATTAATCATTAAAGGGATTTGGCAGATAAGATTTTGACTGCTATTTGATTTGCATCAAAGGTATTTCGTGCATGACTAGTTTGTTTTAGTACTGTCTCGTGCTTGGTAGATTGACTCAATTTTTAAGTCTCGAGGTTTTATATGGAAAGCTAGTTTAGGTTGTTATGGTTGAAAAATGTGTCGATCGTTGTAGGTGCATAGTTGTTGAGGTTGTTCTATTTAAGTTAATTGAAACCATGATTCAAAATCAAATTTAAATCCCCAGCATGCAATAATCAATTAATCATGGGTATCTTCAAAAGGATCCGGCTCCTTTAAAGTGAGTAATTTTCTTTAGAGAGTAAAGTAACCAATCTTAACCATTGATGAGAAGATTAAGGGTTGATATTAACTACAATTACTTCAACTTGCATTAGGGTAAAAACTTATTAGGTTGTTTTAAGAGGGTAACAACTTATTACCCTTGTTGCTTGTTTATTGGTCACATGTTTGTGACTAATGTGTGATGATGATTTGATTTCATATTTCAACGTGTTTGTTGGATAGTTTTTGAGAAACTTGTCGATTGGTTTGTTGATGCAGTGATCTTGAAAATGTGATTAGTTAGTAACTCCGGTTTTGAGTTACGCACGATTGATGGACGCTTATGCCAGTTATTGTATATCGTAGATGTAGCATATGTTTGGTTCTGAGAAGAAGTTGTGAAGAGAGAAATATGTGAGAAAGAGTGTGAGAAGAGAGACATATGTGAGAAATAGAGTAGAAAGTATTGATTGGTATAGGAGAAAGAGAAGAGAAATAGAGAAGAAAGAAATGTAATGATTTTATGAATGGTCTAAAAAGTCCCTATATTAAAAAATATAAAAAATGCACTCACTTTCATTTATTTAATTTTTTGAGGTTAGAAAAGTAAAAAAACAACAAAAAAATGTTCATCTCGACCGTTTCTTCGCCCCAGTGGAGAGAAAGGGAAAAATGCGGGACCCACTGTTTTTTTAATCATTTTTTCCTATTTCTTCGATGTACCAAACGGAAGAAATTGTGCATCTCTTTTGTCTTTCTCTCTCACGTCTCTCTCTCGCCTGTAAATCACGCAAAACAAACATAGCGGTAGTGTCGCTGGGGTGGTAAGCAAACTACTTCATGAAGAACAATTCGAAAGATTTGATGGAGTTGATGTTGGGTTCGTGTTAGCTGGTTTGCCAATGTAGGAGCGTTGACCGATTAGCACTTGTTGAGCTTTAGACTGACAATGTATTGTATGTTTTCGATTGTTTCTGCAGCATGTTTTATTGTGCCTATGTCGTTTATTTTTTCATAACGAGTATAATTCCTCATCCCTTTGTGTTTTGTGGCTATTTGTACACCCTTGTGTACTATTATTGTTATTGTTCCAATGTTAAGACTGAAGATTTTAGCTCTGAGACATATGACATTGGGTTTATGTGTTTTTATTTTCGCATGAGTTTTATGTTTTTATTATTATTGAAATTTTATGGATAAATGTCTAGATTCAGCATCAAAGTGAGTAACTTTACCTACCTTCTATAAAAAGTTGCAGAGAGTTCACACTATCATATACTAAAAATCTAGACCCAAAAGAGAATACATACTGCTCAAATGATACAAGCAACCCACAACAGGAAACCAAGCACTTAGCACTCTAAGAAAACAACACAATGCAGCCTTAAACACTGACCTCACACCATGACACCACAAATTCAAACCTTACAAAATAGCCACACTGCTGTTAATTGGTCACATATCCAGAGATTCACACTATAGGAAAAAACAAAAACATGAAAAAGACATGATATCAAAAACAACCAGAATTCTTCAAACTCTCCATACTGCATACGCTTCCACTATTCCAGCAGGTTGCCTCCACTGCATCACTCCCAAACAATTTTGCATGCTTATCACACTCCATTCCATCATGCATGTTACAATGCTACCCTTGTCTGCATAATATCATGAGCTTCACCTATGACTTTCAAACCACTAGAAGATTATAGCACAAATATCATAACCACTTGCTGTCGATTATGAACCATTCCTACTTCGCTTTATAATGCATTTATCGAACAATGGGATAGTGAGTGTCACACGTGGAGCTGGCATGGTCAAGAGTGCTGATGTGGAACTTAGGCGGAGATACACCTATGTAGCTTATGTGGATTGTAGAAATATAGGCTTTAAAAATATCAAACATTGAGTTTGAACCCACAACCTAAGTATATTTATGCGAGAACAAAACGTATATATGGCTTGCGAAATCAAAAAATTTCCACACGTTAATATTTTGATTTTATTATGCATGTCTTTTGGATTTTATTTAAAATAAAATAATATTATTTTTGCAACTAACTATTCATTTAATTAAAATATTTGTATTATTTTAATTGAGAATATTTTTTGTAAAATCATTATTTTATTATAAAAAATTGCTCTACATATATAGATAAAATATAAAAAATAGAAAATGTAATGAGAAATTGTTTACATTAATTAATAAAAAGTATGATTACGTTTCTAATATTTATATATATATAACATAAAAATATAATGAGAAAATGTTTAATTTAATATACATTCTTTTATTATAGAAAATTAATTAACAATTGACCATGTTTAATATTCATTAAAAAACATAATATAATAATTTTGCAAAAAAAATTTCTCAATTAATATAACGTAATTTTTTTAATTAAATGAATAATTAATTGCAAATATAAATATTAGTTTGGTTTTAAATAAAATTCAAAAGACATCATTTCATTTTTTAATAAAGCTATTTAAATATACATTTTTATATAAATTTCTATAATATTTACCTTCAATTTAATATATACATTTTTTGTTAGTAATGTAAATTTTTTTATCATTATACCTTCCATTTTCCATATTTTATTTGTAAGTGTTTTTAATTTTTAGATTCTATTTAATACATGCATTCTTTTTTGATAAAAACTTCAACATACTTTTACTAATGTAAATATTTTTCTCATTATCATAACTATTTTTTATATTTTATCTATAATTGTTTTTAATTTTTATATTCTGTTTAATATATACATTCTTTTTTATAATAAAATAACGATTTCACAAAAAATATTCTCAATTAAAATAATGCAAATATTTTAATTAAATGAATAATTAATTGCAAAAATAAATAAAATTGAAAATACATGCATTATAAAATCAAAAATATTTATGTGTGAAATTTTTTTGATTTCGCAAGCCATGTATACTTATTTACTCTTGTTATCGCATAAATAATTAAAAGTTGAAGTGGTCTAGTGGCAATGCCTTCAAGTCTTGGGTTTTGGGTTTAAACCCTAGGTTTGATATTTTTAAAGCCTACATTTATATAAGCCACATAAGTTACACAAGTGTATCACCACCTAAGCTCCACATCAGCATTCTAGACCAAGTCAGCTCCATTAATGCAGAGCCAGATCAGCATTTTTGTTAAATACTGGATGACAATTTAACAGATAGACAAAATGTCTAAATTTTAAAAAATAAGGGGACTAAATATTTGAATTTAGAAAAGGGGGAACCAAATTCGTGAATTGGCGAGAATAAGGAGACTAAAACTATAATTAAGCTTATATATTTTGAGAGACGGCTAGAATGTATCCCAATAGATTTGTAGTCCTCCATTTTTGTTAATTTAATTCCTAATTTCTGCACTTCATTCTTTTTTTTAAATCTTCCAAAATTACACTTCATAGTTGCCAAGTTGAACAATAAAGCATTGATTATCTTTATTTTATAGCCTCTATAGTTCTATAAATCTAATAGTAATAACAATAGCTTATGAAGTTATACGATTAAAACGAACCTTTTACCTTAGCTAGATCTCGCTGGTGCCACCTAAACGGTTTTAGAATTATTACTTTTTATTTTCAAATTAAGTCATTGGATTAAAAAATGTGATTGTTTTGATTTTTTTTTTTAACTCCCAAGCTATATTCAAAGATATATATCAAGGAAGTTGATTGAACAATTAAGAATCAAGACAATTTACTTTCTAGATATATGTGTGATTTTACTCATATTACTTCTTTTGATTAATTGGTGAACATTGCCACCATAGACAAGTCATACATGGCTTGACTTAAGGATTTAATTTTTCTAAAATAAACTTTCATTTTAAAGGGTCAAGTATGACATATGAATAACTGGTAAAAAATTCGAAGAAGATTGATATTCTAATACATCTATTATTTGTTATGCATGTGAACATATATAATATCAATTATTTTTTATCAACGATTGAGATTACTTATGAATTATTTAGGTTAAAGGAGATAGATTTGATCTTTAAATTGACATTCATTTCTCTTATAAACTTCTGAGTAGCAAGAAAGAAATATAAAAATCCTAACTAAAAAAATGTAATTTAGGTCTTACAATATTGTAATATTATAAACTTATTATGTGAGCATCCTAAAACTTTATGAAATATGAGATTTTATTTTATATTTTGTTATTTATTTCAAAATTTATAATATGCATATTTTTTATTAATTTAAAATCAAAATTTATATTCACACTAGAGTTCCTTAAAACTAAACTAGTACAACACATTTATAGGGTAGCTCTAGGCCAGGTAGTGGTAAAGATGTATTGATCGTGTTTCTACACCTAGCCTATATGTTCTGAGAATATATGATAATACTTCAATTACGTTCTCATTGTAAATACATTGATATGTCCCAACTCGATTTCAAGATGATGTTGAAATTGTTAGTCAAAGAAGGCAACCCACTAACTAAAATAAGGAAAAACATGGATTGGAAAATATGGAAAGTCATAAAACACATGATGGTAGGTGGCCATCCAATTTGATGTGTTCATATTATATGTTCACATTGCAAACCTTGCCTATAAATAGAAGCTTGAAGGCAAGAGCAAATCATTCCAACATTGAGTGCATTCCAAGTTGAGAGAGTGAGCACCGAGAGAAAATTCCAGTGAGGGAGTTTTTGTGAAAAATATTTAGAGAGAAATATTTTGGGTGTAATTGGGTTGTGGGTTTTGGGAGAGAGTGTGAGTGTTTGTAAACACAGTGTGTATTTCCTTTTTCAATATAAGGTCTGCAGCAGTCCGGAGACGTAGGCATTATTGGCCGAACTCCGTTATCAATTTTTGTGTGTGCTTCCGCATTTATTTTTCGCTCTTTCACTAATCTGACTATGGGAAAATTTTGCGTAATTTCCTAACAACTGGTATCAGAGCTAGTTGGTTATTTCTGCTAAATCTTGGTGAGGATACTATTCATGTGAATAGTAATTTTTCGTGAATAGTAAAATTGGTCGGCGCTACCAATTTGTCCACGGAGGTGTTTAAAGCACGGTGGTTCGCAGAAATTGTCAGAAACGATCCTGAGAAGTCAGACTCGAGTGGGAGTGATGGCCGCAGATGAAGGAAAGGTGAAAATTGAAAAGTTTGATGGTGCGGACTTTGGCTTTTGGAAGATGCAGATCGAGGATTATCTGTATCAGAAAAAGCTGTATCAACCTCTCACAGGAAAGAAACCAGCGGAGATGAAGGATGATGAATGGATCCTTCTCGATAGACAAGCCCTTGGCGTTATCCGATTGACGTTATCCCGTAACGTTGCGTTTAACATTGCAAAAGAAAAGACCACAGCAGATCTTATGAAGGCTCTTTCCAACATGTACGAAGCGTCGGCCTCAAACAAAGTTCATTTGATGAGGCGGTTGTTTAACTGCGGATGACGGAAGGCGCATCGGTGGCACAACATCTCAATGAACTCAACATAGTCACAACCCGGTTGAGTTCGGTTGGAATCGAATTTGATGATGAGGTACGAGCATTGATACTTTTGTCTTCTCTTCCAGGAGAGTTGGAATGCTACCGTCACTACCGTGAGTAGCTCAGCGGAAACAATAAGTTGAAATCGGCGATGTTCGTGATCTGGTTCTCGATGAAGAGATCCGACGGAGAGAGTCGGGTGAATCTTCATCCTCTTGATGTGCATTGAGTCAAGGGGAAGAAATTCAACCAGAGGAAATGGACGTGGCAAATCAAAGGGCAGGCGGTCCAAATCCAGAAATCATCATAGTTCTCAAAACTCCAACTCGAAGACTATCGAGTGTTGGAATTGCGGGAAGACCGGGCACTACAAAAATCAGTGCAGGAGTGCACCGAAGAACCAGGAGGCAAAGGACGAGGCAAATGTTGCTTCCACCTCAGGAGGAGGTGACGCGTTGATATGCTCTTTGGAGAGCAAGGAAGAGTCTTGGGTATTAGACTCTGGAGCATCTTTTCATGCCACTTCGCAGAAAGAATTCTTCGAGAACTATGTACCCGGAAACCTTGGTAAAGTTTACCTTGGTAATGAACAGTCTTGTGAGATTGTTGGCAAAGGTGTAGTGAAGATTAAGTTGAACGGGTCTGTATGGGAATTGAAAAATGTCAGACATATTCCTGACCTGACGAAAAACTTAATCTCAGTAGGCCAGTTGGCCAGTGACGGCTACACAACAATCTTCCACGGCGATCATTGGAAGATTTCAAAGGGTGCAATGACGATTGCTCGCGGTAGAAAGAGTGGTACTCTTTATAAGACAGCAGGAGCATGCCATTTGATTGCAGTTACAGCAAATGATAGTCCCAATCTATGGCACCAGAGACTAGGCCATATGAGTGAGAAAGGGATGAAGATCATGCACTCGAAGGGCAAATTGCCAGGTCTTCAGTCAGTAGAAATTGACATGTGTGAAGACTGCATACTTGGAAAGCAGAAAAGAGTTAGCTTTCAGACAAGTGGAAGAACCCCAAAGAAAGAGAAACTCGAGCTTGTTCACTCTGATGTTTGGGGTCCAACGACTGTCTCATCCATTAGTGGGAAGCAATACTTCGTGACCTTTATTGATGATCACTCTAGGAAGGTATGGGTATACTTTCTGAAACATAAGTCTGAAGTATTCGAGGCTTTCAAGATGTGGAAAGCCATGGTAGAAAATGAGACAGGATTGAAGATCAAAAAGCTCAGAACCGACAATGGTGGTGAATATGAAGACACCGGATTCAAGAAGTTATGCTATGAGCACGGGATCAGAATGGAAAGAACCGTGCCAGGTACGCCTCAACACAATGGTGTAGCTGAGCGTATGAATCGAACGTTGACAGAGAGAGCCAGAAGCTTGCGGGTGCAGTCAGGCTTCAAAGTAGTTCGGCGTAAGTCAACACAAAGAGCCTACTTGATCAACCGAGGTCCATCGGTACCATTGGAGCAATGAATACCGTAAGAGGTATGGAGCGGAAAAGAGGTAAAACTCTCACATCTTAGAGTTTTCGGTTGTGTAGCATATGTGCATATCAGTGATCAAGGCAGGAATAAGCTTGATCCCAAATCAAAGAAGTGCACTTTCATCGGTTATGGTGAAAATGAGTTTGGCTACCGTCTTTGGGATGATGAAAACAAAAAGCTGATCCGCAGTAGAGATGTGATCTTCAATGAAAGAGTGATGTACAAGGACAGGCATAGCACAGACACCAGCAACTCAGAACAAAGTGGGCCAGTGTATGCAGAGGTGGATGATGTCCTAGAAAGTCCTATGGTTGAGAATCCTCAGTCAGAGGAATCAACTTATCCAGGTAGCAGACAACAATTTGACACAGTAGAACATCCTACTCCAGCTCCGGTAGTGAGAAAGTCTTCTCGAATTCCTGTGCCCAACAGGAGATACATGGACTACATGTTGTTGACTGATGGAGGGGAGCCTAAAGATTATGCAGAAGCATGTCAGACCGCAGATGCTAGCAAGTGGGAGCTTGCCATGAAAGACGAGATGAAGTCTTTGATCTCCAATCAAACATGGGAACTAGCTGAGTTACCCGTGGGAAAGAAGGCACTTCACAACAAATGGGTGTATCGGGTGAAGGAGGAGAATGATGGCTCCAAGAGACATAAAGCCCGACTAGTCGTTAAAGGATTTCAGCAAAAGGAAGGAGTTGACTACACCGAAATTTTTGCTCCAGTTGTGAAGCTCAATACTATCAGGTCAGTGTTAAGTATTGTTGCAAGCGAAGAGCTCTACCTTGAGCAGTTGGACGTGAAAACTGCGTTTCTTCACGGAGACTTAGATGAGGAGATCTATATGCACTAACCTGAAGGTTTCTTAGAAGATGGAAACAAAACTATGGTATGCAGATTAAAGAAGAGCTTGTATGGCCTGAAACAAGCTCCGAGACAGTGGTACAGGAAGTTTGAAAGCTTCATGCACAAGGAAGGCTTTCAGAAGTGCAACGCTGACCACTGTTGTTTCTTCAAGAGATATAAGTCCAGTTATATCATTTTGTTACTTTATGTCGATGATATGTTAGTAGCGAGTTCGAGATATGGACGAGATCGAAACTTGAAGATGCGGTTGTCAAAAGAATTTGACATGAAGGACTTGGGTCCAAAGAAAGAAGATCCTTGGAATGCAAATCACGAGAGATAAGCAGAGAGGAATTTTGCGCTTATCTCAAAGTGAGTACATCAACCGTGTTTTGCAAAGATTCAACATGGGAAACGCTAAACCGGCCAAAGACACCTTTGGCGATCATTTTCGCTATCCAAGGAACAGTCACCTCAGGCGGAGGAAGAAAGAGAATCCATGGCTAAGATACCATATGCTTCACCATTGGAAGTTTGATGTACGCAATGGTGCATGCGAGGCGGACATTGGCCATGCGATGGGGAGTAGTTAGCGTGTTTATGTCAAATCCAGGAAAAGCTCATTGGGAAGCGATGAAATGGACTTTGAGGTATCTACGAGGCACCACAGAGAAGTGTTTGTACTTTGGCAAAGGAGAAATAAAAGTACAAGGCTACGTAGATCACGGACTTTGCGGTGAAGTCGATCAGAAGAAGTACCACCGTTACGTATTTCTTGTTGGTACTCTGGCTTAGTTGGATGTCGCAGATACAAAAGATTGTTGCTTTATCCACTACAGAGGCCGAGTATGTAGCGAATGAAGCCAAAGAAAGAATTGATATGGCTTGAGGATTGTTAATGAGTTGGGTTTCACACAGAGAAGAGTGTTTTGCATGGTGATAGTCGAGTGCGATACATCCGCAAAGAACTCAAAGATTTCACCTGCAACAAAGCACATTGGTCTTCGTTATCACTTCATCAGATCCGCTGAGGATGAGGTGTTAATGTTGAAGAAGATTCAAGGAAGTAAGAACCCAGCAGACATGTTGACAAAGGTGGTGACTATCGACAAACTGAAGTTGTGCTCAACTTCAGTTGGCCTGCTCAAATAACAGACCGGGGAAGGCTGCTGCTTGATCGAGGTGTGAAGACCGATTGAAATCAGTCTTCAAGTGGGAGATTGTTAGTCAAAGAAGGCAACCCACTAACCAAAATAAGGAAAAACATGGGTTGGAAAATATGGAAAGTCATAAAACACATGATGGTAGGTGGCCATCCAATTTGATGTGTTCATATTATATGTTCACATTGCAAACCTTGCCTATAAATAGAAGCTTGAAGGCAAGAGCAAATCATTCCAACATTGAGTGCATTCCAAGTTGAGAGAGTGAGCACCGAGAGAAAATTCCAGTGAGGGAGTTTTTGTGAAAAATATTTAGAGAGAAATATTTTGGGTGTAATTGGGTTGTGGGTTTTAGGAGAGAGTGTGAGTGTTTGTAAACACAGTGTGTATTTCCTTTTTCAATATAAGGTCTACAGCAGTCCGGAGACGTAGGCATTATTGGCCGAACTCCGTTATCAATTTTTGTGTGTGCTTCCACATTTATTTTTTGCTCTTCCACTAATCTGACTATAGGGAAATTTTGCGTAATTTCTTAACATAAATTATACAAAGGGGTTAACTCTAATCATAAATACTATAATCTGATAAGATCTAGACATTTATTGACACTGATCGACTTTAGACGTGATGGGCCTTGTAATGACAAAGTATTGGGCTTTATTTAAAGATATATACCAAGGAAGTTGATTGACCAATTAATAATCAATATAATTTACTTTATAGATTTATGTGTGATTTTTACTCATGAGTTCTGTTGATTAATTAGCGAATATTGCCACCATAGACAGGTCAAACATGGCTTGACTTAAGTATTTAATTTTTCTAAACTAAACTTTCATTTTAAAGGATCGACCATGAATAATTGGTAAAGAAAAATAAAGATTGATATTCTAACACATCTATTATTTGTTATGCATGTGAACATATATAATATCAACTATTTTTATCAATGGTTGAGATTACTTATTAATTATTCACTTTAAAGGGGATAGATTTGATCTTTAAATTAGCATTCATTTCTCTTATAAACTTCTGAGTAGCAAGAAAGAAAAGTAAAAATCCTAACTAAAAAGTGTTGTTTAGGTCTTACATATTGTAATATTATAAAATTTAATACGTGAGCATCCTAAAACGTTACGTAATTTGAAATTTTATTTTATATTTTGTTATTTGTTGTAAAATTTATAATATTTATATTTTTGTTTTTTTATTAATTTAAAATCAACACCTCTATTCACACAAGAATTCCTTAAAACTAAACTAGTACAACACAATTATAGGGTAAGCCTAGGTCAGATAGTGGTAAAGATGTTTTGGTCATGTTCCTACATCCAACCTATATGCTCTTAGAGTATATGATAATGCATCTATTACGTCCTCATTGTAAATCATTGATATGTCACAACTCGATTTCAAGATGATGTTGAAATTCTACAGAGGGGTTAACTCTAGTCATAAATACCTAATTTGATAAGATCTAGACATTTATTGAAATTGATCCACTTTAGTCGTGATGGGCCTTTGTAATGAAAAATATTGGGCTTGTACTCACTGAGGTCGGGTCATTAGGTTTGTCATTCAAGTGGGTTGTGGTAGGTTAATTGATTCACACAAGAGTTCTCTAAAACCAACCTAGTACAATGCAATCCTATGGTAGCTCTAGGGCAGGTAGTAGTGAAGATGTCTTGGTAATGCTTCATGAGTCCCTCCTCAATTGAAGAATGATGTTGCGATTCTACAGAGGATTTAGCTCTAGTCATAAATGTCCAATATGATCAAGATCTAGGATATTTATTGTGATCATTCCACTCTAGTTGTAATCGATCTTTTTAACAGTGAAGTGCTAGATTTGTATTGCGATTGCTACATTCTAGCCATGGTCAATCTTCTTAACAGTGATGTACTGGGATCGTACTCACTAAGTTCGAAAGATCAGGGTATTTCATCCAAGGGTATTGTGGTTGGTCAAGTGAGAGATCGAAAAGGAAGGTACATTTCAAAACAATTTTCATTGGTATTTTTATAGTTGGTTATTGTTCATGTGTTTGTCTAAATGACTAAATTAAGGAGAAATGCTTCTACCAGGTAGTTTCTCTTTCTTATATTCTTGCAGGCTTAGTAGCTTGTGATTCCCTCTCATTTGTTTAGCAAATTGAGTTTATGTAGATTTGTAAGAATTAATATAGATGGTGTCAGATTTCAGGGGTGTTGATGGTCTATCTTTAAATCATCATTATAGGTTTGAATCACAAGGTTACTGATTTGTTGACTTTTATTTTGGATTCCATTGTATGATTGGCTGGTTAAGAAGATCGTCGGTAAATATATTCTAGATGATACAATTATCCTTTTGAAATCCTCAATTATGAAAACTATTTTTTTCTTCTATGTCAATCCATAGATTTGTTGTTTTCAAATCTCTAGTTAAAAATTAAGTTATTTTATACATTAATTATTGCCAACATTTTTTATTTTAAAATCATTTTATTTTATTGTGAAGTTTTTGATTTCATAACTATTCTCTTTTAAAATCTATGTTTGCTTTGAAATCCCTAATGTCAAAATGATTTTCTTATATACGTTGTTATTGTTTTGAAATCTTCAGTATCAAAACCAAAACCAATTTCGTTGATACCTCATTAATAAATTCTAGTAAGTTTTGAAATCTTAAAATCAACTCTTTTTTGTACTTTGGTTGTTCTAAAATGTATAATATTTGACACTTAGAGCCATATAGTATCTTTCTTCTAAGTAATAGCTTGACAATACCATTATCACATTGATGATCTATGTCATAATGATTCAACAAGGGTTTACATTGACTATCAATTGCCTAACATAACCCTTCTCTTTTCTCCAGGTTTGGGACAAGTTATGTAAAGAGTTGCAACAAAGCACAACATAGGTAGAGTTGCGATTATTAAATAAGAAATAGAAATAATGAAAAACCCAATAGAGGTATTAAATTTCACATAGACGAGTTTGATACAAGAAGTAACATATAAAAGATATGTTATCAGATTCTCAAGAAATGTTGGACATCTCAATAAACAGGTCATCACACTCAAGGTCTAGCATGATCAAGAGTATTCTAAACGTTGAAACATTTTTAAGTATCGTAAGTGCTTTTTCATAGATGTGGCTAGATGCATGAGAGAATTTTTCAAAAGCTGCCACTGTAAGTTTCAAAATTTCTTATTCACCATGAAATGAGATGTTATTTATTACAATTCAAACAATAAAAATATGATTACAAAAAGCATTTTCATAATCTATAATATACAATATATTAGAATTGTTTATTTGAAAAATGACAACTAAATCAAATCAAAACAAGTACATTTATTGGTTCATCATCATAAGGGGCATCTACTGCTGTAATTCTTGTAATCTCAGTGAGGCAAACTGTAACTGAAGTCTTAACATCCTTATATGTGTGTCTCAAAAGTTCATAGAAAATCAGTGCCTTCGTTGAAGGTACAAGTGATTCTTTAATTGGCTTGGATGGATCTTGATTCAAGGTTGATAATGATGTGCGGTGGAGAGCAACAAAGTGATTAACTGTAAGGTAATATAATACTCAAGTAAATATTTCGACCTACTAAGTGACGAACAATGTGCACACTTGGGAGAGTACATAATTCCTTTTTATATAAATGCCAACTGCAGGTGGATGACAATTGGGTCACTATAGGCCAAGCTCCTCCATCACTAGCAGGACATGTTGGAGCGGTGTACGGGATGGACCGAGATATATGGATCTTGAGACATGGATGACCAGAACAGTTTTCATGTGAAAAGGATGACACATCGTTCTGGAAGCTAGTGACACATTATTCCATGATAACATTCTTGAATGATGTAAGGTGCATTCTGTGAAATGATTTCAATCTAATCAAGTCTCATTTTGGATCTCAAGCAGCTCGATCCACCTACGAGGGGTGCAAGTTGGACCACCTTTTTGAGTATGCCAAAACATATTTTTTGTGTGTTAATATATGTTCGGGAACTCATTGCAAATATGACTAAAAGGTAAATACCTAATCGAAGTGTGAGTAGAGAGATTTCTGTAATTCATTTCATTACTGAATTCATTAACATATAGAGTTGATGAACATTGCAGTATTTATACTGCATGAGCTCGAAAGTAATCGCCTCTAACGAGAATGCAGTTTGGGCCGCCACGTGGGCTTACATTAATACAACCATCATCACTTTAGTCAACTAATCACTTATACTATTATTCCCCCCTCAAACTCAAGGATGGAACAACCTTGAGTTTGGGCCTTAATTCTAAAAATGAAGCAGTTGGTAAAGGTTTAGTTAAACCATCAAGAATTTGAGCAAATCTTTGCCGAACATCTTGAACAATGAGAGACTTCGCAATACCTTTTCACGAACAAAATGGATGTCCGTGATCTAGATGCTTAGTAATGCGAGAATGTAGACCAGATCAGGCAATCATTACAAAGACTAAGATTATCACACATCAAGATCTGCTAATCGAAACATTAAGTTCTCTCGAAAGATTGCACCCAAATCAACTCACGAGTAGTGTTGGCACAATCCACTGCATTTCTCATACGCACTAGACCGAGCCACCAAGGTGCCGCGAGCTTTGAGCTCCAATGAGATTAGGTCCAAAAGATACAAGAACCGATGTAGGCGTGCTGTCATCAATATCACGCCTAATCACTGTAGGCTCGAAGGGATAATTTGGTGTCCATGTTAGCAGGTTGGATTAGCAATCCATGATCAATTGTGCCACTCAAATACCGCAAGATTCTTTTCACTGCACGCCAGTGGGAGTCCAGAGGACACGACATAAACTGACACACCTTATTGACAGAGTATGCAATTTCTGGTCGTGTTAAAGTAACATACTGTAAAGCACCAACAATGCTGTGATACTGGTGTGCATTCTGCAGAACATCTGGACCGAATTTACTCAATTTACAGCTTGAGACCATAGGAGTAGAAATACCACAGCAATCTGTCATGTTGGCTTTGTGCAATAGATCACGAATATACTTGGATTGAGTAAGAATCAGTGACCCATTCTATTGATATTTGACTTCAATTCCAAGAAAGTAATCGGGTTTGCCAAGGTGTTTGAGTGCAAAGGTAGCATGTAACTTGGAAATCAGATCAGTTATCATTTGTGAGGAAGAGCCAGTCAACAATATATCATCCACATAAACCAAGGCATATAGAGTGACACCTTTAGTCGAGTAGATAAGTAGAGAAGGGTCACAATGACTGATCCTGAACCCAAACTGCAGTAATGCTTTTGTTAACCTTTCATACCAAGCACGAGGTGCTTGTTTAAGGCCATATAATGACCTATTCAACCGGCAAACCAGGGTCTTATCAGCATGTTCGAACCCAGGCGGCTGTTGTATAAAGATTTCTTCCTGCAGGAAGCCATTAATAAAGGCATTATTGATGTCAATTTGTTGTATGTTCCATTTATGTGTTAAGGCCAAAGTGAGCAGAATTCTAATTGTGATTGGCTTAACCACAGGGGAAAAGGTTTCTGTGAAATCATGGCCGGGTTGTTGATGAAACCCTTTGGCCACCAACCTCGCTTTGTACTTATTTATCCGCCATCCCAGTTCTCTTTGTCACCGGAAGACCCACTCTGCCAATAATAGCCTTTCTGTGAGCAGGTAGCTTAGCAAGTGTCCAAGTGTTATTGTTGGTGAGAGCTTCATATTCAGCCTTCATAGCTTGCAACCAATTCGAATCAGCCAGTGCTTGTTTCACATTCTTAGGTTCGGCATTGGCAAGAAATACTTTGGGCTTAGAATGACCAGTTTTAGCCCGAGTGAGCATGGGGTGAGTGTTTCAAACTGCAGGAGGCTGCTGATTCGAAACAGCTAAATCAGTTTGAGAGACATATTTACTAGCAGCAGAATCAGACTCAGGAAAAGAAAGAGGACTGCTACAAACAGCTGAAGGTGAAGAGACTAAAGTATCAGCCACAAAATTAGACATAGTAGGACTCAAAGTGACAAGTGATGGATTATTTGTAACTAAAGGGAAAGGATCTGAATGCAACATGTAGAATGACTTGGACTGGAATTAATGGCTTGAGTTTCAACAACTGAGGGAAATAGCTGAGAGTAAGGAAACTCAGTTTCATGAAAGGTCACATCCTTAGAAATGTAAATTCGACCATCAGCACTTAGGCACTTAAAACCTTTGTGCTGTGGGGATAATCCAAGATTCACACACTGAACACTTCTAAACTGAAGTTTGTTCTTATTATAGGGTCTTAAGGATGGATAACATGCACATCCAAATGTTCTAAGAACCTTGTAATCTGGTAAGATATGATGTAAGGCATGAAATGGTGATGAAAAATTGGAAAAATGAGTAATAGGCAGCCGATTAATCAAATGAACAGCAGTAGTGAAACTGTGGTCCCAAAATTTGATTGGCATTGATGCATGAGCTAGCATGGTAAGTCCCATATCAACTATTTGTCTATGCTTACGCTCAACGGTGCCATTTTGATGTGAGGTATGAGGACATGTTAACCTATGAACAATACCTTGATCACCAAGGTATTTAGTAAAGGTTCTAAATTCCCCACCAAAATCTGATTGAACTGCCTTAATGGTGGCTGAGTATTGAGTTTGAATTAATTTATGAAACTGTGTAAAGGCTGCTAAAGCATCAGATTTAAACTTCAGAAAATAGATCCAAGTAAACCTAGTTGTGGCATCAACAAATGTGATATAATAGGTATAACCACAACTAGACGGAGTAGGTGAAGGACCCCACAAATCAGTATGAATGAGTTCAAAGGGTGTGTGATGCTGAGTAGATGAAGGTGATGCATGTAACCTATGCGATTTTCCCAAACAACAAGCCTTACAATCAGTATTATTGAAACTAGACAAAGGTACATCACAAAGTTTCATAACAGTCCTTACAACTTGAAAGTTTGCATGTCCTAAACGACTATGCCATAACAAAGGATCAGTTACATGTTTAGAGCTAGTATTGACATTACAGGAAACATCAATAGGCATACTAGGTGTAGTAGCAGAATGAGTTTGAGTGGCTTTAAGTGGCTTGACAACTTGTTGTGGAATGAGAGGAAGGTTGTTGAATCTATAAAGTCCATCATCTCCTAAAGAGCCTTCTAACACAACCTGTTTAGATCCCTGTGTTTTGACAAAACAAGAGAAAGGATGAAACTCAAAGAACACATTATTGTCCCTAGCAAATTGTGAAACAGAAATTAAGTTTCTAGTGATGGAAGGAACTAATAACAAGTTATTCAAAGAAAGTTTTCGTTGAGGTAGATAAGTAGAATGAAAGGAAGCAGAACCAATGGATTGAATGTGAGCACCTTGGCCATTTCCCATGTGAACCTGTTCTGGTCCACCATAAGAGGTACTGTGTTGCAAATTCTGTGGATTAGCTGTGAGATGATGTGATGCACCAGAATCAATGAACCAAGCCTGTGAAGTCAAGTCAGGAGGCAGGGACATATCAAAGAGTTTACCAGTTTGAGCCATATTGACTTGAGGTGCACCAGAATTATCAATTTGAGGATTGTTTGAGGTTGCTGCTGGTGTAGGTGTACTCGGTGCAGTGACAGTTTGAGCAACTACAGGTGGATTAGGCACAAACGATTCATCAAATCGAAACCAGCAATTAATCACAGAGTGTCCATATTTGCCACAGAGTTGACAAGTAGGACGTTGACTAGCATTGCCACGGCCTCTACCATAACCACGACCTCTTCCTCTATTGTTCCTACCACGACCTCCAGAACTTCAAAACCAAGACTAATAAAAGAATTATTTTGAATTACTCGAGATCCATGAGCGTGTGAGGCGCGTGAATAATTGGGAACATTGATGCGCAACATTAAGCAGGCATTACACAAGAGTAGTTGACAATTCTTGTTTAAACTTGTCTAGTGAGACTCTTGCACTAGCAACAATGATTCAATCTCGGATAAGGAAGGAGTATCAAATTTAGCAAACATCATCATCACAAAATTGCTATACTCTTCCCAGGTAATCCATCAATAACTACATCTAACAATTCCCCGATCCGATATATTTTCTCTATTGCAATTGATAATGAATCGAAAGCATGAATGCAGAGTGTACTACGAAATGGAATTACCTTTCTTCGTGGTTTTGAGTTCAGAATCCAAGGCATCTCACCTTTGCTTTAAGCGTAGCATAGTAATGTGTATGAATTTTATCCCAAACCTCATGCGCAGTGATGACGGTTGAGCACTTCGCGGCAGAACACGGTCAGTCCGTAAAGTGTGGAAAGTAGCCAGGTGAATGACCGATCTGAACAAACCACTTCTCGTGACGGAGAAATACGATCTAATTGCCGATCTAACGGAGGAAAATTTTGAATTGTAGGATTCACCAGAGTGGAGTGAAGTTTGTGCATCGCGATAATGCCTTGAACTTGCCGATTCAGAGAAGAAAATTCTTGTCATCAAGCTTGATCAAAGTTTGGAACCTTCGAAAAGATTCTGGTCTGCGATTCAAAGATTGAGATTTTGTGATTCGGCGATCAAGAATGAGCTCTGGCTGAAGAGTCTGTGCGCTTATTGCGAACCTTCAAAAGACACAGAGAATTTACAGGCGCGAAAGAAAAATTGGAAACCCGAGGACCGATTTGGCGAATGATACCATAATCGAAGTGTGAGTAGAGAGATTTCTGTAATTCATTTCATTACTGAATTCATTAACATATAGAGTTGATGAACATTGCAGTATTTATACTGCATGAGCTCGAGTAACTGCTCCTAACAGAATGCCAAGCTGGCTGCCACGTGGGCTTACATTAATACAACCATCATCACTTTAGTCAACTAATCACTTATACTATTAATACCCATTTATTTTTCTTATTTTCTTCACAAAAGTCACATCAATATATTTTTTTCCCAATAGAAGCCAATAATAATAATTTCTTAATAATAAGTGGATTGTACACACCACTTTTCTTTGTCTCTTCCCTTTTAAGTAAATCTATTTCACTTTCTCTTAATTTATGTAACTCGTGATCCATAGTTTAATTTTCTTTTTTGCAAAAATGTAAGCAATTATAAATCAATAGTTTAATATGTTCTAATTATTTAAATAGGTTTTGTCGGATATACACACAAATTGGTAAACATATTAACATGGGGTCATACATATGATATTTAAATGTATCACAGTCATTATTTAATTAGCCAAATTCAAAGTGGTTAATTTGGAATGAAGTTATAAGGCCAAGGGTATACTTTTCATAAAATGTTATTGTGTATATACCAAAAGCAATATTACTAATTTGATATTGGGCCGAATTAGGAATATTGAAGATTGCCAAAGGTTTTAAATACCTTCAAGAGGTTATGGTCCTCGACTTAAAGAAATACTCTATATTCTATCTTCGTCCAAAGAGAGAAACGCTAAGACATTCTAAGGAACTTTGTAGTTGGAAGATCATATATCCACTTTCAAGCTATTTCAGTTCAAGGCATCAATCACTCTCACTGAAACTCCTTGCACTTCTCATTAGGTATGATTTAGTTTCATGTCTCATTATAAATTGGTACGAGTTGTGTGAATGAAATTGATTTCCTAAGATTGTGCTCTTAAAGTATAAATTGTTGGCCTATTTGGCTTATAGTTTTGTAGTTTCTATTTGTTGGCCTCTAATTTTAGATATTTGGTTAGAAAAGTGTGAACAGGTATAAAGTAAAATCAATTACCTTTTGTTTTACATGTATGCATTATCTTTTCATAAGGATAAAATGATAGGTAACTTCAAGATAATTGAGACTACATAAACTAGGAAGTCAAGATAGGAGATAAAATATGTAGAATGACTTTGAAACTAAGGAGTTACAATATTGTAATTTATAAACTAAGATGTGGTTGTGTTGCTATAACACATTTAAAGCCCTAATATGCTATATCACACTACTTATTCATATTGTTTAGGCATACATATTTTTAAACACAAATTAAATAGCACTTTTGGTCCCTTAACTTTATTTTAGTTTTCGTTTTGGTCCCTTAACTATTATATTTTTTATTTTGGTCCCTTAAGTTACAAAAATACGATACTTTCGTCCCCTAACTATTTTTTTTCATTTACATCCCTTAAGTTATGAAAATACGCCACGTTCGTCCCTTAAGTCACGAAAGTTACGCCAAATTCGTCCCCTCCGTCTGTAATCTTTTTAAACAATAAAGTCAAAACCATGCTCCTATCAGAGTTCTTATTAATGAAGTAACATGATAAAAGGTAATCGAGCAAAAAAAAGAGTTTCAATGACCTATATATACACACGAAATAAAGGGATTACAGACAGAAGGGACGAAAGCGGCGTAATTTTATAACTTAAGGGACCAAAATAAAAAATATAATAGTTAAGGGACCAAAAATGCTATTTAGCCTTAACTTGGTTTATCTAGGCTGACTTATGGTGAGTTGAACTCAATCAAAATGGTTTAATACAACATGACTCAATTAAGTGGTAAACAAAATAAATGACCAACCTAACTCAACCCAGCACATTCAGATTGGTTGATTAAACATGACAGTTCACCAAACTAAAAAATCCATAAAAATTGAACATGTTGGCACTTATTATTACAAGAGTATTTGGATGATTCCTTGTACACCAACGGTGTGACATGACATCATGGGTACTAGAAAGAATCGAATGCTATTAGTCACGATATAGTGCTACTACAACATCTCAATAGACACATGGAGGAGAAAACTAACTTAAGCTTCACGAAATTTCAAATTTAGACTTGTGTGTTTTTCATTTTCTATAAAAAGATTAGATCCAATTGGTGGCTTAAATAAATTGGGTTAAAATAACTCAAAATGTTATTGTTTTTCCTTTTTCGCATCTCAATCCATTTGGTGGGTTAAGTTGATTTGGCGCACTGAAACAATTATTTTATTTTAATAGTTATATCTAAAACCTTTTAAATCACTTGTTTGAGATGTTCTTCAACATTATTAGACTATTAAGGTAATTGAATAAGTTTTGGTTTTATGTATATATTTTCATGTCCATGTGAAATTGGTTTCTTTCAAGATAATAAACTTTATTGAGAAATTTTAATAATCCTTTCAAAGGCATGCCAAACAAAATTTATAACATGTCAACAAAATTTATTTTCGAGAAAAATAACATTTCCATATGTTTGAATTTCTAAAAATTAGTATTATTGCTTAGTTGACAAGTTTGCATGAAGATAAGTGCCTTTAGTAGGTGTTTGAATTAGGGTAAACCATTGTTTTAACAACGAAATCAATTCGATTGAATCGAAAAACTGGAATCGATTAGGAGTTTACTCCGTTTAGTCAAATTAGTATTGCTCCTACTTCTGAAGGGAGGAAAAACTAGTTTTCTCGGGAACACTACACTTGTTGGCTTCCCTCGCATGTCTCTCAAAGTTTTAGGACAACTGATATGAAAACCACAAAGGCAAAATTACTCCATAGGATATTTATATTAATTTAAAGTTACACATTAGTCTTTTATCTTCTTTTTTCTCAAGTTAGTCCTTTAAGTTTACAAACATTAGTATTAGAATCTGTCAATATCTTTTATATTTGGTAACACAATCATAGGAAATCATGTAAATATTTTTTATATTTGGTGTACATTTATTTAGGAATCATGGAAAACCTAAGCTTACTGATACCATTATTTAGGAATAATGGTATCAGTAAGCTTAGGTTTTCCATAGCCTCTCCTTCTCACGTTAACCTAGCCTAGCCGCCAGCGGAGGTTCTCGGCTTCATCCTCCCTCATGGCCGGAGATGACCCTCTCTCTCCTAAACCCACGTCTTCGACTTCTCCCAAAACTACTCCCACCATTCATCCTGCTCTCACCGTCCCCAACATCACCAACTTCATCAAAGTCACGCTCGATATTGAAAAAGGTCAATACAATACAGTCCGAACTTTTCAAAATTCATGCCAGGGTATATCAAGTCCTTGATCATATCATTCCCCATCACCAGTGATCCGCATACCACTCATTCTCTCAAACAAACCGATCCTAATCTATGGTCGTCTTGACGCCGTTGTCCTCCAATGGATTTATGGCACCATCTCTAATGATCTTCTCAACACAATTATTGAGCGTGATTCAACCGTGAGCTTGCTTGGAACCGCTTATTTGATATTTTCTATGACAACAAAAACTCTCTGCTCTATACCTAGAACAAGAGTTTTCGAGAGTGACCATGAAGCGGTTTCGATGCTTCCTTCATCACAAGACCTCAAATCGCTTCCGGATCAGCTATCTAATGTTGGTGCTCCTGTTTCAAATGAACGGTTGGTCCTTCAACTCGTTTCTGGCTTAACAGATGCTTATGCCACTGTGGGCTCCCAAATTCGTCATGGAGACTCTCTTCCTCCCTTTTACAAGGCCCGTTCTATGCTTGTTTTGGAGGAAACGGCACGGGCAAAAAGGGCGACAATCCCCACAGATAACTCTGCTTTTCTAATTTCTCAGGATGACAACTCTGCTGGAAATCGATCTCAACATCACAACCGCAACAACAACCATGGCAACAACAGCCGCGGTGGTCGTGGAGGTGCAGGAAGCAACCGCGGCGGCCGTGGTAGAGGCCGAGGAGGTGGTCGTGGCGGTCGATCACAACAACACCAACCAGCAGCATGGCAGCAGTCTCCAACACAATAGCAGCAATGGGTGTATCCTCCTTGGGCAGGACCGTGGCAGCTATGGGCCACACCACCGTGTCCATATCCTACAACAGGACACTGGCCGCAACCTCTCCCATCTCAAAGAGTTCGTGATCAGAATTCTTGGGCCTAAGCCTCGGCCAGCCCATATAGCAAAGAACCTCTCAACAAACACGGTCTCCATATGCACCTACCGATATCCATGCCGCCATGCATACTTTCTCCTCTCTCCTCACGATGATCAATGGTACATGGACACAGGGCCACCTCTCACATGACTACAAATGGAGGTAATCTTACGTCTTATTCCAATATGAGTAACAATATTCTGTTGGTAGTGGTCATCATATTCGATTATTGGTTGTGGAAATGCATCATTACCTCACCGTCATCATTATTTAACCTTAACCAATGTCTTCCATGCACCCAATTTAATTAAAAACCTTGTCTCTGTAAGAAAATTTACCATTGACAATGATGTTTACATTGAATTTGATCCCTTCGGTTTTTCTGTGAAGGATTTTGAGACGAGGATGCATTTAATGAGATGCAATAGCTCGGGTGAACTTTATCCCATTACCACAAGACCAAACACTACAACACCAACCACCTTTCTTTGCTTTATCCAGAGAATTATGGCACAATCGTTTAGGACATCCGGGAGCTCCTGTTTTACATTCTCTTCACCGAAACAATTTTATTGTCTGTGATAAGTCTCGGAATAATTTCTTTTGTCATTCTTGTCCTCTTGGGAAACAAATTAAATTACCTTTTTATGAATCTTTATCATCCACTTTATTTCCTTTTGATATAGTGCATAGTGATCTTTGGATATCACCTATTCTTAGTTCAGGTGGACATCGTTATTATGCTTTATTTCTTGATGATTTCACGAAATTTTTATGGACTTTTCCTTTCGCAAACAAATCTCAAGTCTATTCCATTTTTCTCCAATTTCGTAATCACATTAAAACCCAATTTGAAAGAGAAATTAAATGTTTTCAATGTGACAACGAAAAAGAGTACAACAATGCGCTTTTTCATAAGTTTTGTGAACTCAATGGAATGGCTTTTAGATTTTCTTGTCCTCATACATCTTTTCAAAATGGAAAAGCCGAAAGAAAAATTCGTACAATAAATAACATCATCCGAACTCTTCTTGCTGATGCCTCTCCACCACCTTCCTTTTGGCACCATGCACTACAAATGGCCACTTACCTTCTCAATATTCTCCCAAATAAAAAGCTTGCCCTCCAAACACCCACCAAAATTCTCTACCAAAAAAATCCGTCCTACTCTCATCTTCGAAGTTTTGGATGTCTCATTATCCTCTAATTCCATCTACCTCTAGAAATAAATTACAAGCTCGATCAACACCATGTGTGTTTTTGGGGTATCCATCTAACCATAGAGGATACAAATGTTATGAGTTGTCGAGTCGAAAAATAGTTATTTCTAGGCATGTTGGTTTTGATGAAAATATTTTTCCCTTTTCTAATTCAATTGCTCCCTCCTCATCAAGTTATGATTTTTTGGATACAAGCATTACACCTTTCCTTCACTCATCTCACCAACCCTCTTTCACCACTCATTATGACCAAACCTCTCCACCTCTAAATACCAATACTACGGAACAATCCTCCCCCACCCAACACACAACTACACCAACCCTATCCTCCCCAAATTGCCATCAGACACCGCGTGCAACACTGCACCCTCCCACCCTACCACCACACCGGCCCAAAACACAACTCCTCTCCAAGCCCAACCCGAGCCGGCAACTTCTCCACAAACCACTTCCTCAACTCCCTTACAACAGCCCCATCCTCCAAATCACTCTACACCTATCCAAACTATCCAACCAACTTCTCTAGCCAACCCACCACACTCTCCCCAAATGACCACCCGAGCACAACATGGCATTTTCAAGCCTCGCCAACTTTTTAATCTTCACACCTCAACCCAACCTTCCATCTCTCCTTTGCCTACTAATCTCCTTAATGCATTAAATGATTATAATTGGAAAATGGCCATGAAAGATGAATATGATGCTCTTATTGAAAATAAGACGTGGGACTTAGTGCCCCGTCCGTCTAATGCTAACATTATTCGTAGCTTGTGGATTTTCAGGCATAAGAAGAAATCTGATGGCTCCTTTGAGCGATATAAAGCTCGGCTAGTAGGTGATGGTGCAGGTCAACAAGCTGGTGTTGATTGTGGTGAGACTTTTAGTCCAGTTGTCAAACCGGCTACTATAAGGACGGTACTAAGCGTTGCTTTATCTAATTCATGGTGTCTTCACCAATTAGATGTCAAAAACGCATTTTTACATGGAAATCTTGATGAAACCGTGTACATGCACCAACCTCCTGGTTTTCACAATGCCCAACACCCGGATTATGTCTGCCTGCTAAAGAAGTCACTTTATGGCCTCAAACAAGCACCTCGAGCTTGGTACCAACGATTCACTGATTTTGTAGCTACGTTGGGTTTCTCTCACAGTGTCTCAGATCATTCTTTATTCATTTATCACCAAGGTGACGACACAGCTTATATTCTTCTCTATGTGGATGACATCATTATTCTTTGCATCTTGAGATACTCTCGTCAATCCATCATGTCTAAACTTGGCTCTGAATTTGCTATGAAGGATTTGGGTCCCTAAGTTATTTTTTGGGCATATCTCATTTACAAGACATTCAGGAGGTCTTTTTCTTTCACAAAACAAATATGTCGAAGAAATTATTGAGCGAGCAGGCATGTCTTCCTGCAAACCATCCTCTACACCAGTGGGCACCAAAGCCAAACTCAGTGGATCTTCAGGAAATCCATATCATGATCCAACCGAATATCGGAGTCTTGCCGGCGCCTTACAATATTTGACATTTACAAGACCAGATATCTCTTATGCCGTTCAACAAGTGTGTTTGTTTATGCATGACCCGAGGACCCAGCATATGACTGCCTTGAAGCGAATCATTCGCTATGTTAAAGGTACTCTTACTTTCGGTCTACATCTCTCCCCCTCCTCCATTGATAAGCTCACCACATATACTGATGCTGACTGGGGTGGATGTCCAGACACCAGAAGGTCTACGTCTGGATACTGTGTATATCTCGGGGACAATTTAATATCTTGGTCTGTGAAACGACAACCTACCTTGTCTCGATCCAGTGCTGAAGCCGAGTATCGTGGAGTTGCTAATGTAGTTTCCGAGTCCTGTTGGCTTAGAAACTTACTTTTGGAGCTTCATTGTCCTATCATGAAGGCTACATTAGTCTATTGTGATAATGTAAGCGCAGTCTATCTTTCCGGCAATCCTGTTCAACATCAACACACTAAACACATTGAGATGGATATACATTTTGTGCGTGAAAAGGTTGCTCGTGGTCAGGTACGGGTTTTATATGTTCCTTCACGTTACCAAATTGCTGACATCTTCACTAAGGGTCTTCCGCTGCAACTCTTTGATGATTTTCGAGATAGTCTCAACATTCGTCAACCTCCAGTTTCGACTACGGGGGTGTATTAGAATCTGTCAATATCTTTTATATTTGGTAACACAATCATAGGAAATCATGTAAATATCTTTTATATTTGGTGTACATTTATTTAGGAATTATGGCAACAAAATCATATGATTCAGTTACGATTTTGTAACCAAAGTGATTGTATTTATTTAGGAATCATGGCAACAAAATCACATGATTCAGTTACGATTTTGTAGCCAAAGTGATTGTATATATATTTACTTATCATATCAATGAAAGTCAAGGCAAATATTTCTCTCAAAATATTTCTATCAGTTAGCAACAACAAAAAGAAGATAAATGACCGATGTACAATTTTAAATTAAGATAAAGAATATCTGGTGTAATTTTGCCTAAAATTTATGATAGTCAAATTAGTATTTTGTATATTGGTTTTTTTTAACGTGTGAAACCTTACACACGATAAAAATTATTAATTGTACATATTTATTCCTTATTAATGACACACGTTCCTATTTATTTTATAGATTCACTTTATATATTCTCTCTACTCATAAAATATGAAACTAAAAAATTAATAAGGAAAAAAAATGGACAATTAATAATCCTTATGTGCAGGGTGTTAGAAACATTTTTTATATTAAATAAATTAAAATATAGAGTTAGATGATTGATCATAAATGTATGTTTCTAATCCTAGCCATTACACTTGCTTTGAATTAATCTTTTTTTTTGTTGATATAATGCTTTGAATTAATCTTTAAGACAATTGATGCTCTCTATTGATATAAAGCACACCCTTAAATTTGCTCAAATTTACTTTCAAACTCAAAAGAGTTAACGGTTAAAAAGTGAATTTCGTCGTAAATCTTTACCGCCTCTGGCGTTTCGTCTCTGCCAAACTTCAGCGAGACCTCTGGAAAAGGTGAACAAATCGAAATCGCAGCGATTCGGATTTCCGATCTTGTTGAATTGGTTGTTTCTCTGAGGATTCTTATTTGTTTTTGACAAAAAATCTCTTCGACGTTTTATGTTTTTGTATGTATAACGATAGTTTTGGGGTTAGGGTTTATAGAGTTTGTTTCTGCGGCGGAAGGTTATCAATTTTCTATATTGCGCTTTTTGAATGAGAAAGAATATTGATAGTTTCATTTTTGAAAAGAATATTGTGTTCTGCTGTATTTGGTAGTGCTTTAATTTTGTTAGTCTTCTTTGAATCTATGCTACCACTACTCTTTTCTTTCTCTTTCCTCATTTTTTGTAACTTGAGATGCATTCTCGTTCATATTCTCAATCCTCCCCATTTCCTTGGTACTGTCGTCTCCTTCCTCTAGCACATCGTTGTTGAAGACAGAAAGTACATGGTCTCTGCCACTGATGGAGGTAAAGATTTGGGTTTAAATTTAAATAAGGTTTAATTACTTTTTAGTTTCATGAACTATTTGAGAATTTCTAAATAGTCCCTAAACTAAAAAATTTTGTAATTGTGTCTCTGAATTTTTTAATATTTTGTAATTGAGTCACTGTATGTTAAAACATTTTAAATAACTTGTAAGGTCTTAAACTTTTAAATAAGTTGTAATTAGGTTATTGAACTTTTAGATAATTTGTAAATAAGTCCCTGCATTCAGGACTCGATTACAAATTATTTAAAAGTTCAGGTACCCGATTAAAATACAGAGATCTAATTACAATTTATTAAAATGTTTAGGGACTCACAAATTTTTTTAGTTCAAGGACCTATTTAGAAATTCTCAAATAGTTCAGGGACCTATGGAGTAATTAAACCTTTAAATAATTATAAAACTTAATAGTAATAATGAATTGTTTACATGGCCCTGTGTATGGTGCACCACCTATTGTGGTGGTGCATGGTAGACAAAGCCTTGGGTTATCCTTGAATCCTGAAACTTCCGTTGACCATAACGTTTTTTCTTATATTTTATTTTATTTTTTGAAGTTAACTGTATATTTATTGTGTTGAATGCCAAATTGGCAGTCAGATATAATATTCATATAATATTCCCCCTTATCTTTTGTATGGATTCCTTAAACATTAAGGGCACAATCCCTCTAAACTTTAATAGGGTAAAATTAATAATAAACTACTAGCTTTTAGGCTATGTTTGTTTAAATGGAAAGAAAGTAGGGGGAAGAGAAAGATTTTTGAAAAATATAAAAAATGTGCATGAATAAATGTGACAAACCAATCATAGTGTGACACATCAGCAATTTTACACTTCAATCAATAAACTTTCTTTCTCTCCACTTTTTTTCCTCTAATTTTCTTGGCTGCCAAGGACACAACCCAATCCCCAGTTGCCCACTTTATTGCAAATTTTAGTTGTCAGCAGAATAGATTGACAGAGACACCAATACCAGGTTTGTGCGTAAGTGTCAGAGACACAAACACATAGAGACATAATGCTCTGTAATGAAAAGGGTTCATTTTATTCAAAAATTAAATTTTTTTTTTTTTTTTACATGAACAGGCATTAAAGCGCCAATGAAAGGAGAAAGGAAAGGACCCTTTAGGGAGAATTTCCTATTAGGTAACTGAATAAAAAGGGATAAAAAATTTCCTAGTACACTATAGGGGATTTGAAACCCAGAAAGTAACCGAAGGGTGTCAAAAACATGGGCTGATTCATCAAGTAGTTTATTTTTTTTGTATTTCTCTGCTTGCATGTCCAACACTTAGCCACATATACCCTTGAATTCAGTTTTGCTGAGTTGTACATTGGCACGATTAGGGCTATAAAGTGCCTGGTTTTAGTGTGATTGTGCTAACTTCCTGGGCAAAAGATGGCCTCTGGCAATAACATTGTTCTGACTGAGAGAGATATATTGAAAAGGCTTAGACATGTGGGGAGAAAGCTGCCCAATTACCTGGCTTCTGTTGATAAACTTCTTGAATTACTTGATGTAATGTCTCTTGTAGCCTTTCTTCTATTTTTTTTATATCTATTGATATATGAATATCTTTCTGCTGGATTTGTGTGTCCTGAATTGGATTTTATCTGCTGAATTGATCTTCCTGTCTTTCTTCTATTTTTCTCATATCTATTGATGCATGTATATCTTACTGCTGGATTTGTGTGTTGTGAATTCCATTGTATCTTCTGAATTGATCATGAATTTATATCCGTTTGTTGAACACATATGTTACTGCCTTGGTTTTCTTATGTTTGGTTTAGATACATGTCCCCCCCCCCCCCGGCGTGATGCAAGTGTTTTTTCTTGATTTTTGGTGCTCTAACCTCAAATGGATTGGTACACCCAATTCATTCGTATAATCAGGTGTTTTCCTACAATTCCTTTTTTCGATTTCTGACTATGTGATTGAATAGAGTGAATGCCCATCTTGATTTAATAGTCTTTTACTCGGTTGCTTGCCAAATTCCCTTAGGGGGCTACTTTCCCTTGATGACTAGAAATCTGAGGTACTGTCTAAATGTTTCACAATAAGAGGTGAAAACAATGCCGTTTGTTGAACACTTATATTACTCCCTTTTGATATGCAAATGAATTTAGTAGCTTTGCTCTTTTTCTTTGTTGTTTTATTTTTGTTTTTCATTATGAAGGATCCCCTATCCTCCAAGTTCCATGTGATTTTCTTCCCTTTGTTCTAATTAATTTCTTTTGTTATTAAAAAGGTTTTCCCTGCTACTCAATGGCTGCAGAGTAGTTATTGACTTTGGGAGGTCAATGCTCTCCATCTCCTTGACTTCTCTTGTATATCTATACATGTCTGAGTCACGGGTTTCTAGTCAAATGAATTCTACTATATTGTTGAATTTGTTCATGAGATATTCAGTTTGTTGCTTATATGCGAACTAATCTTTTTGCTGGCTCAACTTTTTGTTTCTTAGTGGTGCATATATAGTTTACCTCACACAGTTGTTGCCTTTGATATTTCACATTTGAGTGTTCAAATAAGATACGACAAATTGTGCATTGAAATGTGGAGATTTAGAAAGGGCCCAGATTACTTGATTTGAAAAAAATCAAGCGGAATATTTGATTTAATTCTTCGCCAGTAACTATTTTTCTTCATGTATTTCAATGCTTCTTCTGGATTTTGAAACAAATTTAAACAAATATGTTTCAACAGGCCCTCCAAGCCTGATTGCACTCTGACTTTTTTTTTAACTGTTTGGGATTCTAACTTTTAGAAATTGGAGTTTTTATTATCAACCTTGGATCAAGATCCAGCCAAGGCAATTAAAGAATCACTTGTACCTTTAATGAAGGCACTGATTTCCAATGAACTCCTGAGACACACGAATGAGGGTGTTAAGATTTCAGTTACAGCTTGCCTCACTGAGATTGCAAGAATTACAGCACCAGAGGCCCCTTATGATGAAGAACAAATGAAGGTACTCGTTTTAATTTGACGTAATTGTCACTTTTCAATTAAACAATTCAATTATACTGTATGTTATAGATTATGATAATTATAATGCTTTTTTTTAATCATATTTTATTGTTCGAATTATAATAAATAACATCTCATTTCATGGTGAACAGGAAATTTTGAAGCTTACGGTGGCAGCTTTTAAAAAATTGTCTCATGTGTCTGGCCGCAGCTGCGTAAAAGCACTTGCTATACTGAAAAATGTTTCAAAGTTCAGAATATTCTTGATCATGCTGGACCTTGAGTGTGATGACCTGATTATTGAGATGTTTCAATATTTCTTGACATTTATAAGGTTAGAGCCCTGCTAACATATCTTTTATATGTTACTTCCTGTTCCAAACTTGTCTATATGAGATTTAATAACTCCATTTGGCTTTTCATTATTTGTATTACTTATTTAATAATTGCAACTCTACCCAGAGTTAGAGGGAGACCAAGAAAAATTATAGATCAAAACTATTAAGAGAAATTTACATTTGAATGGTCTATAACGGGATTTGATTCATGACCAGGAAATTATGACGTGATTTATTTATGTAGCCAACCCCACCTAACGGGAAGAGGTTTTGATTGTTGTTATAGTTGTTTAATAAATGCATATCATCTCTATAAAATTCCTGCACACAACTTTGATGTTTCTTTTCTATTTCTTTTAAGTGATTTCTTGATCTTTGTTATAGTTGATATTCAAACAGGTTGCAATTTTGGTGAAACTTATTGAAGTTGTTCACGTAACTAAATGATCACGTCAATGTTTAATCATGTGTCATTATCCTTGAGAACATATGTTAGACACCCTCCCATTGCTAGGGTGTAGGTTAGGAAGATAGGCAACAGCAACAGGGAATTGAGCACTCATGTGGCTAATGCGAAAAATAGGAGGGGTAATCATTACTGATATTGAAATGTTACTAATAGAAAAGGGATAAGAGGAGCTGAGGAGGAATAGGAGGGGGATAAGCATGTACCTAGCATGAGGAGCAAAGGGAGGAAGCAGGCCTCCTGGACCTGAAGTCTGCAGTGTCTCTGTTAGATGTAAAATATTTTATGTGCCTTCACACATAATATCTTAGTCCACTGTTAGATATAAAGGCTCATGATCATGATTGATTTTTTATCTAACAGTATTTTCTTTTATGTTTGGCAAGTGTTTTGCATCAGTTCTTGGGACATAAGGTGTTGACAGAAGGAGGACCGGGGTTCAAACCCCGGCGAAGGAGAAAAATACTAACATAACAACTAACAATTAACATTTGCCATTCAAAAAAAAAAAAGAAAAATTCTTGTACAAATTTCCCCCTGATAAACTTTAGTATCAGTAGAACAAAAAAACTTCAGTGAATGTTTTGAACAAAACAATGTTTTGTTTTATAGTTTCCCATCAACTTACCCGAGAGGTGCGTGTGAATGTGAACTGGTTTCTTATGAATTCTTTCATGTGTTGAACATATCAATACAACAGTGGTGTAGCCAAGGAAATTAGGTTTTCTTTGCATTTTCCTTTTGCAAATGACTAGTAGATGAAGCTTAGGAAGCAATTTTGCATTGATAAATACTACTGAAAAGTAGATTGGCTATTAAAACAAATTGATTGTTTTTTCTTTTTTTCTTTTCCACTTGTTTTTATCCACTTCTGGTATTATTAATGACTTACGGTATTGTTTTCTCAATTTGAAGGTCAGACCATCCCAGTAATGTAATTGATTCAATGGAGGTAATAATGACCATGATCCTGAATGAAAGCGAAGAAATTTCCCCAAATCTTCTTCGACCTTTGTTAGAAAGTGTAAGAAAGGAGAATCAGGTAACTTTACATTATGTTGATTTCATCTTATTTTGTTTTCTTTTATTTATTTATTTATTTATTTATTTATTATATGATCATTTGTTATTTCACATCCTTTTATTTTACTTTGTCAATTTTATTTTATTTTATTTTCCCAGTCTATTTCACATATTTGTTGGACCTTGGGGAAGAAAGTAATTACCAATTGTGCTGCCAAGCTAAAACCTTATCTCATGCAAGCAGTGGAATCCTCAGGCAGAGCTCTCGATGAGTATTCACAAATAGTAACTTCTATTTGCCAGAATCAATCTGAATCCCCAGAACACATTCATTCACTTGGTTCTAGGGAGACACTGGTGTGTTTTACTTGCCATATGCAATCTCTCTATCAGATATCCTAACTTAATTTTGCTTCATGTTGGAAACCATGCAACAAATTAGCTGACCTGCTAGATCTCTATAACCTTGACTATTGCTGTTGTTTCCTCAGTATGTTTTTTAAATGCTTCCTTCGAATTAATTCTTTTGGAGAAAGCAAACAGTGCTCAGTGCTTTATAAACGATACAACAACTGAGAAATTGAAATTAATGTGAGGTATAAAAATTATATAATGGTCTAATGGAAGATAGTGAAGGATGGTCAGATTTTTTTTTTTTTTTTTTCCTGGTTCAAAACTTCAAATAACCAATTTGAATTGTTTGTGATTAAATGTTTTAAAAGTAAGCAGACTGGTTCTCCTTCAAATAACCAATAACCAGGTCCAGTTTGGTTGTTAACAAGCCAGTAATCCACCATCAAAATATTCATAAACTATTCATGTGCACTCGAACTATTTATATAAATGCTATAGATCTGTCACGGGGGTGGGGGATAGGAGTGGTGCTTATTTCTTTCACAAAACCCACTGTTACATAGATATCATCATATTGTGTTGTTATTTGCAACAAGTTGTTACATGGTTTGAGGCTTGCAATGCTTCAGGTTCAGGCAGTTGCGAACAATCTTGATGTACATAAAGATGCAGATGCAGATGAAGAACCCCGTGACGTAAGTTATCTTTTTCCTTTCTCTCTAAGTTATTGGATTATTAAATGTTCCTTTACAACTGCAATGCTCTATCCATCAAAGCATCAGTCAATAACATTTATCTTTTGTTCTTAAAATCAGGTGACTGGAGGACTTGAAACTGACAATACTTGTGTGAGAGATGCCCAAATTACGGATGATACAAACGTAAGTAGCAATGCTTCTACAATGGACGGTGACGTTGCAAAAAAATCTGGTTCAAAAAGAAAACCACATTCTGGTCTCACTAAGAACTCCAAAGGGAGCAATGCAAAAACCGGTCCAGAAACTGGGAATTTAGAGTCTGTTCAGGAGCTGAATTCAGAAACTCTGCTGGATACTGTGCCAAGAAAGAGAGGCCGTAAGCCTAATTCTTTAATGAATCCGGAGGAAGGCTATGATCACTCTTGGATTTATATGGGAAGAAGTACTGGAAAATCATCTCGATCGAGAAAGGCTCACGATAGTAGCTATGCTTTTCTACCTTCTGAAAACCCTACTTCCAGAAAGGATAAGATGCAGCCAAAGCGTAAAACTATCATAGAAGCTCTAGTTTCTGAGCCGAAAAATGAGAAAATTGCAAAACCTGTTCAATCTAGAAAGACTTGCAATATTGGCAGCGATTTTCCATCTTGTGAAAACCCTGCTTCCAGCAAGGGTATTGTGCCGTCAAATCCTAAAGATATGAGCGAAGTTCATGAAGCTTTAGTTGCTAAACCAAAAACTGATGAGAACACTGATGCTGCTTCTCTTACAAATCATAACATTCCTGATGGAAGCTGCCCCAGAATAAGTGGTACTGGGGATCAAGATGATCATCCTAATTCCGTGTCAATGTTAAAGAAATCGAAAGTAAGGAAGGATTCTGAATTAAAACCTCAGGCACCCATTAGGAAAATCAAATTATCTATAAAGATTGGTGGGAAAGAAGCCATGCCTCCTGAATCGGTAGTAGCTACGATGGAATCTGATTTTTGTGAAGATGAGGGGAAACACAAATCAGCTATGAATATTATGGTAGAAAATAGAGAAGAAGGAAGATCCTCAGCTCAAACAGAAGGCAAGAAAAGGAGACAAAATACTACTCCCAGTCCCAATAAAGGTCTCAACAAGTCATCTGCAATGAAGGTATAATTGGTATCTTTTTACTCTTTTCCTGAACAACACCCAATATGTTAGTAAAACCTCACATATTTCCACTTTGTAGGGGTCGAGTACAAAATAGTTTGAATCGGAGTCTTATATGAAATGTTGTTTGTTTACTGGATCTTTCACTTGCCATTAATTCTTCCTTATAATTTAGACCCTACAAACTTTTTCATAGAAAATTAACTTTTGTTGGAATTGTTTTCTTCAGGTACATGAATCTCAAGACATTGGTAACTCATTGGTTGGTAAAAGAATCAAGGTCTGGTGGCCATTGGACAAGATGTAAGAATCTCAATACCACTATGTTTTGTAATATGTTTCTATCTTTGCATTTTTTTATTTACCAAATTCAAGCCAAGATTACTATGAACTTAAGCTACACTAGATCATATGATGTTGTAGTCCATGCTTATGAACTATGGTTTTAGGACAGTGCCTGTATTTAGAGGAAACAATGCTATAAATCGTAGAAACATACAAAAGCAGGATACAGGTGTACCTTGGATCGTGTCATGGGAAGCTGATGGTATTGGTCTTTTTGTGATGCAGACTTCCTTTGTAAATAGAGTTCTCATTTGCAATGATTGTTTATTTTAGAGGGGGAGTTTAAAAAAAAAATTATATTAATTGCAGAGATTTATTATTGATACATTCTCTGAATTTTCAGACTTTGAAATTACTTTGCCCACAGACTTACAAACTCATTGTTAGTTACCATCTAGTGGAATAAACAAAAGGAGAGAATTATTTTATTGAACAACCAAAAAAGGAACAGAACAAGGAGAGAAATCTCTCTTCCAAGGGTTTCCTCTTCTACAATTGAGCCATTGATCTGTTTTCCCAAAGTAACAAATCTAAATGATTTCTCTGACCTTACATCTTCCTTTCTATTTATCTCACTAATTGCCTCTAACTGCTCCAATAACTAATCGATCCAACTTACCTTTCCACTATTCCATCCCATTCTATCCTAACCATCATTCATTAGGCTTGTTAGATAATTGCATATGCTTCTGAAAGTAGAGTGGAGGAAGTTCTGGTCACCTACCATCTATTTTGTGTTAGAACATTGCAAGTAAGAAACATGCTTTGTCATTTGGATAAAGATTTGAATCAGGCCATTTTTCAACTTTGGCTCTAGAGCTAAATGCTATGTTATGAAAGTTTTTGCCTCTAAAGATATCAGTACATAGCTATTTTATATCGTCCCTAAAACAACTAGATCTTTATCTTGTTTCAAAATTTCAGTTTCAGTATTTGTATGTGTGTTTCTGTTGCTTGCTTTATTTTATCCATTAGTAACTTTTGTGTGTTTATAATTGTTTTCGTCAGATTTTATGAAGGTGTTGTCCATTCTTATGATCATGTCAAAGGAAAGCACACGGTGAGATGACTGTTACTGATCTTATTTTGTATGTTTTCTTTAGCTCTTGGATTTGTTCATCCATGTTTGCTGACGTAGCCATGCAGGCTTGATGTATTTCCACTTACTTATTTGGAACACATTGTGTGTGTTATACTCTAAAGTTTAAATCAAAACCACGTGACATGCTGATTGAACACATTCAAATCCCAATGTAACAAACACTAGCGTTGACTCTGATAATATTGAGGTGGTATATGACCTTTAAAATGTTCTTATTTTCAATCTTACTTATCCTATGATAAGGCTTATCTTTCATTTCTGGCCTTTGGGAACACACAGTACAATTTAGTTTAAGACTTCAACTATTGAAGAACATCGATTTTTATTCATTAATGTACCTGGTGTCTCCTCATCAAAAGTGCGCTTAATATATATTTTTGATTGATTCCCAAATTTAGTACTTATTCTGTAAGTTTGATCAATACAAAAGAGGTGGAGTTTAAAACCACCTGCTACCGTGATAACATACCCGTTACTTGAAAGGAAAATGTTATTCTCATAACCTCATTTTTTCACACTCACAATTATTTAAAATGAAAATTCATAAAACTTTTGTGTTCAAATGATTGTGTGAGAGTAACAGTTATTAACTTGAAAAGCATAAAGTATTGAATTAGATAACTATATTTGTTAATTTTTCCAATGACTATCGATAGATTTTGTATGATGATGGTGAGGTGGAACGGTTAAATCTCAAGAAACAGCGCTGGGAACTAGTTGATGCTAATGTTTCGCCAGATGAGGTGAGTATAAAGCTCGATGTTTATTTAATTATTTTTTTCACACACACGTGTATATAATGCATAATTGCATACTGAAACTGATTCTATCAGGAAGAAAGACTTGGACTTCAGAAGCTTGCAGAGGCATTGGATACGTAAGTATAATCTGGCCTGAAGGACATTAATGCCTAATATCATTGGTATTATATTTTTTAAGGGCACACGCAGACACACACACACACAAAATTTTAGCTTATTATATCAAAGTGAAGGCTTTTGTCTGCTTTTTCTATCTGAACCTTTCGTGGTTCAGTTTTGGACTTCATACAAAATGTTATTGGTGTCCTTAATTAAGTTCTATGCATTTTTTTTGCTTTTAAAACTTATCTGATTTATAAATCTATCCTTATACTGTCAAGTAATTCATAATGTGCAGAGCAGAAAAAGCATAAAATATCCGAGATGGAGTCTCTTAAGGGTGCAAAAATCAATTCTCTATCTTGGTGAGTTTGCATACTAGGCGAGATATTTGGTTTAGCAAGTATTTAATTTGGATCCTTATTGAAATTTTTTAATGGATCAGTAGGGTGGATATTTTTGCCGTTGAGAGATCTGATTTGGCCGATGAATCCATGGATGATCCACCTAGAACTGTTGGCAGGCAAAACTCTTATGGGAAGCCTAAAATCAAAAGAATGACGACTGTTCACACATCAAAAAGAACAAACCTGAGACCAATGACCTTGAAAAGGAAAAAGCTCAAGTGGCTTGAGTTTTGCAATAGGAAATGTGTCGAAAAATAGACCAAGGTCTATAGAAATTTTACCAGTTACTCTCCTAAATGCAGTGAGGCTGTGTAGTGTTTACTAGTACCAACAGTTGGCTTTAGAACTTTGAACTTTTGCTTTATCAAAGGGATCATCTACCAGTTTAGTGTTTCATATAATTCTCAAGAACCTTTCAAACTTTGACGTGTTTAGCATATTTCAAAAAATTAAGGTATCTAACACTATTTAATGCAAAATGGTTTGATTCACACTCTTTTTTAAAACTTTGTTTCATATATTTAATAAATAATGTCATCTATTTGTGGTAGACGGATTTGTTTCATTCCTATCTTTATGTCATGGCTGGTATTTCTTGAACGGAAAATATGAGTGATTGAGTGGTGAGTGAGGATAGATAGTTATTTTTACAACAATTTGGCTTTAAGATAGGGATTATCTATTAGTTTAGTTTCATATAATTCTCAAAAACCTTTGCAAACTGGCCAGTCCTTAGCATGGTTTGATAAATTGTGGTGTCTAAGAGTACTTACTTCTAAACTCGGTTTCTTTATATATATTATATAAGTGTTATCTATATGTGGTAGAAGGGTTTGTTTCATTTCTATTTGTATGCAAGGCAGACATTTCTTGAATGTACTCTTTAGTATGATTTTTTTTTTGTTTTGTTTCATTTCTATTTCTAAACTCGGTTTTTTTTTTTTTTTTGTAAAAATTTTACAAAAGATTGTGACTAGTGACTGAGGATAGTAATTTTTCTAAAGCAATTTTCCTTTATCATAGGGATAGTCTATCAGTTTCGTCTGTTTTGTTTCCTATAGTTATCAAAAACATTTGCAATCTGGTCAGTTCTGAGTATAGTTTGATAAATTATGGCATCTAAGGCTCTGTTTGACGAGGGTAATATACTAGTTTATTTGACTATCTCATAAGTTTGTCTGACTAAAGTAGAGGTATTTGGTAAACAAGTTTATCTCATTAGATTAAAGTTTTTTTGAAACACTACTTGAAGTAGCGTTTGAGCTTACAATTTTTATTTTGTTATAGTTTTCTCACTTTGATCCTAATAATTTTTGTTTTATTCATTTTTTATCATTTTGTAAATTAAAATTAAATTCCCTAATCACTTCCTTAACCTGCACATGTTCTCCTTTCTACGTGCGCCCCTACGTCCACCATTACTGTGTATGTCAGTATTCTTATTAATGTTTCAACATGCTGAAGTTATGGTGGACGTACATGCCATTGGAGACTGAGTGGGAAGTTTATAGAATCTTCTTGATGTTATCCGTTTCAATTGAACAAGATTGAGAAAGGAGTTTGGAAAATGTTGATGGGTTGAGAGTGATTCTTGGTTAGTGGCACTGTCTCTTTGTTCCTGAACATGTGCCTGTGTGTACAGCTAACATGGTCACTATTTGCTTGCTAGATGTTACTTGTTGTATTTATAAAATATATATTGTGCAAATAGCAATCTTTGCCATATTATATTTTTAGAGCTTTTGCAATTCCAACTAGATGTGTAGACAGAAGGGCAGTAGCAACTAGCAAGTTTATTAAACAAAACAACATTTTATAATTGAAAATGAAATAGTGTACTAAAATGGTTAAGTTGTTAATAACTTATTAGTTTTTATAAAACATATTTTGTGCACTCTGCTTGAAAATGAAGTGCATTATTACAAATCAAGGGTTCCAAAATTTAATAATAATCGAGATGACCGGTGAATGAATGAACCAATAGTAAGCAGTGACACGTGTAATATGATTTATGGAATGAAAGGTTCTTCATAGTCGAGCCACTTTGAAATGATTAAGTATATGTTTGGATTCACGGTAGAACCGCGTCGAAATACAAGTCACTGCAGAAGCTACGCTTCGGATTTAATACGCGTCTATGTGGCACCTACCACGGTTCCAAACATAGCATAAGTCGATTGTTGAAGTCTTGAAATGTTCTCTTTGATGTACTCATATCGTCTTTTACATGTTTTTTGCAGATTTCAGCATTGAGTATGATGGGAAAGACGTGGTTATTGAAAATTTAATATAGCTATTGTGTTTTCAAGACGTCAAATGGAGCCAAAAAGCCTTGGGTGTGATGAAGCTGTCCCTCTCTTGTCTCCTCTGTGCTCCCAACCCCAAAATGAAGGAATGGAGGAATTGCTACCATCTTGAAGGTTATTATTCGAATCAGTTACAATTGATCCAGCTAAATTAACTGAGGCTAAATTACAAAATTGGTCTTCTAAGTTTATTTTAGGTTTCAATTTGGTCCTCTACGTTTTATTTGTTTCGTTTTGGTCCTCTACGTTTTATTTTAGTTTTCAATTTGGTCCTTTCCGTCACTAAAAGTCAATTGTCCGTAGCTAGAATTTGGCTTTTAGCTACGGACAATTGACTTTTTGTGACGGAAAGGACCAACCTGTTGTAACTTTTAAAACGTAAGGGACCAAAACGAAACAAATAAAACATAGAGGACCAAATTGAAACCTAAAATAAACATAAAGGACCAATTTTGTAATTTAGCCATTAACTGATATTAAGTTACTTAGTTTTCTTTTCAGTTGTATAGAAGACCAGCACTATATTATGCCTTAAACAATCATTCTTTGAAAAGGAACAAAGTTACATGTTTCTAAGGAGAAATGAGTAGGCATTGTCCTCTGTCATATGTTAATTTTTGTCTTAATTTCTTAATATGTTATATCGAATTATTAATTAATATATTATATCTCTCTATTATACATTTGAAGCTTTTTAAAAGCAGCTATTCCAGATCAATAAATCACACGTGTTCAATCAGATAGAGGTATAGATTGTAGGTTCGGTTCCATAGCAAAGTGCAATTAATAATCAAATAATCTGTCTTTAATGCACTAGAGTAAAGATGGAAACTAAAATCATGAAATTAAGAATTGGAAATTGAAGAAAAATAATAATAGATATCGAAAAATGATGTCTTATGATTTAAATATAAAAAAAAGACTCATAAAGAAAATCAAATAAATTTTAATTAATTAGTTTAATCACATAACGTTTGCGGTTTATGGCAATTGAATACAAAATCTTATGTAATCAATATATTGCATTTATATCAAACAATCAATTTACACTTTTATTCCTCTATTAAAATTACCATTTTTATATTCAATCTGTACTTTTTATTACATAATGTATAATATTTATTGTTAAAAGAGATCATTTTAATAAATTATATAAAATAATAATACGTTGTGTTATTCTATAATATTTTACTTAATTGTTTGGTTCCAATGATGATATTAATACTTTTAATTGGAGTATATTTGTCATATGAAAGAATCAAAGTCACATGTTAAAATTATAATTTTAAAGAACTTATAGGATTTTCAAACGGAAAGTTTTTAATTTTTTTTTATTGAAGGAAAGTTTTTAATTGAATTCATAATATCAATTTTTTTCTATGCAACACAATATCAAGTTTTTAATTGCATAATATTTGTCTGTTTTTAAATTGTCTTAAAATTGTATATTAATTATGATAATGGAATTGCTTGTTTTAATGCAAGCATTTATTGGAGTTAAATTATATTTCTTCCTTATAACTTATAAGATGAATGCGAAATTAAAAGTATCTATCAAAGGAATATGAAAACTATAATAATTGTCTTGTCTTTTTAGAATATATTTAGATGAAGGATTTTGGGGAAAAATGATACAAATTATATTTCAAATAAATAAAATTTAATAATTCTTAAAATAAAAGAAAAAATGGTATATTATTATAAAACTTAATGTCTTAATCCCTTCACTATTCTGCAAATTTTCTATAATTTCTTAATTAAAAAAATTCGTACTTTTTTTTTCCTCTTCTCTTATTAGTGAAGTAAATCTCAACTATTAGTGAATATTTATAGTGATAAATATTTATATCTCAAGAAGATAGAAACTATATATTGAAAATCATCAGTACATTGATTAAAAGAGGTAAATTATAAACATAAAAAATTATATTTGTGAATATTTATATCTCACGGTATATTCTACTTTGTTTGATTTATACTTTGTCATCAAGTTTTAGGTCAAAACATGCATATGTTCTTTTCGAAATATAATTTAGATTATTTTAATTCCTGGACAACTTGTTTTTTGTGTGTAAAATTTCTAGAAGACTAACATAGATTGAAACTAAACTTCATTCATTGAAGTGATTCTCATTGATTGAATTCTTGAATGATTACACAATGGTATACAAGTATATATAGGAGTGACAGTTATAATTCGGTTTTGCCAGCTGTTAACAGTTTTGCAAACTGTTAACGGAATGATGAACAAGATAGCAAGAGTTGTGATACTCTGTGTTTTAGACTATGCAAGACTAGGTGGACATTCTATTCCCTTAATACTCCCCGACAAGCTCAACAGGGTGTAGGAACATAAGCTGATGCATCATACACTGTGAGCTTGGAGCGGAATTCCTCAAATTTAGTGGGAGAGAGAGCCTTTGTCAGCACATCAACACATTGATGAGAACCAGGAACATACTGAACATGAAGCTGTTTTTGCAAAACTTTCTCCCTTAAGAAAAACAAATCCAATTCCATGTGCTTTGTGCGGGCATATAACACAGGATTATGAGCCAAAACAATGGTGCTTTGATTGTCACAAAAGACTGTTGGAGAAGTAAGTGGAATACCCAGTTCGGTTAACAATGATTGCACCCATAAAAGTTCTGAAGTTGCCAAGACTAAGCTGCGATACTCAACTTCAGTACTGGATCGAGAAATTACAGGTTGTTCTCTTGGCCCACCAGGAAATGAGACTTGATCCAAGGAACACCCCAGCATCGAAAGTGGATCTTCTATCATTAGGGTCTGAGCCCCAATCTGCATCACAATAAGCATGTAATGCAATAGGAGAAGAAAGTGAAACTGGTTTGAGATGCAAACCCCTGCTAGTGGTTCCTTTAAGGTACCTTAAGATACGTTTTATAGCAATCCAGTGAGTTTCAAGGGGATTAGACATGAATTGGCAAACCTTGTTGACTGAAAAAGATATATCCGACCTTGTAATAGTAGCATATTGGAGGGCTCCTACAACAGATCTATAGAAGGTACGATTCGAGATAGCAACTGAGCCTTCCTTTGACAGCTTAAGACCAGCAATTATGGGAGATGGCAATGTTTAGCATCTTGCAGACCTGTTTTAGCTAATAAATCCCTTAGATATTTCCCTTGAGTAAGTATTAAGGAGCCATCAAGTTGAGACTTGACTTCAATTCCAAGGAAGTAATCCAGATCTCCCAATTCTTTACACTACAAGAAATCGCGGGATTACCGACGGCCAAAAGCCGTCGGTAATCCACAAATGCCGTCGGTAATCCAAAAATTCCGACGGATTACCGACGGGCTGCTATCCGTTGATAAAAAGCGCTTCGTAAATGCGTACCGACGGCTTTTCCTCCGTCGTACAATCGTTCGGTAATTTCCGACGGCTTTAACCCGTCGGTAAATTTCCGACGGCTAACTCCGACGGTTGTAACCCGTCGGTAATTCCAATGACATTTCCGACGGCCATGACCGTCGGTAAAGCCGAACTTTAAATTTTTTTTTGAATTGAAAATTGTTTAAATTTTTATTAAAAAATTATTTAATTTTTTAAATTATTTAATTTTAATTTCTGTAATCAATTTAATTTATTTATCCATTTAATTAACGATTACTAGTTATCACATTTAATTATTAATTTATTCCTGTATTTAAAAATACAATGCGATAACATAACTATAAAACAAATTAAAAAAAAGAAACGTAACAAATAAATAAAAAAATTCGACGAACAAAACAAATAAAAAAATATCCAAAATATAAAAAATATCGATACAAACATACTTAATTATTAATTTATTCATATATTTAAAAATGCAATGCTATAACATAACTATAAAACAAATTAAAAAAGAAACGTAACAAATAAATAAAAAATTTGACGAACAAAGCGGTAATAAAAATATCCGAAAATATAAAAAATATCGATACAAACATAACTAATAGTCACGATAATCCACGATCATGATCACCATACTGCATCATCGGCATGATCACCAAGTACTATGGCGGAGGCGGAGCGGTGGAGGCGGCTCGCGAGCTAGCAAATGGTGCAGATCCTCCTGTCATTGCGAAGACTGAGCCAACATGGCGGCCGTCCGGTGGGCCTCCTCGTCTTTGGGCGCGATCCATCCGCTGCTCGGCCGCCAATCGCTGCTGCTCGGCCATGGCCCGCTTCAACCATGCTATCTCCCGCTCATCCGCGGCAGCACGACTGCTGGACGACTCTCCAATGGAGAGGCAGCGGGCCCCTTTCTTGTAGTTGCTGGCAAGGTTGCCAGCACCGTGTATAGGCGACCCTTCTTCTTGCCGCCAACAACATTCGCCAAACCATCGGCGATGCGGTGGATCCTACGGGCTCACGAGGCGGGGAACATGACGATGTCTGAGATCTAACCTGAGACATCCTCGCCTCAAACTCTTCCTATCAAACATAAACAAATTAGTCAATTTTTATTGTAATAAAACAATATAAACATTGTTAAAAAACTATTCATTATGTTTTATAATTACCTGGGTCCGCCTCGACCGCTCATCTACAAAATCACCGGTACATTTCCTAATATGAGTTGCACGAGGGAGCTCGTGCAATTGAACCTCCTTTTCAATCACGAGAGGCTGTAATTATTTAATAAAAAGCTTAACTAAATAATAATAATAATAATAATAATAATAATAATAATAATAATAATAATAATATAAAGCGTACAAGTCTTTGCGTCTTTGCTTTGATTGACCGAACCTCCAAAGATGCAAGCTCCCACCCTTTTCAGAGGCTCTATTCTTCTTCGCCTTCTCGCTTACCGCCTTGAACTCAGGGGAGTTCCAGTGCGCTTGTAGCTGCTGCCAGATCTCATCTCCTATCCAAGTGGGCTGCCCATTGAGGCGGGCATCTCTAAGCATATCAGATAGGCGGTGGGAAGCCTTCATATGGAAGTTCTTCTTGATCTGCTCCTCCTGCTCTTCCTTCCAAGAAACCCTCTCCTGTATGAATATAATACGTTATTAAAAATAATTGAGATTCATGAAATAAAAAAATAATACGCAACAAAAAAAAAACAACTTACTCTGAAAGAATTGAACATGTGCCTCCGCTCATCCACCGTCAGCGTCCCCCAGGTGGGCCAATAGGTGTGGTAATTTTGCTCAATTACTTCCGTGATAGCCTTCGCAGCTGGCTTTGACGGAAGGAACCTAAACAATAACAACATACCAAACAAGTTAAAAAAATATAGGTTAAACTGTAATTTTCGTCCCTTATCCTTTTTTTTTAGTTTTCATTTAAGTCCATTAAGTTACAAAAATTACTTCAATTTCGTCCTTTCTTTTTAATTATTCTTTTTTTGTCTTAGACGAAATACCATCTTACACGTGGCAGTTTGTTTTATTTTATTTTTCTGCCACGTGTCAGATGGTGATTCGTCTAAGAAAATATGAATAAATAAATAGAAAAGACGAAATTGATGTGATTTTTGAAGTTTAAAAAACTTAAATGAAAACTAAAAAAAGATAAGGGACGAAATTGAAAACTAAAAAAAAGATAAGGGGCAAAAATGTGTATTCAACCTACATACTCACCCTCTACCAGTTGGCCTGATAGCAACTCGGCCATCATGCAGCATCTGAATATCATCAACGACCTCCTGCTCATCCTGCTGCTGCTCAACCTCCTCGTCCTGCTGAACCCCGGTCTGATCAGGTGCCTGGCCCACACTATACTCCTGATTGGACACATGAGTGTCGGGCACCGTCTCAGACACAAAATGAGAGGAAGAAGCAGCAAGTGTCTCCTGGAACCCTGGGGTGGGCATCATGTAAATGGGTGTCGATGCATAAGGTCCTGCATGCTGTGTAGGTGCCGAATGTGACGTAGGCTGCGTAGGGGCCGAACTCGCTGGAGCCTGTGTAGGCGTAGATGTATGCGGACGCTGTGTGGATGACAATATCGCATAGCCAGCATCATCAATCCTAATAATGTTCGGCCTCCGACGTAGGGGGGTCCACAATGATGCCATTCCTTCCGCTGACCACTACCGGGTGGTCGGGGTCCTGAGCTGAAACTCCCGATGCCATATATGTCTATAGAGCAATTCAATAATAACAGTCATGAAATATTATATTTAAACATAACAATATTAAAAATGAATTCCAAAAATAAACAAGTTATATGAAAATAATCGACAAAATAAAATATGTTGTTAGACATTAAATTCTCTAATTGTAAAAAGTTAAACAAATTTATTACGCCCATTACGCCCACTCGCTTCGGCATTGTCTTGAGATCTTGATGGTTACGCCACTTCTTCATTTAATTCCTCATCTCCATTTACATCTTCATATGTGATTGGATAAATCACGTAGTCGAGAAATGGGTTCAACCGTTTACTACGTTGACATGAGACATCTCATCCACTTGATAAGCCACTTCTTCTGTGGATCATACGCTTTAATGCGACCCCTTGGTTTTGTCTTTATTGCAACACACCAACCTTGTTTGTCCCTTCGAGTTGACGGATAAGGTACATAATACACCTGTCTTACATGTTGTGCCATGATAAGCGGATCAAACATTTGGTATCTTACGCTCATGCATATGTCAATGATATTATATTTGCGATCCATTCTTGTGCCTCTACTTGACGGATCAAACCAATTACAATAAAATAGCACTATTCTTTTAGTATAGTCTAAAGTATTGTACGCCACTCATATATATGTTGAATCACGCCATAGAAGTCGTCTTCACCTCCTCTGTGGCACCTTTTACATAAACTCCGTTGTTAACTATTTTTCCCCTCTGTTTTTGGTGAGTTTGAAATTTGTAACCGTTCTGAAATACGTGTGCAATTCTTTTACACGTGATTTAGGACCATGAGATAAATTTCTCAAGTGTTCGATTATGGGCGATTCTGACTCGCTATACACCTGCGTATACACATGCACAAGTGATTTAGGGTTCCTTTTTGCAAACAATCTTTTGTATTTTCAAACAACAAATAGTTGAAATAGGACTAAAAATACATACCTGGCTCATAAACCACGTTGGGAAATATTCATGAATATAGGCAGAAGAGTCTTGTTCGCTTGTGGGCTTAGTTAACAAGAATGCCCTGAACAAGTCATTATCAAACAAATGATCATGAATAGTTGTGGACTAAAGAAATTGAAAGTGGTCAAAAGTATACATACGTAAGATATGGTGATACTTCGGCACAGTTGATCAACACGTGAACGTGTGCTGACTTCCAATCTTCTCCCGTTAACCAGGACTTCAGCTCCTTTCCAGCATGACGACCGGGAAAGCAAAACACTGATAAGGCCAGCGGGTGTCTTTCACTTTCAATTTCTATTTCATTCCTATTATTTGTTGGTGTCAGCATGAAGTTCGTAAAATAATGGGAACAAAAATGAATTGTCTCACGGTGTAAGTAAGTTGCACAAATAGATCCTTCAACCCTGGCCTTATTTTTCACCGACCGTTTTGAGTCACCCATAAATCTACAGAATAACAAGGTTGGTGATCAACATTTCAACATTTAACCCGAGGCAGTGAATAATTATTTTAAAGAATATTTGATTATATTACCTTTCGAATGGATACATCCATCTGTATTGAATCGGTCCACCAAGCCTAGCTTCATGTGCAAGATGCACTGGGAGATGTTCCATAGAGTCAAAGAAACCAGGGGAAATATTCTCTCCAACTTACAAAGAATGACTGGTATGTTCTGCTCCATCTTGATAAGATCATCATCTCTCAATGTTGCAGAACACAAATCTTTAAAAAATTGGCTGAGTTCTGTAAGTGGATTTAAAATATTTGACGGCAGGGAACTAAATGCAATAAGAAGTAAACACTCCATGAATACATGACAATCATGGCTTTTCATCCCAATCATTGTTCCTTTGTTCACATCAGCACATCTTGCCAAATTAGAAGAATAACCGTCTGGCATTCAAAGTTCTTTTATCCACCGATAGACTGACCTAGCTTCCTCAACAGTTAAAGAGTAACAGGCTTTGGGTTTAAGGGTTTTCCCATTCGACTGAGTCGTCAAATGCAAGTCCTTTCACTTACAGTAAAGTGGTAAGTCCAGTCTGGCCTTATCATTGTCTTTCGTTCTTCCTCTAACGTTCATCACTGTGAGAAAAACATTGTCAAAAAAGTTCTTCTCAATGTGCATAACATCAAGGTTGTGTCTCAATAAATTATCTTTCCAATACGGCAAATCCCAAAAAATACTTCTTTTAGTCCAATTGTGCCATTGTCCATATCCTTCAAATCGATCCAATTCACCAAAATCTGTGATTTTTGGCAGATCCATAACTCTGGTAAAAATGCATTCGGATGTCAACCTCGGGGTGGGCCATCTAATTCAACTTCCCTTCTTGAAGGCGTTCTTATTCCGTCTAAATGGATGATCTGCTTTGGTAAAAACCTGCGATGTGAGTCAAACCAAGAACTCTTCCCCAAATTTCAAGGTAAAGGCCTTTGTATGCTCCATGCAATGGGACATGCCATTTTACCATGAGTACCCCAACCAGACAACATGCCATATGCGGGGAAGTCATTAATGGTCCACATAAGAGTCGCCTCATTGTAAAGTTCTTCTTTAGTGCAATATCATAAGTCACAACGCCATTCCACAACCTTTTGAGATCGTCAATGATGAGGGTAAGTAGATGTCAATACCATCTGTTGGATTATCTGGACCAGGTATAATACAAGTCAAGAACATATAGGGCTTAGACATGCACATATCAGGAGGAAGATTGTATGGGGTAACAATAACTGGCCAGCAAGAATAAGGTTTTGCCGTTGATTGAACATATGGGGTAAAACCATCAGAGCATAAGCCAAGTCGTACATTACGTGGATCTGCTGCAAATTCGGGATTCACACGATCAAAGTGCTTCCAAGCTTCACCATCAAATGGATGTCGCAACATACCTGAAGTGAACGTGAACACAAGCAGGGGGGTTGAATTGTGTTTACAACTTTTCGCAAACTTTATGTTAAAAACACTTAAAACAAAAGTTTTTCAAAACTGTTTATATATCGGATGCTGAAAATAATCAGGCCATTTGGAAGCAGTTTGTGAAAACTTATTTTTAACACACTAAGATAAAGAGAAATAGAAAGCTATAAAGCAAAAGACACAGAGATTTATACTAGTTCACTACCAAACTGGTAGCTACGTCTAGTCCCTTCGTTCCTGAAGGATTTTCCACTATAATCAACTTGATTACAATTTCCTCAAGAGTATTCTTCTGTCACAACTTGACAATACTCTCAACTTCTCAAAACGACTCGATCTGATCGAGCCTTTGAGGATACTGACCTTATCTAGGCCAAAACAACTTTTACAAGTGAGTTGAAATACGGTCAAAAATAACTCTCACGAGAGAGGATAAAAGATTAAGCTCAACTATAGAAAAACTTTCTAAAAGAAAGGGTCGGACGACGAGTTGATTGATTACGGTAGTCCAGAGACTTAGCACGAGACTTGATTGCTCACGAAGCGATGCTTGAGGTTGACTCTTTGTAATGTATGGCAACGATGCTTGTTCTCGATAAATGAGGTAATATTTGTGATATTTCAGCAAGCTTTTTCACAGTATCTCGGCACTCTCTTCAATGGATACCATGAGGTATATATAGGAGTTCCAAGGATATTATCGTTACGGTAAAAAATGGCTCCTTTCCATTGAGTGGGGTAAATTCAAAAAGCTGTCTCTTTCATCCTTTCCAGAGAATATCCCAGTAGTACATATTACCGTTTTCGTACTACCTTGCTTTTCACAATTGCTTGTACGATTTTTGTCTTTTAGCTAAAGATGTCACCTTTGATACCTCGTACATCAATTTTAGCGCTCAGAATCAATTTTGAAATTCGTTCCAGAAACTTCTGAGAGGAAGAGCAGCAACGTGACTAACACGTGATTTGAAATGAAGTTCAGACGCTCGCTCAGAATCGGAAGTTCGGACGCTTGTAGCAATTGGATAAGCCTAGTGTCATAAAGACAAAATTCCAGACGCTCACAAGGATGAGCCGGATGCTGACACATAGAATGTATCCTTCTCTTGAGAATTACTTTCTTCTTGCTTGAGTGGCTTAGAATATATGTATTATTAGTATCTGCACACTTCAAGAAATGTTAGAAAATGAATTGTTCTCTTGTGAATACTTTGTTATCATCAAAATTAATGAGGGTCTAAACATCTCAATCGTTTAGGTTCCAACAATCTCCCCCTTTTTGATGATGACAAACATCTAAGGTAGATGAACAATTTAGTTTAAAAAAGACATCAAGGGTCTCCCCCTGAATTTAACAGTTTAGATATATATGAACAATTCAAGTATTAAAGCAATTGTTGGTAAACAAATTCATTTAAGTGATTGCGAAAAATCCGTAGATGTATCAGAGCATATATTTAATAAAGTGAGATCGGATGCTGATTATATACCAAATAGATTGATTTAATCAAATATATTTCATTGTACCAAAATTTATTAAACATTATAAGAGTACTAGATCAATGAATATTAGCGCACACAAATGCTATGTATGAAATGCTATGCATGATACTTTAGTTCCAGTGTATCCATCGGACAGTGAACATCTGATGGTGGATTATCAGATTTTCACGTGTTCAATATACCTTTCTTTCGTGTTCATCATACCTTTCTTTTACTCCCCCTTTTGTCATCAGACAAAAAGAGTGTAAAAACACATCATAGTCAAAATAAGACTTAGAAAAATTTGAATAGAAATTAGATCAAAATTAATTATATATATAAGTGTATCAACCAAGTAGAACATATTTTATATAACACACAAGTAAAAAAAAAATTTCAAGGGTTTGGAAGAGGTGGAGGTGGGATATTGAGATGTTCATAGAGTAAATTCAGTGCAGTCTCCAGCTGAGTGACCTTCAAGTTTGTAGCCTTCATTTCTTCAAATTCTGCTTTGGGAATGGTGACCATCTCAACTGCAGAAGTAGAAGTAGAAGGTCCAGCTTCTGGTACAAGTGCAGACTTCATCTTCGATGCTCGCTAGCACCCGATTGGATATCTTGAGTCTCAAATCCTTCTTCCTTTGAGCTCTTAAAAAGAATGCATCATTTGGTATAAACCATTTGATGAAATTTCCAAGTCTTCGAGCTCGATTACATGCGAATCTCCCATTGATGCTTCACATCTTACGGATACAAAGAAATTCATGAAGATGGTTTCTCTGTAGAACAACATCAGATGTAAAGAGTCAAACCTATCCCAGCGTCTTCTCCCATAAACTCGATAAAGAAACTCAAAGCTTCACGGGTGAAGGAGAGTGCTTCATTTTTACGCCAGGTAAATTCTTCTCGATTTTCCATGTCATCTTCTTCTAGCACTAGGGGTCGAGGCATGGTACTATGGCTTTGTCTTTCCAAGACTCGCACCATTGACTCCAAGTAAATCCAATGTCGAAGTGCTTGGTCACTGATCCATTGGTCATATATCTTTATGCGATCAAAAGGTCTGACATCGAGCATCACGAACATATCATCAAGTACACTTTGTTCTAAGATTGATGTCGATAACTCACTGATTGTCCCAACAGTTGGAATAGTAGCCTTCTCAAAGATTGCGGCAATTTGAGGAGCCGATTCTCCATTCATCTTTCTTGAGAGAAGTCGGGTAAAACCTTACGGCATGATCCTCGAGAGATCTTGGCAATCAAGTGGGAGAATTCCTTAAGATTGTACTTTGTAGGTGCCTTCTCATATTCCTTTAGCCCGATCTTCTTTGAATGGTCGCTTGCTGGAGCGAGTTCCTTAGTTTCGAGGATAGACCAAGGTAGCCACCTTTGTCTATCCGGTACTATCTTAACAAAAATAGATGATGGGTCTCGATATTGTCCTATGACTTCAAGCCTTTTACGCTCAAGGCGATTGTGCCATGAAGGCGACTTCTTCATCTGTGATCCACCTTCCACATTCTTCCAACGTGAGCGGTTCGGCGTGGTAGGGATCTAGGAAGATCAACAGAGAAGGGAATTGCTCTGCTTCCAGATGCTGGTCTCAACCTTCCTTTAAATGACATTTGGAAGTGGTCTTCTCCATCCTTGAAGGTTGCACTTATTGGAGCGGCAATTTCCAATCTGGCAGCTCCAGAGGTGAAGGTTTTTAAATGCCATGTGGATGGACGATCGTAGATGCTATGATATATCTCATACTTAACAAACTGCGTGGTTTGTATGAGATATTCTTCTTTCCACCATGGTCTGTAGGTTTAAGGGTAAGGGTAAGTAAGGTGGGAGTGGTTTTGGTGATTTTGTAGGCTTTTGGTGAGTAGGGTTTGAAGGGATTAATGGGAGGTATTTTGAAAAGGAGGTTAAAGGGATGAGAATGAAGCTTGGAAATGTATGTAGTGAGGGAGTTATATGTGGAGGTTTGAGGTGATGAGATGGTGAGTGTATTGGTCCGTGTTTGGGTAAGGTGTTTGGGAGTTATGGAGGTTTTTCGTACGGGTTTGAGTGTTTGGTGGTTGTGCAACAGATATTGGTGGAGCAGAATGGTATCATCGGATGCAAAAGCAGTCTGAGACTCATCAAAATAATTCAAGATACCTTTGGTTCAGGTTCGATTGCTGACCAATCTTTTGAGCTTATGTGGGAGTAGTTCTTTGGAGGCGGACGCTGAATTTTCTTCAGAAACCGGATCTTTGAGACTTGCTTCTCGACCTGGTTTGTTCCTTTCTCAGAACCTGGTGATGGGAACTCGGTCCTCATCTTACGGTTCTTCAACAAGAGGTGCAGGAGCCACCTTACATTTTTTTTTCTTCTGGTCTCTCGTGAAGGAGACTCAACAGTTCTTTTCACACCAGTCATTGAGCTTCTGGTGGTTTTCTTTTCAGCTTCCTCTTCCTGTTGTTCTGTTTTCACCTTCTTGATGATGGACCCAGTGATCAGTTTCATTCTGACCAGACTGTTGACTCTAAAGGTGTCAGGAATCACAATGCTATCAACACCAAAATATTTCACCTTTTCTTGATCTGGTAAAGCAGTCAGCTTGTTTATAACCAGACCCTTGACCATCATTCTATTGAGCAGAACACCATAAGGAATGCACTTGTAGGTGTTCTTCTTGTCAGCAACACCTTTTCTTGAGTTAACCAGTGCATTAAGCAGGTTGTTGTAGATCAACCTTGGCAGGTTTACCTTGTTACCAGCCATGAAGTGTCTCATGATGAACTTCTGTTCATAGTTGACTATGTCACTAGAGCCAGCCTTCAACAAGACGCTCTTGGTGATTATTTTGTGAAGAACTCTGAAATGACTCTTCAGATTCTTTGCAGTAGGAGTTTCACCAGATTCTTTCAACTGCTTGTAGTTCTCAAACAGATCATCATTGACCTTCTCAATGCCTTGAAATGCATCAGCCCAATCTGTATAGAAGACGAGACCCTCACATGGACAACCAGTGACTTCAGAGATATTGTTGATGGTAAAAATAAACTTGTAGCCTCTCACGGTTCCTTCAAAAATACCACCTTTGTGTAAATGAGCATTGCCCCAAAATTCTTTGATAGCCGTCACTAGAACCTCAACCTGGTTTCAGAAGAAATAGTGTTCCCAACCCATTGCCTTGAAACCACTGTAGAAGTCGAAGCCATAGAGTTTGAAGTTTTCCAAATCAACTCGATTTTCCAACAAGACTTTTCCTTCAGTCATGGTGTCGTAGATAGCCGTATACTCAGAGGTTGTTACACCAGCCATGATTGCAGTTGAGATGAAGGTGATAGAGGTTTTAGGGTTTAAACACACACACAGAGAGATAGAGAGAAAGAGAAAACGAGTACGGTTTTGCAGAAAACACAGAGTGGGGCAAAAAATGTGGAGTAGTGGGAAAGTTAATAGAGAATGGTACAGTTCTTTTTCAAAATATCGCTTCGTAATTTCTCATAAAAATTAACTCAAAAAGAAAAGAGAATAAAGATTCGCCTTTTCATTAAATGCAGACGCCAGAATAAAAGTAAAAGATTTTATTGAAAACGTAAATAATCATGACTCAGTAAATATGATGAGACGCTTGAATCCTTAACACGTGTGACACGTGTGGGTGTGCTCGGACGCACGCAACCGACTTACCGGATGATGAGTTATGATGCATATGACAAATAAGATGCTTATGCACATACATGCTTATGTCATGTCAGATGCTGAGATTAATCATTCTTCTATAAGATGAAAGTTTAAATTTCTTCTTATAAAATTGAATCTATCTTCAAAGAAGGGTTTTGTAAATATGTCACCCGATGATCGGTGTCTACAAATTTTATTTCTAAAATACCCTTCTGAACATAGTCTCTTATAAAATGATGCTTAATCTCAATGTGCTTTGCTCTAGAATGCAATATAGGATTTTTAGTAAGACATATGGCAGATGTATTATCACAGAAGATAGGAATGTTACTCTCTTTTATCAGGTAGTCTTCAAGTTGATACTTCATCCACAGAAGTTGAGAACTGCAACTTGCTGCTGAGATGTATTCAGCTTCTGCTGTTGAGAGTGCAATTGTGCTTTGCCTTTTGCTTGACCAAGACACAAGATTAGCTCCAAGGGATTGGCAGCCTCCACTTATGTTTTTTCTTTCAATTCGATCTCCAAAGAAAGTCAAGATCACGTAAACCTACTAATTTGTAATCTTTTGATTTCTTATAAAGCAAACCAAGATTAGTGGTTCCTTGCAAATATCTAAATATTCTTTAACAAAGACTTAGGTGTGATTCTCTAGGATCCGATTGAAACCTAGCACACAGTGACGGTGAACATAATATCGTGTCTTGAAGCCGTAAGATAAAGTAGAGATCCAATCATACCTGCATGCAGTTTCGATCTACCTTCTTACCAATTTCATCTTTACTAAGAGTGCGGTAGGATGCATAGGTGTACACATAGGCTTGCAATCCAAAGATCTTGAATTTCTTTAATAATTCTTTGATATATTTGCTTTGATGAATATAAATACCATCACTGCATTGCTTGATTTGTATTCCAAGGAAGAACTTTAATTCTCCCATCATGCTCATCTCAAATTCAGCCTGCATAAGCTTAGAAAATTCTTTGTAAAGGCTTTCATTAGTGGCTCCAAAAATGATATCATCAACATAGATTTGAACAAGTATGAAATGCTTGTTTGAGGTTTTTCTGAAAAGAGTAGTGTCAACTAAACCTCTTGTAAATCCATTTTTCATTAAAAAGGAACTTAGTCTATCATACCATGCTCTGGGAGCTTGTTTAAGACCATATAGTGCCTTTTTAAGTTTAAAACATGTTCTGGAAATTCAATATCTTCAAAACCAGGAGGTTGTTTAACATAAACTTCCTCAGTTATAAAACCATTTAGAAAAGCACTTTTCACATCCATTTGATATAGTGTTATCTCATGATGTGCTGCAAATGAAAGTAAAATGCGAATAGCTTCTAGTCTTGCAACAGTGCAAAAGTTTGATGAAATCAATACCTTCTTCTTGTGAGTAGCCTTGAGCAACTAACCTTGCTTTATTTCTCACAACTTTACCATCTTCATCAAGCTTATTTCTAAATACCCATTTAGTACCAATAGCTTGCTTATCTTCTGGTAGAGTGACTAGCTTCCATACATCATTCCTTTGGAACTGATTTAGCTCATCTTGCATTGCTAGAATCCACCCTTCATCTTCCAAAGCTTGATCAATCGTCTTAGGTTCCATCTCAGAGAGAAGTGCAAAATCAGCATGCTCCTTGAAAGAGGATATGGTTCGTACTTTGTCACCAGGTTCTCCTATGATTTGATCTTTTGGATGATTAGTTTTGTACTTCCAGCTTTTTCTTGCTTCAGCTTCCGCTTGAGTAGAATTCTTTGTCTTGTCACCGCTAGATGATGAAGATGTATGTTCACCGTCTGACTTGTCGCCGAGGTTTAATTCTGAAAATAACTCATCTAGCTCTGACATAGCGATTGTCGCTTCTTATCATCAAACTTGACATGAATGGACTCTTCATTGTCAAAGTTTCTTTGTTGTATATTCTAAAAGCTTTAGATCTTTGAGAATATCCCAAAAGATTCCTTTGTCGACCTTGGAATCAAACTTACCAAGCTGATCTTTAGTATTCAAGATATAACAAATACAACCAAAAGGATGAAAGTAAGAAATGTTTGGTTTTCTACCTTTCCACAATTCATAAGGAGTCTTATTCAAAATAGGTCTTATATAAATTCTATTTTGAATATAACACGCTGTGTTTACTGCTTCTGCCCAAAAATATTTCGCAATATTAGCTTCATTGATCATGGTCCTGGCCATTTCCTGGAGGGACCTATTTTTCCTTTCTACAACACCATTTTGTTGAGGTGTTCTAGAAGAAGAGAAATTGTGGGAGATGCCATTTTCTTTACAAAATTTTTGAAAGTTCTCATTTTCAAATTCTCCCCCATGATCACTTCTAATAAAAGAAATACAGATGCCTTTTTCATTTTGAACTGATTTGCAGAAAACAGTAAATACCTTAAAAGACTCATCCTTGTGGGCAAGGAATTTAACCCATGTCCATCTAGTAAAATTATCAACAATGACTAAACCATATTTCTTTCCAGTTAAAGAGGTTGTCCTTGTGGGACCAAAAAGATCAAGATGTAAAAGTTCAAGTGGTCTAGAAGTTGAAACAACAATTTTTAAATGAAAGGAAGTTTTAACTTGTTTTCCTTTTTGACAAGCCTCACAAAGGGCATCAGATTGGTACTTAAGATTTGGTAAGCCTTTAACAAGATTGTGCTTGTTTAATTTTGAGATTAACCTCAAGTTGGCATGACCTAATCTTTTGTGCCAAATCCATTGCTCATCTTCAACAGACATAAGACACTTGACATCTTGTTTTTCAAGTTCGACATGATCAACTTTATAAACATTTTGTTTCCTCTTTCTTTGTAAAGAATATAGATCCATCGTTTTGCTTTTTACTAAACATCCAGCTCAGTAAAGACAACACTATAACCACTTGTCACATAATTGACTTATGCTCAGTAGATTATGTTTCAGTCCTTCAACATATAAAACATTATCAATAGAAGGAAGAGAGCCTTTACCTATGCGACCAATTCCAACTATTTTACCTTTCTGGTTTCCTCCGAAACCAACGAATCCAGCTTCTCTAGGTCTTAGTTCTTGGAACATATGCTTTTCTCTTGTCATGTGACGCGAGCATCCACTGTCTAAGTACCAAGATTGGTGTGTTGACTTTGTTGCTAAGCATGTCTGCAACATAGACTATTTTATCTTTAGGTACCCATATCTTTTTGGGTCCTTTCTTGTTAGTTCTTGAAGAAGGCTTATCCTTCACAGTTTTAAAAACATTACATGCACTTTTCAAATGACCAGATTTATTGTAGTAAGTACAATGTAAGCATTTACTATGACTATGGGATTTATCAGATGCTGAATCATTTTCCAAAAGGGATTTATCTGATATATAACCAAGACCATGAGTTATCGTTTTACTGACACCCCAGATCATTGAAGCTTGCTTGCTACGAGTTACACTCTCTGCAAGAAACTTTTGAAATGCTTGTTCATAGTCATTTGATTTGCAGTTAGGATTGCCTGTAACTACAGAACTCTTAGCTTAAGAGCTCTCACCACGGTTGCTTGTTAGCTTCCAGACGCTGGTTATCAACCAGACGCTGATTTTCAATTTTCAGCTTCTGGTTCTCTTCATTGAGTACAGAGTTTTCATTACGCAAAGAATGAAAATCTTGTGATAGTTTTAAAAATTTCTTTTTCAAATTCTTATACTCAATAGAGAGAGTGGTAGATTCCTTAAGAAGATCATCAAAAGCAAGTTGAAGTTCAGAGTAGGAATCATATACTATTACCTCTTCAACTTCTTCTTCTGAGTCAATGTCAGTGTCTGCCATGAGGGCAATGTGAGCTTCTTCTTCTTTATCTTCCTCGGAGGAGGATAAGTCAAGATCTTCCCATGTTGCCATGAGACGTTTCTTCTTTTTCTTGAAGGAGCTTCTTGTGGGCTTTTCTTTAAGATTAGGACACTCGGATTTGAAATGTCCAGGCTTCTTACATTCATAGCAAATGACTTGGGCTTTGTCCTTGTCTTTGCTCTCCTTCTTGTCCTTTGAATCTTTCTTCTGAAACTTCCTTCTGAAGTTTCTATTCTTCTACATTCTCTGGATCTTCTTAGATATGAATGATAGCTCATCGTTTGATCCATCAGAATCTCCTTCTGAAGCTTCATCATCTGATTCTTCTTCTTCAGCCTGAAAAGCTTTAGAAGTACTAGGTTTATGCTGATTAACTTTTAAAGCAATAGACTTACTCTTCTTGGTAGGTTTTTCTTCATTTAGCTCAAGTTCATGAGCTTTCAAAGAACTCATAAGATCTTCAAGCCGAAGAACATTTAGATCTTTTGCTTCTTGAATAGCAGTGACTTTGGGTCTCCACTGCTTAGTCAAGCTTCTCAAGATCTTTCTCACATGATCAGGTGTAGTATAACTTTTTCCAAGGGCCTGCAACCCATGAACAAGTGTTTGGAACCTTCCAAACATAGTTTCAATGTTCTCTCCATCTTCCATTCTGAATAGCTCATACTGGCGTACCATCATGCTAGCTTTTGTTTCTCTTACTTGGGCAGAACCCTCAAAAGACAACACAAGAGAATCCCAGATTTCTTTGGCAGTATCAAACTTACCACATTCATCATATTCTCTTTCTGTCATAGCACAGATGAGAATAAATCTAGCCTTCTGATTGGTTTGATATCTCTTTTTCTGATCATCAGACCAGTTTTCCCTAGGTATTGCAACGCCAAGGACATTAGCGGGAGAAATGTATCCGCTTTCAACTATATCCCACAAATCAAGATTTTGTGCCTCAAGGAATGCTTTCATCTTATCTTTCCAGTAATCAAAATTTTCTCCATTGAATAGAGGAGAATGGTTCATATGACCACCTTCAGTAGACATGTTCACAATATAGGATCTTTTCTCTTGACACTGTTAAGTGCTCAACCAAGAGGCCGAGCTCTGATACCAACTGAACGTGAACACAAGAAGGGGGGGTTGAATTGTGTTTACAACTTTTCGCAAACTTTATGTTAAAAACACTTAGAACAAAAGTTTTTCAAAATTGTTTATATATCGGATGCTGAAAATAATCGAATTTGAAAAGCGATTTGTGAAAACTTATTTTTAACACACTAAGATAAAGAGAAATATAAAGCTATAAAGCAAAAGACACAGAGATTTATACTAGTTCACTACCAAACTGGTAGCTACGTCTAGTCCCTTCGTTCCTGAAGGATTTTCCACTATAATCAACCTGATTACAATTTCCTCAAGAGTATTCTTACATCACAACTTGACAATACTCTCAACTTCTCAAAACGACTTCGATCTGGTCGAGCCTTTGAGGAATCTGACCTTATCTAGGCCAAAACAACTTTTACAAGTGAGTTGAAATACTGATCAAAAATAACTCTCACAGAGAGGATAAAAGATTAAGCTCAACTATAGAAAAACTTTCTAAAAGAAAGGGTCGGACGCTGAGTTCGATTCGGTAGTTGAGAGACTTAGCACGAGACTTGATTGCTCTGAAGCGATGCTTGAGGTTGACTCTTTGTAATGTATGGCAACGATGCTTGTTCTCGATAAATGAGGTAATATTTCAAAGAAAGATTTCAAAGCAAGCTTTTTCACAAAGATCTCAAGACCTCTTCAATGGATACCATGAGGTATATATAGGAGTTCCAAGGATATTATCGTTCACGGTAAAAAATGGCTCCTTTCCATTGAGTGAGGTAAATTCAAAAAGTCTGTCTCTTTCTTCCTTTCCAGAGAATATCCCAAGAGTACAGACATATTACCGGACTACCTTGCTTTTCACAATTATTTGTACGATTTTTGTCTTTTAGCTAAAGATGTCACCTTTGATACCTCGTACAACAATTTTAGCGCTCAGAATCAATTTCAAAATTCGTTCCAGAAACTTATGAGAGGAAGAGCAGCAACGTGACTAACACGTGATTTGAAATGAAGTTCAGACGCTCGCTCAGAATCGGAAGTTCGGACGCTTGTAGCAATTGGATAAGCCTAGTGTCATAAAGACAAAATTCCAGACGCTCACAAGGATGAGCCGGATGCTGACACATAGAATGTATCCTTCTCTTGAGAATTACTTTCTTCTTGCTTGAGTGGCTTAGAATATATGTATTATTAGTATCTGCACACTTCAAGAAATGTTAGAAAATAAATTGTTCTCTTGTGAATACTTTGTTATCATCAAAATTAATGAGGGTCTAAACATCTCAATCGTTTAGGTTCCAACATGAAGTGCTTTTATTCTCATAGTGCCAAGTCATTTTGTCTGCAGTCTGTGTTGACGCAAACATTCTCTGTAGCCTTGGAATAATTGGCAAATAAAACATTGCCTTCCGTGGAACTGGTTTTTGTCTACCCTTCCCATTATCAGTATGTGACATATACCTTGGCTCACCACAAAATTTGCATTCAAACAGCGCGCTATCGTTTTTACCAAATTCATTGTCGTAATATAACATACACCCTCTCACACAACAATCAATCTTTTTAGATTCCAACCCCAATTTGGACACTAAGCTTTTAGCCTCGTAATAACTTTTTGGCAAACCATCTCTGATAGGTGACGAGTCCAACATCATCTTCGTTATGAGATCCAAGCACACATCCGTAGCACCACAGTTGGACTTGAGAGCTAAAAGTCTCACACACATTGATAACTTAGAGTCGGCAGACCCTTCAAACAACGGTTTATTTGTTTCTAACAAGAGATTATAAAATATTTGTGCAGTCTCATTTGGAAGTTCATCTGTGTCATCATACTGTGGCTCCTCGAATGTTACGTTGACCCCCAGGGCATCACAAACCATATCTTGCTTCAATTCATTCTGCTCACCATATCCCGTATCTACGCAATTGCTTGAAGTACCTGTGCAATTATCGCCAACCCCTAATCCAACCCGAGGTAACTCTTCACCATGTCTAGTCCAAATCCAGTAATTAGGCATAAATCCAACTCTCTGCAGGTGCAGCATGACCTCACCTGGGCTCTTGATATTTCTGCAATCGCATTTAAGGCACGAACATCTAATCCCTCCATTAATTTCGAAATCTTCGTGTGCCATTGCGACTTGAACGAAGTGATCAATCCCATCGCAAAAAGATTGTTTCAAACCCCCTCTTCCCGGATACAACCTATCGTACATCCAACTACGATTCGAAGGAAAAAATTCCATCTTCTGCATGTCAAAAAAATCACAATTTCAAAGAAGACGACATTCGTGACAACCGCTCTCTTTCTTTAAATGGTATGACTTATCCCATTCGAGGAAAAACTTTTTCAGAACTCGTATAATAGTCATTCCTTAATTCTCATATCTTATACTTGACAAAATTTCTGACATTTCCCATTGGTCTCTCGAGTACACAAAATGATCGCAGTTAGGAACAAGGCAATCAAGTATGCACCCAGAGAACAAAAGGAAATGAATCTAACTGAAATTTCATCAAATATCAAGATACGAGAATCAAGTAACAACTATTATACAAGTAAAGAAAAAGTTTTTCCCCAAACTGTCCGATAATATACAATGAACACGTGGTATCTAAAAGAGTACACGCACTCAATAATATATTGACCTCAAACGGGAAGCTAAGGCTTTTCTCTGATACTAATAACAACAATCAAACATCCATTTCATCAATAATTAAAAAGTAACATGTTGAAAGTTGACATCCTCTTAAAGGATAGAATTAAACAAGCAGAAGTGGCAAGGGAAGCATAAATCCTTTTAACAATTTTTGTTTTCATAGTGGTTTGGCTTGGTATATGCCATGCAATTAGAGCTCCTATATGGCCACATCTACCATACATCCTAATCCATTAATTGGCCAAAAAATAATCATTTTCTGTTTCTGCAGTTAGATAGTATAACATTTAGGTCTAAATTCATTGTTCTATATCTTCATAAGCATGCATATAATGAGTAAGTGAGTGAGTGAGTTAAAAAACTACCCTAGCACCAGAATCTACTACATTAACCAAGGCAGTACTAGTGAATTTTGTATTGTGATGCCTATTAATGTTTATTAACAAATTGTGGAAAGCTAAACTATGCCAAGTTATAGTTTCCACAAATTTGAGTATGGTCAGTAGGACTCAGAAATAAATGTAAAAGAATCCTATTTTTCCTTCAATGACAATGTGGGTTCCTTGATCAGCTAGATGTGTTTTTTATGTTCCTTTTTTTCCCCAAATGATTGACATGTTCTGCTGTCCTCTTTTTGCAGTTGTCGGTGTTGCTCCACCCCTTTGTGCAGAATGTGATGCCAAATGGTCCAAATCTGAGCACAATAAATGCCGACAATTCTCCCAAGTCAACAAAGTGAACACTACTATTCAAGCCCCTCAAGAAAGTTTGTGGGAGAAGGAAAGTTACGAAAGGTTGGTTACATTGTTATGCCTCTATTTTGCATTACTAAATAAACACGCATCGTATCTGGCATTTTTTTTTGTATATGGACATCGATTTGATTAAGCGGCTTAATCTAAAGTACACGCCAATATTGGATACATTTTTCTTTTGGCAGTAGTAATGTTAATTTATTCAAAATGTTGTTAACGTCAAAGCGGCAATCTTAAATCAAGCATTGAACAGGGACATCCTTTTATTATAAGAATGGCTCATTTTCAGAAAAGACATCGGAGACATCCTTTTATTATAAGAATGGCTCATTTTGACAAAGACATTCTTTGGACATCAATTTCGCTTTCCATCTAGTCACGGCTTTATGGTCATCTGTATTTACCTTTTTCTATTCATGTCAACATTGTTTCTCATTTATATGGTTGTAATATAGTTAATTTTCTGTATCTCCTCCGCATCTCAGTCAGATGTAAATTATTTTGCATTTTGGATTTTACTTACTCGGGGGCATTATAGTGCATGCATTGTAAGATGAATTTTTAAGTGTATTTTTCATATTATGATGTTAATCGATTGCGCATTTATTACATTGGGTATTTTGAAGAGTCTTTTGTGTGATTGATATAATATGGACTCTGGGTTGAATGCTTGAATGTTACAGGTGTATGATTGTTATATTCTCTCATTTTTACAATTCAATTTTATTCTCTAAATATACATTGTTCCAGATTTGGGTAGATTATTTTACGATTACGGTCTTCGACGTAGTTCAAGACTCTCTAGTGAAGCAAGTGTAAATGCAAATGCTAACACAACAGTTGTATCTGGAAACGGAACTAGTAACTCTTATAAGGGAGGGTCAAAGCTTAACTCTATGGCATTTCGTACCATGACAGTTCGAAAGGGACAGTCATGGGCCAATGAAAACATTGATGGAGGTGATGGTTCCTTATATATCTCACTACTTCATTGTATCAGTTTTATTCTTGTATATGAAAATGCCTTCTTAAATAGTTTCGTTGCGATGTTAATTAAGCCATTCATTCACTTGAGTGAGTTGCTTCCCGGCTGATGATCTTAGATTTCTTTTATCAGTTGTCTGCTATGCTATTCTCTTTCTAAAGATATTATCAGAAAGAAAGTTTTAATAATTGATGGTTGTGCTGGTGCCTTTGATATCTGTTTATATAAATTGTTGATGCCAGATAGAATTTTGAATCTATGGTCAGGTGCCTACCTAATATGTTGAACTCTAATGAGATGAAGGGTTTGTGTATTCTTTAGCGATTATGGTTTACATATTTATTTTCTCAAGGTGATACTGTCTTAAACTTCCTTTGCATAACCACTAGTGTTGCATGGTATGGTGTGTGGAAGCCATAAGTAGAAGGGAAAACTAAGAATATGGTAATTGTAGTTGTTGCTCAGCCAACAAGGAGATAGTGAAACTTAGTGAAAACTTAAGTTCAAGATGTTATAGTCAACACAAATTTAAGAAGTTACATTTCTCTAACAAATTTTTGCTGTATACACTTTAAGCTGAAGTGCAGAACTTTGAGGTTTGAACCTTTTAGAAAAGGGATTTCATTATGTACTTGCTGCCAAAACACACTAGCTTCATGAAGAGAGAGAGGGAGTGAGAGAGGAATTTGTAGGTTATAGGCCCTAAACAGTTTCAAACTTATAACAGAAAAGAACTTTTTTCCAAGGTACTAGTGCTGCAAAATTTTTCTGGTGCAACAGCTAGTTTTTTTTCCTCGAATTTTTAGGATGATTCTGGGATGGATGAGGATTAGAAAAGCGTTAACGAATTGATCTTAAATGGTCCTTTAAATTTCATTGAATTCTTGAATTGTCTAGTTTCTAAACTTTGGCATGATTCTAGCAATGTTCATGATAGTAGGACATGTGTTCTGGGAAGTGGATTTTCCTCTGGTTAAGAGCTGAAAAAGGTGCTTGGGAATGTTAATTTATGAGTATATAGGATAATAAGGGGTGTGCTTGGTAGAAGATTATATAGGTGAAAAGTTAGAGTAAGCAAACTTGTGGTACTTGAATTATTTGAAATATGAAATTCTGTTTCCTGCATAATTTTAGATAGAATCTTGACATAAATTGGAGCTTTAATAAAGGTATAAAATGTGAAGAATGATCCTACAAAGATCTGCATATAGTAACCGAATTTTAGAAACAAAACTTTACGAATTAAGTAGTTAGTTTCAATGGAAAACCTGGAATGGGGCATTTATAGATATAGGAGGAATTCTTCATTGTTTTAGTAAGGATTCTTTCTTCAAATTCTGGTTTACTTGTTTGGGAAACATGATTAAACATAGTTTACAAGTTTGGTGAAAATATCCGATGATCCGGTAGACCAAAGCTGCCACACTCGAATTTGAAGTTAGTTATCGGTTCTTGCTAGTTTCATGAATTCCTATCTTAAATTCTGTATTGATAATTACTGATACCAGTAAAGCTTGATTAATACTCGAAGATAAATGATTTAGAGGAAGGAAATGGTAATTTTAGCAGCCACATCAAGTCTTAGGGGTAATAGACACAAGTTAAAGATTAGAGGGAATCAAACTAGTGATAGTTGAGTGTATATGTGATTATGCGTATAAGGGTTATGTTTGTGCACTTTTGCAGCTTCATAATTTGAGTCTAATTGAGTGTAGAGAGAATTTTTTAGAGTGAAAAAGGCTTTACAACAACTTATTTATAATATATACAAGTTAGGAACCCAAATAAGATGGATAAACGCTTCGTGCTCAAGATAAACAATTGGTTTATTTTACATTCATGAGATCAATCCTCTCTACATGATACCTTCACCCTAATATAAAACATACATCAAATAAAATTCCCTCTGTGGAGAGAACTATACATCACTTCAACATAAAACATCATTTCTTAGCCAAAATATACATCACTTCAAAATTCCATTTGTGGAGAGAACTATGAAGGAAATCAAATAAATATGTCGGTGTGGGGGTCAACAGCCAACCTTTTTCCACCCAATGAGTCAACCGACATTTCGTTAGAGTGCATACCTAATTAGAAGAACAAGATAATGTCCACGTCCTTCGATCCCTAATAGGAAACACCAATATAGCACTCAAAACATTTTTTCTATGACAGCAAATTGATTTCAATGGTTATAGGGAATTGGTTTCTATGAATCAACTACCAAGACATACCTCAACATTTTTCTATGTCTCACACCATGCCCACAGTATCACCTATGTCATGGCATTCCAAAATAAAGGAAACAGACACAATCAAATGAAATAAACAAAAGAATAATGCCACCCGATCCAGAAATCACGCAACCATAACAAAATAAATAAATAAAAATTTAAAAAAACACAAAATCTGGGGAAAAAAGAAGAATATATACCTAATTTGATGATATCAGATTAAAAAGCATAACTAACTATGCTTCCAACACCTTCACCCCCAATAAAATCGAATCGAACGAAATCTGAAAATAAAAATTAAGATTAGAAACGACAAAATGCAAACAAACATGGGGAAGGTATAATCGAATTGAAGAATGAAAATAAGAAAAAGAACAAGGAGAAACATCCTTACAGAGATGGAAAGGGGGGGACGGACCCGGCCAAAATAGAGAAACGGGGAGCAGAATCAGCAGACGGAGAAGCAGGTGGATCTGCTGTGTGGGTTTAGGATCAGAAGAAGAAGAAGCAGAAGGACGAGAGGCACTGCTAGTGACGAGGGTTTGGGTATTCTTCTGAAGCTCGCGAAGTGCTTCTTTAGTGTAGATTACTGCTTTGGGTTAAACGTTGGAAGGGACCGAAGGAGAAGGGGAATGCGCAACTCGGTCTCTATGAGTGGTTATTTTATGAGAGGAGGAGGAGGAGGGTTTCGCGACGCCGAAGTTGTGGGGTTTCACGGTGGAGGAGCGTGGCTAGGGGTTTTCATTGTCGTGCTTCAACTCAAGAGGGTGGTTGCTGGCACGTAGGAATCGGAAAGACGATAGAGAGAGTAGAGAATAGTAGCAGAGAATGAAAAATGGACGAGAAGGGATTATGGTTTAGTGTAAATAGAGGTTACCGACGGCCTAATACCATCAGTACCAAAAAACACGGTGTTACCGACGGTCGATTTTAAATATCGACGGTCTATGTCGTCGGTACATTCTAAGCGTGTCTTCTCGTGTGTACCAAGCGAGGCTTGGTCGAAATTTTTGGCTATTTCCAGTCAAGATTTGAAAATCGGGAGGGAATCCAAAGCGAGAATATTCTGACGGCCTCGACCGTCGGAACTGCCTATTTTGCGATAGTTTGTTGTCCGTCGGTAAAAGGCCGTCGGTAAGTCCAGTTTTTCTTGTAGTGTTAAGAGAAAAAGCAGAATTTAGTTTAGTTACAAGCTGTTGCAGGAATGCAAAATTGTTGCCTATGAGTATGATATCATCCATATAAACCAACATGTATACTACAACCGAGTTGTTTGCATAAACAAACAAAGAAGGATCACATTTGCTTGCTTTAAAACCAAGATGCAGAATTGTGGCTTTGAGTTTCAAACCAAGCTCTTGGAGCTTGTTTCAAGCCATATAGTGATTTATGTAATTTGCAAACCAAACTCTTGTCAGAAGCTTCAAAACCTGGTGGTTGAACCATATAAACCTCTTCTTCAAGTGTGCCATTGAGAAAGGCATTGTTTACATCAAGTTGGTGTAGTTTCCAACCTCTTGAGATAGCTAGGGTTAAAATGGTTCTAACTATGACAGGTTTTGATAATTGGTGAGAAGGTTTCTGTGTAATCTTCTCCATATTTTTGATGAAATCTCTTTGCAACCAAGCGTGCTTTGTATTTATTAACTGAACCATCCGGATTTTCTATGGTTCTAAACACCCATTTACAGCCAATAGGGATCCTATGAGGAGGTAAAGATACCAAGGACCAAGTGTGGTTTTTGATTAAAGCATCATATTCGATTTTCATTGCTGCCAACCAAGTAGGACTAGCCAAAGCTTGCTTTGTTGTTTTTGGTTCAACATGGGCCAATAGAATAGTAGGGTGAAATTTAGGACACACTATCCCAGACTTAGCACGTGTCTGCATAGGATGTGTGTTATGTGGGATTTGATGCTCAGAAGTTAAGGCTGCATGCTGCACAGGAACTGCCTGCAGCACAGGAAGTGATTCTGCAAAGTGCAGACTGCCTGCAGGGGTAAAACCAGAAGGACTACTGGTTGTTGAATTAGAAGAGGTACACATTGGAGAATTAGCAGGAGTTACATTAGCAGCAGAGTTACTTGAAGGTGGTGCAGGTGCAGCTGAATTAGGAGCAGCAGAATTAGGAATGATAACAGGGATTAAGGCAGAAGCAAAATAAGGATCTGCTGAAGTTTTTGACTGAGACTCAATAAGATCTTTGTAAGGGAACCTATGCTCATTAAAGATTACATCTTTGGAGACATATAATCGACCATCAGAAGATAAACATTTGTAGCCCTTGTGAGAGGAAGAGACATTCTTGAGACCTAAATTCCAGCTTGTGACTGTTATAAGGTCTAAGCAAAGGGAAACAAGCTCAACCGAATGATTTTAGAAAATGATAGTCAGGACTTTGATTGAATAGTTTGGTATAAGGTACCTCAAAGTTAAGGGCTGAAGTTGGAAGTCTATTAATTAGATAAACACTAGTTAGAAAGGCATAATCCCAGAATTTGTAAGGAAGGGATGCTTGGGCCATCAAAGTAAGACCAAGTTCAACAATGTGTCTATGTTTTCTCTCAACCAAACCATTTTGATGATGGGTGTGGGGACAAATAAGCCTATGGACAACCCCACACTGATTTAGAACCTGAGTAAAGGGTCTAAATTCCCCTCCCCAATCAGTTTGGGCAGCCTTGATTTTATGTGAGAATTGGTTTTCAACTAGAGCTTTAAATTGAGTGAAAATGGTTAAAGCATCTGATTTCTTCTTGAGGAGATAAATCCAAGTAAATCTTGTAAATGCATCAACAAATGTGATATAGTGTGGACAACCACAAGTGGATGTGATGGGGGAAGGACCCCACAAATCACTAACAAATAACTCTAAAGGAGAAGTGTAAATGGTGGTGGAAGATTGAGATGGTAGTCTATGTACCTTGCCTAAGCAACAAGATGTACAAAAATCAAGGACACTCTTATTATTCATTGGTATCTTACAATGATTGAGTACAATTTTTTGAATTTCAGAACTTGGATGTCCAAGTCTTGAGTGCCAAAGTGAGAAAGATGCAGAAACAACAGTATTTATAAGAGCAGTGTGTGTACCAGCATTGTTTGTAACAGGTAATGAGTTTATACAATGAGAAAACAAGGAATTAACAGAGGTGGAGGATGAAAGCAAACTTGGAAACTTGTAGAGTCCATCATGATCAAGGTTGTTCGGTCAAAATCGCAAGTGCACGATTAAACGTCAAGTTATAGTATAAAAGATTATCGTCTCCACAGGGAATTGAAACGAATACTGCTCTACTTAGATTAATTTGTTATTTAGACAAATGGTTGAAGTGAAATTACACAAAGTGTATAAAAGATAAGTCATATAAAGATAAGTCATATAAAAATAAATAAAAAGAAAGCAAATAAAATAAATGTCACCAAGGTAACGGATCACTAATGTGTATATCTGTGAATTTGACCAATTTATAATAAGAGCAATAATTTAACCGATTACACAATCTCTATTCAAAAGCTATTAACACCCAATGATCATGCAATGTTAATAGCTCTTCTTTTCTAATTTATTACTTTGTTTGATCATTCAAAGCAAGTAAACAGAAAGAGCATAAAGTACCAATAGATTTATCAATTCAATGACTGACTGAAAATGAACACGCGAATCCTTGATCCTCAGCAGCATGCAGATTCAATTATCCCTAGAGTTCCGTTAACTAATTGAAGGTACGATCGCCACACAATTAATTAAATGAGTAAAGAATGATCAGCTCTTATAGAATAAATTCACTAGGAATAATTTAATCATGTAAGAGATTAAGTACTAATATTATAAATTATTTAATGATCACAGATATGGCATTAGATCCCCATCACCTCGGGGGTTTTATTCCACTACTAAGTAGAAGGAAATAATAAACTAGATATAAAAACAAACAGAGTAACAACTAAAACTAGTAAAATAAGACTAAAATATTACAGGAAAAGAAAAGAATTTGGGAGAAAGTCGATCCCTGAGTATTTTTAAATGTTCTCGCTGAGCGCTCTTTTATAGGCTGAGTTTTGGGTTAGCACGGCCTGAGCACGGCCGTGCTCCATGGTCACCGTGCTCCATTTACAGTCGTTTTACGCGTCTGCGCGCCTTCTACGCTTGAGCATCATTTCGAGATTTTTGCGGAGCACGGCCGTGCTCCATGATGAAGAGGCCGTGCTGCATGTTAAAGTCATCCAATTTATGATAAAGTTGTAGGAAATTCTCTTAGCTTTCCAACGCCACAAAGAACGCCAATCCGATATAACTACAAATTTCTAGATATGATTAAAATACCAACCATTATCCTGGAGCGCATGACGGACGACGCCAGGTGCGCCGTAAGTGACTAATTGCTTCTTCGAGATAAGCATGGACATGCTTCATTATATTATGTGAAGGCCGTGTTTAGCATTATGGGCCTCTTTAGCCCACTTTTTAAGCCCAAACTTGCATTTCTTCATCATATTGCTTAATTTCTATTTACACATTTAAGATGAAAAGAGAATGAATTGTATGTGAAACCATTCAATAATTATTCAAATTACACTCTACTATCCCTAATAAAATGATGCAATATTGATGTTATCAATACCCCCACACTTGAATTTTGCTTGCCCTCAAGCAAATTGGTTTTATGAATTCTCAATAATTTTTCAACAACAGCTAACAATGAATGGGGCAGGGCAATTGTTTCTGAAAGACAGCTTTTTATCTCTATGAAAAAAATATTTCCACTTGATTGAAACTTTTAAAAAGATAAGCACTTTGATATTTAAATCAACTAAGAATATATCGCTCCCTTTCAATCTCTCAAGTGTTTCAATGGTTAAGGGGAATTCACATAATTTTCTCAGAAACAAAGCATTACCATAGGCTCAATAATCCAAAACTCGACTAACAATTCCACAGAAAATTTTGAAATCAAGAGGTCTTGGTATAAGGTTTTAATGAGGCTAAGGGTAGAAATTCAAGGTATGAAGATCGAAAATGGTTTTACAAGGGCTTTGGAAAATTCAATATTTCTTTTTGAGCATAAATCCTTGTTTCCAGCTTTGGCATTTTTAGGTGAAAAACCATATTTTCATAAACTTGTTTTTCTTTTCTTTTCTTTTTATACTTCTCATCGCGCTTTTTTTTTTCCTCTCAATATATTTTTTTACCAATGTCACGTTGCTCTTTATAACTCAATGATAACCAATTTTGTAGTTCTTTCAAAGGAATATGAGGTATAAAATGATTTTTATCTTGAAGGCTGGAAGTGGGCAGCTAGTTGGTAAAAATTTCAATTCAAAGTGTTGGAGGCTAGAAATAATCTACTTGCCTCAATCATTTTTCAAAAAATTTTGTAAATTAGTTTCGCTTTGAATGGTCATATGTCAAGTTCTAGAACACAATTGTTTCAAAACACTCAAATGAAAAAACAGAGGTTTTAAAAATCAATTGCTAAATGTAACCCTAGATTAGGCTCGAATTCTCACATATAGAAGTTTTTCTTGGAGATTTTGTCAATGAAAGGCTTATTCAAATTTCTCACTTTTTCAGGAAAATATTTTCTTTAAGAAATTTAAAGTCAGTTTGCCTAAAAATTTTAATTTTCCAAAAAATTAATTAACTTCAAATTTTCAATTTATTTGAGAATTCATGAGTCATGTAGTCATGTTGTTCTCCCCCCACACTTATTTCTAACATTGTCCTCAATGCTAGTAATCACAGCATAAGCACATAAAGATATAACAATAAATTTAAGTGCTAAAAGTAAAGAGTGGAAAGGGACTCCCCTGGGAAAAATTTCACGAGCATATTCTGGAGGAGATGCAATAGGCATTTTCTTCCCAAACTCGACCAGCTTTTCACAGATGAATGTATATTTTATTTAATCACAATGCTCCATTTGTTGGAACCTGATCTTACCTCCTAGGTGGCTACGATGACAAAAGCCGAGGGTTTCTCAAAGATGATTACCCACAAATCATTCATATGTTTACTTCCATAAGAAAGAAGCTCTTCAGAAGGAGTAGCACACGATCCTTTTTATCGAAAGCAAAGTATCAGCTCAACCTTGTCTATTCAAAGTCCCGAGTTTACCCAATCCTTGCCGACAATCACTTCCACTCTTGGTACACCTCAAGGGACCTTCCAACAAATAAATGTCAGAAGTACACTATCCTAATCCAGATCAATTAAGTTCTAAATTAGGAAACATTATCCTTTGTTTTAAATTTTTTAGAAATTAAAAGAAAATAGAAATAAAATTTAAAACAAAGAAAAAAAATCTAATCTTCCAACAGAGACATAATCTTCCAATAGGAGATGCTATACAACAATAAAATGAAAGAAAAATAAAAGGCAAAAATAAATAAATAAAATAAAACCGCTCCTTGTAGTAGGTAAAACCTTCAGAGGCAGCTTATACTAGAATTTAAAATGACAAGAAATAAAAAGAAAAAATATAACCTGGCCCATATAGTAGGATGAACCTTCAGAGGCTGGGTTTATACCGAATTTAAATGACAAGAAAGAAAAAGAAAAATAAAAGATAAAAATAAAAATAAGAGAAAATAAAATAATTACAAAAAGCGCCTAAATTAACAATTAATCATTTCGACCAATATCATTAACAATTCCCTAAGAATACTAAAAACTTGTTCTGGTCAAAATCGCAAGTGCACGATTAAACGCCAAGTTATAGTATAAAATATTATCGCTCCGGTGGAATTGAAACGCACATCGCTTCTACTTAGATTAATTTGTTATTTAGACAAATGGTTGAAGTGAAATTACACAAAGTGTATAAAAGATAAGTCATATAAAGATAAGTCATATAAAAATAAATAAAAAGAAAGCAAATAAAATAAATGTCACCAAGGTAACGGGATCACTAATGTGTATATCTCGTGAATTTGACCAATTTATAATAAGAGCAATAATTTAACTGACACAATCTCTATTCAAAAGCTATTAACACCTAATGATCATGCAATGTTAGCAGTTTTCTTTTCTAATTTATTACTTTGTTTGATCATTCAAAGCAAGTAAACAGAAAAGAGCATAAAATACCAATAGATTTATCAATTCAATGATCGATCAAAATGAACACGCAATCCTTGATCCGGCAGAGAGCATGCAGATTCAATTATCCCTATAGTTCAAGTTAACTAATTGAAGGTACGACGCCACACAATTAATTAGCCGAGTAAAGAATGATCGCTTATAGAATAAATTCACTAGGAATAATTTAATCATAGAAGAGATTAAGTACTAAGTACTAATATAAATTATTTAATGATCACGGATATGGTGATTAGATCCCCATCACCTCGATGGGTTTTATTCCACTACTAAGTAGAAGGAAATAATAAACTAGATATAAAAACAAACAGTAGTAACAACTAAAACTAGTAAATAAGACTAAATATTACAGAAAAGAAAAGAATTTGGGAGAAAGTCGATCCTGAGTATTTTTAAATGTTCTGCTGAGCTCCTTTTATAGGCTGAGTTTTGGGTTGAGACGCCTGAGCACTACGTGCTCCAAGGCCGCGGCTCCATTTACAAAGGTCGCTTACGGCGTCTCGCCGCCTCTACGCTGCTTCACATCAATTTCTCGAGATTTTTGGTGAGCACGGCCGTGCTCCATGATGAAGAGGTGCTGCGTATGTTAAAGTCATCCAATTTGTGATAAAGTTGTAGGAAATTCTCTTAGCTTTCCAACGCCACAAAGAACGCCTCAATCCGATAACTACACCCAGATATGATTAAAATACCAACCAGCCTATCCGGGGAGCATGCGTGGGCTGCGCGTGAGGTGCGCTCGTGGCTAATTGCTTCTTCAGATAAGCATGGACATGCTTCATTATATTATGCGAAGGCCGTGTTTAGCATTATGGGCCTCTTTTAGCCCACTTTTAAGCCCAAACTTGCATTTCTTCATCATATTGCTTAATTTCTATTTCTGCACATTTAAGATGAAAAGAGAATGAATTGTATGTGAAACCATTCAATAATTTTTCAAATTACACTCTACTATCCCTAATAAAATGATGCAATATTGATGTTATCAAAGGTCTTCTTTGAGAAGTATCTCATTGGAACCCTGTGATTTGGCAAAGCAAGTATTAGGATGAAACTCAAAGAAGACACCATTGTCTCTAGCAAATTGACTCACACTAATCAAATTTTTAGTAATTGTAGGGATATACAAGAGATGTTAAGAGTGAGACTAATTTTAGGATTTAAAGGAGACTTAAAAACAACACTACCACAGGTTGAGACAGACACACCTTGACCATTACCAATGATGATCTGGTTAGGACCTTTGAAAGGAGACATTTGCTGAATATTCTGGGCTTGACAAGTCACATGGTGTGAAGCTCTAGAGTCCGGATACTAACTTGTGGAAGGTCCTTGAGCAGTGTTGGCTAAGAAGGCTTGTGGTCTTGGCACATTTGCTGAATTAGGTCCTGCAAATTGAGGAAGCATTTGTGGAAAAGCCTGTATCTGTGAAAAATTAGGCATCTGAGGTAGAGAAAACATTGACTGCTGAATAGGAGGTCCTCTTGGAGCACCATAGTAATTCCAGGTTGAGTATGGCCATGGTAATGGACATGACATAGCACTGCCATTAGCATTGGAAAATTGTTGTTGAGAGCTTGCTTGTGATTGCCAGGGTGATGTAAAATTGCTTGGCTGAGAGGAATCATCAAGCAAAATTGATGGAACATAATCACGTTTAAACATGTGATAACAAACAGAAGCTGCATGACCATATCAATGGCATACTTGACATTGCATAGAGCCACGACCTCCTCTGCCACGACCGCGCCCACGAGCACCTCTGCCACGACCACCAGAATTATGCATCATATCAGAATTATCACCATTTTGTGAATTATCACCATTTTGTGAAGAATTGACTTGCAATGCAGAAGTGGCAACTTGTGTAGTAGAAGGTAAGGAATTAGATGAGATTGAAGTTGCAGCAAGGTTAACTGAAGGCACTTCAGACTTGCGAAATCGAAGAATTTGAGATTCATGACCTAACAGTAGTGTGGTAACCTCTTCCATCGGAACAGTACCAAATTTGCCACAAATTAGGGTATTGTAGATTCATATTCTTAAGGAAGACCTTCAAGAATGACATCAAGCTGTTGACGCATAGAAATAGGTTCACCAATTGCATTTAGCGAATCAGCAAGCATCTGAATCTTCAATAGAAATTCTGAGATTGACTTGTTCTCAAGTTTGGTATTTCGAAGTTCTAACCTAAGCTGATACGATTTTGCTTGCGTATGAGTTTGGAAATATGCGTGAATCTTTTCCCACAGTTGCCAAGAATTCTTGGAATCGATAACACGACGAAATATTTCCTTAGAAATTGTAGATTGAAGCCAAGAAAGAAGAAGCTGATCCTGTTGTTCCCATTTCTTGAACTCAGGATTCATACGATTGGCAGAACAATCATCAACAGTGATGAATTTTGGTAGAATCATTGGATTAACAAGAAAATGATGTAATTGATGAGCTTTAATCATAGGCTCAACTTGTTGACACCACAACAAATAATTCTCAGAATTGAGTTTCTCAGAGATAGCGGAAAAGGAGGTTACCGTCGTTGAAGTAGCAAGATTCACGGCGGAGAGCGAAACTGTAGCGGCTGCGACGGCGGCGACGCCCAGAGGAACTTTGGCTTGATCAGTCAATGGATCGCGATGACTTACTGATACCATGTAAAATTTCTAGAAGACTAACATAGATTGAAACTGAACTTCATTCATTGAAGTGATTTTCATTGATTGAATTCTTGAATGATCACACAATGGTATACAAGTATATATAGGAGTGATAGTGACAATTTGGTTTTGCCAACTGTTAACAGTTTTGCAAACTATTAACAGAATGATGAACAAGATAGTAAGAGCTGTGATACTCTGTGTTCTAGACTATGCAAGACTAGGTAGACATTCTCTTCCCTTAATATTGTGTATTATTGTAATTTATTTTTTTAATGTAGCTTAATGAATCAAAGTTTTCTATAATTATATTTAAATTTAAGTTTATATAATTATATTTAAATTTAAGTTTATATCGTCATTTTCATCTCAAAACTGAATTTTCTATATAATTTTTTGAAAAATTGAGACCCTTTTTATAATTTTCAAAAAAGAAATTTATCTGAGTGAAAAAAAATATCAAAATCCTTTGCATACACTTTATCTATATTCTTTTACTTATGTTAAACACATGTTGCTAATTCAATGCATATTTGTATGGAATTGGATTCTACGTAATCATGTATTCACGTAGTCGGAGATCTAAACCGTTGATTTTGATAAGGCGATTTATATATAAAGATGTATATTTATTGAGCTTAAAGCCTGTACCATTTAGTCTTGATCAGATGGCTGCCAACACATTGATTGCATGATTTCCTGACTGCAGGGAATTCTGCCCATAAATTGTAAAACAGAGCAAAACACTGGTTAAAAACAACAGACAACAGAGAATTCCAAAAGAGAAAACAGTGCAATCTTGATTTTGTTTTCTATTTTTAAAGTTTATATAAGAAATAATAAATATTTTTTTACTGATTGTTGTATATTTACTGAGCTTAAAGCCTGTACTTAGTCTTGATCATATGGCTGCCAACGCATTGACTGCGTGATTTCCTGACTGCAGGGAATTCTGGCCATAAATTGTAAAACAGAGCAAAACACTGGTTAAAAACAATAGACAACAGAGAATTCCAAAAGAGAAAACAGTGCAATCTTGATTTTGTTTTCTATTTTTAAAGTTTATATAAGAAATAATAAATATTTTTTTATGGATTGTTAGGCTGGACATTTTCGGTGGTTGCCCGGGTTCGAGCCCGGGATTCCCACTTTGCGTGTGTGAGTTTAAGGGTGGTGCTTGCCACTCCGTCTGCGGACCAAAAAAAAAGTCCTTCATTATTATTATTATTATTATTATTATTATTATAACTTAATAATAATAGCTTATTTAAGTTATACCATGCACTAAAACAAACTTTTTGTTTTAGAATTATTATTTTAGTTTTTTCAAATTAAGTCATTGGATTTAAAAATGTGGTTATTTTGATTTCTTCTTCTTTTTATACTCTTTAATCCTAAAGCTATATTCAAAGATATATACTAAGGAAGTTGATTGACCATTTTTTTTAAAGGGATAAGGGAAGGTGATATATTATTATTTCAGTGACACTAATGACCATGTTACAACTGTAACCAAGGCGATTTGAACCAAGTCCCTTGGGGTTACAAAGCCGGGCAACCACAAAAAATGTCCTAATAAAAATCACGAAAATCAATTTAGTCCCTAAAAAATGAAAAATACCAATTTAATCCTTAAGAATCTTAAATATGAATCAAATTAGTCCCTGATAGGACTAAAATATCCCTAAAAGTTATCCTAAAAATGACTAATTTAACCCGTATTTGATGTTTTTAAGGATCAAATTAATGTTTTTCAGGGACCAAATTGGTCTCCTTAATTTTTGTCGAGACCAATTTGTGTATTTACTCTAAATTTATTGGCCACGGAACGCATGAATTCTGGAAATGAACAAAGTGACACATTTCGTTTTATTCTAAAAAGATGACACGTCGGCTTTCGCGATGTCCGTGAAGGATATTTTTCGCTATATATAGCATCGCTCTTTTATTAATAGTTGAAATTACTTGTAAATTATTCAATTTAAAGGAAATAGATTTGATATTTAAATTAGCATCCATTTCTCTTATAAACTTCTAAGTAGCTAGCAAGAAAGAAAAGTAAAAAACCTAACTAAAAAAATGTAATTTAGGTCTTACAATATTATAATACTATAAATTTATTATGAGAACATCCTAAAACTTAATGTAATTTGATGTTTTATTTTATACTTTTTATTTATTAATTTTTTTTATAATATCTATACTTTTCTTTATTTTTATTAATTTAAAATCAATATACCTCTATTCACACAAGAGTTCCTTAAAACTAAAGTAGTATAACACAATTATAGGGTAGCTCTAGGCAAGATAGTGGTAAATATGTCTTGTCCATGTTCCTACATACAACCTATATGCTCTTATATTATATGATAATGCATCTAGTAGGTCCTCATAATAATTACATCGATAACCCCAGAGGCGGAGGGAGGGGGGACACGGTGGTGTCGTGGTCCCCTAAAAATTTCTAACTTCCTTTTTTATTTGGAGATCAAATTGATTTACACTTTTAATTATGTATTATATTCACTATTTTCTAACATTGTTGCCCAACCCCCTGTCTCTTCATCCTAAAATTTCTAGCTTCCTTTTTATTTGGAGGTCAAATTGAATTACACATACCTTTCTAACATTGTGGGCACCCTACTCTTGTTTTTTTGTTATACTACTGATAGGGACTACCTTCTATAATACTACGTAAGTTTTTGTTAATGTGGCCCCTTCTATTCAATTTCCTAGCTTTGCCACTGGATAAGTTCCAACTCGATTTCAAGATGATGTTGAAATTCTATGGAGGGGTTAACTCTAGTCGTAAATACCTAATTTAATAAAATATAGACATCTATTGAGATTGATCCAATTTAGTCGTGATGGGCCTTTGTAATGGAAAAGAATTGGGCTTGTACTCACTGAGGTCGGCTCACTAGGGTTTTTTATTTAAGCAGAGGTTGTGGTAGGTTAATTGATTCACAAAAGAGTTCTCTAAAACCAGCCTAGTACAATACAATATGGTAGCTCCACGGCAGGTAGTAGTGAAGATGTCTTGGTAATGCTTTATGAGTCTCGCCTCAATTGGAAGATGATGTTGCAATTCTACAAAGGGATTAACTCTAGTCATGAATGTCTAATATGATCAAAATCTAGAATCTTTATTGCGATCGCTCCACTCTAGTTGTGATCAATCTTCTTAACAGTGAAGTGTTAAATTTGTAATGTGATTGCTTCATTTTCGCTATGGTCAATCTTCTTAATGGTGATGTGTCGGCATTACTCACTAAGTTCGACAGACCAGAGTATTTCGTCGAAGGGGGTTGTGGTTGCTCAAGTGAGAGATCGACCAGGAAGGTACATTTCAAAACAAATTTCATTGGTATTTTTATAGTTGGTTATTGTTCATGTGTTTGTCTAAATAACTAACTACGGAGAAATGCCTTTACTAGCTAGTTTCTCTTGTGCTTTCTTATATGCTTTCATCCTTAGAAGCTTATAATTCCCTCTCATGTGTTTAGAAAATTGAGTTTATGAAGATCTGCAATAATTAATATAGATGGTGTCAAATTTCAGGGGTGTTGATGGTCTATCTTTAAATCACCATTATGAGTTTGAATCACAATGTTATTGATTTGTTGGATTTTATTTTGGATTCCATTATATGATTGATTAATCGAGAAGATCCTCACGAGGCGTACTAAACTTAACTCTCCAGGTAAATCTAGCCTGGATGATACAATTATCATTTTGAAATCATTCGCTATGAAAACTACTTTTTCTTCTATGTCAATATATCAATCTATAGATCTGTAGTTTTCAAATCCTAGTTAAAAATTAAGTTATCTTATACATCAATTCTCGCCAAAATTTTTATTTTAAAATCATTTTCTTTTATTGTGAATTTTTTATTATACAATTTTACAATTTGTGTTTGTTTTGAAATCCTTAATGTCAAAATGATTTTCTTATATACTTTGCTATTGTTTTGAAATCTTCAGTATCAAAATCAATTTCTTTGATACCTCACTATTAAATTTTAGTGAGTTTAAAATCAATTTTTTTTTATACTTTGGTTGTTCTGAAATCTATAATCTTCGATACTTGAGTCATATAGTTCCTTTCTTATAAGTAACAACTTGACATTACCATTATCACATCGATGATCTATGTCATAAAGATTCAACAAGGTTTTGCATTGACTATTGATTGACTAACACAACCCTTTTCTTTTCTCCAGGTTTGGGACAAGCTACGTAAGGTTTTGCAACAAAGCACAACATAGGTAGAGTTGCAATTATTAAATAAATAATAGAACTAATGAAAAACCAAATGGAAGTATTAAATTTCATATAGGCAAGTTTGGAACATGAAGTAACATATAAAAGATATGTTGTCGGGGCTTTAACCTTATAATTCTCAAGAAATGTTGAAACATCTCAATAACCAGGTCATCACATTCAAGATCCAACATGATCAAGAATATTCTGAACTTTGAAACATTTTTAAGTATAGTAAGTGCTTTTACGTAGTTGTGGCCAGACAAATGAGACAATTTTTCGAAAGCTGCCATTGTAAGCTTCAAAATTTCCTGTTCACCATGAAATGAGATGTTATTTATTATAATTCGAACAATAAAAGTATGTGGTTTTGTAAGAATCACTTGTACCGTCAATGAAGACACTCATTTCTGATGAACTTTTGAGACACACAAATGAGGGTGTTAATATTTCAGTTATAGCATGCCTCACTGAGATTGTAAGAATTATATCACCAGACGTCCCTTATTAATTTTGAAGCTTACATGGTGAACAAGAAATTTTGAAGCTTACAGTGGCAGCTTTCGAAAAATTGTCTCATGTGTTTGGCCGCAGCTACGTAAAGGCACTTACTATACTTAAAAATGTTTCAACGTTCAGAATATGCTTGACAATGATGGATCTTGAGTGTGTTGACCTGGTTAATGAGATGTTTCATAATTTCTTGAGAATTATAAGGTTAGAGCCCTGACAACTTATCTTTTATATGTTACTTCCTGTTCCAAACTTGTCTATGTGAGATTTAATAACTCTATTTGGCTTTTCATTATCAGTATTACTTATTTAATAATTGCAACTCTACCTAGAGATAGAGGGAGACTAAGAAAAACTATAGATCAAACTATTAAGAGAAATTTACATTTGAATGATCTATAACATCATTTGATTCATGACAAGGAAATTATGACATCATTGATCTATGTAGCCAACCCCGCCTAACGGGAAATGGTTTTGATTGTTGTTATACCTGTTCAATAAATGCGTATCATCTCTATAAAAATCTTGCACACAACTTTGATGTTTCTTTTCTATTTCTTTTAAGTGGTTTCTTGATCTTTGCTATAGTTGTTATTCAAACATGTTACAATTTTGGTGAAACTTATTGAAGTTATTCACGTAACTAGAAGATCACGTCAATGTTGTAATCATGTGTCATTTTTTCTATATCTTGTTCTCATTATCCTTGAGAAAATATGTTAGACACCTTCCGATTGATAGGGTGTAGGTTAGAAAGAAATGGAAAGGCTACAGGGGATTAGGCACTCATGTGGCTAATGCGGAAAATAGGAGGGATAATCATTACTGGTAAATATGTACCTAGCATGAGGAGCAAAGGGAGGAAACAGACCTCCTGGACCTGAATTCTGCAATGTCGCTGTTAGATGTAAAATATTTTATGTGCCTTTACACCTAATATCTTAGTCCACTGTTAGATAAAGGCTCCTGAATGAATTTTTATCTAACGGTCTCTATTTTCTTTCGTGTTTGGCAAGTGTTTTGCATCAGTTCTTGTACAAATTTCCCCCAGATAAACTTTGGTATCATTAGTATAAAAAAACTTCAATGAATGTTTTGAATAAAACAACATTCTATTTTACAATTTCCCATCAACTTACTCATGAGGTGCATATTAAGGAGAACTACTTTCTTACGAATTCTTTCATGTGTTGAACATATCAATACAGTAGTGGTGTAGCCAAGGAAATTAGGTTTTATTTGCATTTTCCTTTTGCAAATGACTAGTAGATGAAGTATGGGAAGTTGTTTTGCTTTGATAAATACTACTGAAAAAGTATATTGCTTATTCAAACTGTTGGTGTTTCAAACAAGAATTGGGATGAAAAACAATAGCAACCAAACCAAACAATTCCAACTATCCAAGAATTCAACTAAGAACAAAATTTTAACAATGTGCAAAACAAAACCCTAAAAGCAATCAAACAATCAAAGAGAGAGCAGAGGAAATTAACACTACAATTGTTGACGCAGTTCGGTCCCAAAAAGATGACCTACATCTGCGGGAGAGATCAGCTTTCCATATCCACTAGCATCATGAGTCTTTATAGAGAAATTTACAAATGTTATGCCAATCCCCTTTATTTTTCAAGATGAACAATACCAAGATCTCCCACAAATGATAAACCTCTCAATCACTCAATGAATCCCTCAAGATTACAATAGAAGAAGATTGAAACCTCCCCCTATGAAACCCTAAGCCCCAAAGTGTTTAGAATGTGTTTCCCAAAACCCTAGAATCACTCCCAATGCTCCGATTCACGTTTTGCATCTTCTGATTCGCAATTCTGCAGTTCTGCCTCTTATACTCGCAAAATTGCACAACGTGAATCGATTCACGCCTGAGTGAATCGATTCACTCACTTGAAAACCAGCACCTTCACCTTTTGTGAATCGATTCACACTTTGACTCCTAGTGGCAAACTTCGATTCACACTCGTGAATTGAATGGTGAATCGATTCATCACTGCTCACTTCGATTTACAAAGGGATTCCAAATGTCCCTGCGCCCAAAATCACCCATGAATCGATTCCCTTGATGACTGAATCGATTCCCTTATTTGAAAACTCACTCATATGCATTCCAATGACTTCCAAACTGATTTTAAGGCACCATTTCCCCACAATTCTCCACCTTAACTTCAAAATCAGTGATGATGATCAACAGGTACCCATCATAAAAGTGTTGCTCCTTCCATTATCCGAAATTACGTCTCATAGCAATTGATCAAGTCCAAGCAATGCATGAACCTTGAATATCACATAACCTTGCGTAATCCCTAACTCACCAATCATCCCCTTCATTGTGTCTCCACCTTGAGTTGCCTTCATGTGCCTCAAACCGCTTTTCAAAGAGCCATTCAAATACCTATTTTCCCGGTTCCTCACAATATCCATTTCAAGTATCCTCTGCGCAACGCCAAGATCCTTCATCTCAAATCCAAAATGTAACGTCCCCTTGAGCATACTAATCTTCTTCTTGCTAGAACTTGCCATTAGGATATCATCCACAATCTCCAACTCAAGATCGTACTTATACCTTGGTTCTTCAATCTCCGAAATACCTTCCTTCTTCTTGAAGTTCCACTTGCATCCAACTACCATCTGCTTCTCAGGTAGATCCACAAGCTTCCAAGTCTGGTTCTTCTCGAATGAATTCATTTCTTCATTCATTGCCTTTAACCATTTTTGACTCTCCTTGCTCCCCATTGCTTCCCTGAATATCTTCTGTTTCGAGTCTTGAACCTCTTTAGCTGCAATAAGAGCATAACAGATAAGATCAGCATAACCGCTTTGGTGGTCCAGTCTCCCTCCTTTCCCTCTCTCTTGCTAACTGATAACCAGTATCAACTTTCTATAGTCTTCTGTTAGAACCTGACGATGAAGGGCTATCCTTTTTGTCATCTCCGGTCTCACTAGTATAAGGCTACACCTCAAATTGAGTTTTCTCCACCTCCGCTTCTGAGCTATTATCCTCCAGGTCTTTGCATATCATCCCCATTCTAGTTCATCAAATGTGACGTCCCTACTTATATAACCTTTGACTCTCCAAATTTCAAATTCCACAGCTTGTAACCCTCCACACCTTCCGGATAACTAATGAAGACACACTTCACAGCCCTAACTTCAAGCTTGTCTTGCCTGACATGAGCAAACGCCAAAGCCCCGAATACCTTCAAATTAGAGTAGTCTGTTGGTTTCCCACTCCATACCTCCATAGGTGTCTTGAAGTCTAACGTCGTTGATGGACATTTGTTGATCAAATACACTGCCGTACTAGCATCTTTACCCCAGAAAATCCTAGGTAACCCAGCTCCCAAGAGCATACACCTCACCCGCTCTAAGATGGTCCTGTTCATGCGTTCTGCTAGGCTATTTTGTTGCGGTGTCCGTGCCACGGTCTTATGCCTCTTAATTCCATGTTTCTTACAAAACTCATTAAACTGCTCTGAAACAAACTCCAAGCCATTGTCAGTCCTTAAAACCTTCAGTTTAGTTCTTATTTGATTTTCTATAAGAATGTGCCATTCCTTAAACTTTTGAAAGGTGTTGTTGGAATTAAGTGGACTCAGAAACAATGACCCTTAATTCTTTTGATGATAACAAATAATGAAAAGAACAATTTATCCTCTAATGTGTTTGTTAGTGTACAGAACTTAGTGAGTAAGCCATTATTCATCAGATGGAACTGTCTTAGAAAGTGTGCCTCTGTGCGCATTTCACTCTCTGGTCCATTCATCTGAGTCTGGAATTGATCGTCTAGTAGGAGTTGATGAAGTCAGCATCTTATAACCTCGCTCTGGTAGGTCAACGCTCTGGTATAGACCATCCTCTGCTAAGACTAAACTCTGTGGAACCCTGCGTTTGGTACTACAAGACTCTGGTATATGAAAAACTAAGTTAAACTACGTTGAAGAACTTGCCTCTGGTCCAAGCTTACTCTGGTGAACCGAGTATCTCAATAACAAGCATCATCTGGTAGAAGATGCCTCTGGTTGGATACCAGACTGGGTGAAGCATTAAAGACATTATCAAGCTTTAAAGGATCCTCATTGATGAGTCTTTTAATGTACGAGGAATCAAAGGCCAAAGAGAATGTCAACGGATATAATCATCAAATATATCTTGCTCTGGAAGTGTTTCATATTCAAAAAGATCACAAGGGATAAGATCCTGCAATTCGCAGCTATGTCAGTGTACGTATACAAAGTTAAAAATGACGATGACTCACTAAAAGCCACAAAAAGTGGATCTGAAGTTTTGTCCATTGGAGAAAGACCTGCTAGGTTATAATGGCACTATTTGGAACCCTTGCTATATATACCTTACTTCTATCACTAAAGTAGGTTAACGAAACTGAATCAAACTTGCGAGGCAGTGGGCAACCAAGAAATTATTCCAAGTCTTTGAGACCAAGTGAATAACACTTAACAGTTTTATTCTTTCTACAAGAAAGTCATTGTTTGTACTTAAAGCTTTTATTGTAAATCCTCTCTGCTGAGAGTAACTTGTATTGTTTCAAAGTATTTTTGAACTCTTGTATTTAGCCCAGTAGTGGCTGTATTCCTTAGAGGCTTGACTGTACTAAGTCGTTCTAAGAAGTTGTGAGTATAGCCAGTTTGGCAGTAGGTGTAATCAATTGATTATAGTGGAGAAATCCTTCAGTGTAGTGAAGGGACTAGACGTAGCTATCAGAGTATCAGGTGATAGTGAACTAGTATAAATCACTGTGTCTTTCTCTTTCTCTTCTCTTTACCTATTCACATTGTTATTTTTGTTAAAGAGCTGTTTTGAAAAGGTTTTTAAAAACACACAAGTATTTTGAAAAGATTTATAAAACCCAATTCAAACCCCCCTTTCTTGTGTTTTTGTCACGTTTAGGTGTCACTTTTGTTTTTCAAAATATAAATCTACACTCTTCTAGAGAAATCATTAATCATGGTGAGAAAATAGGAACCTTCTCCATAAGTTGTCACTCTTGAAGGACTCCAATGGTCCGAGTGCACATACTCAAAGGGTCTACTAGAGATATGCATGCCACTTCCAAACTTAACCCTATGTTGTTTGCCTACTATGAAATTATCACAAAACTCTAGTTTATCCAATTTATCACCTTCTAACAAATTTTGCTTTGCTATTTCAACTAAACCTTTCTCACTAATATGCCCTAACCTTAAATGCTATAACTTGGCTTTATCATGCGGAGTTTGACTAGCTATTGATGCATGCGCAATAATAGTAGAACCATCAAGTATGTACAAACCATATCTTTTAGTTCCTTTAGCAATTATCAATGCACCATTAGAAATCTTAATCATGTCAGGTTCAATGCTAGTGCTATAGCCTAACCCATCAAACATGCTTATAGACAAAAGATTTCGTTTAAGTTCGGGAACATACCTCACATCTTGTAATAGGAATTTACAGTTGTCAAACATCATTAGACGTATTGAACCCATACCCTGCACCTTACATGACTTGTTATTACCAAGGCGAACCACTCCACCTTCTTTAAGTTCCAAGGTCTCAAAGTACTCCTTCCTAGGACACATATGATATGAGCATCCGGAATCCATAACCCAATTATTCTCCGTTTCCAAACTCGAAGCCACTAGAGCCCCCGCATCCTTATAACCATCCTCCGAAGCAATCGATACTTCCATGGAATCACCATTGCCCCTCTCTCGAGACAATCCTTCTTAAAATGATCGATCTTATGACAATTAAAGCACTTGAACTTTGCTTTATTGTTCCCCTCTGACTTGGATTTCGACCTAGGTTTTCCTTTATTATTTCCTCTACTCCCACTTCTCCCCTTTCTCACATTTAAGCCTTCACCACTATCTTCAACCTTCAACTCTTGAAGCCTTGTTAGCTCCTTAGTCCTTATGGATGATTGGGCCTCATTCAAGGTGATAGTTGACTCCTTCCCACAAAGGAACGCATCCTTAATGTGTTCAAAGGACCTAGATAATGAATTCAATAAGACTAGAGCCTTATACTCATCATCGAGCTTCACATTTATGTTTTGTAAGTCATCAAGAATCTTGTTGAATTCTGTCAATTGATCCACCACCGGTTTTGTCTCTATCATTTTGAACGAATAGAGATATTGTTTCAAGCATAACCTATGAGCCAACGATTTGGTCATATACAACGATTTCAATTTGGCCCACATTTTCGCAGCCGTTTTCTCCCTTGCAACTTTCCTCAACGCCTTATCCCCAAGGCACAAGATAATAGCACTTCTTGCCTTATCTATCATCTCCTTCTTTTTCGTTTGCGACAAAGTGGCTGGCATCTTTGCCTCACCCTTTAAGGCATCTACACATTTCTGTTGAATAAAGATTGCTTCCATCTTCACTCTCCACAACCCAAAGTCATTGTTTCCCGAGAATTTTTCGATGTCCCATTTGGTACCCATGGTGCAAGAATTGAATATTCCTCCTGTTCCCACAGACGACGCCACTTGTTGATGTTTTAAACAAGAATTGGGACGAAAAACAATAGCAACCAAACCAAACAATTCCAACAGTCCAAGAATTCAACCATGAGGTGCATATTAAGGAGAACTACTTTTTTACGAATTCTTTCATGTGTTGAACATATCAATACAACAGTGGTGTAGCCAAGGAAATTAGGTTTTATTTGCATTTTCCTTTTGCAAATGACTAGTAGATGAAGTATGGGAAGTTGTTTTGCATTGATAAATACTACTGAAAAAGTATATTACTTATTCAAACTGTTGGTGTTTCAAATAAGAATTGGGACGAAAAACAATAGCAACCAAACCAAACAATTCCAGTAGTCCAAGAATTCAACTAAGAACAAAATTCTAACAGTATGCAAAACAAACCCTAAAAGCAATCAAACAATCAAAGAGAGAGTAGAGGAAATTAACACCGCAATTGTTGACGCAGTTCGGTCCCAAAAAGATGACCTACATCTACGGGAGAGAGTAGCCCTCAATATCCACTAGCATCATGAGTCTTTATAGAGAAATTTACAAATGTTCTTCCAATCCCCTCTATTGTTCTAGATGAACAATACCAAGATCTCTCACAAATGATAAACCTCTCAATCACTCAATGAATCCCTCAAGATTACAATAGAAGAAGATTGAAACCCTCCCTCTATGAAACCTTAAGCCCCAAAGTGTTTAGAATGTGTTTCCTAAAACCCTAGAATCGCTCCCAATGCTCTGATTCACATTTTGCATCTTCTGATTCGCAATTCTGCAGTTCTACCTCTTATACTCACAAAACTGCACAACGTGAATCGATTCACGTCTGAGTGAATCGATTCACTCACTTGAAAACCAGCACCTCCGCCTTTTGTGAATCGATTCACACTTCGACTCCCACTGACAAACTTCGATTCAAACTCGTGAATTGAATGGTGAATCGATTCACCACTGATCACTTCGATTCACAGAGGGATTCCAAATGTCCCTGAGCCCAAAATCACCCATGAATCGATTCCCTTGCTGACTGAATCGATTCACCTGTTTGAAAACCCACTCCTATGTATTCCAATGACTTCCAAACTGATTTTAAGGTACCATTTCCCCACACAAACAAAATTGATTGTTTTTTGTCTTCCTTTTCCACTTTTAAGTTTTTATTCACTTCTGGTGTTATTAATGACTTAAGGCATTGTTTGTTCAATTTCAAGGTCAAACCACCCCAGTAATGTAATTGATTCAATGGAGGTAATAATGACAATGATCCTGAATGAAAACGAAAAAAATCCCCACATCTTCTTCGGCCTTTGTTAGAAAGTGTAAGAAAGGAGAATCAGGTAATGTGCTTTGCATTATATTGATTTCATCTCATTTGGTTTTCTTTTATTTATTTATTTATTTATTTATTATTTCGCATCCTTTTGTTTTACTTTGTCAATCTTGTTTTATTTTATTTTCCCAAACTATTTCACCTATTTCTTGGACCTTGGGGAAAACAGTAATTACCAGTTATGCTGTCTAGCTCAAACCTTATCTCATGCAAGCAGAGCTCTCGATGAGTATGCACAAATAGTAACTTCTATTTTTCAGTGTTGAGGAGCAAACGAAGTCTTACATAGGTTAAACAAGGAGAAGAACACGATTTTATAAGCAAGAAAATGTCTCGATTGGTATGGGGTCTTTTAGGAAATATCCAAAAAGCAAAGCCATGAGGGCTTAAAGCCCAAAGTAGACAATATCATACCAACATTGAGACATGTAATACCCTTCGGTAGCCCAACAAGTGGTATCAGAGCCGATGGTGTCGGCTTGGGCGAGTATTGGAATAGCTGTTGGGATCTGAGTCAAAGATCCTTGTGTAGAAAGTCTTCCTGGCAGTGTGATGATCAGGCAGTGTGTCCTGTTAGTCGGCGGTACAAGTATAAAAACAGGCCAAATACTTGGAGGCTTCCGCTAGAGGGGAGGTTGAACCGTGATCCTTTGTTTGAGAGGAGAATTGTTGACGAGCAAATGAAGTCCCACATAGGATAAACAAGGAGAAGAACACGAGTTTATAAGCAAGAAAATGTCCCGATTGGTATGAGGCCTTTTAGGGGATATCCAAAAGCAAAACCATGAGGGCTTAAAGCACAAAGTGGACAATATTATATCATACCAATGTAAAGACATGTAAGACCCTTCGGTACCCCAACAAGTGGTATCAGAGTCGATGGTGTCGTCTTGGGCAAGTATTGGAATAGCTGTTAGGATCTGAGTCAAAGATCCTTGTGTTGAAAGTCTTCTTGGCGGTGTGGTGAGCAGGCGGCGTGTCTTGTTAATCGGCAGTACAAGTATAAAAACAGGCTAAATACTCTGAGACTTCCACTGGAGGGGAGGTTGAACAATAATCCTTTGTTTGAGGAGAGGATTGCTGAGGAGCAAACAAAGTCCTACATAGGCTAAACAAGGATAATAACACGAGTTTATAAGAAAGAAAATGTCCCAATTGGTATGAGGCCTTTTGGGGAATATCCAAAAGCAAAACTATGAGGGCTTAAAGCACAAAGTGGATAATATCTTACCAATGTGGAGACATGTAAGACCCTTCGGTACCCCAAAATCATAATCAATCTGAATCCTCATAACGCAATTATTCACTTGGTTGTAGGGAGACACTAGTGTGTTTTACCTGCCATATGCAATTGTCTATCAGATATTGAGCTAACGTGATATCGTCACTTAATTTTGCTACTTGTTGGAAACCATGCAACAAATTTAGATAATGGTCTAATGGAAGATAGTGAAGGATGGTTAGATTTTTTTTTCCCTGGTTCAAAACTTCAAATAACCAATTGGAATTGTTTGTGATTAAATGTTTTAAAAGTTTGAAGACTGGTTCTCCTTCACATAACCAATAACCAGGTCTAGTTTGGTTGTTGTAAAATCTCAGAATTCATAGAGTGATTCAGAGAGAATGAACATAAACACAATAAGGAGTGAATTCATTGAAGTGTTGAGAATAATACAAAGTTGGTTATCATCAGCAACTGTATTTAAAAATATATTTTTGAAATTTCACCCCTTGAGATGTCCTATTTTCTTTAATTTTAGTATAACTCTATTCTTTTTTGGTTAACTCTGCACGGTCCTTAACACATGATGCTCTCTAAGATTCTGTGCTAATTGTACTTACAAATTGCTATGTCTTTGAATTGTATCTTCTCATGCATACACTTTCTCTCTCTATCTCTATCTATCTATCTGTCTGTCTGTACGTGTCTGTGTGTGTTTGGCCACTGTCCAGTGTAGAAACTTCTACTCTAGTTTCTCTACTCTTAATTACTGATGGTTGTCAAAACTAGTAAAATTCGACATTAACATTTATTTTCAGTATTTTGACAGAACAGTTTGAATCGGGATCTTATCTGAAATGTTATTTGTTTACTGGATCATTCCCCTGCCATTAATTATTCCTCATAAATTATACCCTATAAATTTTTTCCTTGGAAAATTAACCTTTGTTGTAATTTTTTTCTTCAGGTACCTGAATCTCAAGACCTTGGTAACTCATTGGTTGGAAAAGAATCAAGGTCTGGTGGCCATTGAACAACATGTAAGAATCTCAATACCACTATGTTTTGTAATATGTTTATATCACTGGCATTCAAACCAAGATTACTATGACCTTAGCCACATTAGGTCATGATGTTGTAGTGCATGCTTATGAACTATGGTTTGATTTTAGGACAATGCTTGTATTTAGAGGAAAAATGCTATAAATCGTAGTTGGTTCTGAAATGTAGACACATACAAAAGGAGGATACAGGTGTACCTTGGACCATGTCATGGAAAGCTGATGTTATTGGTCTTTTTATGAAGCAGACTTCCTCTGCAATGACTTTTTTTGGGGGGGGAGGGGGCAGTTTAAAAAAATTAATTGCAGAGGTTTATTATTGCTACAATCTCTTTAGATTTTCAGACTTTGAAATCACTTTGCCTACAGTATTACAAACTCATTGTTCAATATCATCTATAGGAATAGACAAAAGAAGAGAATTATTTTACTGAACAACTGAAAAATGAATAGAACAAGGACAGAAATCTCACTTCCAAGGGTTTTCCCTTCTACAATTGAGCGACAGATTTGTTTCCCCAAACTAACAAATCTAGATGATCTCCCTAACCTTACTTCCCCCTCACTATTTATCTCTCTAATCGCCTCTAACTGACTAACTTCTCTAATAACTAATTGATCTAACTTACCTATCAACCATTCCATCCCCTTCTATCCTAAGTCCTAACCATCACTTCATTAGGCTTGTAAGATAATTGCTTATGCTTCTGATAGAGTGGAGGAATTTCTGGTCACCTACCATTTATTTTCTCTAGGCTGACCTATTAAATTGTGTTAGAACATTTCAATTGAGAAACATGCTTTGTCATTTAGACAAATAATTTGAATCAGGTCATTTTTCAACTTTAGCTTTAGAGCTAAATGCTATTTTATGGAAGTTTTTGCCTCAAAAGATGCTCATTGTTATTTAATATCTTCATACAGCTAGATCTTTATCTTATTTCATAATTTCAGTTTCAGTACTTTTGTGTGTGTTTCTGTTGCTTGCTATTTTATCCAGTGGTAACTTTTGTGTGTTTATAATTATTTTCTTCAGATATTATGAAGGTGTCGTCTATTCTTATTATACTGTCAAAGGAAAACACAAGGTGAGATGGATGTACTGATCTTATTTTTGTATGTTTTCTTTAGCTCTTGGATTCGTTCATTAATCTTTGCTGAAGTAGCCATGCAGACTTGATATATTTCCACTTACTTATTTGCAACACATTATGTGTGTTATACTCTAAAGTTTAAATCAAAACCACGTGACATGCTGATTGAACACATTCAAATCCCAATGTAACAAACACTAGCGTTGACTCTGATAATATTGAGGTGGTATATGACCTTTAAAATGTTCTTATTTTCAATCTTACTTATCCTATGATAAGGCTTATCTTTCATTTCTGGGCTTTGCGAATACAAAGTACAATTTAGTTTAAGACTTCTGATCCGAAGCGGAACTCGGAGTTGGCCGGAGTCGGTGGAGTCACGAGGTGAACGGTGGAGCATGGCAGAGTACCACAAAGGTGTTGTACCTGCATACACTTCGATGCTTAAGTCAGTCTCGGAATAATATCATGAGGTAAGGGAATAATGCGTACCTGATTCTGCTGAGGTCATGGGCTTATGTAGATAAGATCAGCCCGTCAGATGCGTACCGAGCCGTTTGGAGATTCGTGGCGTGTTTTGCTGATCATCGTAAGATTCATCCGAGGGTCGAGATCGGTTCTAGGGTTTTACGTCGCTAGAATGGCGCCTTAAGGTCTTATCAATTTGGGTGCGGGCTTTGGCCTATTTCGGGTCGATTATGTGGTCCGATAGTGGGCCTTGGCCCACTCCGGATCAACTTCAACTATTAAAGAGCATCGATTTTTATTCATTAATTTATTCATTAATGTACCTGGTGTCTCCTTATCAATAGTGCACTTAATATATATTTTTTATTGATTCCCAAATTTAGTACTTATTATTTTATAAAAAAAATAATTAGTACTTATTCTGGAAGTTAGATCAATACAAGAGAGGAGGTGGAGTTTAAAACCACCAGCTACTGTACTGTGATAACATACCGGTTACTGTGATACAATACCGGTTACTTGAAAAAATCATGTTATTCTCATAACCTCATTTTCACACTCTTCCGACACACAATTATTTAAAAATAAAGTAATAATTGAAATTCATGAAACCTGTGTGTTAAAACGATTGTGTGAGAGTAACAATTATTAACTTAAAAGCAGAATGTATCGAATTAGATAATTATATTTGTTAATTTTTTCAGTGACTATTTAATTGATTTTGTATGATGATGGAGAGGAGGAACGGTTAAATCTCAAGAAACAGTGTTGGGAACTAGTTGATGCTAATGTTTCACCAGATTAAGTGAGTACAAAGCTCGATGTTTATTTAATTATTGTTTTTCACACACACATGTAAATGCATAATTGCATACTGAAACTGATGCTACCATGAAGAAGGACTTGGACTTCAGAAGCTTGTTAAGGCATCAGATATGTAAGTATAATAATCTGGCCTAAAGGACATTAATGCCTAATATCATTGTTATTATACTATTATTTTACTCTTTAAGAACCAAGAGCAAACCTTGATTAATGTTGATGTTGTACATGGGCACTCTCTTCCACGTGATGCAAATACACAACAACTTAGTCAATTATTACCTATAAAAAAATTAGGCAATTATTTGGCTAGAGTCCATTGTCATGATAGATATGCTACTCCTTTTAACAATTTAGGTTTTGTAGCTCATTATGTTTCGCTTAATTGCTTCTGCTAGAGCAAGATCTATCAAGGGATAGCTCTTTATCAAGATGCTGCATTAGGTTTGATCCCTTAAATAAAGAGATATAACACAATGCAATCTGTAATGAGGTCAGAAGTTGAGGAGGCCATGCTGGAGGCTGAGTCAGCTCAAATGGGTGAAGTCACACATGCTGAGCAGGAGGGAATTAGGCACAGCAAGAGAATCAGAGGGCCCCACACCATGTGGGAGGAGTTTGTTAGCAAATGATGCGTATAAGAGAGAGAATGGTCATTGAGGGAAGGCATGTATTGTGTGATGTCATGAATTTCTTCTTCTAGTCTCTGCTCACTATCTCTTTCTTTTTCCCTTGTTTGTCATTTACTGATTCTGCACTTTTCCATTTACGGTTGTACTTTCCTTCCAATTCTCCTTTGGAAGTGATATTTCCACTTTGGTGAAAGCAATAAAACAGTACCACTCTCTTGCATTTTGTTGCTCTCTTTTAATTCCTTTCCTTTCGTTACTACTGAGAACCATTACATTGGTGCTTTTATTGTCACCATGGCCGACAATACGAGAATGAAAGAGGTGTACACTAAAATCAGGCGCAATGTAGAAGCAATCGAGCGTTTAGAAGCAGCGAACAACGCACGATTCGAAAGAATGGAAACGATGCAAGCAGCTTCAGAGGCCAAATTTGGTCAAATCAGTGAGGCCTTGGAGACCTTATTATAGAGAAATAATTCATCTTAGTCTGTTCCCCATGGTGGAATGAACTCAGGAAACCAACCATTTCAGGTACGACACATTAAACTCGAATTTCCCCGATTTGATGGCAAGAATGTGCTAGATTGGATATTCAAAGCAGAACAGTTTTTCGGGTATTACAATACATTGGATCTAGAGAGATTGACCATAGCTTCAGTTCATTTGGACCATGAGGTGGTTTTGTGGTTTCAAATGGTGCAAAGAACTCGACCATTTCAGTCATGGCAGGAATTCACACGAGCTTTAGAGTTGGATTTCGGTCCTTCGATTTATGACTGTCCAATAGAGCATATTGTAACACCTGAGGACGAGATCATGAGATCGACCTCGTATTAGGACGTCGGATCGAGACCTCGCGTCGAGATCTCGTGTCGAGACCTCGTACCAAGACCTTGTGTCGAGATCCCGTGCCAAGATCGCGTGCCGAGGTCATTTCTTGGTGAGGAGGCTGCGTGCACTAGGCTGGCTGGTGAGGAGGTCGGTGTCGAGTTGATGAAGTCGCGTCGAGTGAGGAGGTCGCATGTCGAATCGAGGAGGCGCGTGCACGAACTCGTGTTAGAGCCTTGTGCGCTTGCACGAGCACCACTAGTCGACATCGTGTCGAGATGACACTCGTATTCTTCTGAGCGATATTCAGCGTTATTATTATATTGTTTGTAATAATTATATTGTCGGCTTGCCGTTCGTCATTGTGTCTAGATCTTTGACCGATAGAGTAGAGGGTAATTATGAGAGAGGAGCGATTAGACGAGTAGAATGATTGATGGGATTGGCATCTCATAGCTGGAGTTACGATAATGCCCCTTCTCTCACCAGCTGTATACCACGATCGGTTCCCTCAAACACTCATTTTCTCTTTTCTTCTTTCTTCTTCCTTCCTTCTGCTCTGAGTTCCTTGTTTTTCTCCAAAATCTCCATCGAAGAAACCTTGAGTTCCATCGAGACTCTGCACAAATTTTCTTCATCAATCTTGTTCATCATCATCTTCTCGACATATACATCACCATCTCGACCACCATCTGAGGTATGGAAAAACAGATTTTCTCTTCTTCATGTTACTGTTTAGCGCCATTTCTTCTTTCCATTTTAGCTAATTTTTATGCTTCCAAATCATCTCATATTGATGGGTTTTCTTCTTCATGATATTACCTACTTTTCTAACCGATTATTTGGGCTCGTAAAACAAATTTCTTTCTCGATTTACTGCAATCGGCGGTGCCAAAAACCCTTCATTTTTGGTTTGTTTCGATTTCTTGTTTTTCGTTTGTTGCTTCTTGTTGTTGTCGTTGTCGATTATACATTTGTAGCATCGGATAACCTTTTTCATGAACTTTTGATCAAAAACCCTAACTTTGTGGTTAAGTTTGGGATGAGAGCTAAGTGTTGTCAGAACCCATAGATCGAACTAAGTTGTGCTTGTTTTAGGAAGTCTGATTCCCGAGATCGTGTGATTTCCGAATCGAGGTGGACGGGGAAGCGGACCCGAGGACGTGGAAGCGCTGGAATCCAGATCGAGAATCAGACGTGTCGAGGTCGGTGAGAAGCGTCGTGTCGAGGTCGATTGAGGGCGATGCGATGTCGAAGTCGTTGTCGAGCTCGTTGAAGACAGCCGTGTCGAGATCGAGTAAGAGAAGTCGTTGTCGAGCTCGTTTGAAGACAGCCGTGTCGAGGTCGTTGTCGAGCAGCATTAACTTGGAGTTCGGTAAGGGCACTTCATATTCGACTTGTTTATGTTTTGTGCGTAAGGGCAACTTTTAGACATTATTAAGACTTTATTTTATAGGTTATTGTGTATGGATTCCTTGATTGGTGTCGAGCTTGAAATGTTGTGAATTGTGAATTGCTGTTGAATTGCGTTTCTTCATGCAGAATGTTTTATTGCTTAAATGTCGAATTGCGTTTTCTTCATGTTAAGCATGCTCTCTTTATTTGATATGTGATCAAGTAAGTTGTGTTACTCTTTGACATGCGGCGAGCTAATCATCGAGTGAGAGAGCTAGGGAGTCGTATGACGTTTTGAGCGGACCAGGATAGCGAGGGTGCTAGGTCCCCTTTTGTTTATGGTGGATTGGCTAGGCGTTGTAGCATTATCGGTTTGGGGATGGACCTGTGATTAATGTATGGAGTCGGTTTGGGGATGGACTCGCCGTTTACCTATTACGTCGGTTTGGGGATGGACTTGTGGCGATATTAGGAATAAGAGTCGAGTCGAGTCTAGAGTGAGATGGTCGAGTCACGTGTGGTGATTGAGATACATTATTGTGTTGCTTATTTATTTATGTCGTGCTTATCTTGTATTGTTGAGAAGTTGACCCTTTCCCGTGGTGCCTTCAATCCATAGCGGTTACCCAGGCGATGTCGAGTGCGAGGAACTTCGGCGGCAGATGATGCAGGGAGGAGCTCGGCGAGGACGAGTGGCGACCTCTACTTGTCGTGATTGTTTATGTTTGTTGGATGTTTGTTTTTACGATGGCGTGCCGTTTTCTTTGTGTTCAGAGGTCGTGACCAGTTTGGGCCGGTTATGTTTTGTCGTTACAGGGTAGACTGGTGGTCTTACTTTTGGAGCAGCCCCCTGCGTGGGAGTCTGCCGGAAGTACCCCCAGGGTATGATTGCTCTTTTGAAGTCGTCATACCTTAGGTGTATTTTCTTTGCACATTTGCTACTCTGTATTTTGTATACATTATTATTTCGAGTGATATATATATGTATGTTATGCATGTATGTTTTATTAGAATTTAAGTCTTGTGTCTTAGTTGCACCATGTTTCGAAAAGCTGTAATTACTCTGATGTGCACGAGCTGGTTTTATAAAAAAAAAAAATAGACCGTACTTTTCAAAAGGCACAAGAGTTTCGTTTTAAAACACATCTCATACAGGTTTAGTTGAGCTCGGTGTGTTGAGCTCGGTAACTCGAGCTCGGTATATTGAGCTCGGTAGCGGTCGAGAAGCAGTCGTTACATTGTTGGTATCGAGCTTGATTCGGTTGGCCAGAGTGCATAGGAAATTTGGGTAGTCACTATGTCGGGTTATGTGTGTTGGGTACCTAATTGTAATATGTTGATTCTTTGTTTGATTAAGTGAAGCACTTATTGCTTGAGAAATTGTTTGAAGCTGTTTCTTGATTGAAGCGGTGTGTTTTAACACATCCTTGTTGTGAGATTCAGCGGGGTTTTGAACTTTGTGGAATCTAATGCCACCTCGTAGGAATACGACAATTTATGTAGAAACGTCGACATGGAGCGAGCAATTCAAGCTATGGCCGAGATGGCGGCAGCCATGGCTCAACAATCACCTGCTGCAACTCAACGAGCTAACGCGATGGCTCAACAGGCCAGGCGGCGTTAACTCAAGAGAACTTACAGCGACAGCGAGCGAGCGAAATCTTTGAAGCGAGAGGATTAGCGGACTTTAGGAAGCATGATCCACGAAGTTTTACGGTGAGCCAAATCCAGATAAAGGCGATCTTTGGATGCAAGAGATCGAGAAGATCTTCGAGGCACTTCATTGCGGGACAACGTGAAGGTCGACTATGCTACCTACTGCTAGGAGACGCAGAGTATTGGTGGAGAGGAGTGAAGCAAGCGTTTATAGCGGGCGTCGCGAGATGACACGGGAGCTTTTCCGTGAAAGGTTCTTGGACAAGTACTTCCCAGATCTTGCCGCAGCCGAGAAGGAGCAAGAATTTCTTCAATTGCGGCAAAGCTGACTTCGGCGATGTCAGTATGCGGCCAAGTTCGAGTCGTTGGCGAGGTATTTCAGTCCATTTCGTGATCGAGCTGACCAAAGATGGTTGAGTGAGAGATTCCAACGGGGATTGAGATTCGACATTCAGAAGTCAGTGGTGTCGTTGAGGATTCGAAACCTCCAAGAGCTGATTGATCGATGTGTCGAGGTAGAAGGAGTAAGAAGCCACAAGAAGAAAACTGTTGTAGGCGGACCAATGAGACCCCAGAGTGCGGGGCAGAGATTTGCACAGAAAGGGAAACAACTGCAGAGGAAGCCTTACGACCGACCTCAGGGGAACGACAACAGGGGACAGTATCGTCCGATGACCCAGTGCAGAAGCGGAGGGCGGACCCGATGTCGAGGTGACTTGTTTCCGTTGTGGAAAAGCGGGACATTACGCCAATAAGCGTACTCGGAGGGTGGAGGTGTGTTTCAACCGTAAAGCAGGACATTTTGTCAAGGATTGTCCTACACCTAAAGCTGAACAAGCGATGCTTGCGGCAAGGGCCAAAGGAAGCGTCAGGTAGCTAAAGGCGAGTTTTCGCATGAGCGGTGAGAAGCGGTCGAGCTGAAGATCTTATCCAAGGTGAATGTGAGATCGAGGGTAAACCCTTATCCGTTCTTTTTGATTCGGGTGCAACCCATTCCTTTATTTCTGCTGATTGTGTGAACCATTTGAACTTGACTGTGACTGCTTTACCGTTCAAACTGGTAGTGACGAGCCCAGCTGCTAAACCCTTAGTCACACACCTTGCATGTCTTACTTGTGTAGTGGTCATTCAGAGTAGAAAGCTTGTGGTCAATTTGGTTTGTTTCCCTCTTAAGGCCTTAGATGTCATCCTCCGGATGGATTGGTTGTCACACCACCATGTCCTCTTGGGTGTGCCGTAAAGCTGTAATTTTCCAGGACCTTGGAGTCTCGATTATCTTTCTACCGAGCGTATCGGAGTTTCTTTGAAAGAAGGAACTAGGGAATACATGTATCTGGCTAGTTCGGAAGTTTTCCATCGGATCGGCGTGAAGAATGTTCGATGGTGTGTGACTTTGAGGGCGTTTTCAGAAGGCGTGCCAGGGTTACCACCGGTCACGAGAGGTCGAGTTCTCCATCGACACGATTCCAGGACGGACCGATTTCAAAGCGCCATACGGGATGTCTCTGCCGAGATGAAAGAAGCGAAGTCCCGGATCGAACACTTGGAGTCGAAGCAATTCGTGCGGCCAGGCGTGTCACCGTGGGGAGCTCGGTGTTCTTTGGTTAAGAAGAAGGATGGGCGATCAAGGTCGTGCGTGGACTATCGTGAGCTCAACAAGGTTCTTGTGAAGAACCGATTATCCGTTACCACGTATTGGCGACTTGATGGATCAACCGTGGAGCGGCGATCTTTCAAGATAGACTTGAAGTCGGGCTACCATCAGTTCGCGTGAAGGAGGAAGATGTCCCAAGCGACTTCCAGGACTAGATACGGTCACTCTGAGTACTTAGTGATGCCGTTTGGAGTGACGAATCGCCGTGTGTTTATGGACTACATGAATAGGATTTTCCATTCGTTCTTGGATCGGTTTGTTGTAGTGTTCATCGACGACATCTTGATCTACTCGAGGAACCGAGAAGAGCACGAAGAACACTTATGTCGAGTATCGCAGATATTACGAGATAAGCAACTCTATGCCAACTGTCGAAGTGTGAATTTTGGCTTGAAGAGGTGAATTTTCTTGGTCACGTGATTTCCAAAGAAGGGATATTTGTGGATCCAACTAAGATTGAATTTGTACTAGCGTGGGAACAATAGAAGGCGATTCACGAGGTCGAAGTTTTGTCGGCTTAGCCAGGCTATTACAGAAGATTCATTGAAGGTTTCTTGAAGATTGTCGCGCCTCTTTACGGTCGACGAGGAAGGATCAACCTTTTGCCTGGGCCAGGAGTGCGAAGCGGTTTTCAAAGGCGAAGGAGCTTTTGACGGCGGCGCGCGTGTTGATTTTGCTGACCGAAGAGCCTTACGAGGTGTATTGTGATGCGTCACACCAGGGATTGGGATGCGTCTTTGATGCAACATCGGAAGGTGGTCGCGTATGCTTCAAGGCGACTTAAGATTCACGAGAGGAACTACCCTACTCACGACTTGGAGGCGTGATAGTTTTTCTTGTTGAAGATATGGAGACACTACCTTTATGGGAGCACTCTTCTTTGTTTCAGCGATCACAAGAGCTTGAAGTACTGTTCGATCCGAAAGAGCTCAACATGCGTCGGCGAAGATGGATGAATTTCTCAAGGACTACGACTTTACGTTGGAATACCATCCGGTAAGGCTAACGTAGTAGCGGATGCATTGGCGGAAGAGCGTTTTAACCTCGGCAATGATGATCGAGGAGTTGGAGATGCTCGAGAAGTTCAGAGACTTGAAGTTGAGTGTCGAAGTTTCACCGGGGAAGGCGAGATTTGGTATGCTTACCATTTCTAATGATTGTTGGGCGAGATCCGAGACCAGCAAGTTCATGACGACCACGCAAGAAGGTTCGATTGATAAGCGCAAGGAAGGTAGCGAGAATTCCAAGTCGGAACGGACGACATCTTGAGGTGCAATGGCCGAGTATGTGTACCTAACGTAGCCGAGCTGAGAAAGTTAATACTCGACGAAGCGCATAAGAGCAACTTTAGTATTCATCCAGGAGTTAGGAAGATGTATCAAGACTTGAAGAAGCATTTTTGGTGGTCCGGAATGAAGAAGCATGTGGCCGAGTACGTAGCTTCGTGTTTAACGTGTCAGAAAGCAAAGGTGGAGCACCAATGACCTACGGGAATGCTCTGATAATCAGCGTACCATTATGGAAATGGGATAGTATTTCCATGGATTTCGTTGTAGGTTTGCGAAGGCGAGAAGAAGAATGATTCGATTTGGGTGATCGTCGACCGATTGACCAAATCCGCTCATTTCTTACGGTGAGGTCGACATACAACGTGGAAAAGCCGACCGAGATCTACATCAGCGGAGATAGTGCGACTTCATGGAATACCCTCTTGATCGTGTCGGACCGAGATCAAAGTTCACGTCTCACTTTTGGAGGGAATTACAAGGAGGCGATGGGAGCAGAGCTCGAGGCTTAGCTTCGGCATATCATCCTCGGTGACGGTCGGCCGAGAAACGATCCAATCACTTGAAGATTTGTTGCGAGCTTATGCGTTAGATCACCGAGGAAGTTGGGACGACGTCTTACCATTGGTGGAGTTCACCTACAATAACTTGATTTCCATGCGAGCATTGGAATGGCACCTTTTGAAGCAATCGTATGGGCGGAAATGTCAGGCGCCTCTTTGTTGGTACCAGGGCGGCGGCGTTACGTCGTAGGACCAGATATGATCAGCGGACTACGAGAAGATCCGTTTGATCGAGAGATAGGATGCGAACGTCTCAAAGTCGATAGAAGAGTTATGCAGACCAACAACGTCGACCGCTCGAGTTCGAGGAAGGAGAACATGTATTTCTTAGAGTCACCCCCACTACTGGAGTTGGTCGAGCGATCAAATCCAAGAAACTTACCCCTAAATTTATTGGACCTTATCAGATTCTTCGTCGTATTGGTCCAGTGGCATATCAGATTGCCTTGCCACCATTCTTGTCGAATATTCACGACGTCTTCCACGTCTCACAATTGCGGAAGTATATTTCCGACCCCTCTCATGTCATCGAACCGGATGTGATTCAACTGAAGGACGACCTATCTTTTGAAGCATCACCAGCAAGGATCGTTGATCGGAAAGCCAAGCGATTCTTGAACAAAGAGATTCAACTCGTAAAAGTTGTGTGGGATCGAAGGCGGGAGATGCCACTTGGGAGTGGAGGAGAAGATGAAGACTTCGGTACCACTGAACTTTTCCGAGGTAAGAATCTTATTTGCAATTCGGAGGACGAAAATTTTTTTAGAGGGAGAGATTGTAACACCTGAGGACGAGATCACGAGATCGACCTCGTATTAGGACGTCGGATCGAGACCTCGCGTCGAGATCTCGTGTCGAGACCTCGTACCAAGACCTTGTGGCGAGGTCCCGTGCCAAGATCGCGTCTGAGGTCATTTGCCGGTGAGGAGGCTGCGTGCACTAGGCTGAAATGAGGAGGTCGGGTGTCGAGTTGATGAAGTCGCATCGAGTGAGGAGGTCGCATGTCGAACTGAGGAGGCCGCGTGCACGAACTCGTGTTAGAGCCTTGTGCGCTTGCACGAGCACCCTAGTCGACATCGTGTCGAGATGACACTCGTATTCTTACGAACGATATTCAGCGTTATTATTATATTGTTTGTAATAATTATATTGTCGGCTTGCCGTTCTCGTCGCTGTGTCTAGATCTTTGACCGATAGAGTAGAGGGTAATTATGAGAGAGGAGCGATTAGACGGGTAGAATGATTGATGGGATTGGCATCTCATAGCTGGAGTTACGATAATGCCCCTTCTCTCACCAGCTGTATACCACGATCGGTTCCCTCAAACACTCATTTTCTCTTTTCTTCTTTCTTCTTCCTTCCTTCTGCTCTGAGTTCCTTGTTTTTCTCCAAAATCTCCATCGAAGAAACCTTGAGTTCCATCGAGACTCTGCACAAATTTTCTTCATCAATCTTGTTCATCATCATCTTCTCGACATATACATCACCATCTCGACCACCATCTGAGGTATGGAAAAACAGATTTTCTCTTCTTCATGTTACTGTTTAGCGCCATTTCTTCTTTCCATTTTAGCTAATTTTTATGCTTCCAAATCATCTCATATTGATGGGTTTTCTTCTTCATGATATTACCTACTTTTCTAACCGATTATTTGGGCTCGTAAAACAAATTTGTTTCTCGATTTACGCAATGGCGGTGCCAAAAACCCTTCATTTTTGGTTTGTTTCGATTTCTTGTTTTTCGTTTGTTGCTTCTTGTTGTTGTCGTTGTCGATTATCTGTTGTAGCATCAGATAACCTTTTTCATGAACTTTTGATCAAAAACCCTAACTTTGTGGTTAAGTTTGGGATGAGAGCTAAGTGTTGTCAGAACCCATAGATCGAACTAAGTTGTGCTTGTTTTAGGAAGTCTGATTCCCGAGATCGTGTGATTTCCGAATCGAGGTGTACGGGAAAGCGAACCCGAGGACGTGGAAGCAGCGGAATCCAGATCGAGAACTGTACGTGTCGAGGTCGACTGAGAAGCGTACGTGTCGAGGTCGATTGAGGACGGTACGTGTCGAAGTCGTTGTCGAGCTCGTTGAAGACAGCCGTGTCGAGATCGAGTAAGAGAAGTCGTTGTCGAGCTCGTTTGAAGACAGCCGTGTCGAGGTCGTTGTCGAGCAGCATTAACTTGGAGTTCGGTAAGGGCACTTCATATTCGACTTGTTTATGTTTTGTGCGTAAGGGCAACTTTTAGACATTATTAAGACTTTATTTTATAGGTTATTGTGTATGGATTCCTTGATTGGTGTCGAGCTTGAAATGTTGTGAATTGTGAATTCTTTGTTGAATTGCGTTTCTTCATGCGAATGTTTTATTGCTTAAATGTCAGTGCGTTTTCTTCATGTTAAACATGCTCTCTTTATTTGATATGTGATCAAGTAAGTTGTGTTACTCTTTGACATGCGGCGAGCTAATCATCAGTGAGAGAGCTAGAAGTCGTATGGCGTTTTTGGCGGACCCGGATAAGCGAGGGTGCTAGGTCCCTTTTGTTTATGGTGGATTGGCTAGGCGTTGTAGCATTATCGGTTTGGGGATGGACCTTTGATTAATGTATGGAATTCGGTTTGGGGATGGACTGCCGTTTACCTATTACGTCGGTTTGGGGATGGACTGGCGGCGATATTAGGAATAAGAGTCGAGTCGAGTCTAGAGTGAGATGGTCGAGTCACGTGTGGTGATTGAGATACATTATTGTGTTGCTTATTTATTTATGTCGTGCTTATCTTGTATTGTTGAGAAGTTGACCCTTTCCCGTGGTGCCTTCAATCCATAGCGGTTACCCAGGCGATGTCGAGTGCGAGGAACTTCGGCGGCAGATGATGCCGAGGAGGAGCTCGGCGAGGACCGGTGGCGACCTCTACTTGTCGTGATTGTTTATGTTTGTTGGATGTTTGTTTTTCTGATGACTGTACTTCGTTTTCCTTTTGTGTTCTGAGGTCGTGACCAGTTTGGGCCAGTTATGTTTTGTCGTTTCAGGGTAGACTGGTGGTCTTACTTTTGGAGCAGCCCCCTGCGTGGGAGTCTGCCGGAAGTACCCCCAGGGTATGATTGCTCTTTTGAAGTCGTCATACCTTAGGTGTATTTTCTTTGCACATTTGCTACTCTGTATTTTGTATACATTATTATTTCGAGTGATATATATATGTATGTTATGCATGTATGTTTTATTAGAATTTAAGTCTTGTGTCTTAGTTGCACCATGTTTCGAAAAGCTGTAATTACTCTGATGTGCACGAGCTGGTTTTATAAAAAAAAATAGACCGTACTTTTCAAAAGGCACAAGAGTTTCGTTTTAAAACACATCTCATACAGGTTTAGTTGAGCTCGGTGTGTTGAGCTCGGTAACTCGAGCTCGGTATGTTGAGCTCGGTAGCGGTCCGGAAACAGGTCGTTACATTGTTGGTATCGAGGCTTGATTCGGTTCTGTAGAAGTGTGCATAGGAAATTTGATAGTCACTATGTCGGGTTATGTGTGTTGGGTACCTAATTGTAATATGTTGATTCTTTGTTTGATTAAGTGAAGCACTTATTGCTTGAGAAATTGTTTGAGCTGTTTCTTGATTGAAGCGGTGTGTTTTAACACATCCTTGTTGTGAGATTGACGGGGTTTTGAACTTTGTGGAATCTAATGCCACCTCGTAGGAATCTGACGGTATGTAGAAACGTCGACATGGAGCGACCAATTCAAGCTATGGCCGAGATGGCGGCGACCATGGCTCAGCAATCATTGCTGCTGACTCAACCAGGCTAACGCGATGGCTCAGCCAGGCGGCGTTAACTTCAAAGAACTTACAGCGGCAGCGAAGCGAGCGAAATCTTTGAAGCGGAAGGATTAGCGGACTTTAGGAAGCATGATCCGCAGAAGTTTCACGGTGAGCCAAATCCAGATAAAGGCGATCTTTGGATGCAAGAGATCGAGAAGATCTTGAGGCACTTCATTGCGGGACAGCGTGAAGGTCGACTATGCTACCTACTTGCGCTAGGAGGCAGAGTATTGGTGGAGAGGTGAAGCAAGCGTTTATAAGCGGAGCGTCGCGAGATGACCTGGGAGCTTTTCCGTGAAAGGTTCTTGGACAAGTACTTCCCAGATCTTGCACGAGCCGAGAAGGAGCAAGAATTTCTTCAATTGCCAAAGGCAACTCGGCGGTGTCAGTATGCGGCCAAGTTCGAGTCATTGGCGAGGTATTTGAGTCCATTTCGTGATCGAGTGACCAAAGATGGTTGAGTGAGAGATTCCAATGGGGATTGAGATTCGACATTGAAGTCGATGGTGTCGTTGAGGATTGAAACCTCCAAGTGATTGATCGATGTGTCGAGGTAGAAGGAGTAAGCCACAAGAAGAAAGCTGTTGTGGCGGACCAATGAGACCCAGTGCAGGCGGAGATTTGCCGCGAAGAAACAAGCTGCAGAGGAAGCCTTACGACCAGGCCTCGGGGAGCGACAATAGGGGGCGATATCGTTCGATGACCCAGTGCAGAAGCGGAGGGCGGACCGGTGTCGAGGTGACTTGTTTCCGTTGTGGAAAGAGCGGGACATTACGCCAATAAGCGTACTCGAGAGGGTGGAGGTGTGTTTCAAGCTGTAAGCCAGGGCATTTTGCCAAGGATTGTCCTACACCTAAAGCTGAACCGACGATGCTTGCGGCAAGGGCCAAAGGGAAGCGTCAGGTAGCTAAAGGCAGAGTTTTCTGCATGAGCGGTGAGGAAGCAGATCGAGCTGAAGATCTTATCCAAGGTGAATGTGAGATCGAGGGTAAATCCTTATCCGTTCTTTTTGATTCGGGTGCAACCCATTCCTTTATTTCTTCTGATTGTGTGAACCATTTGAACTTGACTGTGGCGCTTTGCAGTTCAAATTGGTAGTTACAACCCATTTGCTAAAACCTTAGTCACAAACTTTGCATGTCTTAATTGTGTAGTGGTTATTGAGTAGAAAGTTTGTGGTCAATTTGGTTTGTTTGCCTCTTAAGGGCTTAGATGTCATCCTCGGGATGGATTGGTTGTCACACCACCATGTCCTCTTGGTGTGCCCGTAAAGCTGTAATTTTTCCGGACCTTGGAGTCTCGATTATCTTTCTACCGAGCGTATCGGAGTTTCTTTGAAAGAAGGAACTAGGGAATACATGTATCGGCTAGTTCGGAAGTTTTCCATCGGATCGGCGTGAAGAATGTTCCGGTGGTGTGTGACTTTGAGGGCGTTTTCCGAAGGCGTGCCAGGGTTACCACCGGTCACGAGAGGTCGAGTTCTCCATCGACTGATTCCAGGACAGGCCGATTTCCAAAGCGCCATACTGGGATGTCTCTGCCGAGATGAAAGAAGCGAAGTCCCGGATCGAACACTTGGAGTCGAAGCAATTCGTGCGACCAGGCGTGTCGCAGTGGGGAGCTCGGTGTTCTTGGTTAAGAAGAAGGATGGGCGATCAAGGCGTGCGTGGACTATCGTGAGCTCAACAAGGTTCTTGTGAAGAAGCGTTATCCGTTACCACGTATTGGCGACTTGATGGACCAACCGTGGAGCGGCGATCTTTCCAAGATAGACTTGAAGTCGGGCTACCATCAGTTCGCGTGAAGGAGGAAGATGTCCCCAAGCGACTTCCAGGACTAGATACGGTCACTCTGAGTACTTAGTGATGCCGTTTGGGTGACGAATCGCCCGGTGTGTTTATGGACTACATGAATAGGATTTTCCATTCGTTCTTGGATCAGTTTGTTGTAGTGTTCATCGGCGACATCTTGATCTACTCGAGAACCGAGAAGAGCACGAAGAACACTTATGTCGAGTCTGCGGATATTACGAGATAAGCAACTCTATGCCAACCTGTCGAAGTGTGAATTTTGGCTTGAAGAGGTGAATTTTCTTGGTCACGTGATTTCCAAAGAAGGGATAGTGTGGATCCAACTAAGATTGAAGTGTACTAGCGTGGGAACAAGAAGAGCGATTCTGAGGTCGGAAGTTTTGTCGGCTTAGCGAGGCTATTCAGAAGATTCATTGAAGGTTTCTCGAAGATTGTCGCGCCTCTTACGGTCGACGAGGAAGGATCAACCTTTTGCCTGGGCCGAGGAGTGCGGCCAGTTTTCAAAGGCGAAGGAGCTTTTGGCAGCGGCGCGTGTTGATTTTGCTGACCGAAGAGCCTTACGAGGTGTATTGTGATGCGTCACACCAGGATTGGGATGCGTCTTTGATGCAACATCGGAAGGTGGTCGCGTATGCTTCAAGGCGACTTAAGATTCACGAGAGGAACTACCTACTCACGACTTGGAGGCGGCTGATAGTTTTCTTATTTGAAGATATGGAGACACTACCTTTATGGGAGCACTCTTCTTGTTTTCGGCGATCACAAGCTTGAAGTACTGTTCGATCCGAAAGAGCTCAACATGCGTCGGCGAAGATGGGCCAAATTTCTCAAGGACTACGACTTTACGTTGGAATACCATCCGGTAAGGCTAACGTAGTAGCGGATGCATTGGCGGGAAGAGCGTTTTAACCTCGGCAATGATGATCAAGGAGTTGGAGATGCTCGAGAAGTTCAGAGACTTGAAGTTGAGTGTCGAAGTTTCACCGGGAAGGCGAGATTTGGTATGCTTACCATTTCTAACAGATTGTTGGGCGAGATCAGAGACCCGGTAAGTTCATGACGAGCCACGCAAGAAGGTTGATTGATAAGCGCAAGGAAGGTGTGAGAATTCCAAGTCGGAGCGGACGACATCTTGAGGTGCAATGGCCGAGTATGTGTACCTAACGTGGCAGTGAGAAAGTTAATACTCGACGAAGCGCGCAAGAGCAACTTTAGTATTCATCCAGGAGTTAGGAAGATGTATCAAGACTTGAAGAAGCATTTTTGGTGGTCAGGAATGAAGAAGCATGTGGCCACGAGTCGTAACCGTGTTTAACGTGTCGAAAGCAAAGGTGGAGCACCAGCGACCTACGGGAATGCTCTGATAAACTGCGTACCATTATGGAAATGGGATAGTATTTCCATGGATTTCGTTGTAGGTTTGCCGAAGGCGAGAAGAAGAATGATTCGATTTGGGTGATCGTCGGCCAGATTGACCAAATCTGCTCATTCTTACCGGTGAGGTCGACATACAGCGTGGAAAAGGCGGCCGAGATCTACATCGCGGAGATAGTGCGACTTCATGGAATACCCTCTTCGATCGTGTCGGACCGAGATCCGAAGTTCACGTCTCACTTTTGGAGGAATTACAAGGAGCGATGGGAGCAGAGCTCGAGGCTTAGCTCGGCATATCATCCTCGGGCGGCGGTCGGTGAGAGAGCGATCCAATCACTTGAAGATTTGTTGCGAGCTTATGCGTTAGATCACCGAGGAAGTTGGGGCGACGTCTTACCATTGGTGGGGTTCACCTACAATAACAGTTTCCATGCGAGCATTGGAATGGCACGTTTTGAACCACTGTATGGACGGAAATGTCAGACGCCTCCTTGTTGGTACCAGGACGGCGAGCGTTCTGTCGTAGGACCAGATATGATCCAGCAGACTACCGAGAAGATCCGTTTGATCAGAGATAGGATGCGAACGTCTCAAAGTCGACAGAAGAGTTATGCAGACCAACGACGTCGACCGCTCGAGTTCGAGGAAGGAGAACATGTATTTCTTAGAGTCACCCCCACTCTTTGGAGTTGGTCGGCGATCAAATCCAAGAAACTTACCCTAAATTTATTGGACCTTATCGATTCTTCGTCGTATTGGTCGATGGCATATCAGATTGCCTTGCCACCATTCTTGTCGAATATTCACGGCGTCTTCCACGTCTCACAATTGCGGAAGTATATTTCCGACCCTCTCATGTCATCGAGCCGGATGTGATTCAAGCGAAGGGCGACCTATCTTTTGAAGCATCACCGGCAAGGATCGTTGATCGGAAAAGCAAGCGATTCGCGGAACAAAGAGATTCAACTCGTAAAAGTTGTGTGGGATCAGAAGACGGGAGATGCCACTTGGGAGCTGGAGGAGAAGATGAAGACTCAGTACCCTGAACTTTTCCGAGGTAAGAATCTTATTTGCAATTTCGAGGACGAAAATTTTTTTAGAGGGAGAGATTGTAACACCTGAGGACGAGATCACGAGATCGACCTCGTATTAGGACGTCGGATCGAGACCTCGCGTCGAGATCTCGTGTCGAGACCTCGTACCAAGACCTTGTGTCGAGATCCCGTGCCAAGATCGCGTGCCGAGGTCATTTCTTGGTGAGGAGGCTGCGTGCACTAGGCTTTGGTGAGGAGGTCGGGTGTCGAGTTGATGAAGTCGCGTACCGAGCTGAGGAGGTCGCATGTCGAACTGAGGAGGCCGCGTGCACGAACTCGTGTTAGAGCCTTGTGCGCTTGCACGAGCACCCTAGTCGACATCGTGTCGAGATGACACTCGTATTCTTACGAACGATATTCAGCGTTATTATTATATTGTTTGTAATAATTATATTGTCGGCTTGCTGCTCGTCATTGTGTCTAGATCTTTGACCGATAGAGTAGAGGGTAATTATGAGAGAGGAAGCGATTAGGCGAGTAGAATGATTGATGGGATTGGCATCTCATAGCTGGAGTTACGATAATGCCCTTCTCTCACGGTTTGTATACCACGATCGGTTCCTCAAACCCCCATTTTCTCTTTTCTTCTTTCTTCTTCCTTCCTTCTGCTCTGAGTTCCTTGTTTTTCTCCAAAATCTCCATCGAAGAAACCTTGAGTTCCATCGAGACTCTGCACAAATTTTCTTCATCAATCTTGTTCATCATCATCTTCTCGACATATACATCACCATCTCGACCACCATCTGAGGTATGGAAAAACAGATTTTCTCTTCTTCATGTTACTGTTTAGCGCCATTTCTTCTTTCCATTTTAGCTAATTTTTATGCTTCCAAATCATCTCATATTGATGGGTTTTCTTCTTCATGATATTACCTACTTTTCTAACCGATTATTTGGGCTCGTAAAACAAATTTCTTTCTCTGATTTCTGCAATCGGCAGTGCCCAAAAACCCTTCATTTTTGGTTTGTTTCGATTTCTTGTTTTTCGTTTGTTGCTTCTTGTTGTTGTCGTTGTCGATTATCTGTTGTAGCATCAGATAACCTTTTTCATGAACTTTTGATCAAAAACCCTAACTTTGTGGTTAAGTTTGGGATGAGAGCTAAGTGTTATCAGAACCCATAGATCGAACTAAGTTGTGCTTGTTTTAGGAAGTCTGATTCCCGAGATCGTGTGATTTCCGAATCGAGGTGTACGGGAAAGCGAACCCGAGGACGTGGAAGCAGCGGAATTCAGATCGAGAACTGTACGTGTCGAGGTCGACTGAGAAGCGTACGTGTCGAGGTCGATTGAGGACGGTACGTGTCGAAGTCGTTGTCGAGCTCGTTGAAGACAGCCGTGTCGAGATCGAGTAAGAGAAGTCGTTGTCGAGCTCGTTTGAAGACAGCCGTGTCGAGGTCGTTGTCGAGCAGCATTAACTTGGAGTTCGGTAAGGGCACTTCATATTCGACTTGTTTATGTTTTGTGTGTAAGGGCAACTTTTAGACATTATTAAGACTTTATTTTATAGGTTATTGTGTATGGATTCCTTGATTGGTGTCGAGCTTGAAATGTTGTGAATTGTGAATTGCTGTTGAATTGCGTTTCTTCATGCAGAATGTTTTATTGCTTAAATGTCGAGTGCGTTTTCTTCATGTTAAGCATGCTCTCTTTATTTGATATGTGATCAAGTAAGTTGTGTTACTCTTTGACATGCGGCGAGCTAATCATCGAGTGAGAGAGCTAGGGAGTCGTATGACGTTTTTGAGCCGGACCCAGATAACTGAGGGTGCTAGGTCCCCTTTTGTTTATGGTGGATTGGCTAGGCGTTGTAGCATTATCAGTTTGGGGATGGACCTGCTGATTAATGTATGGAATTCGGTTTGGGGATGGACCTGCCGTTTACCTATTACGTCAGTTTGGGGATGGACCTGCTGACGATATTCCGGAATAAGAGTCGAGTCGAGTCTAGAGTGAGATGGTCGAGTCACGTGTGGTGATTGAGATACATTATTGTGTTGCTTATTTATTTATGTCGTGCTTATCTTGTATTGTTGAGAAGTTGACCCTTTCCCGTGGTGCCTTCAATCCATGACGGTTACCCAGGCGATGTCGAGGGTGCAGGGAACTCGACAGCAGATGATGCCGAGGAGGAGCTCGACGAGGACCCGAGTGACGACCTCTACTTGTCGTGATTGTTTATGTTTGTTGGATGTTTGTTTTTCTGATGACTGTACTTCGTTTTTCTTTGTGTTCAGAGGTCGTGACCAGTTTGGGCCGGTTATGTTTTGTCGTTCTGAGGTAGTTGGTGGTCTTACTTTTGGAGCGACCCCTGCGTGGGAAGTCTGTAAGTACCCCAGGGTATGATTGCTCTTTTGAAGTCGTCATACCTTAGGTGTATTTTCTTTGCACATTTGCTACTCTGTATTTTGTATACATTATTATTTCGAGTGATATATATATGTATGTTATGCATGTATGTTTTATTAGAATTTAAGTCTTGTGTCTTAGTTGCACCATGTTTCGAAAAGCTGTAATTACTCTGATGTGCACGAGCTGGTTTTATAAAAAAAAAAATAGACCGTACTTTTCAAAAGGCACAAGAGTTTCGTTTTAAAACACATCTCATACAGGTTTAGTTGAGCTCGGTGTGTTGAGCTCGGTAATTCGAGCTCGGTATGTTGAGCTCGGTAGCGGTCCGGAAACGGGTCGTTACACATATGGCCTGAGTAATGATGCTTTCGTTGATTGTTTCATTAGCGGATTGGATGATGATATTCGTAGGGATGTTATGCTCCACTCACCCATTTCCATTGTGAAAGCTGTGTCCTTAGCCAAAGTGTACGAAGAAAAAAATACAGCAAACCAGAAACCAAACCAAATAGCCAAAACACAAATACAGCCAACCTAAATAGAGCTCACTTCAATCCCACCAAAACAGAACCCACCCAGTTCTCTGGAAAATCCAATAACCCTCACTTACTACCCACACATCCAACTAGACTAATGAGCCAAAACCAAAAAAAATACTAATGTCAAGAGAATATCCCCTACTGAAATGCAACTGAGAAGAGAGAAAGGATTATGTTATTTTTATGATGAGAAATTCTCATTCTCTCATAAATGCCCAAATAGAAACCTCATGTTACTGCAACTCCATGATGAACCTAACCAAACCCTTGAGCCAACACCAGTAGACAAGAACCCTGAAAATGTGGAAGCAAACCCAATTGAGCATCATTTATCCTTGAATGCTATAAAAGGATCCATTGGATTTGGTGTCATTTGATGGTGGTAGTCCAGACAGTTTTGTTCAGCCAAAAATTGTTCATTGTTTGAAGTTACCTATTGAACAAGCCCCTCATTGCAAAGTGTTGTTGGGAAATGGACAGAATATGACTGCTGAAGGTATTGTGCAGAATCTGGTAGTGCAGATCTAGGGACAGAACATCTCTGTGCCAGCATACTTGCTGCCTGTTGCTGGTGCTGATGTGATACTAGGAGCCCCTTGCTGGCATCATTGGGTCCTCATCTGCCCGATTATGCAGCCTCTAGCTTGAAATTTTATTTGAATGGCAAGTTCATCACTCTGCAAGGAGAGAGTGATCAAAAACCTGAGATAGCACAATTTCACCATTTTAAGAGATTACAACAAACTGATTCCATTTGCAGAGTTGTATACTCTACAAATGATTGAACCTGAAACACCAGAAGACACTTGGTTAGAATTGCCTGTGAAGTTGGAACCAGAAATGGCTACACTGCTCCACACTTACAAAGTGGTTTTTTCAAACCCCTACAGGATTGCCTCCCACCAGAGAGCACAATCATGCAATTCCTTTGAAAGAAGGAGCTCAACCAGTGAAAGTCAACCCATATGGGTATCCCCATAGCTAAAAGGAACAAATTGAGAAGATGGTGCAATAAATGATGGAGGAAAGTAACATCCAACCGAGTATAAGCCCTTTTCCATCACCAATTCTATTGGTCAAAAAAAAAAGATGGCACTTGGAGATGTTGTACTGATTATAGGGCCCTAAATGCGATAACAATCAAGGATAGCTTTCCAATGCCCAATGTGGATGAGCTACTTGATGAATTATATGGAGCTAAGTACTTCTCTAAACTTGACCTTAGATCTGGATACCACCAAATACTTGTTAAACCTAAAGATAGACATAAGACAGCTTTCAAAATACACCAAGGCCATTATGAATGGTTGGTAATGTCATTTGGCCTTACAAATGCACCAACAACTTTCCAGAGTTTAATAAATCAGATTTTTCAACCATTGCTGAGAAGGTGTGTATTGGTATTTTTTGATGATATACTCATTTATAGCCCCACATGGCAGACTCATTTGCAACATGTAGAATTGGTACTTCAGATACGGCAACTTGTGCTCTTTGCCAAGTTATCAAAATGTTCATTTGGTTCTTCAGAGGTGGAATGTTTGGGACACATAGTTTCAGGAGAAGGAGTAGGAGTAGCTATGGATAAGAATAAAGTCCAAGCAGTGTTGGACCGGCCTATACACTTAAATATGAAGCAATTGAGAGGATTATTGGGTCTAACAGGCTATTATAGAAGGTTTATCAAGTCTTATGCAAACATAGCTAGTCCATTGAAAAATCTGCTGAAGAAGGAGGCTTTCGGTTGGAACTATGCATCAGAGGAAGCCTTCTTCAAACTGAAGTAAGCCATTACAACTGCACCAGTATTAGCATTGCCAAATTTCAAACAACCATTTATACTAGAAATTGATGCTCCAGGGACTGGTATAGGCGCAATTTTAAGATAGAAACTGATGCTCCAGGGACTGGTACAAAGGCAGTTTTAAGCCAAAAAGGACACCCAATTGCATTCTTTTCAAAGAAGATGGCTCCAAAAATGTAGAAACAGTCTGCATACATAAGAGAATTTTATGCAATTACTGCTGCACTAGCTAAATTTAGACATTATTTACCGGGGCATCAATTCATACTAAGGACTGATCAGAAAAGTTTGAAGAGTTTACTGGATCGGTCTTTACAAACACCAGAGCAGCAAGCTTGGTTGCACAAGTTTATTGGGTATGATTTCAAGATTGAGTATAAGCTAGGGAAGGAAAATGTAGCAGCTGATGCACTATCTAGGCTTATGTCCCTAGCTTGGTCTGAACCAGAAAATTCATTTCTACAGAAGCTGAAGCACGAGATTCAACAGAATGAATAACTGCGGGTTGTTTTAAAATAGTGTCAAGCAAATAAGAGTGAGGATAAGAACTATGTTGTGAAGGAAGGGCTGTTATATTGGAAAGGTCGATTAGTAATCCCAGTTGGAAGCTCCTTGATTCACCAAATCCTTCACGAGTATCATGAGTCACCTGTTGGTGGGCATGCTGGAGTGACTAGATCCCTGGCCCGAATTGGAGCTCAATTTTTCTGGCCTAAAATGAAGCAAGACATTAAGAAGTTTGTTGAACATTGTGCTACTTGTCAGCAGGCCAAAGCAGCAAAGACAGGCCTTGCGGGTTTACTGCAACCGCTACCAATTCCTAATCAGGTATAGAGGATGTTGCGATGGATTTTATTAAAGGATTACCACTGTCTTTTGTTTTTACTGTGATCATAGTAGTAGTAGTAGTAGATAGATTGACAAAAGTATGGCCACTTTATGGCACTAAAATCTAACTACTCAAGCAAGACTGTGGCTGAAGCATTTATGTCCAATGTGGTGAAATTACACGGGATGCCAAAATCTATAGTATCCGACAGGGATAAGGTGTTTACTAGTAAATTTTGGCAACACTTATTTCAATTACAAGGGACCACACTAGCTATGAGTTCATCATACCATCCACAAAATGATGGGCAATCCGAGGCAGTGAACAAATGTTTAGAAATGTTTTTAAGGTGGTTTACATTTAATAATTCCAAATCTTGGTACAAAGCCTTAAATTGGGCTGAATATTGGTACAATACTTCTTTGCACACAAGTTTGGGCATGACACCTTTCAAGGTTTCTTTGCACACAAGTTTGGGCATGACACCTTTCAAGGCACTTTATGGTAGAGAACCTCCAATGCTCACAAGATATCTTCCATTTGGCACTGACCCTCCTGACTTACAAGAATAGCTATTGCATAGAGATCTCCTATTGACTGAATTAAAAGAGCATTTGAGAAAAGCTCAATAGGTGATGAAGGCACAGGCAGATAAGAAAAGAAAAGATGTGTCATTTGAAGTGGGAGATCAAGTATTGGTCAAGCTCCAATCGTACAAATAGTCTTTAATAGCTCTGAGAAAGAACCAGAAGCTTGGGATGCGATATTTTGGACGTTTTCCATTCATAACTAGAATTGGGATAGTGGCTTACAAGTTACAACTACCCAAGACAGCAAGAATTCATCCAATTTTCCATGTGTCCCAGCTGAAACCTTTTAAAGGATATTCTATGGAACCTTATTTACCTATGCCACTGATCACTTCTGAAATAGGCACTATAATACAGCCAGAGGCAGTGTTGAAGAAGCGCACAATCATCAGAGGAGATGTTTAAGTTCCACAAGTGCTGGTGAAATGGCAACAATTAGAAACAAATGAGGCCACATGGGAGGACATGGCTGAAATGGAGAAGGATTACCCTGACTTCAACCTTGAGGACAAGGTTATTTTTAATGGGGATGGTAATGTAATGAGGTCAGAAGTTGAGGAGGCCATGCGGGAAGCTGAGTCAGCTCAAATGGGTGAAGTCACACATGCTGAGCAGGAGGGAATTCGACGCAACAAGAGAATCAGAGGGCCTCACCCCATGTGGGAGGAGTTTGTTAGCAAATGATGCGTATGAGAGAGAGAATGGTCATTGAGGGAAGGCATGCATTGTGTGATGTCATGAATTTCTTCTTCTAGTCTCTGCTCACTATCTCTTTCTTTTTCCCTTATTTGTCATTTACTGAATTCTGCACTTTTCCATTTACGGTTGTACTTTCCTTCCAATTCTCTTTTGGAAGTGATATTTCCACTTTCGTGAAAGCAATAAAACAGTACCACTCTCTTGCATTTTGTTGCTCTCTTTTAATTCATTTCCTTTTGTTACTATTGAGAACCATTACACAATCTCATCAGAGTGAAGACCCACTCAGCCATTCTTGTTATTGTGCCTTTAATCAGCCCAAATAATTGGCGTTTTGTTTTAGTATATGTCTAAACAATTAGTATATTGATTGTCACTCTATTATATCATGTAAGAACCTTAATTTTACATTTCAGATACTTTGAAATTTTGTTTTGGATGAAGCACACTAATACACACACACACACACACACACAATTTTAGCTTATTAAATCAAAGTGAAGGCTTTTGTCATTTTTTTCCCTGCAATCCAGTTTCAATTGAAAGGACCTTAGAACAAGAATTTTTTTTAAATGTTATTTTAAATCCCTTGAACCATATTGTATGTATACTCGACAAAATTATCTTGGATTTCATATTAATAACAAGCCTTTTATCTTACATGTTTGTAAGTTGGTGTTCTTAAGTTCTATGCATTTTTTTTACTATTAAGAGTCCAAAAGCATAAACAAATATTTATAATGTACAGTGTAACATCCTCATTTTTCTAATCTTGCTTAATGTGTGTTTATGTGTGACTAAGTGTACTTGTGTGCCCTAGGTAGGGATTTATGTGTTTTGACTGCATGCTTAACCTTTCGGCAATGTGCTCGCCATTTGTGCTTGAGAGAGAGCATGTGTTGGGGTTTAATATGTTATTTGAGGTTGGAATAATATTTGATGAGGCTTTGGTATGAGTCTTGGAAGCTTGGTTAAGTTTGAGAACAATCGGGGTTGAATTTAGGGTTTTCGTGTGTTTGTACCTTTGAGCGAGTGAGAGCTTTCGGACGAGCATATGAGAATTAGAACCTTTGTTTTTAAGTCCATTTGATGTCATCTTGTGTTTGGAATCATGTTTAAGTGTGAGGGTATCGAGTTCTGGATCGCACGGAAGTCAGAATCGAAGAAATCGCGCGAAAATGGGCAAGTCTGCGCAGGAGCGCGTGACATGCGCCTGCTTTGCCTATGAACGAGCGTGACGCGCGCCTGCTTTGCCTATGAATGCGTGTGACGCGCACTGGTGCATGGTGTGCCAGCAGCATGTGGCAGTTTTGACACGTGGAGTATGAGCCAATGGGAACACGACACGTGGTGCGCATGCAAGCAACAACTTCCGGACGAAGTTATCTCAGCTGAGCGGTGTGCGTAGCGTGCATTAAAGTGCGCATGACGTGCATGGAAACAGAAGCAGCGCTCAAAAACGCACGTGACGCGCTCAAGAACGCACACGACGCGCATAATGTGTTTTGTGAGGGCGCATGGCGCGCGCCTAGTGTATTTCTTTTTGGCTATTTAAGGCCATAAATCCCTCTGTTCTTATTTTTTTTACTTCTCGTTCCTAAAACTCGACCTGAGACACCCTTGGATCAGATTTCCACCATTTTTGATCTTTCCAAGCTTGGTGATCATCATCAAACTCATTTCAAACCTCCGTTCATAAATCCGACGGTGTTAACTCATCTGTTACCGTTCAGGCTTGTTAGGGCTTATCTTCGATCGCCGTTTCGTTGAGGTAAATCTAAATCCCATCTATTGTTCATCTCTGATTCAGGTACAATTTGTTAATCTTGAATTTACTCTAATTCTTAACCCTAATCAGACTATGTTTTGGACCCCGGTTTGACCGTGCAGGTACCGAATGAGTTAGGGTTTTGCCGGAACTCCCAGAGGAGATTCCATAGGTCACGAAACTGAAACTAAGGTCTCTGTTCTTCATGTCCCAATTCTGATTTCAGGTCTTCCTATAGCTAGCTTCTCTGGAGACTTCAGGATATGTCAGAGACTACCTTTTCAGTAGATGTGGCAGGCGCCAGGGTTTCCACCAGGTTTTGGTTACGGAGGTTACCCACCGATGCCTCCTCAGCCGATGCTGGTGAGACCTGTTAGCCATCATAGCGAGTTTAGCCACTGTGGACGACAGAGACGTGGGAGAGGAGTGACATCTGGTCTCTCTCACCACATGACAGCTCACAATGACGGTTGTTTCTGAGGTGTTCGGGATCTCAGAGTGGGAGCTCTCAGTTTCCCCCTCGCTGAGGCATTTGGTTATATATTGGCCAAAAGTCTTGATGCTTATGTTATGTTGTGTTTTACTGTTTTGTTTAGTAGAGGCAGCGGGTTAGCCTCACAGGGTTACTACTTTTGGGATGATTGTACCCTTACTCTTTACACTACGCACTTTGCACAAGGATAATATGTACTTATCTATATATCTGCATGTGACGCACTTAGCATTATTTCACCGTAGTGCGTCGTAGTCTTACGCGTTACGATTTTAATTCCTTCATTTTATTATACCCGTTAATTACGCGAGTTAGGCTAATTATTAAAATAAAGCACGAATAGGACTGTGAGGTGTTACATGCAGAGCAAAAAAAAAACATAAACAAATCTGAGATGGAGTCTCTTAAGGGTGCAAAAGTCAATTCATTATCCAGGTGAGTCTGCATACTAGGCGAGATATTTAGGTTTAGTAAGTATTTAATTTGGATCTTTACTGAAAAATTTTAATGGATCAGTATTTTTTCTGTTGCGCTTGTGCAAGCATCTCAAAATCTAAATCTGTAAAATATGTGGATATTTTTACTATTGACAGATCTGATTTTGCTGATGAATTCATGGATGATCCGCTTAAAACTGTTGGCAGGAAATACTCTGATGGGAAGCTTAAAACCAAAAGAATGAAGATTAGTTCACACATAAAAAAGAACAAACCTGAGACTAATGACTTTGAAAAGGAATAAGGCTCAACTGGCTTGAATTTTACAGCAGCAAATGTGTCAAAAAATAAACAAAGGCCTATATGAATTTTTATCAGTTATGCCCCTCAATGCAGTGACGCTGTGTAGTGTTTATCAATACCAACAATTTGCTTTACCATATGGATTATCTTACTATTAGTTTTGTAGTCTGTTTTGTTTCATTTAGTTCTCAAGAACCATTGCATAATGGTTCGATTCACACCAATCTATGAAACATAGTTTCATATATCTATAATCTATAACTATATATAATGAGGATACTGGGTTTGGTGGGCCTTGATTGTTTAGGCCTAGTCCTTGTTTATGTCTTTGGGTCCAAGCCTGTTTAGCTTTCTGTTAGTTGGATAATTGAGTCTATTAGTTTGTTAATCTTGTTGTGTAACCATTTGTACATTGTGCTTACATAGCACCTCAGTAATCAATGAAATTAGAGTATTGCAGTTAGCAATTGTGCACTGTTCTTTACATTTGGTATCTAGAGCTCTGAAAGGGGCCTGTTATTGTGGAAACTGCAGTTTTTCAAGTAAAGAAAGAAACTCAGAGAAGCGAGTGATAGCGAAGAATCCATGGCAGAAGGAAGCAATTTCGTTCAACCTACAGTTCCCAAATTTGATGGCTTCTACGATCACTGGGCGATGCTGATGGAGATCCTTCTCCGTTCGAAAGAATATTGGGCTCTGGTGGAGAATGGGATTCCACCACTTACGGCGACGGCGACTCCGGATCAAATCAAGACGTTCGAAGACAACAAATTGAAAGATCCGAAAGCCAAGAATTACCTATTCCAATCGATTGAAAGGGATATCATGGAGACGATCCTCAACAAAGTCACGACGAAGAACATTTGGGACTCTATGAAGCAAAATTACCAAGGGTCTACAAAGGTTAAAAGGGCGCAACTTCAAGCACTTCACAGGGAATTCGAAATCTTGAGTATGAAAGAAGGGGAATCTGTCAATGACTATTTTGGCAGAACCCTAGCTATTGCGAACAAGATAAAGGTGCAAGGAGAAAGAATGGAAGAAACGATGATTGTTGAGAAGATTCTCAGGTCGATGACTGGGAAATTCGATTATGTGGTGTGCTCAATTGAAGAGTCTAACAATGTGAGCACTCTTACCATTGATGAATTGCAAAGTAGCCTGCTGGTGCATGAGCAAAGAATGAAAGGCCAAAAAGAAGAGGAACATGCCTTAAAGGTGACAAATGCAGGAAGAGGAGGACGAAGCAGAGGCCACAATAGAAATAGGGAAGGATGAGGAAGGGGAAGGCAATCCCTGAATAAAGATTTGATTGAATGTTATAAGTATCACAAACTTGGACACTTTCAATATGAGTGTCCAAGTTAGGAGGAAATCATGTTGCTAATGGCTCAAACTGAATCAAGGGAGGAATTGGAGAAAGGAGTATGGTTTTTGGACTCTGGTTGCAGTAATCATATGTGCAGCAACAAAGATTGGTTCTTTAGTCTTGATGAGAGTTTCTGGATTACAGTGAAACTTGGTGACAATTCCAAGATGCTGGCTATAGGTAAAGGAGATATTAGGATGAGAATTGGAGGCCTAATTCAGGTAATCATTGAAGTATACTTCATGCCTGAATTGAAGAATATAGCTTGTTGAGTATTGGTCAACTACAAGAAAAGGGCTTGAATATTATCTTCCAGCAAGGATTCTGCAAGGTTTATTATGCTGACAAGGGCTTGATCATCCAATAAAAAATGTCCTCGAATAGAATGTTCACAATGATGGCTTCAATTGTCTCTCCAACCTGTCTCAAAGCCTCAAGTGAGGACTTAACTCATTTGTGGCATTGCAGGTATGGGCACTTGAGCCTTAAAGGGTTGAAACTTTTAGCTCAAAAGGAAATGGTGAAGGGCTTACCACTGCTACAAGATTCTGGAAAAGTGTGTGGTGACTGCATGGTAGGAAAACAACACAGAGATCCATTCCCAAGGAAAAGTTCTTGGAGAGCATCTCAGAAACTTCAGCTTATTCATGCTGACATTTGTGGACCCATCAAGCCCGAGTCTAATAGCCACAAGAGGTACTTCAAAACCTTTATTGATGACTATAGTAGAAAAACATTGGTCTACTTTATTTCTGAGAAATCTGCAGCATTAGATGTTTTTCAAAAATTTAAGGCCATAGTTGAGAAGGAAAGTAGAAATTCTGTTTGTTGTCTTAGAACTGACCAAGGAGGTGAATTTACTTCCAATGATTTTGATAAATATTGCAGCAGTAATGGAATCAAGATGCAATTAACAGCTGCCTACACTCCTCAACAAAATGGAGTGGCAGAGAGAAAAAAAATAGGATAATTATGAATATGGTTCGAAGCATACTCTCGGAGAAGGAGGTTCCAAAGCAGTTTTGGCCTGAGGCAGTCAAGTGGTCTGTGTATATTCAAAATAGGAGCCCTACAATAGCTGTTAAGAACTTAACTCCAGAGGAAGCACGGTCTGGAATTAAGCCTTCTGTGCATTTCTTTAGGATTTTTGGGTGTATTACACATGTGCATATACCTGAAAACCAGAGAAAAAAACTTGATAGTAAAAGTACTAAATGTATTTTGTTGGGAATCAGTGAGGAATCAAAGGTTTACAAGCTCTATGACCCTGTTGCAAAAAGGGTTTTGATAAGTAGACATGTGATCTTTGAAGAAAAAGAAAAATGGAGCTGGAAAACAGAAGTAAAAGGGAGTGGTGCTAAATCAGTGAGTGTGGAAGATGTAGAAAAGACATCAAATAATGTAAAGCCCTCTGCTGTAACAGTAGCTGCCACAACTGACAGTGCAGAATCATCACAACAAGAAGAAAATGTGACTAGTGAGAATGAGCGTGATGAGGAAACAGAAGCAGACTAACTTGATAAAAGAAATAGAAGGAAATCAGCGTGGCTTGAAGATTATGTCATAGAAAATGAGCTGCAAGATGATGATGAGCTCTTCAATCTAGCAGTGTTCTCTCCTTCAGCAGATCCTGTGTCATATGAAGAGGTTGCAAAAGATAGCAAATGGAGAAGAGCAATGGAGTTGGAGTTAGAAGCAATAGAGAGGAATAAGACTTGGGAATTAGTCTCCCTACCACCTGTTGCTAAGAGAATTGGTGTCAAGTGGATTTTTAAGACCAAGTATAATGAAAAGGGAGAAGTGAAGAAGTATAAAGCCAGACTTGTGGCTAAGGGGTACAACCAGTAGTTTGGGGTTGATTTCAAAGAAGTGTTTGCCCCAAATGCTAGATGGGACACAATTAGAACAATTCTTGCCCTTGCAGCTATAAAGGGTTGGGAAATGTTTCAATTGGATGTCAAGAGTGCCTTCCTCCATGGTGAATTAAGTGAAACCGCGTATGTGGAGCAACCTCAAGGTTTTTAGAAGCAAGGCAAGGAGGACAAAGTTTATAAATTGAAGAAGACTTTATATGGACTAAGGCAAGCTCCTAGAGCTTGGTATAATAGGATTGAGACATATTTTCTAAAGGAAGGGTTTAGGAGATGTCCCTCGGAGTATACTTTGTTTGTTAAAACTGATCTTGATGGCAGAATTTTAATTGTTAGTTTGTATGTGGATGATCTCATTTTCACAAGAAACAACAAAAGTAAGTTTGAAGAATTCAGAAAGTCTATGAAGAAGGAATTTGATATGTCCAATTTAGGGAAGATGAGTTACTTTCTTGGAGTGGAAGTAAAACAAAATGCTAAGGGGATTTTTATCAGTCAAAGTAAGTACGCAAAAGAAGTGTTAGAAAGGTTTGGAATGGACAAGAGCAAGCCTATTATTAATCTGGTTGTTCCAGGAAGTAAACTGACAAAAGAAGGGAATGGTCCTATGGTTGATGCTACTAACTACAAGCAGATTGTGGGAAGTTTAATGTACTTAACAGCTACCAAACCTGATATTATGTATGTTGTCTCACTGATTAGCAGATTTATGGAGAAACCAACCGAAATTCACTTGCAGGCTGCTAAGAGAATTATGAGATACCTGAAAGGAACAATTGAGTTGGGTATATTTTATAGCAGTAGAGGAATGGACAGATTAATTGCATACACTGACAGTGACTATGCAGGAGATTTAGACGACTGGAAAAGCACTTCTGGTTATGCCATTTTAATTGGAAATGAAGTTATCTCATGGTTTTCTAAGAAGCAGCCAGTGGTGACACTCTCCACTACAGAAGCAGAATTCATTGCTGCTGCTCTCTGCGCTTGTCAAGGTATATGGTTGAAAAGAATTCTCAACTATCTGGGTCATCCACAGGACAGATGGATCACTATTCTATGTGATAACAGCTCTACTATTAATCTGTCCAAGAACCCAGTCTTGCATGGGAGAAGCAAGCACATCAATGTGCGATTTCATTTTCTTAGAGACCTTGCTAAGGATGAAGCTATTGAATTGATTCATTGCAGTTTTGATAAACAAGTTGCTGATATATTAACAAAGCCTTTAAAGGCTGATACATTTGTAAAGCTTAGAAAGGAGCTAGGTGTTTGTAGTCCTATGATCTAAACTGGATGCATTCTGCATTTCAGTTCAAGGGAGGATTTGTTGGGCCCAGTCCTTGTTAATGTCTTTGGGTTCAAGCCTGTTTAGCTTTCTGTTAGTTAGATAATTAAGTCTGTTAGTTTGTTAATCTTGTTGTGTAACCATTTGTACATTGTGCTTAAATAGCACCTCAGTAATCAATGAAATTAGAGTATTGCAGTTAGCAATTGTGCACTGTTCTTTACAGGGTTTTAGTGTATACTTTTTGTTTTCCATTTGCCCTTACAAATCAAATTTGCCAATTTATGTTCAAGACATGTATTTTTTAGATGAAAAATTCTCTTTAGTACCAAAAAAATTTATACGAAAAATTGTGTTTGGTTAAATGTAATAGAATGAAGATTTTTTTTTTTTGACTAAATGTAATTGAATAAAAATAGGTAATTACTTAAAATAATTTTTACATGGAACCAATTAGGCATGGCCATGTATTCTCTTCGTTTTGTATTAACTTTGGTAAGAAATCCTTGGTACTAAATAGTATTATTGCTTTTTTTTTTTCTTTCCAAGAACAAACTTGCTTCATTTCAATAGAGATGGTTGGAATAAAATCAAATATGCGGTGGCTAGCTAATAAAAATTTGTTATAAATATATAGATTTGGTGGATGACTATATCAATTTATTATCTCATTATATTTTTACCATATCCCTAGATTTGGTCCATAACTAGTAGTCAATTATCTCTATAAATAGGGCTACTAGGTTTCTCATTGTACACACTTCATCACATTATCAATACAAAGATTATAGCTAGTTCCTGAAGAACTAGCCTTTGAATCCCGGTTTCTGAAGAATCGGTCTTTTAATCTATATTTCTATTGTCTTGTCTCTCCACTTTCTTTTCCATTTGCAACACGTTATCAGCACGAGACTCTACCATATGAGTAATTGCTTAAAGATGTTTTATTGAAAGAACTCGTTTTCTTTCTCACACCCCTTGGAAGATCATGTTTTTCTAATATTTTTGTTTTTAATGTTATTTGGGTTTTTTCATGGAAATTTTATTCTTATATTGTTTGACTATATGATTATCATAATGTGTACAAGAATATCGATAGAATTCTGGAAGAATTTCATATTCAAGCATCCCTATAGGATTGCATAAAACTATAAGTTTTCTTAGTCATCATTATATAAAAATTTGTGGAATAGTTCCTGAAGAACTAGACTTTTAGACCATGAATGAAATTTTGTATTGGATAGAAAAGTTCCTGAAGAACTTTATAGCACGATATTTGTTCATGAAGAACTTTATAATTTTTTAGCACTACGAAAAGTTCCAGAAGAACCTTACAATTTTTTTAGCATTGCTATAGTTCTTGAAGAACCTCATAATTTTTTTTAGTGCTGCATATAGTTCCCGAAGAACATCACAATCATTTTAGTGCTACATAAGTTCTAGAAGAATTAGATTTGATCGTAATACAATTTGAAACAAAAGAAAAGTAAAAAAAAATAAAATAAAATAAAATAAAAAAATCTTTATTGATTGTATCTTTACATGATAGTTCCTGAAGAACTAACATTTGAATCTCGTTGCCTATTTTCATATTAAAGATGAGATCTTTACATGTTAATTTCCGAAAAATTAACCTGTGAATCCTAGTTCCTGAACACCTGGTCATTAAATTCCAGTTCTTGAAGAACTAGTCTAACCATTTGAAAAAACATGTGTTCTTTGTAAAAGATATTATCATTGATTTGTTTACATGTTTTCATATAAATTTGGATGTTTGTGTCTGTGATATATTGTAATTCTTGTTATTGTGATTCATATATTTTTAGAATCTTTATCCTTATTTTATATAAAAATTTGATCTTTAATTATATTTTGAAAATTTTGCTGCTATATAAAGATATTATTTTTCTGATACAATCTTTAATTAATCGTTCAAAATTTGTTACTATAAAGATATGACGTTTAATATGGTAATTATGTATTTTAAATTTGAAATGTATATTTTTAAATTTATGTTGGTGTTCAAATTTTGATTATAAAAATAATGCATCTGATCATATTCTTACAAATAATATATATTTGGTTATGTCTATTTTTTGATTAAAAAATGGAGATTTTTTTTTATTAATTGATTCATAAAATGAAAAGTTGAATTGTTTTCTTGAAATTCATAAAGACACACGTATAAGTGCAAGAAATCTTATGTCCCTAGAAGAAACGATGAGGTAACCTTTCTCAGCGCCAAATGAAAGCTGAAGAGTACATTCAGGTTTAGCATCAACCAAGTAGTATTCACACTAACTGCTACCAAGCACGATCAAGTCTTCAACGGTGTAGCAATCTTTATATATACTTCATTTTAAGGTAAGAATTTATGTATACATATTTTTTTACGCCAAGATTAAAAAGACACTATTTCTCAGTGTTTACAAGTTTTGCCTCACAGTTGGCCCTGAAGTACCAAAGCAAATGAATAGCCAAAACTCTTTGCCTTTTATTGGTCCTGAAGTACCAATACACGATTTCAAGTAATTTGAAATATGAATTGATCATAAATTGGTCTTGAAGTACCAATACTAAATTTCAAGTAATTGTGAAATTGGTTTTGAAGTACCAATATAAGATTTCAAGTATTTGTGAAATTGGTCTTGAAGTACCAATATTGGATCCACGCAAAATTGTTTACAACAATAGATGCACGAACTAGAATAGTAATCTTTTTAGTCCTGAAGTACCAATATTTAGTGGATAGTTGCACAACCTACACAATTATTTGTATTAAGAAATATTTTATACAATTAACATTAGCTGAAATATTTAGTGGATAGTTGCATGCAAAGATGATGGAAAGCTCCAGAAGAGCATGTGATATATTCCGAAATAGGACAAAATTATCCATTGATGATGTGTTGTATTCTAGTAGATCGCAAAGAAATCTACCAAGTTTCAAAGATATACATCACAATATGTATCATGTTGAAAAAAAAATGAGGGAGATTTGAAATATCTCTGTTGTTTTAAAAGCTTATATTAGAGAAATTTTAAGATTTCTTGTTGGATTATATTTTACAAAAATAAGGATGACATAGTCAAATCATATGCACCAGAAGTGCTCAGATCTTACAATTTTTTATGCTTTGACATAATCGCTTTGGTCATCCCAGTTCAATTATGATGCGATGGATTATTGAAAATACAAATTGACACTTATTAAATGATCATAGAATCCTTTTACCTAATGATTATTTCTGTCTTTCTCGTGCTCAAGATAATTACTCTTTTCTTTTAATGCTCACATATGATTGGTTTGCAAGTTATTATTATTTTTTGGGTGATATATATTCCCTTATGTATTAATCCTTTGAAAGCAAATATTTGGATTATTATGTAAAAATAATTAACTGAGAAACAAAAGGTGTCGCTATTTTGCTACACTATCATATGAGATATCTACGGGTTGAAATTTTAAAGTATTGCAAAACAAATCTTTTGAAGCTAATATTGATTATCACTTGAAAATTTAGTGTCATTTACTGTTGTTAATTCAAATTATTTGAATATTATTTTAATTAGTAGTTATAATAATATATATTATTTAAATATATACAAAAGCTGAAACATTTGAATATATTGTGTTTGAAAGCATGGTGTGAGTGCGAAATATTAGTTTATTTATTCTGATATTTTCAAATGTCAATTATATGTTATATAATTGGATACATATGATGATAACATGCATTGATTAACAAATGTACGATTATATATTATATAATTTATAATTTATTGGATGGTTATATAACTCGACGCTTCTGAATTGTGCATTGTGTCATGTATATTTAGATATTGTGATATCTTGACATATATTTGATGGATCAGTTTTTCCACCAGGGGAAGAAAAAAATAAATAAAAGAACAAAAGCACAAGAAGTTTGTTGGATGACACCAACATTGTCTATGTTGGATATACACACAAATCAATGTGAACTTAAAGTTCAAATAACAAGTCATTTTGTAAAATATCGCAAACAAATTACCAGATATTTTTACGAACACTCAAAAGGTCACTAAATCACATGTGTTAGTTGCAAATATTATCGCATGATTAATTGTCCCTGCATGACAACTAGCGAGTAAGGCAACCCCTGAATCTAAAGCACGCTAGAAGCGTTGTAGACCTATTGGTGCAAAGGACGTTATTCCTAAAAGGGGGAATTCAAAGTGGTGATCCAAAAGAGATCGTTGACACTCTAGAAGAGGTCAAAAGCAATATAAATCAACAACTCCATATTTCCAGATAAGTAACCCCAGAAGTGGTTTTGGTACCGATAAATTACGATATTTCATTAAACACTACAAATATGAGGGGAAGATATGATGTTGTTGATATGTTTTTACATATGCAATAGCAATTGCTTATGAAATTATTAATCATGATGAGCATGAAGCACGAATCATATACGAATGTCGACATTAAATTGATTGGCCAAAGTGAATTAAAATTATGCAAGTTGAACCAAACATAAAGCATTTGGACAAGTAGTCCAGACACCTGAAGTTGTCAACCTTTGTAATGAGTGCAATTACTTTTAGATTTTTAATTAGTTTGACAGTCTTTGGAGGACTTGACATACATCAAATGGGTGTAGTGACAGCTTGCTTATATGGGTCATTGGATAATGACAGATATATGAAAATCCCGAAGAATTTAAGATGCCTGAAGCATACCCCTAAAAAATTCAAAATGCATGAAGCATATCCTTGAAGGATTTAAGATGCCTGAAGCATACTTCTGAAAAATTCAAAATGCATGAAGCATATCTCCGAAGGATTGAAGATGGCTAAAGCATAATCTTGAAGAATTATAGATATATGCATGAAGCTTAACCCTGAAGGATCTAAAGCATCTGAAATGTATTGACTGATGTAATCAGTTTAATTTGGAAATATGAGGACTTTGAACCAATAGTTCGAGACTCAAAAAATGTTTTTAATGGACCTGAAGTCCGAACTCTCATGACACAAATATTTATTACACCTTATGGTTAACTAGAGAGTGGTCTCTATATTGAAAATCCCAGAAGGATTGAAACTATTGATAACATATATTTGGATTTACATATCCTGATAATTTGTAGTCTCTTTTTTATCATATTAAACATTTCATATTGGTAAGAAATGTTTGAGTTACATACATGATGCAATTATGGGTAAGTTTATTTATTTCCTTTTTCTTACATTGTTCAATATGATTGCTATGAATTTTGATTATTAATATTCTTGAAATTATTTGAAGTTGTTCCAAACTATAGATGATATAAATAAATATCTTCAAATAAAATGTTTTGAAAGATAAGGTGTTGCCTCGGTCTACAGCCCGAGCATTTGCAACAAAGAACTTTGGTCCTGAAGTACCATAACGTGTTGTCATTGAAATACTTTTTTTATGTTGCAAATAGCACAAGATTGAATATATTTTTTGCAGTGAACTTGTTAGCAAGATTTTGTTCAGCACCAACCCGAAGACATTGAAATAAAGTCAAACAAGTTCTTAGTTCTTTCTGATCCTCATAAAGCCCAATCCCAATCAAATTGATGAAAGAAGACGACAAGACAAAACCATTTCAAGAATATAATGCATCATGAAAAGATTCGATCAAATGACAACTCAGCAGATTTATTTACAAAAGCATTGTCAACTTCAATTTTCTAGAAGCACGTGAATGCGCCAATTAAAGGACATTTCATAAATGACGTATTTACGAGGGGAAATGTGTCACTATGAATATTGTACTCTTTTTTCTTCGCTAAGTTTTTATCCCACTGGGTTTTTCTTAGCAAGGTTTTAACGAGGCATGTTCATAGAGTATAGCCATCCAAGGGGAAGTGTTATAAATATGTAGATTTGGTGGATGACTATATCAATTTATTATCTCATTATATCTTTACCATATCCCTAGATTTGGTCCATAACTAGTAGCCAGTTGTCTCTATAAATAGGGCTATTAGGTTTCTCCTTGTACACACTTTATCACATTATCAATACAAAGATTATAGCTAGTTCCTGAAGAACTAGCTTTTGAATCCTGATTCCTGAAGAACCAGTCTTTTAGTTTACATTTCTATTGTCTTGTCTCTCCACTTTCTTTTCTATTTACAACAAAATTGAATTTTTAGTAAAATAAGCTATTGAAATAACTAATAAATATAAAATGATATGAAAAAGACATATTTATTTGATATTTATATAATTTATTTATTTACAAAAAATTATTATGTTTAATCTTTTAATTTATTTCAAATCACTTATCATCTTAAAAGATAAAATATTATTTTTTAATTTAAATGACACTTAAATGCATTTTTAGTCTCCTACTTTTCCAAATTCACTATTTTAGTCTCTCTCTTTTATTTTTTTACGAATTTAGTCTCCACACTTTTTTAATTACACTTTTGGTTTCCAAAATCGTGAGTCTTTATACTTTTGGTCTCCCACTTTTTCAAAATCCACAATTTTTTGAACCAAAAGTAAAAAAAAAATTCACGATTTTAGTAGACCAAAAGTACAATTAAAAAATATGAGAACCCAATTCACAAAAAATAAAAAATGCGGAGACTAAATTCGTGAAAAATAAAGAAGGAGGAGAACCAAAATGGTTGATTTGAGAAAATGAGAAACCAAAAATACAATTTTTTTTTGTCACCTAGTAGAAATGGTAAACAACAAACATACACACGTCTAAACAGCAAAATCCGAGTTCGAACCCCAGTCCCGACGTCCCCATATTACTGAAATTGCTAAAATAACGAGACAAAAAAAAATACAGTTACGATAACACATTCAAATTTTTAATATAAAACTTTTTATGTTATAAATAAAAAATTATTCTATATTAAGGAATGGTAAAAAAGATAATAGTGAAAAAACCAAAATCTATAAATTATAAACGGTTAAATAATCCCTTTAGTACCTGAAAATATAACGCGCTGTCACACTGGTATAAATTATACTCGGCGAAAGCAAACACAAACTTCTTGTGACTTGCGAAAGCAAACAAACAAACACTTGAACGGCGCTGCTCAGCTCTGATGAATTCGAATATCCCTCCGCCGAGTCAGCCCAAGGCGCCATCGGCGGCGTTCCTCCCCCACGAACTAACCGCGGAAATCATATCCTGGCTCGCCGTGAAACCTCTTATGCGACTGAAGTGTGTGAGCAAGTCGTGGAACACTCTCATCTCCGATCCCGCCTTCATCAAAATGCATCTCAAGAGATCCAGACGAAACCCTCACCTAGCAGTAACATGGCGACACGATTCCAGGTATATGGATTACAGTATCGTACCCTTTCCCATTCGTAATTTACTCGAGAACCCGTCGACCATTGTTCACGAAAACCCTAGCTATCGATTGAACGACAAGGAATTCTTCTCGTGCGTCGTTGGTTCCTGCAATGGATTGCTCTTCTTGATTCAAGATTTCACCTTCTGTTTTTGGAACCCAGCGACGAAGACGAGATCTGAATTTTTTTTGTATTTTTCCGACGCTTCCCCTGGCTATTTTAAATTCACGTTTGGTTTTGATATTTCAACTGGAACTTATAAGGTGGTGGCTTTTCGTGTGGAACGTGATGAAGGTGTTAAAGATTCAATCAGAAGCGAGGTGAAAGTTTTCAGCTTTGGGGATGATGAAAATTATTGGAGAACTATTCAATGTTTCCCTGTGATTCCTCTTTTCGGACACTATTGGCGTGATTATATGGAGAACACTGGTGTGTATTTGAATGGCACTCTTAACTGGTTGGCTGTTCACAATTATTATGATTATTTTCGTAATAGGAATTATATTAGGATCCCTGTTGAGAAATATGTGATTGTTTCGCTTGATCTTTCGACTGAGTTATACACTCAGTTGATGTTGCCTCGGGGTTTTGATGAGGTTTCAATTGTTCTGCCAACTGTTGGGGTTTTGATGGAATGCCTTTGTTTTTCTCATGATCTCAAGGGAACCCATTTTGTTATATGGCTGATGAAGGATTTTGGAGTTCAAGAGTCTTGGATTCAATTACTTAAAATTAGTTATCAAAATTTATATTCTTGGGAATATGAATTGGAATTTCGATGGTTGAGATTGTTGCCATTGTGGCTTTCTGAGAATGGGGATACACTGTTATTAACAACTGTTGAAGACAACCAGGCATTTATCTATAATTCCAGAGACAACAGAGTAGAGCCAACTAGAATAACTGATGAAATGTTGTGGTTCACGGCCAAGGATTATGTTGAAAGTTTGGTTTTGACTTGTTGAAAGAGAGTTTCTCTTCTGACAGTTACCTGTTTGTATTTATGTTACTTCGTGTATGTTGCTTTACAATCCTTGTCATTTTATTATAATAATAATAATAATAATAATAATAATAATAATAGATTGTGTGAATATTTTGTATGGTGGCTTAGGTTTATTGTATTGTTGAGTGATTATCCATTGGCTATTGTTAACAGTTTGGCAATCTACTGAATTGAATGAATTTGTTTTGATTTTATATATTCATTATAAGTTAGAGGGTCAATACCGTTTTTGGTCCCTGTAATATTAGGGAAATCTAGTTTTACTCCCTGTTAAAATTTTTGTTTAGATTTCGCTCCTGTAATTTGAGATTCACCCATTTTTAGTCCCTCACCTCACCTCTTCGTCCAGGTGGCTGTGCCACGTGTAAATTTTTTTACAACTGGCCTAAATAACTGCTGACACAACATAAACCATATTAAATAAATAATTAAATAAACTAAATAATAGACTAAATAATCATCTCTCTCTCTTCCTATCCTCTAGATCCATCGGCGACATCCCTCTCCTTGGCTGCCTCCCTCTGCATTTGCAATATTACCCCACCATCCACATCCCTCTCCTTGGTCGCCTACAGGTTCCAAACAATCTCTCCCTGTCGCTGACGAAATTGAACAGGAAGGCAAACCAGAGAATCAAAAGTCACTGTAAAATGAGAAGGGGGAAAACGATGGTGAAGAAGACGAGATGATGAAGAAGATGAGACCTTTGGTGCCACCCTTTCATGGATTCCCTTTCTCTCCTCCTCTCTTCTTATCCACTCTCCAACAAAAAAATCCCAATTTCTGTAGAAACCCTATTTTTCCTCCACCACGAAAATCCCAATTTCTGCAAAACCCTATTTTCTTTCTCTCTCCGTCTGATGAAGAAGACGATGCGAAACAGGGGTTTTGGATGAGGTATTGGAGGAGGAAACTTGGAATTGGTTGTTGGAAGTAGATTAAACTCTGTAATTTTCTTTCTTCTTCTTTCGATCCGTCGTGGCCCACTCCCTCTCCACTATTCCTCCACTATCTCTGTCTTCTCTAGAAGCAGGACAACAAGGTCGAACACAAACAACAACATCACACATAACACAAAGTTGAAGAAAACAAACACGAAGTTGAATTAGAAGAAGAAGAAGAAGAGGTTTCGTGTTCTTCTGGAGCTTCTGTTGTGTGCCTTAATGTCCACCCTTTCTTCGAATGCGATGGTGGTGGAGAGAAAACGCTTGCCAACGATTTGGGAAAGTGTAGAATAACAACGATGGTTCGATTTCCTGATGGAACAATGTAGGTTTGATTTCTGATGGTGGAGGATTAATGGTGGTTTGATTTCCGGTGACAATGGTTTATTGCACAGAGACAGTTGTTATTTTTTGTCAACATCAAAATTACTTATTAAAAATTAAAATTTGAATTGATCTACACCATTGAAAGCAATTCACGGTTAGGATCAATTCACAGTCAGCATGACACAGGCCAACTGTAAAAAAAATTTACACTTAAGTCATGCCACGTGGATGAAGAGGGACTAAAACTAGAGAATCTAAAATTACAGGGGCAGAATCTAAACAAAAATTTTAGCAGGGGCTAAAACTGGATTTTCCTGATATTACAGGGACTAAAAGTGGTATTAACCCTAAGTTAGAATATGAGCTTTTTTAAACGTAATTTGTTACAAGATGCTTCTCCCAAAAGAAAATTCATTCTCTCATAAATATTCTTGGAGGAAAACTGAGACAAATGAAATAGTCCTTGATTTGGGAAGATAATACGTTATTTAGAATTAAGATGCAGGGAAGAACCTAAAATAAATAAAAGAGTTGGAGGTGGAAGTAGGAAACAGATTAATGAGCAAGGGATACATATCAGCATACTTGGACGGGTTCATTATATCTATAGATCTATAGGTAGATGACAACAGGACAAAACTGAACTATTTTAATTTTTCAAACTAACGTTATCATCATCTACTTCAAAACTTTGTTACTTACGAGACGTTGAATAAACTGAGTGCTCTGATAGGTATTGGCCTTCATGGGCTGTGTTTGGTTAGAGTCATGGGTTGTGTTCTGTTAGAATGGGTTAGTTAGCCTTTGTTAGTTAATAAGGCATATTGCCTATAAATAAGAGGGGAGGTTTAGAGAATGATTATTTTGTTATTTGTATAGATTTGAGGACCATTTGGCATTAGGAGATTGTAGAGTCTCTCGAATACTCTAGCAAACCATTTGTAATCTTCACTTTTTTGCATAATTCTAGTTGGCTCCTCTCATGATCCTATTACCATGTTTTGAACTCAGTTACGTATTTATATTTTGAGTTTAAAGATGTTTTTGCAAATTAATATATGCTGGATATTCTTCTTGGTTTGATTTTGTTTACTGTTATTCAAGCACATCCACACCATTGTAGTTAGTATCGCACGTATCGCAAGATACAACTCGCGAAATGCAACGGAAATGAGGTGGGCGATACAAATCGTAGCTCTGAATCGGAAATGCCTCTGAATCGCACTCTGTTTTGCTAGATCAGTCTGGTATCGCAAGAATCGTGAATCAGAGACGAATTGTCCGATTCGATTGTACGACTTGCATTTCTTGTTTTCTGCGAGTGGACTCGAGCAAGACCCATGTTTCTTCTTTTCTACGGGTTCAGACCTATGCGCGACCCGCGTGAGACTCTGCGTGACCTGTGTTTCTCTCCCTTTTTCAGGTTAAAACAGATATTTGGTTGGGTACTCAAGATGACCCACACTACTTTAAATCAATTTTAGGGTTCTTTTTTTAAACAAAAGGGAATGCGCCGATAAACCTTCCCACTCTGATTACACTTCCACGTATACGCTTCAGAAAGTGAATGTGCCAGCGCATAAAAAAAGAGTGAATGTGTCGTCCCCTAAATAAACACATACGCGCCAGCCAGCCTCAAAGGAAAATTGCTCATAAATAGACAATAGTTAGTTTCCCCCCACCTTTTACCTCTGCTCCTTCTATATTTTATTATTACTCAAGTTTGATTTGTGTTTCCTTGTCACACCTTTTTTTTCCTCTGTTTTTTATTTTTTTAGTGAATAATGGCTTTGACAAAAAAGAAAAACGTCACATGGAAGCATTGTGAGAGTATTCAACCCCATAGGCTTATGGTCATTTTGATTTATGACTCGAATCTTCAATTATTTTGAAATTCATATATAATATATTAGTTCATGTTTTTTAATGTTACTCATTTTAACTTAAAAAGTATCATATTTTTTTTTTATCGTGTATCATACGATTTACAAAACGATACGGTTTACGATTCGTATCTCGATTTAACTACTGTGATCCACACTGATTTGGAAAGAAAGAATTATTTTATTTCTACACTCGATAATGATATTACATATAATCTAAGTTTTAATAACAGCCCTGGTGTCACCGGCTTATGTTACCGGCTTGTATTCATCATATCATGTTTGAAGTTAATTTACAGAGGACATGGCTGCACTTTTGACTTTTATGCACTTTTTTTCCTGTGTTTTTGTTTTATTTTTCTGTTTTGCTGTTTCACATCCAGTCTAAGGAGGGTATTTTTTAAAATCATAGATCCGCCCGCAACCCCAACTTCAAGCACATTGGGCATTATTCATGGTATATGGCGGCGTGGTGGGAAGAAAGAAAGGAAGAATGGAGCTTATTGTAGCACATTGGGCATTATTCAGATGTTAGTTGCCATATGAAGCTACAGCAACTGCAACTGTGAATGAGAAAAGGCACAAGCAAATGTTGGTCAAGTCAATAGAGAGACATATAGGATAGCTTTTTCATGCTGCTACTAAGGCAAATGCTCTGTAGGTTATACATTGGTGAAACAATTATTTGGGTTTCACTTTTAGCATTCACGCCTGGTTAGATACCAATGAGACATTAACCACATGTTTTAGATGGTAAAATTTTATTTCTTTAAAATTTCAGATCTTGTGATTGCTTGTCCGGTAAAGTTTCTTGTTGCCAATAGGTGATGTATGTCTGGCAGATTGGCATTTTAGCTAATATTTCTGACAAAAATGGATTCGCTGCAGTCGTTTTTTCACGCAGTTGATGCAGTTGCACGTAACAAGCCTACCGCATGTGGTCTCCGGTTTTCCCAATTTCCAAATTTACACGCGACTGCAGTGATTGCGTCATTTATTGACTGCAGACAATCCGAGTCCATTTCTTACCAGTTTTCACTTGTAAAGAATTGATTCTTTTAAATCCCACAGCTTCTAAGAGAAACAAAGGGTAGAAAAATATTGGAAAGCGTGTAAATATACGTAGAACATTGTTTATTTGATGTGATGAGAAATGCTAGGAACACACTCTCTAACACTTGCTTTTCAACACACACTCGCTTATTAGTTGAAATTTATATGGATCCCACCAAATTTACATGAGACCCACATGATTTAGTGGGATTTATTAGAATTTTAATCAATAAGAGAGTGAATGTTGGGAAGAGAGTGTTAGAGAGTGTGTTGATAACACTCTTCATGACGCGACTGTTCCTCCTACTTTTCAAAACTCAAGATAAATCCAACTAGTCTTCTAGTTTTTTTTAGCTCTTTTATGTATGCACATCTATTAACTATTCTATAAAATTAAGTCCTATGCTGCCACTTGGAGGACTCATTTTCTTGGTTAATTCTGGTGATTCATGAACTTGCAAGCTTTAGGAGGTAAGTCCCTTAACGGATTTGAGATTGGGACCAAGAACCTAATCTTAGGGTTTCAAATCCGAAAATTAGAGCAAGCTGAGGAAGATCTATCATCAAGCTCCTTAAATATAGTGTAGAAATTGAATATACTAAATATTATTTTCAATTGTCTATCATTACAAGCACTAATATTGTATGTATAGACTAAGTTATTCCTAACGGGCCCGATAAATGGGCTTATTACAATGAATGCTAATAATTATGAATAACCAAGTATTTACAATATTTACAACACTCTCCCTCAAGCTGGTGAATGGATATCTATCATTCCCAGCTTGTAAGTAGGCTGGCTAAATCGCTCTGTTGGTAAGCCTTTTGTTAGTACATCTGGCAGTTGGTGCATAGAGGGAATGTAGGCTGTTGTTATCAATCTACTATCCAACTTTTCCTTGATGAAGTGTCGATCTATCTCAATGTGTTTTGTCCTGTCATGCTGAACAGGATTATGAGCAATACTGATAGCCGATTTATTATCACAAAATAACTTCATAGGACCCTCAACCTTTATCTTCAAGTCATCAAGCACAATTTCCATCCACAATAACTCATAGATTTCATGTGCCATAGATCGAAATTCTGCTTCAGCACTGGATTTGGCTACAACATTTTGCTTCTTACTTCTCCAAGTGACAAGGTTTCCACACAAGAATGTGTAATAGCCTGAGGTGGACCTTCTATCAACCACTGAACCTGCATAATCTGCATCAGTATAAGCCTCCATGGTTAAACTTCCACCTATTTTAAATAAGAATCCTCTTCCTGGAGTGGTTTTGAGGTATTGCAAAACACGATCTACTGCCTGTAAATGTCTCACCCGCGGATCATGCATGAATTGACTCACAACACTGACAACATAAGCTAAATCTGGTCTAGTGTGTGCTAAGTAAATCAACTTCCCCACTAGTCTCTGATATTGGACCTTGTCAACTTTAGCATTTTCCTCTTCGATGCCCATTTTGAGACTTTGCTCGATGGGAACATCTGTAGGTTTACATCCAAGTTTGCCTGTTTTTTGTAAAAGATCGAGCACGTACTTCCTTTGAGAAATGAAAATGCCTTGCTTAGAGTAGGCCACTTCAATTCCCAAGAAGTACTTGAGTTTTCCAAGGTCCTTCATCTCAAATTCAGCAGAAAGTTTCTCTTTGAGCATTTGTTTCTCAACTGGATCATCTCCTGTAACAATAATATCATCTACATAAATAAGAAGTATTGTCAGCTTTCCTCCCTGTGAATGTTTGAAGAATAGTGTGTGATCGCCTTGTCTTTGCTTGTAGCCTAGGCATACCATAGCCTTCGTGAATCTTCCAAACCAGGCTCGGGGAGACTGTTCCAGCCCATACAAAGCTTTTCTCAGTCTGCACACTTTTTTTGCTCCACTAGTGGGTCCAAATCCAGGAGGAATCTCCATATACACTTCCTCTTCTAAGTTTCCATGCAAGAATGCATTTTTGACATCAAATTGTTGTAGTTCCCATCCAGAGTGGGCGGTAAGAGAGAGTAAAATTCGGACAGTGTTCATCTTTGCCACAGGAGCAAATGCTCCTCATAATCGATGCCATAAGTCTGAGCATATCCCTTTGCCACTAATCTTGCCTTGTACCGATCAAGAGTACCATCTGATTTGTGCTTGACTGTATAGATCCACCTGCAACCAACGAGCTTCTTGTCCCTAGGTCTGTTAACAATCTCCCAAGTTCTATTCTTCTCAAGTGCTTTCATCTCCTCATTCATAGCTTGGACCCAATTTTTATCCTTTAGTGCCTCTTGCACAGATGTTAGGATTCTCACAAAGTCAACAACTTCGATAAAACTCTGATGCTGCAAGGAAAGATGTATAGAAGAAACAAATTGAGAAATATGGTACTTGGCACAAGACCTTTTCACTTTTCTCAAGGCAATAGGTAAGTCATCTGGATCATGGTCAATGATATCAGAAATCTGAGAATCAGAAGTAGAAGGATCATTTTCAGTACTTACCTCTGGTTCAGACGGTTAGAGTTGTTTCTGGACCAGGTTGGGCTTTCCTTACCTCTGATAAGTCAACATAGACTCACTAGCCTTGTTCTTCGCTAGTACCAAAGGTGTTGTTTCCTGCAAAACAGAAGATATAAGGGACACAGGAGGAACAGAAGGACTAGGAAAAGGACAACCAAGAGGATCAAGAGGATCAGGACCTGGAGACAAAGAGTCTGAAACAGGAGGATCAGGACCTGGAGACAAAGAGTTTGAAACAGGAGGTGAGTCACCTAGCCAAGGACCAAGGAAGAGAAACTCGAGCTCGGACTCAGATTCCAAATTAAAATTAGAATCACTACTCTCCCCCTGAAGCTGAGGACTAGTGAAATAGGAGACATGCTCGTGGAATGTGACATTCATAGAAACAAAGAACTTACGACTTGGTGGATGATAGCACTTGTACCCCATTTTGTTAGGGGCATAACCCAAGAAGACACACCGGATGGCACGAGAATCCAACTTATTTCGGTGTTATGGATGAACATGGACAAAAGCCACGCAACCAAATACCCGAGACTCAAGACTCTGCATGATAGGAACAGAAGGAAACTGTGAGATCATAAACTGAACAGGACTAACGTTACCTAAAACACGAGATGGCACACGATTAATCAAATAGGCAGCAATCAATATTGCTTCACCCCAGTATGACTTTGGGACAGATATTTGGAAGAGAAGGGCTCGCGCAACTTCAAGTAAGTGACGATTTTTCCTTTTGGCAACCCCATTTTGCTGCGGGGTGTCGACACAAGTAAGTTCATGAATGATGCCCTGTTTAACAAGAAAACTGGAAAGGTTATGATTAACATATTCTTTGCCATTATCAGAATGAATTCTTTTAATGCGTCTTCCAAATTGAGTCTGTATCATATTATAAAATTGAATAAACAATTGAGATACCTCAGATTTATCTTTCATCAAGAATATCCAGGTTACTCGAGTACAATCATCAATAAATGACACAAACCATCGTGCACCAGAAATATTAGTAACTGGGGCAGGACCCCAAACATCAGAGTGAATAAGATCAAACGGTTCAACACTTTTAGTAAGACTAGAAGGAAAAGCAGCACGGTGGTGCTTAGAAAACTGACAGATGTCACACTTAAAAGACTCGACAGATGTCACACTTAAAAGACTCAACAGATTGTTTTAAAAACAAAGATGGAAACATAGACCTCATCAAAGAAAAAGGGGGATGACTAAGACGCTTGTGCTGAAGCCAGATTTGTGAGGCAGGAGAGTGAGACTCTGACTGAGACCGGAGTGCAGAAGACAACACCTTCTAACCAGTTCGTTCATCAAACAGATAGTACAACCCTCCCTGTTCCTTAGCAATTCCAATCGTCTTCCCTGTTGCAAGATCCTGAAAAATACAATGAGAATGAAAAAATTTTACTGCACAATTATGGTCTTGGGTAAGCTTACAAATAGATATAAGGTTATTCGAAAGATTGGGAACATGAAGCACATCTTTCAATTTAAAAAATTGAAGGTCAATGTCCCCACAACCATCAACACGAGTATGAGAACCATCTGCAACAGTTATATATGGAATACTGGAAGGGGAAGTGTAAGTCGAAAATAGTTGAGAATAAGAGGTCATGTGATGAGTAGCACCAGAATCAAGAATCCAAGCATTCTGAGGAATAGTATCAGCAGCTGTAAGGGATCGAGAACATGACTTCTTACCACTCATTGCCCGAGAAGAGTACTTAGAAGCCTCACCAAGAGATTTATGAAGGGCCAGTAAACAATTCAAGTTATCATTACTGAAAAAAGGAGAATTTGCTGCATCTGTGACTGCCATGTCACCGTTAAGGAAGGGTTGCCTAAAATTCTGGGGAAGCGCATGGAAAAATAAACCAGTAGCACCAAAAAACAGAAGCAACGAGCAAATCTGAAGCCAAAAGGTGTAACAAAGGGCGTAAAAATGCAAAGAATAGCAAGAAACTGTTCTATCATCAAAACAAGAATGTATGTCTAAACAAAACGCAAAGAATGCAAAGACAAAAACGCAGAACAGATTCAAAAAGAACCCACAAAACAAAGTGTCCCAAATCACGGTTTTGACCACTCAAACAGAACCATAGGGTGCCGATCTAAAGTCTGGGAAAGTTGCGCCGCGAAATGAAGCCGGGAGGGCGCACATGGCTTACACGTGCCCGAAGGTGGTCGGAGCTGTGACGGCGCGTGGAGGCGCGTCTGGTGTCCGGTGGCAGCGAAATTTCAGGGTCTGGCCGGTTTTTGTGTTCCGGTCCCGATGGTGTGGGTGGTGATGTGAGATCGTGATCGAGCAGTGGTGTATGGCCCAAAACAGTAGCTGCAACGGTGTTTGGTGGGAACAAACAGTAGGAATGTAGCTGCAATGAAGGCAGCAAGGAAAAACAACCACCACGATGAAGGTGGCAGCTAGGGTTTATGCGGAAGCGAGACCCTAAAAAACGAGTGCTCGTGATACCATGTAGAAATTGAATATACTGAATGTCATACCACATTTTTGTCCGACCCCTATTTATTTATTTTATTTTGTTAGTAATAAGAAATAAAAATAATATTTTTGGTTTCATAATAAAAAGAAGACAAGGAATAAAGTAAAAAAAAAGAGAGAATAAAAGAAAAGAGAGAAAAAAAAAAGAATGAAAGGGATACAAGTAGTAAAACAGAGGGGTGCAATTAGCAGTCTGCTAATGAGCAGCCCACCAGTCCAACGCACAACCTTGCTAGCACTTCCTCTCCCTTTCCACGCGCACCCCTCCTTTTCCTGCGCACAACCCCTGCGCGCCTCTCCTCTCTTCACTTACTACCCGCACCCCGTCTTCATTTCTACACCCCTAGCCCATGTGTGTCGCTTCCTTCAAATTTCAACTCCTACCCACTACCCAAACCTAACCCCACATAACCCTAACCTAAAAATAACCCTAATCCCTTTTCCCTTCCCATTCTCAGAGCCGATTCCCCCTCCCTCATTTTTACTCTCTTTCTTCACTTCTTCCTCTCTCTTCCTCCCACCTTCTTCTCCTCTTTTCTCGCCCTCCCCTCTCCTCATTCCATCATCATCCCTCTTCCTTCTCCAAAACCCTAATTTCTACCACAATCCCTACCCCAATCCTTTATTCTCCATTAAATCTTCCCCAATCTAAAATCACAAATCCCCACAATCTCGCACGAGAAGATTCGGTCTCCAATCTTGACAAAAGGGAAGATTTTCCTTCTATTCCCATTATTATTCTTGAAAAGTTTCCATTTTTGTATTTATTGACTTGATTTCTTTTTTTCTTGCAGGATATGGAGTGGAGAAAGGAATGGCTATAAAAGCTAAGCTCGCTGACCACAAAAAGGAGAGAGCCAACCCGGCAACAAACTTAGTGGAGAAAACCGAGAGCAAAGAAAGAAGAATAAGGATGAATCAGAAGCAGAAAGGAACCCGTGAGGATACTAAGTCCTAAAATTAAACACTGTTTCTTTTTAGTTCTAGGCTTTTTTGATTCCCCATCCATTGATTTCTGTATATTTTTCTGGGCAAAATTTAAACCCAGGTTTCATCTCCTTCCTTTCTCCAGTTTTTTTTCGTGTTCTTTATGTTATCCTGAAACAAGAACGAAAGAGAATTGCAATCTATTTCATTACATCATTTGCCTTATTTTCGTTTTTCTATTTTTACTGAGATTGTTCGACTGTTGTCGTTGTTGTTGTTGTTTGTTAATCTACTGATGGTTGAATCGAACTAAGGCTAGGGTTTAGCCTTCCAAAGGGGCCAAACCCAAGCAAAGGACCTATTTGTAATTATGGTTTTATAAGTTATGCATGAAAATATAAAAAGGGAAAAACAGGGGCGTAATAGCAAAAACAAGGAGTTCCAAAATTCTTTTTTTCATTTATGTACTTTCCTTTTAAAATCAAATCTTTATTAAGTCTATATAATCTGTAAAATCAATTTTTTCCCTAAAAGTTTTCTATTTTCTTTTTATTATTATTTTTCTGGGACCGATTTAGCAAATTAGGCTGTTAATTAACAAATAATAGTATTTTTGTGAATAAAAGGATAATAATAAATTTTAGATTCTATGTAATATAAATGAGTCTCATTGATACTAGGATTAATATTAATTAGTAATAGGGTTTGACAACCAACGATCATAATGTGGTTTTCTGCTTTTCTTTCATGTGTGCTCATCTTTTTTTATCTCTCTATTTCGTCTTAAAATAGATTTTGGCAAGGAGCTGCGAAATGCCATTCGTACGATTCGGTCATTTTGCGGCTCCTTCCTTTTTTTATAAATAAAAGATAATTAGATTTCATTAAGGGGATTAATTTTAAGGCAAACATTTTCTCAAAACAGTTAAAGGGTACCTTTTTTTTGAATGGGCGTGTGTGTGCACTAATCCTTCCTTGCGCGTAGCCAACTCCCGAACCCAAATTTGGTTCGAAGATCATTTTTTCAAGTTATTTTCAAGAAAGGTTTTTCCTAATGTTTTTCCTTAATAAACATTGGTGGCGGCTCCATTGAATTTTTAGGGTGGTTGTCACAGCTGCCGACTCCACTGGGGACTTATTTTGAGAGTTAGGCCCTATGATTGTTTATATGATTTGTTTGCTTTATTAAATGATTTATTCCCTTTTTGTTTTTAATCTTATTTGTTCATTGTGTGTATGCTTGTATATTTGAACCTTAGGATAGAGGACATGCTTAATTTTTTTTTTCTCTTTCATTTATTTCCTCTAAATATTTCACTCATATGTTGTATATTTGAACCCTAGGGTAGAAGCCATTTGTAAATATTATGTTTTGATTTGTTTTGCAGCGGGTAGTCTTTTAGGTAATTGTTCCTTCTCACACACTTCACCTACACATTTTTCACACACTATGAGTGGAACCCTATACCCGGGTTTGAAAAAGCTTTAAGTTAGGAGAGGCTGCATAGTGAGTGTCTGCTGGACGTACAGCCAGTTGGGTTCTTACGAAGGCCTCACCTAGAGTTTGGCTCCATTTGAGATAAAAGCTCACCTTTAGTACTCTAAGCCATCCATGGAAAGGTACTTATGTGGATCATAGATCCTTCTTTAGGAATGCCCGATCCATATCACAAAAGGAGCATCAGTTATCAGTCCCATTTGCCATGTGACAAAAGTCGTCGAACTTAAGATTTTGAGACGTATCTACTTAATTCATAAGGGGCACCCTACCTGCTTTTTCCTTCATCCATTTATTTTCCATTCATTTTTTGAAAAAATTGTGAAAGATAATAAATGGTATTTTTTCTAAAAATATCATTTGTTTTCTTTCCTGCAAAAAAAATAAAATATAGTTTCCAAAAAATTATTTTCCCTGCATTGCATCATTCTTTTTCCATGTTACAATAATAAAAAATAAAGTTTTCAAAAAAAAACAACAAAAGAACATTTTCATTTTCTTATCGCATTCATTTCATTTTTGCAAAATACAAAATGTATATATGAAAAATATTCAGAAAAATGGTCATTTCTCCATTATATTTTTTTTTTTTGCATAAAAAATACAAAAAAATGCATTCATACCATGCATAACCATGATGCCCTCATAACATAACTCATGCTAAAAAATGTTTTCATTTCTCTATCATATTCTTTTTGCATTAAATGTGCATAAAAAAAATACATTCATATCATGCATAACCATGTCATCCTCACAACATAACTCATGCTTTTTTTTCATATGAAAAAAAATAGTTATAATCGAGCTTTCCCTGCATCTTTACCGGATTCGAGCCCAAACTAGACTTATGGATGTGTTGGAAGGGAATCAACAAGCAATGAGGGAGGATCTCGACCAAGTAAAGGGTCAAAATGGTCAAATATTGAAGATCTGGTAAAACTTGGATGCACGATTCGCCCTTGATAAGAACAAGTCCAGTGACCCATCAAGGTCACAACCCGTTGACACGAATGCCCAAGAAGATCCCCAAGTTAAGGAGAGACTCCGAATTATGGAGGAGGGTTGAAAGCAATTGAAGATTGGGTTTGAAGCTTCAGATGTATGCTTAGCCCGTGACGTGGTGATTCCTCCAAAATTCAAAGTCCCTGAGTTTGCCAAGTATGAGGGGTTAACTTGTCCAAAAAGCCACCTTATCATGTACTGTCGAAAGATGACATCTTGCTCCAATAATGATAAACTCTTAATCCACTTTTTCCAAGAAAGTCTTACCGGGGCATCCCTACGCTGGTATATGCAGTTAAAACGGGGCAGGATCAGCTTATGGAAGGACTTGGCTAATGCTTTCCTCAAGCAATATAGCTACAATATGAACACGGCTCCTGATCGTTCCCAGTTGCAAACTATGGTGAAAGGGGGCAATGAAAACTTCAAAGAGTATGCCTTAAAATGGAAAGGTGTTGCAGCCCAGGTGGAACCTCCACTGTCTGAAAAAGATATGGTTACCGCATTCATTGACACACTTCAACATCCCTTCTATGATATGATGATGGGAAATATCTCTTCAAGCTTCTCAGACTTAATCGTTGTCGGGGAATGAGTGGAAGCAGGGATGACAAGCAGAAGGATTGGCAATCTCGACGCTCAATAGACATTGCGCAGTATGAGCCAAGAGAAGGAAGAAGATACAAACGCTGCTCATCACGACATACCACGCCGGGGCAGTGGGCCACTTAAGTGAAAATCATTGGGTTCCAAAAATAGACTACAAGATCAGATCAACACAAAGTGGTTGAATTTCAAGAAGGATAGCTACGTTTCCACAATTTTTAGATGTCTTTATGCTTTGCCCGAACCCCTGGGCATATCTTGTAAAGGGCCCACTTTGTTCCCACCTTTTCGATTCATCAATGGAAATGCAATTTGAATTTTTCAACTTACCTTGTTGATAAATGGTCGATCCGGGACCGCAAAAAAGAATAGTTAAAAGGGTGATTAAAAAAATGGTAAAGCACATGCACCCAATTTATCAAAAATTAATTTTTGTGAAAATTTGAGCAATGAGATTTTGAGATGAAGTTTGGCCATTTTTCTCCATCCCAAAAAATAAAAGTATCCCTTGCTCCCCTTTTTTGAGCCTATAAAAAAAATTCTTTCAAATACCCAAAACAAGGATCACCCATACATTGGAGCTAGCACAATAGTCCGTTCAATTTTCTCTGTTAAAAAAAAAGGAAGAAAAGGCAAGCAAGCAAATAGCAAATAGGAAATGCAAAGTATCAAGATGCTTGCAAGGATAAAAAAAAACAAATGAATAAAAAATGCAAAAGCAAAACAAGACAACTGTGCTAGCAACCCTCAAAGTGCATCTTGACACTAAAGATCCTTGTTTTCATGAACCCTTAAATACTTTTTGCGCCTGAAATATCTTTTCTTTTATAACCCTTAACCCTTGGCCACGTTACAACCCTAATAAAGTCCATTCTGATCAAAGTCAAATTGCTCACATTTTCTTAAAACTTGATTTTTTAAAGAAGAGATTCATATAAACTCTTCAGTGCAGTTGCTTTACAAAACAAAAAAAAAGGGAATATAAAAGAAAAAAGATCGCTAGGCTGAAAACCCAAAAGGGCGGTCTAGGCAAAAGTTAGAGCGACTCGCTAGGTTGAAAACATGCAAAGGGAAACCTAGGCAAGAGTTAGGGTCATATTCACAAACATATTAAACCAGATTGTACCTCCTGAACCTTAGCATAAACCAAGAAGCTAGGGGCAATAGTTGTGCCCATCATCTACAAGCTCCACATTCAAGATTTCATTCCAGTTTCAGAACTACACAAAGTGGTCTGTCTATTAACATACATGCTTCCTCACCTTGCTAGGCAAAGGCCAAAAGGACACTAAAATTTTGAGGATCAAAGTAGTCAATCCAATCCTCTCAAGAGCATTCAAAGTATGAAAAGAAAATTCAAGGATCCGCAAAGATAGGCAAGATGATCTATCAAGTGGGAAGTATGCAAATCTGATGCATTGCAAAGTCAACTCTTTGGACAAGAGAGCCAACATAAAGTTATCAGCCCATGAGACTAAGGGCAGCGTCCTCAAAGGGATTCAAGGAAAGCAAAAAAAAAAAAGCAAAAAAAAAATCAAAAAAATCATTCTTTTAAAACAAAACAATACTCTTGCATGACATACCATTCATTGCATCTTGCATGATCATCAATACTTTTGGGTCCACCGCCCACCTTAAAAAAGTATCATTGCTCCAAAAGCAAAAACATTATTCATGCATGACATACCATTCATTGCATCCTGCATAACCATCAAAATTTTTGGGTCCATCCACCCATCCTCTCCAATATTGCATACATTTGGTATGTTGTCTACTTAGTAGGAACTAGTACTCAACTCGCCTAATCTTTTTTGTAAGTAATCGTAGTCATGTCTATGCCTTACTGGGAATTCGCTAGGAAACCGAACCTAGAATCTCCCTCCAACTTTGTAAGGAGACATAGTCATAACTATGCCAGTAACATCCCAATTTTTATGAAAATTATTTTACAGTTTTCGACTACTTAAAATAAATCATAGAGATTGATCACCTCAATGGTTTGTTAAAAGTACGAAGGACTACAAAGATTTATAGTAAACAATTTACTGTTTTAGCAGTTAATTCAGATTAAGAGACAGTGTAGACGTATATTGTTTTTAATATGAATTAATCCTAAAAAAATGTGAAAAATTGTTGTATGATTAAAGAAAATTATTTTATTGAATGAGAAATAATTTTAGGACTTAATAGACATTTTTAAGTCACATTTTGAATTTTCATTGTTTAGTTATTGTATTAATTGTCTGTTTTATGTCATATTTAATATGACTATTATTTTAGAGATTTTGTCTTGATAATTTTATTGTTTGAATAATATCTAGATGGTAAGAGAAATTGAAATTAGTGATCCTCACTACTTTACAGTTTTTATTACGCTGCGAGAATTCTGTTGAATTCTGCCGTTAGGAGGCTATTGGGTGAGTTTCTAACTGAAACATGCCCAAACGTGATCCAAATTTTATAAAATTTGATATATTAGTATTTTCCAATATTTAGAATTTATTGGAATTTTTCTGGAATTTTTGGGCATCAGAAAATATTTAATGCATTATATGTGCCCAGAAACTGCCTAATTGCAACGTTTCGGTTCGTATTTCGAGAAAATGAGATACATGGGTGCTTTTCTCATGTCGTGAGGAACATTTTGGCTAAACAATAATTTTTGGGTGTGGACTTGGTTATCAAAATTATTTTTGAAATTTTTGGTATTAAAACCTAATATACGCGTAACGTCATCCACCCGATTGATCGATACGCGTCGTAGCGAAACCCTTGCTTAGTGAGCAAGAATGAAGGCCACACATGGACCAATAGGAGCTGAACCATGTGATTTAGAAGGTTCTAAGACAAGTGTTGCAAGATTATTGGTTGGTTAGTAAATGGTAGGAAATTAGTTTAGTTGGTCTGTAACTAGTTTAGTTAGTTTCCAACTAAATGAGCAGTTTTTGTTCCATTCTTGTCCCCAAATTTTCGTGGCTCTCTCCCTCATTAGACATCAGCCCATTCCATTTCTCCATTGTTGAAAGCTTGAGAAAAAATTTTTCTTGAGAGAGAAAATTGTTTTAGGTGAGGAACTTACGGCCTGATTGGCAGACAAGAAAAACAACAGAGAATGAAGTGAAAGAAAAAGGAGCAGCTAAAATGCCGAGAAAATGGAATTTTCTTGTGCTTGGTTTGCCTAGAAAATGTAAAGAAAGAAAAAAAAAACACGTGGGTCCTATGTTAAAAATTTTCTTCGCAAGTTTGGCGTGAAAACGTGATCCGCCTGCTTTTTTTTTTAATTTACCATTTGTACCCCTAATTCTCTCCTTATATCTCAAATTATTTAAATTTTTAGTCAAGGACATTGATGTCTTTTAAAAAATAATCAACACTTCTCTCTTCTCTTTTTCTCTTCTCTTTCACTTATTCCAATCAATACCCAAAATCTACCCAATTTCTCACTTTTTTCTCTCTTTTCATACTCTCTCTTCACAATTTCTCTCGTTAACCAATCAGACCCTTAGTGATTTTGCTTCCAATCTTCCTTCCTTTCTTCTTAATTCTTGATTTATCATCATCGTCCTTGTGGGTAAGGATCCTAATCCCTTTCTTCCTTCTCATGGCTGCCATGATTGTGTTCTTCATGGTTTTAGTGTTATTTTGCTTAGAATTTGTTAAATCTTGATGTAATAGCTTATATATTTCATAGATCCATCATTCTCCTCCTAGATTAAACTTGTTTGATGAATTTAAAATTTGAGAAACCCTAAGTTTTGGGGCTGGCCAAAATCAGTGGCTTTTTAAGGTTGTTTTGGCTTTATTTTGTTGATTTGGAGTTAGTTCTTTGGTGGGTTTTAAGTGGTATATTTGAAACTAGTCTTATATACATGTTTTACAAAGTTTTGAGAAATGAATTTGGTTAGTTTTTGGGGCTGGTAACCGTGGCTCATGAGCAAGATTTAGGGGATGTTTTAATTTGTTTTTAAAGTGTTTAAAGTGTTTAAGAAGTTGGTTTTTGGTTAGGACTTTAAGTCTATAAAGATTTGTATGTTTGAAGCTTTGAAAATTTGTTTGAAACAAAATAAATTTGGGGCTGTTTTGGGGTTTCCAAAACAGTGGCTTATGATCAAGTTTTGAGTGAGTTTTAACTTGTTTTTAATTGTATTGAAGTGGTATGGAAATTGTTTATGATAGGAAGTTGTGGATCTAACAAAATTGTAATGAATTAGGAGTTAAAGATTTGAAAACTTGAAGTTATTTTTGGAACACTAAAACCGTGGTCTTCAAGGAAGTTTTGTCACTTGTTCTTGACTTGTTTTATGCCTAAGATTGTTGTAAAAGGTGGTTAGTAAATTGATTTAGCAAAGTCTTTCAAAGAAGCTTGATTTTAGTAAATGATTTGGGTTATGTTTCAAGTATTGTTTTGGACTTATAATAAAATTGTTTCTAAAATTTTGTGACATATTTTAGTGTTTTAAAAAGTGATTCAAAGTTGGCAAAACACTATTTATTTGGTAAAAACACTATTCCAATTGGTAAAATTTGATTTAAGCTTTTTCTAAGTGTGTAGAGTTAGTAAAAGTTTCAAAACTTGCATGACTTAGACATGTTGCATGACATACGACTAGGTGTGGTCCAAATGGGATTAAGGGAGTAATTCTTAGGCCTTTTAGGGACCTAAACCGGTGGCTGCCCTAGGGGCATTAGATTGTGTTTTTAGTTCTAATTGATTGAAACTTGCGTTGTTAGGGTACGTGCGACGTGCGACTTGGCGATAGTTTTGAATTACCCTGCTTGGATTGTTAAAGCACCCAAGGTAAGGAAAATTCTTATATAATGAGTTTGGGCTTTTCGCCTTATGTGTTGTTTGATTGTTAATTGTTTGGGCTTTTCGCCTTGTGTGTTGTTTGATTGTTAATTAACTGTGTGGTAGTACTTGTAGTATGACTATACGTTGTTTGGAATGCTGTAGCATGTTTTTGGCCCCGCGTGGCAAGATTGAATTGTATTGTGTGACTTAAATCATGTTTGATTGATTTGATTGGACTTGAAATTGATGAATGTATGTAGCATGTTGTAGCGTACTGAATTATTATGTATTGTATGAAATGTTGTAGCATGCACTTGGCCCTGTGTGGCATTATGATTTGTATTGCTTGCCTTAAATCATGTTTGATTTAATTGGAATTTGGAATTGATTGGAATTTGGGAAATATTGTTGATAATAATGGATTAATTAATAATGCGTTGAACGATTGTTATTGGTTTGGCGATTTACTACGGTAAATCCGATGCGATTTCACAAGCCGAGAAATGTTTTCATGGTAAACTAAAGATATTTTTCTAAAAGAAGTCGGTGTACAAACACACTTTATGGATCAGAGGGCTAGAAGTTGTCTAAGAGGTTCTTTTAAAAAGAAAACAATTGATTTGTGAAAACGGTTGAGTTAAATGATGCGTCTGGAAAATTTTGGCTAGGAAAGACCTAGTTATTAAGAGTGTTCGTACCGCCTCTCTTTCTTGAAAATTTTTCCTAATGCATTATTTAGAACAACTAGGGTTTCAACGACCTAGAGTTAAAAAGTATTTTCAGATAAATAGGAGTGATACAAGGACTCAGAAAGAGATTTCAAAGATCGAGATTTCGAAGGAATAAAATATAGGGAACCTAGTGTTCCTATTGAGCATATGGGCCATGTGTCCTGTGCTGGGACTTAATGTCCTACTTGTGTGCGCATTTTCTTGATTAAGGATTGGACCTAGTGTTCTGTAGAGCGTGCCTAGTATCTCAACCTAAAAATCGAGCCTAGCGTTCCGCATTTCGTGCCTAAAGTTCTGATCTAAGATTGAGATTAGCGTCCCGCAGTTGAACACTTGGACCTAGTGTCCTGTGTTTGAACTCTAAGGGGTATTTCTCATCATCTCAGTTCACTGCGTGATGAAGAATACTTGAGCATTACTTGAGTAGTATGGGATGCTCATTAAGTGCTTAAACTTTGAGTTCCCTCCACCTTTTCAAAAGTGAACATAGTTGAGGTTTGTCGATCCGCATTGATTAATTAAAACATTACTCGGGCACTCCCTACGGTGAGCATGCCATATTGAAGAATTTGTTTGGATGCATACTGACCATTGAGCATCGACACTCGGAGCGTTTGATTCTCTTAAGGACTTCAAAAGGACGAGTTGTCACTTCATGCCTATGTGGCAGCAATGCCTAATGCGTGGCAAGCCTAAGGTGTGGCTATACCCTTGGTAGGGGAATTTTATTCGGACGTTGGGAAATAAAGTTCCTCGTCACTGCTGACCTTGTTTAAGGCTGCAGGTGTATACACAAACTTGTTCATAATGCATTGACATGCATGGCTAACCACATTTATGATATGTGATGATTTGTTTGATGAAATTGATATTGTGATGACTTGATCGTTGATTTGTTGATAGAATTGTTGTTCACATTCAATTGTTTGATACTGTGGTGACTTGATTGTTGATCTGTCGATAGAATTGTCTTCTCACATGCAATTGTTTGATATTGTTGTGCCTTGATTGTTGATCGGTTAGTTGATTTGTCTGTTCACATGCAAATGCTTGATATACCATGAAGATGCATGCGGTCTATTAAGTATGTATATGTATATAAAAGCATGTCGTTATATTATATATGTATATATTGTTTGCATGCGACATAGCCTATGATAAACTCATGGACAAAGGATTTACCCTTGCACTGTTGTTGGATTGGATATCCTTATGGATGTCACTTCCAGATGGAGCTCCATAGCTGCTGCTGTTCTGTCTTCCCAGGAGCGTTGAAGATTGGGCCAATGGAAGAAGAATCCTCTGAGTGCTTCGTGTTTTGATTTTGCTGAACTATTTCTCAGTAAGAGTTATATTTATTGGCCAGCTTAGCTTAGGGTTTTGTCGTTGTTATTTGCGTGATTACCCATTGTTTTGTAATTACTCTTTTCATAAAACCTCGCCTCAGTGCGAAACGATTGTGTTATGTTTTATGTTATGTGAAGTATTATTTTGTGATGCGTTATACTCTGATATTTGCAAAAGTCTGAATTTGCATTATTTAGAAAATTGTAGTACTCTTTATGTCTCATTTTTGAAAAGGGTTTTCAAAAGGGAAGAAAAAGAAAATGAAAAAAAAATACTCCTATTTTTCATAGCGAATTACATAAGAGTACTTCTTAACTGTAAGCATACAAGCATAAAATGTTTTCAGCATTAGATTGGGTTGCACAGTAGCGCTCCAGAAATGGGGTATTACAATGCCTTACTGGAAATTCGTCGGGAAACCGAACCCGAAATCTCCCGCCATTTTTTCTAAGGAGAAATAGTCATAACTATGCCTTACTGGGAATTCGCCAGGAAACCGAACCTGGAATCTCCATCAATTTTTGTAAGGAATCATAGTCATAACTATGCCTTACTGGGAATTCGCCAGGAAACTGAACCTGGAATCTCCCTCCAACTTTGTAAGGAGACATAATCATAACTATGCCTTACTGGGAATTCGCTGGGAAACCGAACCCGAAATCTCCCTCCAACTTTGTAACGTCATTTTGTAAGGAATTATAGTCATAACTATGCCTTACTGAGAATTCGCCAGGAAACTGAACCTGGAATCTCCCTCCAACTTTGTAAGGAGACATAGTCATAACTATGCCTTACTGGGAATTCGCCGGGAAACCGAACCCGGAATCTCCCGCAATTTTTGTAAGGAATCATAGTCATACCTATGCCTTACGGGAAATTCGTCAGGAAACCGAACCTGGAATATCCCACCAATTTTTGTAAGAACTAGTCATACCTATGCCTTATGGGGAATTCGCCAGGAAACCGAACCTGAAATCTCCCACCAATTTTTGTAAGAACTAGTCATACCTATGCCTTATAGGGAATTCGCCAGGACCGAACCTGGAATCTCCCACCAATTTTGTAAGGAATCATAGTCAAACCTATGACTTACACGGAATTCACTAGTGAATCGAACCTAGAATCTTCGACCCAAGGAATTCACTAGGAACCAAACCTAGAATTTCTTACCAAAGTCGGGAACGATCCCGCATTCTCAAACCACTTTTTTGGACAAAAATTAGGGTCTTCTATCCTTAATTACCTTTTACAACGAATTCACGAAGGTCTTCGAGTAAAATATAATTAATGAGGGGCAGCTGTCATACCCCATTTTTGTCCGACCCCTATTTATTTATTTATTTATTTATTTATTTATTTATTTATTTATTTTGTTGGTAATAAGAAATAAAAATAATATTTTTGGTTTCATAATAAAAAGAAGACAAGGAATAAAGTAAAAAAAAAAGAGAGAGAATAAAAGAAAAGAGAGAAAAAAAGAAAGAAAGGGATATAAGTAGTAAAACAGAGGGGTGCAATTAGCAGTCTGCTAATGAGCAGCCCACCAATCCAACGCACAACCTTGCCAGCGCTCGCTCTCCCTTTCCACGCGCACCCCTTCTTTTCTTGCGCACAACCCATGTGCGCCTCTCCTTTCTTCACTTACTACCCGCACCCCTTCTTCATTTCTACACCCCTAGCCCATGTGCGCTGCTTTCCTTCAGCCCAACTCCTCGGCCCATTACCCAAACCTAAACCCACATAACCCTAACCTAAAAATAACCCTAATCCCTTTTCCCTTCCCATTCTCAGCGCCGATTCCTGCTCCCCCATTTTTACTCTCTTTCTTCACTTCTTCCTCTCTCTTCCTCCCACCTTCTTCTCCTCTTTTCTCGCCCTCCCCTCTCCTCATTCCATCATCATCCCTCTTCCTTCTCCAAAACCCTAATTTCTACCACACTCCCCACCCCAATCCTTTATTCTCCATCAAATCTTCCCCAATCTTAAATCACAAATCCCCACAATCTCGCACGAGAAGATTCGGTCTCCAATCTTGACAAAAGGGAAGATTTTCCTTCTATTCCCATTATTTTTCTTGAAAAGTTTCCATTTTTGTATTTGTTGACTTGATTTCTTTTTTTTTTTCTTGCATGATATGAAGTGGAGAAAGGAATGGCTATAAAAGCTAAGCTCGCTGACCACAAAATGGAGAGAGCCAACCCGACAACAAACCTAGAGGAGAAAACCGAGAGCAAAAAAAGAAGAAGAAGGATGAAGCAGAAGCAGAAAGGAACCCGTGAGGATACTAAGTCCCAAAATTAAACACTGTTTCTTTTTAGTTCTAGGCTTTTTTGATTCCCCATCCATTGATTTCTGTATATTTTTCTGGGCAAAATTTAAACCCAGGTTTCATCTCCTTCCTTTCTCCAGTTTTTTTCGTGTTCTTTATGTTATCCTGAAACAAGAACGAAAGAGAATTGCAATCTATTTCATTACATCAGTTGCCTTATTTTCATTTTTCTATTTTTACTGAGATTGTTCGGCTGTTGTCGTTGTTGTTGTTGTTTGTTAATCTGCTGATGGTTGAATCGAACTAAGGCTAGGGTTTAGCCTTCCAAAGGGGCCAAACCCAAGCAAAGGACCTATTAGTAATTATGGTTTTATAAGTTATGCATGAAAATATAAAAAGGGGAAAACAGGGGCGTAATAGCAAAAACAAGGAGTTCCAGAATTCTTTTTTTCATTTATGTACTTACCTTTTAAAATCAAATCTTTATTAAGTCTATATAATCTGTAAAATCAATTTTTTCCCTAAAAGTTTTCTATTTTCTTTTTATTATTATTTTTCTGGGACCGATTTAGCAAATTAGGCTGTTAATTAACAAATAATAGTATTTTTGTGAATAAAAGGATAATAATAAATTTTAGATTCTATGTAATATAAATGAGTCTCATTGATACTAGGATTAATATTAATTAGTAATAGGGTTTGACAACCAACGATCATAATGTGGTTTTCTGCTTCTCTTTCATGTGTGCTCATCTTTTTTTATCTCTCTATTTCGTCTTAAAATAGATTTTGGCAAGGAGTCATAAATGCCATTCGCATTTATGCGGTCATTTTATGGCTCCTTCCTTTTTTTATAAATAAAAGATAATTAGATTTCATTAAGGGGATTAATTTTAAGGCAAACATTTTCTCAAAACAGTTAAAGGGTACCTTTTTTTTGAATGGGCGTGTGTGTGCACTAATCCTTCCTTGCGCGTAGTCAACTCCCGAACCCAAATTTGGTTCGAAGATCATTTTTTCAAGTTATTTTCAAGAAAGGTTTTTCCTAATATTTTTCCTTAATAAACATAGGTGGCGGCTCCATTGAATTTTTAGGGTGGTTGTCACACTGAATATTATTTTCAATTGTCTGTCATTACAAGCACTAATATTGTATGTATAGACTAAGCTATTCCTAACGGGCCCGATAAATGGACTTATTACAATAAATGCTAATAATTATGAAACAACCAAGTATTTACAATATTTACAACATAAAGTAACGTAATTGTTGAGAATTTTTTTATTTTGTTGAGGTTTGGGAATTCTTTGAATATTTTGTATTAATTTTGGATTTGGGAATAATTAAAAATATTGCACCAAATCCATAATTTTCAAAAGAAAATGCACTATCAACTCAGGCTAATTTTTATGTTGGACTAAGTTGGATCAAATTCAATATTGTATTTGATTTTTTTAAAGCCCAAAACATACTTTATAATCAACTAATTGAACCGATGTGTTGGTTCTATTCATTTTGACATTCTTATTTAGAGCACTAATCTATAAACATATAGGCTGAGTAGCCCGTTGTTGGACATTTGGCTTATATTTTGAATGGCCAATTATAATTAAGATTAAAATTAATGGTATATTTTTCCATAAAGATGACATCGCTTCAGTTGTGTTTTAAATTTTATTTTTAATTTTCCATATAGAAGGTATATTTGAGACCTGGCAATTGTGGTTTATGTAGATGAAAGCATTTGTTTGAACAGTTTGCGAAATCAGATTAAAGCAACATGCTTCCAGTAAGAAGTTGTTTGTACTTCATGTTTTGATTCATCTATTCAGGTTGAGTTGTGATTTCAGTAACCTTAACTATCACATAATCATCATAATGAAAGGTTAGAAAATTATATATTTGTTGCATCAATTATAAGTTAACATGTGTCAAATTGATGTTGTCAAACCAAAGGACTCATGATAAATGATTGATCATATGATTTGTCTCTTCAGGAACATATTATCAAAACAGATCACGGTGATGTCTCTGTTGCTGTGTATATAGACTAAAATTTACAACCCAATGCTTTCAATATTAGCATTTAAATTTTACAGATATAAGGAAGACGATATTTATCAATAAAGAAAAAAAAAACAGAGACGGACGAAAGTTAAGCTGCACATACCCAAAGTTCTACTCAATCTAGACACAAGGTCCTATACGTAGACTGTCAAACCTTTGCAAAAAACACCACCAGCAGGCGCCTCTGTGTCAGCAGGGGCCAGCGCCCCACGCCTCAACTCAGTCCCCCAAACATTATTTTGCGGCCCAGTGGGTCCCTGGTCATGGTGTACGCATCCAGACATCTCTAATTTATTACATAACAAGGTTTTAAGAGCACCCATAATGCTCGTCAACTTGCAGGTTGCGTAGCAGTTACTTAATTTTCTCTCTCCGTGTGGCATGCCAAGTGTAGCATGCGTTGCCTTATTTTGTCTTACCGTCAAAGAGTAAAGTAACACATCTTTATTTTCTCTTTCCTGAAAAACAACTGTCGTTCCATGTGGTTGATGAGGACCCACATAAATAAATTTGCAACCCAAGTAAAACAACCATTGATAAAGTAGCTCTAAAGTCTTTTTATCAAAATCTAACTCCTATGAATTATTTAATTATTTTCTTGAAGACTAAGTTACCTTACACTTAGCTTAGCTTAAGAATTGCACACTTAGTTGATTTCCCATTTTTAACATCTCATCTCTTGTGACACTTACTATAACACATGCCAGCCTATATCCAAGTTGTAAGTAATCTTAAACCAAGTAATTAAATAATCTTATCAATTACCTTAACTCAATTTGACCTTCTCTTTTAACCAATTTACTGAAAAGATGAGTTTTTTTAAACTTAGTTTTCTACAAGATGATTCTCCCAAAGGAAAATTCATTCTCTCTTAAATATTCTTACAGGAAAAGTGAGGCAAATTAAATAGTCCTTGATTTGGGAAGATAATACATTATTTAGAATTGAGCCGCAAGGAAGAACCTATAAAAAATGACAGAGTGGGAGGCGGAAGTGGGAAACACATTAATGAGCAAGCAGGGGCAGATCTATGTGCACACCCTTAATTTTTAAAATCCCACTTAACTCCTTGTAAATTTTTTATTTAACCCCTTTGGCTTTACAGTTTTGTACCCACTGTCCATAATTACACCGCCTCTCTCATTTCATTCGTCCATATTGGTCTCTGACAAAAACACAAAGACCAATTTAGTCACTGAGAAATAAAAAATACCAATATAGTTATAAAAAATCTCAAATTTTGGTCAAATTAATCATTTTAAAGATATTTTTAGGGATATTATAGTCCTTGTCAGAGACTAGTTTGACCAACATCTGAAACTCTTAATGAATAAATTGATATTTATTCATTTGTCAGGTACTAAATAGGTGTTTGTGTTTATTTTGAAGGACCAATTTGAGTCTATACTCATTTTATTTATAAGCAAGAAATCTTAAACCCATTTAATTATTATTTTGAAAACAAGACTCACTACATGTACCTAACGTAGGGAGTTTTGGCAGTACCTAATTTATTATTAATTTCATTTTTTGCCATTAATTTTGTTTTTAAATTGTAGAAGATAATAAATAGATTTTTGAACTAGAGATTATCATAAAATGATCAACAATCTTGTGAAATCAAGTTCCCAACAACAAACATTGAAATTGATTTAGATGAGTTGTTATTAGATCCAGGAAAATAAATTAAAATATTGATATATTATTCTTATGATCGAGATAAAATACAAAGAACATATTTACAAAACGAAATATAATAATTATTAATTAAAGTTAAATGGTTTGACCCCGCTGACCCGAGGTCCTAGATACGTCGCTGTGAGCAAGTGACACATATCACCATGCTTGGACAGATTTATTATAGATATAGATATAAATATATAGATAGAGATCTGCTCTATGTTACTTTATATTGTTTGGTTTCCATGCTTGCTCTAATTTCTCAGTGAATTCATGGTCTCCCCTTAGTAACTAGCTTATTTTAAATTTTCAATATTCCTATTTCCTAACTTCTAGAATTGTATTCACAAAATTAGGTAGGGCAGAACGAAACCAAGAAGTAGATTTAGAGTGATCATTTACTGTATGTTAGTATAATGACTAATGTTTCAACATGCTGAAGTTAGAGGACATGCTATTGGAAACTGTGACTGGGAAGTTTATAGAATCTTGTTTGATGAAGGGGAGGGATTATCTGTTCCAGGGAATAAGATTGAGAAAGGAGTTTGGAAAATGTTGATGGGTTGGGAGTGATCCATGGTTACTGGCATTGTTTCTTTGTTCCTGAACATGTGCTTGTGTACAGCTAACATGGTTCCTATCTATTTGCTAGATGTAACTTGTTGTATTTGTAAGATATATGTTGTGCAAATAGTAATCTTTGCCACATCATATTTGTTAGTGCTTTTGCAATTCTAACTTGATGTGCAGAAAGAAGGGCAGTAGCAACTAGCAAGTTTATGAAACGAAAGGGATTGGTCAGAGCATTTTATAATTCAAAATGACATATTGTAAAGTGGTTAAGTTGTTATTAACTGTTAGTTTTTATAAAAACATTTTTTGCTTGCACTCTGCTTGAAAATGAAAGAGCATTATTACAAACCAACACTACAACAAATTCTTTAAAAGATGGCGCGACTTTAAATAGCGTTTAAATATGGAAGTGCTACTTCAAATTAGGTAGAGTACTTTAAGTAGCGTTTAACTAAGAAACACTACTGAAGGGGAAAGAAATAAATAGCGCTTACAAAATCAGCGCTACTTATAGTGGAGGAATAAGTAGCGCTTACAATGAGAAGCGCTATTTAAAGATGGAGAAAGAATAAGTAGCGCTTAACCCTGGAAGCACTATTTATTGTCTTAACCTAAAGTAGCGCTTAACGCTGGAAGCGCTACTTATTGTCTGACCTAAAGTAGCGCTTCAACGATAAAGCGCTATTTATTGTCAAATACTAATTTTAATTCAGCCCGCGTTTCTCAATACCAGTCACTTCCACACTGTCGCATATCTCTCTCTCTCTCTCTCTCTCTCTCTCGAGTTTCTCTCAACGTTAACGACGCCATTGTTACTCCTTCCTCTCAGTGTCGCCACCATCTCTGCTCGAGTTTCTCTCATCGTTGTTGTTGGCCTCGCCGTTTGTGACGTCGCACCATCGCTCACAGGCGCCGTCGCCGTCACATCTCTGCTTACGTAGTCATCGTTGTTTGTGGCGTCGCCACCACCTTCTTCTGTTCCCACCGTCGCACCGTCAGACCTTCTTCTGTTACCAACAGGTTTCATCTGTTCCCATTCTTCTTGCTTTCCTTTTTTTTTCCCCCAAAAACGCTTTCATTTTTTTTTTCAAGGAAGTCAGTGTTTTCCAACCCTATCTTCGTGCTTTGAAATGGAAAATCAAAACGAAATGGAAAATAAAAAACACAGTACAACACATTAGTATGTGGGATTAGAATTCTGCAGTATCTTCCATTTGTATTTAGGCATATTGAAGACTCTGTTTTTTTTTCTTCAGTATTCTCTTATTTTTGTTTTTTGAAATGTCCAAAAACATATAAAGTAACTAAATGCAGGGATCTAAACTAGTAAAATTATCTCATTCTTTAAGTTATTTATTGGTTTTAGGTTTTTGTAGTTATGTTTAGAAATGATTGAGAAATGGTTGATGAGGAACTTGGAGGGGTTAATGTGTTTTTAGCTGATAGGTTTTTTAATATAATTATTATTAATGTTAGTGTTTTTTCTCATTATGTTAAATGAAGAATGAGATAATAGAGATGTTACTGCAGATCGTTTTAGAGAAATGGTTGAATTTGAAGCTTTTATTTGTTTATGTTTGGCCTATGTGAACCCTTGTGCTGGTTGGTATGATATGTTATTTTGTTACAGGTGTTGTATAAATTTTGGAATGTCCATATTTAGGGGAGGTTCTGTCAAAATTTTGTTAGAAATTTGATATAGTCTGTGTGTTGTTGTTAAGAGAAGTGGTAGTTTTAGTCTTGGTTTATCTAATTGGGCTTTAGTTAATCTCAATTTTGTCTTGCATTAACGACATAGCCTATGTTGTTGCTCTGAATGCCTTGGTGTTGTTTTATTTCTCAATTCATAGGCAAATATGGATTGAAAGTGGATGTCTGCCAATCGTTTGTCGAAGGAATATAAGGATGGAGTGGAAGATTTTATTGGGTTTGTAGTTGGGCATACAACAGATCTTAGTAGAATAGTATGTCCGTGTTTAAGTTGTTGTTATGCAAACAAAGTTAATGTTAAGGAATTAGAATGGCATTTAGTGAGCAATGGGATTGATCAAACTTATACCTGTTGGACAAAGTACGGTGAGACAAGAGGTGAATCTTCGAATATGGGGAATAGTGGGAGATATGCGTCAGAGGACACCGGTACAAATACATATGATGGTGACCGTTTTGAAGAGATGGCAAAAGCGGTTGAAGAAGATCTTCGTGATTGTCCTCAAATGTTTGAGAAGTTGATAAGTGATGCGGAGAAGCCATTATATGACGGTTGTACTAAATTCACAAGATTATCGGCAATGTTAAAGTTGTTTAACTTGAAGTCGGGCAATAGATGGACTGATAAGAGCTTTACGGACTTACTCACACTATTGAAAGATATATTGCCAAATGATAATGTGCTTCCTAGTCGGACATATGAGGCTAAACAAATATTACGATCTATTGGGATGAGCTATGAGAAAATACATGCTTGTCGTAATGATTGCATTTTATTTCGTAATGAATATGCGTCGTTAAAGTCGTGTCCTAAATGTGAAGCCTCACGGTATAAGAAGGAAGATTCGGCTCCAGAGAAGGTTTTATGGTATTTTCCCATAATTCCCAGATTCAGCGTATGTATCGTAGTTCAAGATGCAAAAACTTGACATGGCATGAGGATGAAAGGATTCAAGATGGCAAGTTACGGCACCCGGCAGATTCTCCTCAATGGAAAAAAGTTGATATTGATTACCCTGATTTTGGGAATGAACCAAGAAACTTACGACTTGCATTGTCTACTGATGGATTTAACCCGCATGGTGTTCAAAGTAGCTCTCACAGTACATGGCCTGTGATTTTGGTGATTTATAACCTACCTCCATGGCTATGCATGAAGCATAAATATATGATGTTGTCTTTGTTAATTTCTGGGCCGAAACAACCAGGAAATGATATCGATGTATACTTGGCTCCTCTAATTGAAGACTTGAAGCAAATGTGGGAGACAGGTGTAGTTGTGTATGATGGATATAGAGAAGAAAGTTTCACCTTGAGGGCTATGATTTTTGGCATAATTAATGATTTTCCAGCATATGGTAATCTGTCGGGATATAGTACCAAAGGCCAGTGAGCATGCCCTATCTGTGAAGATAATACAGATTGGATTCGGTTGGATCATGGTAAGAAGAATGTCTTCCTTGGGCATCGTAGATTTTTGAATCCAAATCATTATTATCAATCGTGGAGAAAGGCATTCAATGGGAATACAGAAGAACGTAGAGCTTCTTTGCCTTTGACAGGTGCACAACTGTTTGAAAAAGTAAAAGATTTGAATATTAAATTTGGGAAACCTTTTGCGGGAGACCTTGTCACACGAGGGTGGAAAAAAAGGTCGATTTTCTTTGAGTTGCCATATTGGAAGTCATTATACGTAAGACATTTCATTGATGTGATGCATGTTGAAAAAAATATCTTTGATAGTCTCATTGGTACCCTACTCAATGTGCCCGGGAAGACTAAAGATGGCATCAAGGCAAGGATGGATTTGGTTAGTATGGGATTGAGACGAGAGTTGGGACCCGTAAAGAAAGGGAACGTCGTACATATCTACCTCCGGCTGCTCATACTCTATCCAGAAAAGAGAAAAAAGATTTTTGTAAGTTTCTTGATGGAGTTAAAGTTCCAGAGGGGTACTCTTCAAACATTAAGAACCTCGTATCGATGAAAGATCTTAGGTTAAAGGGTCTAAAGTCTCATGATTGTCATGTTCTCATGGAGAATTTGCTACCCATAGCTATACGATCCATTTTGCCCAACAAAGTGCAGAATACCTTAACTAAACTTTGTTTCTTCTTTAAAGCAATTTGTAGTAAAGTGATTGACCCTGAAAAGTTGTCAGCCTTGCAAAAAGAAATTATTCTGACTTTGTGTGAGCTTGAGATGTATTTCCCGCCTTCATTCTTTGACATAATGATTCATCTGACAATTCATCTGGTTAGGGAGACACAATTGTGTGTGTAGTACCCTAATTTTGTCCGGCCCTTTTAATTTTTATTTTAATTAGTAGTAGTAGTAATAAATATAAATAATATTAAAAAAGAGAAGAAAAGAATGGATAAGGAAAATGGGATTTTTTTTATTTGAGTAGGGGTGTGTAAAAAATAAAATTAGATGGTGCAAATAGCAATAAACAAAGTTGGATCCAGCCCAGGCAGGCAACAACCCATTTAGCCATTCCTCCGCACACCCCTTCTTTTTCATTTTCACGCCCCTTTATCCCCTCATGCCTTCAGCCTACTTCGCGCACCCCCCTTTCTTTCTACGTGCACACCTTTTTTTCTTTCCTTCCACGCAGCCCAATCCCTCTTCAACCACGCAGCCAAGTAAACCTGCGCGGCCCAACCAGCCCAACCCGTTTCAACCTAAAATACCTTCCCCTCCTTCCAAACCCTAATAACATCAACACCCTCATTCTCATACGCGGCTCCTCCTCTCTCTCGAACCTTCCTCGCTGCCTCATGGCGCCCCTCTCCTCAACCCCTCGTCCTTCCCTTCTTCCTCACCAAAACCCTAACTTCCATATCCCTGATTCTTCTCCACCATTCTCGCGTTCTCTTCCACCATTTCCTCATCCTAATCTCCTTAACCCTAGTTCCCTCACGTCGCAGCTTCCCCCCTCATCCTTACCTTCTTCATCCTCATCTCCCTAACCCTAGGTCGCGGCCTCAACCTATCCTCAAATCTCTCAATCAGAGATTCGTATCTCCAAAAAGGGAAGTTTCTTTTTTTTTTCTCCTTTTATTATTTTTGTTTTAAAATCAACACTGATTTTCTTTCCCCTTTTGATTTGCAGGTCTTGAAGAGGAACGAAGAGGCTATAAAGGGGGAGGGAGAGAACCCGAGAGACGGAGAGTGCCCAGTAGAATCATTGAAGCAGAGGAAAACGACGAGGAATGCAGGAATAAAGAAAGGAGACTGAAACTGTGAGACCCCCGTCCACCCAGAACCAAAATTAAAACACCATTAGTTTAGGTTTCCTTTGAATCCCCTTCTCCTAGTTTCTGTTTGATTTTCTGGGAAGAATCTAAATACCCTGGTTTTATCTTTCTCTTTTCATTTCTCTTCTGAATATGGTTCTGTAATAAAATTGTAATCAAGAATTTCTGTTGCAATTTGCTTGCTTCCGTCTTATATTTTTGTGCTGCTGCTGTTATTGTTGCTGTTGTTGTTGCTGTTGCGATTGTTGTTGGATCTTGGAACAAGATTAGGGTTAGGGTTTGGCCTTCCAATGGGGCCAAATCCTAAATAGGGACTGAACTGTAAATACGTAATAAAAAGGGACTAAACTGCAAATACGTGATAAATAAGGACTGGATTGTAAATACGTAATTAATAGGGGTCAATTTGCAAGTATGTAATTAACAGGGGCATAGATACAAAGAATAAAATAATAATAATAAAAAAGGTTTTTGTTTGTGATTTTGTTTCATATATACGTGTTTTAGGGTTTGGTCTTTTAACGGGGCCAAATCCTAAATAAGGATTTATTTATAATTTATTTTTTTTTATTTTAAATCATTGTAAATAAATAGGATATTGATGAGGGACTTAAAAGCACAATAGAAGTTTCTGAATTGGGTTTCCTCATTTAAGTATTTTTTTTTATAAATAAATTAATAACTTGTGGAAGTGATTCTTAAATTCAGTTTGTATTTCTGTCTTATTAAAAGGAGATGAAATAATAATAAATACAATAAAAAGGTTTTCTTTTTTTTTTTTATAATTTTTGTTGGTTCTTTTTTCTTATTATTTAATAAATTTGATAAAGGGAATTAATTTTCTTAAAAGGCAAACAATTTTTTATAAACAATTAATGGGTACCATTTTTTTAAATGGGCGCGTATGGGTGCTAATCCTTCCTTGTGCGTAACCAACTCCCGGACCCAAATCTGGTACAAAGACCTTCTTTTTTAAATTCAAAAATATTCAAAATTAGGTTTTCCAATGTTTCCTATAAAAGTAAAATATTGGTGGCGGGTCCATTTAAATTTTGGGGTGGTTGCTACAGCTGGCGACTTCACTGGGGACACTAGAGAGTTAGGCCTTATAATCGTTTGAATTTGTTTGTTTGCCTTACATGATTTATTTCCCTTGTATTTTATTTTTCTACTCCTATTTGGTCATTGTATATTTTGCTCATATGCTTGTATATTTGAACCCTAGGGTAGAAGACATCTGTAAATATTATATGTTTATTTATTTTGCAGCGGGTAGAATTTTAGGTCATTGCTCCTTTCACACACTTTACTTTGCACACTTATTTGCACACACTATGAGTGGGAGCCCTATACCCGGGCCCGAGTGGACATTAAGGTAGGAGAGGTCATGTAGTGGGTGCTCTCTGGACGTCTGACAGAGGGTTCCTACGAAAGCCTCACCTAGAGTTTGGCTCCATTTGAGAAAAAACCATCCTTTAATAGTATACCTATTATTGGTGGTAACATTTTCAAATGGGACCCTTGGCTCTAGAGACTTTTAGTTTAGTACTTTAATCCACCCAAAGAAAGGCACTTAATATGAACCATAGATCCTTTAAGAATTACCAACCTTGGTCACAAAAGGAGCATACTCTCCCTTATTATCTTTTTCGCTTATTTATTTCAAAAAAAATCACAAGAATAATTTTTTTTTTATGATATAAACTTCTCTTTTAGAGCCCCAATCAACTATTTTGAAAAATAGATACTTAGACCTTTTAAAAAAGGGGGGGTGTAATAATAATAGTAATAACGGTAACAAATTTTCTAAAAATAAACTTAATGTGTACTAAAAGGTATATTTATTAAAATGACTGTGTTTTCGAAAATGAAGTAAATTTGCAATTTTATTTTTCTTTCACTTTTGGAAAACAAAGTCATACTCATTCATTCATGCATATGCCATAACACAAATTTCCCATTCGTTCAGGCTTATCGGAAATTTCAAAAATCGTTGGAACAAATGTCTTTGGTGAGCGTAGTTACAGGGTTAGAGAGGAGAAACACTTTGAAATTCAAGATCGAACCGCCTCGTTTGATGCATCTAAAAACCTTGGTTGATTTCATAGCTGAAAAGTGGATACAGTTGGATCGGATTAGCTTCGTGGGGAAATTTGGGAATATATTGGATCTGATAAATGTGGACGTACAAGTGGGAGCCCTAACAAGATCGCCCAGCTTTTACGACCCTCCTCTCGAGATGTTTCACGCTCCTAACTTCCAAATGGCACCGACTTTAGAAGAATATCGAGAAAATCTTGGGGATCCCAGGAAGGACTAAAGGCCCGTACCGGCACGCAAAACATACTCCAACTATAGGTACCATTTCCCTTGTTTTGGATATCTCTGAATCAGATTTGAACGCTGCATTAAGGGTAGAAGAAGATCTCGAAGTTTACTCCAGGAGCTTTCTAGAAGAAATAGCTAAGGACCTTCATGCCGAAGGAAAATTGAGGGAATCCATGGATGTAGTAGCCCTGATTATTTATGGAGTGGTCTTGTTTCCTCATGTGGACCATTTTGTGGACAAAACTGCCATTGACGCCTTCCTAACATTTAAAACTCAAGGTATGGATCCCACTACCGCCGTTCTTGCGGACTTATACTATGAGCTCCACACACGCCATGAGAAAGGAGGAGGTCGAATTCATTGTTGTGTCCCCATCTTGTACCTATGGTTGAAAGGTCACTTGGTAAAAAGGGGACATCCCTTCGGTCCTAGGAGCAATGCGGAATGGGCTGCTTACTTGATGAGTTTTAGTGAAGAATCTGTGATATGGTATTCCAGAGAACAAGAGATCAAAGAGGTGATCTATCGGTGCGGAGAATTCCCCAACGTACCCCTCATTGGAACTATAGGCTGCATCAACTACAATCCTACTCTGGCCCTGAGACAACTCGGTGCACCCATGCTGGGAGAACCTGTCGAAGAAGAGCTAACCGCTTTCATTATACATGATCGGGGCTCCTTGGATTTGGCATTGTTCACAAAAGTGTGCCGAGCTTGGAGGAAAGTAATCAGGAAACCACTAGGGCGCAAGAGCACTCATACGGATGAAAAGTACCGTCAATGGGTTGCGGCAAGAGTTCAGCAAGTCAAGTTACCTTTCCGAAACTTGTTTTTAGTCCCAGAAATGCCGCCTCCATCCCCTGCCGAGAATGAAGAAGTGGAAGGATTGAAGCTGGCCTTAGAGAAGATGAAAGAGGATAAGAAACTTCTTCGGGAGAATTTGAAAAGGGCATATCAAGATATAGAAGTCCTACGAGATGAATGTGACAGAAAAGCTGGATTTCTAGAGGAGACCCAAAAGAGAGCCAAGGATGAAAAAGCAAGCCGGTCTCAGACTCAAGGCTGTCTGAAAGCAGCAAATCAACAATTGGACTTAGTGAAAAAGGAATTAAGTTTGGTTCTCTGCGAAAAAGGGGATTTGAGGAAAATGTGGACTGATTCTCAAAAGGCTAGTAAGGCTTTACAAGAACGGATTGAAAGCTTGACACAACAGTTGAAAAATACCATGCAGTTGCACGAGGCCCAACTCGAAGTAGAAAAGAGAATTGCGGAAGAAAAGTTCATAGGCTACCATATAGATCTCGAGGAGGAACGTGAGAAAGTCCTCAGTATGCAAGGGAAAATTGATGATCAGCGGGAAGTCATTACTTGGTTTGATCGAGAAACCCGGTACTGGATGGATCGTTGCTCTAAATTGGTCTGGCTCGCGAATAGAGGTATCCAAGATATGCCAGAACTCTTGGAAGAAGCAGAATCCGCAGTAGGTTTCCGACCTTTGCCGAGGAAAGTGATGAACTTCATAGAGTACTGCAAGAGCTTAGTGGGAGAGTTGGAGAAGCAGATCCGACGTGACCATTAAAAACCCTATCCCCTTAGTCTTTTGTCGTTTATTTGAATTCTCGCAATTTCAATTTCCGTCTCAATTTTGTAAGCCTTCAGGGCAACTTGAATTATGGTATTTTCTTTTGATGGGTATATTTATCCTTGCAATACGCAGCAACCCGATGAGACATTTACAAAGTTTTTGCGATTCTCCGATAAGCCGATAAAACAAATTAAGTAAATAAATAAATGTGCATGGCATACATAATATGAGCATAACATAAACAACTCCTCCATACTCATATTGTCCTTCTGAACCCAGAAATAAACACGAAGAATCTGCATCCTTACAGAACAAGGTCGCAAGCCAGGCTCATGGACGCATTAGAACAAAATCAGCAGGCCATGCAACAGAGTCAAGAGGCTATGCGGGAGAACTTGACGGATGAGTGCACGAATGGGCCAGATGTTCGATCTGTTGATGGCCCTAAATGCCAAGTTGACCCCAGAAGCAGAACGAATCATCGAACACCACATGCATAATGGGCCGGAGGAGAATCAGCCGGAAGAGAACGAAATACCTATCCGTAGTTCACAAGAGCGGACACCTCTGAATGATGGAACCCCGTTGAACACAAGTGCTCAGAATTCTGTACCTATCTTCACACCTCAGGAGGATGCTCAAGCCAAGGAAAGGTTTCAGATGATGGAGGAAAGGTTAAAGGCCATTGAGGGGGCAGATCACATTGGCTTCGAAGCTTCGGACATGTGCTTGGTCTCTGATGTAGTTATACCTCCAAAGTTCAAGGTACCCGAGTTCGACAAGTACAAAGGGGAGACATGTCCCAAGAGCCACCTGGTGATGTATTGCCGAAAGATGGCTTTCCATTCCCACGATGACAAGCTCCTAATTCATTTCTTCCAAGAAAGCTTGACTGGGGCACCCTCGCGGTGGTATATGCAGTTAGAGCGTACTAAAATTCGCTCATGGAAAGACTTGGCAAATGCGTTCGTCAAGCGGTACAAGTACAATATGGATATGGCCCCCAGCCGTAACCAGTTGCAAAATATGAAGAAGAAAGACGCTGAGAGCTATAAAGAATACGCCCAGAGATGGAGGAGCATGGCTGCTCAAGTGGAGCCCCCCTATTGGATAAAGAGATGATTGATACATTCATCGACACGCTTGAGCCTCCATTCTATGATAAAATGATTGGAAGCATGTTCTCAAGCTTTTCTGATTTGATTGTCATAGGGGAACGCGTGGAAATCGGGATGCACAGTGGAAAGATCCATAACGACACTTCATCATCCAAAACGCAGAAGTCCTTCGTCAAGAAGAAGAAAGAAGGAGAGACAAACGCGGTGAGTAGTGCCCCTCTACGCTATGATAACTACCACGTCAGCGTTTCCCATTTCCGATAATCAAGGAGGTCAGAATTTTAATCAGCCAAGAGCTCAGAACTCCCAAGGAAGGAACCCGATCCAGTTTGATAAGATCCCTATGAGTTACAAAGATGTTTACCAGCACCTGCTCAAAAACTCATTGGTGGTTCCTTGTCCGCAGAAACCCATGGAACCGTCATTCCCAAAATGGTATAATCCAAATGCCATCTACGAATACCACGCCGAGGCAGCAGGCCACTCCATAGAAGATTGCCGAGCTTTGAAAGTTAAAGTCCAAAGCCTGATAAATGCAAAATGGCTGAGCTTCCAGGATAATAGCCCTAACGTGGGGAGTAATCCGTTACCTAACCACGGAAGCACGTCGGTGAATATGATAGGGGCCGAATATGGGACAAGGATAATAAGGGATGTTGTTGAAGTAGAAATCCCGATGAGTGAAGTATTCAGCAAACTCCACAGAGCCGGTCTGATTGAAAAGGTAAAAGTCAACAAGGAAACTCCTTACAATGAAGACATCCTGTCCACCAAGGAGTGTGAAGAGTTTAAGGTCATCCTCCAAAAATTACTCGATGTGAACATGGTCCGAATTATCTCTCAAAAGGAAAAGGAAGTATCCATGGTCCAAGATTCAGGAACCATGATCCCAAAACCTTTGGTGATTCAATTCACTAAGAGTGCATCTCCTACAGCGGCTAATGCCCCTAAGGCCATCACTATTCAAATACCATCTCCTTTTCCGTACAAGGAAGACAAAGCAGTCCCTTGGATATATGATGCAAAAGTCCGAGTTGAAGGGAATGAAAGGCAGCAATGTCCTCCGACGGTCACCAATATTGTGGGAATAGGAGGGATGACACGGAGTGGGCAAGTCTATGCCCCAGATAAAGAGCCGGTAAGGAAGACCGTAGAAGAACCAGAAAAGGAATTGGTGGAAGAAACTGCAAAAAAGCTGATTGAAGTTAAAAACAAAGGAAAAGAGGTTGTGATCGAGGAAAGCAACACGGGAAAGGAGGATAAGAAAGAAATCCCCCATGAGGAAGTTGCTGAATTTCTCAAGCTCATTCAACAAAGTGAGTACGAGGTAATAGACCAGTTGAATCGCACGCCAGCGAGAGTGTCCCTACTCGCCTTATTGACGCACTCTGAGAGCCATAGGAAAATGCTAATGAAAGTTCTGAATGAGGCCCATGTATCTCAGAATATTACGTTGAATCAGTTTGGTGACCTGGTTGGCAACATCACTGCATGCAATTATTTGTACTTCAATGATGAGGAAATACCTGCGGAAGGAAGAGGACACAACAAAGCACTGCATATTTCGGTTCAGTGTAAGGAGCATCTCATGGCCAAGGTCCTCATAGATAATGGGTCCTCCCTAAATGTGATGCCTAAATCTACCTTGGATAAGTTACCCATTGACAAAACTCATATGAAGCCTAGCTCTGTGCTTGTAAGGGCCTTCGACGGATCCAAGAGTGAAGTAATGGGAGAGATTGAGCTGCCGATCCAGATCGGGCCATTCACCTTCACTATTAACTTCCGTAATGGACATCGTGCCCACTATAGTTGCTTGCTAGGAAGACCTTGGATTCACTCAATGAGTAGTACCGGCCCACCTTGCACCAAAAATTGAAGTTTGTAGTGGATGATAAACTGGTCATCGTGTCAGGAGAACAAGATTTGCTGGTGAGTAAGCCGACGTCAACACGCTACATTGAAGCTACAGAGGAAGCCTTGGGAACTTCGTTTCAGGCGTTGGAAATTGTCGATAGCGCTTATGTAGGGATCACTACTAAGAAACCCTGTCTATCCAATGCCACACTAATGGTGGGCAGTGTCATGCTAAAAGGGGGATACCAGCCAGGAAAAGGACTGGGGAAGAGTCAAGAAGGTATGACCTCAATCCTAGGAATTCCCGAGAACAAGGATCGGCATGGCCTGGGGTACGTACCCACTAAAAGAGACAAGGAAAGGATGATCGAAGAAAGAAAGAAAAGAGAAAGGCTCGTCTTGAGAATCGGGAACCCGAGCTGGGGAAAATCTCCATTTGTGATCTCCGCCAAAGCTTCCGAAGTGCGGGATGGATCTATCCAGATCAAGTATCTACTGTGGGGGACGATCTTGTTGTTTCTGATGGAAGTTCGGTCCGCCCATGCTCTTCAATGCCTTGCAATTGGGAAGTGGTGGAGAACCCTAGGATCCTTAATGCATTTTCAATGTAATTCATCTAATGCTTACCTCTCCGCCAAATTTCGAGGCGGTAGAGGAAATGATAAAGGGCCCCGCATGTTTCTTTTAGCATATTTCAAATATTAATGAAACATATTTTGATTTTATCCCAAGTATTTTCACTCGCTTCTTTCCTCTTCTTTCCTTTACTCTCCCTTATTGCTAACCTTGATAATGCAGTTCACCGAAAATACTTCAAAACAATTGTCTTTGAAGTTTCGCCACCGGACTTTGATGGTCTGATTAATCATACCAACGGAGATTGTGAAGAAGATTACCCCGACGAAGACTTCTCACCAGAATTGATGAGACTTATAGAAGGGGAATCCAGGAAGATTGAGCCTTATGAAGAACCCACTGAGCTAATCAATCTGGGAACAGATGAAAACAGAAAAGAAGTCAAGATTGGCATCACCATGTCACCAGGAATAAAGGCGGAATTAATCCAACTCCTCCGGGATTATAAAGATGTTTTTGCTTGGTCCTATCAGGATATGCCAGGGTTGGATACCGATATCGTCAAACACAAATTGCCGCTTAAGCCTGATTGCCCTCCCGTCAAACAGAAGTTGAGACGCATGAGACCAGATATGTCCTTGAAGATTAGGGAAGAAGTTAAGAAACAATTTGACGCTGGGTTTCTAGCCGTGGCCAAGTATCCCCAATGGGTTGCTAATATCGTCCCTGTTCCGAAGAAAGGTGGAAAAGTTCGAATGTGTGTTGACTACCGGGACCTTAATAGAGCGAGTCCCAAAGACGATTTTCCCTTGCCACATATCGATGTCCTAGTAGATAACACGGCTCATCACGCCTTTTTCTCTTTCATGGATGGTTTCTCCGGGTATAATCAGATAAAAATGGCCAGGGAGGACATGGAAAAGACCACGTTCATCACAGCTTGGGGCACCTTTTGCTACAAAGTGATGCCTTTCGGTTAAAAATGCCGGGCAACCTATCAAAGGGCAATGGTGACTTTGTTCCATGATATGATACACAAGGAGATAGAAGTTCACGTGGGCGACATGATCGCTAAGTCGCAAACTGAAGAGGGTCATATAACCAATCCACAGAAACTCTTTGAGCGATTGAGAAAGTTTCGTTTAAGGCTCAACCCCGCCAAATGTAACTTCGGTGTCAAGTCAGGAAGATTGTTGGGATTCATCGTAAGTCAGAAAGGAATCGAAGTGGACCCAGAAAAAGTAAAAGCCATTTTAGAAATGCCAGCTCCTCGTACAGAAAAGGAAATTCGCGGTTTCCTAGGAAGGCTGAATTATATCTCTCGGTTTATATCACAACTCACTGACACTTGTGAGCCGATTTTCAAGTTGTTACGCAAAGACCAAGCTGTGGAATGGAATGAGAAGTGCCAAGAGGCTTTCGATAAAATCAAACAGTACTTGCAGGAGCCTCCCGTGTTAGTACCTCCAGTTCCAGGCAGACCCCTGATCCTCTACTTGACAGTATTACACGGGTCTATGGGATGTGTGCTCGGTCAGCACGACGAGACTGGTAAAAAAGAGCATGCCATTTACTACTTAAGTAAGAAGTTTGCAAGTTATGAAGCTAATTACTCGGTGTTGGAACGTACTTGTTGCGCCCTTGCTTGGGCCGCCCACCGTCTAAGACAGTACATGCTTTCTCATACGACTTGGTTGGTGTCAAAAATGGATCCGATCAAGTATGTATTTGAGAAGCCTGCTCTCACCGGAAGAATTGCTCGGTGGCAGATGCTATTATCCGAATATGATATTCAGTATGTCTCTCAAAAGGCTGTCAAAGGTAGTGCGCTCGCTGAATACTTAGCCCACCAACCCATGGACAACCATTCACCAGTCCCCTATGAATTTCCCGATGAGAATATAATGTCTGCTGAAAAAGAAGAACCAAGAGACGAGGAGTGGACAACTGATATTCTTGTTGATATCAAAAAGATTATCCAAAAAATGGTGTTAACTTACAAGGATTGGCATGAGATGCTCCCTTTTGCTTTACACGGATACCGAACTTCCGTACGCACTTCCACAGGGGAAACTCTGTTCTCCCTAGTATACGGAATGGAAGTAGTGTTACCCATAGAAGTAGAGATCCCTTCTCTAAGGGTAGTCATGGAAACCAAGCTCGAAGAAGCCGAATGGGTCCAGACTCGTTATGACCAACTGAATCTCATCGAAGGGAAAAGGTTGGAGGCAATATGTCACGGACAATTATATCAAAAGATGCTCAAAAGAGCATATGAAAAGAAGGTGCATCATCGAGAATTTACAGAAGGGGAATTGGTTTTGAAAAAGATTCTACCTATTCAGAAAGACCAACGCGGAAAATGGACCCCAAATTACGAAGGTCCATATGTGGTGAAAAAGGCATTCTCAGGAGGAAGCCTCATCCTCGCAGATATGGAGGCACATGATCTACCGCTACCGGTGAATTCGGATGCGATCAAAAAGTACTATGTCTAGGATGACGCCCCACATCAAAAAAAAAAAAAAAACAAAAAAAAACAAAAAAAACAAAAACAAACCAAAAAAAAAACCAAAAAAAGAGCTCGCTAGGTTGAAAACCCGAAAGGGCGGCCTAGGCAAAAATTAGAGCGACCCGGTAGGTCGAAAACCCGAAAGGGCGACCTAGGCAAAAGATAGGGTCCAATAAAAATGCTAAATTGAAAACCTGCAAAGGCGATTTAGGGTAACCTGCTAGGTCGAAAACTCGCAAAGAGCGGCCTAAGCAAAATCCAAGCCAAATACATCAAGGGTAGTCGGAGCTAGAACCTGACCCACAGGAGCAAAAACAGGCAAGAGCAGAACAAATGCAATTTTTTGGGGGTGATCAAGAAGGCCGTCGGGGTCTGGATCGCGGAAGAGCAGCACAATTTGTTTTCAAAAGGATTATTAGCGAATTTAACTTTGCTTACCAGTTCCTATCTAGCAAAAACAAATTTGTCTTACTTGTAATATTTCCCCATGATAATGGAAATTCATTCTTATCCACATCGCCTATTAAATGCTATTGGCACAATAGGATGCTTATTCCTATCTTTCCTGAACTCAACTTGGGATTTTATCAACCTGCGTTTTCTTTCTAAAAGAAATTCATGCTAAAAATAAACATGTGCAGATCAAAACATAAAAGCATTTCATAACTACTGAGAATTCTGAAAGGATCCAGGGGATCTAGCATCTTCCCGTCAAAGAGAGGAATTTAGCAGGACGTACCACCAAAATGCAGAATCATCAGCGCCATGCACATTACAAAGGGCCAAGCTGACTAGCTTCGAGGTCGCCAATAGAAAGGACCTCTGGCTAATTATCAAGAAGGGTTTGGAAAGGCGTCGGAAATACAACGCTCCCCCCATAATAACGCAACATTCATGCATAACATGACATTCGCTGCATTCATGCATGATCAATACAAGGAAATAGCGCTTGCATTATTCAAAGAGTCATTACTTGTATTACTAAAATCAACCACGAGTCAGAAACTCATTTCGCTTTTGCTGGGGGTCTGACCCGAACTCGTGTTGAGTGACGTAGAAGCTCACACCCCAGACCTTCCCTAAGTAGAGAAGTAGTCAAAACCAATTTTGTAAGAGCTAGGAACCAAGCCTACGCCTTACCGGAAATTCACCAGGAAACCGAACCTGGAATCTCCAACCAATTTAGTAAGAGCTAGTCATAACTATGCCTTACTAGGAGTTCACCAGGAAACCAAACCTGGAATCTCCCACCAATTTTGTAAGAGCTAGTCATACCTACGCCTTACCGAAAATTCACCAGGAAACCGAACCTGGAATCTCCAACCAATTTAGTAAGAGCTAGTCATAACTATGCCTTACTAGGAGTTCACCAGGAAACCAAACCTGGAATCTCCAACCAATTTTGTAAGAGCTAGTCATAACTAGGCCTTACCGAGAATTCACTAGGACTCGAACCTAGAATCTCTCACCAATTTTGTAAGAGTTAGGAACCAAGCCTACGCCTTACTGAAAATTCACCAGAAATTGACCTGGAATCTCCAATCAAAGTCGGGAGCCAATCCCGCGTTCTCAAATCTTTTTGTTTTGGACAAAATTGGTGTCTTTTGTCCTTAATTATCTTTACAACGAATGCACGAAGACCTTCGAGTAAAATATAATTAAGGAGGGGCAGCTGTAGTACCCTAATTTTGTCCGGCCCTTTTAATTTTTATTTTAATTAGTAGTAGTAGTAATAAATATAAATAATATTAAAAAAGAGAAGAAAAGAATGGATAAGGAAAATGGGATTTTTTTTTATTTGAGTAGGGGTGTGTAAAAAATAAAATTAGATGGTGCAAATAGCAATAAACAAAGCTGGATCCAGCCCAGGCAGGCAACAGCCCATTTAGCCATTCCTCCGCACACCCCTTCTTTTTCATTTTCACGCCCCTTTATCCCCTCATGCCTTCAGCCTACTTTGCGCACCTCCCCTTTCTTTCTACGTGCACACCTTTTTTTCATTCCTTCCACGCAGCCCAATCCCTCTTCAACCACGTAGCCCAATCCCTCTTCAACCACGCAGCCAAGTAAACCTGCGCGGCCCAACCAGCCCAACCCGTTTCAACCTAAAATACCTTCCCCTCCTTCCAAACCCTAATAACATCAACACCCTCATTCTCATACGCAGCGTTCCCTCCCTCTCTCTCGAACCTTCCCTCGTCGTCCCCGCGGCGCCCCTCTCCTCAACCCCTCGTCCTTCCCTTCTTCCTCACCAAAACCCTAACTTCCATATCCCTGATTCTTCTCCACCATTCTCGCGTTCTCTTCCACTATTTCCTCATCCTAATCTCCTTAACCCTAGTTCCCTCACGTCGCAGCTTCCCCCCTCATCCTTACCTTCTTCATCCTCATCTCCCTAACCCTAACCCTAGGCCGCGGCCTCAACCTATCCTCAAATCTCTCAATCAGAGATTCGTATCTCCAAAAAGGGAAGTTTCTTTTTTTTCTCCTTTTATTATTTTTGTTTTAAAATCAACACTGATTTTCTTTCCCCTTTTGATTTGCAGGTCTTGAAGAGGAACGAAGAGGCTATAAAGGGGGAGGGAGAGAACCCGAGAGACGGAGAATGCCCAGCAGAATCATTGAAGCAGAGGAAAACGACGAGGAATGCAGGAATAAAGAAAGGAGATTGAAACTGTGAGACCCCCGTCCACCCAGAACCAAAATTAAAACACCATTAGTTTAGGTTTCCTTTGAATCCCCTTCTCCTAGTTTCTGTTTGATTTTCTGGGAAGAATCTAAATACCCAGGTTTTATCTTTCTCTTTTCATTTCTCTTCTGAATATGGTTCTGTAATAAAATTGTAATCAAGAATTTCTGTTGCAATTTGCTTGCTTAAAATCTTATATTTTTGTGATCTTTCTTTGTTATTGTTCTTTGTTGTTATTCTTTATGCGATTGTTGTTGGATCCTGGAACATGATTAGGGTTAGGGTTTGGCCTTCCAATGGGGCCAAACCCTAAATAGGGACTGAACTGTAAATACGTAATAAAAAGGGACTAAACTGTAAATACGTGATAAATAAGGACAGGATTGTAAATACGTAATTAATAGGGGTCAATTTGCAAGTATGTAATTAACAGGGGCATAGATACAAAGAATAAAATAATAATAATAAAAAAGATTTTTTTTGTGATTTTGTTTCATATATACGTGTTTTGGGGTTTAGTCTTCCAACGGGGCCAAATCCTAAATAAGGATTTATTTATAATTTATTTTTTTTTATTTTAAATCATTGTAAATAAATAGGATATTGATGAGGGACTTAAAAGCACAATAGAAGTTTCTGAATTGGGTTTCCTCATTTAAGTATTTTTTTTTATAAATAAATTAATAACTTGTGGAAGTGATTCTTAAATTCAGTTTGTTTTTCTGTCTTATTAAAAGGAGATGAAATAATAATAAATACAATAAAAAGGTTTTCTTTTTTTTTATAATTTTTGTTGGTTCTTTTTTCTTATTATTTAATAAATTTGATAAAGGGAATTAATTTTCTTAAAAGACAAACAATTTTTTATAAACAATTAATGGGTACCATTTTTTTAAATGGGCGCGTATGGGTGCTAATCCTTCCTTGCGCGTAACCAACTCCCGGACCCAAATCTGGTACAAAGACCTTCTTTTTTAAATTCAAAAATATTCAAAATTAGGTTTTCCAATGTTTCCTATAAAAATAAAATATTGGTGGCGGCTCCATTTAAATTTTGGGGTGGTTGCTACAGTGTGGGCCAGCTTACATGAGATGGATGTACCCGTTTGAGCGTTACATGAAAATATTAAAAGGGTATGTGAAAAATCGATCACGACCAGAGGGTTGTATTGTTGAACGATATATAGTCGAAGAAGCTGTTGAATTTTGTACCTGAACGTGAACACAAGAAGGGGGGTTGAATTGTGTTGAAAACTTTTCGCAAACTTTAAGTTAAAAACACTTAGAACAAATGTTTTTCAAAACTGTTTATATATCGGATGCTGGAAATAATCGGATATTTGGAAGCGGTTTGTGAAAACTTATTTTTAACACACCAAGATAAAGAGAAATAGAAAGCTATAAAGCAAAAGACACAGAGATTTATACTAGTTCACTACCAAACTGGTAGCTACGTCTAGTCCCTTCGTTCCTGAAGGATTTTCCACTATAATCAACCTGATTACAATTTCCTCAAGAGTATTCTTCTGTCACAACTTGACAATACTCTCAACTTCTCAAAACGACTCAGTACAGTCAAGCCTTTGAGGATACAAATTTTAACTAGGCCAAAGCAACTTTTACAAGTGAGTTGAAATACAATAAAAATAACTCTCACAGAGAGGATAAAAGATTAAGCTCAACTATAGAAAAACTTTCTAAAAAGAAAGGGCCTGACGAGTTCAGTTCTTGTAGTCCATAGACTTAGCACGAAACTTGATTGCTCACAGTAGCAGTGCTTTCAGAGTATTGACTCTTTGTAGTGTATAGCAATCAGAGCTTGTTCTTAGCAAATAAAGCAATATGCTCTTGTACAGTTTTGGCAGTTTTCCAGAAGTGTTTCGGCAGTATCTCAGCTACTCTTCAATGGATACCATGAGGTATATATAGGAGTTCCAAGGATATTACCGTTACGGTAAAAAAATGGCTCCTTTCCATTGAGTGAGGTAAATTCAAAAAGCTGTCTCTTTCTTCCTTCCCAGAGAATATCCCAGTAGTACATATTACCGTTTTCGTACTACCTTGCTTTTCACAATTGCTTGTACGATTTTTGTCTTTTAGCTAAAGGTGTCACCTTTGATACCTCGTACAACAATTTTAGCGCTCAGAATCAATTTCGAAATTCGTTCCAGAAACTTCTGAGAGGAAGAGCAGCAACGTGACTAACACGTGATTTGAAATGAAGTTCAGACGCTCGCTCAGAATCGGAAGTTCGGACGCTTGTAGCAATTGGATAAGCCTAGTGTCATAAAGAGAAAATTCCAGACGCTCACAAGGATGAGCCGGATGCTGACACATGGAATGTATCCTTCTCTTGAGAATTACTTTCTTCTTGCTTGAGTGGCTTAGAATATATGTATTATTAGTATCTGCACACTTCAAGAAATGTTAGAACATAAATTGTTCTCTTGTGAATACTTTGTTATCATCAAAATTAATGAGGGTCTAAACTTCTCAATCGTTTAGGTTCCAACAATCTCCCCCTTTTTGATGATGACAAACATCTAAGGTAGATGAACAATTTAGTTTAAAAAAGACATCAAGGGTCTCCCCCTGAATTTAACAGTTTAGATATATATATATATATATATATATATATATATATATATATATATGAACAATTCAGGTATTAAGGCAATTCTTGGTAAACAAATTCATTTAAGTGATTGCGAAAAATCCGTAGATGTATCAGAGCATATATTTAATAAAGTGAGATCGGATGCTGATTATATACCAAATAGATTGATTTAATCAAATTTATTTCATTGTACCAAAATTTATTAAACATTATAAGAGTACTAGATCAATGAATATTAGCGCACACAAATGCTATGTATGAAATGCTATGCATGATACTTTAGTTCCAGTGTATCCATCGGACAGTGAACATCGGATGGTGAATTATCAGATTTTCACGTGTTCAATATACCTTTCTTTCATGTTCATCATACCTTTCTTTTACTCCCCCTTTTGTCATCAGACAAAAAGAGTGTAAAAACACATCATAGTCAAAATAAAACTTAGAAAAATTTGAATAGAAGGCAAATAATTAGATCAAAAATAGTTATATATATAAGTGTATCAACCAAATAGAACAGATTTTATATAACACACAAGTAAAAAAAAAATTCAAGGGTTTGGAAGAGGTGGAGGTGGGATATTGAGACGTTCATAGAGTAACTTCGGTCTCCTCGGTGAGTGACCTTCAAGTTTGTAGCCTTCATTTCTTCAAATTTCGCTTTGGGAATGGTGACCATCTCAACTGTAGAAGTAGAAGTAGAAGGTCGACTTAATGCAGTGCAGACTTCATCTTCTGATGCTCTGCTAGCACCCAGTTGGATATCTTCAGTCTCATATCCTTCTTCCTTTGAGCTCTTAAAAAGAATGCATCATTTGGTATAAACCATTTGATGAAATTTTCAAGTCTTCTGAGCTCTGATTCTGTCTGAATCTCCCATTGATGCTTCACATCTTCTGGATACAGCAAATTCATGAAGATGATTTCTCTGTGTAGAACAACATCAGCAGTGTAAGAGTCAAACCTATTCCCAGCGTCTTCTCCCCATAAACTTCTGATAAATACACTCAAAGCTTCACAGGTGAAGGAGAATGCTTCATTTTCTGCCAGGTAAATTCTTCTCAGATTTTCCCTGTCATCTTCTTCTAGCATTAGGGGGTCGAGGCATGGTAATATGGCTTTGTCTTTCCAAGACTCAGACCATTGACTCCAAGTAAATCCAATGTCGAAGTGCTTGGTCACAGCAGTCCATTGGTCATATATCTTCATGCGATCAAAGGTGCGATTCGAGCATCCGAACATATCATCAAGTACATTTGTTCTAAGATTGATGTCAGTAACTCTGCTGATTGTCCCAACAGTTGGAATAGTAGCCTTCTCAACATTGCAGCAGTTTGAGGAGCCAGTTCTCTATTCATCTTTCTTCAGAGAAGTCAGGTAATACCTTCTGGCATGATCCTCAGAGATCTTGGTAATCGGAAGCTGGGAGAATTCCTTAAGATTGTACTTTGTAGGTGCCTTCTCATATTCCTTTAGCCCGATCTTCTTTGAATGGTCGCTTGCTTGAGCGAGTTCCTTCCGTTTCCCAGGGATAGATCAAGGTAGCCACCTTTGTCTATCTGGTACTATCTTAAAAGAAACAGATGATGGGTCTCGATATTGTCCTATGACTTCAAGCCTTTTCTGCTCAAGACAGTGTGCCATGAAGGCAGCTTCTTCATCTGTGATCCACCTTCCACATTCTTCCAACGTGAGCGGTTCAGACTGTGGTAGGGATCTAGGAAGATCAACAGAGAAGGGAATTGCTCTGCTTCTGGATGCTGGTCTCAACCTTCCTTTAAATGACATTTGGAAGTGGTCTTCTCCATCCTTGAAGGTTGCACTTATTGGTGCGGCAATTTCCAATCTGACAGCTCCAGAGGTGAAGGTTTTTAAATGCCATGTGGATGGACGATCATAGATGCTATGATATATCTCATACTTAACAAACTGTGGTTTGTATGAGATATTCTTCTTTCCACCAGCGTCTGTAGGTCTAAGGGTAAGGGTAAGTAAGGTGGGAGTGGTTTTGGTGATTTTGTAGGCTTTTGGTGAGTAGGGTTTGAAGGGATTAATGGGAGATATTTTGAAAAGGAGGTTAAAGGGATGAGAATGAAGCTTGGAAATGTATGTAGTGAGGGAGTTATATGTGGAGGTTTGAGGTGATGAGATGGTGAGTGTATTGGTCTGTGTTTGGGTAAGGTGTTTGGGAGTTATGGAGGTTTTCTATACACGGGTTTGAGTGTTTGGTGGTTGTGCAACAGATATTGGTGGAGCAGGAATGGTATCATCAGATGCAAAAACAGATACAGACTCATCAGAAGAATTCAGTACCTTTGGTTCAGGTTCAGATTGCCTGACCAATCTTTTGAGCTTCTGTCTGGGGGCAGTTGCTGGAGGCGGACGCTGAATTTTCTTCTGTAAACCGGATGCTGAGACTTGTTTCTCAGCTTCTGGCTTGCTCCTTTTTCTCAGAACCTGACTGATGGGAATTCGGTCCTCATCTTCTGGTTCTTCAACAGCAGGTACAGGAGCCAACTTCTGTCTTGTTCTTCTGGTCTCTTTTGAAGGAGACTCAGCAGGTCTTTTCACACCAGGCATTGAGCACGGTGGTTTTCTTTCGACTTCCCCTTCCTGTTGCTCGATTTTCACCTTCTTGATCATGGACCCAGTGATCAATTTCATTCTAACCAGGCTGTTAACTCCAAATGTGTCAGGAATCACAATACTATCAGCACCAAAATACTTCACCTTTTCTTGATCTGGTAAAGCAGTCAGCTTGCTTATAACTAGACCCTTGACCATCATTCTAGTGAGCAGAACACCATAAGGAATGCACTTGTAGGAGTTTTTCTTGTCAGCAACACCTTTCCTCGAATTTACCAGTGCATTAATCAGGTTGTTGTAGATCACTTTTGGCAGGTTTACCTTGTTACCGGCCATGTAGTGTCTCATGATGAACTTCTGTTCATAGTTGACTATGTCACTAGAGCCAGCCTTCAACAAGACGCTCTTGGTGATTATCTTGTGAAGAACTCTGTAATGACTCTTCAGATTCTTTGCAGTAGGAGTTTCACCAAAGTCTTTCAACTGCTTATAGTTCTCAAACAGATCATCATTGACCTTCTCAATGCCATGAAATGCGTCAGCCCAATCTGTATAGAAGACGAGACCTTCACAGGGACAACCAGTGACTTCAGAGATATTGTTGATGGTAAAAACAAACTTGTAGCCTCTCACGGTTCCTTCAAAAATACCACCTTTGTGTAAACGAGCATTGCCCCAAAATTCATTGATAGCCGTCACTAGAACCTCAACCTGGTTCCAGAAGAAATAGTGTTCCCAGCCCATTACCTTGAAACCACTGTAGAAGTCGAAGCCGTAGAGTTTGAAGTTCTCTAAATCAACACGATTTTCCAACAAAACTTTTCCTTCAGCCATGGTGTCGTAGATAGCCGTATACTCAGAGGTTGTTATACCAGCCATGATTGCAGTTGAGATGAAGGTGATGGAGGTTTTAGGGTTTAAACACACACACAGAGAGATAGAGAGAAAGAGAGAACGAGTACGGTTTTGCAGAAAATGCAGAGTGGAGCGAAAAATGTGGAGTAGTGGGAAAGTTAATAGAGAATGGTACAGTTCTTGTTCAAAATATCGCTTCGTATTTTCTCATAAAAATAAATCAAAAAGAAAAGAAAATAAAGATTCGCCTTTTCATTAAATGCAGACGCCAAAATAAAAGTAAAAGATTTTATTGAAAACGTAAATAATCATGACTCAGTAGATATGATGAGACACTTGAATCCTTAACACGTGTGACACGTGTGGATGTGCTCAGACGCACGCAACCGATTCACCGTATGATGAGTTATGATGCATATGACAAATAAGATGCTTATGCACAAATATGCTTATGTCATATCAGATACTGAGATTTAGTTTATTATCAGATGCTGAGATTAATCATTCTTCTATAAGATAAAAGTTTAAATTTCTTCTTATAAAATTGAATCTATCTTCAGCAAGGGGTTTTGTAAATATGTCAGCCCACTGATGATCAGTGTCTACAAATTTTATTTCTAAAATACCCTTCTGAACATAGTCTCTTATAAAATGATGCTTAATCTCAATGTGCTTTGCTCTAGAATGCAATATAGGATTTTTAGTGAGATATATGGTAGATGTATTATCACAGAAGATAGGAATGTTACTCTCTTTTATCAAGTAGTCTTCAAGTTGATACTTCATCCATAGAAGTTGAGAACTGCAACTTGCTGCTGAGATGTATTCAGCTTCTGCTGTTGAGAGTGCAATTGTGCTTTGCCTTTTGCTTGACCAAGACACAAGATTAGCTCCAAGGAACTGGCAGCCTCCACTTGTGCTTTTTCTTTCAATTCGATCTCCAAAGAAAGTCGGCATCACGAAACCTACTAATTTGTAATCTTTTGATTTCTTATAAAGCAAACCAAGATTAGTAGTTCCTTGCAAATATCTAAATATTCTTTTAAAGACTTAGGTGTGATTCTCTAGGATCCGATTGAAACCTAGCACACAGCGGCCGAACATAATATCAGGTCTTGAAGCCGTAAGATAAAGTAGAGATCCAATCATACCTCTGTACAGTTTCTGATCTACCTTCTTACCAATTTCATCTTTACTAAGAGTGCAGGTAGGATGCATAGGTGTACATATAGGCTTGCAATCCAACATCTTGAATTTCTTCAATAATTCTTTGATATATTTGCTTTGATGAATATAAATACCATCACTGCATTGCTTGATTTGTATTCAAAGGAAGAACTTTAATTCTCCCATCATGCTTATCTCAAATTCAGCCTGCATTAGCTTAGAAAATTCTTTGCAAAGGCTTTCATTAGTGGCTTCAAAAATGATATCATCAACATAGATTTGAACAAGTATGAAATGCTTATTTGAGGTTTTTCTGAAAAGAGTAGTGTCAACTAAACCTCTTGTAAATCTATTTTCCATTAAAAAGGAACTTAGTCTATCATACCATGCTCCGGGAGCTTGTTTAAGACCATATAGAGCCTTTTTAAGTTTAAAAACATGTTCTGGAAATTCAATATCTTCAAAACCAGGAGGTTGTTTAACATAAACTTCCTCAGTTATAAAACCATTTAGAAAAGCACTTTTCACATCCATTTGATATAGTGTTATCTCATGATGTGCTGCAAATGAAAGTAAAATGCGAATAGCTTCTAGTCTTGCAACTGGTGCAAAAGTTTCAGTGAAATCAATACCTTCTTCTTGTGAGTAGCCTTGAGCAACCAACCTTGCTTTATTTCTCACAACCTTACCATCCTCATCAAGCTTATTTCTAAATACCCATTTAGTACCAATAGCTTGCTTATCTTTTGGTAGAGTGACTAGCTTCCATACATCATTCCTTTGGAACTGATTTAGCTCATCTTGCATTGCTAGAATCCACCCTTCATCTTCCAAAGCTTGATCAATCGTCTTAGGTTCCATCTCAGAGAGAAGTGCAAAATCAGCATGCTCCTTGAAAGAGGATCTGGTTCGTACTTTGTCACCAGGTTCTCCTATGATTTGATCTTTTGGATGATTAGTTTTGTAGTTCCATCTTTTTCTTGCTTCAGCTTCCGCTTGAGTAGAATTCTTTGTCTTGTCACCACCAGATGATGAGGATGTATGTTCACCGTCTGACTTGTCACTGAGGTTTAATTCTGAAAATAACTCATCTAGCTCTGACATAGCAGTGTCAGGCTTCTTATCATCAAACTTGACATAAATGGACTCTTCAACTGTCAAAGTTTCTTTGTTATATATTCTAAAAGCTTTAGATCTTTCAGAATATCCCAAAAATATTCCTTTGTCAGCCTTGGAATCAAACTTACCAAGCTGATCTTTAGTATTCAAGATATAACAAATACAACCAAAAGGATGAAAGTAAGAAATGTTTGGTTTTCTACCTTTCCACAATTCATAAGGAGTCTTATTCAAAATAGGTCTTATATAAATTCTATTTTGAATATAACAAGCTGTGTTTACTGCTTCTGCCCAAAAATATTTTGCAATATCAGCTTCATTGATCATGGTCCTAGCCATTTCCTGGAGGGACCTATTTTTCCTTTCTACAACACCATTTTGTTGAGGTGTTCTAGGAGAGGAGAAATTGTGGGAGATGCCATTTTCTTCACAAAATTTTTGAAAGTTCTCATTTTCAAATTCTCCCCCATGATCACTTCTAATAGAAGAAATACAGATGCCTTTTTCATTTTGAACTGATTTGCAGAAAACAGTAAATACCTTAAATGACTCATCCTTGTGGGCAAGGAATTTAACCCATGTCCATCTAGTAAAATCATCAACAATGACTAAACCATATTTCTTTCCAGCTAAAGAGGCTGTCCTTGTGGGACCAAAAAGATCAAGATGTAAGAGTTCAAATGGTCTCGAGGTTGAAACAACATTTTTTAAATGAAAGGAAGTTTTAACTTGTTTTCCTCTTTGACAAGCATCACACAGGGCATCAGATTGGAACTTAAGATTTGGTAAGCCTCTAACAAGATTGTGCTTGTTTAATTTTGAGATTAACCTCAAGTTGGCATGACCTAATATTTTGTGCCAAATCCATTGCTCATCTTCAACAGACATAAGACACTTGACATCTTGTTTTTCAAGTTCAGAAAGATCAACTTTATAAACATTTTGTTTCCTCTTTGCTGTAAAGAATATAGATCCATCGTTTTTGCTTTTTACTAAACATCCGGTTTCTGTAAAGATGACTTCATAACCATTGTCACATAATTGACTTATGCTCAATAGATTATGTTTCAGTCCTTCAACATATAAAACATTATCAATAGAAGGAAGAGAGCCTTTACCTATGCGACTAATTCCAACTATTTTACCTTTCTGGTTTCCTCCGAAACCAACGAATCCAGCTTCTCTAGGTCTTAGTTCTTGGAACATATGCTTTTCTCCCGTCATGTGACGCGAGCATCCACTGTCTAAGTACCAAGATTGGTGTGTTGACTTTGTTGCTAAGCATGTCTGCAACATAGACTATTTTATCTTTAGGTACCCATATCTTTTTGGGTCCTTTCTTGTTAGTTCTTGAAGGAGGCTTATCCTTCGCAGTTTTAAAAACATTACATGCACTTTTCAAATGACCAGATTTATTGCAGTAAGTACAATGTAAGCATTTACTATGACTATGGGATTTATCAGATGCTGAATCATTTTCCAAAAGGGGTTCATCTGATATATAACCAAGACCATGAGTTGTCGTTTTACTGACACCCCAGATCATTGAAGCTTGCTTGCTACGAGTTACACTCTCTGCAAGAAACTTTTGAAATGCTTGTTCATAGTCATTTGATTTGCAGTTAGGATTGCCTGTAACTACAGAACTCTTAGCTTGAGAGCTCTCAGCTTCTGGTTGCTTGTTAGCTTCCAGACGCTGGTTATCCACCAGACGCTGATTTTCTGTTTTAAACACGGTTCTCTTTATTAGTCTGAGTTTTCATTACGTAAAGAATGAAAATCTTGTGATAGTTTTAAAAATTTCTTTTTCAAATTCTTATACTCAATAGAGAGAGTGGCAGAGTCCTTAAGAAGATCATCAAAAGCAAGTTGAAGTTCAGAGTAGGAATCATATACTATTACCTCTTCAACTTCTTCTTCTGAGTCAATGTTAGTGTCTGCCATGAGGGCAATGTGAGCTTCTTCTTCTTTATCTTCCTCAGAGGAGGATAAGTCAAGATCTTTCCATGTTGCCATGAGACCTTTCTTCTTTTTCTTGAAGGAGCTTCTTGTGGGCTTTTCTTTAAGATTAGGACACTCGGATTTGAAATGTCCAGGCTTCTTACATTCATAGCAAATGACTTGGGCTTTGTCCTTGTCTTTGCTCTCCTTCTTGTCCTTTGAATCTTTCTTCTGAAACTTCCTTACAAGTTTCTTTTCTTCCATATTCTCTGGATCTTCTTAGATATGAATGCTAGCTCATCGTCGATCCATCGAATCTCATACGAGGCTTCATCATCGATTCTTCTTCTTGACTGAAAAGCTTTAGAAGTACTAGGTTTATGTTGATTAACTTTTAAAGCAATAGACTTACTCTTCTTGGTAGGTTCTTCTTCATTTAGCTCAAGTTCATGAGCTTTCAAAGAACTCATAAGATCTTCAAGCCGAAGAACATTTAGATCTTTTGCTTCTTGAATAGCAGTGACTTTGGGTCTCCACTGCTTAGTCAAGCTTCTTAAGATCTTTCTCACATGATCAGGTGTAGTATAACTTTTTCCAAGGGCCTGCAACCCATGAACAAGTGTTTGGAACCTTCCAAAAATAGTTTCAATGTTCTCTCCATCTTCCATTCTGAATAGCTCATACTGGCGTACCATCATGCTAGCCTTTATTTCTCTTACTTGGGCAGAACCCTCATAAGACAACACAAGAGAATCCCAGATTTCTTTGGCAGTATCAAACTAACCACATTTATCATATTCTCTTTCTGTCATAGCACAGATGAGAATAAATCTAGCCTTCTGATTGGTTTGATATCTCTTTTTCTGATCATCAGACCAGTTTTCCCTAGGTATTGCAACGCCAAGGGCATTAGCGGGAGAAATGTATCCGCTTTCAACTATATCCCACAAATCAAGATTTTGTGCCTCAAGGAATGCTTTCATCTTATCTTTCCAGTAATCAAATTTTTCTCCATTGAATAGAGGAGGACGGTTCATATGACCACCTTCAGTAGACATGTTCACAAAATAGGATCTTTTCTCTTGACACTGTTAAGTGCTCAACCAAGAGGCTAAGCTCTGGTACCAACTGAATGTGAACACAACAAGGGGGGGTTGAATTGTGTTGAAAACTTTTCGCAAACTTTAAGTTAAAAACACTTAGAACAAAAGTTTTTCAAAACTGTTTATATATCGGATGCTGGAAATAATCGGACACTGGAAAAGCAGTTTGTGAAAACTTATTTTTAACACACCAAGATAAAGAGAAATAGAAAGCTATAAAGCAAAAGACACAGAGATTTATACTAGTTCACTACCAAACTGGTAGCTACGTCTAGTCCCTTCGTTCCTGAAGGATTTTCCACTATAATCAACCTGATTACAATTTCCTCAAGAGTATTCTTCTGTCACAACTTGACAATACTCTCAACTTCTCAAAACGACTCAGTACAATCGAGCCTTTGAGGATACAGCCTTAACTAGGCCAAAACAACTTTTACAAGTGAGTTGAAATACAGTAAAAAATAACTCTCACAGAGAGGATAAAAGATTAAGCTCAACTATAGAAAAACTTTCTAAAAGAAAGGGTCGGACGCTGAGTTCAGTTCTTGTAGTCCAGAGACTTAGCACGAAACTTGATTGCTCACAAAAGCAGTGCTTTCAGAGTATTGACTCTTTGTAGTGTATAGCAATCAGAGCTTGTTCTTAGCAAATAAGGCAATATGCTCTTGTACAGTTTTGGCAGTTTTCCAGCAGTGTTTCGGCAGTATCTCAGCTACTCTTCAATGGATACCATGAGGTATATATAGGAGTTCCAAGGATATTACCGTTACGGTAAAAAAATGGCTCCTTTCCATTGAGTGAGGTAAATTCAAAAAGCTGTCTCTTTCTTCCTTTCCAGAGAATATCCCAGTAGTACATATTACCGTTTTCGTACTACCTTGCTTTTCACAATTGCTTGTACGATTTTTGTCTTTTAGCTAAAGGTGTCACCTTTGATACCTCGTACAACAATTTTAGCGCTCAGAATCAATTTCGAAATTTGTTCCAGAAACTTCTGAGAGGAAGAGCAGCAACGTGACTAACACGTGATTTGAAATGAAGTTCAGACGCTTCGCTCGAGAATCGGAAGTTCGGACGCTTGTAGCAATTGGATAAGCCTAGTGTCATAAAGAGAAAATTCCAGACGCTCACAAGGATGAGCCGGATGCTGACACATGGAATGTATCCTTCTCTTGAGAATTACTTTCTTCTTGCTTGAGTGGCTTAGAATATATGTATTATTAGTATCTGCACACTTCAAGAAATGTTAGAACATAAATTGTTCTCTTGTGAATACTTTGTTATCATCAAAAGTAATGAGGGTCTAAACTTCTCAATCGTTTAGGTTCCAATAGTACCGACTATTTATCTAATGTTGAACATTCTATAGGGTTGCCACAGTCTCGTCACACAGGAAAAAGTGCAGGGCAAGGGATTACTGGACTTGAAATATTGACTATATCAAGGAAAGAATGGGAACAAGGACACTTATATGTTCTACACAATGCTGATGAGGTTGAGTCATATGTTGTAAAACATAAGGACATACTCAAGAGCTTGTACCCAAATAAGAGTCAAAATTGGTTAACAATAGAACACAATCGGTGTTTTATAAAGTGGTTGAAAGAATACATTTCTGAAGAGTTTATTACAAATCCTAGCTTGGTTTCAGAAAGATTGAGATGGTTGGCTAAAGGTCCAGATATACATGTTATCTCCTATACCGGATATCTGATGAACGGGTACACTTTCTATACAAAAGAACACGATGATCGGAGGAGAATGCAAAATAGTGGGGTGACTCTTGTAGCTGAATCTATGCATATATCAAGTGCGAAAGACAGAAACCCCATATATGCGAATATGTCATACTTCGGGGTCATTGAACGCATATGGGAGTTGGATTACAAGATGTTTCGAGTGTCTGTATTCCAATGCAAGTGGGTTGACAATAACAACAGTGTACAAATGGATGAGTTGGGGTTCATGCGGGTGAACTTTAATAAGTTGGGATATCAAGATGAGCCCTTTATTTTAGCATCACAAGCTCAACAAGTGTTCTATGTTTACGATCGGTTGAGATGAATTGGGCCATTGTTCTATTGACTAACAAAAAAATTGTTAATGAGATTGATGATGAAACACATGAATATCCGACATTGAGGATGACCCTTTCTTGAGGACATCACAATCATTGTTTGGGGCAAGTCCACCTATAGAGGAGGATGTGTATATTAGAAATGATCATAATGAAGGGCTTTGGATCAATCCATTATTTCATATGGGAAGCGCAAATGTCAACAAAACGAGAAAAAGGAAAAGAGATGGTGAAATGGACACGTATGAAGTGAATGGTATTTAATTTTTATTAATTTGTTAATCAATTAAATGTGTATTCATTGATTTCTCTTTTAACCTTGTGTGATTATGAACTGTCATTTTTAATTACTTACGTGTCTAGTTTTTTTTTTTTTTTTTGCGGTAAATGGCATCTCACGTTGATGATGGTGCTCGAGTCCACCCAAAAGGCGATGAGCCATGGACTAACTTTTAAGAAGAAAATCATCCGCGATATGAGTAAAGGGGCTCCAAAGCGTGTGGTAGGATGCTTATGAATTAATCTAATTAATTGTTTCATTTTTATTTGAGTATCTAAATTTGTACACTTATGCTATATTTTTAGGTTACATGGAATGTTAGGGGTCAACCTATTGGTAAACATGCTAATGACTTTATTCAATACATTGGGGCCACAGTGCGGAAGACAGTCCCAATTACCCACGATAATTGGAAGGATAAGGATCCATCTATGAAGGAGCTAAAAGATGAGATCTGGAATGAGATACAGGTATATAAATTAGTTAACATTTGTGGATTGTATTGTTTCTTAAGTAATCTAAACATACTTATAGTCTATCGGTTTGTTTATAATGTTTTTGCAGAAATCCTTTGATGTTGATGAGGATCGAAAGAAAATTACACTTAGGATAGCCGGAAGAGCACACCGGACATTCCGAACTGCCTTGGCTCACAAGTGGTTGAGAGACAAATACGGGAACATCAATCATAAGCCTCCATCAATATATGCATCATTCATAGAACAAGATGATTGGAGCGCTTTTGTGAGAAAACGCACAGAAGATGAAGAATTTTTGGTATATACAATAATCTTTATAACTTGTATATATGACATTAAACCATGCATTGATATATTCTAATGTATTTATGTAGAGAATAAGCAATGAAAACCGTGAGAGAGCGTCAAATCCTCCCTATCCTTACAAAGCAGGGGTAAAAGGGTATCCCCGCGTTGAGGAAGAAATGGTATGTATAATATCGTTAATTATCACTTGGTTTCTTTAACGCATCTTTTGGTTTCTTTCTATTAGTAATGGTGAATTTCAATTTGTTTGGCGAATTTCAATTTGTTTGTTCATATGTACAGCTGTTGGAGGCAGGAGAAGATGTAACATCTCAATCAATTGATCGACATTTATTGTGGATAGAAGCCTGCCGAAACAAGGAAGGTTAGATTGAACATCCACCCACTAGGGAAGTGGCTGATAGAATTGTAAGTATGATTAACGTTTCCATTTGTTAATAATAGTGATAATATTTAAAAATATTTGTTAATAATAGTTGTGTGTCACAGGATACCCTATCACAGTCTATGTCACAAGGGGATGTATCAGATATGTCACAAGACATCCTTTCTCAGGCCATACCGATCAAGGAGTATCCTGGTCGGGTAAGGGGTATGGGATTTGGTGTCTCTCCAGGCGCTATCTTCGGATCACATAAGCGCACAAGACGCCATGCTGATGCTAGTGAAACAGAAGAGTTGAGGAAAATGGTAGCTCAATTGTACAAAAAGGTTCAGGAATTGGAAGATAGCAAAAAGGATAAGGAACCAGTAGAGAAGGATGAGCATGAGTTACCTATCCCTAACCCAAATAGTGTTAGAGATAGTTGCACTATTGTGTCTCCCGAGGTAATAATTGTTAGATTTCTTTCTATACTTGTGTCACCTGAGTATGGGTATGGTTTAAAATATTAATATTTTCTTTATCATTGGTTTAGGGCATTCATGAGTGCAGCCTATATTTGAGAAGCCCAATGCAACGAATGGTCGGTAAGGGAATTTTATATAACGGACCAGGTGTGTTACTACACAACCTACCCTTACCTCCTAATCATGTAAAGGTTAGAGTTGACGTTGCATTTGAGGGGGATGCATCGTTGCCTGTACCACAGGAGGTGGCTGATGTGATGACAGTGGAACAGGCAATAGGTACCTATGTGGCATGGCCAAACCACCTTGTAGTTACAAGTGATACGGTACGTATATATTAAATTATATACTGCATATATTTATTAAATTAAGTGGTCACTAACTAATTAATGTATTGGAATGCAAAATATGTAGGTATCCCCAAGATCCAAACCCAAGGACAAGGGCAAGAGCAAGCAGTTTACAACTAGCAAGAATGTTGGCAAGGAGCCAACAATTGGGTCATTTACATCTCCCGTGAAGAAGGTGGTTGCATCTACCTCTCAGCCTCCTACAGCTCCTGCTACAGATTTTTTAATTTTTCTAAGAGTCCATGTGACAACAATGATGAAGGGGGAGGATACCATTAAAGTACCAATGGATAAATCAATTTTGGGTTATAAGCACGCATTAAGACTTGGCGCTAATGCTGAACTTTAAGAAATTCTTAATGATAATGAATGGCTAAGTCAAACTATTATTAGCGTATATCTCAGGTACTGTATTCAACTTTAAAGTATCCAATGTTTTTTATTGTTTCAGCTAAATATTTATGTTATTGTTAATGTATTAATTTGTATGCATGTTTTAATTTAAGGTACCTGTATCAAGAGATATTGGTCCCACAAGAAACAGACTTCAGAGGTTTGTGTTTTTGTGCCCACAACAAACCAATTTGCAAGCTTGGAATGCTCTTTGTATCTGAATATATAGTTCAGCATTTGACATTGGCAAATCCTGAGTATGAGACTTTGTTTCTGTCGCCTTGCAACATAGTATGAGTCATTTAATTTATACACACACACACACACACACACACATATATATATATATATATTGAAATGTGATTACCTGCTTATGATTTTTTCCTCCAACATTTTTGTAGGGATCATTGGTTATTGATAGCCATTAATCTAAATCAAAATATTGTGTACTATTTGGATCCATTGCACGTACACGTCAGCCTGCGCAAAAAATTGAAAGAGACATACAATCAGTAAGAGAGTGTGTGTGTATGTGTGTGTGTATATATGAATTTTCTTAATATATATATATATATATATATATATATATTGATTTGTTTTTAATGACTTAAGTATTTGGATATTGTAATGTTGAAGTTTTTATTTGTTTATGTTTGGTGAATTTCAATCCTTGTGCTGGCTGGTATGGTATTTTATCTTTATTCACAGTGTTGTATAAGTTTTGGAATGTCCATATTTTAGGGGAGACTCTGCTAAAATTTTGTTAGAAATTTGATATAGTTTGTGTGTTCATGTTAAGAGCAGTCTTATGCATGTATTGGATTGATTATCGTTATGAATCTGAAATTGGATATTGGAATGCTGAATTTATTATGTTTAAGGAATGTGATTGATTTGTTTTTAATGACTTAAGTATTTGGATATTGTAATGTTGAAGTTTTTATTTGTTTATGTTTGGTGAATTTCAATCCTTGTCTTTGTTTGGTATGGTATTTTATCTTTATTCTGAGTGTTGTATAAATTTTGGAATGTCCATATTTTAGGGAGACTACCAAAATTTTGTTACAAATTTGATATAGTTTGTGTGTTGATGTTAAGAGCAGTCTTATGAATGTATTGGATATATATTGAATGATTTTTTTGGATTTTGCACTTAGGGCTATCCTTGTTCATCGAACACTAAATGTCAAGTCTCGGTTTTCTAAATCAACGACACCAAAATGGATACCGATAAAGGTATTATACCAAATTTTTTATGCAATTATTTAAATTACCAAAATAAAAGCAATTAATTTCATATTTTTTGTTTTATAGTGTCCTCACCAACTGAACTCTGATGATTGTGGCCAGTATGTATTGAAGTTTCTCAAGGATATCATCATTCATAACCAAACACAAATTCCAACGGAGGTATGTATATGTAATAATTAATTTCGAAGTTTATATAATTTTTTTACTTTTACACATACCATTTGGAAGCATGTGTTCAATTCTAACTTGATTTAATTTTCATTTCGCAAAGATTTCTCTCGATTGTCAATTCGACGCATATCCTGATCATACCGTACTCAAGGAAGAGTGGTGTCCATATTTTGTTACGAATTTTATTATGTATAGGCACATAGAAGAAGAAGAAGAAGAAGAAGATTAGTGTGTAATGTTTAGATACTAGCATAATATGTGTTATGTTTTAGTTAATGTATTTTAATGTTTTATTTATGATAGTTTTGTTACTATTTGGCTGAGAATTATTTCATGTAATGTTAAATTTGGATTTTGTGAGTTTTGATATTGGCACAAATTTGAGTGTTGATGATTATTTTGGTGTGCAGTAACCACTATATGCATAGGTATGTGAATATAACAAAAAAAAATCATTATTGAGAATAAGTAGCGCTTATTATGATAAGTGCTACTTATTCCTTGAGAATAAATAGCGCTTTTGAAAGGAAGCGCTACTTATTCTCAGGAATAAGTAGCGCTTCCTAAATAAAGCGCTACTTATTCTCAAGGAATAAGTAGCGCTTCCTAACTAAGCGCTATTTATTCTCAACTTTAAGTAGCGTTTAACAAACACTATTTATTGAAGATACAATCAGTAGCGGCACGATATATAGCGTCTTTAAGCGCTATTTAAGGCTAAAAAAAGCACTATTTATTCCCTTTTTTTGTTGTAGTGCAAGGATTCCTAAATTCAATAACATCCGGGAGGAACAGTTCATGAATGAATCTCTTAGCAGTGACACATTTAATGTGATTTATGGAATGAAAGGCTCTTCATTGTCGAGCTACTTTGAAATGGTTCTTTAGGTTTTCTTTGATAGTTTAATACCTACGGATTTAAATTTGTGATTTGTTTTTACACTAGTGCTGAGAAACTGAGAATTTGAGTTGGAAGCCATGCTTAATTCGATTGTCGAAGTGTTAAAATGTTCTCTCTGATGTACGCAACTACTCATATTGTCTTTTACATGTTTGTTGCAGATTTCAACACCGGTTATTGACAATTTCAGGTAGCTATTGTGTTTTCAAGGTGGCAAATGAATGGCAACACAGGAGATCAGTTTCAAAGATGGATGGCAAACAACGCAGGGCGGCAAAGGGAGGAGTAGCTCGAGTGTGTGATCTGGGTCGTAAGTTCCTTTCATTGCCACTACATCCATTGAGGTTAGTTCATCAGGTTCCACCTGGGGGGGTAGTAGGGGGCGGTCGCGGAGGCCAACACGTAGGGGTGGGGTTACCCTAGGACAGGTTCGATGGCAAATGCCTTGGGTAGTCACCCATCTCCCTTAAGGAGGGGGAGGAGTAGGACCGATAAGTGTCGGTCGAGCCAAGGGGAACCACCTACGATGGATGTTGGGGTTTGCATTAGGGAGGGTGTCCTTCTCGAATTAGGGTCTATGCCTCCCCCTGAGACGGTGGCCCTTGCGGTGGAGTTTCCCCCACTAGAGGCAGACGTCGCACCCCGACGACCGCAAGTTGGGGTGGACGATGAGAAAGCATGTAATGCCACTCTAATCAGAGCACTACTTATAAGATTAACAAGAATTTGAGTTAAACGCAGAAATATTTTCTTTTTAACAATGAGAAATAAAAAGTACAGCTGTCGACATACAGGATTATAGCCAAATAAAACCTTTGAATACATAAAGAATCATGAACAAATTTGCTTCTAAAATACCTTATCAAAATTTCATTCTAATTCACTAAAATTGGCATGCATGAATCATAGTTTTGAAAAGCGGAATTTCCTTTGAATAGGTACATTACTTTATAATAAAAAGAAATGAATAAAAGCTATTGAAATTTATAATTTATCTCCTAACATCACTTAGACATAACTTAACACATAATACAACGACTCGTGATCCGGTGTCAACATGAAAGGTCTCGCCACAAGGCAAGACCGAGCATCTGAGTAATGCTCTTCATTGCCCCATATGCTAGCACCTAAAAACAACGCCCCAAACATAGTAAGTATAAAAACTCAGTAATATAGATTTAACATAAAAATCAATTTTACCATTGTTTTCAGCCATACGTGGTGTGCTACATATGGAAAACCCTTCCAGACAATCACAATCATAGAAGCTCTAATAAACATAAATGTTATTGAATTTTACACACTTAGAAGTAACTAAGCATACACCTTTATTACTAAAATTCCAGATAAGCTTTCATGATTAGAGATTTTGGCCTCTAAGCAATCCTATGGATCCTCTTTAAATTTAGAAGGTGGTACTTAATTAGTGTTTAAGAGGATCGCACTTGGACTAATACTCAAGGTAAGTATGACTCATTAAACTTGAGGACACAAGTTCCTGGTTGTTCTAAGCATCAAGTCCAACAAGCAACCAGATTCACTTTCAAAGCATCAAAATATAACATGTTTTCAAATTAAGAATGAAAGAGGCATTCCAAGAGGAGCTTCAACGTGAAACACACAAAACTTTAGCACAGTGAACCACAATACAACCATTCCAGCAGCAATCTCAGATTATCACAAAGGAGAAAACTAAACCCAAGTATAACTCACTCATCTATAACATCATCCAACTTGCAAATCCCCAAAATCATAACTACAACATCTTTGAACATCATTGAATATAGAGATTTTTAGGCAAATTAGAGAATATGCTTATAATCAAATCCCATACTCATACAAAGCTCAACATAAAAATCCAACCAAGGCAAAGAAAGAAATTGAACCCTAGCACACCCTAATTGGAAGGTTTTGAGAGGGGAACTATGTTACCTTAGGGCTTGACGAAATTGGAGATAAAAATCCCCAATTTCTAGGGTTTCTCCTCCAAGATTTCTCCTTCAATTGAAATTTGAATCAAGCTCCTTATCTCCTTCTTCCTACTTTTTCCTCTTCTTTCTTCCTCTTCTTCTTCTTCCCTCTTCTCAGCTCGAGCTCTGTCCGATCTCTCTCTCTCTTGCGATCTCTCTCTCTATCCGCTGCGAAGGGTGGTACGATAATGTCACCTTGCCCTCCCAGCCGCATTCGCGGCCACGCCAGAGCTGCGCGGCTCCGCCCCTCCTCTCTTCTCCCTCCGTCGCATTCCCTCTCTTTCTCCCCTTTTCTCTTTTTCTTTCTTTTTCTTTCTTTCTTCTTTCCCTGCTTCTGCGTGTGTGTGTTTTAGAGGATACTAAGGTGAAAAGGGGGAGAGTGTGGTGTATGATGGGGTAGTTGTATGTGCTTTACTAAAATTTGACTTATAAGTCCTTTTTTAATTCCATAATGTATCCTTTGGTCCGTAATAAAACCTTGGGTAATTTAATCAATTAAAATTACACGTGAATAATTAGTTCCACATTTGCTAAATCCTTAGAAAAAATCACCATTTTACCCCTAAATTCCAACTTTGCTTTAACTTACAAAATTAAAGGCTATAAACCCTATTAATCCTTAGGGATTAAATCCCTTTATCACTTATGATCTCTAATTATTAAGATTAGGAAAAGTTGAGATGTTACAAAGTACGCCCAACGCAGTTCGTGGGGACAACTGGCACGCCATCGGCTTTTAGAGGGGTCCATGAGGATGGTCATCTAGAATCCGGGTCACATGGAGTCGAGGGCTCAGTCTATTCAGGATACTAGGAGGGGAGATACATGTGAATAATGATAGTGGGATCCATTAATATCCGTGGGTTGGGGTCTAGGGCTAAGAAGACTAAGATACGATCCCTAATGGCGTCACAACACCTAGACCTGATAGCAATATAGGAAACAAAGTTGGAAGTGGTATTCGATAGGTTATGCTAGCAGTTGTCGGGTAACCAAATTATGGGTGGGCTGCGCTACAATCAGAGGGAAACAGTGGATGGATTCTCTCCATTTTGGGCTCGGATAGGGTGCTGCAGGTCTACTCATTCACAGGGGAGGGATTTGTCGGTGTTTGCTTGGAATGGGGGGCAGCAATCCAAAAAAAGCTTCATAGTAAATATATACGCCAAGTATGATCAGCGAGCTAAGAAGCGCCTTTGGAATACTCTGCTTATGTCAAAAATAGGCTTTGGGGGCAACTGTTGGGGTCTTTTGGGCAACTTCAACTCGGTGTGCTCATTGTCGGAGAGAAGGGGTGGTGGGGAGTCGCTACAATACATTTGTGGAAGAGTGAAATGAGGCAGTCGGTGGCTTTATTGAGGAGATGAGGTTGATTAACTTCCCTCTCTTGGGACGCCAATTTACTTGGGTCCAACCGAATGGCCAGGCTATGAGCCGGATCGACTGGATTCTAGTGTTGGAAGGTTGGGTCAACCTAGGGGGCGGTGACCCAATGGGCCCTACCTAGGGATGTGCCCGATCATTACCCCTTATCCTTAATGACAACACTTCTGATTGGGGTCCGAAACCTTTTCGGTTTAATAACCATTGGATACAGCATAGGGGCTTTCGAGAGGTTGGTCGTCAACTGCCCCATCAGGTTGGATGGCTTTTAGGCTAAATGAAAAGCTTAGAGCATATAAAGGGGTTCTCAAATCATGGGACCGCGAGGTCTTTGGGGAGTTGGATGTTAGAATGCAACTGTTGGTAGAGGAGATAAAACTTTCAGACCTTAAAGGGGAAGGCGTTGGCCCTTCTATGGAAGAGGCCAAACAGAGGAAGCAAAACTTCGTTGACCTTTGGTGCCTCCTTAAGAGTAAGGATAATTTAATCTTCCAAAGATCAAGGGCTAGGTGGCTGAAGGATGGAAATGCCAATATAGGGTATTTTCACGCCTGTGTGAAGGTTAGACATAGGCTGAGGTCAATTTTTGCACTTAATGTGGATGGTTAGTGGGTGGAAGACGTGGTCGGTATTAGAAGGGAGGTTAAAAACTATTTTGCTGAACACTTCTCTTCAGACACCTGGGTCCGACCTAAACTCGGTGGGGTGCCTTTTCCTCAAGTGCACCAAGAGACCATGGACTCATTTTCGACTCCATTCCTATTGTCGGAGATTGAGGATTTGGTGGCTTCAGCTGACGGTAACAAAAGCCTGGGGCCAGATGGCCTCAAGTTTACTTTTATTAAGTCTTTCTGGTCCCTTATCAAAGACGAAATTACGGTACTGTTCAAAGAGTTCCATTCGAATGCAAAGCTCCCAAAAGGGCTCTCATCCTATTTTCTAGCACTAATCCCGAAGGTGGAGAGCCCCTAGCGGCTAGGGACTACAGGCCGATCTCACTACTCGGTTGCATTTATAAAATAGTGGCCAAGGTCCTCATGACCAGGATGGCCCAGGTGATGGACTCAATTGTGTCACCCAACCAATCAGCCTTCATTCGAGGGAGATATTTGGTGGATGGTGTGGTGGTGGCCAATGAAGTGGTTGATTTGGCAAAGAAGAGGAGATGTGAGTGCCTAATTTTTAAAGTAGATTTCGAAAAGGCATATGATTCAGTGGATTGGGGGTTTCTAGATTATATGTCGGAGAGATTTGGTTTTAATGATAAATGGAGGGAGTGGATCCGTGCGTGTGTCTTTTCTGGGAGTTTTTCAGTACTGGTCAACAGATGCCCTACTGAGGAGGTAAACATCAAAAAGGGCCTTAAGCAAGGGGATCCTTTGTCACCATTCCCGTTCCTGCTATTGATCGAGGGGCTTGGCAGGCTCATGCGGCAAGCAGTCCATCAACAACAGTTCTCAAGGGTTCATATTGGAGCACTCGGAGGTTGTGATATCACACTTACAAATGCAAACGACACTCTGCTGATTGGGGAGGCCAATGTTCAGAACTTATGGGCTATGAAGGCCGCCCTACGATGTTTCGAGCTTGTGATAGGACTGCAAGTTAACTTCCACAAAAGCAGTTTAATGGGGATTCATGTGTCTCAGTCATTTCTTGAATTGGCTTCAGATTTCCTCAATTTCAAGTTGGGGGCGGTGCCATTTAAGTACCTTGGGCTCCCGGTTGGTGCTTCTCCCCGTAGGATGGCCACTTGGCAGCCACTATTGGATGTCTTGTGTAGTAGATTATGGGCATGGCGGAACATATATGTAAGCTTTGGGGGTAGGATTATTCTTCTCAACTTCGTTCTCGATAGCATTCCTATTTTCTATTTGTGGGTTTTTAAAATGTCAGTTGCCGTCTGGAAGAAGGTGGTTAAACTACAAAGAGGTTTTCTATGGAGTGGGATGTCGAGACACCGGAGAATACTGTGGGTTAAGTGGTCAATGGTGTGTCGACCGAAGGCGGAAGGGGGCATGGAGTCAAAGACCTTAGGTTGATGAATCTAAGTCTGTTGAGGAAGTGACGGTGGCGGCTTCTATCAGGAGAGACCGGGGTATGGAATGAGGTTCTGGTGGGTAAGTATGGGGAGGGGGTGGTGAACAATCCCATTTTGGGGGCCCTGAGGAATCCCTACTGGGCTTCGGCATGGTGGAAATATATCTGTGCTATTGGGGTTTGTAGGGGCCTTAGGGGGATTGGTGGCCTTAAGTTAGGCAATGGGAGATCTATATCTTTTTGGAACCACCGGTGGTTGGGCAACCCCACCATTTGCCAGGATTTCCCCAGGTTGTTCTCTATTTCTCTTCAGAAAGAATCCTCGATGGCAGATATGGGCAGCTGGGTCAATGGAGTCTGGGTATGGGCTTGCTCCTAAGGGAGGATACTTCTCTTGGGAGGAAGATCTGGCTCAGGTAATGCTACAGAAGCTCTCCATGGCTGTCGTCTCTCAGGAGGATGGACTTGGGGTCCAGACAGCGACAGAGTTTATTCCGTCAAATCGGCCTATTCATTCCTGTCTTCGTCCCTTCTTGTGCAGGAGGGGTTATCTGAGTTGGGCACATCGGTGTTGGAATGCCAATGGAGGAGTTACGCCCATGAAGGCAATTGCTTTTGCATGGCAGTTACTGTGGGATAGGATTCCTACAAGGGTTAACCTTCTCTATCAGGGTGTTATTGCGGATCCCAAGGCGGTGGTATGTGTGTTGTGCAGTCGTGCCCTCAAGTTGAGTATCCATCTCTTTTGCCATTGCGATTTGTCCATTCAGGTCTGGTATGGGGTTGTCAATTGGTTGGGAGGGGTCCTGATTATGCCTCAAGATTTGATGCACTTATTCTCGGTATTCTGCTCCATTGGGCGACCTGGGGCTAGTAAGAAGGGGTTGAGTTTAATATGGCACTCGGTCTTGTGGGCACTATGGGGATGTCAGAATCGATGTATCTTCCTTGGGAAAGAACCTACTGTACAAGAAATAGTGGATCTGATAAAGTTTACCTCTTGGAAGTGGTTCCTGGGTAGGTCGGGCAGGAGTAGCTGCTTATACTACGAATGGGAGGTAGGCCCGCTAGATTGCATTGGGAGCAGGTAGGGTAGGGGTTCTTACTTTCTTGTTCGTAGGGGTGGTTTTGTCTTGTTGGTAGGGTAGGCATGCTGGTGCTACAAGAGCGGCTGGAGTACCCTCTTGTACTCAGTATCACGGGTTCAAGTACCTCTTTTGTACTTTGTGTAAAAGTTTGGAGTACCCCTTAAGTTCTCCTAAATCATTTAATATAATATAATTCTTTTTTGCTATTCAAAAAAAAAATCTAGTTTCTTTTTTGGATATCTTTTATAACATTTTAAAATTTACTCTTCTCAAATTGTTAAGTGAACGATGTATCAACCTTTGTGTTTCCATATGCAGTCTGTGTGGCGAAGCTGAGGAGTCCTCAGCTCATTTATTCTTATCTTGCAGGTTTACTGTTTCTCTTTGGTCCTGGCTCAGCGCCATCATCAACCGGCAAGTCCACCTGGCAACTTTCTCTTCCATCCTTCAGGTTTTAGATTATAATTGCAGTGCGCAAGCCAAGGATGTCATTCTTGCTGCTATTACCAATATTGTCGGAACCAGCTCAGGTTCCACAATAAAAAGATCTCTTTCCATGGTGCAGTCAATCTGATTATCTCTGCCACTTCGCTTTCTGGAAATTTCTCAAAAGGTTGTATGAGCTCCTCTATTGAAGAATTCTCTATTTTGAAGTGCTTCTGTGTTTCTGTCCATGCTTGCAAAGCGCCAATGATTAAGCAAGTGGATTGGCATCCTCCTTTATGTAGTTATATTAAAGCAACACTGATGGTGCTGCCCGTGGTAGCCCATGTTTAGCTACTTGTGGGGGGTATTTTTGAGATAGCAGTGCAGCCATTTTGGGTTGCTTTTCATCTTTTATCGGTATTGCTTCTTCTTTTTATGATGAGCTGACTGCAGCAATTATGGCTATTGAGATGGCTTTTGATAGGGGTTAGAGAAAGATTTGGCTGGAGTGTGACTCTTCTCTTGTGGTGAAATCCTTTGCCTCTCCTGGTTTGGTTCCGTGGAAAATTAGGAATAGATGGCTTAAGTGCCTTGACATTTGTAAACAATTCCAATTTTTTGTTTCTCATATTTATAGGGAGGGAAATCACTGTGCTGATAAGCTAGCATCCTTTGGGATTACTAGTGGTGTTTTCACCTGGTGGGACTTGCCTCCTAGTTTCATTCGGGATGACTTTAATCGTAATAGGTTTGGTCTCCCAAACTACAGGTTTAGGTGATTTGTTCTGGTCTTGGGTTTTGGCTTTAAGTCCCCCCAAACTTTGTTTCTCTTTTTTCTTCTTTTTCAATGAATTTTTGGCGAGCTGCAGATGATTGGTAGGAGTTGTGGTGCCAACATAGTTGGGATTACCTCTTCTATAGTGATGCCTTTGCTTGCCAATTTTTGCCTAAAAAAAAACCTTTGTGTTTGTATATAAATGTATCAACATTTGTATCTGTGCATAAATACGCAATTTGTGCTCTTAAAAACAAATATGCAATTCATCACCTGCTTAATTTGTAGAACTTCATAAGAAACTCGTGTTTTGCATGGGTAAAGTTATTAGTTACAATAAATGAGTGAGGATATGTAATGATTTTAAAAATATTATTTACTTGACATCCACATGTGTGATTATTTATTCTCTTTTTTCGTATTCACTTTCCTAACAAATTCTTGGTTAAATAGTACTTCCTCTGAAATGAATTATAAGCAAGTGGAGCTAAATTTGGTTCATTGAATAACTAATGTATTATAGACCAAATGCATTAGTTATTCAATGAACCAAATTTAGCTCCACTTGCTTATAATTCATTCCGGAGATAGTATTGTTTTTAACTAGTGGAGGTATTGCTTAAAAAAGAAAATAGAATCATGTATTTCTTTGACAAAATATTAGAATTATGTATTGAATGAAAAGGCAAAATATATCATATTAAAAACGTAAAAATTATTCCATACTTATTTTTATAAGTAATTGAAAGTATGAGATGAAATCTATTAAATTAATGTTTTCTAAAAATACTTTTTTTTGACAGAAATTAAGTTATTTATGGGAGTTTACACGATATTTATTTCACAATATGGTCATATTGCACAGTTTTAAAAGTAACATTTACTGTATGCCAACTACTCCTTCCGTCTATTAATATAGGACCTCTTTAATCATTTCATGCCCCTTAAAAAAGTGGGTTTTATTAGTTATCAATATTAAATTTGTACAAAAATATGCTATTTTTCCCAAATAACCTTTCTCATCTTCCAAGACTATTCAGAGAAATAGAGAATTAATGCACTTTGGTATAATGAGTAATTTTGTAAGAAAAAATTAATACACATTAGTCTTTGAAAATGATCTTATATTAAGGGACAATTTTTTTTTATAAAAGAATCTTATATTAAGGAACATGGAGATGTTTTTTAATATGATTCGGTGTAATTTTGCTAAATTAAGAACATTTTGCATGTGCATCATTATAGATTTATAGGTCAAATTCAAGCTTCAATTGGCACAAAACAAACAACAGTAGTTTGAATTTGAAGCACCGAAGCGAGTGGAATTTAATGAGACTGATTTTGGTGTGTTGACTTTGTTGTTTTGTTGACATGGGTTCAACCGTTTAAGTCAAAAGGCCGAAAACGTTACACTCCAAACCTTGTGAAAACAAAAGATGCTCTTTCCTTTTCATCGCGTTCAATTTATTCTCCAAACTTACACTATCTCTCTTACTTAGTCTCTAAAATACATGGATATTTTTTCGGTTACCAATGCACAGTATCCAACGGCCCAAGACTTAAACTCGAGACTTTGAGGTGAGATCCGAGTCCAGTTACCACTCGGACCAATCCTTATTAATAAGCACATGAAAATTATATAATAAGTATATGTGAAATATGTTTAATTAGTCCCTAAAATTTTATAATTAGTCATTACAAAAGACTAATGAGACGAATTTTACAAAACTTTAAAACTACATATAAAATTTTAGGGATGAATTTCATAAACTTTATAAATTACTTATTATTTTAATATATTTTAGGGATCAAGTATGAGAAATAGTAGTATAAGTTTAAGGAATAGTAGGATTTATTTATTTTTAAAAAAATGCCAATTCCCCGTAAAAGAAAACAGATGCGATTTCCCATATAGTAAGTGTGTAACGTACGGTAGTGCTATCCTAAATTGCTGCCTTTGTCATTTTGGTAATTTAATGTTTTTTTATTGGTCAAAAGGTCAAAAACTAACGTGAGTGTTGGACTTTGGAAAAGAAGATGTCCTTTCGTGGGGTTTGAGTTGTTGTTGGATGCTATGTTGATTTTGGCCGTACAGCGTGCTTGTATGTTTGATTTTGTATGTATTCACCCACCCACTCCCCCACATGAAGAGAAATGAATCAATACACCACTGATTCCGTTCCGACCCCCTACCTTCCCATTCTTCTTCTAAACATGGAGAAATATTGCAGGCACATGGTGAAATTCAATCCAAACCCTACAATTGGCATATTCAGCCTAACTGCCTGATTGTTCGGCGAGAGAATGATGCGAAAGAAAAAAAAACAAGCGAGAATGAAGATAAATGTGGATTTTCCATTGATCGGAACTGGCAGGAAAATGACATGATAGAAAAAATTGACGTGGGGCCCGCGCTTTTTATTTTCTCGCCAAAGCAGCAAAGAAAATGAAAGCGAGAGAATGAAAATAGGTTAGCCGCTTTTTTTATTTTTATATTTTTACCATTTATTTTCTCTTTATATCTCAAATTATTTAAATTTTTAGTCAAGGACGTTGATGTCTTTTAAAAAATAATCAACACTTCTCCTTTCTATTTTTCTCTTCTCTTTCTCTTATTCCAATCAATACCCAATTTCTACCTTATTTCTCACATTTTTCTCTCTTTTCATACTCTCTCTTCATAATTTCTTTCGTGAACCAATCACACCCAAAACAACTTGTCTACAAAATTGAGAAAATTGGAAGTCTTTTATATTTGCACGTTAGTCGTTACGTTACTTTTATATTATTATTTTGATACCTCAGTTATATTATTTAGTGTCTGTTTGGTTGAGAGTTTTTGAGGGGACGGGAGGGAAGGAATTATTTTAAATTATGTTTATTTGGTTCACTTTTTTTAATTGGAGGGGAGGGAAGCAAAATTCCTCCTAAGCCAATCTTGGCTCCACTCCAAAAGTGGGATGTTTTGGAGGGGAGGAGGGATTAAAATATATAATATAATATAAAAGGCTATAAGGATTAAAATCCCTCCCCTCCTGAACCAAACAAGCAAAGACTTCCCTTCCCTCCACTCCTCTTCTCTCCTCTCAACCAAACACAAAATCAAATTAAATCTTTCTCGTCCCTTCCTCTTCCCTCCCCTCCATTAAAATTTCTCCCCTCCCCTCACCTCACCTCGTTTGAACCAAACATACCCTTAGATAGAGGGAAATTAAAACAATGTGAAAGTATTGTATTACAAAATTATGTGCATATTGACAATTTAAAATAACACTCTTAGACAATCTAAAATGAGAAAGTCTTAAGCATATTTACATCACATTTATATTATTGTTATTGTTCTGGATCAATCCTAGTCTCAGTGGCTTAATATGGATAAAGCACAAACAGTTCGGCCCACCAGCAAGCTGAGGAGTTTCACAAGGTTTCAAGAATGGGTAAGAACCATCGAATACTCATCCAGCGACTCCATATGTATCACAGAAGCAGTTACCAAGGCGGTTACCCCATAAACAACTCTTCCCTCCAAAGGCTCATTTTAAGACTCTTCATATGTATATGAATCAAAAGTATGGACCAAGATAAGCCACATGAAAACCTTACAAACACCCTTAATCCTTATCTGACTTGAGCGTTAGATTGTCTTGTGGGTACACACAATCTCCATCATGCATCGTCATGAAGAACCCACTAGATTTTATCATAAAAAAGCTTTAATATCTCAGTAGGAAGATTCATATCCCACAGATTCTCTTCTGAAGGTTCTAATCAGAACATTGACGAATACTCTGGGGATCCTAGCGAATGACTCATGAATCTTCTTAGATTTCTTACAGTTGAGAATCAAATAATCCAGAAGTTGATGGCTGTGAGTTAGTCTCGTCAAACCTTCCATTCCCTGAGAAAATCATGCTTTTCCCTTTACTGAAAAGACTGGAGGAATTATCGCTTATGGAGACCTATGGAACATCTCGATGTGTTTGAATCAAAACTCTTAGGACTTTAAAGCGATT